>CM064889.1:13618954-14965829 GCA_030347415.2 Decapterus maruadsi
GGAGCATTTGTTTGGCAGCTGTTGCGGCGTCTATAGTATCTGTTAGTTTGAGTTCGGCCTTATATATCAATACTTTATTGTTTCACTGTGTGCACTTAGATGTGTGATGTGTGTGTGTGTGCTGGTTGGCGTTGGTGGAGGCTGAAGCTCCCGCATCTCTGTGCTAAAAGACGAGCTGTAGGAGTGAACCGTCTCCAGCTCGTCGTCTTATATAAGGCACGCTACACGATGCATTATGTATGAACATAGAATATTTCCCATCACAGAAAAAAAACCTCTAATGATGAGACATCTCGTGGGAGCCCGAGGGCAAAGCTGCATAAACACGGAGGGGATAACGTGCTCTCACAGAAACAGAAGAGGTGCCTCAGTTTTTTCTTGTTTTGTATACAACAAGATGAGTTTTGACATTTTTTTCCCCCCCTCTCTCTCCCTCTCCCTCTGCGTGCTTCCCAGAATAAATCTGTCTGCCAAACAAAGGTACTCACCTCTCAAAGAAACTTTGAGGAGGAGCTCAACTCTCATTCCCAGTTGCTGTGGCGTGACCTTTGACCTCTGCCCTTTCACCCCCTCTCCCCTCCGCACCAAATGGCTCTCACGCTTCAAAACAAACTTCAAAACAACTCCTCTACTCATCAGCCTTATGATGAAAATGCAATTTCCTCTCAAATTATGCGACTAAAACACATGCAAGGCCTTAATTACACAGCACAGATAACTATTAGTTCTCAGAATGACCATAAAGCCATCAGTACTCTCCACTGCTGACATGTCCCACCACAGGAGCAGCACACATACACCACATTTACACTCAACACCTGCCTCCAGCCCTTCCTGCTGTACCTTCATCCCCCCACCCCCCTCTGCCCCCAACTCCTGGCTGGCCGGCTTTGTGAGTCAGCTGAGTTGAAATCCCTCTGTGACCTCTGGGACATTTGAGCTCTGAACTTTTCAGGACACTAATGTTGCCCTAGAGCAAAACAAAAAAAGAAAAAGAAAAGGCTTTTCTTGTTCTGCACCCAGAATAACCAACCACACACACACACACAACTCAAAACAACCAAAAAAACGACCACTGGTGGCCAGAAGTAATATTACAATATCAATCAACATTTACTTCTCAGTATGTAAAATGTTTTGTGCTTCTTTCAGCTGGTAAAAAAAAAACTTGCTCAAGAGCTTTTTGATTTATTGGCAGGAGGAGCTGATGATCAAACAGCGATTATTGAGAGATGTGGCGTTCAAGGACCGGGCTAAAAGTCAGAATATCTCAGCCCTCTATTTTTCCCAAGTGAGTTTCATCCGATTTCTTAACCGAAAAGCCAAATCAGCAATTAGATGGAGACACTTTCCTTTATTCTTTACGCCTACCTTATATTGATGGTGTTGATTGTGCAGTTTTTGGGCTGTCCCACCACAGCAACACCATAGTGAAAGCTTTTGTTATTATTTCTTAAAGGTCTCATGTTGTGTAAAGTGAGATGTTTATATCTTCATTTTGAACTAAGTCTATCCCTTATATCAAAATGTTCAATCCACTGACAAAATCTGGACAAAATGCACACAGCACACTTAAAAAACAAAACAAAACTGTGTGTTTATACAAGCTGGCAGGGGCGTCTGTAACTTTGTGATGTCACACCAAAACAAACACCACTCCTCAGCCATCCTTCCCCAGTCACCTGGACTAAGCCTCTAATTTTGCAGGATTTGACTCCTACAAAGTTTACCTGAAATCTGAAACTTTTTTTTTTTTTGATCGCTCAGAAAAATGTCAGCCAATCAGAGGAGAGGTCCTCTGATTGGCTGACTAACCTGTTGTTGCTAGGGCTCCAGGGAGAGGAAGTTTGGAGAGGAGATGTAAAACTACATTGAGGTCGTTTTCAGCTCTTAATTCACCAGGATGTCATAACATGGATCAACACAAGCTCAAGCCAAAGCTTGTTAATTAATTTTTTTGACTCAACATTTTCAAAACATGAGTAGATGACGAGTATCTTCTTGTATCTTTTCTCTTTTTTTTATGTACACTGTAACTGCTGATCCTCAGGATTTCATCACACGTCCTGACATGCCTGAAAACTGACTTCATAAGACTTAACTGGCCTCCACATGCACAGCGGGACATTCAGTGATCTGTAAAATTATGAAAGAAGATAAATCCTGTGTGTGTTTTTAACTTTCGTCCTTTAAAGGAGATCTGCTCTCCCTATCTCCTCCCAGGACCATCATTATGTGGTATGGAGGTCCTGCTGCTGTTATCTATATGCTCCTGTATTGTCTGTCGTCTGAACCACTCCCTCAACTGCCTCTTATCTGATACTGGACACCAACCACGGCCCAGCCCTGTTGTTTACTTCCAGCTCTGCAGATTAACCCTTCAACTTTTTTTTTTTTCCACAACTGTTTCTTTCAATGTTCTTCAACCCCCAACACACTCGACCCCCATCTCCCCCTCGATCTAAGCCCTGACCCCGCTGCCCTTGTCTCCGCCCCACCTCCAATCTTATAAGTGCCTCTCCAATACACACGTACGCATGCACACACACGAACGCACACATGCACACACTCTGATCCAGACAGCTGTGTTTACACTCTGTGGGTCTGTGGGAACTTCCTGCTGACCTCAGCACAGACACACAAACGCCACATGGGCCGCTGACACACTCAGCTGGATCGATTGCTGATCATATGGATCGTTTCACACAATGTCTGTTTTCCCCAATGAACAATCAGACAGAGTGGAGCTGACAGAGAGATTTGTGCAAAGAATCAGACCTTAAACTACTTTACACGGCTGAAAATATTGAAAGAATGCCACACGGTCTAGGTTCTTTTGTTTTTGTTATGATATTGGGTGTAATAGTTGAGGTTTTTTTTCTACACCTGAGGTTTTAACACCAATGACCTTTTCACCCACACTAATGGCTAACATGGCTCAAACACAATTACACACATGCTCCCTCTGGTTTTGTCTGTAAAACAAAGGTCTCATTCATTACTGTCATTCTGACTTTTTCTTACTTCTCGTTCAGGGTCAGGAAGTTTCACCGCTGGTGAAAAATAGACACAGACTCAGTTTTCTTAACACACTCTCAGCCCGACCAGTGGAAACCATGAACCCATCCCAAATGAGTAGACGACTTCCCCACTGCATAATAACGCCTAACCATATGCCTGTCTTGTTTTTAGTTGAGTAGCCTGGGACTTCCTCAAACTGGTGTTTTTTCTGGCGCTTGTTTTTCCTGTACTTTGTTACACAGCATCATTTGTGGCAGTGTAACTCCAGTCGCGTTTCCATATACCATGTCGAAGCCACTGACAACTATGCGAATATCATCTTTCAATTATGCAGCTGTGTAATTTTTATGCTTTCAGGCTGCACAGGGTTGTGACAGTGTGGAAGGCAGAGAGCCTCCATTCTCCCTGTAACAAGTTACAAGTCATTTATTTAACCATCGCAATTACTCCAAAGCTGTGTAATTAAGGTAAAAATCTAGCATAGTTGAAGTTGAAGGCCAGTCTCATCATATCTTGATGTTGACTCAGTTCTTAAAGAAAATCAGGTGAGATGAAACCTGCTGAGTGAGCTGGACGACTTTTTTTTTTTCCTCCTAAGTCGATAAATGAGGCGTGTGAGAAAGTTACACCCTCCACCGAAATCAATGACAAGACAAGATTTATCTGACTGCTCTCTATATATAAACATGGCTTAGCTAGTATCAGAGTGATTACTTGCTTACTAGCAGAGCCATAACTTTGCCATCTGGTACTGAAAAAGCAGTGAGAGCAGGAAATCACACTGTATTTTTCTGGCCGGCCGCTGCAGCCTTTTCCCATAAATATACCCCAGCTCATAAAATCCGCTGCACCAATTTGCATCTTGCATGGTCTTCACTTCACAACACATACTTAAATTTGGCTGTATGCTGTTTGACTGTCATTCCACTGAGTTCATACTCGTCACAGTGCTTTCTTGGTTTGTTTGGAGCCAAGATGTGGAGCAATGGGACAAAAAAACGTGTATCATTTATAGCCTCTGATTTGCAATACCTTGACCTCCTTTTTGCCTAGATATAAAATTTAAGTTGTATATTAAAGGAATTCCAGATGTTTGGACATACAAGGGGGAAAAAACTTTTGTATATCTTATAACTTGTTGACTGCTGTGGACTTAAAGAAGTCAGCCACATAGACCTATATTGTCTGTACATGTCTTTGACACATAAAACAAGAAGTGAAGCTACACAGCTGCAGATCAGTGCCAGCGGATTGAAGGAGCCTCCAAACATCCTACACAGTGTTTTCTTTCAGGACTTTGTTTGAAAGCGCGCACAGCCAACTACTACTCAGCTTTACACCCTTCTCTGCTACAGCAGCCGTGCGTGCAAACTCAGAAAAATACCCACGGTGGCTATGAATGATATGTTTGCAGGGGAGCCCCCCAGACAAGGGTGGGGGGGGTCATCAGCTGTGCCACAAGTCTGCAGTGGTTTGAGGTTTCGCTGTGTGCACTCACTATGCTAGATGATACAGTAGTTGTTTTGTTATATAGCCTAAAAAATGTTATGTTGTTAACTTTGTTATTTGGCTTCTAAAGTTGAAGGTATTTTCTTCTCTGTACAGCACAGTGTAGATTTCTATAAGTATGGCAAATCACTTAAGCTTCACTAATACGAAGACTTAAATATGTGAAATCTCATTGCGCTGCAGCGGTTTTTCACAATGTGTCCTTTTTACAGTTTAAATCCTGGAACAAAGTACAGTAAACGACAGCTTGTGACCGTCTTTATCAGCTCCGTATCTGGGGTCGCCCGCGGTCGCCTTTGAATTCATTCTCACAGAAATCATGCATTCAAGTCAAGATTGTAAACGCTACAGGATTCACGTGATGAAAGCAGCAACAAGGGATTGAAGCGTGGAGTCCAGGGGAACATGGACAGCATGCTGCAAGGATTTCCCCTCATTGTGTCACAGCCCATCCTCTCAGAACGACAAAGAGGTTGTTGTTGTTGTCGTCTTCTAATTCCTCATGTATGTGTGGAGGAACAAGATCAAATTATCATATAAGGTGTTAAAAGTAACAGCATGTGGCTATATCAGGCCACTCTGTGACACACCAAATTAAACGGGTCCCATAGAGGCGAGTGTTTTGACTGGAAAGGCCTCAGAGTTACAGCGCAGACTGAACAAACACAGTCCACTAATGGCAGTCATGTTGCTTTACCATTTGCCCGTGCATACTTTGAGATCCTGCCAAGCCAACTGTATACGCTGTAGGTGACAGTATTTCACAGTTTCCTCCCGCCTGCACAAACGCTGGACTGTCTCCTCGCTGTTTTTGCTTCCATAAAAAGGATGCAGGTGTGTAGGTTTAACCTGTACCTAGACCTCATGGTATGCTCCAACACACACATACACAAACACATACACATTTAGGTCCTATGAGGTGTGTTGCTTTGCACTCCCAGGTGATTCTTGATAAAAATAACCCTGAGGGCCCTTAAGTGTCAACAGAGCCTCACACCTCCATGATGGCGAGTTGTTTTTGTCCAGTTGGTTGATTCTAGTTCACGTGCATGCAAAAACACACATTCGCATGCTCTGGGAAATCGTGTTTACAGGAGCTGGTGTGCAGAACGTAAAGTTGGCCAGAATGTGCACAGTTGTTGCACAGCCGACCCACATTACATCTGTATGAACGGTATGTGCCGTGCGTATCTGTGCACATATGTTTCAGCTGAAGCTTGCACAAAAACACTGTTAATCACTGCAGCGGATTCCCTGTGAGTCATCCATCAGACGCTTCATAGTAACACAGGGAGTGGAGGTTAGTGAACTTTAGAGGGTGTCGCAATCCAGCTCCTCAGGTGACCAATGAGAATCCAGGAATACCTGGTGATAGTGGAGGGCAGGCAGGGGGAGGGGCTAGAGCCTAGTCTGGCAAAACAACATCTTTATATATATATATGTGTGTGTATGTGTGTGTGTGACACAGAATGTGTGCCAGAAGGTGTGGCTGGGATGGTTGACAGGATTGATAAGGTGATCGAGAAAAGCACGCTCCTGATTGGACGGACGACGGGGGTGTTGTCTCGCAGAACCGGTTCCAAACATTTGGAGCTTTTGCATGAGCCGTGGAGTTTGTGTGTATTGTGTGTGTGTTTTCTGCCAGTGTTTATGTTGTCCACCTCTGCGTGTTTTGGTTTCATTGTGTGCATGACGTGCCTGTGTGTATATCCACGGCTCCGGAGCCATATGCGTTTCATTTCAGCCCCAACACAACCACCCCCACCCTCCCCTCCTCAGATCATTTTTCATAACATCTCTGATCTCTGCCCCTCGCGGCAAATGGCCTCCCATGTCACACGAGCCGTGTGGAAACGCAACACCATTTGGCCCAAAGCTGTCCAAATATGGCCGGCGGCCCATTTGGTCACGCCCGCCCCGCGCCTCGAAAGGCTAGCGCAAGAAATCGTTCATCACGTTCCTAATTCAATCAACGGCAATTTTCGCTACTCGGGAGCACAACAGAGACGGATAACGAGACGGTTCTCATCTTCCCGTGCTCTGTCTTCTCAAACCATTCAAGTGTTTTTCAGTGGCAAATGTAATTACCAGCAGCACATGTTGTGCAAAAATGCTAATAGCAGCCAAGGACAAAAAGCCCCTCTGTGTCTATTGGCTCGGCACAGGGAAGGTGTGTGAGCCATAGAATCAACTCATTTGGGCTCTATTTGCCTTTATTATGTGACCTCAATATCAAGCCTATCATTTTCTCCGCCATTGTTCGAAAACCCTCGCTGCTGTTTCTCCCACTCTCTCCCTCCTCCAGTAATCTGCGTCGGTTTGGTGATAATTATAGCTTACTGGAAGAGATGTGGCTGGCGGTGCAGCTCTGCCTCTCGGGTAAAGAAAACATCAGGGGGAAAAAAAAAGAAAGAAAAGAAACAAGGAGACTTCCATTTTCTCCGTCCCCCCACTTTTTTTTCTCTCTCCAGAATCCAGGCCTGTGTACGGGTGACATCTGGGGGGGAGGAGGAGGACGAAGCAGCTGCTTTTCTCTCCCCTCTTGTCTTGCTTTAACTTCCTGCCAAAAAGTGGGCTGTAGAGGTGGAAGCTTGCCACTGTCATGATTTGATCCCCTTTCTTCTTCTTCTTCTTCTTCCCCGCCCAGACAACACTGCATTCACACACTGTACCTCCTCACACGCACGCAAACACAGACACACACTCACCTCACATACATACAAAATAACTAAAGGGCCACTTAAGTGCTGTGAAGGAAATAGAGGTAATGGTTTCCAGTACGTCTCTGGGAGTGTGCGTCTGCCCTCCTGATATTGAGCATAAATGTCTGCCGCACATGTATGTTTGAGTGTGTGCGTGTGTGCCTAAAGGTTCTCAGTGGTCTGATCCTGTTACACTAATGGCTGCAGTCTTGCCGTCCTTTAATGGCATACAGAGTTCACAAGGGACGGATGGATGACACAGGGAAGACGGCGGCGGCGACGCACACACATTTGCACACAAGAATGGCACATGCATGCATGCACACACATGAATTGCAGGGAGCAACAAAGAGGCATGTCTCCATTACCAGGGACTGTTACATAGAGGGCCATTTAATCATGGAGATAACATGTCTTTGCCCTAACGAGGTCTGGCAGCTTAAAACCCCCATATCTCCCTCTTCATGTGGATTTCCACATATAGTATTGCCGCTAACACACAACATATGAAATCTGCAACACATGCTCCAGTGTACTGCAGATTTCCTAACAATAGGAACCCACTTCTCCTCTCTTTTCAAAATACTTTGGAACAATATGATCTCTAATTATAATTTCAACCATAAAACCCACTTCAGTCAAGAGACGCAGACGATGTGGCAGATACACAAAGATCAAAGCTTAGTCAGTAAGTGCTTCTCATATATAGGAGTGTTTCCCTAATGTTTTGTGCTGTTTGTGCTCCTTTGCTTCCCCTTATATTCCTATTTATAACTTTCCAGCTCCCTATGCCTTGGAGGAAGAGAAGTGCATTGTTGTTGTTTGTTTGCAGACTGAAAATGCTCACACACATCATTTCTCAGTCGAATGGGAGCGGCGGTTGCCTAGAGGTTAAAGAAGCAGGATTATGTTGGAAAAAACAAAACTGGCTGGTTTCCCAGGATGGGCTGGGAAAATGTAGGAGGGGAAGAAAGTGTAACGTTGTTTCTTTTAAAGATACACTCTGATTGCTGTAAAGATGCAATAATCCATCGACACACCTCCCTGTTGGAATTGAAGAGCTAATAAACTGTGTTTTTACCTCCTGGGTTTTGGTTGCCGAGCTCGTTTGATTTAATAGTTTTACTGTAAACTATGACCTGTGACCTGTGTTGTTAGACACAAGGTGCTCCTCCCTTGGTGATAGAGAGACGGTTGTCTTGTGTTTTGCAAATGTTGACATAGTTAACAGTTTTAACACAGACCCTGCAGAGAGGGGAACGGCTCCAGTGTGGTCATAAAAACACAGGGGCCCACAGGCAGCCGGCCTAATAGATTTTGGTATTTGCTCGTGGTTTTTGTGTGTTTTTCTGTCCACGTTTGTGAAAAAATGATTCCCTCAGTGTACAGTCGCGCACACAAAAGTTATACAAATCCGCATATGAACGTACATCATCGTATACTGTACACCCACTGCTTTGCCTCCAGAGGAGCGGGAGTTTATCAGGTGTCAGCGAGCCAGAACTGTGTCGTTACAGGCCGTATAAAAAAGCCCAGACTCAGCTTCCTCAGCAGGAGCTCATTGTTGCTCCCCTCAGATCCTGGCTCACAGATTTACAGCAGACTTCACAGGAGCAACTCGGGAACACAACACAACACAGATACGAACAAAATGTGGTGCAAAATACAATCAGTCGAGTCTCCTGTGAGTTGCATTTATACGCCACTAATTTGTTTTATCGGGAACAAAATGCTCCACTGTTGCTGTTAAGTTGCAAGTTAAGTGATTTTCACGGAATTTCAAGGAGATGCAAAAAAAAAAAAAGTTGCAGAAAAAGCAGTTGCATTGTGGGAAATTTAATGTGTGCACCATATCTCTGGAACGCAATCCTGTGACCATGAAAAGCTGTCTGTTGTGTGTTTCCTTTTTACCACAGTGTCGCCTGTATCTGTGCTGCATGTGTATACTGTAAAGAAACCCACAACACAACAGACGATTGAAGATTTCTTGAAAAGACTCATCGTCAGCAGCAGCAGCAGCAGCAGTGAGTCAGAGCACGCTGAACATACTGAAATTATTAGTCACCAGAGAAGGTGACCCCTGCAAACAAACAGGTGATGCATGCATGGAAAAAGTCACAGCAGCAGCGGCGGCGGTGGTGGTGTAGCAGCTGCGGGGCTCACTGTTGTGATAGTTACCTTTGGTCAGGGTGAGCGTGGTTTCTAATTTTGTCCTCGTGATGCTCTGACCGCACAAGTGCTTTGCTTGTTTGTTTATCAGCTCTTTCCAACCCATGTTTCCATTTCCGGAGAGATAACGCCTCTACACGGGCTACTATCAGGCTACTCAGGGATCATCCTGGACTCTTAAACACAGATCCTCTGTCTGTCACTCACTCAACACATACACGCACACACACTCATGTAGGCTACACACTACTGAATTTGACCATCAACCCTCTTGTTGCTATCACAGCTGCAGCATGAGGCCTCCTGCTAATCCGTCTCTACTGCTGATTGTCTCCTTTTACCCCCGGGGACACTTTCCAAAACAGCACACGCCTCTCACTTGAACTTATAGATAATTAACATTTCATAACTCACCCTCATGTCCTCGGGAAAGCACTTTCTTTTTTTTTTTAGACTTCTTATGAAATCTGGCACCTTGCTCTATATTTCCTGTCCTGACACACACACACACACCCCCGACACACACCCATTCTGCAGCAGACATCGTACAACAGGTACGGCTGGTTTCCAGTGATTATGTTAGTAGAGCAAACAATGTATCTCATTTGCTTAGCGAAAATTGCCTGTCCTACTGGAAAGTAGATAATGTTTGTACTGTGCACGATGTGAGAAAAAAAAAACCTGCAGGTGGCTTTTTCCCATTGTTTAATCTGGGTCTAGACATATAGTCACACCTCGCTGCTCGTAGATTGATGTGAGAGACGATATAGGCTAGCATTCGCAATATACTGGCAGCAAGTTGCTAATGCATTGCATTGTGTGTATATGTCATTTGGTGTGAGGTTTAAACAATGAAATGTGTTTTTCACAGTAGAAAAGGCGACTTTTTAATACACTGTATTAAACCAGTGTGTGGGAATAATAGCTTCTCGGTTGTTATTTGTACAATGCCTTTTATTTTATCTACTTCTTACTCTTCCACATCCTCTTCCAGCCTCCGTCCCTATTTGCTGCCTGTAATGAAATTTCTTTCATACACTTTCATTCATCAACTCCTAGGAGTAATGGTAATGAGGTAATGGGTGATGTCTGCTCCTTCCAGTGCTTTTCCCCACACTCTCCCATCATCTGTCTTCCTCCCTGCTTGCCTTCCAGTGCATACCACATCTTTACTGGAGTAAATTGTAGTGTTCTTAATGATCAGTTCTTCATTCAACTCATCTATTTGAATATATCACATATAAACAAACCATATCTTTACTAGCAGGATCATTAATCGTTAACCTCATTGCTAAGGAAACTACGTAGGCCTACTTCTTATTGCTGTAGCTTTCCAATTTGAAGTGTTGAAAGTCAGATTCATCACCTCATTCATTGTAATTCTAAAACAATATGACTCTGAAATTAGTAATGGATGCAAAGGTTAAAAAAAATAAATCAGCATGTTCAGATAAGACATGAAAATAAAGAGCCTATGTTTAGCATAGTAGAGAATATTAGGCTACAATAGCTGCAGGAGGTCTGTAAGGAAAGAAAATGTTATTTCTTTCTAACATGACACACAAATGTTTATTATGAAGAGGACCCACAATGGCTATTTCTTATTCATCTGACTACCCATTAATCCGACTTATTCTAGAGGGTTATGGTTAGGTTTTGGGTTAGGGTTACTTAAGTCTGAGAAATGGGAGGTCGGACTAATGGAAGCAAAAATATAGAAATGTATGGTTGGAGAAATGGGAAGTTGGAGAGACGCCATGCGCCCATTAACAAGTTATTGCTAGTTGAGGTATCGGCTATGTCATGTTTTTATCACAGACAAAACATAAATCTTACACCTTGGCTCATTAATTTTTGATTTAGAGATGTGTTTTATTTATTTATTTTTGTCTTATCTTAATTTATCCATTACAATTGAGTAAACAACAAAGCAGAAAGAAAGGACGCATTGTTCGACTTCTTGATACTCCAGCATGTAGTGAACTACTATAACATATAAAGTCTGGAAGAGGCAGTGTGGCATTAGTTTTTATGAAGCAGTGGTTGAATGTGGCCTGGATGTTTTCCTTGGCATCAAGGAGAAAGAGAACGACTGCCACTGGCTGCAAAATGACGACCAGCGCTCCACCGCCAAGTCACAGTGCGTAGACGGCTGCCATTACTCGGCCAAAACCTGGCCTCTAGGAAAAATCTGGCTCACAGGTTTTCAATGTTGTCAGTCAATATAATGGATTTTATGTTCCCAGAGTAACCAGAAAAAAAGACACAATGGCTATTGTGGCCTTTCCACATGCACGCTGGTTGCAATTACATCAACATATCTGGTTGGCTGCTGCAGGTGTTCTTCCATGATCAAATGGTTATGATTGAGTTGGTATATAGGTTGCGAATGAAATCTTCCCATTTCCAATGCAGAAATTGTACAAACTGAGGGGGATGCAGTATTTTGTATGCAGCATATTTCTCTTGAGATTTTTTCCCCATCCCCCTGGAAAACCTTCTTATTTTGCAGGGAGCTGCATCTTTAGGGGACAAATGCAAATATAATCCATACGGCACCATGCAGCAAAGAAAGACACAGCACGCCTAGTTGTAGACAATACTCCTGACTGATATATTGTAGGGATCATACTTTCATAACCAAAGATGTTAAGCTATGAAGCGCTCTGTATTCTAATGTATGTAAAACCTGTCGGGTTCTTACGGCGAGCGTCCTTGCAGCAAGGTGAAGACGTGTAAATTCTGTCACAGCGTGTCTGCATGAAATCAACTTATTATTGAGATTGGAGGGGGGATTCAATCACGGAGCTGATTGCCAAGTGCAAGTGAAGAGGAGTGGAGATTGATCACAAATGTAATTTTCAACATATGTGGCGCAAGCAGAGAGAGCTGATCTGAATATCTCAAATCAGGTTAAGTTGACCTGCTGGCTTTTATTTCTCAATTTGCATTTTGTGTGTGTATCTCCATGGCATTGGCATACAGGTTTTGTGTGTCTTTTGCAGTTATTTCTTGCATCAGTTCAATTTCCTGTTTCAACGTATCATTATTATGGCAGGAAAGAAAGTGTTACAAAGCTTGAGCGCTCATCAAGTTGCCTCATCCCATACGACCTCAACAGAAAATCAGAAGATACCACAACCAGGAAAAATAATGAAGGTTGTAACTCAAAATCTCGCAACCGATGACTTTTTACAGGACATTACTGGGCCAACTTTCAGTTGCAATCAGTGATTGCCAAAGTGGGAATAATGGGGTAGCATTGAGGTCACTCACACAAACACCTCCCCCAACTGGACACATGTGGGGATGTCTGCAGGCCGAGTGTTGATGTGTATGAGGAAGTGGGTTTTCTCTCTAGTTGACTCAATAATTCTGTTCCCAAAAAAGACACAATAGCTCACTTATCTTGGATTGGAGGTTACAAAGAGGCGAAAACAACACCAACAAAAAACTTCTCATTTTATTTTCTTCATTTCTGATTTGTATCCCTCTACAAACACAGTGTCCTTCACTGAGTATTATTGCAATTAGAAGTTTAGCAATTTGTAAATCAAATTCTAAGTGGCTTTTCCACCACCTGAACATCAGAGGAGAGAACATAACAGTAACCAATATAAAAATAATAAACAGGAAGAAAGCACAGCTATGTTAAAAAAAGAAAAGATAAAGATAATGGTTCTTCCTTTAATCAATATTAAGTTATTCAAAAGAAACAGAGAAGATGAAAATATGAGGCTGAATTCTGGTCAGAATTTACTGACACATGCAACAAGATAAGACAGATTGTGAGTAGATGCTTCTTCATTTTTTAACATCATAGGGCACAAAGGAGGGGAAGCACCGCGTCAAGGTTCCCTAATGACACACTCATTTTACTGTTTTTTTTTAACAGCACTATTACCCTCAGTTTCTGCCCTGCTGAGTCTGCCTCAGTCTATACATTACCTCGTCTCCCCCTGGCTAATTAGTGGCCAGATTGATAGTGTGCGTAACACAATGTAGCATGGGACCAATTTCACAGAGACTGTGTGAATGTGAGAGTGACTGGAGGCAAATTCCAAGATGCTATGTGTTGTCATTTATCACTCAGAGGCCCTTGAAGAGCCACTTGCAGAGGTATGAGAAGATGGAAACATACTTATCAGTGTATGTTCTTTTTTTTCTTTCCTCTGGTAAGCAGGAGAAGAAAAAACAAAACAAAAACTGACTTGGCCTAGTTGTTTCCATCTCGGAGGCAAAAGCAGTTTTCTCTTTCTGGTTGCTGGTTTCCTCTTTCAGGGAAGTGTGGGGATTTTTTTCAGTCATTGTTCCAGCTAAAACATTTACAGAAAGAAGAGTGGTGTAGTGTGAGTGTGACAGTAAAACCATAGTACTCTGGCATACTGCAACAACCGTGGAGTGGAAAAACACAGTAGGGTTTGGCAGCCGAACAGGAGCAAACAGCATTCTGCAGATCTCTCTCTCTGCGGTGCAAAGGTCACTCAGTCTGCGACAGATGTTAAAAGGCCAAATCACAAGCCGATGTGAGCGTGGTGGTGGTGGTGAATGAGCTCCTGTGTTCCTCCTCCCTGTCTGCCGTCTGTCTCCGCAATCAGCTGAATTTGGATCAGCTCTCATGTGGACCGGCGCTGACAGAGAAGACGGATGAAGCGGCAAAACATCTTCCCAAACAGAGTGTTCAGACAGAACATGCAGTGAACTTTAAAAGGCGGTTTGATTCCTCATAAAGTCCACGGAAAAAAAACATAAATTGAACATGCATGTGGTGCAAATTAACACAGATACTGTTTTCTAAATGTAGTTTGCTTCATAAACATGATGACAATGTGATAGAAAAAGGACAAAGGAGACATCTTCATCAATTTGACACTGCAAAGCCAACCCGAAAACTGGCTAAAATCTAACATATTTGCAATTATTGGAGTTATTTTCTGAATTTCTAGCATGTTATTGTCTTTTGTCTTATTATTAAATTAGGATAGTGTCGGGCTCTCTGGGCTACCGTAGAAACCACCTAACTCTTCTTTCTTCCTCAGCAGCCATGTTCCCATTCAGGTCACACAGACAGCACTAAAGATAACAGGTGGGGAATCACATATGCAGTGGCTGGAAAAAACAACATAATTTGACGTGCATGTGGTGCAAATTAACACAGATACTATGTTTTAGAAAGTAGTTTGCTTCATGCAAGATGACGATGTGATAGAAAAAGGAAAAAGGAGACATAACCTCCACAATAGTGTACTACAATAAAACATCTTCATCAATTTGACAACACATTTGCTGCAAAACCAACCCCAAAATCTAACATATTTGCAATTACTGGAGGTATTTTCTGAATTTCTATTGTATTTTTTCTTAAATATAGGATAGTTTGGGGTTCTCTGGGCTGCATAGAAACCACCTAACTCTTCTTTCTTCCTCAGCGGCCGTGTTCCTATTCACGTCACAGACAGACAGCACTAAAGATAACAGGTGGGGAATCACAGACGCAGTGGCTGCTCTGGTTTTACGTCATCTCATGTTTACTGGTGACTTATATATGGCTAAGTGTCTAAAGGTCAGGTAGCCACACAACCAGTTGTGGACAATATAGCTTTGAGGCTAACAGCTGCTCCTCGCCAGATGCTGCTTGGCCGGCCGGCCGCTCAGAGTCACTCACATTTTAAGCTCCATAAACAACGATTTCACGGCGTTGGGAGAAAAATAGTACGGAGCCCTGTTTGGCACACTGTGAGTAAAATCTGGCAGTGACGGCTCCTCTTTTTGTAAACCAAGCTACGCAGAGCGAGATGACTCTAAACAACTTTATTTGTTCGTGAATGTCTCACAACATCTGCTGTTTTACAGAGACTCAGCCAGTGAAGTGGTGAGGAGGCCAACATCCTCATTTGTTTTGAGGACTGTAGCACCGCTCCTTTAAGGAGAGGGTTGAGCACTAATCAAACTCAATCTTAGTTAACCAAAGAGCCTTTCCCTTTCATCTTGGAGCTTGAAGCAGCCAAACAATGAGGCCGCAGGCTCCAGGTTGATTTGCCATGTTGAAGCCAGCTAGCACATGCAATCTATCTGACTGATCCAACCAAGGAGAAAAAACAACCCATCTTCATGTCTGAGAGATAGATAGTTGGAGAATGTGAACAGACTTAATAACGCTCAAATTAGCACCGCCACAACTTACCTCAACACATGTCTAACACACACTACACTGAATCAGGATCCGCAGGAGGCTTTTCTGGCCTCTAGCTCTCCAGTATGAGGACCTACCGAGCTGCACGGCTCATTACAGCTCCTTAGCCCTCCTCCGCAGCCCTGTAATTATAAATCCCCTGACAACCCATCCACATAAAGCCTTTCATTAGCATATACAGGAGCACAGGAAAGTATGAGTTCATCATTGTCCAAGATTTCCATCTCTCTACCTCTGGGGGCTTTAAAAAAATTTGCATGGGCAAAACGGCCTGTTTGTTGACAGTGCAGCTGAAAAAAGGGGAAGTTCTCAGTGGTTTGGATGTGCTGTGTTTGGAGTGTTTACATTTCACATGCCTGTGCAAGGGGCTGCCTCAGTGTTTCATCTGTGTGTTTATGTACAGTATGTATGTGCGTGTGTGTGTATTGCAGCAAGAAGGGGCAAGACTGATTTGGTTGGGGAAGGCATACGAGATGTAATCAGCGTAGGCAAATGCTACAGTCTGAGAGGAGTGTTTACGCTTATCAGACGCATGCACGCGCACACAATCCATTACACACCCATAGACACTGTGGCCCTCCTACACACACAGACACACACTCATACCCAGGCCTCCATGGTGCAGGGATTATCAGAACAAACTGGATAAGGAACTGAAAAGATCATCACACACCATCCGCCGTCATTAAGCTTCCTTTGTTTGGTTCAGAGACGAGTCCTGGCCGACACAGTCACCTGTGTGTTTTTTCCCCAACAGGCCGTCGGTCCGTCCCCGGGCTGTTTTGCTCCACGGCGTGCCCTTCAGGACATGCAAACACAGCTGATAGTGATCTCTCACTCACAGCAGATCTGTGTGGATCCTCATGAGACTCTGTGATTTGCATCCCGCAAACAATCGGCCATTTTCTGAGGCTGGAGCTGGAGTCGATTACAGCCTCAAAACAAGTGGATGTACTGTATATCTGCTCCACTCAGATCTGTTCTGTTACGTGTTACATTTACAGTGACCGTATCCAAAAATGTGGGACAAAGACAGTTTTTATGTGGAACAACCATTGCCAATGAGAGTTTGTCTAAAATGTTGATAGACTCAGAGAAAACTTTGTTTGTGATCACATTTTAGAAAGAAATATAAACTTAGACAAAGAGAAGAATGAAAAAAGACAGATATGTGCATATATGACGAGAGAAATCGCACCATCAACATGTCAGTGTTTACAACAAAACTTGGGACAAAAAATACTAACACTTTTTAAAATAAACAAAGTGAAAACCCTCCATGTCTCTCTCCCTCTCTGGCCTCTTTACTCCAGCCTGAGGCAACTGTGCCTGTCACTTTTCAAAAACCGAAAGAAAAAGAAGAACTCAGTAAATGTTGAGCTTATTTATTTATTTTCCATCCAATCAGCTGTTTTGTTCGAAATGAGCATCATGTCACAAGGGAGCAGACCCATGGCTATATAGACTTTCTGGTCTTGTTTATCTATTGGTTTTGTTTTCTCGTCTGCCAGCTTCCCCCCCTGTTTAGAGCGCATTGTGTTGGATCACGAGACGGGCCTCGGATTTGCCCATGCTTTTCCCACGTGCCCACGCTGTTCCCTCTCTGTGCCAGTCTTGTTTGGCACTGGCCGTTTTTCTCTGTGCAGATATAGTATAAGAAGGAGCCCATTGAAGCGGCGAGGCCTCGGCAGCAGACAGTTCTGCGGGGGTTGAGGAGAAGCGCGCTAATAACAAGATGCCTATTATGGCTCGGAGACAGATGCAGGTTGTGGCGTAGTAGCCTATGTTTTCTGGATGGAAAGTGATAGTAGGCCTGTGTGCGTGAGCGACTGAGTGTGTGTGAGTTGTTGTGGAAACTCATCAAATGACCATTGTCGATTATGTCTGTGATGTAGGTCAATGGAGTCCTCCGCCCGCCCGCCCGCCCCCTGCCCGCTGGACTTTTTGACCCCGTGCTTTGTGAGAGGTTTCTTTTAGAGCCACTGGCCTGTGGAGAGGGCGCCCAGGAGGGGTGTGTGTGTCGCCCTGCTGAGAGAATGAATGATGTCACCGATCCCTGTAGTACAATCGGCCCTGTTGATGTCTCCTGGCAGGCTGAAAAGAAACGCAGTGTTTATTGTCCCGCCCTGTGGCCACACTACACTGCTACAGCGCCCGGGGAATAAGATACACTACAAAATGTACTTATCTCGTTTTTTGTTTTTTTTTGTTTTTTAGCAACAGACAATGGTGAATTAACATTAAAGGAAGATCATCCCTTAAACCATAATGGGCTGGTACCGTACGGCGGAGAGCTGCATAAATTAGCTGCTGTTATAGCCAGAAGTGGAAAATATCTGGTTGCATCCATGGTGCATGAGAACATGTCTGAAACGACACTCAAAACTAATTGTGCTTCTTCATCTACTCCTTCTTTTGCTCATAAAGAGCAATTAGCTCAATGATACATGTATCTGCATTTAGTCCTGACGTGTAAATTACTACTGCGATCTCTCTCAAAGGACAGAAGTCTTTAATTTGCAGAAGAAAGATGAGATTCCTCTCCGACGTAGCCATGAGAGAATTAGCATCTTTACTCTTCAGAGCAGAGGTTCACAGAATTCATTTGAAGTGTTTGTTTTCGACCCCTTAAAATGGATTATGTCATATAACTGTGGAGAATTAACCAAAACAAACACTTTTCTTACTCTCAATCTGCAAATTGGGCGATTTCTAGAAGCTGTGATCAATGAGAGTTCACAGTATCTCACATGAAATGGTCAAAAGCACAAAAAGACACATTCATTTGGTGCCAGTTCTTTATGTGAATGTCTTGTGGTCCCAAACCAAAGGGGTGCACAAAGGTCCACCAGTGACCCCACATGACCCTCACAAAGACGCTGCTAAAAATAGCAACAGGTTTACCATAAAAACGGAAACCAACAAAGACACAGGACGCTAATCTACGGCAACAAAGGAATCAGATCATAACAAACTAAACCCAGGCCGAGAGGCAGCGAAACGCAGCAGCCCTCGTCTTCATTTCCTCTCTTCCCCTCTGAACACGGCACCAGAGCTTTTTAAACAGTCCCAGGCCGGGTGGATGTAGTCCAGCAATCAGGACCTGGGTGGAGCAACAGGGGGAAGAGGGATGAACAAGGAAAAGTACTCTCAGCTGTGAACGCCCCCCAACCTCAGGACAATCAGTCAATAAAAAACACAAACTGAGGGACACTGGACATAAAACTAAAAGACAACAAAGGAATCACAGCATTACAAATGGACCAAACCCAGGCTGAGAGACACCAAACCCAGCGTTAACTGTCTGCTCGCTCTGACGCTCCCAGGCCGGTGGATGTTGCTGAGCGAACAGGAACTGGGTGAAGAACAGGCCAGAATACTTTAGGGTTCAGATCAGTTGATTTGGAGCTGAATTTATTCATTTATTATTTATTAATATAAGCTTCTTTTTTTCCTTTTTTTTTTACATACCAAATACCTGTAGGTGATTTTGTTTTTAAATGATTTATTCATTATCCTCACTTGGCACTTTAACAAATTTTACTCCTACTACAAGTGTGTGTGTATGTGTGGGTGGGGGGTGACTATGTTTTGTGTTTTTTTTTTATTGGATTCACTCTTATTTTGTCTGCACGAGCTGCAGCGGAATGACAATAAACTTGATTTGATTTGATTGATTTGAAACAACATTTTATTAGCCTATATAGAAAACACTCATTAGTTAGAATTAGGGTTAAGGTCCTAACACACCACATTGTTGTAATTCAGTCAATTATAGTCCCAGTTTTAATTGAAAATTCAGACAACAAGCTGTTACAACACTAACGAGCTAAATGTTACATGCTATTAGTAGGTGCTAGCATACTGGTGGTCATACGCTATTATTGCTGCTTGTATGCTAATTTTACTCTATAATGTCAAATGTTAAGGCTCAGCGGTATAGGATAATTTGAAATTATGATAACATGGAAGTGTTAGCAGTGTGATGTTAATTGTTAATCATGTTACATAACATTTGCCCGTGGTCATTTTTGCTAATATCACCGTAGCTACACTATTGTAAGCAAATGAGGATTTCATTTTTACACCTTACACCTGAATATTTTACATATATTTTTCATTGTTAATGTAGCCTTCTGCAACTATAGCTCTTTTTATGAAGCATCTAGACCTGGTGAAGCCCCACAAACATACTCAATATTAGCTCAATGAATAGTAAATGTAAATGTTTGCACACATACATCTTTATACCACTGTTATATGTTGCCTATAGAAGTTAATCCATGAAGCATAGCTGCTGTACTGTAAATTAAAACGTAATGGCACATTAGTAAACTGATCTGATATCATTTTGGTGTCTCCGCCATGTGATACTGAGGCCTGAGGGATGTTTGTCACTAAGTTTTCGGTGTTAATCTCCTCAGAGCTTAAAACTTTACCATTAAAAATGTTGTTCATAACACTGAACTGATTTATGGACTGCAGCATAGTGTGCACACAACAGCATGCATAAATCAGGTATGTGCGTGTGTGTTATCGACGTTATTTCCATGCACACATGCATGTGTTTGTTGTCAAGGAGACTGGAACCTGTTATTTACCATGAAGGTCATTTATGTCTCTAAACTGCTTTCCCACATGTAATTAGGCTTGATGAGGTGTGACACATTCTGCATGATGCTGTGAAAGGTCATCTGCACCAAAGCACTGCAACAAACCCAACGACCCTTTGCGCATGGGGGATAACAACACACACGCACACAGGGGGTGCACATGTGTGCAGGCGTAAACATACACACTTCAAGTTCCCAGCTGGTTTTTCCTGGCCGTCTTCTCTCACCCTGTTGGTGTAAATCCATTATTCCCTGAACCGGACCCGAGTTATCCCTGCAGCTATGAGGCACTGGGTGACATTGGGATGCGGTTACACCCTGGATCCCAGTAATCTCTGGGCATTTTTACCTCCTGGCTGGCCTCCAATCTAGGCTTCATTGTCCAAATACCTCATTGTTTCCCTTTATCCTCTCCCACATAGTTGCATAAGCACATAAAGCACGAGCAAAATGTTTCTACACACACCAACGCACATTTAAAATACACATAGCACATGGCGTACATGCAAGTCTCTGTGAAATGGATGCATTTGTGCACACAGTGAAAATCTCTGCACACATTTTATGGATACTTTTCCTTCCAACTGTGGCTGGGCACGGTCATTTACGAAGCAATATAATCATCATAACATTCTTCCTCCCTTCTCTCACTTTTTTTTTCTCCAGCTATTTCTTGTAGTGTTTCAGACCAGCCAATAAAATATCCAACATAATGGCCATCTGTACGCTTTTCCTGTTTATTCATGTCTTTTTTTTGTGAATGAGTATATTTTTAAGGCAGATTTTTACAACCGCAAGTATAAAGTGGAGACATGGATATGGTTTGTCATCCGACAGATTTCTCTTTGAAAACAGGAAAAGGATCTGGAGGGTCATGATGCATTTCATACACGTGTTTCATTCATGCACATGCACATGCACACACATTACTTCATTTTTTTTTGGCAAAGAAAAAGGTGAGGACAGACAAACAATGAGCTCACATGGATCCAACCCTCCCTGTGGTCCCAGGCCGCTGATAGCCGCCCCTCCTCCTGCCTGCTCCGAAGCGTCTGATGGGTTTATATCTTATTTATAAGGCTTTGAAGTCAGTACCGGTGAGACCTGCGAGGACCCTTAACCCCTTGAGTTCCCATGAAACGTGATAAACCACACGGAGTATTGCTTTACTTCCCGTTTCTTTCCCGATGACCTTTTGGTCTTACAGTAAAGTGATTGGCTGATGTCGATTTCTCCATATGGCCACATATCAACGGCGTGCGATGATCCATCAGTATATTGACGCCAAGCTGACGTAACATGTCGAACAGATGTGTGCGGAGAGGAGACTCAGTCATGTGACCCCCCCCCCCCCCCCGCTGCCACTCTGCTTCACCCCTGGGGCTCCTGTGGCGTATGATAGTAATAAATTCAGCAGAAATCACATCAAGTTGACTCACAGCTCTATCGATTGTAGGAATGACATCATGCCTCTCTAATTCTCCCCCCTCTCTCTCTTTCAGCCTTTTAATGCACAGGAGGAAGCAAAGTAGGGAGAGAAATCTTTAACCCAGAGAGATTCTCTTTCAGGAGGAGGGTGTGCTGCTCACGTCTGTCTTCACCTGTCTCGCATTTGCTCCCTCTAACAACTCTATATGCGTGCACTGTCCAACGTGCACGAGCATCTGCACCGCGTGGGGGGATTTTTACCTCTGGCATAGAAGTTTCCACATTAGTCTGCAAGAGACAATCTATGAGACAATTACATTTGAACCGCAAGTAGGAGTGGAAAAGCTTCTCACACACTTAGGGCGAGAGCTAATGAATATGAGCCTATGTGTGTGTGTGTGTGTTGGAGAGAGGTGGTGACGTGTAGGGTGAGCAAGCGAGCAGCCTGTGCTTATTTTCAGCCTTATAAATGTTTTTGTTCCATATGAAGCTCTGCAACATATGGACGTACAGAGCTAATTGGTTTAGATTGCTAATAAATGAGGGGTGCTTAAAAAGGTTGTGGGGTTGCTCGGAGAAATCAAATATTTTTTATTGCACTTAACGTCTGGACTGATTTATGTCGGTAATTTTCACTTCAGCAGAACCAAATGTTGTCGTTTGAGAAGAAAGAAATGTAAAAACAGGCAAGACAGCCATAATATCCACATTTAGCCTATATATAAACCACACTTCAGCCAAAATACATGTCTGTAATGTGCAACTGAGAGTTTACAGTGCTGGATGTGGTTACATATGTGTTTTCTGTGTAGTTGCATGTTCACCCCTCTCTGTTTATGTGTGTGTGTGCGTGTCTTCAAAGTACTGGGTGACTCATCCAGGGTGAGCACGCCCTGTTCTATTCCCTTCAATCCCCGGCTCATCCCTCTCTCCGTGCCCCAGGGAGCTGATGAGATCTCCTGCCAGAACGGGCATGACCACCTGCACTTTGCAGATACTCTGGGGTTCGACTCACGAAAACGCTCCGGAAAACCGCCTCGGGTTTATTATTTGAGGAGTTGTAAATAGAGGCACAAAGCAGCATCTTGACCTGTCAAATACCTCAGCATCAGAGGTTTATTAATGCTTTTGTTTCTTTTTTATTAATATTAGACTATTTCAGACAAATCAGTTGGAGCCAAACATTTGGTTTCCTTGGCTTTCCAGAGATGATGAGTAAACAAGCTCACCAGCCATGCCCTGCTTCAAATTAAATTAACACCCAGCAGTTGATGCTGTAAATACCACAGTCCTCCACTGTCGGCCACTTAAAAGCTCCACAATTGACAGTTCAGCTCTTTGCCCAAGGGCGTCTTGGCTGTGGTTGTTAATAAAAACAACCTGAGAGTGGCACTCATTAACTTCCTTTGTCTTCTGTACGTTTTTTACACAAAATCCAGATAACCATGGCTCCAGCTCCAGCTCCAGGGCTGGGCTACAACCGATCCGAACCTTTGACCTCTCTCTCTCACTGAAAAGTGAGAGGGATGTAGCGAAGAAATAAGCCACAGGTTCATCCAACACTAACATTATATTACCATGGCTCAAGTTTTTCCAGCAAGAGTGCAACATCCTCCGGAAAAACTCTGTGTGAGTACATGATGCATTCCTGGCATAATAACAAGAGTGATTCTGTTGTTTTCCACATGTGTTGAGTTGGTGGAGGATAAAGCGATTGTAACAGAGATTCTGCAGTTTCTTACCATGAACTGTTGTGTAGGCTAATATTTTGGTCACTCAGATTGTGTACCATGAACTCAAATTAGCACAGTTAGCATAGCATAAAAGCTGAAAACAGACAGGAAACAGGTAAAAACAAAACAAAATCCACCCATCAGCACCTCTTGACGCTTGTTAATTAACACGTTATGTGTGGTTCGTTTAATCTAAGCCCATGTGTAAAAAGAGACAACAAGTTGTGATTTCACTATCGGCGCAGTGACCTCGCTGGTTGCCCAGATACCATTGGATGACGGCAAGATTCCTGCATGCTGGTAGTCACACGCTGTTTTCTTCCAGCCTTGATGCTATGCTAAACTAAACTGTACTAAGCTCACATAATCTGCTGCTAGCCGTGCAGCTGCTTCACATTTAGCAGCCAGATTCGTGAATGGTAGCGTCTAAATAAAATGTAAAGCTCTTCTTGGCAAGATCACGCATAAGTTCACCCCCCAATAACAATAGCAAACTTCCTTTAAATGATGTGATGTCTCAGTGTCAAGAAGGTGCTGCTGTAATTGCTTTGTCTTCACTGGCTTTTTATTTATTTATATGTGTGCATCCATCTGTATTCAAAGCCGTGATTCCTTTGTGATTTCTATCTATTTGCACTCAGGAAAATTGTCTTTGTGTGTGTGTGTCTCGAGGTATTTGAAGTGGAAATCCCTTTTATAAGAGCCGTATACCTCAAGGACAGTAGGCCTACAGCTGGTGTGTATTGTGTGTGTGTGTGTGTGTGTTTACTCATACTGAACCCTTAGATTAAAATGCTCTGACCATTCATCTCTCTGTCATATCTATCAAATATAACACAGACACACAGTCCCTCCTCTCACTCCCCGCAGTCCCTTTACGTTGCCGTGGTCAATATTTGTTTCTCTGCCCACCATTTCTCACCTTCCTGTTTATTAATCTCCTGTCCTTTAAAATATATGACATTTAATTATAAATGGATTAAGAGTTCAGGTTCTGACTTTGGGGTATAGGGGGGAGGAAACAAACATCGAGGGCATTACACAAACTGCGACACAAGACAAATGGGTTTTGTAAAGGTTTTTTTTTTTTTTTCATTAAAGCCTAATGCAGACAAATTATGACGGGAGATTGATTAGCGCTGGTGTGAGCAGCAGTCGGTGCAAGTTCCAGCTACGGAGTCGGACGATTTCTTCAAAGAGTCGCTGTAAGACAAAGGCCTGTGCATGCAGGAGCGCGGAGGAGTCCTCTGTGGTAGAATTACTGCCTGGTTTAAATTTGCTGGAGGAGCCTCTAATAGCAAGAAGCCTCTATCATCTCGTTCTTCTTTTCATTTCCTCTTTTTCGCTCCCCTTCGCTGGTTCGGATGCCGAATTAGAATTCCCATTCAAAGTAGGTCAGCGCCCCCTCTCTCTCCTTCTGTTTCCCCATCCTCTCTCTAACTGCTCTCTGTCTCCCTGGCACTGTTTCCTATGTAATCCCTATCCAAAGTACTTCACTATGAAAAAAAAAAGGAAGAGAGAGAGCGAGAGAGATGAGACTCGGGTACTTTGATTCTACTTACTCTGCTTCAAGCTAATTTCTTCTCTCCCTTTGTGGCCTTCTTCTCAGTCCTCCCCTTGATGTCTGCTTTGCTCTGCATATCTGCCTGCAAACTGCTCCTTTCCTCTTCCCTTCCCTCTGTCCATCCGATCGTCTTTTCTCTCTCTTTACCCTCTCCCCAGGTTATCCATCACTGTCACCCCTGCCTCTTCTGCCGAGCCGCTGAAATTATACATTGTGGTTGACCTCAGCTTACGTCTCCTTTACAGTGATCTCAGGCGCAGTTTAACAAATTATGCTCCATAATGCGGATCGGTGTGATGCTGCAGGAGATTTTGACAGAGGAGATGGGTGTTGCAGGGATTGAAAGTTAGATCATGCAGTCATGAGACAATGTTTCTAACCTCCGGGTCATCTTATCATCATTACAATAACATCATAAAAGGCATTATTAGATGAAGTCTTTCCACGACATCACCGGTTGTGGTCTGTCTGTTTGTTTGCTTGCTTGCTCACCCAAGTAGGATTTTACAGAGGCTGGAAGTGTTATCAACAACATGAGAACGGTGCAGCCACATATGATCGATTATCTCATAAAAGCTACATGTCAGTTAGTTAGCTGGCTTGCTAATGCTATAGTGAATGGATGGTGGGAAACTGTATGGTGTAGTCGCTGCAATTTCTGCTACATGATGTGTTTAAACCACATATAATATTTGTGTGGAGGCTTTTGAGTTTGATTCAACATCTAATAAGAGACTAGCTTTTCTAATCTTAGCACAAATGATGGAAATACTGGATAGCATTATTGTTACCTTTGTAGCACTTTACAAAAGTCCACCTATAGTGACATCATAGGCAAAAATTATAGGCTAGTTTTGCAGCTGGGTTAGACTCAATAACATCAGCTGTGTAGCTATGGCTTCACTGTTTTCCAACATATTTCAAACAGTGCACATGTTATTGGCCTGTTATTTGTGTTGACCATCTTTCAAGTATTCACCCTGCTAGTTTTTAAAGGTTGAGGGGCCATCATGGATTATGACTGTGCCCTTTGATAATCAATTAGTTTTGTTCATCTCTCTCTCTCTCTCTCTCTCTCTCTCCTCCACTTAAATTGTTCCAATCAAAGCCCTATAAACACTGGAGGAGGAGAGTGCGTGTGTGAAAGCTTTGCAGAGGGGGGGGAGAGAAAAAAAGGCCTGATAATCCATTTTAATTACCAAGAACAAAAGCAAAATGCAGTCACTTGAAGGTGACGCGAGCTACATTCTTCAAAGGCCCTGTCACCATGGCAATAGCTGTGGATAGGACAGACCCCTGTGGCACACATGAGCCGGAGCACGGTGTGCTTCTGTTGTGGACTCGGGAACACTTCTCAGCTTTTATAGATGCCATCAAATTCAGTAGCGGAAAAAAAAAAATAGAGACACAGCTGGAGCCGGAGGCCAGTAAGTGATACAGTCCACCCCTGGAATGCACTGTAATGTTTAACTCCTCAGTCACAGGTAAAAACAGACACACGACACAGCTTTCAGATATCCATGAAGAAATTTAGAAAAAGCATTTGTTCCATTGTTAATGTGACATTTTTCCTGATGGCCCTCCTCTCTTTGATGGTGCACGCAAATTGCAGTGTTCCCTGAAGGCAGCAGCACTACAAAGCCGAGCTTTATCTTTTACAAACACATGCTGTCGTTTTTCTCGCCTTCTGCCCCATATGGTTGGATTTCCTTGGCCGGCCAGACTGTTGAATGGACTGCTGCTAATAAAGGGGTAGAGTGCTTCTCTGTGCACAGGTAATATCATGCTCCTTTCATTATATGATCCGAAAAAGAGCAGGTATCTTTCGCACACAGCCCTGTCCATATAATTTCACACTGAGGTCTGTCTCTCACACTGTAACATGATATCAACAAAATATAATAATAGATTTTGATCTTGTTACAACAAAATTTTGAACATGTGCTTGTTACTGAGCACAAATTCCAAGAATTATCCTTTCAAGCATCTATTAAGTTGTGTCTTATCATTTCCTTTACCTGATCATTCCAGTGAAACTAAATTAGTTTGAATTGCTGGACTGGTGACCCTGCAGAGACCATCTCATGCTCAGTTAAACCCAACCTTCATTACAATTAGATAACACAAAAGCTTATCTCTTTTTTATTTCTTTTTTATTACTGATTGATTATCAACCAATAAATTCACAGCAGTAAACATGATAAAGCTTTGATATTCGAAGTTGCATTTAATCTTATTTCACAGAGAATTATAAAAACATTTGCAGCCTTTTGTAATGTTTATTTGGACTCAAAGGTCAAATGTCAAGGTCACTTTTTCCTCATAAAACACTTTTTTTTTATTGCCAAGTTGCTAATCACATTTTATATGCAAAGGTCAAAGGTCGGCGTCACTGTGACATCACAGTGTTTTGCAAAACAACCTCTGTAACTCAGCATATTGGGATATTGGGATTGCGACGTGACTGGTGGGTGGAGGCAAACAACCACGAGTCAGTAACTTTAGATCTATGCCTATTACATAATGAACTAACAAATTATATTTAAGACGAGCTTCTTTTTTTCAAAGTCTCAGAGGATTATTTTTGCAGCTTATAGTCTTATTCTGCCTGATGGCAAAATGAAGTCATGTTGGAAACTATCTTTCCAGAGAGAGATTCGGTCGTTGCCTGAGTGAAAAATATTTGAACACAGTTAATTTCACACAATCAAAGAACTTCTCCCAGTCGAGACACTGGAATTCCACTGCCTTAGCCAATTAAAATCAGCTGTCTCTGGTTTTCCTCACCGTAATCATCCACTTTGTGACACATAAACTAAACTGTGCACGTTTGCAGATCGAGGCACGCTGCTCCGCTCGGGGACAGGGCGAACTTTTGGCTGCAAAGGAAAAGGTGCATTTCTGATCATGTCAGTTGTATTGACTGAGACCAAATCCAAGTCAAACAGCAAACAGTGCACTAATCTTCAAAGAGCAGCTTTGTTATACATTGAGGGGCATTTTACGCTCCACTAACCTGTTCCTGCTTACCACCACGTGGTAGGAAATACCCTCATAAATACAGAGGGCTCAGCTCTGGCTGGGTGCAGCAACAAGGAGCCCTGTTGTTGTGGGGTGATGACAGATTAAGTCTAGACAGAGTTTGTGTCTGCCTGCTGTGACAGGTGTGCGCACACTGTATATGCTGTACATATTAAATGACCGTGTATGTGTGTGTTTTAGGTATACGCAGCAAGCTTACAAATTAAGTTGTTAAAACCTGTAGTTATTATTAACCAGACCTCCCTTTTCACCAGCAATTCTGTCTCGACTCCATCAACCCATGAGCAAAAACAAAAACCCACTTGATAAGCCATTAAACTATGGCCAGACACTCATGGGATCACATATTACAGTGCTTAGACACGTGCACACAGTAACTATGTGGTTAGTGAGACAATCTGGCAGTGAGATCACAGTTTTCCAGAAGCGAAAAGCTCATTGAAATAAGTATTCACGCTATCACCTTCCAGGCAACATGGACTTGTGGCGTGCGTCACGCCGTGGAGGGTGTTTAAAGGGATGCAGTATGCGTAGGAAGAGGTCATTTGAAGATATGAATCAAACGTGATATCCGTGTTAAGAGTGCGTCTCTCCGTGTGTGTTTGGCCTTGATCAAAGCTTCACTGATCTTTATTCTAACCAGGTAATTACACTGACTGAGTCTCACACACTCCCATACGGCAAATGAACCACTTTACTATTGACTCTGGGAGCCGATAAAGAAAGATAGATGCACACAAGCACAGGCATGAAAGCACTCATGCACAGATACCCATGTATAAATAGTGTGCATACTATATACTGTATATACCGCACATGTACATACAGTACAGACATAAATATACTCCTGTACCTTTGTTCCCACTGGAATATTCTCAAACAGGCTGTGATACATCCATGCCCATGTATGTGCACCAGCAACAAAAAACACACATAAAAACCACCCACACACTCAAACATGCAAAACAGCCATATAAACATGCACACATCTGCCCTCAACTGCGTCAGGACAGTGCTGGGAATATTTCGCCGCAGGGTCAGAGATTATCACTTAATGCAAATGACGGGAGCCGGACAGAAATATGAACAAGTGCAAGTCGAACAGCTGCTGTAACGAGCAGAGTGGCTCGACACTGGATGCCAGCCTCTGACCTGTACATGACACCGTGCCAACTTGCCCCGCGTTCTCTTGTATTTTTAACTCTAAAGTCATTTGTATTGTATGTATTATCCAATACGCATTGTGCACTTGCGGCGGCAATCCCGGCTGTATTTCTCCCTCTGACTTCACCTTTGTCCTTTTTAATATCCTCCGCCACTGGAAATTGTTGACCTTACATTGTTGGAGCTCTTTTCCTCTGCAATTTTGCACATGTCGCTTTTCACATCTCATGCCCTGTTCGTCTTGTCGCAGCTCATTTGCTATTTAGAGTTTGTAATCTCGAAGCAACCTTGACATTTAATCGTTCCCTTTGTCCGCCGACTGATTTGACCACCGGCCTCTTTTCAAATTCTGTCCCATTAAGAAGGAATATATTAAATAAACACGCTCTCTTTCATGTTGTGGATCTTATCTGATGATTGGCCACAAATAACAATAGCGGAGGGTGGCCCGTTCAGATACCATCAGCAAATCCTCACAGAGTGCGAATGTGTCTTGCCTCCCAGGGTGTGCAGCATGCCAACGCTTGATCAACAGCCTTGCCGTTGCAAGTAAAGAAGCCAATTAACTTCCTCTGTCACCTTCCAGCTAAGTGGAACCATCGCTGAAGGGTGGACAAATTGCAGGCAGGAATCTAATTTCAGATCAACACACACCTCGGGCCCCTTTAGAACAGCAAAAAATTCAATCTGAGGAAATTTGATGACTTGCACTTGCTGCTCAGAATGAGGCTTTGACCCGTCCAAGTTGCTCTCGTCGTTGAGCTACAGGCCGGGCAGCAGCCCAGAGGGAGGTGGAGCATCTAAACCTAAAAGGTGGAGCAGTTCGAAAGGAACGGGTCAGTGGATGTCAAGTTAATTTCTGTGCAGGCTAAGCCCTACTTATCATAAAACTGAAATTGCCATCTAAAAACAAACACCTTCTCTATTTGTCACCTAGGCAAGCCAGCTAAGGCTACAAAGATGTGGCAGTTTGCATGCAGGTTCAAACTCATGCCAAACACTTAAGTCACAAACAGTTTTCTCTTTCTGTGAACCACCATGATTCTTTCAGCTTCATGCTAACCTCAAGCTCCTATTGACAGTTAGATAGTTAGTTGTTTATCATATTCATTAACTTATTTTAGCATGTGAGCAAATAACAGCTCTAGCAACAGCTTAGGCTGAGTACAGGTCATAAACCAGCCAAAATTAGAGAGATGAAAACCACATTTTCTAGCACAGGCTAACATCTTTTTTGTAGCATTTACAACCCCAGAAAGAAATGGCAAACTTAATTATTTTTTTTATTTTTTATTTATTCATATGCACAATGATAAAACAGAAATTATATTAACCATACAAGGACAAATAATTGTGCAGGAGAGGAAAAGAAGCCCAAAGGGCTTATAAAAAATCCTCCCCTCAATACAAATTCACTAAAACAAATCAATCAATAGAAAAAGAAAAGAAAGGAAAACAAAAGAAAAAAGAAAAAAGAAAAACACAATAAACAAACAGACAAAAATATCCATAAAATGGCAATTTCATTTCAATTAGAATAGCCTATTTATTTTGCCTAGATAAGAGATTGAGTGGCTGCACATCCTTTTTAACAGATATACTGGCAAATAAATATATTTTTATCTAGACTAGCTAAGGTTGTAGAAGGTTGGACTACTCCTTTAATTTTTTAACGTCTCCTTGCTGTTTAATATCAGGAGTTATGAGGTGATCAGGCGGCCGTATAAAAGCAGCGAGGGCATTTATTTTACTGCGTGTTTTTACAACTGTTTTTTACCACAGGCAAATAGCAGCTCAGACTCTTTGGACCACACTTAGACGTCTGTCACCCTCACACAATATCACGTCCCCTCCTGCAGTTGTTGTCTCACTATTTTCTGCAGCGCCTCCTCGTCACCGTTCCACAATCTTCACCTCACCCACGTCCTCAGAGGACAAATTGACGGCAGCTCAGAAACGCACCGCCCAGGGCTCTCTCTGGGATGTGACATCACTCCGATACTCCTCTTAATTTACAAATGGGGGAAGGAAGAAGGGAAAAGACGAGCGATGCCGTGACATTCACACTTCCTCTGCAGCAAATTCATTTCCCTCTCTAATCTTGACGGACATTTCACTCTGGTTCTTGCGCGTCTCAATCTAGATTGTCCCTCGATTCTTCACTTTGGTGCCATCTCGCCTTGTTTCCATTCCCTCATTTCCTCCCCCACGCACCTAGCCCATCTCGCTCCTATTTACCCTGCTTCTCACCTAACAGCCGTCATCGGCGTCGGCGTCGGCGTCCACCCCCTGCCTCCACCACCTGTACCCACCTCCTGGAAGCAGTGACAGCAGAGACAGGAGCTGCACGGGGCCAATTTCCTGAGTGCTGCTCACCACTGGCACTCATTTAATTACTGCAGAGACAGAGGTGGGAGGCAGGGCCTGTCACAGCTTTAGCCTGGATCAGTGTGGTCCCTCACAACTCCTGTTGTCCTAGGGGACATCAGCGGTGGGGGCAGTACCTGTCATATTCTATAGCTTCTATACGGGCCTGAGCTGACAGCTAGAGATTAGTTGTCTTTGTAGCAGTCCTGGGAGGCCTGGTAGCCATATGGCCAGAATGCTGGATGAATGCCTTTGATTTAGTCTCTTTCTTGCTTTCTGCACACACACATACACACACATGCACATACACATACACACACATCTGAAACCTCTTTGCGGGCATCTATTGGGATTATAAATGGTGTCAAAGAGAAGGTGGAATGTGTCTCAGTGGGAGTTGTGGCATCATGTGCAGGCCTTCAGCATCAAAAAACGTGCAGGTAATTCATTTGTCTGTAGACTCTGATTTCATTTGTCTTGTGTGGGGGAAAAAAAAGAAAAAAAAAGAAAAACTGCCCCGTGGTTTTGCATTAAGCTTTCTGGAGCCCGGGATTTGTCTCTGTCTCTGCAGAACCTCTTTGTTGTGTTACAAATCTGGCGATAGTAAGAAAGTCGGAAATACTGCCAGCGTTATAGTTTAAGATTTGTGAGAGAAAAAAAACCAAAAAAGAAACAATGTGTATGCAAAACTGAGAAGTAAGCAGACATATGCCAAAGCCAGTTAAGCAGCTGATGCACACTGTGCCAAGAAAACAGAGCTCCCATTCTGGACTAGCCTCAAGAAACTCTCCTATCAGTAGCAAGTGGATGAATGAAATTGTTTACAAATGTGGTGTAGACTCCTATAGAGCCCATCATCCCTCAAGGACACAACAATCCCATCTTGTTGCAGGATTTTATTGCCTTTTTAATTTTCCTCTATTTTTTCCTTTAAAGGGATAGTTGAACATTTTGGCAAATTGGCCCATTGCCATAATCCCTTTAGTTTTAGCAGTAGGTTTGTTACCTTTAACTGTCGGTGCAAGCTATTTTTAGAACGGCGGAGCAGAGCCGTGAGCTGCTCAGCGCTATACGCTACGGAGGCTAATGGGATTTCTTGCTTTCTCTCATCAAATACACAATCCAGCAACTCCAAAACGCTTTCGTGGACAAGTTGTGATTTGCACAACTATCCCTTTAAGCTGCAAACAGCTAACGCAACACGTGAGCTTTATTACATGCTGTACCGCTGCTCCTGTTAGGCTACCTGTTTTATTGTTGTTTCTACTCGTCTTCAATTCGAGTCAAACCACAGTTTTTTACATTAAAACAAAGGAAGTGGGTAGATAATTGTCAGCAAATGAGGAATAAAAGGGGAAAAGTTAACACAGGAAGAGGCTTATTAAAAAGCTTTTGTGGGCCTTTTTAGGATTTTTCAATCAACTTTTCAGTCTCGGGGGCCGCATGACATTAATTGTAACGACACCACATCCCATCGCCGAGCTCGTACGTGATCACATTCATTCCCTCTGTGTGACTTAATTTGTCCTCCCACAGGAACGCTCGCTCTCTGCCACTGTTCGCAGAGCTTCTTTTTGTTTCTGATGCTTGGGATTGACTCCCAGCATTCGGGAGGAAGATGATGGGAGCAGGATCTGTGGACATCGCCATGGCAACAACTGCGACCACATGTTCTCCCCTTGAAAACATGTTTGTTTCCTCTTAAAAAAGAAAAAACGCTATAAACGCAGCAACTCACACGTTTTTTTTTTTTTTCTTTTTTCAAGGCTTGCCACTGCTGTCGAGCTGCGGTTTGACAGAGGAAATGTGTCTCCTGCTGCGTCGCTGTTTGTTGAACTCTTCCACGTGACATCAGACTGGCCTGTTTTCCTTACACATGCCAGGGTTGGATCCAGTCTGTCAGCTTGTGCACTGTGCTGCTGCCACGCTGTCTGTGATGTTTTTCAGGCTTGTTGCTGCCGTACCAGAGAAATTAGACAGGCTGAGGGAACTTCAAGAGTCATTAACGCCTCTTCTGCAGAAAAACACTCCTACAACACTCCCACACACAGAGAGAGAGACACACACCTCTGAGATCCTGTTGAGCCACGCTCCAGATCTACAGTGAAACGTGTCCTGACACATCTCACCGACAAGACGTTCTGTAAACTTTGCAACAACGCAGCTTGAACTTGAGTTCAGCGACACGCACGTAAAACACAAAAACGACGGGAAATAAAAGACATATTTATTTTTTTCTTCATCTCATAATCTTCTTATCTCTCCTCGCTCGACTCCGAAACCACAGAGGATGAAAGTGAAATTTGAGCAGATTGCCTGTTTTCTCATTCACCTCCCACAGTCTCACAATCAGTCTTGCAGCTCTGTCTCCAACATGTCCTGGCATGTCTCCTGACACCGAGTCACCTAGAAATAGCCTCAACTTTCATGATTCAAAGTCTTTTTTTGTCATCGCCACAGTATTTATTGGCGACGTAGGAGTAAATAGTGTATTTGTCGAGGCCTATTTTCTGCCGTGATTTGATACACGTGTAAAAGCTCCGGCGACAATTTAAAGCAGGACACCATGTGTGCGTGATTGACTCATAATAAACTCCAGCGGCCTCTGTTCTTTGCAGGAAAGAAGCCGCTCATTGATGTGTTTTAATTGTTTTTCGGACAACAGCGGAGCTCTGGGAGGTAGAGCGACAGATACAGTAGAAAAAGTCAATACTGGGTGTCTTTGTGAACTCCCTGTGGACACGGCCTGCTTTGAATACTGCATCCACAACATGGCATGAGCTCAACCTGCTTACGTTTGCAACAGAAGCAGCAGCAGCGGCAGCTTCAGAGGCCCCCCGTTAAATCTCAACAACAGCACGTCAGGGGTATCTCCCTCATATCATCACGCCCTCCGTGCTGACGTCTGTGCTTTCACTTCACTTGATCCAAGTTACGGTTTGCCTGTCTCAGCTAACTGGCAAAGGCATGAGGGCGATACCACGATCGATATGTTTTCTTTTATTCACGTGTCATTATTTAAAGTGCTCTCTGACATGCTTGCAGCCACAGCGTGGTTTAAGTAACAACCCAGGGAAGGTCAAAGGTCAAAGCTTTGCAACTCTGATTATACGCTGTCCTTAATTGTTAGGTGAGGATGGCTCAAATTGCGGCTGTCAGGGCTGTTGTGGTGCATGATATCACAGCTGGGCGTGTTACTGGGAAGAGAACGAACAATGAACAAGCAGCATACTTTTTCATATACTCATGTATGTCTATAAATGCAGAGGTCACACCAGAAACAAGGAGAAAAATGATAATAAATCCCAAATCCACTCCTCGCTGCTGTAAGGTTTTCCTCCTGAGTAACTTGTTCATTTAAAGGTCTCTATTTCAAACACCTTTAAAAAAGAAAAAACCCTCCACACACCGAGTCATTCATTCGCTCGAAACCTTTGTGACTCAACAGATTGCAAAATATGATCAAATACAAAGAGAAGCATAATCACTTCCATCTCTGCCTTCCTGCTTCGCCCTGATCACACAGCAGAGATCTGACTTTCTTCTTCCAAGGCAGCGCACTGAACCGAGCGACACTGAACCAGCGCCTGTGTGAGAACAAATCTACTTCTTGTACTTTGATGAATACAATAAAATAAAATAAAAAAAAGTCTCACCTGGTGAAACACTTCCCCCGTTGGAGAAACCGTACTACTATTCTTCACCTCAAAGTTCAATTTACAGCATTTATATAGCGCACCATAGCGATTATTGAAAAGCTCCTTTTTTTTCTTATTCAAATATTTGGCTTTGTCTATTTTTGGACCGTGTCATTTGAATGTTTTGCTTTTGTCCACTGTATTTGTTCTTGATTAGCAACTGAGACCAGCAGCAAGTGACTGTGGAGACGGGAAGACAAACATGTGTGCATTTTAACTGGTTGGATTTTAAGTATTTCCATGGGAAACAATCACATGCCCATTATGCATGACTAATACGGCCTGACAGTGTGCACACGCCTCGTCATACGGACAACATCGACTCTAATGATGGAAGCAGCAGCAGCAGCGGCAGCAGCTCAGACTCTTCATGGAAAATCCAACAAACCTGTGTGAGTCACTACGAGGTATCGCAGCTTCTGGTCGGGACGGCGCTCTTATTGCTGCTGCAGGTCTGAGCGAGAGAAAGAGCGAGAGACGGACTTTATTGCCGTGGCCCGTGAAACTATAGCTTGTGTCATGAATAGCAGCTTCACAGTGAAATGACAGCTTGCGTGGGCCCAGACTGGATTTGATCCCCAGCTGTTTGAGGCTGTTTAAAGTGTGAGTCATGTTGAGGGATTTAAGTAGCACAGTCACTGACTCTCGCTCACACATTCACATGCACACGCACTCTCTCTCTTTTACTCTCTGTCTCTCTCAGGGAGTTTTTTTTTGTATTTCACTGACACTGACAGGAGCCAGTGATAAAAAACCTGTTTGTGTGTGTTCCTTCTTATCTGAGTGATAAGGTTATCATTCACTTTCTATTGGTCCTCCAAGTTATATTGTGAGTAATACTGTTATATGGCAGACATTTAAACTTCCTTAGTGCACATGGGAGTGAAAAATTAACACGGAAATAGATTAGGATCATCTTGTTTTTCTACACTTCACTCTGCAGAATAAGTTTTTTTGGAAAAAAGCTTAATGTTTTTCTTATTAAAGGAATAATTTAACATCCTGCATGGGACCTTTGCCTCTCACTGCCCCTGCCAAGACTTAGATAAGAGGACTGGTGCTATTTTTGTACTGTATATGGTAAACATAGCGATGCAGTCAGCGAGCAGATGTTAGCTTAGCTTACAGCATTAAGACTGGAAACAGCTGGCTCTGTCTGAAAGTAACAAAATCCGTCCACCACGTACAGTACCAAGCCTTTTCAAAGCTCACTAATTCACACAGATCTATTTTGTTTCATGTCTGCAAAGAGACAAAACGTTGAAAGACACTTTTGGTGTTTGATTGTGGTTAATCCAGAGGCTTCATATTCATTTTTCACTGCCCTGTATAATCAGGAAGGGATCTTTTTGCCGTATAATAACAAAACTCACAGTGTAACTCTCAAAAATATCAAAATATTCCTTTAAATATTTGGTTATTCCACTTAGCTGCTGTGAATGTTATTGGAAACCTTGGTTTCTGCGGCCTTGAGGGAACCTAAACGTCAGTCTAAAATATGGTTCTAATATACTTGAATAATGATCAAACTTCACCCCGTTACTCGCTACAACAGAATTTAAATGCTTTCCCCCCGTCTCATAAGTGTCCGTTTCAGCAAAACTAAAAATAACAGCCTCTTTTCAACCAATCAGAATTAAATGCTCACTTAGGGCATAATATAACACGACGGCATTAATCTAGGCTGAGCTACAACAGCAACACGGTCTCGCTCCTCTCACGGCGCAGAAACATCCACTATGTGTGAAGAAGACAGTGTCCCAGTTAAAGTGAGAGGAACATGTATGTAATATTCATTGAAATGTTACATATTTATATCCCATACAAATGTGCTGCAGTCAGACTCTGTGCTGTGTCGCCCCAGGGGCCGCGGGACTATGAAGGAGCTGCAACACACTCAGGTTCACTTCGCGTTACGTTGGTATTCACTGAGTCCAACGACAATATCAAGACAAAAAATTGTGAGGCATGTGACCAATCGCGGCAGAAAGAGGAAATGACAAGATTAGACAAATATGAATGCGTTCAACACACGAGGAAGGACACAGCTACAAAAGTTAATAGGCTGTGATGTCACTGCACCATCATCATCTATAAAACATTTTTTGCAGCTATTTCATAGAGGTCGTTGCTCGGAGTGTTAGCCCCACGACGCTAGTAAAAATGTAAAAACAAAATTATATTTTCATGTCTTATAAACCCAAGTAAACGTCTTTATTGCTTCTATCAGTCACAGTGAAGCGGCTTTGCCTTTAGTTTCAGTCAACAGGGGAAAAATGAATGAAGACAAAACTCTGCAAGATCTCATTCGAAAGATGACGTCATTTTCCATTTCATTTCCAGCTGATTGGCTATTAAATGGGTCTGATTAGGCAGATTAGCGAAATTACCATGTTGATTGTAGAAGTGAACCGTAATATAACCCTGAAAACGCGGTGTTAAAACCTGTTGTGGGTGTGTGCGCGTCAGTGTCGGTGTCTGTGTGTCTGTCTGAGTGTATAATGACTCAGCCTTGGGGCTTGAAACTTGGCCATTCCACCAAAGGAAAGTCAGCCAGTCATTGCACGAGACCAACAACGTGCCACATGCAACATGCCACATACACACCGACCAGTCAGCAAGTGGAGACTGCACAGACACACACACACACACAAGGACAAGTAGTTTTACAGAAACGATAGCTACAACTTTAGAGCAGGGTTACATCTGTTTCCAGGCTCACATGACACGAGAGCTGAAGTCGCAGACTGTGATCCAAACCAAACAAAAACACGTCACAACAAACCTGTCAATATAGAAGTCCATGGCCATGCTATAGCAGTTATGATGCTTATCAGGATATGGTTCATTAGATTAGCCAGAATACACTCTAATCTGTCGCTGCAACATTTCACATTAGTGTCACACTCATGGTGACGATGTAGGAGGAAAAGTCCTCTGACCATAGTCACTGGGGTTCATCATCTATGAATCATGTTTGCCAATTCATGACATATTTTGCAGAATAAGCGAAAACCTGCTCATGTCGCTCCACGAGAGGTCAAAGTGACTCCACTTCATTCTTTCTGGAGATATTGGATGTTTCTGTCAAATATATAAAGTAGGTGCTGAGATGTTTCAGTCTGGACCAGAGTGGGCGGTGTGGTGGGGGGAATCAGGCCTTTGACTATTATGCAATGGCTTAAGCTGAACCTCCATAAAAGGAGGTGGTAATGGTGATCAGAGAATAAGTTATATGCAGTGAAGCAGGTGTATCTTATATCATGGTCTCGCTGTCTGGAGCTCAGACGACTTGAACACAGTCTGAATACACAAGATACTCACGAGTCTGACACAACGACACTGACAAAACTCTACGCTATCTTTGCAGTGTTTTCTAAAGTTCATTTTTTGAGATATTAAAATAAAATGATATCACTTCAATTTTTCAGTTTCTGTACTGTATTTGTTACCTGTGATTTACCAACACGCGAAGGTGCTGAAGGGTTTAGGTATCGCTTTTCAACACTGGACCTGACTGGTCTTGGCAGGTCCCTCATGATCTCAAATGTCACCGCTATAAATACACACACAGGGGCACAGACACACACACACACTCAGCTATAAGAGGTTTATATTGTTCAACTCCAACATAACAAGAAGACGTGACAAAAAATGCATTAGCTCTTCCTTCTTCTTTCTGGCCTTAGATTACTGAGGAACTGAGTCACTTGGCATCGAAGGCGTCATGTTGGAGTGGAAAGAGGAACTGTATGATTTACATCAACATGTACAGCTACAGCTACGGACACGTTTAATCCTTTTCAACCCAAGGCTGGTTCATGCTGTCCCTTTTTTTTTTCTTTTTTGTCTTCTCAAGCACAGAACGTGAATAAATCAAGACTGAGATCTGAATAAGAATAATAGGATATCTACATAAAGAGATGTTTTTTTTTTATAAAGCTTAAAGCAGAGGACCCAGCTGGTTTTCAACCTTGGAATGAATTAAGTGAAATAGAGAAAGAGAAGTGGGAAAACATCAAATAAAAAAGAGGGGAGTGAAGCAAGGCCACAGCGCTCAGAGCAACAGTCCAGCCAGGGGTAAAAGTAAAGGAGGCCGGGGCAACTTCCTGCATAAATTAACATCAGGAGAGGTGGGGGGGTTGTTGAGGGGCATCATGGAAAGTTTGTGGTTTTGTCAGATGAGTCTCTTCCTGGTGCAGGAACACAGAGGGAAGGGCGGTAGAGAGTTTCTGTGACTTGTTTTTCTGTGAGGTGATTACTGCGTCTGGGCCGCCACGCCTGCAAACGATGACGTCACGCCTCGTTGCGAGACTCGCAATTTGCATTTAGCGTAACATCTTTCACCGCTGAGTGACAGTTAACTAGATCTGTGCAACTTTTATTATTTCTTTTTTTTTAATGTTTGACATTTGTTGATAAGCGGAGCTGCTCTTTGCTCCCACAAACAGACCAGAATAGCCTGTTCCAGGGAGGACATAGTAACATTTAGCTGTTCAGTAACAGTTTATATCTGACTTTTAGGATGTGTTTCTACACTTTCAAAAATTACGCGCAATCGCTTCAGATAAATATGAAATACAGAGTACAATATCTCTGTATAATGGAACTACAACGTAAATAATAAAGTAAACAAGCTGCTCAGACTGTATTTGGGAGCTTGAGTGAACCCCTAGCACTGCACCTGGTGGTGCTTTACACTGCAAAAACAAGAATATTCCCCTCATTTCTGGTCAAAATATCTAATTTCTAGCAAAAATTAATCTCTTTCCACTTAAAATAAGACTCATCTAAAAGTTGACTTGTTTTTTGATCATTTTCACTTGTTTCAAACTAATTTTCACTTGAAAAGTTGAAAGATCTGCCAGTTTTTTTGTGCTTAATAAGAAAGAAAAACTTGCTCCAGATTCTTCTACTTATTTCAAGTGATAATATGCTTGAAAGAAGTAAAAAGTGTCAAAAACAAGCTATACTTTTTTGTTTTGAGTCTTATTTTAAGTATTTACATTTACATTTGTTTTGACTAGAAATGACATTTTTGACTAAAAATAAGACAAATATTCTTGGTAAGACTTGAGTTTTTGCAGAGTATAGGTACAATGGGGGTATCAGGTTTCCATACAGTGAATGTAAACATGTTAAATAGGTCAAGATTCCCAGTTATTTTACAGTACAAAGGGACATTACAGTGACTGACAGTGACCCTGCTCTCAGATGATAAGTGGGATCCTGCCCGTGGAGACAGATGATTATCTGTGAGCGTTGAGAGAGTGTTATTCAGATCTGTGTGTGTGGTTGATGGTGTTGTTTTGTCTTGTGTCTGGATGAATGCAGCCCTATGTTGATTTAGCTTTTGTGTGACCCGCAGATGTTGCTGTCTTTGCTGCTGTGTGTGTACGTGTGCGTGTGTATCTCTTTGTACATATGCAGCGTGTGTGTTCGCCACCATGCTAAAAAAAAAAAAAAAAAAAAAAAGGAGCGTGTTTGGAAAACTCTGCCCACAAGCAGCCAAGGTCTCTCTCTTCATTCCCGACCTGACATTCTTTCCTCCACTGTAGTTCACGTGTGGTTTGGAGATAAAAGCCTCCATTCATTAGTCTGACTGAGGGCCCAACATAACGACAGGATACCCCACCCTTGTCTGGCAACAACCACACCGCCATATTTTACCCCAGCGCTGCACTGGTGGCCTTCACGTGGAAAACAACCAGGAGAACAGGAGATCTGCTGCAAGTTTCAGGTGCACTGTGTCCACAACATTTCTGTATTTACACTGTATCATAAAGAGCCGGGAGCTCTGGGGGGTTTCCAGGGTTTAATCATCCCTCTCTGCTACTTTCTTTCTCTTTCTCTTTTATTCCATTTGACTTTTATCTCCCCCGCAGAGCTGCCAGAACTCAACCACACACTCTGTCAGTCATGTGGCATTTGCCTGTCCACAGTGTGTGTGTGTGTGTGTGTGTGTGATGCAGATGTGTGCTGTGCAATCTTGCTTCCTTGCAAATACCCCACTCGCTCCACTGCCGCTGCAGCTGCAGCTGCTGCTGCTGCTGCTGCACCCAGGAGGAAAATCCTGCAGGAGGAAAATCCTGGGAGCAGAAGACGACTTCCTTCAGCGGCTACTACTTGGTGGTGAAAAATACTACTGTGTGGAGTTTGTGAATCACGCCCCCGCCCCCCCCGCCCCCCCCTCCCACACACACACCCTTGCTCCCACCTTGGTGTCACCACCAGTTAAAGTGGTGCTCTTATACTTCGAGGTCGTTGTTTTGTTTTTCACTGCGTCTTAAATTCCTGTCGACTGCATGGATTCCCATAGTGAATAGTGTTTTTTTTATGATGGGAAAAGAAAACTCACAAGAACCTCTTCAACCACTTCTGTAGCGTCATCCAACCTTCTATTGGCCAGAGCTGTTTTTTTTTTGTTTTTTTTTCCTGAACTCCCTCCTTGGATGACCCGGCGAACCCACGAGTGGCTCATTTATTTATCAGAGGCTGAGAGCCTCTTCTCTCCTCTGATTGGTTCCTGGACATGTTGCTACTAGAGCTCCAGGGACAAGTCTGACGGAGGAGATATAAAGCTATACTGAGATGTTTTATCTTAAAGCAACAAATATATCTTCTTATGGATGTCTAAACATCAAATAAAACTGGAAAAGTATAACATATGGGATCTTTAATTCACAATATTTGCACAAAAACATCACTATTCCCATTATTCAAAGAGACACATATAATCTTATACAAACTTGGATATTATTCTGCACTAGGTCAGTATAAGAAACGTCCTTCCGCTGTAACGTGACTGCTACGACAGGAATGTGGGAGTGATGTGAAAAGTCACATCTCCCATATGAAGAGTACGAAACCACAGCTTTTAACAGCTGTGTGTCAGTTTACATCTGTAAGACAGAAAAAAAAAATGGAAACAGAAATGTTCTGGTCTGTGTGTGACAAACCGAAACCTGCAACTGTTTCATAAGAAAAACATGATGGCGTGCAACCGCGGGTGAAACTGTGACTTGATGTGTGCAGTAAAGGTGGCAGTTTTGAACATGTATGGACTTGTATGTGTACAACTCAGCCTGTTACAGTTCATATAAGATGACATTTGTCTGACATGACCAAGAAATGAGTCACTGGTGACAAGAGGCCTCATTTAGGGAAAATCCAAAATCCACCTCACATTGACACAGTAACAATAACATGAATTTATAAATAAATAAAGTTTGGTTTTTACTTTCTCTCCCACAATGCAACACAAATAAACAACAGGTGAAAACTAATCTGACACAACATCATGTCAGTAGCCAAGACACTTGTACACACACGTCTACGTTTTGTGTGTGTGTGTTTTTGCTGCACCTTCAGGTCAGCGGCTGAGCCAATCAGTGAGGGGCCGCTCTGTTTGATTGCATCATGATTGGAGCACTCGAGAGGGTCATCACGACTGTGTCTGCAACAAACAAAGCACAGCAGCCTGGAGTACTTTTCCACTGACTTCAGTGAATGGGCACATACATGTAAAGGGGGGCCGGCCCCCAATGAGATGTTGTGTTACTCAGAGGGTCAGACTAGATGAGTTTTTTTTTGTCTTGTTGATTGAGACTCTTCCTGTTACTATAAAAAAAACAAAAAAAAAACAGCCATAGACGTGCTCACCTGCACACAGACTGAAAGAGAGAGAGGAGAAAGAACTGGGCACTGTTCCCGTCTCTGTTTTACACAAATTCACTCTCTCTCTCTCACACACTGAAAATAAGCAGCAATAAAATCATATGGTGCCATAAAACAATCCCACCGCCTGTAGGACCCAAATGTTGTTTACAAACAGTAGTTTCTGGCCCCTGATTGAGACCCTGCTGTGCAAAACATGACTAAAAATTCAATGTAGCATGAAACTTTCTATTACTTTTATCTGCACTGGTATCAATTTAAAGCCTGGTGAGTTCAAAGACCAAATGTGCTTTTTATACACCTTGTTAAAAAATACATTGCAGAAAAATCTATAAAAGTTTCAATGATGGGAAACCAAAAGAGAAAAAGCTGAAGCCTATACGTTCAAAATGAGTTCTCCAGGTTGACACGAATGGATTTTAAAGCTACTTAAAGTTGAGTCATGTTATGTTAATCAGTTGGCCAATGTTAAGTTGGGACAACAGGGACACTTAGCACAGCGCTAGGCTAAGTGATGATCTAATTTAATGAAATCACACTCACTGATTTGTTTAATTCTTAAAAACACACAATACTAGTCCTTTTATTGTGTAAATGTAAAGAATTCCCATTGTGTAGCCTATAACTAAAACCTATCATTAGCTCATTGACTGCAAAGTAATGTATCATAATTCAGCTGCCAGTGCAAAATCCAGCCTCTTTGTGCAAGATTTGTTTTTTTTTTTTGTTTGCTTTTGTTTAGTTCCCTTTTTTTTATCTCCGAGTGGTCCGTATTTCCGACGGCCAGCGAAGGCGGCGCGGTTTCATGCTGTGTACCTCTGTTTATTTTCAGCGCGGTGACGTGAAGGCCGCACTCCTCCTATATGAGGCTCGTCAGACCGATGCAGGCCGCTGATTGGAGGAGGCTGTTGCTGTAGCAGCTTGTGTCGACGCCGTGGGGAGGGAGGGGGCGCAATAAAAAGCTGCTCCCCCAGCCCGAGAGCTTCACTCTGGAGGTGGAAAGTGAGCAGGGAGGGTTGGTAAACGTGGCAAACCAAGGGACCCCCCCCAACCCCCTGTATTTACCAACAACAGGCGCCCGTTCTCCCAACACTGTACCGTCCTGAGCGCACGGACTCTCTGTGAGGAAAGCTTCCCTCTACCTCGACTAAATAAATGCCAAGAGAAACAACACAAGCGCCATCAGATAAGGATCGCTGCTCAGAAGTGGAGAGTCGGACGAACACGTAGAGAGCGAGAGAGAGACGAGGAAAAAAAACTGAAGAAACCCAACAAACGCGCACGGATCGTCGCCGTTGCCTTTCTCAATGCATACCCTTTGTGCCCGGGGAACGATGAAACCAGAGATCACCGCCGCCGTCGGATTTCTGTCGAGATTTCTGAGGGTAAAAGGACACGTAAACGATCGACAGGTCCAAACATTCAGCCAAAGCTTACAGGACATTTTGGCAGGTAAGGAAACCAGAAAATTCTCCCCCTCTTTCCCCTTTTTACGCACACAAAACGGCGCTCCAAACGCACCACGACGCATCTAGGTGTTTGTTTGATGGTTAAGTGTTTAAATTCGGCTCCTGATGTGTTTGGGAAGGATTCACAAGAAGCCTTTCTTTGTTCTCGTTAAGTATCACTATCAGCGCCGCCGCTGCTGCTGCTGTTCCACCGCGCACCACCGTTTGCGCACGTCGGAGAAGAGAGAGAAAAAAACAAGTATCATCACTGAGAGGCTGATCCACGACGATCGCTCGACAATTACACGGACAGAATGTGATATTTAAAACAAAAGAAGCGGTGTGTTTGGTTAGAGGTTGATTTGTTGGTGTGTTTGGAAGGAGAAAACGAGAATAAGGAAAAGAAGGGGGGGTTGGTGGGGGGTTGGAAAGAAACGCTTGGCTCGAACAAGGAAGTGCGCTTCGGTCGATAGAGCTCTCAAAGAATGGAGCAAAACAGCCCCCAGTGAACTGGCGGAGGCCGATCAATTACGTAATGCATACGACGAAATAGGTTAATAATGAAAACATGGGCGATATTTGAGCAAACTTTTGATAATATCGTTAAAAAATCGTCGTTTTTCACGTTACAGTCAACACCTCCATTGGAAAACGTCGAATTTTGCAACTTTTCGAGCGATTCTATGTTTTGTTTATGTGACGCGCGATTTTCTCATCTTAATCGGATTTCTGGTGTTAAAAGGTAGATTTCGGTTTATACCACGTTCACCCATTCATTAAAGTAGCCCACAGCTCACAAACAATAGTAGCTACACCGACTGGTGACAATGGACGGAAGTCAAATCAAAGCCCACTTTAAAAAAAAATTCCCTTTTATTTCAAAGGAAATCAAAACTATCGTTGCCTCTGGTTTAGTTTCAATATAAACGAGTATTATGGGAGTTTTTTTTCCTTTTCCAGATTAGTGCTGCTCGGAGGATTGTGTCTCATTTCCTGCTGTAAACACATTCCAGTCCCAGAGCTCTAAAGCTGCCATACATCTGCCTCGCTCCATCTACAGCAGCAGACGACCTACATTTGTTACACAAGGGCCTCACTTATTCAAAAACGCGCAATTTGCAGTGATTTATTTAAAAGTAGAATATATATCACGTGAGGGAAATGTATAAATCGGATCCTTTGTGTATAAACAAGACAAACAGAGATAGTATATGTTTTAATGTTTAATATAAACACGTCTGCACATGTTTTCTTTTATAAAAGCTCAAAATAAACAAACAATAGTTTTTACAAGGAGCCTTGAACTCACCATGTGGTCAAACTTCATCATTTCTAATGGTTAATTAAAGCCCTTTGCTGAATGATTATGGATTTGTGTTAATTGCATTTTTTTTAATCTAAATGAAGCAAATCACAAGTAAAATTTTGATTTGATTGTAGAAATAACCAATCCAAACATCTGTGAGAGCCGAGTGTGGACCGTGGTGTTTGTAAACAGAGACAAAAAGTTGGGAGCTGAATGGAGTCTGCTGGGAGGCCTGTGTGTGTGTGTGTGTGAGAGAGAGAGTGGGGGAGGGGATGTTTTGGTGAGCGCCTATAGGAGGACATTAAAGACAAGGCAGAGCAGCGTAATCAGGCAGGAAATGGAGGGGAAATCCACAGATACACAGTAAAAAAACCCTCCCTGTGTTTTACTGAACATAAACAACCATTATGTATGTAAAGAAAATCTATTTATTCCATTTTAGCCTCTTGTTTTCTTTCAGCTTGGCTCCTTAATCGCCTGTTTTTGACCATTATAAATACCATACGGCTCGTTCTAATCTAATTAAATGACATAATTTCTCTGATTACGTCCATTTTTGGAGCACGAGGCCAGTGTGTGAAAACAAAAGTGAGTGTGTGTCTGTGTGTGTGGTAGTACCCTGTGGGGCTCGCGGCTAGGCTACTCAACTAGGCCAGCCAGAGCTCTTTTGTGCCGGGGGAACGGCAACAATCACCCACTATTGTGTCTGAGCGGTGAAAAGCTGGGTGCCCCGGCTCCTCGTGTTTGTGCTGAGCGAAGGGAAGCGAGGGGGGTAAAATTAAGTCCTGGTGACCCGGCTGAAACTGTGGTAGTTGTGTAAACTGCCACTGGACTTGTGCACGGGTGTTTGTTTTTTTATTATTTATAATATTTTTGGACTTTACAACCCAGAAGCTGCGACTTCCCACAACCACCTCTCACCTGATGATGGTTGTTTTTCTGGTGTGGCGAGGTCAGCACCTGTAACAACCCACTTTCGTTAAACTCTTTAGGTTAAGCAGCAGCAGCAGTAGCACACTTGCCTGCTTACTTTTCCGTTTCCCATATCCTGCCCCTCCCCTCCTCTTCCTCCCCCCTCCCCAGTGCCCTGGTTTTTAAGAATAGGCCCTGCTGAGCTGATCCTTTCCCAGCTGCTCCAGGGTTTGTAGGTAGCCTAGCTGCTGCTGCTGCTGCTGCCGCCGCCTTTTGTGGCTCCGTCCGAGGCCTGAAAGATCACCCAGCCCCCTTGTGCTCTTTCTTTCTCGAGTGCCAGCCCCTCCATTAGCTCGGCAGCAAAACAGCCCCCAGATAAGACATGGCAGGAAGAGGAGTGGTGGTGGTTGTGTGTGTGTTTTGAGGAGGGGAGGGGGGGTTATTATTCTGTAGATGCATACAGGTGGCCTTCGGGCCCTGGCTTGAATGCTGGCCTACTTCACCTCACCCTGTCTTTCATGGGCCACAATGCAGTTACCATCAATGGGAATTCAATATGGATGAGTCTTTTTTTTCTTAAAGGAGGGAGGTTGATAAACAAAAGAAGTCAGAACAAATGATTGAAAATATCTCTAAAATAAAAAAAAAGATTGGGAAAGTGTCACCCTGTGCCAAAAAAAAGTGAACTTTTAGGGAAGGAATGAGTCGTTTTTCACTTCCTCCTCGTACGTCCCAACTCAGGACAGTCGACGGTTTAATTTTCCGCTCATCATCGTAACCACTAAAAATGCCTGAAGCGCAAACATAAGCGAGAGAGAGTGGCGTCACTGTGAATCACTGGTTTCACTGCTCTTCCAAAACTTCCACACAGTCGAGGAAGAACAAAAAAAAGCAGCTCTTCTCCCTTTAAGAGGCGGAGCCGTGCGTCTCGATGCCTGGCCGAGGCCTTCGACACTTGTGGTGTTTTTGTTCAGCCAGTCGTGGGAGACTTTGTGACACTGACGGCAGCCGGGGGAGGGATTGTGCAATTCAGCGGCCCACCCCCACCCTCAACCCCCCCCACTTTTTTTTTTTTGAGTCACGTAGGCCCAGGCAGCCGCTGGCCGCCTGTTTATGGCTGCTTATCAGGCCTCTAACAGGTGGTGATGTTTTTCTTTCCTTTCTTTTGCAACAGCACACAAACGACGCCCTGTGCCGAAGTGTAAATCATCCTACTTAGCTAATTTTGATAAGATATTGTCTAAACCAACCTTTTTTTTTTCTTCCTTTTCTGTAAAACAGGACGGATACTTTTACATAGGAAAGTAAATGGATTATAAAGATTCCTCAAGATAATTTTATTTTGGCGAGTCAGAGCCGATCTAGTTTTACGACTGCAGAAACCTCCCTCTGGCAAAAACACCACATGAGATTAAGATCTACTTCTCTTAATCATTAAGCAACTTCTCTTGTTTAATATTTGAAAACAGTCAACGAGAACAACACAGTGGAACCTGAGGCGCCGTGTTTTTATTTGAGATTTAATTTATTGGATGAGCCCTAATGATTTTTAGATTTAGATCCAACAGTTCACTTTCAGATACAATCGGGGGGTTTTATTTGTTTTTTCTTTTATGATGTTCTCGTTTTGCATGAACTGTTTTTACAGCCATAATGGGCCTATTAAATCACGTGGACTTATCTAACACAAAGTACAGTCTGTCTGCTCCGTGCTCTGACCTTTGGTCAACTCCACTAAACCGCACGTCGCTCCTGTGCAGCCGCAAATGACGTCTGTAGTCGCACAAGGCACCAAGCTCTTTTCTCTAAAGCTGCTCTTCTATTGATCTCACCAACACCTCACTACATATTGATGCTCATCAACCCAAAGCTAATCTTTCTCCCCCCCCTTTCTCTGTCTCTCCTGTGTTCCTGCAGAGCAATATAAGCACCACTGGTTCCCAGACAGGCCCTGCAAGGGTTCGGGCTACCGCTGCATCCGCATCAACCACAAGATGGACCCTCTGGTGTGGCAGGCGGGCCAGCGCATCGGCCTGACCATCCAGCAACTCTACCTGCTGCTGCCCAGCGAGCTCACGCTCTGGGTGGACCCCTTCGAGGTGTCCTACCGCATCGGCGAGGACGGCTCCATCTGCGTCCTGTACGAGTCGCAGCCCGGCCCCGTAGGAATGCCGATGAGCGCCGCCGCCAGCTCGCCCTCAGGAAACAGCGGGTCGGTGAGCCCCATGGTGGACAGTCACATCAGCTGCAAGGAGGAACTGATGGTGCTGGGCAGAACCAGTCCCTCCAAAGCCTACAATATGATGACTGTGTCCAGCTAAAGAGGCGCACCGTCACCCCCCCGGCCTACTTATTTTTTTGTTTTTTTTGTTCAGGGTCACGCCGTGCTCGGTCAGATCATGTGACCAGATCAGGGTGAGCCTTTTTAAAGCTAAGAATATGAAATGAAATAGTGAAAGAAGAGAAAAGAAAAAGGAAAAAAAAGAAACAGAGGATGTGGCCTATCGTCCAGGTGATGGAAACCTTGTAGGTTTGATATTTTTTACCCCAACCCCCCCCCTCTGCCCCCCACCTCCCCCTCCTCCTCCTCCTCCTGCTCTTCTCCCCCCATTGTCATCTGTTCTGTTGTGTCATTGGATCAGCTGGGCACTCCGCTTTTTTAGGAGAGGCTTTGTGGAAATGGAACTGTTGGGGCAGCTAAACCAACCATCCAAACAGGAACCCCCTCCCCTCTCCCCCTCTCCACCCCCCTTCCCCCACCTCCTGCCTCCATGGAGACCGGCTCCTCCCCTCCCCTTTCCCTCTCGACTGTAAAACAACATGGTGATCAGCTCCATCTCTGAAGGGGTTATCATTGACTTTGCACTTTTCTTACTTGTGGTAACTATGGGTACATGTTCAACACACCACCACCGCCACAAAAACAAACAAAACAAAAAAAAACAAAACAAAACCCTAAATTGTAAAGGATTTTCCCCTCTCACAAAATCCAGAGGTTTCTCAATTTGCAATTTTATTTAGTTTCCTGGCCGGGGAAGGAAGTAGAGGTTAATTCAGACGGCGCCTTTCACAACCCGAGCTCAAGGTAAAGAAACACCTCCCCCCTGATAAGAGCATCTCTATTTTCTATAAAAAAAAACACCTTTTTGGACCACAGGGAATTAGGTTTCTTTATCTTGCAGCTGGAGAAAGGCGTTCAGTTTGAAACCCTCCTCCTCTTCCTCCCTCTTTTTCCACCAATCACCAAGCTTCAGACAAAAACAAACCCCCATCATCTCAACCTCGTCTCGGCCTCTGTGCAAGTGGAATGTGTTGCGACACCTGTTGCCTATGGATACCAGCGTGTCCCGTTGCACTGTCGCCCTCCCATCACCCATGTTATGTGTAGCTTTCAGAGGGAAGGCCCCCACCCCCTCCCTCGAGTCGATGAATGTTGTTGAAACTCACAATCAAGTTCCTGTGTTGTTGATTATTCTTTTTTGGTGTATGTTGTGTTTATTTTGCCCCTCTATTCCTCTTCCCCTCTCTTGCCCCTCACCACTTTGTCATCTCCTGCATCACCAAAATTCAAAGTGTAGCAAAAAACAAAACAAAAAAAAACAGTGGGGGGCCTGTTTTTTGTTTTAAATCCAAATCTTTGGTCACGTGGCCCTGTTAGAATTGACATTGAATGCACTTTGACGTGAGATTGTGTGGGATGTGTAAACTTCTTAGAGAAAATCGCCTGCATTCCATCCATTCGAATGTCATGTTTTCACACCGCTTTTTACTACCCTGCCCGTTTTATTTTTTTAATTTTTTTAAGCCGTTTGTTCATACTGTAGCTCCCACGTTTGGGGATAGACTCCACTGTCTATATCTAGAATCGGGAGTGTGCAACTCTGGATTTCAAAACCTTTTTTTTTTTTTTTTCTATTATTACACTGTATTTGTGAACATTTCAGAGCTGTTGAGTTCTTTTTTTTTTATTAGGTGGAGATTATTTTTGGTGGTATGTTAGAAACATTCTGTCATCCGTTCATATGGCACTGTTCGCTCTGGCAGGATGCAGAGCTAAGCTGTCCCCTCAACCCAAATACCCACCCCACCCACCCCCTCTCCTCACAACAACCAACCCAGACACACACAGATGGTGATTTGTGTTGCTGATAGGACGAAAAAAATCAACAAAACAAAAAAAAAAGTTAGTCTGAAAAGGTCTGGACTAAGTGATGACTGTGTGAGACTTTGGCCAAAGGGAGGTCTGGAGCACCGACTGTTCAGAGATTAATTTTAACTTGAATCAAAAACAACACCAGGCCTCGTCAGCCTTCTATTTTTACTCGCATTAGCTATTTCCGAGGTCTTGTAAAAAGGAAGAGACTTGTCCTTTTGTGTGCATTGGAGGTGCATTGCCTTACAGAGACCTCTTTTGTCATGAATTATGAGCCATTCGTGATTTTTAAACGTTAATATCAGGCTAATGTGAGCGGGGCCTGGTGCATTGTTCTGCCTGGACCCACAACTACTGGAGGTGTCCTTTTTTTCCAGCCTGGCAGCTTCAAACCCCACACACACCACACCACACCACACCACACACCCCCCCTGCCCTCCGCTCTGCTCGCCACTCCAGGCACGGTGGTGGTGGTGGTCATGGCGATGGCGGGGGGTGGGTTAGAGTGCCTCAAGTGCCACATATCACCCCTCAGCTCAGACCTCCTGTCCAGCCAATAGCGAGCCAGCATGCTGCTAGCTGACCCCCTGTGGACGCAGGTAGACTTAATGTGACACATATCATCATCCATCACCGCGGGGAGTTGGGTAAGGAAGGCTAGGGGGGAACGGGGCGGGGGGGGAGGTGGTGTGAAAGAAGGCAGTTGGGAGGGGGGGGGACCAGGGCCGGACTCGTTTTGTCCAGGGCAGCTAAAATCCCTCCAGCCCCCCCCTCTTCACCCTCTGGACTTATTCAACACTCTCCCCCCACAAACCCTGACCAGAAGCCCTCCACCCGCCCTCAGCAGTGATGGATAAAAACAAAACAAAAACCAGCACACGCGCTTGGCGTGCTCAAGCTGCACTAGGGGGGCTAGTGAGAGACCAGGAAACATGGATCAAAGATGAAGACTTGAGGGTACTAGGCCATTGTTTCTGTTTTCATCTCACTGGATCGCGCTGCACTTGATTTACTGAGTTTGAGTAGCAACTGTTTACATGCATATGAAAGGATGTGATGGCTTTGTCTCGACGTACCCCCAACTTCACTCCCGGTTCTGTCTGGGGTTGAGTAGTTTGATGACGGCAGGCCCGGGCCAGATGCAAGGAGAGGGGAGGGGGGGTAGGTAGGTGGTAGTGGTGGTGGTGGTGTCGGCTACCGGTGTCGCTCGGGCCTTTAGCCGCCGGCCAAATCTGTCACGGCAGGCTGGTTCGCCACTCATCACCAAGACCTATGGGTGTTTAAGCTCCCCTAAGCCTGAGAGGATCATGGGTAATAGAGCTATAGCCTTTGACGCACTGCATCCCCCTAACTCCCCCCGCCCCCCCAGCACCACCACCTCCCCTTCCCCTCCCCTCCCTTGCTCTCTGCTGATACTCCCTTCAGCAATCTGTGAAAAGCAGTGGTTCCATGTTGGCCAGATGGAGAGCAGCTCGCTGGGAAGGAAGCCCAGAGCTTTGGTTTCCATGGTGGACACCAGTTTTAAAATCACACTGCTCCATTATAGCTTTTTTTTTTTTTTTTTTTAAATGTCATGTGACAAGATGTTTTGAGATTGGTCTATATTTCGGACGCGGGATGATCGTCTCGTCTCACTTTTTTCCTCTAGATGTATTTTAAAGTCACACTGGTAGATTTTCTCATCTTTCCACTCTGCCATCCCCCATTTCTCCTCTTTATCCTCCGTCTAAGAGGATTTTTAGTCTGGTGATCTAACCCGCTTTTAACCGACGGTTTTTTTTTGTTTTTTTTAGAGCTACAAAAAAGAAAAAAAACTTAAATCAAAATCCAAATCCCCTTCGACACCTTCTCAACTGTACTACCACCATCCGAAATGGTTTAAGTCCTCAATAGTCCTCGGTATTGATTATTTAAATGGCATCCATTCAGCTTGTGCGCACATAGGTTACAGAATTGTCGTGGAGTGCTTTTGAGTAGTCAGAGGTAAAAAATAGCACATAAAATGCACTAAATATGTCAAGTTGAAGTTGTGTGACATTTTTTTGAGACGCGAGGAGTCTCTCCTGGAATGTATTGCCAAACTCAGGCCTCGGACATTCAATAAATACCCTTATGGAAAAGTTGTGCATGTTAAGACATGAAACAGGAAGGGAACAGCAGTTTTGTTGTTGTTGTTGTCGTCAATATTGTCATCGATTTAGTTGAATTATTGCCACTTTCACATTTAAGGTGTTTTACATATTGTAGAATGTATTGTATCTGTACAACAAAATGGTAGAGTGCATAACATTACACATGGGAAGTGCCAATAATTGCTATCCTGAGGTGTTTTTAGATGTATTCCTTTTTTGTATTTCATCTTTTAACATGGATAACGCTTTTCGTAAGTGAAGCCATTTGTGATGGGAGTGTTGGCAAGGACCAAAGTTGTTTTGGTAAAAAATATTAGTTTCCATGATCTGTAAGTGTAGACGTATCCTTTGTTTTTTTTCTCTCTTTTTCTTTTCAGTTTTTTCTCCTTTTTTTTCTATTTACGTACAAAACCAGAAAATAGACAAAAAAATCTGAGCTTACCCAAGAAGAAAAGCTGTCTATCTTGTGATCTCATGTCAGTACATCTTTATTGTGTTCAGTTTCTTTTCCTTGGGTATGTTGTGATGAACTGCTGTAAATTTGTACAGTTCATGTAAATTGATTGTGCGGAAGTTGTACAGATTTCTATATTTTGGAAGAAAAGTTTTTTTTTCTCTGTAATAAAAGATTTCCTATCTTGGCATCATATTCCCCTTTGAGCTGTGTCATTATTTGCATACTGTGAAGTTAGCAGCTTTGCAGTTCCACATAAAAAAATAATAAAGTCAGGACTTGACTTGCAGTTTGCTTTTCACCTGGGGGAGTTTATATCGGTACATTAAGAGCTGCACAAACCTAAACCCTGATGTATGTGGTGGCCCAGATTGGAATTTGACCTCCTGGTCTTCGAGGACTGAGGGGACCATTTGTGCCAAGACGACTGGAGATCAGATCAAGTCAGCAATTCTTCAGCCTCACTCACATTTGGACAGCAAAGTACACCATGTATGAAAAGATGTCAGATAAGCACATTATCCTTCCATGCAGCTGCTGAGTTTGAAAACAAATAGTGCCAAAAAGATGTATTTAAACATAAAAAATCTGCTTCAGTGGAGAACTGGGAGGCCCCTGATGTTGATTGAGCTCCATATTTTTGGGAGGAACTGTGGAACAGTTTCAGAAATTGTTTGCTGCTTTGCCTTAAAAGGCCTGCTCGCCTGATCAGCAAATCCAATCACTTCACATCCAAAGGCTCAGGCACATGTTGTTTTCGAACACTTGGAATCAAACTCTTGAGTGCTCCACTTTCCATCCGAACTGAGCTGCCAGTGCTTCCACCTATTAAATGATAGGATGTGACAGACGGTACCGTTAGCAAGGGTTCTATCAAAAAACTCTGGGGGAAAAAAAAAAGTGCTAACTCGGCCAGGGCACTGAAATGCACAATACCGCTGCAGCCGAACCGGCTGACTCTGCAAAACCCAGGGTTTTGGATTAAGACTGCAATCCTTTGCTGCGTTCTGAATCCCCCAGGTTGCTTAGCAGCAGGAGGAAAAAGAAAAACATTTGGCTCATTTTGACACATAGACAAAAGGAGGGAGCGAGAGGAGCTGGCTTAGCAGGAGCCGAGGGCATTGGAGGGGGGACGGAGGGCACCGGGAGGGAAGGTGCCCGGGCTTGTGTTGAATTCGGGCTTTACCTCTCCAAACACGGGCTGACACGAGGCCTCAGCAGCTGGGATGTGTTGACGTTGTAGCTTTAAATGACTGGGAAGGCCGTCTGCGTGGACTCAAAATGTCGAGTTTTCAGTCCAACTAAAATGCCACGGTCGGCTCTTGTGTACAAATTCTCAGAGCTGCGTTACTCCTCAACTTCCCTGTTCGATCTCTGAGGAAGCAGGTCAAAGATTCCCAGGGTGTGCCTGACTAAATGGCGCAGTGTGGTTTGTTTTGTGTGAAAATATCATCCTGAAGAGGAGGGGGGGCGAATGAAGAACCATCCAAAAGCAACACACAAAGCACAAATGGTCCAGATTTAACAAGATTTTGCAATCCTCCTTGGACGAGGTTTTGCAGTGACTCATTTGAGCAAGATGTTTTGACACGTTTTTTCATCTCTCAAAAATAAGAAGTGGATTGCAGAGGCTGTGGTTGTGTAAAAACTTCTCGCTTTGATATTACACTTGATTGCCGTTGGTGATTTTGACACAAAAACCTTTGAAAAAAAAAAAAAGACTGTTTCAAAACGTCCCTGAGGCCGAGTTATTGAAAAGAACATTATGTTAAAAAGAGACATAAGACGCGATCATAAATATTTTCTCTCTACGCCGAATCAATCGCTGTTCAGATTCGATTGCAGCGCATGTCAGGATACCATCACATATGTCGTCTAAGAATTGCACTGGAGTTTCAGCTTGGCACTGATGAAACAGCAGTGTAATATTTTCTGCCTTGCCCTCCCACTCACATAGCAACAGAGGTCACCCAGATAGAGATGGTAGGATGAGGTAGAAAGTTTCTGAAGGTGTGGCTGATGATAACCATGCAAGGACAAGGAGAGTACGTGCCTGGTGCTTTGATACAGTGCAAGGATGGATCAGTCTATATAAAGTTATTGACTGTAAACTTGATTTAGATGTACTTCTTTTCTCTTTTTTTTTTGGTTTTAATATTCTGTACCAAACTTCTGTCTGCAGAGTCGGTGACAACATTTATTGTTCACCGGCTCTGGACCTTGTTTACAAGCAATATGTTGCTGTCTGAGAACAAAGGCATGGCGAGTGACAGTGTGAGCTTGTGTGTCTGCTAATGGGGGGGTGAGGTGGGGGGGCAGACATCTGGGACCCGCTTTATTGCCAGTGAGATGACAGGGTAGCCCTCCTGCAGAGTGTGGGCGTGCGTGCATGCGTGTGTTTATGCTCTTCCACTTAAAGGACAAAAGCTACGCCGCAGCTGCATAAGTCACACAGCCTCCTGCAAATGTTCACCACTGTGAGCTTTGTGTGTCTTTAGGGTACTTTGCCACTGTTGTCAAAGTCAGGTGCAGGGGGAGGGAGGGCGGGGGGTGAAGAGTGTTGCCACTTGCCAGGCATTGGTCACACAGAGAAGACTAGTTTTGTGAATACAGAAACACAACTTTTTTTTTTTCTCCACACTTATCAACCAAAATTTCTTTACGACCTGTGTAACAGAAAACCACAGCTGTGCAGTCCTCTAGTGTTTTTCCATTGGGTTTCCGCTGTATTAGTATCCCCGTGCTCCTTGTGTGTGTGTGAGTGTGCGTCATTCAAAAGCCAAGGACAAGCTGATTCCTCTTTGAAACAGATCCCTGCCTTGCCCGTGCTGGTCTCCAGGGTATAGAGACTATACCAGCTACTATCTGTCTCCTACCCCTCAGGGCACTATTCATCCTCTGACATCTGCTTTGCCTCCTCTGCATACGCCCTTCCCACCAGCGTCCAAACAGGGACAATGAACGAAACAGAAGACTGTCGGGGGACAAAGACTCCCAGCTCCCAGCTCGGGCCGGCCACGTCATTGACACTGGGTGGATTGACCGAGGGAGGGGTCTTTATAGGGAAGAGGTTACTCGCCTATAGTATGACGGTTAAACCTTGTCCTAAATCAAACATGGAGGTGTAAAAAAGTTGCTCTTGTGCTCACATGTCAAACAGCGACTTTAGTTTCTTGTGTGAGGAGCGTGTGTATACTGCTGCTTTTTTTTTTTTTTACAGTTTGTGTAAATACACATGTGACGGCTTAGACATGTGCCAGTGTGCATAGTGTGTGTCCTCGATCCCTGTGATCGACTTTGCTCCGGGGGTCGTATAAACAAGAGCTCTAAACTAAACAGACAGGTGACACACAGGACAAATGGCAGGGTATGAAATAAATATGTTTGTCTAACTCGAAATCAATCCCATCTCGGCTATTGCACATTATCAATGAGTCAATTGTACAAATGCAGAGTTTGTTATTAATAAACTGTGCAAACGTATTGTCCTGTTAGATCAGATGCTAACAAGGTTGCTAATTAAAGGGATAGTTCACCCAAAAATGAAAACCAGAGTCCTTCTTCTTCCCAGTTCGTCCAAATTTGACAAACCAGGAAGAGGAGCTTTGAGAAGCTTCAGCTACAAAACAAGCTTGAAATACAGACTTATTCAATTTTTTTCAGGACAATTTCGCACTTTGGGGGCTTCAATACAAGACGGACATTACACACGAGCAGCATGAAGGTATTTGGATATTTTTTGGTGTGTTTTTTTGTGATGAAGACCGCTAGTGTCCATTTGCAACCGTTACATGGACATGCACTGCTACGCCAAGACCCCCTGTAACTCAGAGAGAAGCCACGGAGGACTCTGAAACAGCTCCCAGCCCTTAGTCGACACGAGGGTGAGTAAATAATGAGTGAAACTTCATTTTTGGGTGAACTATCCCTTTAACAGATAACAGAATAACACTTGACAAGATAGTTAGCTGATAGCTTTTCCCCTTCAGTAACTCTTGTTTAAGTAAATTATATTATCCTGGCTAATTGTTGAGGTCTTCAGCTCTCTGTCTTGTCTTTTTATGGCGAAACCAAGAGAAAGAAGTGAAATGAAGAAGAGAAGAACGCGTGATTTGATCTGCATCTCTTCATGGTCTATCTTCAGCAGGCAGCCCACCACTTCCTCATGCCTTCTCTCCTTTCTTTCAGCAAAAATAGCTAATCTCATTACTCACCCTATATCTCCCTCTCAGGTTATGTCCTCTCTTTTTTTCCCCAGATTCTTCCCCACTCCTTCAACCCCTTCCTTCCTTCCTCTCCTCTCTTCTCCACCACCCCTCCCTCTCTGTCTATCTTTATCCCTCCTTCTCCACCAGGCTGCCTGCCGGTGTCACCAGTCAGCTCACACTCACGCAGCACAGGAATTCATTCCAGCGTCTGGCAGCAGGCCTTATTGGGGTAAGGTGAGGGGTCTCAGTGGGAATCATGTGATAGCGTGTCTCCGTCTGCACGTCGCCCCTTGTGTTTTCAGGGCTTATGCGTCTGGGTGAGAAGGAAACCAAAGTGTGCCACATTTCAGCATTTGGATTATGGGCCCAACCTGGATGAATTCAGCAGCTATAGCCAGCTGTTTCAATCCTACTGCAACAAGAAACCAATTTGAACTTCTATTTCGTAGCAAAAGCAGCTGGGGCTCATGGGAATTAAATAAATTAATAATCTTTAAGAGTGTAAAAATGTTTTTGTCTTTAAAGCTCACTTGTTTTGGTTGTTTGTGGGCCTCAGAGCAAGTTGTAAACATAAACACAAGACTATTTCTCTATATTACAATCTACTTCCAGCAGACATGCAGGGCTAATTGAATTAGAGTCATGTTTCTGGTCTTCTGACCAATGAAAATCAGATGTCCACACTCTTGTTATTTCCACCAAGAACAGTCTCTCACTCTCTGTAGCTGCTAATTGCTCCACTGTGGTGACTAGCTTGTTGCTAAAGCTGGTGGACAGGTTGGTAGGCTAGTGTGTACAGCGAGTTTGTCAAAGCTGCATGCTGTTGCTGGAAAGTTGATGAGGGTGAACTAAAACGTTTGACTGCTATGAATTCTCAGAAATCTCAAGGATGCTAAAGAGGCTGGAATGCTAAGTAGCATCAGGGGCTGGTCATGAGTCTGAAGCTGAAAATACAATGATTTGACAGAACTAAAAAGCAAGCTTAGGACAAACCAAACCAAACAGGAAGCCACGGGAGACTATAACAAGTTGACTGATGTCATCTCTGCAGCCAGACCAGGTGAACACCTGACTCCACCCATCAGGCTCCTGCAGAGAGGCCTGTATGGAGAAGGTTGGTTGTCACGCCATCTCTTGTGTTTATTACCACTGTTTTAATTTAAAGCATAAGTCAGCTGAATGTTTTTGTTAATATAAGTCCTAAATAGTCCTATTTTCCGTCAGCAATCACTCACATAGAGTGTTTGGTCTCTCCGTCACCCTGCTCTGCTGTAAACCGAGGAGAAAACTTTCCTTGTGAGATACAAGTGTTATCCTGCATGAATGTGGTGACGGAGCACGAGGACCAATAGATCCATGAAACTCATGGTGCGTTCAAGGCAACCCGTAACTCGTGTTTTTCCGACCTGAAGTCATAAACTTTCCTTGTTGAGATAAAAACAAGTGTTTATCCAATGAGTCGTGACTTGAGACGGAAAGCCTGCCTGGAACGCAGCATTAGCCAAAACGACCGGATCGCTGACTTATGCTTTAAGTTGGAAACTCCCATCTCTCACCATTGTGGAACATTGAATGCACCATTATTAGAAATCCTGTAAGGGGGATTCACCATTGGTAAAAGTGGAAGCAGCAGCTCTGGCCACTTTGGGAATTTTCTAGAGAGTCAAAGTGAAACTGTTTGTTTTTTAAGAATCAGACTCAAAATTTTGTGCGTCGCCGACAGCAGTGATAACCAACGAGCTCTGCATCCTAATGATAAGCCAACAGGCAAACCACCGCTGATGTCTTCATCCGTTTGTGTTCTCCCACATATGGTTATCTGAAAGTCAGCGGTGAGACATGGAGGCAACATATCCCTGTGGTCGACCTCTCCCAATCAGTAGGCAACGCTCTCAACCACTCAGAGGCAGAGACAGAGAGAGAAACCAGCCACCTAAATATAGTCTGGCCTTCGGGCTCAGCAAGAGGGCCTCTGCATGAGGTCTGGCCACACACACGGAGGTGCAAGTATGTATACATGCATGCTCTCTCACACACACCCACACATGCACAAACACACCCACAGATGTATTTAGTTTGAACCCCTCTATATAAAAAGGACACAGGCACTTGCAATCAATCACAAGCTCTTAGTGTGTAGACAGTTCATTCACATAGACAAACACAGTGGGTAGACTGTGCTCACTTCAATAAACAGACAGCACACACACACACACACACACACACACTGGCCTGGATTGAAGGTCACTTGCATCAGTGGCCGTCGGCTTTCTGCTGACTGGAGGAGAAAATCCCCCAGCGAGAGGCGTTATGACAGCAGCTGTTTCACAAACACCAGAACACAAGGTTCACATCCTCAAAATCTTGCACTTCTACATACGTTGTTTTCGACTTTGAGCCGCCGTTGCATCACACGCTGCAAACTTGACGTTGTTCGTCAGGGTTCGGGTTTAATTAATTGTCTCGCAGTTTGGCAGAAAAAAAAAGAAAAAAGCAGTTGTGTTATTTTTTTTTTCTCTTCCTGTCTTTTACCCTAAAGCACGTGTTCATTTAAAGCCCCTGCTGCTTGTAAACACGCTGCAGCTTCAACCTCCGACCACATGCTCAGCCTCGCCTGCCCCTGCCTTGTTTCGGCGTACACGGTTTGGCGGAGGTGCTGGCTTTTTGTTTCAGATGGTTTGGTTTAGTTTTCTGAGAAACTGACAGGAACAAGTGAACACAACACCTCAGCTGTTTCCTGTTTATGTTGACGAGAAGATGCAGATCGGTAGCGAGAGACAAACGCTGAGAGATGGAGCAATATTACGACCGCGGGGGGAGATAAAGGAGGCGATTCAGTGGAGAGAAGGATGGGATCGGAAATTAGGGTGAATTAGAGATAAAAAACACAAAGATAAATTGAGAGATCACGAACACCGAGGGGAAATGTAGAGCACAAGAAAGACAAAAACAGACAGAGATGGCAAAAGAAAAGCTAGAGTTATTCAGAAACAAGACAGACGGGGTTTCAATTGAAGAATACCAGGAAAATACACAGAGAGAGCAAGAGAGAAAACAGCTGACAGGAAGTCATGCACCTCTTTTTTCTTCTCCACAGCTGTGTCGAACGGCTTCAAAACACCCACACCTCAAGACGCAACAGTCAGCAGCAGCCATGTGTTAGTGGAAACACTTAGATGTAAAAATGTACAGCACACCCTGTGCCCGAGTGAAAGAGGGAACATGACTTAGGTACGCACAAATCTACATAAGCATGCACACAAGCACACACGCACTTGGCCTTGCAGCTCCAGCACAACAACACGATTGCAAGACAAAAAAGAAAGAAGCACCTTGGAGCTGATAAAACATAAAAAAACAACAGACAAAATACTCCTAGTTGTTATGATACACACACATAGTACGCATGCGTATGAGAAGATGTTATCAATTATTCAATTTTACTGAATAATCATGACCGTCTCTTTGCTTGCTTGTTTTTTTCTTCTTCCTTTAAATAGAAACATTTACCAGAAACCACGATAGCAACACCTGAAACACCCAAGACTAATGTGTTTATTCCAAACACCGCTGAGTGTAACCGGTCCACAGTGGGTGAGTTTGTGTCTCTGGGTGATGTTCTGGCTCCTGTGGCTCTGGGATATGGATGATAAAGCACCGTCGAATAGAAGAAGAAGAAGAAAAAAAACATTTTACGTGCAAAAAACAGCCGTGACCTACATAAGACTGGCAGCTTAATGAGTAACTGTAGCAGGATAATTTCCCTACGGGACTAATATGTTACTCATTACCCACATAGCACTTCACCATGAAAGATACACAACCTGGAATTGGATAAATAATTAAGGTTATGCATTGTAACCCTGATTCTATGAGCACAGGTAGGTAGAGCTCTCTGAGACGAGCTTTTGAAGTTTGGGCTAATCTCATCTCTACTCTTAGATACCGATGCTGCCCCTTGTGGCCGAGGCCGACTGACACTCAACACTTTTCCCTGTTAACTGGGGCAAGACTGGGGCAAAATGGAGGCCTCCACCAAACAAAGAGCTCCGAAGTTTGAGGAACTTTACTGTCTTCTTTTTCTACTTTCCAGCTCTGCTTAATTTTTGCCCTTTGTATCATGTTTGTTATCCATGTTTTTCCAGGAGTTATGACATTCCATGTTTCATCTTTTTTGATGTGAAAGAGTCTGGGATGAAGTCAGCTTGCTATGACGTAGGGAAAAGTGAAATTATTTGGTAGGCCGTAGCCAATGATGTGTAAAATTGATAGCCAACCATATAAATAAAGTAAACACTTGCAGTTGCCCATTGGGAAAACTCCAGGTGCTCTTCCCTTTGCTCTCTACTATCTTTAGCTCTACATTGGTTGCGCCAAAACATGACTCCGCAAAACAATTTGACGACTCGTGGTGGCAATTATTTTATTAATTATAGTTCATTATCATCAATTACAACAACTAAAACAGTAGAGAAATGGTCTGGCTGCAGCCGTAGCTCAAACGCTAATGACTAGCAGTAGATAACAGTTTAGTATATGGATGAATGATACCCTAATGTTAATTGCATTTAGCTTTTCAGACAGAGTGATGAAAAAGTCATATGGGAAATTACTTTGAGCAATCAAAGCCAGTGGAACAGAAACTAACCCAGAAGCGGGGTGGGACTCGGCAGCGCCCTGCGCGTCTGAACTTGTCAGTGTAGAGAATATATAACTGTGGGTTATCTTACAGTTATATATGGGACAGCACATGGTGGGATACAGAGAGTGGGTTAATAGAGGGAAGGTTTTTTTAAGTGTGTCGTGGGATGTAGATAGAAGAAGGTGTATTTCACACTAGTGTATGCACTCCATTATCGTCGGCCTCCTGCTATTGTGGACCCTCAGCAGTGATTATAAACCATTTGAAGCATTGCCACCGAGCTTTCCAGAGGTACCTGGAGACAGTCGGAGCAATCGGGGGACACTGGCTGCGAATCAGAAGAAGTGGAAAACGCTAGACACTGTGGGAAGGACGGACGATAAATGGAGAAAGCAGAGAAGTCACGGAGAGAGACGATTTTTCTTTTTCTTCATTTAGAGCGCACAAGACCGAAGACACCAACTCTTTTTTTTATGAGCTGCCCTGATGAGGTGAAGCCATTATTCTGTATCGATTTCTAATAATCTTCAATTCATGCGGTGTCTGGTCATGTCTTCATCCTTCATGTTTTGGGCCAAACTTTCAACTCGGCCCGGTGCGAGAGAGTGAGAACAGATGCACGAGTCAGGAGAAGTAGGTGATGGCATACAGACACAAAGATATAGACACTACATCAGTCACTGGAGGACTGCGGAGGAGACACACAGACACACATTCTCCACCCCCCCCATCACAGCTGTTGGGGGTGTGGTGGTGGTGGTGGTGGTGGTGGTGGAGGTGGCAGGGGGTGAGATATGTGCCGCAACCCCTCCGCCTGAATTCGGGCCAGTTCTAGTAGGATTTAGTGCAGGCTTGGCTTGGGATGGGTTGGACCCATGCCACGCATTCCAGTGCCGCCGTGCGCTCTCTGTTGGCCTACTTGTGTCAGGGGGAAAAATGCACATACGTTATACACCCACACCCAAGTATATGCAGGAGGAGGAGGAGGAGGAGGAGGGAGAGGAAGAGGAGGCCATCTTTCTGTTCTTTCACTGTAAATAAAGAGCGCACGTTACAGGCTATAGCGCACGCGCACGCAGGCGCCGGCATGCCCACATCACATGCACTCACATGCTGCTTCGCTCTGAGAACATGCTGGTACAAGCTTTGTACCTTTAGTTGTGCAAACACTCTGTACATGCAGGCGCACAGACATGAAAGTACAGCCGTGTAGCGCACATTCGGAACTGTATAGACTTTGCACATTCCCATAACATGAGTAAACAGTATGCGCTCCACTGGCCTATATCACAGTGAGCATGAAAGCACATTATTGTGGGTAGAAGGATTCAACTCTTAATACCTCTCATAAGGGAAACATCTGCTACCCTTCATATCCGCGTCCTCTCCTCTTTTTTAATCTCCCTCCGTGTCTCTCCTGCGCTCTCCCCCCCTCACTCTCCTTCTGTGAAGTTCTTCCCCTCCTGCTTTCTCTCTCATCTCCTTTCTCTCCACTCTGCTCTCTCTCTCAGCGCGCCCCCTCTTTCGATGACTCCCCGCCACAGCTGGGGTTGTTTTTCAGCTGTCGAGTGTTGTCGGCGGCCGAAAAACAACTGGGCTGCGCCTCCGTGAAAAAAACCCCACTCCACTCCCTGTATAGAATTGCTGACCTCTCCAAAAGAGGCACAAGTGGCCTTTTTTTGTCTGTGCTTTCTCACATATTTCTCTCTTTTTTATTCAGTTATTTTTTTTTACATGACTATGCACGGTCTAGGTTTAAACAGCTGTGGTTCACGTCCTACATCCTGCCATAGTTCACTTTGCCAAAACACAGAATTCCTGGGTGTACCAAATGACCCGGAAAAAAAAGAAAATGGCACAACTTTTCTTGGAAATTCTTGGACTATACGCACAAAACTCTGTGACCATCTGAAGTAAGGGGCCGACCAAACATGGCAATAAACTGCTACACAAATTACAAATTAGGAGTTGATTTACTGTCCTTGACGTTGATCAAATCATACCTCTGTTTCTTTTCCTTCCACTCCACATTTCTACCATGAAATACATTAGAGTGAATTGAATTATCCAATAAAAATAACTGTGCACCTTGGCCAAGTCTGCATTTTGACGTGCAGAATATAAAAGCACCCTCTCACAGTTGGGACTTTAATCCCCCCCGTTTGTCTCCGCTCCCTTCCCTTTCCTCTTTCCTCTATAAGGATGGAAAATGGAAATGTTACACTGTGTAGATGCACCATGTAAACTGCAGTGGCACTGGAACATGAAAGCAAGGCTTTGACTGTGGCTGCATGCGCTTGGCCTACTTTTTGATTCCATTAAATTATTGGGTGGGTGGGAGGAAAAGACTGCGCTGTCTTTTAAGTATTAGCAAACTGGATGTCAGATGGGGTATATGAGTGTGTATATGTGTGCGTGTGTGTGTGTGTGTGTGCGCACTGTCCCCGTGTGACTCAGTCGGCGCTAATGGATGCAGGGGTCTGTTGTTTATTTGTGCTTGATTAGAAGACTCAGTGTGCGCAGTAGCGTAATATTTATTATTATGGATGTGACGTATTCCGTTTCAAACATAAGCTTTGTATTGTGTTCACTTTTTGTTTGTATCCTCACACTAATACACTTTTTTTGTTTTTCCACTACCACCTGAACTGAACTTGTATTCATTTCCGCATCTCAGTCAGTATCACGCTCCGTTTATAGGATCAACCGCAGGACAACAATAGCTACTGGTGAAAGGCTGAAGTGAGGAAACAACGGGATACATGACAGTGACCATATTGTGCTGTTTCAATTTGAAACATGTGAGACAGGGGAAAGAACACAGACGAGCAATAGCGAGACATCTGAGCTTTGTATCACCATGTAAACAAGCTGAGAGAAAGGCGTTACAAAGAATGGGGAAGGGAGAGGTTAGTCGAAGCAGTGGAACCTGGAGCAACACGTCCCAGGATGAGTGACGGTGTGTTGAGTGTGAACTCTGTGGCTCTGTTGTTTGGTTTTCGCTCTTTGTAACACAAGCCATTCAGCCATTCATTATTTGCATTCTGCGAGCACTCCTTTATTTGCATGTTTCCACTGGTTCTGCCAACATTCCTGGCAAAAATGTAAATCTGTTGCATGCACAGGATGTGATGCATGTCGAAAATTCAGGGGAAAAAAACAAACAAACGAGCGGCTTGTTAGCTGCTGGATAGTGTCTAACTGATGGGCTGTTCTTTTAAAAACCCAGTGGAAAGTGCTTTATAACATGGATGCTGGACATCAGGAGGTGTATTTGTACAGCAAAATGTCAGGTCTTCACATTTTTTCCAAGAGGAAAAAAAAACTGGGTAACACTGTATTTGATGTATTATAACCATACTTATAATGAGTTATAATGCAGTTATGCATTATAAATGTGTTATAATTACTTAAATAAATAATGATTTATCATTATAAACACTTTTTATGATAAGTTATTATAAAGGTTATAATTTTATAACAATAACATCCATAATGCATTATAAATGTGTTATAATTAGCTTATAAACGTGTCTAACTAACATTATAAACACTTATTATGATAAGTTATCATAAGGCTTTATAACAATAAGCATAGAGCATTATAAATCTATTATAATGCTTGACCTTACAAGCCACTATAAAATACTCTATAAGTATTGGTGCTTTTATTTTGTGCAAACAACAAAATCTGGGTGTTCTCTGAGCCTCTGCTCGTAAATCACAACACTTGTGCGTCCATGTCACTGCAACCAGCTCTTCATGGTATAAAGAAAAGGTGGACCAGCTACTCTATAGTGTGACTAATAGCCCGACGGCTCCACTGGGTACCTTTAATCCGGAGACATATGTATAATTAAAGCACTGTTGGTGCGATACTACAAACCTACCACAACAGACGAGACTGACACATCATAAATAATTATTATTGTTGAGCATCCGAACAGACATCATCACGTTGAAACACATTTTTCAGAAGCGACTGTTTGTAAAAAAAAATAAACAATCATTTCTTTGTTTGGTCTTGACATTAAGAGGAAGATGAGTGGCAGCGAAAATGCGGAGGCAGATGAATGAATGGCTTTTTATTTGGTTTGATAGGTCAAGAATTTTCCACTGTTTTTTATGGTGGATATGACGAACTGGCCGACTACGTGAGGGAGGCTTTTTGTGTGCAGATCCGATGAGCTTCACTCCTCAGTGGCTGCATTTGTGCTTGTCAGTCAGGGAGAGGGATAGTAGCCTCCGACGTGACTGAGAGCATGACTGTCTGCAAATGTTTAATGCCTCGCGTTTCTTCACAATGAGCCTGTGTGGTGAGTGAGAGAGATAGTGCGAGCGTGCAAAGTATCACATTTGATGTCTTTGTGTGTGTGTATGTACACTCCCTTTTCTCTGTGGGAACAGGAGTCTACAGCTATACAGTTTTTTTTTTTTTTAATTTGCCTGCTCACCTAATTTCAACTGAGATATCGACACAGAAGGTGTTTTTACAGGTTTCTTTCTTTCTTTTTTTGTTGTTGTTGCTGATAGAATTCAATATAGGAGCCAAACAAAGGAGCGTCCACATGTTTCCTGCCAACAACAAAAACGTGTTCAAAGAGAAAAGCTAAACCCTCCTTCTCCGGCATCGGTGCCTCCAACCAAAGACATGTTTGCTGTCACCCCAAAACAATGTTTATCTTCCCTGTGTAATCCAGCTTTGTTTATGTGTTATCCCTATAGTATGCTGCATTGATAGGCTAGGTGTGTATCGAGTGTGTGTGCCACATGGGAAGGGAGGAGACAGCAGGAAACAGAAAGCAATAATTGCACTGTGACTGGACATGTGTGTGGCTCATTATGAGGAAATGTTTTAATTGTTGTAAATAGTTCGACCTTATGGGAAGTATGTGGATGAACTTGATCACGGAGAGCGGCCTAATTACATAGATACCACTCTGATGTGTGTGTGTGGCGCTATAATAGCCCACAGCTTGGTTAGCTAACGAACAAGTCTATGTAAAACCATATTATATTTATATGAAATGTTTATGTGTTAGCTTGAACTATGCTCCCTGCTTCCTGTGGGCTAGACTTTTTATATTAAATTAAAATCTTATTGAGCCAATATATGTTTAGTATCATTCATATTTTCATTTTCTATTCATAAACCGATAACTACATCTCCTTTCAGTGCAAATTAAGGTCAGACTTTGCCTGAAAACAGCATTTCTGCTTTCTGATGTGTATTATTGTGGGTGTGTGGGGTTTTTTTTTTTTTTTTTGGTTGATGCCAGCAGATGCTCACATTCTGCTCGAGTGTTCACACGGTAGACGGCGGGGGCCGGGCAACTGTGCACATATGTGCGTGGTGCATGCGAACAATGCCACCAGTTGCTGCGGGTGGAAGCTCCCTGGTCGTCTGCCAGCATGCGGGGTGGGGAGTGACCACGGCACGGCACAATGGAGGGTGTGCGCCGGCTCCGGGGGAGGGAAGCACACGGGGAGGAGGTAGGAGGAGGAGGAGGTGGCAAGGCCGTGGGGGTGGTAAGTGGAGATAAAGCCAGACAGATGGGGCAGACAATGAGGCATAGACACCCACCCCGCATGTCAACAACAACCCCCGGCCTCCTTCAAACTTTAGCTCCTTTATCTCTCTCTGTGTGCCGTAAGTTTTTTTTTTACCATCTCACTTTTGTGCCAAGTTTTTATGTCGATACGTGCAATAATTTCCTTTTTTTTGCGTCCAGAACTTTTTGTTCTCTTTCCTCCTGCTGTTTGTTCACCAACTCCTCCTTTTCCTCTCTCTTCTTCTTTATTGTTCTCCAATATAATAAGGAGACAGCTGGATACAGCTGCAGAGGGGGAAAGGAGAAGATAGCACAGATAGAGAGATAGCACGTGGACAGGCCTATAGCTGTCACCTGTTGTGCCGAAACCCACTTGTTTAGAAAGCCGAATCCATCTTTCCTCCTCTCTCAGGTTTCCGCAAACAACCTCAGCTGTCAGACAGTCACGGAGCTCTGTTGTCTCCCCTCCATCCGTCTCTCATCCACCTCTCATTTGTCTCTCACGGCTCCCGATCACAAAGAAAGGTCGACTTTCAGCAGTTTGCTCTCCGGCTATAGGCCTCGGCGGCTTTGAATGCCTCCTAGGGGAAATGCTTTCCTTTGCCAACAACAAACTGGTTTCATAAAATCCTATCCTCATTTCCTATTAAAGGCCAAAGTAATTTTATTTGTGTCGTGCGGTTTAATAAACTGCCCAGTAAAACTTTGTCTGAGCAGAGGAGCGTGACGGGACTGCAGGTGAGGATCAGAGGACACGATAACTGAGAGGTGACTGCAACAATGATCTATCACAACAACAGTCTTTAATGTTCACTGTGGATGATGACAGAGGTGAGAAATGCGCTCTCATAAACACACACACACACACCCACACACCCATACCCACAGCCATTAAGCCGGCTGACAAATGCGCAATCATCTCTGCCAATGTTTTGTGTCACATGCATGAACGCTACAGCTACAGCGAGCGTCACGTGACAACGCCAAGATGGCTGCTTTGCATATATGTACAGCTACAACCATCTGTGAAAAGGTCACACTCAGCCTGAGTCTCTGAGGACGGAGGTGGAGAGGGGACAGGAAGCCCAGGGTGGCGTTCACACTCTCATTCCACATGAATGACCACTGATCCCAGCGCTGAGACAGGATGTGGCATTTCTCTCTATAATTGTGAGTTGTCAGTGCGCCGCCAGAAAAAGGCAGAAGTGAAATGAGGTGAAAGACGGAGGAATTAGATAAATATCTATTGTCTAAAGAGGAAGAGAAGCTCTCTGGCTTTGTCTTCATACACAGACATTTACATGTTTATATTAGCAATTAATACAATGAGAATAAAAAAAAGGAGTGTTTTCTCACAAATGTATCTTCAAAACCAACTTTTTAAGGTAAAAAAGGACAAAATAATTTTCTTGTGGAATGAATTTTCTTAAATTTGATTGAAAAAATGATAATATGCATTAATTTAACAGAGAAAGCAAACAAATTAAACATAATTTCAGATTAAAGGGGCAATCCTGCTTTTAATTATTTATTATTTAGACTGTTTTTTTTCTCCTTGTATTGATTGTCATGACAACAGATGTCACACTTGCTGTAACCTTTATGCGTTATCTGTGAATCATGTCCAGTCACATCCTGCTGACGCGTATGGGCATATGGCAGTGTATCCCCGACTACACGACAACATTTTGACACGTAGCCGGCGTAGAAGATGAAGAATATAATTTCATTTGACACTGCTGAGCTGGGTTTGTGTTTTTGTTTTTCACTGTTTTTGCCAGTGGAAAATGTGTGTATGAAACTGTATTTATACAAATGCGTGTGTACATGACTAACCTAAGGTAACACCTGTTGTTCACCCTGCATGACTGCAAGTCTATAAGTGTCTGTGTGTCTGTTTTTTTTTTTTTTTTGGGTGTGTGTGGCTGACGGGGTGCGAGTGATGCAACATCTGTATCCTGTGCCATCTTATGCAATAGGAAAGTTTACGATGGCGGTGAGGTTTCCCAGCGTACCCTGAAGTGGCCTCGCCAAAGTGACAGGTGTTGGTGTTGGTGTGTGTGTGTGTGTTTTCTGTGTGGATGCGTGTACACAAGTGCTTCTGCAGAACTCTTTTCATCTATTTTCATGACTTACTGCCACAGAAATACTCACACAAGCATGTGAAACATGGTTGACCATATACGGTCGTATGACAGGGTGTGGTGTTTGATTACCTGTCTCTCTCTCTGTGGAGTTATATTTAGTTGAATTATATTTAATTTGATCAAGTATCCATGGTGATTCTGTGTCTTTGCACAGGCTATGAACCAAATTAATTCAATCTAGTGTATGTATAGTTGTCACTGCACGTTATTATGGCATTTATTTTATTATACAATAAAATATACTGAAAGAAACCTTTACTTGCCCTTGTGTGTCACCGTGTCATGACCACAAATAGACCATCAGCTGTCATTACAGCCACTTAAATGTTCTGCTTTTCCGTCATTTCAGTGAGATATGGTTTTACAGTAATACAGTCGAACTGAGTATCTGCTGCTGCTCCACCTGCCTGGTGAGCGAAGAGTTAAAGAAAGTACAGCTAATACCTGAACCACTCGTTTCTTTGTCTGCTCCATTTGCCGTTTGTTTCAAATCTTTTTTGGCTTCGGGATATTGAGAACAATATTGAAAACCTTTATTGCAGGTCGTGCACAGAAAAATGTCATTATTACTGTTATAAAGATCAATGTTATTTCAGCGCTCGAGTCAATATTTTGCAACCGAGCGAGAAGAGACGTGAGACGAGACTCACACAGAAGTTGCAGAACTGGTTTTAAAGCGTTTGTGGAGAGGGTTTCTGTCTTTTCTCGCTCTGTCTTTTTTGTTTTAACAGCTAATTGTGCTGCAAATCAATTCTGACAGTGAAGCTGGGCACTCCCTGGAATGAAAAAGGCAAATAACCAGAGGAGAGGAGAGAAAGGAGAAGAAAAAGTGTAACTGTATGTACTGTATGTGCGTGTGCGTGAGTCTTCCTGGCAGTGAAGGAAGCTGAAGTGACCTCACCCAGTCGTATCTATAGAGATTGGGATCTATGCATGTGACACACATAACACGCACAGTCTTCCCGAGTAATCAACACGCTTCCCGCTCCACAATCAAAACCTAACGATCACTTTAAAGTGATGTGCCATACATTGTGCGACTGATCCGATAATTCGCCAGCCTCTCTCCACTCTCTCTCTGCTATCTCTGTGTATTTATGAAGCCATTTCTTGTAATCACAGATCGGCCTATAATCACAGACTGCTCGCTTTACGTCGTGGCGATTTCTTCCGCTACGGCATTTTTCGTCTCTCCGCGGTGATTATCTGTCATTACAGCTCAATCTGAGCGTAGATACGACGGCGGCGGCAGCGGCTGCAGAGAGGTGGGACGGGGGGAAGAAGCGAGAAGTCCAGATAGTCGTTGAGGTCATGGAAACTTGCCTTGTTGTTGATGTTTATCGAGCGAAAAGAAGAAGAAGAAGAAGGTGGAGGGTGAAGTCTGCCCGTCCAAAAAAAGTTTGCCACAGGTAACGCCTGAGCTGTAGGCCAATCAGACAGCTGGGCTTTACTGTAGGTGAAAGGTCAAGAAGCCACGAGATACAGCTCACACACACAAGTGCATGTGTGGAAGTGTGTGAGCTGTATCTGGGTTTCTGCCATCTTAAGTATACAGTCAGAACTCCCGACAGATGCATCATTGACTCATTAAATGGTGCCAGTGCAGATGTGACTGAGCAGGTGGGCCTCGCCTGCTAAAAGAGGATTAAGACACAAGATTTGTGTGTGTGTGTGTCTGTGCGTGTATCTCAGCGGTAATGCGACCTTGTCCTGAGCTCTAGCCATGGCAGGAAAACAGATCTGCTGAAAAGAATCGGAGGAAGTACACAATACGCTCCCCACAGACTCACACATACACACAGACATGGTGTGAGAGGATTATATATATACACACAGTACATCTCCCTACGTACACACAGGCTGAGCACAAGCCATTCACAATGCTCTGTATGCCTGTGACAACTTGAATCATCTCGCTTGTCAGTCAGACGCTGAATATCCACACATACACACACACGCAGGCAAACACGCACGTAGACACAATTGACGCGAAAACTGCAGGTCTCGTCGTCCAAAGTAGGGCACTGCAGCGGCCCATCACTCAAGGACGTCACACAGCGGGAGAGCTTTCATTGAAAAGTGCTGTGCAATTACCGGCCTCCATTGCCGCCGTCCGCCTCGGTCTTCCTGTGCGGGACCGGCTCCCCAGACGCAGTAAAGGGTCATTATCGGTGCCTGAATGGAGATGACGCCACCTGCAGCCGCCGCAGGCTGAAATACCCTGCCGGTCACCTCTGTGAGGGGCGGTTGCATCACCCTGGTGATCGGGGACATTACTGGCTATATTTACCGTCACTAATGGATGAGATATTAGATGTTCTGTTCTGTTCTGTGGAAAACTGGCCAATTTGTGATGAACATTTGAAACGCTGGTGGTTATTTCTGCACACAACAGGAGACAGGGGTTCTGAATGTTTTGTGTTTTTTTTGGTCATGTTATCAGCATGGCTCTGTCGGCTCGACACTCGTCTCTCAGGTTGGATATTTCTATATGTTCATCTCTAACAGCCACATATACTGTACACATGGTTCAGGATGTAGCCTGTAGTTCACCTTCAATTTGTTTGCATTTCCGCACGAATATTGGAAGTTTACAGACACGGGCCAAGATGGCAGTACCCCCAGGAAACCATGGGGGCAGTGTTGTGTTGAGCAGTGTATGGCACGTAGTTGAGGCTAAACTAGCAAAACATAACAAAGAAGAAACTTCTTTTTCAGGAAAGAGTGTGGAAGTTGTTGAGAAATTATAAACAAATGTGCATCAACGGGAACTGATTGTTAATCGGAAGTGGCAGGGGACGCCCTCTAGTGGATACATTGTTTAACGTCCATCACAACGTAAAGAACTAATCGGAGTAAGTTTTGTTTAGTTGAATCTAGTTTAGTTTATTTATTCATTTGGTTGATAAAAAAAAAGAAGAAGAGACTGACAAAATGCATAGATTGGTCAGTAATACATGCAACCAAAAGGTGTAGGCTGAAGCAATAGCTTATTATGCCTTTCCTTTGTACATAAGATTTCCATTTACATATCCAAAATAAGTGTTAATTAGCCATAATATGGCATTATGCAGATGATGCGTTGCTGTCCTTTAGAGTTGACTGGGGTTTTAATTCAGTTTTGTCTGTGTTTATTGAAAAGAGACGGGGATCTGATGTACTCGCTAACCCTTCCCCAACATCTACACAACAACAAGTCTAGCTCACAGCTGACTCCACATAGACTTCGACGTTGTTGTTGGTGCATGGGTTTCATGTGAGCATATTAAAGCGAGCGGCGTGTTTTTCCCAAGTTAAGTCTGGCTTCGGCGCTGAGCCTTTCAGGCAGCCAAAGAGAAAAGTTAACAAAAGCAACAAAACAACAAAAACAAAAGAGAAAAAGAGAATAAATAGCACGAGGGAGGATACCAACACCTGCGTTTCTGGGCCTTTGGAAAGTACCCCCTCCCACACACACACCACACACCGCACACCACATGCACGCACACACACACACTCCTGTGGAAGGAAAAGTGCTGTGTTCTTTCACTCATCACCATAGATACCCAGCAGAAGTTCTCCAAAGGGCCCTCGCAACCCCACAAAGTTGCCAAAGCCTCGCCATTCTGCGTAACCGCCGGCAACAATACATACACTTGTTTGGCCCATTCGTTTTGTAGGTCTCCTTTGTGTATTAGGATGAAGAGAGCGAGCGAGCGAGTGAAGGAGGAGGAGGAGGAGGAGGAGGAGGGTGGGGGCTGTTTTCTATGCTGGTTTTAGACACTTTCTCGGGGGCAGCGTGGGCAAAGACGGAGGGGCACATCTGAAGCTCAGCCAGACAGAAGCCTACAGCAACAGCCGGTGTGTGTGTGTGCGTATGTGCGTGTACATGTGTGTACATGTGTGTGGACATATCTCAGTATCTGTGTGATGTTTGTTTGGGTTGATAATCAGAGCATTTTTCTTTTTACTCCTGTTTCCCCTCATATACGTCCAAACCCATGCCTTTCTCTCTTTGCCCTGACCTATAATCCCCCTATCCTTCAATACCCCACTGGCCCATTGTCCCAGACGCCACACACTGAATAACACACACTCATGCACACACTCACACACACACACACAGCGTTGCAGCCTGCTCCATTGTCCTGCCACTGCTGGCCTAAGTCCTAATGCTGCATTGGACTCATGCCCATGTAAACAAGCTCCCTGTCTGTCTGTCTTTCTGCATGTCTGTCTGTCTTTCTGTCTCTCCGCTCCTCCTGGTTGCGTCTATTCATGTCACTGTGATCACTCTTTTCACTTTATTATGCGCTCTTCGTCTCTCCTACTCCTCCTCCTCCTCCTCCTCGATCTTCATGTCCGACTCCTCTCCCACTCCTCTCTGTTCATGCTGTTGTGCTCTCTAAGCTGGGCTGAGCAATTAGTTAATGTACCCTCCACCCCAGGGGTGTTTCTGGCACAGACGACCAGCCTAGTGCTCGTCTGCGTCTGCGAGTGTGTGTTCGAGTATGTGTGAGTGCGAGTGTGCATGTGTGTGTGTGTGTATGGGGCTTTGGCACTGCCACTGAGTGGGGTTTCTGGGCTAACGGCGGCCTGTCCAGAGTGTTTTTGGCTCTGGCAGCCTGTTGGACAGCTCTCACCTCTCCTCTCTGCACGTCCACTCAACCATAGTAGGCAGCCCTCTGTCCGGAGCGCTAGTAAACAACCTTTTAATTACCATGGGGAAAGACCCAAATGTCTAAGAGATCAATTCATCCCAGTTATGCACAGTTTTGGCCTGTACTGATTGATTATACTGTGTTTGGCCCATTATAAAACATCACTGCCCAGTCTAAATAGCCATTCATTTAGTTTTGGCTTCCAGTGTGAGGAAATATTCAAAATCCTAGAATATTTTTAACCAAACAGATTCATTCAGCATCATCTGCACCATAAAAAGGGAAACGGTTGAAACTTTCCTTTAATTTCAAACTGCATTGGGGCCATTTCATCAGGATAACATATTGAAAACATGGCCTTGAGTTGCAGGAGATGTTGGGTCTGAAATAAACAACACGTCGACATGGAAACGATAAGGAAATACAATATAGGGCATCACAGAGGTTTTAGTTAATGCAAGTTTCACAATATAAAGTGATACAATACAGCCCGAGGACATAAAGGTGCAGTGAGATTTGTTGCTTTCCTGTTTCCACCGGCCTCTTTTGAGAGAAAGCAACAACAAATCTGCTCAGAAATTCCAGTCGCGTCGACTCTCTCTCCACGCCGCAGTTTAATCCGCGAGCCCCGACTCCGGTGCCTTTCAAGCCATGTTTGGCCCTGCGAGGGTGTAAAAGGGCAGGCAGGCGCCTCGCTGGACACCTCTGTACTTTTCCAAAGGCTTGAAGGACGCTCAGCATGCGTATCCACTCAGCACAAACAACAAAGGGAAGAGAGTGTGTCACAAAGGGGGGACCAGAACGCAGCATGGCCGGAGACAGAGCTCTGCGTAGCGTACAGTGGGGGGGGACAAGTGGGAATGTGAGTGCGTTTTTTGTTTATGTGTATGTGTGTGCACATGATTGATTGTCAGCTGAATCCCATTAACAGGAAAGGAACCAATAAGGGCATCTTACAGTTATTGGATGTAACCAATTCAGCTTAGTGTAATAACAGCACGAGTGAGGCTTGTGACGCACATCTCTGCCCTTGGCCTTCCTGCTTCCTGCACAGGCTCCAGCTTGAACCTCTTTTTTTTTTTTTTGCCTTGGCAGCATTAGGTCATGGTTGTGCACAATACATGTAGACAGCTAATGGCCAATGGCTAGGTCAAGTAGGGGGATGTAGCGCTTGTTTGTGCGTGCGCATAATGATTAGCGTGTGCACGTTCGTCTGAAATGTAATGCAACCGGGCATAGCCAGAAGGACAAAAGACGAGACAGCAGCTCGACCTTTCACCTCCCCACCCCCATATCCACACTCACAAACACACACATACATACACACACGCACACATGGGGCAAAATGTTTACTAATTCCTCTGTTTCATTAAACAAAAAAGAAAAAAAAAGAGCAATCTGGATGTTCATGCCCTGAAAACAGCGATGTGTATCCCAACCTCTCGCTGTGTAATTACATTTGTGCAGACAGTGGCGAGGATGATTTTGATAGGCCGGAGTTATATTTATATATTTCTGTTGTTATTCTCCTGCCCCATAGAGATATGACCCACTTCCACTGCTCAGTCTACGTCTGTCTGAACACACTTGGACTGGTTTTTGTGGTTGTGTCTGCTCAGCATCTACGTCTCACACTGTTGTTGTTGTTGTTTTGTTGTTGTTGTGTTTGTGCGTCCTTTTCTTACAACTGATATTGGAGCGACGGCAGACACACTTTCTTACATTTACTAACCATCCTGCATTTTGTTGCATTGTCCTCGTTGTACTTCATCTTTCCTATTGAAAAACAACAGTTGAACCACAAACCAGACACAATAGTGACCGTTACCTCGACACTAGTGCATGAAACACAAAAAGAAATAAGCTAACATTCATGCAGATGTGGCTGCTAACTTTAATTATAGTAGTTCACTTCAGATTGATTTGAATAAATCTGCGTCCTGCTCCACTGCAGCTGCACTGACCCACTTTTCTACCAGTGCGCTGGTTAAATTTTCATCTAATCTTACATTGATTAATTTGATCCCATTCTATCACGGTTGTGAGTGTTTACACACTCGGCTGCAACTGTGCGCATTAGCTTCCTCATTAGCTCACTAGCGTGTGTTTGCATATGTCAGCATCATGTCATGTCATGTGTGTGAGTGCAGTGCGTGACCGCGTACGGGACGTTTGCGCTCGTGTCTGTCCTAAACCTTATGAAGAAACACACACCACAGTGGACAAGCAACAGGAACACGCTTTCTCTTCCACAGAGTTTCACCTCATTTACTGTAAAAAGAAAAAAGAAAAAAGCCAGCACTTCTGTTTCTTGATGAAAGCTGTTTTGATTTCATGACATTGCGATGGTTTTGTTGTGGTTTCTGGTGCTGATGCTTTGTTTTTTCCCTCTCTGCAACACCTAACCACAGTCATCTAGTCTGTACGCAGTGAATAAGAATTCAAACCATTTGCTTTACTGTAAAGCAGACGTCAGCGGAATGTTTTTGTTAATATAAGTCCTAAATAGTCCTATTATCCGTCAGCAATTACTTACATAGAGTGTTTGGGCCGAAACACGGGTCTCTCAGTCACTCTGCTCTGCTGTAAACCCAGGAGAAAACTTTCCTTGTGGGATACAAGCGTTATCCAATGAGGAGATAATTTATGGTTTCAAAAGCCTGCCTGAAACGGAATGTAGCCTATGGCCTTTTTGTATAGTTTTCATCAACATGGATGTTAACAAGGCTAAACAGCAGAAATGTGCATAGGTTTTATAGCAAAAGTTATTATCTGAAGATGAGAGGATGAAATATTTCTGCACTTATATGTTTTATAATGATGGTTTTCACAATCCAGTGGAGAAAATGTCTCACAGAGGGAAAATAAGGTGGGGAAACTACTTTAAAGTTATATTTCAGCACCTAAAAGCTCTTTGCAGTGACTTCGGTGTCTTCTATATGTCTATTGCGTACATGCCTGTCTTTGTATGTGCGTGTGTTTATCTTTTTTCCTCGGCCCGTGCTGATGTGGCATCTGCTATGGTCCGGGAGGTGACGGAGAGGCAGCAGCAACCTGAGCCAGGCTGGCCGACGGCCGTCTCCGTGCCCATATGCCCACCCCGAGGACACACACACTCTCCTGGCAGGACAAACTCCCACACAGTGGATGCTTCGTTACCTCGCACGCACGCACACGCACGCACACACACACGAGCAAACGGCAGTTGAACACTCATAAACACTCTACGCTACAACCCGTGTGTGGTGCCACATCATCCGTGCAGGAGCGTGAAGGGAATGAAAGGGTAGCGGAGGTAACGGTGTGTGCTCTGCCAAATCACCACATAATGGACTGTTCCTGGACCATCCGACCTGCCGACCATATGGGCTCGACACATCAGTGGAGCAATGGGCCCCAACACACACAGACACACTATAACAGACACACACGGACGTTTGAGCACTGACTAACACATGTGTAAAGATCTGAGAATAGAATAGTATATCATTGTGTTACTCATGATGGATGTGTACATTTTTAAAGGTCAATGCCTTATCAAAGTTAGAATATAGTCATTTGAGCACCGAATGTGTATCAGTCTGCAGCTGAAACACACTGTTTACAGCTGTACGAGTATGGTTTGTTACCGTAAAACCTATAGCACCCAGCTCTTACTGCGAAAATATCCATCCTTTTATAGGGAATCTATCTAGAAAACTGACAGCTTTGACCTTGTGTTTATGGATAGATGGATAGATACATAGATAGATAGATAGATAGATAGATAGATAGATAGATAGATAGATAGATAGATAGATAGATAGATAGATAGATAGATAGATAGATAGATAGAAACAGGAATTGCAACTCAGTGGTTTAGGTTTCAACAGCCTTTATAGAGGACTTGCACTTTCTGTTGCTAAAAGAAAACTTCCTGGTCTTAGCTGAATGATTTGTTCTTGTAACACACACTCAAGTGTTGCAGCTCTTTTGGGGCGGCTGAATAATCTCTTCCTCATGCTGTTTTTTTTTTTTTTTTTAACACGCAGATTGCAGTGGAAACAGGTGTTCCTACCATTGTCCTTTCATCGCTGACAGCCTTTGTTCTGCGGGGTGGTATCATCTGTGGAGGGAGAGTTGCATCTCCTGCTAATGTATTTCATCAGCTACAGCTGTATCGGACGCTCTCCATTGGTGTGGAAATGAGGGTCGTCAAGTCGCCAAGTAGCTCCTTCATCCATATTAGAGAGACTGGGAGAGAGGAGGGAGGGTGCTCATTTATTCTGGCTCAGGTGTGAGTTTGTTTGTGTGTGTGTGTGTGTGTGTGTGAGAAGGAGAGACACAGAGAGCACAGCGCATGAAGTTTTCCCCCCATGTCCCACTATGAGGATGGATGGCCCCATTATGGAAGGTTTTAACCCCTGACTGAGAGATTGAACCATCACAGTGTAACATTGCCATAGAGATATTACACCAAAAATATGAGCTGCTGGTGCTGCAGAGATTGCATTGTGGCAGGATGGGATAATATGTTTTACAAAAAAAAAAGTATAATAGCGAAATGATGAATAAAATATTTTTCTTATTCACTCCGGTCGGCCCAGTTCGCCAATTTGGTCCAGACTGAAGTATCTCAACAATTACTGGATGGATCGCTGTGAAATTTAGGACAGACGTTCACCCTCAGGATGAAAAGTAATAACCTTCGTGATCCCTTGACTTTTCATCTAGCGCCGTTATTAGGTTGAAATTAAAATGTGGCCAAAACTTTTTGGCTGATTCTCACGCACCCTCACAGAGCTGCTAGCACAGCCGTAGTCCTTAATTCTCAAAGTCTTATCTGAACATTGTTTCATACTGTCTAATTAGTTTTACTTTATATTAGCACTTAACAGAACTAGAGCAGTTAAATTCGTTTGCCGAGCAGTCACATAGAAAGTTCCTGCAAAAACACACTACTCGTAGTACCAATTGAATATTTCATATAATCTATAAGCTTTTAAGACTGAATATGAGATTAAATGACTGAGATTTATTTGTTGTGGTTTGTATTTTACCCCCCCCTCCTAATCCTTAAAACTGATTGGTTTCACATAGGAGGTATTGGGATGGATGATGGCACCAGCAGCTGGTTCCCGCTTTGTCTTCAAATCCCTCATCATGTAGACAAACGGGCCCAAGCAGCTCAGTGTTTTTGTTTGAGGAACACAAGGCTCGACGTTCTTGTGTCTTTCAAGACAAACACAGCTCCATCAGACTGAATTTGTTTGGCAGGGAACTGTCGGGCGATTATGTGCGCCACCGGTTTGTGCAGCATTCGTACAAACCGGCCCGAGGTATTTGACATTCAACCTGTTTTCAGTCCATTTTCTTAATGCTCGATTTCCCTCCCGACCGCTGCGAAGTGCTGAGCTTCACAGATAGATCAAGAGATGCAATCTAAATCTCATCTGTACATAATCATAAAAGCAGATTCAAGTGTGCGCCCTCCTCGCTGGTTTCCTTCCCTCACACACGCTGACAATGCCCCGGCAAGTAAGCAAAACAAAAAATCCCTCTAGCTTAGCGAAAAACACATTTCTGTGGGAGGAAGTCGAACGGCAGATAATGGAATATCATAAATACAAAGCGATTCTATGTTTCCTCAATAATGGATGCTGCTGAGGGTGGAAACTCTGATTTTGGCTCTTCCTGTTCATACAGGCGCAGACCTGTTCTGTTGTTTTCACAGGTTTCGGGGGATGGTGCAGAGCTTTACGCGCTCGTGACCTTGTCTATGTGCTGGCACGTCTGTGTCTCCACAACATATACCCTTCACCACCTATAGAGATATAAATCTTTCACGACTGCCTCGCCTCCACGCATGCTGCACCTCCCACCACAGGCCACACGCATGAACCGTTAACATTCTTATCTTAATGGCATATATGATTAATGATGGATGCATCCTTTAATTATTCTGCCCTCCTATAATTACTCTAAGTCAGTGGATACAGTTATCTCCCTCATAAATCTCTAAGCATGTTGCCCCTAATGCGAGAAGGCACTGGTATTCAGGGAACACACTCCGGTTGGCACGTGAGATGGAAAAAAAATGGAGAAGAACAAGCTTTAGTATCATGTACTAATTTACTGGAACTGCAGTCAAACATATCCTGTGGGGTTAAACTGTAGGTGTTATAAGCCTAGTGTACACAAAAAGAAAGAAAGAAAAGGGGACAAGCCTTGAGTTTTACAAGACTTCAACAGTTCAGTCAGGATCAGAGCTTATTGTGAAGCTACAGTCTGAACATATTGCCCGTTAGCTAAGCTAATGAGGTTAGAGAGCTTATTCCCCCGTCTTCAGGAGCTCTTCACCAAATGAAATGATGAGCAGCGCTGAGAGCTGCCCGGCGCACCAATGTGCCTCATTAGCGCTATAGCCTGACTGGTCAATGTATTAGCAATTAGCTCGCCAGCTAGCCCCCGTGGGAAAGCTCCTGTATATTTCTCCAAGTTTCACAAAGCACAGATTGATTTCGGTTCCATGCCCCTCGTGTGGACCAGGTCTGGACTGTGTGGGGGGTTGTTAGGTTGTTATGGCCTGATCATGTCTGTCTAGTGTTGTGACCAGATGTCCCCCTTCTCCAGGGACAGACCAACCAAAATCACTCTTCTACTATTAACCACTTGTTTGGTCAGGGATAGTTCAACCTTTTGGCAAACTGGACCATTACCATAATCCCTGTAGTTTTTTAGTAGGTTTGTTACCTTTTCTTTAATTGTTGGTGCAAGCTACTTTTAGAACATCGGAGCAGAGCTGTGAGCTGCTCAGAGCTATGGAGGCTCATGGGATTTCTTGGTTTCCCTCATCAAATACACAATCCAACAACTCCAAAAATTCATGCAAAACTGCTGATGCGTAACATTTAATTCACAATATGTAGGCTGCCAAACATTGAGGCAGAAGATTAGTTTTGACATACCCGTTTAATATATGAAACTAAAACTGTCCAACTTTATATTTCATAGATAAAACCTGAACATTTAAAAAATATGTTGACCTATAATTATATGTCCTTGGCTTTCATTTCAGAAATCTGATCACTGTATTCTATCAGTGGATGAAACGTATCATTAAACCATGACATAAATCAAAACCAATGTGGCAGATTCTTGCAGATCAACACCCCAACTCTTACTAAACATCTGATGGTGAAATTTGCTTCACTTCATTCCAGTTCTGGGAAAATGTCTCAATCATTTTACTTGTTTGTCCTGCAGAGAAGTTTTTTTCTATAAAGTGGATTAAAGCTGTGAAAAGCAGCCACTGCCCAATGGGAGGAAACACATTGTTAGAAACAATAGAGTCTCAAATGGGTGTCACATGCATGCATCTGATGCCTGCATCACCTGCAGAGGCTTTAATCCCAGAGTGTTAGCACATGAAAAAGCCCACCTGAGAAGGGTGTGTCCCCTCCTCTTTATTTGTTCCACTGGGCCTCTATACCTTGAAAAGCAGCTTTTAGCCCAAGGCGCTCACCCTCTTCTGTTATGAAGCGAGCCACGAGGCCCTCCACCCACCATACAACTCTCTTTTAATAGTCACATACGCATACATAAGAACATGGCCACCTCAGTGTGAGGACAGTTACATAAGCACAGGCCGAGGGACAAAGACTGAGGGGGAGAGAGAGAGGGGTGAGGACATGAGGGGTGAGGGATGTAGAGAAAATAAAAAATGTGTTCTCGTAAATCGTTTCGTCGTTGATATTCCATTCCATTCTATCCTTCCCTGAAAAACCAATTACGGTAAAAGTCAAAAAGTCAAAGGTCCTGGCTCTGTGCATGTGTGTGTTTGCCATGGTATAGCTACATAGGTGCAGACGCCGGTGCAGTGATTGCAGGGTCTGCGTGAGCGTCACTGGTGGTTGTTGGTGCAATCATGACATAAGAACACACATACACATACACTGAACAGCACACAGCCACCCACAAAGCGCAGGTTTGAGCAGGAATGAGTCACCCAAAGAACAGCAGGAGAGCTGTTTACATAAGTCTATCCAACGGTAGCCTCCACTGGAGTCTGCTATTACATAATGCTGAACAGAAGAGCGCTCGCTTCAGACTGTAAATAACAGCTAAGCATCACACAGAGAGACAATAGGAGACATCTGAATAAAAACAGGTTTGCAGCAGCTCATGCAGGTTCGTTTTGCCCAGTTGCATAAAGAAAACTTAAAGCTGCCCTAATCAATATTTTATATCCACTGCGAATAAGAAAAGACTGTGTAATGTGAAAACAGTCATTTGTTGTAACTAACCCACAGATAGTTTTCCTCAGCTCCATGGGGTCTTTGATCGGATTTTCAGGTCATGGTTTTGGTTTTTATGACCCGCCATGCTCGCCTGTTTTGGTTTGGTCTCGTCGCTCTAATAAACCACGTTCCTAAATGCAACAGGCTGCAGCTATAGCTGATGCACAAAGTGGAGCATTTAGAGCCAGATACGGCCCCTCAGGGGGATGATGGCAGAGACCATCTCAAATGCAAAATGAAAACATTGTGCTTGAAGCTCGTTCATCATCTTCAAACCCAAAAAGCCTCATTTACATCCAAACTATTTTTCTGTAATGGCCCATTTATGTTGCAATCGTTACTTTTTTGACAATGACCTCATCATTTTAAGATGACGCTTCACTGCAACAGTTTTTTTGTAGGTTGTAATTCTCCTTAGCCGCGTAACTACAAGTAAAAAAAAAGACACAAAATACAAAAGACCTACGTTTTATGAAGCTGCGACTTTCCATCAAGTTTTTTTTTTTGACTAACTGCAAAAAAAAGTTTCACATTTACACTAATTCATTGCAACAGCGTTCACCTCATGCCCTGATTTCCAAGTATGTCAGCAGCCATTTTGTAGATGCTGCTGCTGCTGTTTTGTACGGCCAGACGAGCCACAGATGTCACTGTTGTGCAATTGCGTTAATTGCTTTAATTACTGCCTGCCACACGAGCGCACACATTTATATACTGTAAACACACTGCCACTGATTAGTTCTGGTTCATCCATATTACTGAGCCCTAATGGATTTTCTCGTCATCTTTAATCTCTCCCCTTCTGCATGAACACGCACACACACACACACACAGAGTCACCTAAAGTGTGTATCTGACAGTCGCGTGATTACAGCACATTGCATCAGACTGCTGTTTATGCTGCACTCTACTATTCATGGACATCTCCACTCTCTCTCTCTTCCTGTGCCACCGTGTTACTGAAGCGCTCTGCATATTCACCGATAATACTCGCCGCCTGTCGGATGCTATCAGCCACTGAGAGGCCGCTCTCCCTTCACACTAATCGAAGAATAACATGTATGTTTTTGTGGAATAGCACCCTGGGGAATAAAAGCCGGCCGGGGAATCAAACACATTCATGACACCTTTAATAGACAGTCAGTTTATGCGACGCTTTCTGAAACAGACATCCATCACTGATACGACTGAATCTAAACCGGAGCCACTATTTTGAGGGGCAGTCAGTAATGTTAGACTGTCAAAAAAGATCTTATTGTTATTATTGCGGGCTACCACAGCACAACAGTTTGTCCCTCTCCTCGCTGAATCCCACGTTTTTGTGACACAGGCAAGATTTTTATAGCGAATAATGCTAAAATTATAGGCCTAGCTGAAATTTTAATTGCTAGCTATATTGATGATTTGTGCATTCAACTGAAGGTGATACTGAGAAGCCTGTTAGCTTAGCTTAGCATGCACAAAACAAATCATGGGGAAACAAGTGTAAAGTGCAAAAAAGGACAACTATTTCATGCTTTGTCTTTGCACTCTCTTCAGTGTAAGCTTATGAAGCAACATAGCTCATCTTAGCTTCAAACACTGATAAGTGCAACCTTATAAATGTATAAATTAGAGATTCAAATAAAAAGTCATTAATTAGCTCAGCAGCTATGAGCCACAAAGGCTGAGGCAGTCCGCCTTTAAGCGGGGGCGAGTATTAAATGGTTTGCGCCCATTTTTTTTTTTTTTTTCTGTCCCCTACCCTGCGGTGGTGCAGCAGACAGACAGACGGAGAAAACAGAGTGGTTGTGGCTGATCATTGCATTATTCATGCTCATGCAATGGCCCCGAGCTCAGTCCGTATGGTAAGCTAGGCCACGCAGCATTGTAATAGGTTAAGGTAATCAAGACGCAAACAAGGAGCCATCAACTGAAATAGCAGTCTGAGGGAGCCAGACTGTGCACGTGCAGCCACAAACACCTTCCTCTGCAGAAATTGCACAATGCACATGCACGCTCAGCCACTTGCTTTCTTAGATCATTTCTCCCGTTACGTCCTCGTCTTTCCCTCCCTTCTGAAGCACTTTCCCTCTTCGTCCCTCCTCCTCCTTCAGCCCTGAAAGGTTGATCTGCGACTGAGCTTGTTGCGTTCTTTATCGGCGTCTCGCAGCGGCCCGGGGACAAAGGGCAGCTGAAATGCCACGATGCCTCTATATTCTGAGCGCAGATGCAAATGCATGAAAAGAGACTGTCATTCAGTCATCTGCACTCACAGGCTGAAATACAGTAGGGGACGGATGGAGACAGAGCAAGAGCAGGAGGAGGAGGAGGAGGATTGAGGGGGGGTCGCTTTGTAATTGATTATGCTAAATCCTAACCCAGGAGCTAAACGAGAGGCTAGACATCGGATAACCAGCGGAGACACACAAGCCTCTGTAGAGTATTTTAGTGAATCTCTATTTGGCCTTGATTTGTTTTTCTTTCATTGTCTCCCTCCATTTTCTACACAGAGAGAAAAAAAACCCAATCCTCTACAAAGATGTTAAGCATCTTTCAGTTTGTAACTTTATCCTTTTCTTTGTGGGCTTTTAGATGCAATACTGCCGCAGCTTAAAGGTCAAAGGTCGGCGAGCCGCCACCTCTTAAATCCACTGTATGTGTATGTTTGAGTAGGTGTGTGTTAATCCTGTATCTGTATCTGCTTATCTGTCTCTGTTCTCTGTCTGATCCCAGACCCCCCCCCCCTCACATCTAATCTCACTACCCTTCTGCCCCACCAAACACTTTGGATGCCCGTGTTGTGCGTTTGTGGATTAAAAAAATCTCAAAATATTGTCCAGAGCTGCCACTTCCACGGATTTAATGAGCGGATTTCAGCCAGTCACAGTCGATCTCTGCTGATCCAGCCTCATCCTGCACCACCGTCCCCTGGCCTTGAAAGGGTTAAACTGGGATCCTTTTAAAAACACAAATCAATGCACCAATGAGCCTCTGAGGACAAATCTCCATTACTACACCTCAACATCACCACCGACCTCTACCTCGCAGAAAATCATCGTCCATACTCTCCATACTTTACGGCACGATGAAGGACACTTTGAAAAATCAATAAGTCACACTGTCTTGACCGAAGGAAACTTTCACTTTGCCTAAATGATAAAACCTACAAAAGGCAGCGGTTGTTCCTCTATCAGTACGCTAACATGCTGATGTTTAGCAAGTATAATTGAGCATGTTAGTATGCTAATATTTGCTAATTTGCGCTAAATAGAAACTTCACCTGAAGCTAATGGAAATGTCATTAGCCCTCTAGGCATTTTGTCGTCAAGCAAAGTATTGATCATTAAAATTTTAACCTAATGATGCACTAGAGGAAAAGCAATGAGGAGGGGGGAATGGGTTACCAGAGTTATAATGATGCATGCTCTGAGAAAATCACAGATGTTAACACGAAATCCAAAGGAAATCAATCTGTCTGTTATTAAAATAACTCAAAAGTCACGTGATAACAGTGTCGTCCTCAGTCAGAGTCAGTAGGACCTTCAGAATAAAACACAACTGTACATTTTAAATCTTCTACCAGCCCTCAATCTTTACCAGTTTTCCGGCTAAATTAATTTACAAGCCCCATTTTTTAGTGATAAAGAAGGAGTAGGGCTGGGAGTAGGGGGGCATTCGGAATGAATCTGGGACACAAAATCAATGGCGCTTTGATCAGGCCGCTGCTCTAGCTTGGCGAATGTTAATGTTACATGACTTGCCCGCTTGCTGCTATGGAAACTGAAGGGCATCCGAAGGTCGCCTCACTTCAAGAAAGCGCTAATACATGCATGCAGTGGGCTGTAGTAGGGCCCACCTGGAGATGAAAGGAGACGAGCAGGGGAGAAGATAGAGACGGAGGGGGGGAAAGGAATGATGGGGCAGATGGATGCAGTACGCTCACTCGCACAATATCCCGAGAGGCTCACAGCCTCCCAGACTGTGTTTTTGTGGATTCAGTGAGCGTGTCCTTAAAAGACAATCCCATCTTTAGCCTGACTGCACCCACACCTCTGCTCATCCTCTGTCTGGGGAGAAAAGAAGATTTGAATATTCTCAACTCAGCATGCTGGGATTTTGTTTCGTAATCCCACGCTACCCACGGTGGAGGAGCTGGAAGACCATGGATCCGCCTGTGGAGCGCGAAAAAATGTGAGACCGCTCGAACAGAAGGATCCCAGGTGCAGTCACAGGAAACTGTTACGCCGTTCCCAACATACACGTGTTTTTCTAAAAAAAAAATAAATAAAATAAAAATCAAGATTCCACGTTTTACAGGAGGAAAAATACATCTCACTAATGTGAAAGCGATTTCAATCAACACACATATTGAAGGAAATGTTTCAGCCCGGAAATTAGAGACCAGAAGTAATGTCCTACCTCTAATACACTCAATAAAATGAGTGTGTGTGAGTGTGCGTGTGTGTGTTGTTTAACTCGTAGTCCTCTTCTATCTCCATCACCATGAATATTGAAGAGAGAGAGAAGCACTCTGCCCATTCAATACATTCAAGAATTTACAGTGGCATGTGCACTTTATGAAGATGTATCGGTTGTCGTCTGCACTTGCGTGCTAGTGTGTGTATCTGTGTGTGTTGTTATGAGGCAGGTGCGGTACCTTTGCCGTTGTTTATGCATGTATCAGGAGGATTGAGTCAATCTATCTGTATTGTGTCGTGTAAAAATGGGATGTAAAAATGAAAATGGATCTGACCCTGAGGTCTATTGTCCCAGCGCTGCCTTTACACGCCCTCGACTAAAATGGTTCACTAAATCACAGGTACAGACACGGTAATGCACCCACAGAGAGCACAGAGAGAATGTGTGTGTGTTTCCCTCCAGCTGACCCGTACTGGACATTTTGAATCCCTCCAAAACTAAACTGAAATGCTAATTTGACCATATCTCCATCACATGGACAGGCTTCCTGAATGCATATTTTAAAAAAAAACATTTTCAATCTTGATGCTATCAGGGAAGTAATTTTATGAACACCACAAAATCACAATGAAGCCTCCCACAACAGAACAAACTGTTCAACCGTGTCCGACATCGCTCCCTTGTTTGTTTCTGTCCCTCCTCCATACATAATAAATAGGCTGCATAATGCTTTCCTCCATAGTGGAAGTTTAAGATATGTTTTTCATTATTAGTTTTAGCCATAAGACATTTTCAGTGTTACATTTATCAAAGCAAAAACATTTCAGAGAATTTTTAGCAAAAACTAAATGCTATCAGTGCTAACTGGTTTTAGCAGCATGTAGTCAGTGGCAGAAAGTGTATAAAGTCATAAACAACATCACCATATTTTCCATCTGTGATGAAAAATGTTTGCTCACATTACTTCTAGATGATTTTGTGTCTTGATCATTGGTTATTCTCACTTTTAAGTTAGCGAACGCAAGGTTTAGCCTCCAGTCTCTATTGTTGTCGTCCAACTTTATTGAGGTCAGAAGGACAAACAACCTGCAGAGAATTCATTGTTGTGGATTTGAAAGTACAGTAAAGTACAGAATTTGAGTGCATGACTCAGAAATTCTTTGAACAACTTTGTGGCTTTTTATCAGAAAAAGCCACAATATCACTGGGTCCAAGGTGGTGACCTGACAATGCAGGTAAAAGAAAAAAGAGAAGAAGAAGAAGAAGCATTGATCATTTTTATTCTTTTGTTAGACATCCTCAAGTGGAAACCTGCGTAGCAACAAAGAGACAGAGAGCTGTCAGACAAAGACAGGCTCACCTCTGTCTGCGTACTTTCTAACAACACCCAAAAGACCCGCACATTTCTGTCACTGTCTTTAATTACTAATTAATTTATCTTTCTGTCTGTCTGTCTGTCTGTCTCGGGACACCTTTCCTTGTTCTCCTGACTCTGCTCTCCCCGAGACAAGGACAGGCGAGGATGATGGGATTCTGCTGTGGGTCCGCACAGGGATTTCATTATGGCTTCCTTCCAGACGAACAAAACAGCGGCAAACAAGGACTTCGACAAGGACAAACATCATAACGGGCTGTGCTGGAGTTCTTCACACTGTATTTTAGCGGTGGTGACACCATCGCACATGGTGCCATCATGCCTGGGTGGAGGCGGACACCGCTGCCTACTGTGAAATACCTTTTACTGTATGTGTATGTGTATGTGTCATTGTGTTACAGTGGTATGGCTGGGACCCCAGACCCAGCTCCATCACTAATGTATGTCTGTCTGCAGCCTCCCCCCCATCTCAGACACTCACGCTGAAATGAGGTCAGATAGTGTCATGAACGTCTCTGCTGTGTGTCCTCTAGCACTTCATGCCGCGCTGTGCATCGATGTGTGAGTGTGTGTGTGTCCATGTGTATCATCATGTGGAAAACAAGTCTTTCCCATAGAAACAACATATTTTGATAGAGAAAGGTGATACAGTACAAGTTTCTGTGTCCAGCGGGTTCACCTTTTGTCTCCTGCAGATGAATAAATACCTGCGCTATAACAACTTGATCGTCTTTGTCTCTGCTGCATTGCGGCCCTGTTGTGGTCAAGATTGCGCTCTCGTGCTATAATCCCAGCTCCCAATTTGCTGCAAAGCCTGCTGTGAATTTGGCGTGTTATCCCAGGCATCCCAGGCAGTTTCACTTGCGTGCAACCATTCCTGCTCCGTCCGATGGTGACTACTGCTCACTCGCATTTTATTGTTTCATATTGACTTTTATCCCTTTGGTTTATTGTGTTTTGTTATATAACGGCCTGCTGTTAGTTTTATTGACATTTTATTGTTGTCTCACATGGTTGGGATTTAGATTTGTTTTGTTTTACTTCTGTTTTTACTTTAGTTTGAGAAGAAGACTAACTATTGGAGAATGTGTCATCATAGCATGATTCTTCCTGAACTTTCATGATGACACGTCTCTGTGCCATGTATCCTTGAAGAGTGTTGTTTATCTTGCCATGTGGCTTTATCGTGGCTCTCGCATTTAGGTGCTTTCCAGTGTCAGGGTTAGTCGACTCGTTATAGCTCCTCCCCAGATTAGTTGATAGTTCCTCTATCTCGTTTTGGGTGCATCCTGTTATGGTCTCTCTTCAGAGTCTTGGCAATAACATTAAAACAAATTTGCACTGACACTTGATGATTATTCATGTTTTCCATTTTAATCTTTTATGACTTTGGGAACCGATTTCATGTTACTCAATAGCACCATATCGCTGGTTTTTATGTGTGGATTTGGTGCGTGCTTGTTGAAATTCCATTGTTTTGCTCCGTCAGCTGTGAGCCATTATGTTTGGACTAAATCTGGGAAACTGTTTGGATGAGAGTCTCTCAGTGATGTGGTGTCGTCAACACTAAAATCTGCAACAGTTTCTGGTCACGCTTGTGTGGAAACATTCGATCAGTTGTAGGATGTTTTCTTGCACACGCTAATTTGCTAGTTATCATTACCCTGCTGGAAAAAAAAAAAAAAAAAAGGTCCACTTCTGGTTCTGCTTCAGCGTTGGGGGACAGATGGCCTCACATTATCTTCAAGCACTCTCTGATGTGATGCAGAATTCATGGTTGAATCCATGACTGCATGCCCAGTCCCTGAGGCAGAGAGGCAACCTCAAACCATTTCATATCCGCCATCAAGCTTCACAGTCAGTATCAGGTTCCGTCTACTATTAATGTGGCCAAACAAGTCAAATATTTGGCTTGTTTTGCTCGCTATCTCTTCATCTAGCTATATGTTCTCTGGCAAACTGCTCTGTTGCTTTTATGCGGTTTGCAAAAAAGAACCTCGATCTTCTACTAAATCTTTGTAATCAGATTGCTGATGCTGTTGCACTTTGACACCAAACAGCTGCAGAAGCTCTGATGAAATCTTAGTTTCGTCGGCTTCTTGGAGACAAAGCTTTTAATAATCACTGGCGCCCAATCTGGAGCAATTTGAATGTTTTATATGTCATTTGTTCAAGCGTATCACCTTCCTCTGCAGGCAGTGTTTCAGAAAGGGATCAAATATTTGCTTGCTCAAATATTTCCATGGGGTGTATTTAATTTTTCACACGACTGTTTGTGTGTCTTACATCCAGTCTGACCGGGTTTGGTCATGGGTATCAGTGTGTGTGTGTGTGCGTGTACGTACGTGTATGTGTGTGTTTTGGTGAGGTTACAGTCAGGGCATGGGTGTCACCGGAGTGTGTTGTCTGATTGGCTGACTGAGCGAGTTGTTTACACTGTATCTCTGTGCGCAGTGAAGGGGAACAGACCCCCTGCAGACTGTAACCAGTGCACCAGACAGTCATCTCATACACACACACACACCACACACACCATTATTCCACAGGCTTTGGCAGGCCCTTGTTACTATGCAGACACACTCCTACTATCCCACTCTGGCAGCCTCACTTCCTGGACAGAAGTATGGTGTTCTTAACAAGTTGACAGATGTAGGCCATCGTGGGAGAAACTGACTAAACTGCGTGTTATTTTATTCAAATAGTATTTTGCATCATGCACATGAGTAACAATAAAAAAGACAGTTTTTCCCATATGACTAGATTCTACCTTTTAGCTCACATTTCCCTGCTACCTCAGAGCCACAAAGAACGTGTTTTGCTATTAAATTATTCACATGTGCGTGTACAAATTTCAACATTTTACATGGCAGCTTCTTAACATTACTTCCCTATGCAGGAAATTTCCAGGAAAAGCATTACAAAATGTAAATTTGTCAGCAGGCAAGGGGCCGTCTGACAAAAGCACGACGCTGAACGATAGATGCATGATAAAGAAAGATGCAGGGATAATCTTGTGGCATCATCATTATACAGTTTCTGGGTAGAATAGTGTTTGTGTGGCGTGGCGTGTGCATGCATGTAAATAAGAGTGCCCCTCTGCATCCAAGAGGAGGCTTCTGCGTGTGTACAAGTGCCATGCATGATGCTAATTGTACAGTCATGCGTGCACACCATACATCCCTACTTCGCCTCATGGGGTGAGCGGCGCATCCGTCTTGGTGAGACATCAGAGTAACCTAACATCATGTGGTAATGATGTGAAGTTACTTGTGCAAAGTGTGTGTGTGTGGATGTGCATTTGTGTCAAGTCTGAGGGTGAGCATTACGCCCCCTCTGCGGCACAGGCTGATGCGATGATTTACCGCTTTGTGTCAGTCGTGTGTATCGGCATGCAAGTCCAAGGAAAATGCCTCTAATGTGTTTAAAAGCACGCAATTGAATATGTTACACGGCGTGTTCACTGGCAACTGTGTGATTACTAGTTCACCGCAGCATGAGCTTGGAAAGAAACGGCCTCTCAAGTTTTTTTTTTCCCGGGATGTGATAAAAAAAAAGAAAAAGTTTTTGATGTGGACAATCCAAGAAGATTTGGTGTTTGAACATGAAGCGAAAATGAATCAAGCTTTACTTTTTGCTCAAATCGGACATGGCTGAATCTCTATATATTCAGTTCAAACTGTACATAATAGCACATGAAAGGCTGTTAATTATTCAGCAAAGCTCCTTTTTCACTCCATGCTTCATGCAAGCTGCTCCCGGCCATACATGGAAACCGTTCTCCACCCATGAATCCATGGAAAAATGAGAATCCATCCGCACCCGGCTTAAAACTGCAAATCACTACTGCTCCATTTGTTCTTCCTGGAAAGACACTGACGATAAAACACTCACTGAATAATAAAAGAAGAAAAAAATATATAAACATCTTGTCATATTATTGATTAGCTGGAGGATAAATTCATCACACTCCATAAACGTTGGCCCCCTGTCAGCCAGTTTCCTCTCACCCCCCTCCACCCGCGTTATCCACCTTGCAGCTTTGACAGCAGCGCTTTCAACGTGAGCACATGGAATCTTTAATTTTCATCTCCGGGAGACTCGGAGAGAGCGGTCTCCCTGGTAACGGCACTTAAACTGTGCTGTTGCTACCTGGAGTGGGCCCACGGTGACGCAGGAGTCACAGTCCAGCTGTCGGCTCTGTAATATGACAGGCAGGAGAAACTTATACAGAAGTGACTGGGGGAGGGAAGGAACGGTTTGCAGACATGAGAGAGGAAGCACAACCACAGATTTTTGTCTGAAGGAAAGAGATAAGTTTGGGTTCATGGAAAGAAAATCCAAGGGTTAGACACTATGAATTATAGAGTATCTATCTTCCACTGGGACCAGTTAAGTACCACGATAAACACAAACTATTCAATCACTGAGGTTTTGAAATTATTAGATGAGAAATAGCAGAAAAGTGCGTTCATTTTTGAAGGAAAAACAGGATGTGTTACCATGTTGGGCAATGCAAATTTAATATAATGATTAAAAAAAATGTGTTTGTGTTTTAAACCATGAGAGAAAAGGGTAACTCTAACACTAACCCTGGAACAAAAAGATAAATAATCGATCCAGTCGGGCTGCGTGAGTGATCCTGCTATTGTTCTTTTACTGGTACCACTTCTAAGTCCCTCTTCCAGTCACTCGCTCCGACTTGCACACAGGGAAATATTAACATACACACACTGAACAGTCAAACAATTAAGCCATAAGGCCCTTCGGAGAAACAGATTGTTTTCCAGTTCAAACAGGATATCCTTATTTGATCTCGCTTAGTCAGCCATTGACGCAAGAGGCCATCCAGCCCAGACATTAGTGTTTCTGTAATGACCCTCACCTTGGGGCAATGTTCCCTAATTTCAAGTGTGATATAACAGCCTCAATTGTCCAATTGCTTCACCCTGTTGATCCAGCTTGCCGTTTGGCAGTTCTTCATTGGCACATTAATTAAGCTTCTTTCCTGGAAACTGCAGGCAGAGTAAGTTTTACTGACCACAGGTTGCTCAGTTTTCTCACATATACAGCTGTTCAAGAGGCGAAAAATAAAGCAGCAACTAGTAATTAGCTGCATGACTCAGGAGGAACTTATGAAATTCATTTATTTTTTCCCCATTTTCTATACTAACATGCAGCTAGCAGTGATTATGTAAAGCAAACAGATGAAAAAATAGAAAAATTTCAATAATTTTTCACCAAAGTAGTCGTAGTCTATGTGTTTGCATGTAGAAGCCTGGCTAGAAGAAAGCTAACAAATAAAGTTAAGTAGGATAAATCACTGAAAGATCCAAGACATTATCTCAACCTCACTGTGGTCAATTGACTTCCTCAACAAGTCAACAACCACACTATTCTGCATGTTTGTCCTTATAGGAGCAGTAGTACGCTAGTTACTTTGATAAAAATGTTAAAATCTGCAGTCCAGCATGCTGTATACTACAAGGGTTATTCCGGTCCTCGATTTTAGGGATCAGGGGCCACAAAGTTCAGAGGCCACAAACAGTGCCATTCGATCTCAAGGGGGCCGGATGATTAGATAAATAACTACAGCTCTAAATGTATCCAGCGGACCGGATTGGACCCTCTAGCGGGCAGGTTTTGGCCCACGGGCCATGTGTTTGATGCCCCTGTACTGCACTAATGTTTAACTTTGTTTACTGTGTTCACCACCTTCGTCGAGGATGTTAACATAACATTAACCAAACATTTGAAAGTGTTGGAAACAGCACAAATGGTGGAGGTGCTAAACAAACAGACAATGAAGTAGGTTTTTAAGATTTAGCTGCTGGGGAGTTTCATATAAAAGCTCTTGGTGGTGTTTTTACAGAAACTCAGAGGATCATCTGTCAGAAGAGTTCATCCTCTGAACTAACTGTCTGTTGAGTATCTAAAACTGGACCAAAGGAGCGAGATGACCGAGCCATGGCTAGAAAATGATGGTAATTGTACTGATGACTGATCCATGGGGAGAAAGAAGAAAAATCAGCCACCGTGACGCCTGGGGTGGTCCTGAAGAAAAATGGTCGTAACCTAAAAATACTCGACCCCACACCACCGCAGTCGCACCACCGCCAGAAATAACTTAATCCTCTGACAGCAGTGACAGGTCCATAACTATTATGGGTTTTTTTCTGATGGTGTTGTAGGCTACTTTACATAACGACCACGAAATGTGGTATCAGATCTCAAACCGTACTTCGGTGGAGGTGGTATACTCAACATGGCTCTACCACTGTTGCCATAGCAGCACTGTTTTCCCCCCCAAGGTCAAAGCTGTGACCCTGAAATGGTTCAGTGGCTCTGCTGCGAAGGTGCAAATGAACTTTAGGTCGCTGCAACTGTGAGCGAGCCCGTGATGCCACAGGAGAGAGGATGAGGCAAGAAAAGGGGAGGAGGGTGAGGCTGGAGAGGGGAAGTGGAGCAGGGACTGAAGTCACCACAGGGAGACGAGGAGGGGAGGAGATAATGAGTGAGGAGACCGGGGAAAAAAAGTGGGAGGATGAGTGACAAGCGAAATGAGGACAAGAAGGGGCCAGCTATCCAACTGTTGGAAATATGAGCGGATGGGAAATTGGTGGAAGTGAGCAGGAGTCACTGAACAGATTAATGGAAGGAAGGTCATGGGCGGCAACTGTGTGGACACAAAAAAAGTGGAGAAAAGAGGAAACATTGATGCGGCAATGACAGACAAGGGAGATGGGGAGAGGAGTTTAAAGCGGCGGGAAGGTGAGGGGGTAAAGCATAGCAAATCCCGAGGATTAGTTCCACACGTTCTTGGCATCTATAGTCACGTCGGCACCCGAGGCTGATGCGGGGACGGCATTTGCATTCACTGATTAGGTCTGACTCCACCTGTCGTGTTTCAGAACTTCTTCTCCGGGTCTGTTTTGCTTCTTTGCGTGCTTCTCCTCTCATCTCATTCCCCAAAGTGAAAAGGGATTAGTCGACAAAAAGCCCTGCGAGAAAAGTTCTTGCATGACAGAATGAGTTTCATAAGTCAAACGTGCGATGAAAATGAGTTACTCGGGAAGACTGTGCCTTTCCCACTGGTGCGTATGCTACACACAATGCTCAAGAAGATGACCTATGCACAGATCAATGCCTGTATGGAGGCTTTTTAATATCCACAAGGGCGACTTCTAGGAATAAAACTGACTTTTACATCAAAGAAAAGTTTTTCCTTTCAGTGTCGCACTTGAGATCATGACTTCAGCGAGGAGGATGTGATTCCTTAAAGGCCCTTTAGAAATGCTGGACTGAATTTCCCTTATGGTGCTTCAAGTCATTAAATGGCTTTAAATAGCCTTTAATAATAAATAGAAGTGCTGTGTAAAGGACTGCATATGCGTCAAATCAATGAAACACAAAGCCATTTTTACATTTCATTAAAAATGCATGATTTTACACTGCTTAAGTGTAGATTTTGCACATATCAGAGAAAACCATGCAGTCCAGATTAACGCTGTTATCTAGTAATGGCTCCACTCTGTGTGGCTATAGGCTACTGGAGGTTTGATGGACGTTTCATCTTGAAAGAAACTGATTTGGGATCTGTTATAATAAGCTATTTGCTATAAGAGAAAGAGGAATCTGCCTCCCAGCAAACCCAAAGCTGAACACTAATAGGCTGGTTTGCTCACATTAATCACTGCTAAGCTCACATTCAAGAAACCCCCCCCAGTGTTGTTTAGAGTTGGAGGCTGTTTGAACCCTGCAGTGCTGTGCGCAGTCACCTGGGATAATGTCAAACTCGCTGTTCACGGCCAGTAAAGACTTCCAGACTGTAGGTGGGCCACCTGTTAAACCACATGGTCTCCTTTTTCTATTTCCTCCTGTTTTAAATGCAGAAGATGTGGGTACTGTCGCTTTAAAGTTGTTATAAAACAATTTTTTTTAATTGGGCTGGGCTGATTAATAAAACGTATTACTCTTGAGGTTGCATAATTAGCAAATTTGATAATTATATTTTTGCCATGAATGATGGGTAATGAGTAGTGAATTGAAACAGCGTGACCTGCAGTACAGTTGAAATGTCTTTACCTCAGTTCACAGAGTTGTGCCCTGCTAATAAATTCAATTGAACTGATTGAATGTGTGCAAAGAAAGTCAGAGAAAAAGACTAAATACTTACTCCCTCCATTTCTTTTCAATGTTCTGCTGTGCTTTTTTGGATATAGTTCCAATAAAAGTGCATTAAATCCATGTTAAATCCATCATGAACTCAAATACTTAAGATAACACTGGTGTTTAGATGGGACAAAAAAGTCTGCATGTATTTTTTCATCGGCTCTGTGCTAAATTTTAAAAAATCTAGACCAAGATTTCACCTTCTCGACATAATACTTGACTTGGCAGCTACCTGGCTTATTTTTTAAACAACTTGTAATACCCTATAAGCTAAATCTTCCTGGTACAAGCAGCTCAGTGCTTCAGCGCTGTGCCAACTCTGAGGTCCGGTTGAGCAAGACAGCAGCTGATTACAGCAGCAGATTGTATTTGGTTTGTCGAACAATAGGCCGGTAACGCACGGGGCAAACTATTTATCTCCCGTCAAAACTTCAAGGCACAATGTTTGCAACTGCGGGGAGTCAAAATATGGTTGACACTTGTTATTGAGCTGGTTTCTTGTGAACCCATTCATTGTTACCAGGAACGCCTCTGCGACAGGAGTTGTTAAAATAAACATGGCAGTGTTTTGTTTTGGAGTAAAATTGAAAGGAATGAAGACGGAGGGAGAGCATAGAGGTCAGAGCGAGTGTAGTCTTCTTTATCTGCAGGTTTAATCTCTACTCCGCTAAATAAAACTTTGCTGTTGAGCTTTGCTGTGATGGTACGGTATGTGAGAAATTGAGAAACCTGCCCCCTGCTCTCCTCCTGTACATGTGAGTTACAATATGTTGTACATATGTGCAATTTAAAACACATATGTGCAGGACATTTTCAGGAAGCCAGCGCCGGCCTCCGTCATTTCGAGCCATTTAACAGATCCGTGTGCAGCAGGAGATGCGAATAACAGGAACGCAAATGGAATTTTTGCATCGCAAGGCGCTCAAACAGGAAGTAATGTGTCATTGATGTCTTCTTCATTGGTTCTGGAGAAAATTCTTCAGTTTATATTCCCCATATTGATTTTACAGTTTGTGCACACTGGCACAACTCACATGCACACACTGTGGCGGTCCACCAGGAATTGTCCCGGTCTCCCTGATGGCCGGTTACATCACTGCCAGTAAACGTAGCAGAGTTATGTGGATGCATGGCAGGGCGGGTCAGGGGTGGCGGTCCTGCACAGATTACCATGACAACCCGTCTGACAGCGGGTTACATAAGCGATCAAACTCGCTCAATCCCACCGAGGGCTTGAGACAATGTTGTCAAAAAGGGGTGTCGTGCTGTTTTTTACTGTGGAACTGTTCACAGGAAGTGGGCTGCGTTCAAGTTGGCTTTCCTGCTTTTCCTCCTTTGCTGATGTATTTTTAATCCGAATGCTGCTTTTTCCTCTGTTCCCACATCTGGGCAAAACAAAACAAGTCTCTTCATGACAATTCTTGGCTAGCACATGATAGCGTAGCGCATGCACCTGTGTTCGACTCTCTAATCATTTCCATTGTGTTGATATGTGGGAACTATCTAATGTCCGATGTGCACTTTGGAAATTTGTTCTTGAATGTGGTCCCCAGCAACACCAGCTGTGTGAGCTGGAGCTAAACTTTCACAATAAAAGTTTTTTATATAGATCCTGCCCTTAATTTGGACTTCAAACGGCTCCTGAGAGACAGTGTGTGTGCACACACGTGTTTAAAAATCCATGAAGTGTTGTCTCCACTCGTTACACACTCTGTACCATGAGATGTCTGCGTGCCTCGCTGCCAGATTAATAAAATATACAACACACATACACAGATAGTCCATTAAAATGTTGGATGTATGGAAGCATGCATGTGCTGTGCGTCATCCTAGCTAAGTGTATGTGCACATAAAGGCGCCTGAAGTCTGCCTATTTGCTCTTTGACGTTACAAACATCTGTATTTTTTATTTTAAACCTTACATGTGGTCTTACATCAGTCTTTTCCTTTCTGTCAGTTCACTCCATTTCCCCTCCCTTTTCCATCTTCCCTAAGGTCCCTTTAAGCTACAGTCGAGTTCTTCGGGTTTAGGTTTTGTCTCAGGGCATTGAACATGTTTATGCAACACTTTCCTCATCACAACATTTCCATACCCCCACCCAGTATGAAATATTTACTGACAGAATCCAAGAGATTTGTCACGAGAGATCTGAAATCTCCCGCACTGACAGACCGGGAAAGAGTTTTGACACAAAGTCGGACTGAAAGCCACTCAGTCTGTCATCGGCTCCTGTCGGGATGAATCAGATTGGCTACCTGAGAGCACTCTGTGTTGTAATGACCTCTGATCACTCAGTGTGTTTTCATGAGAGCAGTCAGTTGGATTATTACCCCCCCTCCTTTATCTAAGTAGATCAAATATGTGCACATATCTCTGGATGTGTATATGACTCTGTGTCTTCATGTGTGCATTTCTGTCAACAGGCCTCCACCCGCTTGCAACCAATCACACCAGCATCTTTTCTGTGGATTCCAGATGTCATGGCAACAGCATGACAGTAGCCTCAAGCCTACGCAGCAATCGTCACTGATGAGGTAAATATGCTTCTCTGTGCTGAGGGATGACAACACACATCATGTCGCTTTTCTTGGCGCTATGGGAAACAATGTAATTCTCCTGGCGGTGGATGGTGGTGCAAGAAAAGATGCATCGTCTGATCTGGTCTGACAAGGCAGGAGGGAGCGGTGACAGGAAACGGAGCAACAACAAAAAAAAAAGAAAAGCTGCACCCCGTCTTTTTTTGGCGAGGCAGAAACCTGAGCAGAGGCAGATGACACCGGTTGCCCAGACAGAAACAGAGAGAGAGAAAGCAGGCGACAGAAGTCTCACAGATTCATCCCTGCATTATTTAAAGTGTTAAAACCTCCCACTTGTGAAACAAGAGGAGTCAGCTTGCAGAGCTTGCTCATCTCGTCACCTGAAGTGTTCGCTCCCCTGCAAGTGCAGCAGCCGCCCCATGACGGGTGTTTTAAAGCTAGTGCGAGTACATCTTTGGTGAAATATGAAGCAACAGAAACAATTAATGTCAAAGCCTTGGGCACAGACAGATAGTGAAAGAGAGAAAGAGAGATAAGAAAGACAGCTGGAGAGATTTGTGAGGCGTTCTCATGTGTAACTCCCTGCCTGGGAGGCAAAGTCTCCCCCACGCCCCCAAAAAACTGCCATGTCCCTCCCTGCAGACAGTGACATCCACTTTCACATATTGATGAACCCGCAGTTGCAAAAGGTCAAAAAATCTGAAAATCAAATGTCACTTGTCAGCATGCAAAAAAGAAAAAGAAAAAAAAATGCAATCCAGTTTTAAAACAGTTTGACACACACGCAGCGAGACGCAGACAGCTGGTGGTAAGCTGTGGCTGTGGAACATGGTAACCTACTGCAGGGCTGGTTGTATAATCTGTGATTCTGGCACAGGCCCAAGAGGGCTGAGAGCTTGTTAGTGCCTGTGGGTGTGTGCATATGTGTGTCAGATAAGTTCAGCAGGTCACTTGTTAAAAGTGGTCATATGTTTACAGAATCAGGGATTCAATCAATTTTATAAACAAATGAGGGGGAAATAATAGGGATGCACCGATATGAAAATTTTGGCCAATTTTACTCATCCGAGACCCGATATGTTAAAAATGATACCGAAACCGATATTAATGCCGATATATCATGCATCTCTAGGAAATAAAGCTGATATGACAACCCAAAAGCCCAAACTGCAAATATGACCCTCAGGAAACAAGTGTATTGGTACATTAAAGTTAATACAACTCCTGAAATCTCGCCATCTGCAAGTCCAGTGAGAGTTAAAACAAGGTTGAACGAGAACAAAGATGCATATTTCTCACTCTTTTGTTTGTATGTTTTTCTTGAGGACATTTGGATTCATCCTCCTTGAAGCATTTAAGGCGCTTTAGGAAGCAACGTAAATGTAATTCAGGCCTGAAGCTCCATCAATATTCAGCTGTGTGGGAAGCAGGCAGCGATGTCCGAGATGAATGCAGTTATGAAATCGTGGCTGAGTGGGTTATGCAAACACATACGGGGACACGCACACACTCGAACACACACTCACTCACGCACACACACACAAACAGCAGCATCAAGGGCTCGATGAGGAGAAGTGACGCATGTCTGTCCCCACAGTGATCACACTGTCAGGCTCAATGAGTCTGAACAAAACTGGAACAATGATGAGCTTTCCATTATGTTAGTGTTTCTCTCTCTGTCATCATCCTTTGTGGTTGTTCATGTGTTTGCTTTTCTCGCTCTGTCTCCACACACGCACATGCACACACATGAACACACACGCACGGACACGCACGCACTCAGGTTTGTTGCCTCTCGGACTCGCGGATCCTTAAATCCATCCACACATGCTCAAATATCCGTTCTGGCGTTTCTGACGGTCACCTGAACGCAGCATTAGTCATTCACTCTGAAAAGAGGGCATGCAGAAGCAGAAAGATGAGCTGTTGTAACTGTGACATCACTCTACCTGCTCTCTGTTGACCTGCAGGAGCGGCACATGCAGGAGATTTCCACAGCAGGCCCCTCCATCCCTCTATTTACTGTATTACATGTGTGTGTGTGCACTGTGCAGCACTCTCTGCAACTTTTGCACTTGATAAATCACTCTTTGCGTACTTTATTGTCTCTTCCATAGCTGGTTGAACAAACAGCGCTACGTGTGATTAAAGAGAGCCTTTTATAATGGAGCCTCTGTAATATATTATCTATTATCCAAAGTGCGGTTACGTTTGCTGTTTATACAGCAGGCGACCGCTAATGGTCCAGCATTTAGTCAGTGAAGCCTGCCAGTGTTCATCTATCACTTCAGCTCTTTGTTTTCTGTTCATCACAAGTTACGTGATTGCACTGACGCAAGCGCACACACATGCACATATGCAAACTGACTGCACGTCCTATTCTCGGTCTTATCAGTCTGTTTTTTATGTTGCACTCTGTATCTTGATTGTTATTGTTCTCACACACACACACACAGGTTCCAGTTATGAGGACAGGATGTTCTGTCTCTGCCTTTATTTAATACATGTTATAATGAAGTGCCTGCGAGGCCGTGCACACTGTGAAAGCCACAATCACACACAGCAAACATGTTTTTCTTTTCTTTTTATTCACTCATCTTTTTTGCGGCAGTGTGAATGTTGGTGTTGTTGTGAATTGGGTCAGATGCACCTGTTGTGTTTCTGTTCAAATCAATCATAAAAGCAACAACAGATGCACAGCTAACCCCAGTGACAAAGTGTAAAATACAAAGAGAGCTCGACAGGGCTTTGCATTAAGTGGTAAAGTGGCTAGAATTAGCAGTTGTCAAACTTTAGATAAAGATGTTTTGTTTATTAACCTTTAAGGCGCCATGTTGAAGATTTTCAGTTCAACTGATTGCCTCCAGATTGACAAACTGACTGTATGACTCGTGTACAAAAGGAAAACAAGCAGTTAGGCTACATAAACAGACCATGAAGATATTAAAACTTAACATACTTTAAAGGGATATAGTTCAACATTTTGGCAAATTGACCCATTGCCATAATCGCTATAGTCATAGCAGTAGGTTCATTCCTCCTATTTGTTGGCGTAAGCTATTTTTAGAATGGCAGAGCAGAGCCGTGAGCTGCTCAGGGCTATGCTGTGGAGGCTAAGGGAATTTCTTGGTTTCCCTCATCAAACTCATCAAATACACAACCCAACAACTCAAAAACGCTGTTGTGGACACGTTGTGAACTGCACAACCACCACGCTATGAGATAATAACGGAACATTATGAGACGGAGCTGTTTTAGAGGTAAATTCATGCAAAACCACTGATGCGCGTTGCGTTCAGGGACAGTTTTTCAGCAAGAAGACTCTGTATTTACCTGGAAAATGGCTCCGTTTCGTAAGGTTCCATTATTATCTCATAGCGTGGTGGTTGTGCAGGTCATAACTTGTCCACAAAAGCGTTTTGGAGTTTTGGGATTTTGTATTTGATGAGTTTAATAAGGGAAAAGTAGCTTACGCCGACAAATAAAGGTAACAAACCTACTGCTATGACTATAGGGATTATGGCAATGGGCCAAAATGTTGAACTATCCCTTTAACTATCTCGTCTTACTTCTTATTTTCCCTTGCACACTCCATCATCCCTGCACTTTATTAAAACTGTCCTCACATGCATGAAGTCCAGCTGATGTCAGCAGGATAAAACTACAATGTTTGAAGTTTACTCACCCACAGTCACTGCAAAAGGAGTGTCAAGTTACTGCTAATGCAAACACGCTGCTCCACTGCTCCATCACAAGTGTTTAAGTGGCTTTTATTGTGCAGCAGTCGCATCAAAGATAAGTCTTTAAAACACATCATTAATTGACTGAGGGTGGATCCTTGAAGGACTCAGGCTGTGAAGGCCGGACTGAGATGAGATGGTCCGGCCCACAGAGGATTGTGTGCAAAGCTTTATGCCATTACGCTGCATGAAATTAGATTGTGATCATAACTACTGACAGACTTTACAAAGACAACAAGCATGGGTTGAATTAATATTACAACCTGTAGTCACATCAGTCGTTTTCCAAAAGTAAAACAACTTTGTTTCAATAACAACAGTCTCCTTCACCGCGGTAACTGAGCTGTGACGCTGAGTCACCGGCTTCTCAGATGACTCCGTACAAACTTCTCCTATTTACTCTTCAAACAAGACAATCTTTAATTAAAAACTCATTTGAGTTCAACCACATTTGCGGGCTCTTCACTCCCACACACACACATGCACACTTGAGTGATTCACTGAGGAGCTCCGTGCAGATAAAAGTTTTGGAGCAAACACACACACTGCATGCTATCTCCACACACACAGCAGTTAGTTGAGGACCTGCTGATGCACTCTGCTCCTACACATCCTGTGATCCATGTCAGTCCCACTCACACACACACACACACCTCCAAATACCCAGAGATTGTTTATTCTCCTATCTGTACTTTGCATATGCAAATAGCCCCTAAAGGAGGTTTGTGCTCGGTGAATTAGTCACTAAGCAACCAGAGATAACAGCTAAATTCTCCTATATGTTCAGATAATTCCTTTTTAAGAGGATTTTCACAATTTGTCAACATGTTTCTTCCATTTCCATGTTTGCAACACATTTCCACATGGCATGTCACCGCTTCAAATAATCCTTTGTTGAGAATTAATCCTCGGCAGAGATGATTTGATTGCATTTCCGTCGATGTGATATGACTGATGACGAAGAAAGCTCCATGGATGTAACAAGGTATACACACCGAGATGTTTGAGGATGAGTATTGTTTGGATGTTGTGTTGTTGATCTTCTGACTTGAGGCTCTGGTTTCATTTTACAAATGTGTTGAAATGTGAGACAATACAAACTCTCTTTATAAAAACGATGTTTCAGAGTGTGTGGGAGGCGAACGGGGAAAATAAACACATGTAGTCCCGCAGACAAAGAGACGCAGCACACAAGCAAACACACAAACAACACATCCAAAATCTCTCTTGCTCCCTCTCAAAGCTTTGAACGACGCGGCCCGTTTAATCTCACATTTGTTCAGCTGCCTGCTGAAGTTTAGACGCCGAAATCACTGCAGTTCCACAAAGAGACACTGGATTTAGAAGAAGAGCGAAGCTGAATGAATCTGAAGAAAGAGAGAAATGCAGCTTTTTAATAATGGTTGATGATATTATTGGGTCACAGAGCAAACATTGCAAACGTTTTACAGCGTCTAATTTCTCCTCGCTGACCCACATAGATCCCTGCATATCAGTTATTTATCTAACGGCCACTATCTGCAGCTCTGTTGACTCTGTGGGCACCGTGACAAGACTGTACATATGGAGGTAAATGGAAAACACCAACAGGTTATTGCTTTATAATTCCAGGAAGCAGAGGAATAGGGAGTTAGCCGCTCTCTGGAGGTATACGTGGAGGCCTTATGTACACACCAATAACATATACTGTGCGCTGCTTTATTTGCCGGTGTTGCAGAGATCATACCACCACTGATACCTTCCGTCAATATTTTGCCAGGATTATACCGGAGGGAGGGTGGGGGGGGGGGTGCAGCTAAAAACACAGCCGTCCCACCGGAGCGATGTTAACCTGTATCCTCCTCACATGATTAATAAAAACTAAAAAAAGAAAATCTCCCAGACAGAGCATGGTTTTTATTATTATGCAACTCCAACGTTGTGTCTCCTATTTGCACTGAACCAGAAAAATCTCACCTTAACGGCTCGGCTCTAATGCGAGGAAGAACTTTACAGTGCACATAAATGAAGGCAAATGGCTGTGAAGGCGATGCACATGCTCCCGAGAGTTTTTTGTTAACTCTGCTTCAAGAGTCCAATACATCTCTCTTTGAAGAAACCTTGCTGTGTTGGTCTTGACTGAAATTGGCTGAGATTTGCTCTCAAATTATTCGGTAAAGAGAAGGCCTCCTTGTGCGTGGATGATGAAGCTTGGCGCTGCGACCTCTCGAGAAAACACAATTTTCAGATTCATTTTCATTCGGGATCAGCATCAGCTCCCGTTGAAGTCTTTGCTCATCCTGCTCAGATACGAGAGGACGCCGGCATAAAACTCCTAATTCACATACGTCCGCCGTTTCCGCTCAAACACGCACACTGCTCATTATTCTCAATGTGCCGTTTCACTGTTTAATTACAGAGAAATGCATTGCCCTTTAATGTCTATTGCCCGCAGAGGTTTTGCAGGAGCCTGCAGACTCGAGGGGAAAATACAACCTCTGTGTCTGGACCACTGAGTCTCTCCGCATGCAGGGATGTAAATCACTGTTTAAGTCAGGATCATTTACACTAAACCACTCATCATCCACTTCCACTGAGGGTGGTGTTTAAAAGATAATGGCAAGAAAGAAACTATTTAGAAAATTGGAAAAAGGAAAAAGGATGATTTTATGTTCTGGGAATGTTAGGTGTGGATGGGTTAGCGCACTGAAGGCAGATGCTTTTAAACGTCGGCCTTGTTGTGTGTCAGCCTCGAATAGTTCCTACTTGTTGCAGATGTTACACAAGATGGGTCAGGGTTGTCTCTTTGAGCTAGTTTGTGGCGCATTCTCATATTTTATAACGAGCCGTATTCACATTTTGCTTCTTCCACGCATCCTGCAGCTTCTTCACGTCATGAACAGCAGCAGTTTCTCACCTGCGCATGTTCATTCATTTCCAAACAAAGACACAAAAACACAGCCATTCACCTTTGGAAGGGGAGGGAAGGAAATTCAAAGTCTCTGCATGAGCTTTCCTGAGAGATTTCCTATGCCAGCTGTGAAAGGGGGAATAAAGCTGGTGCATGTGAAGAGAGACCACATCAGTGGTTTAGCACGTTCACGCTGGGCCGAGAAAGAAAGAGAAGACCAACGGAGAGATCACGTGGCTAATGAAACTTCTGCCCGGTGCTTCAGAAACAGTCGCTGAACCATCTGCTAATGATGCGTGCTTTCATCTGCAGAAGATCGGCCAATTCAGAGCTATTAACGCACGCAAGGGCACGTGAAGAAACACACACACACATACACACACACACGGGGTCTTGTCTTCAGGTGTGGAGGATGTCTCCCTCCCTCATTCACTCAACACACGCTTCCTGTGACGCTGAATCGATACCATCTGCCAGAGTTTTTGAATCCACATTGCACATTGCGCAGAAGAAGAAGAAGAAGAAATCATCACGGTCACTATGGCAACATGTTCCCATGCACACCAAAACAAAACAAATATCTATATTCGAGTTGTTGTTGTTGTTGTTGTTGTTGTTGTTGCCGAAGCCCACTCCACTCCTGTCCTGTCAGATAAGTGGAAATCAGCCTGAAACGCTGTGTTTGTGTTGTGAGTGAGGAGCTGATCCCCCTTAAATCGACTCTGTGCCAACTAATCTGAGGAAGTGACAGGTGTGTTCACTGGTTTCAGGAAAAAACAGGAGAGATGCCTGGTGAGTTTTGTGCATATCAAGGATCAGTGTGCTTGTGGTGGATTTTTGGGTGTGTTTTTTTTTTGTGGAAGAGTTCTTATAATCCTGTCTAATTTCCATAATGCAGAGATGGTGGGTGGAGCAGACATGATAATCCAGGACTGGACTCTATGGATTAGGCCGGGATTGTCTGGGCAGCACAGTGGGAGCAGATTGAAGCTGTTTTCACACACACGCAGTCTTGGAAAGAACCGAGGTCAATTATTGATCCGAGCAGCAATTGGTCAGTCGCGGGAAACTCCCCCTGGACTTTTGTGCAACGCTGCACAATGAGGGCAATTACGGGTTAATGCCCTGTAGATGCCCCGCACTGGTGATTAAAAAAGAAAAAAAAAAGATACAAAACATCATGAGACATTCACACCTTGCTGCTGTCATGAATTTAAATCTGAAAAATAAATAATTAAAAAATGATTGGAAATGAACCCAAGCGATGTCTCAGAAGTGATGCCAACTGTTAATATATTCTGGTACAAATAAACAGTTCTTACACAACCACCTAAATATAGAATAATCTCTCATAAACACAGTCACACAGATCTGATTCTGGCCTGATAAAACCTGGCTAATTCATTACAGTTACAGCGATCCGTCCATGTTTCATTTAAGCGCCCTGAAATCCATATTGTGAGCAGTTTTCATTAGAGTTTACATCCAGTTGGTGGAGGGGGGTTCATGCAATTTATTGTGAGTTTAGCCGAGCTGAGGGACCTGCGGGGGCAACACGGTGCAGCAGCATCATCAGAAACAACAGCAGCGTGAGGAAGGGAAGCAGGACGGAGCAGCGGTGCTAACCCTGCAGCACACAGCCGTCCCCGCTGAGCACCAAGCGCTGCTATTTTCTTTAATGGCACTTTGCCAACACTTGTTGTGTCCCTCTTCAACAGCTGTGGTGACTTCACAGTCGAGGCCTGTTGGAGCCCCCAGGCTGCAGTGTCCGTCATTTCAGAGCAAGGCGGCTCGTCAAGATGGACGACGGCTGCTGGAGTGCGACCACAAACACTTTGCTGACCTGATGCGGCGACATCGTAGCGTTTATTTAAAGTGATTAAATGTAAATGTTTTATGTTCTGTTAAGACTGGGATGTAACGTGTAAAGTGAGTGTCCCAGTGCTGCGAAACCAGAGGTAGTAACAGAAGTCTGCTTTAATTATTAGCAGCGAGAAAGGAAATGAGGGATTTTTCAGCTGCAGCCCCCGCAGGCCCCAGCCTTCATTAGTCTGCAGTCACACTGACATGTGGGGTAAATTTTTTGCTTTACTTCAACATGAAAATTACCAGCCACAGGCAAACTGCCAACACCTGCCTTCATTTATGGATCTTTTTTTTCTTCTTTTTTTGCATGTCAGGGCATCACGCTATGGTACAGAACAGTTAGTTGAAATGAAGACATCACAACACCACTATACAGTAGGATCACAGTTTGCTTTGAAGGGATAGTTCAACATTTTGGCAAGTTGGCCCATTGCCATAATCCCTGTAGTTTTAGGAGTAGATTTGTTACCTATATTTGTCGATGCAAGCTATATTTAGAACGGCGGAGCAGAGCTGTGAGCTACTCAGAGCTACGCTACGGAAGCTAATGGGATTTCTTGGTTTCCCTCATCAAACTCATCAAATACACAATCCAACAACTCCAAAATGCTCTGGTGGACAAGTTGTGACCTGCACATTCACCACGCTATGAGATAATAACACAATGTTACGAGACAGAGTTGTTTTTGAGGCAGACTGCTTGCGCAAAAACTGCCCCCGATGGAAACGCACATCAGAGGTTTTGCATGAATTAACCTTGAAAAAACAACTCTGTCTTGTAACGCTTCATTATTATCTCATAGCGTGGTGAATGTGCAGATCACAACTTGTCCACCAGATCGTTTTGGAGTTGTTGGATTGTGTATTTGATGAGAGAAACCAAGAAATCCCATTAGCTTCCGTAGCGTAGCTCTGAGCAGCTCACGGCTCTGCTCCGCCATTTTAGAAATAGCTTGCACTGACAATTAAAAGTAACAAACCTACTGCTATGACTATAGGGATTATGGCAATGGGCCAGTTTGCCAAAAGGTTGAACTATCCCTTTAACATGATAACATCAACGTCTAAACATGTCTAAAGGTTTGTTTTTATCTCCGTGGATATAAAACCTCAGCATACCTCCCTTTAATCCCTTATAATTGTGGTTACATAACTTAAACGTACGCTGTTGACTAATCAAAATGTTCTAAATTTAGATTAACATTGGTAAATCGCCATTATAAATGTTCTGCTGTTTGGTTTGTGCAGCACATTAAGGTCACTTATAAAATCTCCATGACAGACGGTTATGTAATGTGTGTGTGTGTGTACCATGAGCTGTGAGAACTGTGTCAGCTACGTCGCTGCTGGTTGTTGTTATCATCTCACATCCACTGGCACGGTCGCCCACCTCTTGGCCAATGTCTGCACAGCGTACCATCTTTACACGGGTGCGTGTACTCAAGACTGTGACAAATGTCGTAGGTGTCGACCCAGCAGGTGTTTATGAGTGAAACAGGTTTGATCTGTAATTAGAGGAGTGTTTGCACGTCTACAGCAGCAGATCTGAACAGTTCAGAGGCTTCGTCTTCGCCGCATCCCACAGACCTCGCTCTCGTCTCGCGTGTTGTGTGTTGTGTTGTTTTCAGGAGAAGAAGCTGCAATTGTGATTTCGTAGGAAGTGTGACCTCCGGGGGAGAGGAGGAGAGGAGAGGAGGGGGGGGAACTGAGAGCGTCGCTTCGAAAACGTTCTCAGAAAGATCTACCCACTGCTTTGATTGGTAATTACAGGATGCATCTGAGCCCGGCGCCCACCCACTTATCCTCAAAACACACACACACTCGCTGCATAAAGGTCAGGTATTGAAAAGGAATCAAGATTGAAAACAACAAAAAAGCAGCTACATCTGCACATCTGCACCCAAACTTGTGTTTATCACCCAACGCCAGCCCCACAATCGTCCTCGAGCCTCACGTCTAGCAACCGCATGCGTCACAGCTACTGTAAAACAAACATCTATTATCCCCAAGAGATGTGACTCAAATCCCCTTTGTAATCCCACTCAAAGCCCTGGAAACGCAGGTTTTTTTGCGGTGGCATGTCTCAGCCTGCCAAACACAAAGCCGACAACATCAATAAGACAAGTCACCACTTTCTTGTTGTCCCTCAAACAAGAAAAACAGAAAAGAAAAAGAAAACGCGGGGCCTCGCATGGAGTCGCTGCAGCTCCGAGAACCTCAAGAAACTCAAAAGTGTTCATGTGTCGATTCACGAACCACATCCAAGAGTTGTGTGTTTTTTTGTCATAACTTTTCATGTCGAGCTTCATCTGTGTTTATAAACCTCCGTAAAAAGCCGTTACCACGTCTAGATAAAAAAGAGAAAGACGGACAAAGTTCAGGAAGTTGTACATTTCTCACCTATACATGAGGTTAAAGCGAACAAAGCAGCTTGTAGGAGTTTATATCAAACTGGATTTCTGAAACATTAAAAGCTTTCAATGCAAATCTGTCTGGAAAGAGATTAAAGCTTTTCAAAGTTTTCCTTTCTGAGTGCCTCTATACGCTCACATTCTGCTTTCTCAATCTTTTTTTTTTTTTTTACTCCACGGCAAACTTTCTCACAATCTCTCTCTGTCTGTCTGCCTGCCTCTCGCTCTGTTGTGTTTTTCTCCCCCATTCACTTCCTCATCGCGTGGCCCGTCCCATTGGTCGGAGAAGGTGGAAAGTTGACCAATGGGAGGGCAGTTGCCAGGCAGCCTGTGCCTTGTTTGGAGACGACTGGAGACTCGCACAGCTGTTCTATTGAAAAGCAGCAGGACATAATAACAGGGGCCCCTCGCCATGACTGTGCACGCGCGCACACACTCACACACACAAAGAAAGCCGACTTGGAGTTCGGATTGAAAAAAAGAAAAGTTTTGTTTCATTAATTTCATGGTGGAGCTTTAGGTGAGAGGACAGAGATTTCTTTTTTCTTGACTTTTTTTCTCTGCTGTTTTCACTTCTCATGTTTTCAATGTGATGAAAGGAAAAAGCCAACAGGGCGAGTTCACAAGCAGGGTGAAGTTTTCCTTTTAAATCCTGACTTGAATTCAGAGTAAAGAGCTCTGAACTAAATGAAAAAAGGGGTTTAACAAATACAACCCGAGGTGTTTTGAAAAAGGAAAAGTTTGATCGTCTTTATCCAGGCAGGTAGGAATTTGAGCTTTAAACATGCGTGGACTGGTTTGTCTGTTTGTTTTTTTTGGCCTCTCGCTCCGGAGCAGTCATGCTGTAAACAAACAGCACAGCCCACTTACTGCATTTCAAAGCTGATACTGTGAACTTGTTAGCAAACAGTTCCTCATTACAGAGCAACTTGAGAATGTGCATGTAGTTGTTGTTCCCGGAAAATGATAAAATCCACTATCCGCTGCTCTTTTGGTGTCTGTGCCAACGACTGCTGCTGCTGGGGAGGGTTATGGGCTGTCGGCTCCTCGGCAGCTTCACGCTCACTAACTTTATCTGCCTGCCATTTGTTGCCGGGCAGGTTGCAGAAAGTGACACTAATGAAAGCACTGAGACCAAAAACAACGACTTAAAAAGCAGTAATACGAATAAAAACACAACTTTAAGCTCTGTAATGGCTGTATGTGGTTTTTTTTTGCTGCCTTTGGCTTTAAATCTAAAAGAGGAAACCAGGGGCTGGAATATGACAAAACACATCACACTCTGACCTCGTCCGTCACTCCCCGGGCTTGTTTTGCACTGTGACAGATTGCTTAATAGCGCTGGAGAATTGTTAACCAGGCCCAATGACCCACATCATCCAGCAAAAAAAAAAAAACACATTGTTGGGTCCATCTGTCCCCGTGTCCTGCTGAAACAATACTACCTCTATATATATGCACACATCCTGTACATGTTTCCAAACCATGCAGGCCTGCACAGTGACACTTGTTGCTTCTGCATCGCAGCGACAACAACAAAGAACTCCTGTTTATTAATGCATGATGATGCACAGGGTGGCAAAGAAAGAGACAAAACAAAAACAGAAGCGAGAAGATGGAGGAGTTTCGACAGCGCAGACCGGTTTGATCGACTGGAATATGTCGTGCTGACACATGCATCACGTAGCATATGGTGGCTGAGCTTTTCTTGGCTGATAGCATCAATAATCAGTTAAGCACACACACACACATACACACAGAGCAGTATCATCATTATGCTCTAAATGGAGATTTCAACATATGAGTCACTCTGAGGGAACAATGGAGTAATTTACAGGACAATAGGAGCCGCTCTGCTGCAGCTCTCCTTGTATTCCTGCTTCGACTCAATCTGCGGCGGCTAAATGTCAGAGCCGCCTCAAAATTGTTGCTTCTCTTTCTTTACAGTGGGAGGAAAGAAAGACTAAATGCATCGTTTGTCTCCACCGCTGAAAACATCAGTTCTTAGCGTGTTTGTACATCTGTGATTGTGAGGTGAAGAGAGGATCCATCCACGTGGACAAACAGGAAGATAAAAATAAAATCTGTCCAACTGCGTTTTCTAATGAAATAAATCTTTATTTTGATAACATTTTACTTTCTCAGCCTCCCCTATCTGTGCGGCCTCTCCTGACCTGACCTCGTTTTGATCAGTCTGTCCTGACCATGGTTGTGATGTTGGAGGAGCTGAGCGACCCGCGGGTTAGATAAGCTTCATTAGCACCACGGCACTGCAGCAACTTCTAGTCCAGTTTGTACCTTTGATTCAAACAGACTTCAAAGCTGAGAGTAAAAAAAATAAAATAAAAAAAACGACCCTGAACCTGCTTGAAGTCCATTTATCTTTTCTCTGTTCTTCATCCCTCCTTTTTTTCCTCTTAAGCCTCTTGAACTGACTGAAACAAGAACTTCATTTTGAAAACAAAAACACAAGCTTAATTTGCCGGAGCTATTCTGGGCAGGGTTAAGACAACAGGCGGCTCCACAACCTTAGCATGAAGAAATAAGAAATAAAGCAGAGAAAATATTTGGATGTTCCTAGGAAGAAACATACACTAAAGAAAGAACAACACATGGCAGCGTGGTATTTTCTAACAGCATTTTGGATGTTCATTAAAAAATATCAACTAATATCAGCTCTCTATTGTGCTGCCAGACGCCCTTTGAACTAGAATTTTTCATTGTTTGTTAATGATTAATTTATCCTCACGCGTTTGAAACCAGAATTAATTATATATCATTTGAGGGCTATGAGCTAAATTGCAATAGAAATAAAAGCTACAGAACAAAAAGTGACGATTGCACAGTGTTTTAATAGAAACAAAGCAACACAAACAGACATTGTATTTGCACCTCAGCCTTGATAAAACTTGATTAGGCCGACATTAATGGCTAAATGCTGCCTGGAAATGAGGTTTTATTATTAGTTTGACCCGGTTTTTCCAATCATGCCACTGGTTTTGTTTACAGTTTAAACACTGCACGCGTACAGTAAGCTACAGTATTTCAGATATTACCAACGCAACGTGGTCAGACACTGAAACACACGTGTGATTGAGGAATATTTGTTTGTTGGAGGAAGAAGTCAACGTGCACGCCTGCACAAATGTGTGTCTGATGCTCTCAGCCAACAAATTGATCAGTCTGTGACCTCTGCCCTTTGCCCTGTTAACCCAACAACGCCATCACCGCCGCCGCCGCCACCGCTACAGGCAGCAGACAGCCTCCGAGCAGATGGGATAATATGGGGGAGGGTCTTGTTTTTTTTTTCCCAAACACAGCCGTGTTGTCAGTCGAGCTTCTGTACCGTCTGTATTTACAAATATTTCATTTCACTCCATCTCCTGTCGCCCTCCATCATGTATTTATGCCCTCTAGTAACATAATATTGATGTTTGGTCTGGTTTCTGTAAATTAGATTGTGTGTTCTTCGAAAAAAGAAAAGAGAAAAAACCCTGAGGTAAATGGTGTTAATGTTATCATCAATTACCTGTCCAATTACCATAACCTACATCAATACACACCAGACGCCCCTGCATTTAGACAAACACACACATACATCCATTCAGACTCCTCAAAACCCCATAGAAATACCACACCAGTCTGTGAGGCGCTCAGCTGCCCTGACCTCAGATTTTCAGTGACAAACACATGACACATGACTGTTTCGAGGTCGCCCTCTTCACCGCTGAGGTCGTTATTTGTGCTGTGAAAACAGGGAACGTCTACGGATTCGTTTTTTAAAAGCACAAAAATGATCATAATCTAATTCCTGTAGCTTTTTGCTATACGTCTGTAAATGCCTGAGAGACAGTTGCATCAATATTAGAAGATTCCCATCTGTGACCTTTTATTTGTGGTAAATATACAGTATATGTTCACTTTAAATCCCTCAAAATGACTGAAAGATGCTGGGGTTTTTTTGTTTTTTTTAACTCTAATGACAAACCACCCCCACCTCTCTGCCTCCTCCATTATTGCTGCCTTTCACACCTCCTCTCCTGTACATTACGTCACCTTCCACAGGAAATGAGATGCTACAGCTCAAGTTGTTAAGAGCGACTCCTCCACTTCTCCTTGTGGCCTTTTTTTTATTTTTATTTTCAATCAGTCTTCCCTTTTTCCTGTCATTCATTCAGTATTCATGTGGAATCGCTCCAAAGCGCTTCATGGTCCAGAAGAACAGAAATCGATTTGGGCACAGACACAGACGAGACATTTAAAAACCCATCTGCTCTGTTTTCCCATGCAATGTTATGCAATACGAAGCTCTGACAGGGGCGACTCATGCAGTCGTGTGTGGGGATGTGCCGCCTCTATGTGGTGTGTAAAGGGTACTACAGCTCTGTTTCACATCTCCTGTGTACCAGATATTAGCATTTATGAGATGTGTGTTTTGGTTATTAAAGGAGTCATCACCCGGAAATCGCAATTTCTCTTGTTAAAACATGCATACTGGTGTTTGACCTCAGTTGAAACTTGCCTGAAAAGCTGGACAGCGGCGCCTCTGCTCTTTCTCCGAACAGGAATAGCACACAATCCTAAAGCACGAGATCTTTGATACTGCTGTGACCTCAGATATTACCACCCAACCCCGGCCCGTCCGCTACCTGAAATCGCCGAAGCGGTACCAGGGGGCTGTTTATGTTTTGGAGTCTGCATGCAGGCAAGCCCCCCCCCGGCTCTGTCCATCCTGCGGCGAATCAACGCGTGCCAGAATTTCTCTGATACAATGCACATCCGGACCAGTCAAAACCTCGCGCGTAATCTCGCGTGATAAAGTCGCGGTAGGAAAAAGGGTCAGAACAAGCTCAATGTTTGATTAAAATTATTTATTTTTTTATTAATAAGTTTTACGAATTGATCCAAAGCATCCAAGGGGGGCTGGATACGTAAAAAACCAGGTGATGACTCCTTTAAAATTATCCAGATACAAAACCAGTCACTGCTTCTTAATTTAAAGTCAAATACTTGTGGTGAGTGAACAAACAGGTTAAGATAAACCTCATCTTATACATTTCCTCAGTCTGTTACATACTCTGGACTGAAGCTGTATGGAAAAAACTCACTGGATAAATGTTGTCATGCATTGTACATGTGTTTTGTTTTAGTGCGTGCATGTATGTCTGTGCACAAATATGTATACATATGACCGAATCTGGGAAATCTGATGGGAAGGTTTTACAGGACATGAGCCGACATGACATGTAACCAAACCATGAAGGATCACAGATGGGAACTTGATATCCTGAGAGTCAGTGGGTTGTAAAACAAAACAAAACAAAACACAATCTGATACCTGATTACGGGAACTAGAAAACTACCTTCCAGAAGAAATGCATAAGGCTGAAGCTGAGAGGGAAAAAGAAATCATCTGTCTGCTGGTTGTTGTAAATGTGTGTTAGAAACAGCGGACTGACGGATTGTGTACAGAAATATGTCATCACAAATGGTCTGATTAATCAAAAAATAGTCATTATAGCCCTAATCAGACCCGATATGAACTGAGGCCTGTGGGACAGGTGATGAATGGGTTGATATCTTCTTGCCAAGAGGCAAAAAGTCCGGAGTTACAGTTAATTTCTCATGGGGAAAAAAACATCAATTTTATGTAAAAATGATTGAAGACCTGAAACAAATCCACTGACTATCAGTTCTCGGTTGTGAATTTTCTACATTTGACAGGGTAGCAGGGACAATAGACAACATAACTGAGATGAAGCCAATGTTTAAGCCTTTCACAACATGAAACTGCCCTCTACTAAGTTACACATTAGCATCATGAGCCCTGAGACTTCCTGAGGTACAGCAGCGTATTAGCATAGGGGTCAAAGGCCAAGCAGCCCCCCCCACACCCCCTAACCTCCTGTATAACCAGTGGGATGCTAATGCCTCCCTTGAGTGAAGCAAACAGTAACCACTGTAAAAAACCAACCGTCACCTCTGACCCCTCTTCCTAAAGTTGCCCTTCTTTCCCGCTATTGATCCTTCAGATTCCTCTGACATTGAGGGTAAGTGTGAGAATCCTCTTCCAGGTAAAGGCATGTGAGGAGTCATTAACTATGGCTCGTCCTGAGTGTGTGTGTGAAAACACACCATACAGCGGGGGGTGAGGGGGTGAGGGGGTGAGAGGGTGAGAGGGTGGGTGGGGGCATCATTAAAAGACATCTATTACTGCTGCTGCTGCTGGTTGGTGTACTGTACTGTGTGCGGTTCAAAGGTTGCCCTCGTTTCTTCTGGGCTCTCTCGGTCCACACACAGAGGCAGGTGCAGGGTCAAGAGGATAACACTGACAAATGCAAGAAGTCAGATTTGACGCACGAGCAGGCAGGTAAGCAGCGCTCATAAATCAACCTCATTAAGGCTTCAGTGCAACATCTGTGAAACGTGTGTCTTTCAGGCTGTGTAATAATGTATAAAACCTTACGTATTGTTTTAGTGTATTGATGCACACCTGTTTTCCTTCAAATTTGTTATGTCGTTTTATCTTATTTTACAAAAAACACCTTGTTTATCAGACTGAGAGTCATTTTAGAGCCCAAAGAAGATAAACTGTTTGTCAAATCTCCAGCAACAGTAGAGCTGCACAGGAATTACTATAGAATATATGAATAAAAGGACATATTAGCAGGTTTAACAGGCAGCTTCTGAAATGCCAAACAAAATAGTGTAATTACTAACTTCCTAAACATGTGATCGGTCTTTTGTTTTGTTTTTCTAATCTAATTTCTAATTTGAAATAGCCAGTAGCAGAGTTTCGAGGTGATACAACAATGTCAGGCCCATGCTGGGTCTGAAGATGCTGGTGTGAAAATCATCAAATCAAATTAAAATTTTTAAATTATTGTTATTTTTTTAAGGAAGAGTTCAAGAAAATGTTTTTCATCATGTGCTGATTGTTTTTCGCATGTCCTTCAACAGATAAAATGAAAGTGCTCATACTCTTGCTCATGTTCTTCACACTTCCTGGGTGTTCGCACGTACTGCAGCCAAGTAAGTATCACATTAGATCTACAAAACATTTCAAGCTTGCGGCGAATATCTACCACAGTGAGAATCTTGACTTCACTCATCCTGATATAATTACGTTAATGATGATCCTGCAATCAACAGGTCATAAACACGTCCATGCTAATTATATCACAAGCCTTTTCAAAAGGGGAAATGATGAGTGTCGCTACTGTATCTGACTAATGTAGCTTCTAATTGAGTTCTTTGTTGATCTGTGCTTTTCTACAGAGTTGAGTGTAGTGGACAGAGACCACCGGTCCGTGTTGGGAGGCGTTTTATCAGCAGAGGAGAGAGAAGACGGGGAAAACAAATCAGCCAAATCCACTGAGAGGAGGGAGGAGAGTGAAGGAATGAGTCCAGAGACAAATCCTGTGAGGAAGCCTGTCAAGAAGGAGGAGACAGAGGAGGAAAGAGGGGAAGATGGGATCAAAGGTGAAGAAATCTTTACAGGAAATGAGGAAAGGACTGTCGGGACATTCTCTAAAAGTTTTATTCTAGGGGAAGAAATGAAAAAAGGGGGTTATACAGTAGCTGACAAAGTGGAGGATATAGATAGAGAGGAGAAATCAGAGGACGGACCAAATTTCGTTCCAAATTCAAAGAGAGAGAAGCAGGATGAGAACAGAAAGGTGAAAATAGGTGGAATAAAAAACTGGAAAATAACCAGAACTGCCAAAAGTCATAGTCCAGGGTCGCAAAAGGATGCAAAGTTTTATAAGACTGATGTGACAGAAGAGGAGAGAGAGAGCAGGCTGGTCGCTGGGATTCATCTTGACGAGGAGACGAGAGGAGACGCTCACGAGGATGAAAAGATATCAAGTGTAAAACAGGAAGTAGCAGAGAAAGGAGAGGAGGAAAATTCTCGGCAAATTCTCACTCACTCTCAAAATCCTCCAAGTCCTCCTCCTCCTCCTCCTCCTCGTCATCATCATAATGTCCCTCCACCATTTCCTGCTTCACCCTCCACATTCCCTTCCACTGTTTACGCCAAAGTTACTCCTCAATTCTTTCCCCCGGCTGTCACTGCTCCCACATCCTCAGTCTCAACAGCGGTTCCTGGCGAGTTGAGGTCCGTCTCGTTCCTCGAGGATGTCCTCATCGAGGTGCTGCAGACTCCTGGACATCACGGCGGGCCGAATCAACTGGTAGTGAAAGCTAGCCCAGATGCAGAGGATGCACTGGGCAAAACAACATGGTTGAAACCTGCACAGAAAGAGCTGCAAACCACACACGACGCCCAGGGGATAAACCGAGCAGAGAGTGAATCGAATACATCAACACCAAACCCCAAAGATTTAAACATCACACAACCAAATCCTACACCACAATCTAATGAAAATATACCCACAGCTAAACTGGTCAAGCTTACACATAAGCCAAACGTGGCACGGCCCACAGTCAAACCCAAAATGTTTAAATCTACAGTGAAACAAAGTGAAGCATCTCTTCCCAAACCACAACTGACCAAACCTTCGGCCAAACCGCGACCGCTGACTGCCAAGACACCTTCGACAGCGCCAACGAAAATCAACAGAGGTCGTAAAAATAAGACAATTAGAAAGTCCAAGGAAAAGAAGAGAAAAAAGGACAATAAAACCCAAAGGCCAAGAGAGAAGAAGAAGAAGGAGGAGGAGGAGGTCGCCACACCAACGTACTTTCCATACTTCAAGGATAACTACTGCCCACCTGAGTGCGCCTGCTACGGAAGGTAAGATGATAAAGAGTAAGATTACTGAATCACATTCAGATTTCCCATCAAGATTATCTCTCCAAGTTTTTCCCCCTTGCTTCACATACTTTGAATATTTTGGGGTTTAGGACAAGATAAAAACAAACAACTTTGACATGTGGCCTTAAGAGTTTTGGGAACACTTCAGGGTGTTTTTGCCATTTTATCAGGAAAACGATTCACATTTTTTCGAATATGAATCATCAAATGGGAGGTTGAGATTTTGGGAAAAGAATGCTTTTTTTTGCTTTTTTTTACCAAGTATCAGATGAGTCAGCAGGTGAGTCAGGAGCCTCTGCTTAGCGTAGGACGAAAGACTGGACACAGAGAAGGGTTTGGGTTCGGGTCAGGGCAAGTCTTTTGAAGAAATATGAATATCTCTAAGAGCCAAGTTGAAAATTGCAGCTCTGGTGTTTTCTTGGTCTCTCAAAAGTTTGAAGTTCATCCTGAGTTTCATTTTTGTTTTACAGAGTGGTTCAGTGCTCAGACAAAGGTGTGGATACAGTTCCTTATGGCATTCCCTATAACGCCCGCTACGTCCTCCTCATGAATAACCACATCAACAGCATCCAGCTGGACCTGCTCAATGCATACATCTCTATGGAGTTCCTCGTGTTGAGCAACAATCGGCTCACAGATGGCGCCATAGAAGGGGCCTTTGAGGGTGTCCCGGCCCTGAAACGCCTCTACCTGGACAGGAACCTGCTGCAAAGCGTGCCAACCGACCTTCCCGTTTCGCTTGAGGAACTGCGTCTGGACAATAACCGGTTGGGTGTGATGTCGGAGGCAGCCTGGGCCCGCTGCCCTGGCCTCCTGGTGCTGAGCCTCAGCAACAACACCCTGGGGAATGGATCGCTATCTCTTCCCAATGCAGTGCTCTCTCCTTTATGCAACCTGCGCACCCTGAACCTGGATCACAACCAGCTGACATCGGTTCCTCAGGGTCTTCCCTTGACCATCAAAGAGCTGTATCTCAAAGGGAATCTCATTGAGCAGTTTCGCGGAGGAGTCTTCGAAGGGGTTTCAGACCTGTTGGTGCTGGACCTGAGTGCAAACAGACTGACGAACAAAGGTCTTCTCAGGGAGTCGCTCGTCAATGCGACTCACCTTGAAAGCCTCAATTTGGAAGGGAACAGGCTAAAGCAAGTGCCACAACACCTTCCCCGCTCTTTAAAAACGCTCAATCTCGAAGGAAACCTTATATCTTCCATAAAGAAAGCTGCTTTCAGCGCCTTAAAAAACCTGGAACACCTGGGCTTGGCGAGGAATAAGATCTCCAGAGTTGCTATAGGTGCGTTCAGGACATTGCCCGTCCTGCACCAGTTAGATTTGTGCCACAACACCTTGCACCAAGTGCCCAGACAGCTGCCGCAGGGTTTGCACTCAGTTGCGCTCACCCACAACAAGATCCAGTCAGTGCCTCGCGATGCTTTCTGCTGGGGCGACAAAGCTCCGACTCTCAGCAGGCTTGTGCGAGTGCAGATGGAAAACAATTTAATCGATATGGGGAAACTGGACGTTCAGGCGTTTAGATGCTTACGGGGATCCCAGGTGGTGCACTTCTACTGAGCCACTGAACCTTCAGAAAACAAAACAAACTGAGCTGATATGACTATTTATGCACACATATTAAAAAAGGAGGGGGAAAAGTATATTCTGATGCAACTGACACCTCCACTTCATCCATTTGTCTCTATATGCCGGCCCTTTGATGGACTAGTGACCTACGTTTTGTTTATTTTCATGTATTATTTTTATTATTTAATTTATTAATTTAAAAAGTTAAAATTCAGTGACCAATATCACCACCCCGCTTTTCTATATGAGCTTTCGATCCATAGGATCTGTTAGGAGCCGTTCATATGTGACTTGCTCTTTTAATTTGATGCTGTAGATATTGTAAATTACATTCATTGAATAACTCTGTACACATAAATGTGAAACAGTTTAGTCCTAATTGTTATGCTCCTGAACTTTGAGCTGAGTGAGATTTCTCCTGAAAATAAAATGATTTTGAGAAACGGGAGGTGGAAAGATGGCTGTTGCAGAAACATTCTTTGGATTATTTAATATTTTTGCTCTTGTTTTCCATGAATCAAAACTTCCCAGCACATATTGTCAGGAGAAAATGCAGAACAACTCTTCTGAGTGATATAAATAGGGCGGAGGGCAGGAATAGCTGAGGTTTCAAAAGAAGAGAGACAGTGCATCCACAAAGGTCTTTAAATAACCATAAATGTTCAACACAGAGATTCACTAAACACAAATTACAGAGGAAAAATGAAATACAAGCCTGTGAACATCATGCATCAAAACAGAACGTACTTTTAAAAAACGACATGCACATTTTCAAGTAAAGTGGCTGGAAGAGACTGACTGAAAACATTAGCCTATATGTCCCGTCAGCAAATGTAGAGACGACCTGCAGATTAGTATTAGGCTATTTAAGTGGCAGCAACATCATGAAATTTGTCTGAGCTCATATTTGAAAATAAATAAATACTTTTTGTACATTGTGATGTTGTCTCGTGTGTTTTTTCATATGAAACGTGGAGATAAAACTAATGAATGACCTCTCTATGTTCATGTTGATTGCCCCATGTGAGTTCACTGATTGGATTCAACTGGCCTGTACTCCACTACGCTATATGCTGTGCTGAAATACTCTACATCAGATTTCGTTTTTTTTTCCCTAAAGATGACAACATGTGTGCGAACATTTGGATGCACAGAAAAAAATAAATCAAGATTGTCAAAGGCCTAGCTGAAACCAAAATATCTCGACATCTCCAGACAAAGGAAGACATGCTCTCCAAAACATTTCATCTGCCAAATAATTTAAACAAGCAGCAGCAGATGTAAAATGTTTCTGCATGAAATTATTGCCACAGAACCACCTCCAGCAAAGAGCTGCGTTCTGCACAACAGACTGAAGTCAAACTCAAATTTGTTATTTTGAGCTCCTTTGGGTTTGTACCATCATCCCTAGCTGAAGTGTGGGAAACTTTGGGGAAAAACATCAGTGACAGCTGTGATGTGCTCCAGTTTTAAAGCCCCCAAACTCTGCTGATAAATGGTTCAAATGTTCTGCTGCTTCCATAAACAAACCACTCAAAGTTGTTGTTTTTCCGCCGTGTTTGTGCAGCACCGACTCCTCAGGGGGTTAACACAACGTCATTAACTTGTCAGGATCTTTGCCATGTCAACTGATGGAAACGATGAACGGCAGTGTGGAACAAACAATATCATACAAATGGTTGCATAATCCTATGCACCTAAAATAAAGCTATATAAAATGTTATTAGAGCTGTTGCAAATCTGTTTGGCTTTTATTAAACAGAAATCTAAGAAACAGCTTTGCATGTGGCAAAATAAAACCAAATAGACACGTGCTATTTACAAAATATCCACTAGATGGCAACAACGTATAGGAAAATAGTTTCCATGAAGGCGGCCGTTGTAAGGAGAGAGTGTAAAATGAGATTTTAAAATATTAGGAACTTGAATCTGGCTCATTTCCAGTCAGCAAATACAAAATTGTCGCAATTAAGATGCATACGCTTCAGGAAGTTTGTCTTGTGGGGAAAAAACTGGTGTATTTAAGACTCAGCAATGCAAACACACATCTACACACACAGGCGTGAGTCATAAGAGACTTTCACAGTCACATGAGCAGAGATGTATATGGACGTCTCTTTCAATAGCGCGAGGGCGTCTGACTTGACCACGAGCCTGGAAAATGTATATCGACGTGTGAAGAAGCGGAGTTTTCCTAAAAGAGAGAAGCGGGAAGAAAAGCAACAGAGGAATAGGAGCATTAGCACACGTGGAGGTGCTTAGCACTCTTCTCTCTTTTCACTGTTTCCCTCAGTCTAATAAGTTCACTCAGCGACGTGGCACTGCACCCACAGGGCCTGGGAAAGAGGAGCAGGAGGAGGGGGACAAGAGGGAGGGCCAGGAGGAGGAGGAGGAGGGAGGGAGGAAGGGAGGGGGGAGTGAAGAAGAGAGAGTGAAGGGGAGGAGGAGGAGGGAGGGAGGAGGGCTTGAAGGATGGATCCAGGCTCCACAGGCTGGCTCAGTGCATGTCCAGAAGGGAAGAGCTCCGGCTGGGCAAGGGAGCTCACCAGCACCTCCCTACGGTCCAGCAGGACCCCGACCCCGTATCACAACACCACATGTCTACCTGGATCCCCTGGAATCACTCCTCCTTTCTTTTTGTCTCGCTTTTTCTCCCTTCTTTCTTTCTCCCCCTTCTTTTTTTACCCTCCCGTTGCACCCTGTCTTTCTTTCTTTCTTTCTTTCTTTCTTTCTTTCTTTCTTTCTTTCTTTCTTTCACTCTGTCTTCTTAAACTCGGACTGTGTGTCCGTGCATGCAGACGTGCATACCTACAGTAGATGTGTATATAGTACCTGTGTGCACACTCATTTCCACAGTTAGTCTGGAGTATGTGCGTAGGAGTCGCAGACGTAGTCATCATGTGAACTGCTCCCTCGACAGAGTCTGAACCCATGTGCTCATTTAAGTAGTTTGGCAGATGGTTTAATTTATTTGTGTACCTCTGTATCCTGTGTTGGATGCAGTCTGATATTTAACATTATCCCAATAGGAGGTTAGTAGTAGTGAGGGTTGCTCAGGAAAGTCTGTTGTCTTCTTTTTTTTCCTGTAAGTTACATTTCTTATGTTTGTCTGCAGGAATAATTCAGTGGGTGTTTCATTTTCTGCCTGGAATAAGAAATATTTGCAGTTTCAGTGACTGTTTTTCACTCAGACGTGACTGTGTGAATAGATATAAAGCTCCAGCTAAAAGCATCGATCATTATCAAGCAGCCAACAGTCTCCTCTTTGAAAGCCGACGGCACAACTCTTCAGTGGGACACTGTGCTTTCCATAATTTACATTTTATATATTTATTTCAACTCCCTTAGATTTAAATAGTATAGCTGAAACTGAGCCCTCTCCGTCCCATTCTTTTGTTCCAGTGCTGACCACATTCAATAAGCTCTTACAGGAATCTGACCACGCAACAAGAGAATAGGAAGATGAGAAAGAACAGAGGGAACAGGATATTAAACCACACCCTGCATGCGAGCCAGCCAGACGAACAGACAGGGCTGTGGTGCTAGTCGGCTTCAAATGCATGATGATGAACCCTGGAGGCTTTGTTTCCAAGATGCATCACGAGCAGGGGACTATCAGGAAATTTGTCCATTTGGTTAATAAATGACAGCTTGCTCCCTTGAATGCTGCAATTTTAAGTTTCACGGGCTGCAGTAAGAATTTTATAGAAAACGTCTACATGAAGTAGATCTGTAGCTGACAGCATGTAATTTGTGGCCGGTCCTTGTCACATAGAGCAATTGAAGGCAGCTGTAAGAAATCTGCATGCAGACGTAGATTTTCTGTATACAGACATGCTTGTCAACTTGTGTCATAGACACACACACACACACACACACACACACACATCTGTTTGTGTTACTGTACTGTACCATGAAAACCTCCCATTGACTGCATTCATCCCTGAAGCCCACCCCGATCCTTAAAACCTACCTATCTCAGCTTAACTCGACTTTAAACCGCAAACCAAAGCAAGCCTAATCTTAACTCCAACCTAAAACCCAAACTCTGAAGTTAGGATTGACCACTGTGACCTCACCCTCCTCTGAGATTCAAACTTAATCTCACAAGGACATATAAAAAAAGTCCTTGTGAAGGGTTAAAATGGCTCCTTCTTCAGGAACCGAGCAGAGTGCTATTGCACGTGTGAGAGGGAGGTGGCGCTTGAGTTAGCCGAGAGACAGGGGTGAGACTGAGAAGGGAGGAAGGCAAAGGGGGAGGGGAGAACGAGAGGGAGGAGGGGATAGAGAGAGAAACCATGGGAGCCAGAGGGACCTCTATCTGCTCCTGGTCTGGACCTGCACTTACAACACACACACACATTCAAGAGTGTATACGATTCATGGATGCCACTGCAGTCCCTGCACATGTGCAGCATGAGAAGCTGTGCATTGTGAAATTGTACAGTTTTCCATACACAAATCGACTTAGACTTTTAAATGAAGACTTCTGATGCACCCTGTTTCCTGCTGCACACGCGTGCACTTTGATATCCAGGGGCTCCACAAGGGGGCCTGTGTATGAGTGATCCATTATCACACGTAGATGCCACTACTTTCTCTAAATTAGAGTCACTTTACTGTACCTGGTCACAAGTTTCAATATGTTAACGCCAAATTAACACTACAACTCCTGGCAGGAGATTTACACGTATTACACCAGAATCTGGAGGAATCATGTTTCAACATTTTAGAGTCATTTGCCAGCAACCAAGTATGAATTCTTCATCCCCCTTCAGTCTTCTTCTTTGCTGTTTCTGGTCCAGGCTGCATTTGATTTTAATATTGAATAGAGCCAAAATACCCACCAGAGAGAAGAGACAGGCTTCAAATGTCAATTAGCAACAAAGACTTATACACTCAGTCGAAATACCCATATGTCAGATTATTTGCAATTTGGAGTTATTGCTGGTAATGAAATATAATGACATTCACCTTCAACATGTTTGTATTTCAGAGTTGGATACACAACGTTCAGACCTGCCAAATCTAGTTGGACCGGTCAGACTTTCTCACAAGTTCCACCTTGGAACGGGCCAAATGCTGAACGGCAGTAAAAAATTCGCATAAAATGAAGCCGCCAGCTCTCAGCCTGATGGTTGTTTACCATTAAGTCAATATCTGTTTAGTTTTCAACAGATTTCCCTGCAGCTGCCATTTGTTTGAGAGCGTTTACACAGTGACTCCTGCAAATAGCAATTACCCTGTGAGCATGCAGTCAACCTGCATGCGTGCAATCTGTTCTTTGTTCAAGATGAGCACAATTTGGACCTCTCTCCATCTACAACAATCATGAGTATGTCACTTTCCCCTCACCTTTTTTTGCAGTAAATTAACCTATATCATCCCTCAGCATAAATTTGTAGATTGCACTGACCTCTGGTGACCATTGCCCAACTTGTTCTGCAAGTTGTTTGACTTGCAAACATCACAGTCAGTATGTGGCCTATGTTAAATCAATTAAATCAGTATCCATGTTGTTACATTGGTTCAGATTGATTTTATTACTGGTAGTGACAATAAGAAACACCATCTCCATGTATTGTTCCGAAAGTCTTTGACACAATTACTTATTTTTCTTAAGATAATTTATATCCTTTCCATGGATGGCTCTTTATTTATCAGTTTCTGAAGTTCAGCTCAATCAAAATTACTGTTGGTTTGCCACAGGGATGCGTGTTGGACCCTCTGCTGTTCACTATTCACAATATAGCCTATAAATGGTAATTTTCAATAAATTATTTGTCAAATATATCTCTATGCAGATGACACACTTATTAAGATTATAGTAGTGCATAGAGTTGAAAGAAATCTGTCCTCACATACAGTTTAGCATTTGGACTTGCTTGACTCTCCGCTGTGATTGAGAGCTCCGCACATGGTTGTTGCTCACTTCCACAGTGTAATTATAACAATCAAGTATTTGAACACTTAATGTTAATGTTTAAGTTCCACTGAATTTAACGTGAAACCCACTTTAATTTATGCGGTCTTAGACCCCACTTTTAAATTTTCAGTGGTCAGGCTCAAGTTGTGGTCCCCTCCATATCATTAGTGGTTATTTATCAGTCCACAAATGGGTTGAGGTTTGGGTAAAGTTAATCTCTCCAGTCTCCTCCATGCCGCTCTGGATCTCTGGCCCATACTTAACTTAACCTGCCCGAAAGAGTTTTAACCCTAATTCCTGTTCATTATTCTTAATTATTTATTTATTTATTTTACAGTATTGGAGAGCATACATCTATAAGGGTACGTTTCAAAGATAAGATTACACAATTTACATAAGATCTTTATGTATGTTGTTCATCTTTTCTATTTGAGCCTGATCCTGAAATGTTTGTAAAGTCTGAGCAGATTTTATCTCCTACTTTGATTTGATCATCTGATCACCTGCAAGTCAAAGGTCAATCTTCCCTATTGATATCCTGAAAATTCCTGGCTTTACTCCCGCAGACCAGTGAAACTGAAAACCCCTAAGGCGTTCAGGTGTCCCCCCCAAAACGTGAATGAAAGCAAGTCAAAACTGCAGACGGCCTTTAAAAGCATTCCACTTTGTACTCGTAACGTTTTTTATAGGGTTCATTAATGGACCATCGGTTTTAGGTAAGTCCTATTAAGGAAGCATTTTCTGTTTTTAACCATTAAATAAAGCAACTGTCTCTACCTGTTGATCTGATTTGACTCAATTAGCGCTGGTTATTTCTCATTGCACAAGAAACCAGCAGATCAGGTGGTTTTACGCGACTCAGCGTATTTTTTCCTCAGCCATCTGTCTAACCCCAGGCACAGGACAGTCTAACTATAAAACCAGATCATCACAGGAAGCACTTATCTCGTTTTTTCAGCTTCCTGTAATGGCTATCACCGTGGCAACACTCTTAATCCATGTCTAGACAGGTTAGTATGATGCGAAACAGGTCAATAATAGCAAAATGGTCTAAGAATAGCGGAATAAAGGGTCAGACGGTGAAAGTAACAGGATTCAAATAGATAATTAAGGACTTTTCATTTTGCATGTCTCCTGAGGATGGCAACTGGAACACAGTGTTTTCCATGCAAAGCAGCAGACATTACCTAAGCAATCATTTCCCCCACTCCCACTTTTACTGATGTCTGTTTTGAATGTCAATGAGCAGAAATTGAGGCAGACAAAACCAGTTGAGTCATTAAACGAGGATGTGAGGAAAGAACTACTAAAAAAGCTCTCCAACATTTCTCCGGACCTACGCCGCAACAGCAGCAGCAGCAGCAGCAGCGCCACATGACATGACCACCGAATACATTACAAGGCTTTCGAACAGTCAACAAATCACCTGTCATGACATGATGATTTTCTGTCATCACCTGGCGCTGAGACATCAGAGTTGACTCCACTTCCTGTTTTCGCCTCTAACTCGACAGCCGTAAAATGAATTAGTAGCGCTGGCAACAAGAAGGCAAATTAGAAGTGACTTGTTTCTCTGATCACAGCAGGTATTACGCAGCTTTAATGTGAGCAGCAGGGGGATGTGACGCAGGCTGGGGAAGGCATGGGGCGCGAGGGCACAGGGGACTGGAAGCGTTGCTGAAAGGGAGGCAAGTCTAAACACAAGGAGATGCCATACAAAGTGCAATGAAGTAGGGTATGCGAACACACACTTCACTGTTTCACCTGGGAGTTCGTCCAGCAAGCAAAGAAAGGTCACACCTAATTATGTTTCTATCAACAACTTCAATGAGAACAGGGACTTTTCCATTGCAACAAAACACAACCAATGAACTCGATCAATTGAACATGATATGACATTTAGTGCATAAGCACGGCTACTAACAAGTCTACTAGTTTGTATTTTATTTCTACACACGTCAAATTAATGATTTAGTCCTTCAAATTTCCTGTTTGGAGCTCCTAATCCTTATGTTTTATGTTTTGACATCGTAACCCCAATTGCACATTTTCACCCAGTGTCATGGCGACTTTGATCCGTCTTCAAGGATTCACTATTCTCGCTGCATCAGCAGAGCGAGTGAAGCAACACTTGGAAGCAAGACAACACACTTAACTCCTCATCAAGGGGAAAAGTTTCCAGGAAGGAGGAGCTGGGAGACAGAAAACAGATGTGTCAAATTTTGTGACAACTCTCATAGACACAAGGCCAGAGTGGTGAAGGATGTCCCACTCGAACAAGCCATCTTCACCGACAGAGTTGGGACTCATCACTATCTTTTTTATTATTTCTATTATTATTAAAAAGCACCAATTAAATTTTCTTTCAATGCTAATATAAGATCTATCATTCTATCCTCAATGAAAGATGGTGCTGACATTAAAAGCCATATAATACAGTGGGAACCGTTTTAAGATTCAAGAAACCAGTAAAAACATCTGGACTTAGGCTACCGCATTATCTAGTTATTTATCTTCGGATCAAATAAGTCATTAATGAGGTGTTTTTTTTTTTTAAATACTCACAGTAGTTGTAGCCTACTCCACGGTGCTCAAATACACTATTACAGTAAAGTGAGACGCCTAATGTCTGATTCAACAATTCCCAAACAGTCCACACAGACCATATGAGCCAACTTACCATTTAAAAAAAAAAACTTGCACATGTTAGGCTAAGTGTGCAATTTCAAAAATGAATCACGGATGGTTCGGCTGTTTGTGCCAGCTATTGTGAAACGGACAGCTGATGACACTTTCTTACAGCACTTACAACGGTTCACCCTGGTTGTTATTTAACTCCGATATTTCATCCGCTTTTGTGTGAAAGACAATGTAGCCAAGATTAACATCTGCCCTTTTTTCCCTCCTCCAGGATTATCAAAATGTCTCAAAAGAGGAATGTCACTGAAGGATTATGGGAAAACGCCTCAACTCACGCCAGTGGACCGTTGAGTTTTCTTGACTCTGACTCAGATCCAGACATTTACAGGTTGTAGTGTTGTTGTTTTTTTCTCCCTATTCACATCTGTCCAAGTAGATAAGTGTGCGTATCTCCTCCAGTCATTACTCAGCTATTTTCGTCTGCTTAGTCACTCGTCGGCTATAAATTCATTGACATCAATTGGTGAAATGCATAAACTTTCACAACCCTGCGACACATGTTGTTTGATACAGGCATATTCATGGAGTTGTGATCATTTAGCAACTCAATCCAAGTGTGTGTGTGTGTTTATATTGGCCTCATTGCTCTCATCTGAGTCTGTTTCTGGGTCTAACCATTGTACTTTCCCCAATTTCCTTGAATCTTAATCGAAACCTGATGATCTCTGACTCAGCTCCTCTGCCATCCATTACCTCAGTCCTTCTACGGTCAAGGCCTTTAATAACACCCACATCTGCTCTAGTTCGACTTCTTCGAAATGTATAACAAGAGAAAAGTGTTTCACAGCCAAACGGAGGAGATGTAAACACCTGCGTCCCGCTCTTTTGAGTCGCTCCTGTCCAGGTTAACGATTCATACTTTTTTTCTTTTTTTAAAAAAAAGGTGGAAACACTGCGACCACACCTCTGTTTTTTGTGTGGTCACCTTCCCCATCGGTTGTAGACTTCAGACGGGAAAGACACTGCAAAGCCACGCGAACTTGGACGTGAAAATGTGAAGTATGTGGAAAGAATGGGGGCAGACTCTAGAGTAAACTCAGACTGATCCAAGAGCAACTGAATGATCCTCTGGCCCGCTGGTCTTTTTAAAGAACTAAAATATCCAGATTCAACCAGTCAGGCAGAAGTTCTGGATCAGAACCACCGGGCCCAATAAGTAAAATCTTAGACTTAGTCATTGGCTTCAGATCCTCTGTTTCCCTGCCATGCGCTGGCTGCTACAGCACCAGCGAGTTGGTCAGAGGCGGCCCATCCAAGAATATTTAATTTCATCTTAAACCAGAATACACATGGACTGTTTAAAGGTTTGGACTGTTCAGGGCGTTTTGGAAAGCGCCATGAGAACGCTGGAGAAAAAGTCCGACCACATCTCATCCGTTCCATGCAAAGCTGGTCTGCCATTGACCACAGATAAATTATCAAGAGTCTGGAAGAGAACAGATGTGGCCAACACCTAATTGGCTCCACCAACACCCTCCGCCGTCTGCCGATGCTTTTCCTCCCTCTCTCTTGTTCTGCCTTCTCCTGCTACTCCCTTCCTCTAAAAGCAGCATTCATCCTCTACTCAGCACCAAAAGCTCCGCCGTAGCATCCATCACTTGTTTTCAAGTTGGCCGTAATAACATGTGTCTCACACATTACAAGCATCCCCCGAAAGCACTTTCCAAAGTCTGGCAAAGCGTTCCCTCGTGTCGCTGTACAAACAGGTCCTAGCACCTGAAATGCAATCACGTGGAATATCGATGGTTCCCACCGACTCCCCTTTTCGACCTCTTGTGAGTTGTGGAATTCGCGAGTGTGGACGTATATATGTGCAGCAGCAGCGGTAGGTGAGATAGGATACGGCTTCATACTTGCGCTATGATGTCACAGCTGGATTGGGAGCGAAAAGTAAGCACAGCCTATCAAATAAAAAACAGAGGAAACGAGGAACACTTGCTGCTTCACCAAAATACACAAACATTATTTCATTCTGTCGGTTGTTCTGCAAAAGAACAGAATATTTATTTAACCCCTCGGAAGTACAGCAAATAACAATGAAAAGTGTCTCCTGTGTTTTGCTTCACTTTCCCTTTTGCCCACGGTCACACACATTGCTCTTGTGACAAACCTGCAGGTTCCTGCCGCACACTCTGAAGAAATAAACTTCACGGCTAAAAAGGGAAGTTGGACCGCCGCTCCTCTGGCACGCAGGATGATAAATGTGGACGGAGCGGGAGAAAACCTTTCTCAGAATACAAACAGTGCCATCTGTCTGTCTTAGTGTCAGTCTGGCTGGAAACGAGCCTGCGACGTATACAAAGGAATTGTTTTGTCTGAGGAGATTTAGCCGGCGCTCTCTGTTCAATTAGGATCAGTGCCGACTCATCTGGCCTGAATTCACGGTGAGGAAAGATGGCTGACCTTCTATTCACCAAACGCCGCTCCTGCCAATGCAGGGTGTGGACACTGCGATGGCTTATGAGGGACTATGTCGGCCGGATACCACAGTGAAGTTTGTTATGGATGTGTTTGAAGAAGAAAGGTAAAAAAAATTGATGTAAAGTTTCAAAAGTTTAGACATTACAGCAGTTACAAGCTCTGAAACAAATAGCTAATCTCTCAATGTTACATTTGGTGACATCAGTTGATTTGTTGCTTTTTTGTCAGTCTATGAATAGATTAAAACAGTTTCCATGTTGTTGTATAACAGTTTCAGATGTTTGCTATGAATTTTCCTGCAGATCTGCTGAAATTTTAGCCAAACACAGCAAATGTTTTGCCAAGTCAGTGATAAAACCAATAGGGCCTGCAGTGGTCTCCCTGCAACAACCAAGCCAGAACACTCAAGTTATGGCTCACACTCAGGGAGTAGAAAGAGAGAAACCCAAAACGCAGTGATCCCACTGAAACTGGTGTCAAATAAACTGAAAAAGTGTCGACTGCATCCATGAGTTGAGAAGCAACCTGGAAATTTTGGCTACTGCGAATTTGATTTGTGATTGAGATCCACTGTCGATACTTCTAGGAAAGAAGAGGAGGAGGAGCGGAGACAGGATGGAAAAACGAGAAGCAGCTTGAAAAAGAAAAAAAAAAATTCCAAGAAAAAACAGCTTGACATGCTGCGCACAGAAAATGAAGCTTTTTTTCCAAATGCATTAATCAACCACCTGAATCAAACCAGTGAGACAATTTTTTACCTACTTTTCCTTTTAGACCTACATTTGGTGATTGGCAACTTTTAACATCCAGCTTTTAACAAGGCTAAGTTACATGTCCTAGCAGAGATCTGAACTCTACATGTTGAGAGTGATTGACATTATCACAAGGCCAGACTTACTTGTTGACCCTGGCAGACACACAGAACAACCACAGAGCCTCTACAGCACTAATTATGAAAGAATACAGCCATATTTTACATCAAATTAAACAGCAGAAGCTGGTCCATATGATCCAAACACTACTCAAATAAACAACTAGCTAAACATCAAACTCCATGAAGCACCTCCACGTGTGGACCCAGTCACAACATTGCTGGCTCTTATACTACTGTAGCCTACATGATGCAAAACACATCAGCTCATACTGTATGAAGAAGCCTGCTACAAAGATTGGAATGATACAACATTAGGCTACACAGCAGCCGCGGCTAACACAGAAGCTACACAGAAGCTACACAGAAGCACGGCAGAGAGAGAAGACAAACCGAGCAAAATCGAGCAAACACAGACACTGCTTGGCCAAAACATGGTTGTAAATGTCCTCTTACCTTTGCTGTCTTGCCGTGAAAAGTCCGTTTTATTGGTAAATCCCATGGTAAATCCACAATGTAGCCTATTTCCAGTTTGAACTTTGATCGGCGTAACATCCACATCGGTCCGGACGGGATTTCTTCTTCTTCTTCTTCTTTTTTTACGACCACCTTCTGCTCTGGAGTGTGAGCCAAACAAGACTTAAAGTCTACCCAACATCATAATAATATATACAAAACAAAAAACCGGACGAGATTTATGAGCAGCGCAACTTGTCGTGAGCGCCGCACACGCGTCACACGTGCCAGGATTTGGCTGATTCTGATTGGCTGCCTGTCAGTAGGCCTACTCAGAGCGATAGAAAAACAGAGTGGCGACACTCCCATAGGACTCCGTTGTTCAAAGATGGCGGGTCGACTTCCGGGTCATGGAGCCCTCAATAGTTCCAAACATTCCTCCCGTGGCGCTGGACCACGTCTGTTTCTATGGCTGCACAGCAAGAAACTCCTGAGCTAAACTGATGAAATACCGACCAATTTTAAGTCGTAAAGTGGTAATAATCTTTGCTATGTACAGTAACTATGCTGACTTAACAAAATAAAATTTATAAGACTGATCGGTTCCTTAAAAAACATGTATTTATTTACGGTAAGATGATGATTTCAGTCCGTAGCCCAGAGGTAGTCCTGCTCACTTTTCATTCAAACAAACTAATGCCACTGCCACAGTTGTTAAATTTAATCAATGAGACCAGCATTAATCTCCTACAAAGAGTTTAACCAGCCATCGGTAAACGTCTGAAAGCGTGCGGATACGTTACTTGGCTCCTTATCTACCCCGGGAGGACGAGGGACTGCCGCCGGCAGATGAGGTCAGTAGAGCGGCTGCCGCAGCTCTGACAGCCGCTGCCCTGGTGCTTGGTCGCGGCTCACACAGACTCTGCACTCCTCCCAAACAAACGCCGATGCAAACTGATCCCAGACTTCGGATTAAACTGTGACTTTCTGGCATGAAAAAATATTAGAACTGTGACGTGTTAACTGCGCTAAAGCCAGCATCAAAACAGGTTTTATCAGCTTTACTGCTATGGCTGTTGGTTGCCGCGGAATGGCGATAGCGAATGCTAATTACTGTTAGCCCGTCTATGAGATTTTACATATACATTAGCATTAAGCTAGCGGGCTTTATGTTGAGTTGTGATACTGGCTGTGTGCGTTTTGAACGTTGTTTGAAACTATGTGGGTTTGATTGAACATCTTTGATGCTATTCCCGCTTAATATATTGCTTTACTCCTCTTTTTATATTTTACGTATGCCATTTTTACTGTAGGGCAGGCTAATCTTCAATTTGGAGTACAAATAAAACCTTGAAGCAAAAAGATTTTGCCTTTTGTTTAAAAACTGACATAGATAATTCAGTAACAGTTGTGAATATAGCTTTGTACGGTTTATTTTTTAACATTTTACCGTCCAAAAGCAAGTTTATTACTGTCTGTCCCATAGAAGAACATGACAGTGGCAGCCTAGTTTGGAACTATTGGGAGCTACATGAACCACGTGACCACGCTGGCGGCGAGATCAAAAGCTGTCGCCACTCTGTTTTTCTATCGCTCTGGGCCTACTGTCACATCACATCAACGTGGATCCTCATTGGTTCGAATGAGCTGTCAATCACTTGAATCACTAACCAATCCACTGCAGAGGTAGAGCCCAGCGTAACTGCACCTGAACTGCACCAAAATAAACAGGTCAGGGCAGCTTTAGGCAGAGGGACACAGAGGGCCTAGAAAGTAGTTGTTATTTAGAAATTTCCCACAACACACCTGATTCAAATGAGTTTTTCGTTATCAGGCCACTGCCCCTGATCATTTTAATCAGTTTAGGCAGTGCCCTGGAGGACCGGAATTGGGGAACCCTTTACTAGAAAGTAGTTGTTATTTAGTCCCAGTTGATTTTTTTTTTTTTGTTTATGCAAATTGTGTGAAAATGAAGATTATACAATGGTCTATGGTGGCAGTTGGTAAGCTGTGCCAAAAATTGACATTTTGGAAAGCTCACCTGAATATATTGTAGTGAAATCTCAATATTTTTTTACTGCTTCACTTTATCAGAATCAACCACTTCAAATAGACCTTGTGGTTGCAGAGATATACTCATTTTAGTATGGATATGCAATTTTCGAGAAAATGCCTAGAAAATAGGCTTGTTTTTTACAGGTATGATGACAGAGGTGCAGAAAAGAGAGTTCATAACCACATTTCCCCAATATGTTGAATTATTCCTTTAAGATTTTTTTTGTATTTTGAGTTGTTTATCGAAAACAAGCTGTGACCTGATCAGTACCATATTTTTTGCCATCTTCAGCATTCGGTGACTGCAATGGAAATTTTGAGAATGTGGGATCCAAATTGTTGACTTGAGGGGAATGATGTGTTATTTTCCATTTATGTTATAATTCATTGTTTAAAGCCATTAAGTCACTGTTTTGATTTTTTTTTTTTCCACTGACCTCCTGCTGTGTTTGCTGGAATCCCTTTTTCAAATGGACAGCGGATAATAGACAGCAGCCTCATCATGTGCTGCTGTCATCTCGTCTGCAGCTTGTTTATAAAGCACCATGTATGTAAATGCTGCATTTGTGAAAAATACTGGGAATATTTCTAAGGAACAAATGTCCCCTGGCCCCTCAGTCATCTGAACATCTGCACAGACTGGACTTATCTGCATTGGAATGGTGCATTAAATGTTGCTTAATACTACCCCAGTGTGGTTTTGTGTGTGGGGGGGGGTGTTATGTCAACATCTGTTTATCCAGTTATTTGGCAGTTGTTTAACCCAAAGTAAGAGCTGGCTCGCTAGAGTTCGAATGTACTAGCACACGACACTTCGTTGTAATTTCATATTAGGTTATTAGCAGAGGGAATGTAAAAACAAAAAAAATCCAGTGACTTCATTCACTCTCTCGCCACTTAAGTCTTTTACATAATCTCTCTCTCTTTCCCTAATATCATCACCACATTAGCGCTCTTCATGTCCATAAACACTCCACTGTGACTTACTTAAACTCAGACGCACACAGTGGTGATCAGACACAAACCGGCCCTTGTTAAGGATTGATTGTCTCTGCCACCGGTGCCATGGCAGAGTTTGGAACCGTAATGTCTTTCCCAGTCAGACGCTTTCTGACTCGGGCCGGGGGCCAAACGGCACCCGAGAGCCTCGGGATCGCCTGGTGAAGACATCACCCCCGTTTTTACAGCCAGTCTGGATGTTTCCATTAAAAACTACTCTGATATTCTCACCGTTATTTCAAGTTAAACGCACGTAAATCTGCATCTAGTGAAAATAAATACTGAGGTTCACTCAATATTTCAAAGTTAACATGTGAGGAAATGTTACAGTGAAGCACATAGAGAGAAAACACACCCTATATGAGTTCTCATTCACTGTGCTCTTATATGGGCATAAGTTGGATTTTTTTTTTTTGTGCATGTAGGCTACAACACATTTTTCAGAAACATACCTGAGGGTTAAAAAAAGAACATAAATCAATGGATAAAGTCTGATCTATTTCTTCCAAGCCAAACTTTGTATAGTAAATGCTATTTAAGTATTTACAGCATCAATATAATATTTTGAATCGTATTAACTCTGCCCAACCATCACATGATCCAACAGACTGACCAGGTCTTAAAAACTTCACAGCTGAATATGGTGTTGCTGGATAAAAACAAGACTTTTAGGGAAAACTCTTATTTAGTTAGTTTAAAAAATGCAAATCAACAGCAGGTTTCCCCCCTCTGCTGATCAGGATATAATGCTTCATGTCAAACATCCCATTGTAACGCCTCACTGCTCTGATTTGGCATCTTTTTAAAGGCCTCCATGCTCATGTTCACCATATGGTCCCATGTTTATTGGCCTCTGCTTCTGCTATCAGCAAATGCCTTTGATTCTTCTCCAATGTTCACCTTTTTATCCACGGGCAAAAAAAAATTTCAACATTCGGTGCTTCTCATGCTGATGATGCTGAATTGCCTCAGCAAGTCCAGATGCATTGCCCATCTTTATTCGATACGTGATGTGAGTGTTTGTGACAGAATTCATCCTCGCTACGGTGGATTTGCCACCCTTAGCAAAATGCTGACTCGTTGCTGCACCTTGTTAAATCTATATGCTCTGTCACGACGGATTAATGCAGCCTTCCCATGGGACCCCATCACTTTTGAGTCAGGACCATTAAAGATCACGTTCCTTTTTGCTGACGATGTGAAAAAAATCTGTTTAACATGAAGAGAAAATGCAAGCATCCTTTTAATCCTTCTTTTAATATGTGAGACCAGCTTCTCAAACTGTTATTTGATTATACAGTATATCAGCCTGGATGTTGGGCGCTTTGATGGTTCAAAAACACAACAACAACACAAGCATCTGGTGTTGGGTAATAATATTGATATTTATCCCTGCAGCTATTTGATATCATGATGCTTTGTCTTCAAAGAGGTTTAGTCTACACCCAAACCCTGATCCATGAGACGTGCACTTGTTGTTGGAAGCAATTTAATAGTTTTTGTTTTACCTCATGAATGTTGAAGAATAAAACTTAAGAAGTTTAGACTTTCAGATCATTGGCCCCCAACCCTCGGGCTGAAGACCAGTATCGATCTGCGGCATATTTGGAACCATTTTGCACAGAGAGGATGAAATCGGTACAACAATACGAACACTGACTGATAATAGGCTGTGGCAACCTGGTTTAAATAACTATTGCCTTATGCAATATAGTGGCACTGCCTCTCTTTCTGTTGTCTAGGAGAGGAAGAGGCTGCACTGGATACACAACCAGCTGAAATTAAGACACCACCTCCTCCAACTGGTCCATAAGAAATTAGTCCTTGGTGGAAGAAAACATTGCAACCACTGGCTCACATACATTTTCCAGCTTGGTGCGATATTAATGACAATAAAGCTGCATATAGAAACAGTCGGGCGTAGTATTTGGCAGGTATAGAGTTTTTGGGGATCATCAGCATCTCTGTGAACTCACCAAATAGCGTTAACACTATACTTTTGTTTCCGTGACACATAATTATAAGATTGTGGGAAAATGTTGATGTATAGATCTCCGAGCTCTTTTCATTGGGAACCTTGGCAGCAGACGTATCATCTCGCTCAGGGAGGGTCGGAGCTGCTTTGTTGGCAAACAGAGGAGCGGCTTGGCGGCAGCTCACCTCACCTCCTACTGTAGTAAAGCAGAAACAGACTGGGACGGAAAGAAAGTGAAATGCCCACCAAATAAATTTATACCCAAGTCACTCGAAGGCCTGGTGAATATTTGAATTATTTGTCTTTTCTGTGCAGGGGATGAACTCTGGACATCAGTGATGAGAAAATAATGCTCTCCCACTATGAAAGTATTATTTGACAGCAGCACAAATTGCATACCAAAACTTTATGTGTTGGTCACATGAAAAAAGTCTTTGGCAGTTTTAGCTTATAGGGGAATTAAAGCACTTTTGGTCAAGGTTACAATTAGAGTAGACGCAACTCAAACCACATAAGTAAAGTTAACAGCGTCATGATTAAATAATGAGAACAATTGGCCAGTTTGACTTCCATACCAGCAATTTCACAAAATCTTGGTGTCAATTTATTGCCATTTTTTCAATGCATGTCCTTCATATAATCCTCTTGCGGTGTAAAAATGTTATAAAATCTGTTCCTCTTTTGTGCAGCAGCTGCCTCAAACTGCTGGAACGACGAAAGTGTGGGGTTTTTTAGAAGTTAATATGCAGCAGTTCCACAGTCTGACACCTTCCAATGGATATTTGTTCTTTCTCCTGATATTGTTTACTCAGCTGAACACAAGCCACACTGAAATTCAATAAATTTATTTGGCAGTGGTGGCGCTTTAATGAAGCTGCAACAGTGGATTTAATTAAATTTCACTACAATAACAGGAGTGCAAACTGAGCCACCGCCTAAATGACATTTGCCAAAGTATCCTGCAAATACATGTTTATCTTTAGCAATCCTGAGCTGTATGTTATCCATGCTCACTACAGAGGCAGTGCTGATTTTCAGTAACACTGTGAACTGCTTCCAGAGATCCAGAAAATAGAAACTGACAAAAACTGCCCTCACTAGTGAGCACTTACTGAACTATGGGAGATGCAGAACCAATTATTCCAGGTCCACATTTTTATAGGCAGGTTGCCTGAAAGTCTCTGATCACAAAATGTCTTTGTTTTGAATGAAACCAATATTTTTGTCGGTAATAGCTCCAGTAATTTGGATGGAAAGATTTTAAAGCATTTGTGAGTTTGCACAGAAATTTTATCCTGCACATCAAACTAAAACCAAACAGAGAGTCTAAATTTAATCATTGATAGATTTCATCCTCTTCCATCACCCACTACCTATACAGATTCACGCTCATATCAAATTAACAAGATGTGATTTGGTTAATTACTTGATGCAAAGAAGGAATGCATTCCTTTCTGGTCGTTTGCAGATTGGAGTTTCAGCCCAGCCCTGCAGCAGCAGCAGCAGCAGCAGCACAGTTCGACAGTATAGAGACCATGAACCCGCTCACTCCCTGTGACTCAAATCCAAAATACATAAAGGTTGTAATCTAGCACAAAAGTAGGCAGAAAGGATCTGGGAATAACCTGAAAGAAAAGTGTGGGATTTTGTAAAAGAAAAACTCACAAAGGATCCACAGGGTGCTGAGGTAGTTAAAATGCATGTTTGCTAGGCTCCTTATAAACAATCCACTTTGTCAACTCTGTAAAAGTTTGTTGTTGCAAATATTCCATTCGACATTGCTCAAGCTCTTGTCGCTCATAAACCTAATCCTACTTCCCCATTTTAAAACCATACAATCACATTAAATCAACTCTCTAATGCCATAATATTCAGCTACCTGGCAGCTGTGTTTGACCAGGTATTTATAATGAGGCTTCGTCAATGATTTTATTATACTCGGGCTGCACTGAGCAGACAGTGCTGCCTTCGGGCTGCACATATTAGTTCTTATTTTCTCCTTTATTCTGAATCTATAATAACCCCAATCCTTCCCTTCTCCTTGAAACCATGCAATCACAATTAATCAATGCTTTATAGGCCTAATGTTACGTTGCTCACCAGCCAGGCAGCTGTGTTTGCCTATTTCACCATATCCCTCTCCTTTATTACAGGCTCCGATGTAAACTTGGCTGCTCGTGAAGTGTTCCCTCTCCTTACTTCGCTTTCGGCAGAGCCGGAGTCTGTCACCATGGAGACAAAAAGTCCTGCTGGCCTTGAATGGCCACGTTTATACCAAAACACTATTTGAGTGAGCGTTTCCGTTGCTCCCTCTTCTCTTTTTTTTCTTTCTCTCTCTTTTTTTTTCTCTCTCAGAGCCATGTGGGGCCGAGGACGAATAGTGAATGAGTCGCCTCCTCCGAAAAAAAAGGCCTTTATGTGGGCGGACATTGTTATGACAATAGGTGATGAACGTGTCTTTACGGAGGTTTACGGAGATGCTATTCAGTGTTTTCATCATCCGCCTTCTCCCACATTCAATGGAACTAATTTGGGGGTAAAATCCTAAAAGTTAAAGCCGCACGTTCTCCTGTTCATTCAGCCATGCAGCGCACACTGGTGTCCATTTTACTGCAGAATCTAATACTAAAGGTCAAGTATTGGAAGATAAATCGCTGCTAATGGGAACAGCATGGCCTTCAGTACATTGACTCCCCCGTAAAAAAAAAAAGAGGCCACTAATGGCAGAGTTACTGGTTTTTATTTTTTCAGTAATGGTCTATCAAACTGGCAGCACGGCACTCATCTCACCTCAAACATGAAAAATACCCATTAAAGCTGGCCGAGCTCCGTGTGTGTGTTTATGCTCTGCTCAGTGTGTGCGTGTGTGTGGCCCTTCGTAACTTAAAGTAAAAAGGGTGCAAACAGTGAAACAAACTGACAGGATTCCTCCAGAGCAATTATCATATGAATACGTATCAACACACAGTCTCACTTTAATTGCTCCAAACAAGGTCATTTCCCACAGTACCACTGGCCCAGAACCCGATTGTCAGCCTGTCACTGCCATCACTGGTGCCTCTGCTCTGCATTTGTGTGTGACAGTGTGTGAGTGTGTGTGGGTGTGTATGTGAGAGAGTGAGAGAGGGTCTGTTTAGTCCATCACGGCTGAGATCCTCCAGTCAGAGATGGGAATGACAGAGCTCCGCCACCTCGCTGCTGCTACATCACTTAGAGTCTGCGATGGGGATTTGTGTGCACCGTCCTGCTCTCAGGACTTTAAAGGCTTCCGTTGGTTTGTCACTGGGAACGATGAGAATATAACAGACAAACAAATCTCGGTCTGCAGAGGAGTGTGCATGTTTACTATACAGCTGCATGCAGTTCAGGTATTTTGCTGGCATCTCGATTACATTAAATATATATATTTAAAAAAAAACACACATGCTAAATGCAATTTTTTCAAACAATTTGCAAAATCTGCAAATCTTTCTCAAAATTTGCAACTAATTTTGCAAACTGAGCCTCCATCTGGTTATACCGTTTCACACATGCAGCGGTTCACAGTCCGTCATGATATCCCCCTTCCCCTCCCCTCTGATGAGAGCATGAGCCACATCAAAGCTTCTCCCTCACTCACTCTGTAAATGAAACATCATTCTAGCTTGTTATGGCAAAGTAGAGTCCGCCGTCTATCTGACCACAAAAAAAAACGACAGGCAGGGTCACTCTTGGTGTATGAGAACATGACAAGGGATTTTCTTCTTTCCCCAGTTTTTGGTGGCTCTGTGGGACTGTGTCGCCGCAGCCGCCATGGTGTTAACAGATGTGAACGCCACCGGTTTACGTCCACAAACAGCTAATATAATCTGAGAACAACATGCGTGTGACTGCTGCCATTCCTTCACCCATCTGCTGCCATCAAAGCATTTGGGAGTAAACCCTCGGAGCACTGCACATGATTTTAATATTTTAAGCAAGAACTGCTGTCTTTTTATTTTTTATTTATGGTTATATTAGGAAAATCGCTTTCATTCTAACATATCATGAAAATGAAGAGCTAAAATAGGGCAAGGTGTTGAAACAAGCCGTTCACCTAGACGTCCCCCGTGGCTACGTCTCTAATCCCAACCACACCCATTGTCTAGCTTCCATCTATCAAACCTGCCCAGACCTAAAGACATAACCAATAATGGCCTCCTTACATGTTGTCTTCATCATTAACCTTCTCATACATCCTTTCGCTGACTGACTTTAATGGCCCTGGAATGATTTTGTCTCAGCCCTATCATTTGTATTTCACAGCAAAGAGTGAGTGTGAGGATGGAAAATGTGAGATTTAATAAAGAGAAATGGGAGGAAAATATTCCCAACACATTTTTTTTTAGAGGAAAAAAAAACTTGTTTGAATGGTAGGCAGGATGCCAGGTAATAGAGACCAGTAGGTATATTGAGGTTCAACAGAGCGTACATGCAGCCTACAGCTCTTTCCAGAAAATTATGTATGTGTGTGTGTGTCTGTTTGGATGTTGAGTGATGGGGCGATGAGGCGCAGGTTAGTGCCACTACTGAACATGCCCACACAGGCAAAGCAACTTAAAGAAATCCCAATATGTCTCAATATGCCACAACAATACAACAGATATGAGGCTTTTCTAAAATCCTGAGTTGCTGTAAAACTTTATTCCAGTTCGTTTCCACCTGATATGAAGTGCACACATCAAACCCTGTAGCTTCCTCACGGTGAGTTCAAGGATCAAGGACCTTTTCACTGCTAGAATAAAAACTGTCAACACAGGAGACCACCAGACTGCCCCTTGTGCTTTCAGCAAATCCTCTGTGGTTTTCAAGAAAATTGTAAAGGCGCAGAGGCCGCGGCTCGATGGTGATCCTCTGACCTCTCTTTGAAAGCTTGTTACTTGTAAGAACACGTAATACTACCTGCAATCTTCAGTTTATTTGCTCTTAACTTTTTCACTGTCTCGCCAGGACTCAGACAGAAATCCCACATTTAAAGAAATTTCGATTGTCGATTTATTTGACCTCACTGCCTTCAAAAGTCAAAATAGTTGATTTCTATAAAGCTTATTTTTTGCTTCTTGATCCTATCACAACCTTTGAAACTACCTCCCTCTCTTCATCCTTTGTCTATGTGGAGAATATTAACACCTGCGCACAAAGGTGGCAGGGTAACTCTAGCTGATACCTTTGTAATATACCTTTAGATGAGGATTTTCTGTTTTATTCTACTTGAGGAGGGTCAGATATCAATTTCAGGTATCTAAGTATCTAAGTTTCCGTTCGCGACTCCTCTGCATGGGCCAACCAATATAATGAGAGGGTCGCAGGTTAGATCTCCACAACAGGTCCACGTCTCCACAACAGCCACGTGTCATCGGCGAAACTGTTTCCGCGCTCTAATAAAGAGCAAAAGGCCTTGATTTCCACCGTCTGTCTGAGATTGGAAGGATGCAGATGAGTTTTTCTCCTCTCTTGACCCCGTTATTAAAAATGTGCCAGGTATGATCTCAGAGTTTGTGTTGGACACCTGGCTTCATCCAATCCTTCACATCATGCTGTAATCCTCCCCGGCCTCTGACCTCTTTCCATGCTCGTGTGTTCCTCTTTTCCTTCCTCCCTTCTGCGGACTCAGTTTGAGCTTCTTTAAATCTGTTACGGATTAGAGCTTGGACCCCAGGCGACAAGATGCATGTTAGCTAGGGTCATTATTTTTGTACAAAAACCTTTTTAAAAGCACTCTCCTCGAGGACAAGATGGACCATTTCATCACTCTCGGGGCCTCCTCATGTGTGGTCTGCCCTGTGTCCTCTGCAGGGGGAGACAAGTGAAGGGAGGGAGAGCCAGACAGGACGAAACCTGCTCATCTGCTATGTGATCCTTTGTAGTCTTGAAGAGAAGGAGCGAAAGATGAAGAGAAGGCAGCTGAGGGAGGTAGATTTCTTCTTTTTTTTTTAATCCAGCGATTGTCCTTTTGATCCGTGATTAAAATCAAGACTTAGATATACGGGTGTGATTGGAAACGATGTGAGAGGATGCGACAGCTGCAGCTGCTGCAGGTGTGCCAGGTCCACTTACTGAAAAACAACTTAAGAATCAAACTTCCTGCGAAAAAAGATTCAGTTTCAAAGTGATCCTTCATCATCTCAACTTGGGACATCACCCTCAATAACTTCAGTTTACTACAGCGCTGACTGATGGAAATATCAGACTGCTGTAGGTATCATCGTTTCCATTCAAGGTTCTAGCTGACTTCATGACCCAGAGTTAAAGGAAGCAGATAGAAGATGAGAGTCGCACACGGCCGCTAGTGGAGATATTAGCTAATTAGCAATTAGCAAAAGATCCCGTTTGGGCCCAGTCCAATTAACAATAAACCTAATAACTTTATTGATCCCTGACTTGGAAATATCTCAACATCCACCTCATAGCCCCCAGACAAGGTTCCTTCCTCTAGCGCCGCCATCTTCCTTGGACCGTTTCCCATGGTGATCAACAGCCGTATACAATCTTCGCACAGTCTGTTTCTCATTTAATGTGTCAAAACACTTTGACATTGGACAATACAGAAACGGTGCAAGTGTTTCATCATCAACCAAAGTTACTTTTTATGGCGATAGTTGGGCCTGTTGCCAGGTTGGGGGTCCCCAGCACCTCACAAAGCTAATTAGGTTTTTCTTTTTACTTTGAAATTAACAGCGTGTTAAAGCCAATGCGTGAAAAAGTTGTTGGCAGTAGGTTTTTACAAACAGCTGTATGATTAGCTGTAGCTCCTGTAGCTCGTGTCAGAGTGGACGTGATGAAGATCAAACACCGACGGCAGCGCTTAACAAGTCTCATTATGTCTAGATGTGCTTTTGTACATTAAATTGTAATAATAATATTATTATAAGGCGGAGGCTTCACATAAGCCCACCGTGGCTTTTCTGCCTCTTCATGCTTTCATTGTTACCTATCATGTTTTATGTGTATTCTTTTAAATTGTGCAAAAATAAAGAACAAACTAAATGAAGAACTAGATATCTTGATATCTTATTAGCCACATTGTTTTTTGACTCTATGTCGCCATGTTGGGTATCATATAAGTTTTTATCTGTGGTTTTATTTGCCATTATAATACACAACATGATGAATCTTTTAAGTATGTGTATGCAACAGGTGCAGCACACTCTTGCAGAATATAAAAAGAAAACAGCTGTGCATCCATGAAAATAACAGGATTTATATTGTTACAGTATTGATCTGACAGGAAAATAAATAAATAAATAAAAGCAAAGGGCCTGCCGAAGTCAGATGCCTGTATGTGAAGGTTTCTCTGGCTACAGGACTGGCAAAAAAACAAGGGTTGAGAGAGTGACAAAAGTGTGTGTATGTGTGTGTTGTGTGTGTGTGTGTGGTGTTTTTTGTTTCTTCCTGGGGGTAGTCGGTGTCGAGTCTGAATGAGAATGAATGACAGAGTGTGAAAGAGGGAGAAAGAGAGAGTTTGTGTGCAGAGTCCTCAGCTGAGCAGGACCTATCATTACCAGATGTCACAGTGAGGGTGTCTGCCAGCCGAATCACTGCCTCTCTCTCTCTTCCTCTTCTTCTTCTTCTTCTCTTTCCTTGTTTCTTCTTTTCTCTTCTCACTCCCTTTTTCTGTCTCCTTATTTTTTTCCCTGCGCTCCCGCTCTCGCTCTCTTTCTCTCTCCCTCTTGTTTTTTTTCGTCTTCTTCTTCTTCGTCCTCCCTTCTCCATTTCCAGCTGTTTTTTGGAGCACACAGAGAGAACGGGGGAAGTTCTCCACCAATTGTTTCGGTCCTGAGAGGAGCTCGGCGGTCGGACCCCTCCCTCCTTCTGTCTCTCTCCCCTCTCTCTCCTCTGTCTCTCTTCCTCTCTTGCCCTCTCTCTCTCCTCCCCTTGTTGTGACAGAGCACACCTGCTTGATCTTGGCTGCACGCGCTCCGAGTCCAATTACCCCATAGGCCCTCGCAGCCACTCCACAGTCTCATCCCCCCACTCGACTGGATTTTGGGAGTCAAGCTCATCTCGCCCACTTCTACTCTGTTTGCCTTGCTTTCACTGAGAACAGGTAGGTTAATCCTTTGACTCTGGGAGAGGAGAAAAGTAGGTTTATGAATGGGTGAAATGAGATTAGGAATATAATAGGAGTTAGCTTTCACTTTGGACTCTTTTTCTTTTAGAGAGAGAAAGAGAAGTCTTTAGACTGTAGCTCAGTTTTAACTGGATTATGACTTTCTGCATAACTGCCATCTTTGCTAAATCTATTACCCGTAGTTCAAAAGTCACATTATTTGCTGATGATGTTATTTTATTTTATGAAATGTAGTCATGTTTGTGCTTGTGTCTGTCTGTCTGTCTGTCTTTTTTGGTAAAATGGTTTGTTTCACCTTTTCATACATAAAGTTGCTTATGCATCTCTTTGCTGCTGCCTTTGTGTGTCTCTATGTGTGTATGTGTGTGTTGTGTTGTGTTGTGTTGTGTATATTCCCGATATGTTGCCAGGTCTTGTTCCCACAGCACTCTTGGCTTTGTGATGAGAGACCTTTAATCATTTCCAGTCCAATCTGCATACAGCTCAGTGAAAAGAGCAGCGGCTAGGGAAGGGGGTGTGGTGGTGGTGCTGTTGATGCTGGTACCTCACTCCTCTGCCAAAAAGCCTTATTCTTCTGGCACGCTGTTAATCTCCAAAGTATCCACCACAAAGTCGAGAGCAATGTGATATTTTCAGCAGTTTGCATTTAAAGTTTGCAGTTTGCAGTTTTTTTAATGTGTTTCTTTTTTGGACACATCTCTGTTGGTTGTTTGGATGTAACCCATATGGAAGTTAGATTCAGAGTTGCTGAGTGAAGTGAAGGGAAGGCAGGAACTTTTCTTCTTTCATTTGCCAACATCAGGAGAAAAGATTACTTTTTTCTCTCTTTTTCTTTTGCATTAATTTGTTTCTGTCATAATTTTTCTCTCTCTCTCCTCCCTGTGGCGATTGGGTAGTCTACAAGAAAATGAGGGCAGGAAAAAAACACACAGACACACAGCAACAACAATGAGGATTTCTTTGTGTTGATTCAGCCCATTACTGCTTGTCAAGACCGTGATTGGAAAAGTTGTTTCTGGTGCTCACACTCCAGCAGTTCATTTCAGACTACAACACGACTGCTTTAACCCCAATCTCTTATCTGTCTGCTCTGTTACTCCTCAGTGTATGAACCTTCTTTGTGCACGCCGTGGCGTTTGCCTCTGTGTTTTCACAGGAGCAGAACAGGACCCAAATTGCTAGGGGCAACTTAAAGTGAGAGGCTTTGAAGAGGAGATGAAAAAAAAGCTGTACCTGGCAACGCACAGAGCCATTAATCCCGTAATGGTACGGCTTCCTCTATCAAAGAGAGGTCTGAAGGCTTCCCGGCAAGCCACCACACAACTCCCAGCTAACTCATTGCATCCTTTTTGCCAGCAGGGAAAAAAGGCTAATAAGGCTCATCTGCTCTGAATTGCACTGAGTGGACTGAAGGGAAACTGAACAAGGGAGAAACATATTGAGACAAAATGGGATGAAAAGTGGAATTCAGAATAGAGTAGAGGCTAAAAGAAGCACAAGCATTGCACTAGAATACTCACAGAGCAATAAAAGCACTTCACCAGTTCATATTTTTGAGTTGAACCGAGCAGATGTTTAGCATTCGAACCAGGAATGAGTGAACGGAAGCATTGGAGGAGACAAGGCCCAGATTTGCACTCATGGGGTTTCATTTTTTCCATCTGGACTTCAGCTCTCTGGGTCAAAAAGAGCAATAGAACAATGGAATTGAATGGATATCAGCCATGAACACGTTTTTTTTTTCCACTCCTTCACTCACTGGAATACCAGAAAGTTCCACATGTCAATCTTTCTGGCCAAAAATTTAAGGGTCAGACAGAGAAAAAGAGGAATACCATAAGGGTATGGGAGGGAAGCCGAGGATGGAAGGAAAGAGCTTAAAATGGGAGGAGGAGATGGAAAGAGAAGAAAGGGAGAGAAGGTTGGGCAGTTCGTCCACGTCTGTGCAGCGCGGCGCAGACTGTTGATAATGGGACTGAGGTTGATGGCAGGCTGACAGCTCTTCTCATGGAACAGCTGAAATGTGGTTTAACCACTTGCTGGCTTTCTCGTGCTAAGGCTCTAAACATCAGGCATGCTTTAGAGCCCCTAAATTGATCTTTCAATAACAGTTATGTCTCTGACACTTTGTGTTTTTGCTGCACAGGGGGAATTATCCTGATTGTAGTGGTCAAAGTGAGTGTTTGGGGCATTCTTGAAGCTAGTATCCTCCCATGCAGGGAGACATGGGAGCATGAATGGCTATTTTCCAGACACGACTGATTTGGCCAAAGTCTTATTACAAGAATGTTTTGGCTTTGACTGTGTTTGTTGGCTTTGTCTTTGCATATTTTCAAATGCACATGTTCTCACTGCGAAAATCCCCCACATATATCAGACATTTAGTGAACATATTGACCAATGCCAAAGGAAGAGCTCATAAAAATCACAAATTTTTACATTTTGCCGTTGTCATCAATCAGACCTTGTATGTGTCTGGGAATATGTGTTTGTGCAACCATGTGGGAGGGGTGCTCACATTCATTTGCTGATGGGTTAAAAGGGCCACACGTGTTTTAAATGTCCTGTGGCCTTGTAAATACCTTCCAGTGATTCATTGCTGACAGACGCTCTGCAGAGGCAGACGCAGGCCTGTGGAGAGTCAGATGAGGAGGGGGATGGGAGGTAGAGGATGGGTGCAGGGTGGGATGGGAGTTGGTGTTTGTCTTATATTGTTTTCTTCATTGCAACATAGTTTGGTTTGGGGGGGAAATCAAAACACCATGCTGCTCAGCGGTCTAATTTGTCTCCTCCATGCTGCAGACATCTGATCGATTCCCTGACTTTCTGTTGAGGTGGCGATCGTTCCACGGGTGTCTCATTGATTCCCTAAGCTTGGAAGTTTCAATGAAAGGCAGCGACAAAGAAGAGAAAGTGACAAAGCAAAAGGAGGGAAAATTACTTTACTCCCTCATGCGAGCTCTGCTTCCTGTCTGGGAATCATTAGTAATGCTGGGGCCAGACTTGGGGAGGAAAAGTGGGGAAAAGGGAGGGAGGGGGGGAGGGAGGGGAAGAGAAAGAGGGAGAGGGATGAGACAAAAGAGGGAGACAGGAGAACTGACAAGGATGCCGCCGCCACAGGAAATGTCAACCTCCGCCTCTTTCTTCTTGAAAGAGGACATGGGTTGATGAATAGCAGGTTTCCAAGGCACGATAAATGAAGATATAGTCAGTTTACCGTTGACCACAACTGTAAATCTTTTGAAAACACTGACTAAACCTTATCACAGCTGCCTATGCTTATCACTTCTGCTTTTTTTCCCCTACCGTCCTACCATACCTCCATGTGCAGGCCTTCAACAGGCATCTGCTGACCATTCTTCAAATTCTTTAGAAAGCCTTGAACCTTTACCTCAGTGCAGCTTCACTCTATGTGCAATTAAGTACATCTTTTTCCTGATTCACCAGTCCCTGAATGGCGTTCCAATATAACCCCATGCAAAAATTACTGCATCCAAATTTGGTGAAAAGTGTATAGTGAGACACTGAAGACTGGATCTTTATCTTCTTTGTTGTCCTTGTGTGTCAGATTGTTTCATTTGTTTGAAGGTTTTACATTACAACTTTTCTTGTGTATAGTTCCTCGAGGTCCATTAGTAGGAAACTTGATTTTGTGCCAATTATTGCCACATTTGCACTGATTAGTGTCAGTCTAGTTCTCGTGAATAAAGCCTGTCCTGTTTTCCTCACATGAAACTGGCTATAGCCGTGCTACGACGTGCTGCTGGACATGTTCGAGTGAAGCCACACTGAAGTGAAACATTATGGAAAGAACTCTCAGTCCAATGCTGATGAGCCTCTTTGTGAATATTCATGCACGCATTCATGCAGATAATACAGATGTTTTGGAGATCCCTAATGGCCAGATATCAAAACCACTGCATCAATCAATATCAAGCGAGGCTGGGAACATTACATCACCACATAATGTTAAAGTTTCATCTCAACAGCGCAGTTTAAAAAAAGAAAAAACCAAAGTCAGATCATATTTTCTAAGCTACAGGGAAGAAAGCTGAGACCTTTTGTAACAGCGGGGTTTCATTTCCAGCTTGGTGTGATCACCAGGACTCTCCTGTGAAACTGAAAATGATAAGGTGAATGGCTTTTATCTCACAGCAGAAAGCTGCATCTGCTTTGAAGGGATTTGAAAAGCTGATACCAGCTTACATGGTCAAGTCATGTTCCAGCACGCTGTGTTGACAGCCTTATGGGTTGTGTGTTGTTTGAGGAGCCTGTGTGTCGTGTCTTCAGTAGATTCTTCAGGTCTGTGTGTGTGGGTTGGGTGTGTGCATGTGTGCACATGGAAGTGGGAGCATCCTTGTAGAGCCGGCCATCCTGCAGAGCCTGTGGGCACATCTGAGCAGACTGGTAATGAAAGAACTGATGCCTGGGGCACAGCAGGTTGTCTCATGCATCTTCTTCAGAGGTTCATCCCTGCTGGGAAACTCTGAAAGGCCTTGAATCTAAATGTTCAAAAAAAAAAAAAAAGAGAGAAGGTTGTGTTTAGCTGTAATTACTTGCTCTGTGTTTTCAATTTGGACTGACCTTTATGTTCACAGACAAACCTTGGATGACCATTTCCACATTATTTCATCACTCTAATGTTGATGCAAAGCCTTATATTTCCATGATGTACAGCCCTCCAGTCCCAAATCCAATCCACTCACTCATATTAGAAGCAGTCACCGTTTACTCTGCAGCAGCAATTACAAATTGTTAGTTAATATTGCAAACAATAATCCCTGTAAATCTCTTGAATTCCTTTTTCCTGGTTGTATTTCAAAATCTTGTTTTATAATCATCAGCAACTCCTGGGTCCGATTATGACTCACAGAGTAGCAGTAATTCTTGACTTTGCAGAAAAGATGCAGCCATTAAAAGGTCTTAGTCTGAGATTGCCTTCTTCTTTTTCCTCTTCTTCCTCCCTGTCTGGCTCGCATTAAAAGCTGCAGAAATGTTTATAGACAGGTTGATGGATTGATGGCAGGACACATGGAGGGTGGCCTGAAATCCTGCGACAATGAACATGTGCATGCATATCTGTTTATGTGCTTTTGGACCATGGGTCAGAGCAGGGAGATAAGGTTCAGTAATCTGTGCTGAAACCTCGTCATGTCTCCGCAAACAGAGCTCGTACACCAGCTTCATAGATGTTTCAGTCTGCAAGATGCACCAGATGTTACATCAGAACCTCCGTGAAAGGTTTGATAAACCCACTTTTCAAATACTTTCCAGTTCTGGCAATGCGTGTATCGCTCTACAAGACGAGCCCAACCCATCTGGCATCTAAACACGATAGAATAAACCTTCAAATGCATTCACAATGTTTGACCCATGAGTGCGTTAACATCCCTAAATCCAAAAAAGACGGCAGAACATTCCTGCCAAGTCTGCAGACATGGTTTTCGTTGGATTGAGCTTTGAGCTGTGCTTAGATAAGAGAGCCTGACACAGCCAAGATTACTCAGTGTGTCGATGACTAGAACAACATGTCCTCTGGATCTATTGTACGTTCAGACCGGGGCTCTTTGTTTCACCACCTCCTGTTACAGTACATAGCCTGCTCCATGTTTCCAAGTGGAAAAACTGCATTAAACATCGATGTGACACAATTCCCGGCTTCGAGTGCCGACTTATGAAATCACCCTTTTTGAGTGTTTCTCAGCTTTTTCCACTTCATAGCAACAAGCAAGAGTAAAAAAAAAGGGAAAAAAGCAAGAAACTATTGAGAGGCAGATACTGTAGATCCCATCCAACACCGGTCTCCTCTGAACAGAAGTGATTTCAAGTTTGTTCATACTGTATGCAGGCACTGTAACCACTGGACTGAGGCTGTACAGTGTGTCAAAGCGGCGACTGTCTTGTGGACAAGAGCTATAATTACAGCTCGTGTTGAGAGTCGTTCTCAGCCGTGAGCCCTGTGACCTGATGTAACCCTAACCTGGATAAAACCACATCAGCACATCTTTCTTATTCTTCTAGAGCACAAGGATTGCTTTAATTGCTTTTCACACAGTGTAGCCTACATCGTGCACACCTGCATTTAATACACTTGAAAACAGGATCTCAATTCTCAAAAAGTAAGACAAAGAGTCGGCATATAAGTACTATACATATGCACACAGGTCATATAAAGTCAGCCCAGAGTCACTTTCAGCTCTGGACAACAGTTACTGATGGTTTTGGGTCAGTTTCATCAGTCTGGTCATGATGTTCAGGTCAAGGTCTGTTGCAGACCAGCTGCTCCCCAATCATTTGTTAGCAGCTGCGGCTCAAATCCGCCCTTCAATTATTGTGGCACCAAGAGGGAAGGAGCAACTTTTGGCTTTATGCATGACAAGCAGATTGCTAGGTCTTTGAGACGTGTGTGTTTGTGTGTGTGTGTCTCTGAGTAAAAGTTCAGGGAGTCTGTGTGGATTTGAGTTGCAGTGTATATGTGTATGTGTGTGTGTATGTGTATCAGTGGGGTTGTGGTTGTGTTTAGAAATAGATACTTAAAGGAAGCAGGATTCTCCCAGTGACTCCGGATGCTTTGCTTTTAGCTTTTGTTGAACTTTGTGACACATACTCTGACACCATGAAGTACTTGGCAAACAGTTCACCAATTGTGATTCATTACTTTGGAGTAGAAAATATTGTCGAGCAGTTTTCAATGGAAGCCATGAGACGTCCCCTGTGTCTTACAGTAAAAGCTAATGCAGATGTTGCTTATTCAGTAGCCAGTGCTGTTGCTTCCTCTGTTGTAAAAGTGAATTACATAGATCATCATTTTGAAAGAAAAAAAGGAGATGCTGCTGCCGATAAATTATATAGTAGCCTACCGTGATTCTTAACCAGGGGTATACTTCTACTGTTCCCACAGTTGAGATGGCCAGACAGCAGAGTAGCTCGACAGACAAGAGGAAAGTTACAACCAATAAAATATAAAACGAACAGTAGCTTACATTGTCAGTTGTAACATGAAAACATGCAGTGATTGAAAAGTATGTAAAGAAAAACTACTAGGGAAAAAAAAGCTAGAACTAAAGCTAAAGAAGCTAAACGATTGAGCAATGGTTAAAATAGTCAGCTGAAGCTAATAAAATGATACATTATTAAATTATTAGCTAAAAGAAATCAAGACAGAATGAGAGAGCTAAAAAGAAAAAGATAGTCAAACAAACTAAACAGCTAAGATTATCATTGTTAACAATTTAAAGTAGCAAAACACCTCAAAAAAAATATTGGTTATAATAAAATAATGAATATAAAAGTGATAAATGTTGAAAATGGGGAAATGGGTTCCTAAAGTTATGTAGTGACATAGATAAAAAAGAAAAGAAAAAAAGTAATCAAAATAGGCAGGTAAAACAATTGGCTAACAGTAGGCTAAGGGGTGAATTGGCTGAAAAACAGTAGATAAATGGTTTAAATTGAGTGTGTATAGTTTATAAAGAAAGGTTTGAGAATAATTGTTTTGCATACCCAAATTGCAGTTTCCAGTAATGAAGTGTTTCTGTTTGCTCTGTTCCTTCATAACAGGAACATTATCCCTCAGGCTTGTCTCTTCTGACAAAGTAATACTTTGGTGATTTACTGGTTTTGGCTTCGCACCAACACCTCCTCCTGCCACCTTTCACCTTGTGCTAAAAAACAACCAGTTAAATAGCTTATTTGACCAACCCCACTAAACTGTTACACCCAAGTGTTTAACCTAGAAGCCCTCAAACCTCCACCTCTCACCTCTGACCTTTGCCTCCATGGACTTCAATCAGTGTCGCTTGTTCAGTTTTTTCTCACACAGCAGCGTCCGTCTGTCTGCCGTTGAATCGCTGCCACGCTGAAAATCTATTTTCCCTCTTCTCTTTGCCTACTTTCCCTCCGATTATAACATTAAATCAGAAACAGATAGTTATACGGAGTCATTTAAAAAGTAATCATAGACAGACTGTTTTCAAAGTGTATCCACCCAAACCTTTGAACTGTGTCCTCTCGTCCTCCAGGCTCCCTGCTAGCAGCACCATGAGGTCGGCCTGTCTCTCTCTGCTCCTGGTCACCGCCTGCTGGGCTCTGCCCTTTCGCCAGTCGGGCTTCCTAGACTTCATGATGGAGGATGAGGCAGGATCAGGTGTGCCTGATGAGCGTACGCGAGAGACTTTCCCTGTCATGCCCGTTGGACCCAAGTGCCCATTCAGATGCCAGTGCCACCTCCGTGTGATCCAGTGCTCTGACCTCGGTAAGACAAGACACCACCTTCAGTCACTCATGTGGTTTTGTGTCACCTTATTCATTTTTTGTTACCATTGCATCCTCCTTAGGGTGACAGGTGAGAACATTCTACCATCGGCGCAAATACAATGTCCATAACTGTAGAGGATTAATCCCTAATAATAAGAATTGTATATCATGTGATCTTGAATGAGAGACTTGCAGATTTTATTATGAAATAATAGGAAAGCCAAATCTGATCCATTACATTATCTCAACATGTGTGTGTCTCAGACTATTAATCCCTATGATTAAATGTTTAACAAGCAGCATTTTAAACACTGACCACACTGATCCTTAGGCAAAGTTAAACCCAATAAAGGTAAACCAAAATAGCTTAAGCGTTATTTATTTTGTCTCCTACCATACTGAATCTCATGAGAAATCTGAGCTTTCAGCATACAAAGAAGCAGGTGTCAGTATCCTATCATCATACATACAAGCCTTAGCAAAATGTGAAGGTATTTCAGTAGTAAACACACTCATGTTTGAATTAGAGTCTCCAAGACTCATCACACATGTCAGGAAAGCAAAGAGATTTAGAAATGCACAAACAGACAGTGCTGCAATGCATTCTTAAATATCTAACGGTAAAAAAATGTATTTTTCATAATTTTTCAGGGTTATTTTTCACCTAGAAATGTTAGGGCAGGAATACTAATGGTTATTTTTCTCCCATCAGTCAGAAATTGATGTCTTCAAAGAGCTTTGTGTCCAAGCACCAGTCAAACACTGCCAAATGTCACAACAATATAAAACAAAGAAAAATTAGAGGACCAACAAAGTAGGCCGTAGAAGTCATATCAGACCTAAACACTGGTACATGGTACATGTGGTACTAATGGCTGGTATTAATCAGTATGACTTGATTTACATTAAAAGGTCAGGAAAACTGGCACAAGCCTCTTGTTGCATCCATTTTCTCGGTCCTCGCCACCATTTGGTGCACTGGCCTGGATTCCACACAGCTGAGCTCACTGTGACGGGTCAGAGGCTGAGGTCAGACGGGTGTCTGCACCAGTTTTACTGTACTTTTATTGTGTCTCCGCCAACCCACCCAAACCCACGGGGTCATTTGAGGGGTGTATTAAGTTACGCATTATTGTGAAGTCACCCAGAGAACAAGACACCAGTGTCGATAAGTTAAATGCTCACAGATGTGACTCTTGTTTCACTTCCTGTAACAGTTACAGTATTTGTTGTTTCTGGGCAAACAGTGAAGATTAAAGGATATAGTCTGGAAAGTCCTGAACAAATCCCCACTCCTCAAATGTTCCTAAACTTGTTTCTCATTGTAACACTCATTCATTTAGACTACAATTACTTTGTCGGCTCTTTGCTTCAGAGCAGTCACAACAGTTTACTCAGTTTTCATCTTCAGTATTTGGAGTTAATCATCTCTGTTTGTCTAATCTGATGCATAACGTATACAAAATCTTGAGTAATCTCGCAAACTTTGTCGCAGAAAAGTCCCTGACCTCATTTATTCTCATATATAACACAAAACTGCTTTGCTACGCAGTTGGGTTTGATCGTTTTTTGGCTCTGCTTTTGTTTGCAAAGGGAGGGGCACAAGTTTCAAGGAGACACACGGAGGAGAGGGGGAGTGACACAGATGGATAACCTTAAAAGAGGAGAGGACAGACGTGTCCGGCCAATAACCAGTTTGTTTCTGTGAGCTTCATTTAAGACGGCTAGGTTTGGGGCAATGGGACAGAAGGTGTGAGGGGGACAGACAGGCATAGACAGATGGACAGGTGGCTGAAGAGTGAGAGCGACAGACAGGCAGTGAAAGTCACAGACAGATGGAGGGAGTGATGTCCAGGAAAAGACTGGTTCCATTACATCAGCACTGCAGCCGGGGCCCCAGTCATCATCAGCAGCAGCAGCAGCAGCAGCAACAGCAGCAGCAGCAGCAGCAGCACTTTCCCCAGAGATGCAACTCCATGGCTCCATTCTCAACTTCTGCATCAGCAATGTTGGCTCCAAGCCTCCATCTGTTTCCCAGACCTGCTGGCATGCACGCAAACACACACTCAGACACACACAGGAATAAACACATGTATATATTTGGACATACACGCACGTACTCACACATACACACACATACACAGGTCTGGGCAAGGCAGAAAGAGTCTGCTCCCCATCCCAAAGCACTCTGTAGCTTTTGTAGATGTGGATTTTTTCCTCAGTGAGTTTGCAGTTGGCAGGGTGACAGCTCAAACATTCAGGAGAGAAAATTTAGCCTCAGGTCTAAATGAGTTGTGATTGCATTGCTGGTTTTGTTCAAAGAGCTTTCGCTGATGGATAAACTCAAACACCAGCCGTTTGTTCTCGGTTTGAAACATTACATTTCACCTTTGGCATTTACACAATCAGCAAATTCTCTCATTAGAATAAAAAATTAGATTGTATGTGCGGTGATTGTTGTGTAAGTTATGTGGCCACATCTCCAAATGACCCATTAAAAACCTCCAAACTAATTCCAACCCATGAAGCAATCAGACCTTCGATGACACAACCAGGTCAAGAGCAAGGCCGGGAGATAAACACTGTCATTAATGCTTGAAAGTGGTGAAATGAGCCCAGTCCGAGGCAATCTTTCACTTGATATCCCAATTACTTTGTTTTAAAATGGGGAGATAAAAAGTGGCCATAACAGCGGGGGCGAGACTTTGAGTCTCCGTACTCCTTCCTGCCAAGTGGCTATCAGCTGCAAAGTGAAATGCTGACCCGAACATGACATTCAGATTATTTATACTAGTCTGGTAATGTTCTTGTCATCATCACTACACAGATTGTTAGTCTAATACTATTTATTTTGTGTCAGAACATGATCCAAAGTAACTGGATCCTAATGGGTTAGTTATTTTAAAAAGTCATGAAATATCTATGTTTATATTTAATCAATATATTTATATGAAAAATGAAGATGCCGTCTCGACTGTGTTGTATTTGTGAGATTATTATTGTGAAATTTTTTGTGACATGAGTAAGGATTTCTTTTTTATGCATTCAAGCAGTTTAAAAGAAAAAGAAAAAGGTAAAATAAACAAGACTTTAAACTAAAACCATTACCGGCCTTACATTTTAACATGATGACATCTTTAACGTCTCAGTGATGCTACAGAAACTCCACGACTCATTTGAGTTGTGTAACCTTTTTCTAGCCACAGGAGAAGGTTTTTTCCAGCTATTTGGTTTGCATGTCCATAAAGATGGAGTACAAATTAAAAGGGAGGGCTCGGCTCTGAAGCAGCAAAAGGCTGAGAGAAAGTCTCGACTATGAGAGAGGAGGAACAATAAAAAAGAATGTGTGTGCAAGTACGGAGGTAAGCAGAGTGGTGCTGTAATGATGGCGGTGACCACAAACAGCTGTGATGGTTTGTGGGTCATCCACTGCCGAGTTGGAAAAGCTGACAGAAAAGCAAACGTAGCTGGAAGTAATGTTTGGGTGAGGTGAACAGGAGTCGTCACAAGCTTTTAGGGCAAAATGCGTCCAGACATACGTATACAGACTGGAGATACAGAGAGTAAGCTTCTTTGTTAAACAGTTTATTCTACGCCTCTTACTCTGAAATGTAAACTGCACATTATGAATCCCTGTGTACTTTTTGTGTAACCACGGATGCGTACGGGGTCGGGCACACACAATAACTCCCAGCTGTCTTTGCTCATGGGCCTATTTTCCTTTTTTTTTTAACAGTCCACTCAACTCAACAGTCTTTCACTACAGATGCCATTTTCTATGTCACACATGACGTGACATGCCAAACTAAAGTCCAAGCAAAACGTTTTAGTGTGTGAGCTCAGTGTCCAGGTATGCAGTCGCTTACTTACTCCAAAGGAAATTTGTTTTAAGGTCCATTTCCACCATGTGTGCCTCAGAGCAAATCAAATAGATATTTGGTCCCTTTGGAATGTCACCATAAAACCCACTGCACAAGTCCCTGTCATTGAGACTTTATGTAGCGTGCTACGTTGACAAAGCATACCGTGTTATTTCTTTACAATAAACCCCAATACTGTTTCCTGCTCCTCCAGGTTTGCTTCTGTATGAGCAGCTCATAACAGCCCCTGAAATCTACAACACAGTGTTTCTCTATTGCATTAACTCAAGTAATGAACTGTCAGTTTGAGTTCAGAGGAAAACACCCTTAGTGACATTTAAAAGTTTAACACATGAACTCATAAAGTTAGAAAATCTGCCTAATCAGGTCTGTGTGGGTGTGGTGGGATCTGGAAATGCAAACAACCAAACAACTTGTCATCAGATTTTGGTTAAAACTCTTGATTAGCACATGGAAATGTGTGACATCATCTTTTTTTTCCGCCAGTATAAGGTTTACCCGTATACTTCAACCTCATCAAAACAGAAATGCAGAAAAGGGTTAAAGTTTTGACTTTAATTGGCTGAAATGTTTGAGTTCATGCAGAACCCAACTGCTCATAAGAAACTTAATGAGACGTAACGTTCACTAGACTTGATTCACAGTCTCTTAACTAACCCCTGCCCGCTAACAGCAGTGGGAGAGTCATTAGCTTAGCCGCTGCTGACTTTTTGCCTGCAATGTGTTACTTAAATCTCAGCGTGTAAGCATCATATTATGAATCCAGCTATTGTGTGAATATTTAAGACCATTTCACATGGTTTTTAATGAGTCAACCAAAAACTGAAGGTGTGACTCACAGGTTTGCGTGAGTTTGCGCTACAAGGCCAATAAAAACAAGTAGCTCAATTTCAAGCCTAAAAAATCCAATTGGCTAGAAATTCATTCCCTGATTTTATTTACTTCTGTACTTAAGCTAAAACTCAATGTTTATAAAATAAAAAAGACAGTGATTTGTTAGCAAAGAGTGATACAAAAGACACAACCAGGAAGTTCTGTAGCCATCCTCCTGCTGAGGTCAATGAACATCACTGAATTAAGTCTTCCATAAACTTCACCCATGTATTGTGTTTGGATGTAGACTTAATCTTAACTTAATCAATGTTTCATTAAAATGTCTCCGTCAGGTCTGAAGGCTGTCCCTGAGGACATCCCCGATGACACCACCCTGCTTGACCTGCAGAACAACAAGATTACTGAGATCAAGGAGGGCGACTTCAAGAATCTCAAAGGACTGCACGTAAGAGACACTTTTCCTCCAACTGCAGAGCTGCATGTGTGTTCACTGTGTATTATCCCTTAAGTTATGTAATGGGTGTTCTTATGTAACCGTCCGTTACACTAACCGCAAGCCCTCTTTTTGCTATGAAAACCTTGATGATCCCCATGGGGAAACATTTGCTGGATTGTATTTAGTGCAGTCAGTGCAGATGCAACCAGAGAAAAAACAGTGACACAGGATGTTGGCACGGCAGAAGTTACACCAGTTATCATTCAACATTGATAAGTGTGCTGCCAAAACATTGTCAAACAATTTACAGTAGTAAAGTAATTGGGGCCCCACACCACCTTCCTCCCAATCTTTCTGTCTTTCACCTCCTCCTCCTCCATTTAGCCACCAATAACACTCCTCCCCTCCCACCACCAGTGTATCCCAGCGCCACCACTCCCCCCTCATTCACCAGGTGCATGGAAACTATTCACCCGTTGGCCCTTCCAGTCTCACAGCCTCACACCTCTGAACACACACTTGCTCGTCATAAATACTTCTGTCTGACGGCCGTAGCTGTTTCACTCCGATGTAAATGGCCTCTCCGGGGGACTGGACCTCATACCTCAAGTTGACTCGTATGTCTACTTGTGCAAGAATGGACCAGCAAGAGGGAGATTCCTCTGAAAAATGCATAAGGGATAACTCATAGCAGCACCACGTTAAAGAATCTAACAGCTGTTGAGTTCAGATCCCCTTGTTTTTGTTGAGTCTCATCTGGAAAGTAGCTACAGATTTTTCTCACAGTGGTGCATCTGTATTTATGGATGTTTTCTGAGTGGGAGAGCAGTGAGAGCCACTATTGTGTAAAGTCTCAAATAAAGTTCAAATTCCAAACTAATGTGAATTTAACCAAGAACAGACTGGATTTGAAAAAGCTTCTGTAAACTAATACAAGTAGTATTAACTCCACTCAATTGATGCATTAAGTGCTTCATGCCAGACTGAATTCTTTGAATTTATTTTTGCCTTTTCACTCACCCACAGCCATGTGGAGACAGTGGTAAAACCTCTACTATGTTAACATTGAAGACAAGTCTCTCATCTCCCTGGTATGTCTCCTTATATAGGCTCTGATCCTGGTCAACAACAAAATCACCGTCATCCATGCCAAGGCCCTCACCCCACTGACCAAGCTGCAGCGCCTCTACCTGTCTAAGAACATGCTGAAGGACGTGCCAGCCAACATGCCCAAGAGCCTGCAGGAGCTGCGCATCCACGAGAATGAGATCACCAAGATCAAGAAGTCCTCCTTCCAGGGCATGGCCCACATCATCGTCATGGGTAAGACACGTAAAACACTTCTTCATTTGTTTAAGAATGGGAATATTTATTTGGATTTCACAAGAGGAATGGCAGAAGATGGTACATATTTTCCAGCAGTAGGTCACATCTTCCAAGGTTTGTATATGTATCATCTTGTGGATGGCAGCAGTAGTAGTACTTTCGATCTCTCAGACTGTTTGACTCTTAGCTCGGTTCAGGTACGGCCCAATGAATTGCATCATTTGTTTCCACCGCAGTAATTTTGCCAACTTGGCCAGAACTTTTAAGGAACTTTATCTTTGTTTCAACCAGGGTCTAAATATAGTTTTCCTGTTGTTAATTCCTCAGAGTAACACCTCCCTACTCAGACATTTTCAGCCTTTCCTTCCTTCTCTATCTCAGTCGTGAAAAATCCAAGTCAAGAAATAGTATCCTAAAGAAAACAACACATTGACTCATACAAATTGTATTCCGAATTTTAAGTAACAAACAAATAGTTCAGACACAACAGGGCTCCAATTTTCACTTATTTATTGCACCATAAATCCGGATCAAAACACTCTGACCTCTGTGTAATGAAGAGCAGCAGTGCTCAAAACATCACCAGGATCTTGGTGCAGTAACTAAAGTGAAAATTGGAGCCCTGCAGCACTCAGGCTGTTTGTTTGTGTCTTAATGTTTGCTCCATTTTTGGCCCCTACAGCTTTCTCTTTTACTTTGAATGTGCATGTAGGCCTAATTTGTTTTTCATTTTTACTTCTTGGGTCTTCAGTTGTGGTGGAGGCAGAAATGGGAATGTGCAAGAGAGAGTCTGAGTTCCTTAGTCTTAAGGCTTGGGCTAAGGCTCCTTACATCCTGGGAGCATTTGATTGAATAGAGGCACAGACTTATCAGGACAGGACATTCCTGGGAAACGCTTCTTGTTTGGACATTGATCTAAAGATCCTCATTCAGCCTTTGTTCATTCATTGACCAGACTGCTCTGTGAATAACTTGATTTGTGTCAATGAGATGAATAAAAGCATGCAGTAGATCAGGGTTCCCCAATTCTGGTCATCAAGGGCCACTGCCTTACATATTTTAGAAGTTTCCTGCTACAACACACCTGATTCAAATGAGTGGCTCGTTATCAGGCCACTGCAGAGTTTGATAACGAGCTGATCATTTGAATCAGGTGTGTTGTAGCAGGAAACTACTGCATGCAAGGAAGTGGCCCTCGAGGACCGGAATTGGGGAACCCTGCAGTAGATAGACTTTAATAATTTGCATATTTTTCCAGACACATAATGGTGCAGCCTCAACAATCATGTAAAAATGTTAACTGTGGAGTATGTAAACTTAACCATACAGTAATTTAATATATCAACCTGGAGGGTACATGTGTGGAAATGATCAATGGGATTCATTTTCATGTGGAAGAGAGGCTCAGACTTCTTGCTCCACGAAGTAAGAAAAAAAAGTCATTCTATTATTTCTAAAGCAGAAAATGTGATCAGTCATTTAAAAACGCAATGATTTGAGAATTACGAACCCACCCTGACGAATCGGGAAATCTGGCATGGGGAAAGGCTGCGTTGCAAACACAAGCCATTTTGTTGCCCAAGACTTTGTTTACTCATGACTCAGCTCTATGTTCCCGTAACACACCAGAAGGGGAGTTAACAGGCGTGATCCACTGCTGATGTTCTGCTTTCTTTCTTTATTTCCTTCTTTCTGGGGTCTATTCAATCTTTTCCTCTTTTTTTTTTTTTCCAGAGCTCGGGTCCAACCCTCTGAAGAGCGCTGGGGTTGAAGCCAGTGCTTTTGTCGACCTGAAGAGGGTCTCTTACATTCGCATTGCAGACACCAACATCACAGAGATCCCCAAAGGTACGACAATGATATATTTTTCCACAAATACTTCTTTAAATGAGGGGATTTGGCTTAATCTGAGTTTTATCCAGTCAGTCTGAGCCAAAAATAACCATCTTCTATCAAAAGAATGCACAGTTGGATTTGAGTCCACAGTCAAACAATGGAGTGAAAGTGAAAAAGCACACGTAGTAATTCAAAACTAACCCTCATATTTCATGTGATGTGTATTTAGTGAAATGATACATGTAATGAGATGTATTTGCAAAATAATTTGGTTCGACAGACTTGGAAAGAGACACTCCTTTGTATCTATCAAAAGTGGTTTCTTAATGTCTCCTAAGCCACAGAGATATAAAGGTGTTTGTCTTGAGTCATCACATCGTTACTGATGGTTTGTCCTGTCAGGTCTGCCCAGCTCTCTCTCTGAGCTGCACCTGGATGGAAACAAGATCACCAAGGTGACAGCCGACAGCCTCAAAGGCCTGAAGAACCTGGCTAAGTACTAAAAATTATTATTTTCTTGTATAGTCTTGATCATTTTTCTTTTCTTTCTTTTTTTTAACCTCAGGTTTTAATGTAACTTTTACCAAACAGTGGCCTTTGTGGCACTAATGGTTGTTCCAGACCAACTTTGTTTAAGAAAGTTGCATTACGTAAGCTTTTGTTACATAACGCTGCTTTATTTCATCTTTCAAAAGTTTCATAGTCTTTCTTTAAGAATTAGAGCATGCATTTTAGTTCTTGTTTATGTTGTCTGACAATTTTTCATGCCGTCTCGTGTTTTCATTTCTTTGACGTGCATCGGCTTGGAAGTCTGGTTCTGGCATCACCATTTGTTTGATTTACTATAGAACAAAACCCAAGACCTAAACAGGAGTTTTCGGGATAATCCAAATGACTGGTTTGCTCATTAAATTGGTTACACTGTTCAGATTGTGCCAAAGATGACATACCAACCTAGAACAAAGAGGACTTTATTGCAGCATGAGTAGAGAATGTTAATATTTAGATTTCTTGTTGTTCTTTTTAGCCATTTTACCGGCTGTATATTTTGCCAAACGCTGATGTAACTATCTCAATTTCTCCATTCATGCAGTTGGTTCTGTTCTGTGTTTGTATTTCTGCACACCTGCACGCCACAGTATCTCATCGACTTGCTATCTGTTTGTTCTTGCAGACTGGGTCTGAGCTACAATGAGATCAGCACTGTGGAAAACGGCACACTGGTGAACGTCCCCCACCTGCGAGAGCTGCACCTCGACAACAACGCTCTGACCAGCGTGCCCCCTGGTCTGCCTGAGCACAAGTACATCCAGGTACGGTGTGAATACACAGCATGATCCCAGGGGGGAGGAGGAGGGCGGGGGGGTTGTTATTGCAAACATTTAGTTCCAGCAAATTAACTCTGCCTGAGCCTTATAGTTGTGTTTCTCATGGTGTGATCACACACAGCTCGTTTTCTCTGATCGAAACCATACTGAAAAGTTTCCTTTGTTGCATTTTTGCATTTTTGTTTTGTTTTGTTTAGGATCACACTGCCCGAGTATAACTCATCCAAGACTTCCATAACAAAAGTCACATGGATTCGTTTAGTTTGTTTATTGAGTCAAGTGTTGGTAGCCGGTCATGCTATAGTATTACAGAGCTTGGAGGTGTGTGTGTGGGGGCGTAAACAGACCTGATTCCAGGCTCTTCAGCTTTAGTTGGACTACAGTTTATTTTATATTCATCAGGCTTGTCGAGCCTGAGTAACTGCTGCATCGATCCCATGGGGCTGTTTGTGGTCCTTTCCTGCAGTAGGTTGGGATTATACATTGATTGAACCATCTTTTCGCAGTTATTTTGTGAACACCCAGGGTTTACTGGCGTCGGCCTTGAGCAGACATAACAAAACAAACTGTGGAAAGATATGACCCAGAAATACTCTGAACTCCCATCAAGTTGTTGTCCACTGTGGAAAGAAAAGAAAAAGTTTCTTCAAATTCAGACTAGGACACTGAAGTAACTGATTCCCCTAAATAAGAAAAATGGTTCATATGGGTATAACAGCCAATCTTTTTAAATCCAGGATGTTTTTATTATTAATTAATTATAGTAGTGTTCAGGTTTTTATTTTAGGAATTATATCCAAAAAGACTATTTATATCTCTATTTGTTTCTTACCTGCTCTTTTTTGTGTAACTCATTGTCATCTTTCCTCATGTAACGTTTGTTGTTGTGCGATCTGGCAGCTTTGACCTCTGTAATTAGCCTTATATTGTCAGTCCCAGTGAGACAGCAGCACGTCCATCCTTTTGTTCTTATTTCTAGGATTTCTTCACCGTCGGTCTCACTGCTGCATGACGAAGGCCACTGTTCTCCAAACACAGCGTTTAGCTGCCCACTGTTTTTATGTTTCACTCTTTGCTTGTTCTTAAGTAACAAGCTGCACAGCTCTTTGGTTTTTTGGAGTATAATCACACAGGAAATATTTTTGTCTTTCCTTCACTGTTTTTAGTTAAACAAGCTGAAGAGAGAAAAACTATTTGGCTTTCTTGAGCTGTTATTATTCATTTGGTGACTTATTATTATCCTCTTTATCTGCTTTATTTTGGAAAATCTAAATCATTGCCATCCACATCCTAGCCGGTGACCGAAGGTTGTTATTATTTTAATCCCTTCTCTAGGTGGTCTACCTCCATGTCAACAAGATTGCTGCTGTAGGAACAGAGGACTTCTGTCCTCCTGGCTTCAACACCAAGAAGGCCATGTACTCTGGCATCAGCCTGTTCAGCAACCCCGTGCCTTACTGGGAAGTCCAGCCGATCACCTTCCGCTGCGTCTTCGACCGCTCCGCCATCCAGCTCGGCAACTACAGGAAGAAGTAGAGAGTCCTGAGCACCTCTGCAAAGGAAGTGTGTGTTTGTAAATGAGTGTGTGAAAGTTTTGTAAGCGTGCGTGTTTGACCACAGCCCTGCCCCCGCCCCATCCCGTTACCAAACACTGATCCCGCCCCTTACCAACACTGCCTCCCCCACAAACGATGATGTCATTAATCCACGCACTCATTTCAAAACTCCCGTGGACATGGACCTCAAACACTACATATCATTTTCATTATTTAGCTTCGAGGTTGGTGCAACCTAAGCAAACACACATACATACACGCACACACATACAGCAACCACCAGTATACTATGGTGATGCTCTCACACACAGCTCATCATTCATAAGACCAGTTTAGCAAGCATTAACATTGCAAATATGTTGTTGTACCGTTCATGCTGTAACATATTATTGTGTATAATATGTGCATTTCATTCAGTGGACACATTGAAATTCAGAAGTGAACGCTAACCAAAAAAAAAAAAGAAAGAAATTTGAAATCTCACTCAGTGAAAAACTGTTCTGAATCCCGTTGATCCATCGTATGACATGTGAGAACGCTGGCCTGTAGAGCAGGCGGCAAGGGCTTAACTTGTGTTTCACAATACCTGTAACAACTGGTAAAGTAGAATGTACTAGATATTACCTGTGTAACTAGGAATAGCATTCAGAGTGTAACATTACCACGCTGCACTCCATGAACGATCTCCGAGTTTCTATTTGTATTGTACTCAATCCAAGTAGAGATATAAAAAAAAAAACGCAACAGTGACTTCTATCATATTGTAATTTTTTGTGCTTACTTCAGTGTTGATTTTAGTTTCTCGTCATCACATTCCATCCCCTGTTTCTCTCGTGTATGTTGTTCCATTAAAAAAAAACAAGAAAAAAAAAACAAGGTGAAAATAGCTTCTAAAAAATGTAGAATAAACCATGTATGTTTTAAACAGAAGCCACTCCCAAAGATTTATATGCATGCTCTTATTTTTTTTTTCCTTTCAACTTGAACCTGGTGCTTTCTGGAATCTCTTGTTAATGCGTGTATGTATGTCTCTCATTGTTTCCCTGCCCTTTATTTCTTTTCTTTTTTTTTCTTTTTTTTGTTTTATTTTCAAGATAAAGAAAATTGGAGGGTGCATGTGGACTAGCATGCCCACAGCACCCATGTTGGTGTGAATGTTGTATGTATAGACGCTGTATATAAATGCTGTATAAAAAAAACTCTCATCACTTAAAGGCACAAGCACTTACCATAGCTCAGACTTAATATATCAGCAACAAAGGTGTTCCTCTTTTTTTCCGGAGCAGGGGCTCCAGCTAAGGTGTCCTGAACAAAATAAAAATACTAATGGAAAAAGTAGCAGTTTTTGATGGATGTAATGACCGAGAACGTGCATATTATCAATGATGTGAGCAGATATTCACTGGACGATACTGCAGGAGCTACAGCATTAATGCAATTAGGGTAGCGGATTTCTGGCGAACAAGGTCAAGAGGAGGCACAGGTAAAATGTATTGAGAAACAGCAGGTGAGAAACCTTGACTTGTGCTTACATACATAGGAAACACATATTATCTGAGAATATTAATGATAGGAAATGTTGACAAAGACCTGTGTGCTAAGGCTGCGTGGGATTGGCTCTGAGACATTTAAAATATTTAGAAAATGTCCTCTCCATGAGCGATATTTACACATATTAATGCTTTTTATCATTCCAGACATTTCGTAAGGCGTCTGAGCAGCTGCAGTTGTATTTTGAAATAATCCACTTAAAAGTAGCCTGGCTCTAAACAGATTCAACTTTCACGGGCACTTTTCAAAGTCATCAATCATTCTCACATTAACTAGACACTTTATCCAGTGTCTGTGATGAAAGTGCTGTTTTTGTGTCATCTGGTAATAATAAGATATGTTACAGATGTTTGAACATACTGTACTCTTGTCAGCTAGTAAATACAGGTCAGAGTCTTCTTCTCTGTCCAGTAAGTTATAACTTGGGGGACCATTCATCAAGTGAAAGATGTCAGTATGAAACAGGTATTGCTCTTGCAGGAATAGGTGGGCCTTAGCTACCATTTTGGCTTTCATTAAAACATTAAATTGTACATTAAATCAATGACAGTGTCCAGCCATATAGACCCAAGTCTCACAAAATACTACTGTTAGGAGCCAAGGCCAGTCCCAGAATGCATTGGCCAAGAGGCAAGGTATGCTCAGGACAGCTGGCCAGGCCATCACAGGATGTACTGTATACATTTACAGGACATATATGTATCTATACACAAACAGACAGACAACACATTCAGTTTTGAGTCTCCCCCCTGTGTCTATGGTTTTGGAGGAGGAAACCAGAGCTCCCTGAGGAAGAACACGCAACGTCCACACAGTCCAGCAGGTTTGATAATAGACCTTGTTGCTGCAAGGCGATAACATCGACCACTGAGCCACCGTACCACCACGTCGAAGCGCCATGCTGAGAAAAAATACTGGGCTAAAGGCTCTAAAAAAAGATTGACTCACTGCTATTGCCCCTGCAGCCTCCCATTCAAATTGATGGGTTTTGTGGGCTGAAGAAAAAAAAATATTTGCACAAGGACCATTTCTGGCCCATGAGCCACTGGTGATTTATAGTCCTTCAGTCATTTACGTGACTGTAACGGGAATATTTAGGTTAAAGAAAAAAGACAGAAGTCCCTTGAGACATGTATGTGGTTTTGACTCCTGCTTCTGAAGTAGGTCGTACAGTGTATGATAATCTAATAATCAGTGATACAAAGAGTTTACATTTTCACTTTTGTCCCTTTTTAAACTGACACTAAACTCTATGTTATAGTATGGGATCTCAGAGGGGTCAAAATCAGTAATATGCTACCTGATGAATTAAAATAAGTAAACTTAATTAAACTGTGTCTCATCCTTTGTTTTTCAAATTCAGCTCTAACAATCTATGGGAGAAAACAATCCCTTTGTTTTTACTCTTTAGATGCTTCAAATTGTTTTGTTTACTTTTCCCTTTGTCTTTATCCTAACACATATTTAATACATCAGTCAATCAATCAATCAATCATCTTTTTTCCAACAATTAACACAGTCTGTTTTATTTTAACAGCAAGATATGAATCCTTTTATTTTCATAAGCAATGGCAACAATGTGAAATGTGAGATAAATTGGCTGTATATGGGAAGAAAATAGAGAAACATACGGAAATTTGTGGGAAAGTATAGATTAATGATGATAAAACAAATAATTTATCTTTTTCTATTCTGTAATCACAAATGAATAATACTTTTAAATGTGCAAAATACCCAGAAGTGAAGGTGTCCACTCTCATATGCCTCCATATGACTTAAAATGTATAATACATACATAAACGTGGGGAATCAAATTACAAATTATGAAAACAATTTATCCAAAAAAAAGAAAGGAAAACAAGAACCCACAAAAAGACAAGAACATTTTAAGATTTATAACTCTGAATCTTCTCCTTCTGATATGACTTCGGTCTCGTTTTGTTTATTTATTTATTTTTTTAAAAGACAAGGACAGTCTGAAAAGCATTAGTGTTTGAGCCCTGGCGCTCATCCCAGCTCCTCAGAGTGAGGAGCTCAGTAGACTTAGCATGAATGCACTTGATGCACTTCAATCTGTTGCCCCCGTGTGGTGTTTATCAGTACAGCACTTCTTCTCTCCCTCTCTCTCTCTCTCTCTCTCTCTCTCCCTCCCTCTCTCAGTGAAACACACATACATACAAGTGCAGTGCGATCTGATCTCCTAAACACACGTCTATCTTATAGACCATAAGCACTTAGAGTTATTGCTTTAGGCTCTGTGCCAATATTTTGTGTGTGTGCATGTGTGTGTTTTGTTGTGTGAAACTGGGATTCCATCGACCTAAACACTTGCTCCTACGCCTATTTGCTCGGTGTGAGTGTTTTCACATGCGTGACTGACCGGGTGCGTCTGTAGGTGAAGTGCCTGTCCTGTGGCACTTATGCAACCAATAAAGTAACCTGAGCTGAGCCGCTTCACAGTGTCCAGAGAAGAGTGGCGGCGAGATCCCGCTGAAAAGCAGATGTGCCACAGATTTATGCAGACGGTTATTTCAACGTGCAAATCCCAACATTAATCAAATGCAGCCTACACTCAAACATATGGGATTATACCTGTCTGAATTCCCACAATGTGATGCTGAATTCCTCAATTAAATCCTCCTATCAACATGTGTAAAGCCCTGTCATTACTGTGCATAAGATATTTTAAATGAAAACAAAACAAAACGCTTTGTCTGGCCCAGTTTACACCATATCCCTTAATTGGGGATTGCAAGATAACGATCTGGTGATGTGTTTGTGAGATACAGGTCTAGAAAAAGAAACAGAGGTATGTTGTGCTAAGTAGATCTTCTCGTCTGATTTTAGCGCTCGTTCACTCTTGCAGCACATGTGAGCCCATGAGACAAGGTGAGGGAATCACTCAGCCTTCCTGCGGATGAGTGTTTTAAGCTACAGTGCTTTCCACATGACCACATGGTAGGAACAGAAGGTGGTGTCTGGGTGCTGTCTGAGATTTTATTAGAAGCCTCTGTGTGTCCATGCCAAGCGGTCCCAGAATATCCCTGTTTGCTAATATGCTTGCTTGGATCTCCATCTGTGTACCTCTGTCAGAGCATGTGCATGTGTGTCTCAGCTGTTAAGTTTTGTTTCTTTTCTCTTTTCTATGCTCGTATTCATGCATCAGTGCATGTGTCTGGGTGTGTGTGTGTGTGTGTGTGTGTGATGCTGACGGGAAGCTGCACTTTTAACCAATGCCAGATTGTTTCACAAGCTGGTTTTTATCTTATATGTTTCATCATCTCTGATAAACACAGTAGCTTATATGTCCAGTGTTGGGTCTTGTAAATCAGTGACAAAGGGAAGTGGATTTTTTTTCCTCTGGCAAAAGAAATCACACTTTGCAGTTAAAATCATTGTAATGATTTTGAACAACCCATTTCATGCAGACATGACAAATATACTAAATAATAAATGATGAAACATGAAGTTACTGTTGCACAAATTGGACACATACGCTGCTAAAGTGAGCCTACCTCTTGCAATTTTTTTTTCTTTACAAATATTCAAAGCTGTTTCCTTGATTAGAGACAGAGGTTAAAAAAACAGGTTTCTGTTCTACCAGGCAACAGATGATTTCTATCAGTAAAAATGATAACTCAAGCCCCATGATACTGTAGGCTACAGAGTCACCCTTGATGATGACATGGAGAAAAAAGAAAGTGCATTGTTGTTGCATTCCCATGTAGGCCTAGAGCTAATAAGCACTTGTAACTTTTTGGCACATAAACTTTTTGTTGCATAAACTTAAAATCCGACATAAACTAGTACAGACTTGCTGATATATAACCTGAAACATCCAAATAATGTGTAACTGGATGTACAAGTAGCTGTAGAAACAATAGTAGGCTATTTAGCTGGACATGCTAATTTAATTATGCTGTGTACCTTTGCTCGCAATTGATTTAGCAGGTATTTCAACTTATTGTTGTTATTATTTTGTAATTTCCAGAGCATAATAAATTAAATGTTGGCTATAGTTGTCATATACTGTGTAGCAGAATTTGGTTTCTGTGAATCTGTGTGTATGTCTGTATGGTAATAATCAAACTTAAAACCCAAGTTGAAAACCCCAAGCCTCTATCTTTTTTTCTGATTCCATCACTTTGCATTATTACAAGGAGCCTGATGTAATAAGGCAAATAAATTATTTGAAAAACAGCAATAAAAGCTAGTGAGAACATATTGAAGGGAAGGAAGGCTGACTAAGCGAAAATGTTAGTATATGTGTTTTCCAGCCTCCATAATAAGATCAGTTTGGACCAGTTTCTTTCTGGTTCACGAAAATACTGCCAGAAACACAGTTAAAGGCAGCCAACCCTCAGAGAAACAAACATTCGTGCACAGAAGGACATAATGCGAACTGTGTGCAGAGCAGCCCCGTGTTATCCTTTATCTGAGGATTTGGGCTGTCGTTTACCTCTGGGTGACATAAATCAGTTTCCCAGACCGTGTCTATTTCCATTGTATCCATAAAAATGTCATTTAAAAAAAAAAAGGAGACAGTAGGCTATAAAACGCTTCAAATCAGTCCTATAGGCTATAATTTCCCAAATTTGTTGCGAACAATCAAATACTATTCTCAAATCTGGAAATACAGCATCTTTTCGATGACTGGAAATCGTATAACACTAAAACCTAGAATAGACACTTTTTCTGCTTTGTTAATGAATCTTGCCATTATGGTCAGAAGTTATGAAGAAGAAAAAAATGGCCACCCCCCCTTGTCTCTAAAATGGAAAAGTAAGAAGTAAACTTTCCTTTTCAATTATTAATCACTAAGCCTGCACTGTGGGCCAACATAAATATTTCCGACTGGTCAAATTTGCGTGATGTCTAGTGTTGGGCTCAATTCTCCATTATGTCACCTGAGGCTCTTAGCATGAAAGTAGATTAGCCTGCTTGTGGCTAGTTACGGCTGACCTTGGGGCCTTATGAACTGCTATTGTTAGATTGGTCTGTAATGGTTTGTATCCCAAACCCATTTGGCAACCAGTCAGCCAAGCCAAGGCTAAAGGCCACCAAAAGCTGGTTAGCTAGTTAGTTAGCAAGGCTAAAAACATCTGTGAAGTTGAAATTTCCACTAAGGCCCTAAGAAGCAGCAGTCTGAAATGTTGATTCTCAATTAAATTGGTTGTGTCACTTCTGTATTATGGGAAATGACTTTATTCAGTGTGAACTGTGGTTCTTAATGTAGCTTTAATGATGTTTAGCAGTTTTTGTTGGGGGAAAAAGGGGCAACTTGGGCAGGGACAAATGTTTGGGTCGATTTAAATTCAATGAATGGAAAAAGTTCAATCAACGTTCTTGTTATAGCCTGTCATACACTTCATGTTTTCTTCACTTAGATCAAAACACGATTTGTTCACTTTTGATGAATTCTAACTGATATAACTTGGCTTCATCACTGGGAAATCAAACTGTTTAACGTATTAGGAAAAAAAAAATCAGTGGAAAGCCAATGTCTGCCATCTGGTCTAATGGAAAGGATATGAGAGCACAAGGCAGACATCAACACATTGAAGGAAAAGCACAGTGACTAAGCATTCTGACAAAATGTTTGTTTTCCAGCCTCCAATATGTGAAAAGTCTGGAACATCTGAAGTCTGGGTCGACACAAAAACACTGCCTGTAACAGAGGTAGAAACACACCGACCTCAAAGAAATAAATGTTTTTGCCAGTTTGCTGATGAAGGGCACAAATGTGACCCGTGTCTGAACCAATGGAAAGCACAGTCTGAGAGGCTTGTCCATTCTTAACCCTGTATTCAGAAGATTTCTTATAACATATTTGCACACAAATTAAACTCAATTTAATCAGTTGATGGCCCAATTGAATAATTAGATATCTTAAGTTATCACAGTGTAAACTAGTTTTTGGGATATCCACATTGAGGTTGTAAAAAAAAGAAGAAGTTGTTTCTAAGTTTACAGTAATATCATGGAGGATAAGGTGTATTTCCCATTGGTTATGAAGCTTTTGGCAACACCATGTATTACAGAGGTAACATATCAAGGTCATTTGTGAAGGTCAGACCAAAATGGCAGCAGTCCATGGAGATATTGAGACAAATAGGGGACAGAATCAAAATAAGGAGGAAGCTTAATGAGCCACCTGCGCTGCATGGCCCCACCTGACACCAGGTGTGCAGACAACCCACATACAGTATCTGACCTCTACTATTTTTGCTCAGGAATGCAGTATATTATGATATGTGTACTATGTATCAAAGGTTGGACATTTGGGAATTCAGCTTTCTCTGTCCTAACATACATTGTTAGTATCACACAGTCCATTGTTAAATATTATAGAGGATCAATTGAGCTATACCTTTCAAGTTCTAAACAACAGGGAATATGGAGTCTGTTGTTTCAAAGACACTATCAATTTTAGTCTGTGAATCTGGGCTGTTTATTTAAGGAAGCAGCCAGCCTGGTATTGCTCAGAGGGACTCACCTTTAAACTCTGGACAAACCAAATGCTGAAATCTACAAAGCAGATGGACCACATGTAGGTTGTCTCAACTTTTACTTAATTACCAGACCAGCAATTTAAACAGGGAACAGAGAGCTGCTGAATGATTCTCAGAGGAATCAATAGTCCTGTCAAACCCTTTTAGTGTGAGCCCTTTCCTTATTAATAGATATATAAAGGATATTGGCTATTTAAAAATTGTATGCTCAGACAATAGTTTTTGTTCTCATAAATGAAGCAAGAGCAATGGATTTCTAATTCAACTTAAAACATACAATTCATGATTTTAAAAAATGTATTGCACTAGATGCTATTCTTTGTTACTCAGTTGGACGATACATGTGTTAAGTGACTTTTGAGGAGGAGTATAATATAACTATTGACCCAACAAGACTATACTGGTACTAATGACTTGCTTGTGTCTGTTCAACTTTGACTCTACAGTCATCAATCACTGGAGGTCAGTTAAGAAATTCACGGGAGTCAAAAATTAAAGAGTTACTCAGAAATAAACTTCTCCAGCTGGAAAGGAGTGACTCAGAAGCAGAGGCCATAAAAACATAAAAAAAGTGGATTTAATGCCTCACTAAATGGGTCAAATTAAGTTGAGATATGGCTGCAGAGAGAGAAAATAGATGTGGTACATCCTTCTACATCTTGTATCAAAAATCTGAGATGCATTAAAAAGCTTAGATGACAAATTGTGGGGGTTGTGTGATGCTTTGTGTACTTGAATGACTAACAGTTTGTTTTTCATCCGCATACAACTCAAAACCACAAGGCCTTTGTTTGAAAGGTAAGTGGTCGACATTAAAGGGACACGCCACTGTTTTTTCAAGATTTTGCAACCAGCTCTTTCATTTCTAACATTTTACTCAGCAGAGTTTAGAGGTGCAGTCTTAACCCTCGGGTTGTCTAGCTCTATCCATACAATAACTAACACCAAGGTGACATATTGAGTATCGTAACAGCTAAAGCTAGAGTGACCCCAAACCCTTTCTTTCAAATCCAAAGGTCATTGAAAAGGTTTTTGTGTGTTATTTCTTAAAAATGCATACTGTTCATCAGTGAAAAGGGTCAAACTCTGCAGATACTAGCAATGGACTAACCAATTCTGAAAAGGCAGCTGAAGCACTTGAGTGTTGCTACATTTTTTTTTCTTACATATCTTGAGAAATCAGATATCTTGATTAAGAATGTGAAGAATGAAGGTTTTTCCACAAATGCGTCCAACATGGTCTCTGAGAATAGAGTGTGAGTAGAGTAACAGACCACGCTGCAACCTATTAAATCCAGGCGTCAATTCCCGGCATGGTCTGACGGCATGATGGACGTCCACCAACAAATGGGAGAAACATTTGTCTATTTTCTTTCGCTCACCCCACCTTTCAGATGACTAAAACATCACCCTGGTGCATTTTATCCATTTGTCTCACTGTTTGTATACTGCAGAGAAGGGACAATTGCAGGGCATCTAAGTAACAAGAAATATGTGGGGGTGCAAGACTGGAAAAAATGTACAATAATTTATAGCAAAGACATATGGGATCAATTTGATTTGCTTCAACCCACCTTTCTCCCCTTGCAGAACCATGCCTTTGTTCAAAAACAGAGAAGAAATGTTTGCGTCAAGTGTTATGTAAGTCTTCTTTGGCTCTCCCATTACTTTTTGGTCAGACTTTCCAAAGCCTAATTCACGTCTCAAGAGGTAGTTGAATTTGGTCTCATAAGCGGCGGCTGGGTTAAATGGCTGCCAGAGATCATTTTCGCATTTTTCCCCCCACATAGCTTCCCCTACTCTTGAGATTTTTCCATGCACGAAGTACCCATCTCCAAGTTGAGCTTGTAAACATGTTGGGGTGATTGTTTGGAGAGCAATTGAAGACATACTAAAGAAGTGGGAAGGTCAGAACTGGTAGAAAAGGTTTAGGTTGTATCAACAACACTTCATAATTTTTAAAGTTTTTTTTCTCCTATGTCCTGTTGCACCTGCTCATGGTTAGGTAACTGCACTTTTTGGATGATGCTCCCCAGACACAATAATGCTGATGACATCTTCCATTTGTGTGACGACCTGACTCCAGGAAGAAGAAGCCTCCTCTCCTCCTCCCCCCTCCTCCGCCTCCTCCTCTTTTTTTTTCCTCCCTGTCTCTCCATCTACCCCTCTCTTTCTCTCCTCCCCCTCTCTCCTTCTTTCCCTCTGTGTTTTTCTCCAGAGACTTCCAGTTTTTGAACACCACACTGTTCTTACCTACTGGCCCTCCACCCCTCACACACGAAAAGAGAGAAGCTCAGGTAAGCTTGCATATGGAGGCATGGATTTGTGATTTCCTGTGTGATTATTCCTCTTTATTTCTGTTTTCCGGATGGGATTGTCAGCTGTCACTGCTAGGCTTTTGGAGCATGGGCTAGTGCTGCAGGAGAAGAAGGACAACAAAGCATACAAGACAAAATAAGTTACATGATTTGCATTTTGGATTTAGAAAATGCAAGACTGGTGTATCAGCTTAGATCTTGCATGCTTATGTGGCTCGATACTGTCTTTGTTTCAAAGGTCTTGGTGACTTTACACTTTGGAAAATCATCTGTTGCACTTGGATTCAGTGTCTGTCTGCATATTTCATGGGTCTGGTAATCATCATTCTGGTCTTGCATTGTCTGCAGGGTTGTTGTTTCTTTTAACAGTCATCATCTGACCTTTCTTGTTTTAGATTTGGTTTTAGTACTTCTGCATGTTTGCTTCATTGTTTATAAACCTAGATGATAATGAAAAAGTTTTTATTTTTTTTAACCATCTAATATGTTAAAATAGATCTTCAAAGTATACAGTATGTGTAGCTACTCTATAGGAACCTCTGCCTTGCATTAATGCTTCCACTGCTGGTTTATGTAAAAAATCTGATGAGTTGGTTCTGGGAGCAGAAGCAGTTCTAGCTGCAACTATAATTATGTGGTTCAAAACAGATAACTGAAACAAGGAATCTACGTCTCAGATCGGTTGACATGAACTCTTGACCGATTATGTACCTAACACTCAGGGGAGTGGGTGTGGCACTAGTCTGTGGTGCATGTTGGGGGGCTGTAGACTGTAACCCTTTTGCATCACAGTTTAATAAAGATGAACTTATTCAATTCATATTCTTAAACTGATCAAAAACGGTTTGTATTATTACCATAAACTATCCACTAAACCTCCAAAAGGAGCAACTTAAATGCATTTGTATTTTCTAAGATTTTCATTTACATTTTATTGCAACTCCAACTTCTAACTTTTTGTTATTCCCTCCCCTTCTCTTCTGTCTGTTTGATTCCCAGAAGCCATGTCTCCTCTGCGTGTACCCCTGTTGGCCATACTGGTCAGTATGGCCCTGTGCCAGTATTATGACTACGACTATCAGCCTAATTCCATGCTGGGACCCTCAGGGCCCAACTGTAATCAAGAATGCGAGTGCCCAATCAACTTCCCCTCTGCCATGTATTGTGACAGCCGCAGGCTCAAGTTTGTTCCCGTAGTCCCAACAGGGATCAAGTACCTGTACCTCCAGAACAACCAGATTGAAGAGATCAAAGCAGGAGTGTTTGACAATGTTACTTCCACCCTTCTCTGGCTTGTACTTGACAACAACCAGATCACTAATGGTAAGATTGCAAAGGGAACAATCGATAAACTCACTGGCCTGCAGAAGCTCTTCTTCAGCAACAACAACCTCACAGAGCCAATCGTCCCCCCCTCAAAGTCCCTTGATGAGCTGAAGTTGATGCACAACAAGATTTCCAAGTTCCCCTCTGGACTCTTGTCTGACAAAGAAAATTTGACCTCTGTCAACATTCAGCACAATCAGCTAACATCCGATGCCATCTCGGGGGCATTCAAAGGGCCAAAGAAGCTGCTGTTCCTCGATGTGAGCCACAATAAGCTGAAGAAGCTGCCAGCCGGTACCCCCAGTTCACTGGAAGTCCTCTACGCTGACTTCAACGACATTGATGGCATCGGAGCAGGATACCTGAACAAGCTGCCCTCACTGCAGTACCTGAGGGTCTCCCACAACAAGCTGGTGGACAGCGGCATCCCTGCTGGAGTCTTCAACGTGACGTCACTGATAGAGCTGGACCTGTCTTTCAACAAGCTGCAGTCCATCCCTGAGATCAACGAACAGCTGGAGCATCTCTACCTCCAGGCCAATGAGATCAACAGTGAGTGCTACTCTATACTTATTAGCATTGTTCCATTCAAAATGTCTGAGCTGCCCTATGGCATTTCCTTAAGTCACAGTGAAAAGGAAGTTGGACCATCTTTAGATTGACAAATGTATTTCCAAATGAAACAGTATATTTGAGAAGGGTTTCGTTCAAACTCAATCTATCAAATGTTGCTCTTTAATTGGGAATGGCTTCGAAAACACAATGCAATACAAAGCTGTAAAGGGCTTTTAAAGAGAAACAGAGCTGTAGTTTTAAGGAGTGTTGGCCTCCACCAACAAGTTCCTCACCCTCATTGTTAAATCAGGGGTAAATTAGACCTCAACCACATTCTTTGGAAAAAGAAACAGTGTTTTTGCCAACTGACATTTAAACACACACCTCCTGTTATGGTCTAAAAAGCTTTACTAGCTAGCGACCCAATAGCTGGCGATCCAGTGTCATTTTACATTATGGGCGGGGTTAACCCAAACACATTGATTGGATGAATTTATGTGTCGCCTTGAGTTCAACATGAGTCATCAAAACATTGCTCTGTAGCGCTATGAGTGGTCAAAAACATATATAGAGCTAGAACTTTTTTTTATTTTTTTACCAATTTATGTAACTTTCTCCTCATTTTTGGTTCTCTGCAGAGTTTGAGCTGTCAAGTTTCTGCAAGTATGTGAGTCCCGTCAACTATTCCCGCCTGAAGCATCTGCGCTTGGACGCCAACAACGTCACACACAGCAGCATGCCCCCTGAAACCTCCAACTGCCTGCGTCAAGCTTCAGAAATCATGTTCGAATAAGGACTTCCCCCAGATCTCTGACCTCCGCCCCCCTCTACTATCATGGCACAGCTCAGCTGGAAGCCTCGTGGATTTAAATGTCATACTACCCCACATTTTTTAAGTACTGACACGTCCTTGTCTGTGACTGTAAGTATTATGCAGATATGGGGTATTGTCATGGCATCTTCATCAATTTGATATAAATTTAAAGCTGAGCTAATTTGAGATACAGTAAATACATTGGAAAATCTTGCAAAATATGCAAGATAAGCTCATTTCATTAAGCACATTTTTTACAGCAGACAATGTATAAAGTAGATAACCAAATGTCCTATGAATAGGAATTCATTTGTGTGCTTTGATTGAAGACCCACACTTCAAACATTCCAATCTTTGATTATATTGATTACAGACACAATGGAGTAAACAGTGGTTAAGTACTCCAATGTCTCAGTTCAATTGTAGTGCCAATTTGTTGTCTGTCTTGTATGTTCCAGTGTTTAGCATGTATGGTATACAACGATTAATCCATTGCTGTGCAAAGGACCAGCGAATGAGGATTGCATACTCGGTGTGTAATGCCTAAGTGAGAAATGATGATCAAAATGTAAAATAGCTGTTACATTGCAGTGACATTTTCAGTCTTTTTTATTTTTCTAAGGAAAATTCCAGTGTCTGTCATTTTCACCCATGACTTCCCAGTGCATTCAATGTCCCATTTTTAGTGTTAGAAAGTAGAATGAATGACACCAGTTTAGATGACACTGGCATTGTCCTCAAAAGTAAATATTTCTTATACTGGCCTTCTTCTTCTTTTTCAGAAATCACAAGTTAAATTGTTTCTTTACATTGCTTAATTCCCAGCTGTCCACTGTCATGCACATTGCTGATTTGTATACAACATTTGCATTACTTGCATGCATCCAATGGTACCGTTCTTTGATAATAAACTACAGCTTTTGCAGTTAAGGTTCTCTCATTGTTACGTTGTTGTTTACCACAATTGATAAAACACCAAGTCACCATGGCCTTACGGTCCTGTTGACTGAAGTTATGTTACTAGGATACCACGTTTTGTTTAGGTTTAATTTGTCTTTTTATTGTGATTTCTTATGTGGCCTTTGACTCAGTAACTGTTCTTGGATTTACTGTGAGGAAACCAAACACAGTTGAATAAACTATGTTTCCAAAATATTTGTATGATATCGCTTTTTAAACGTGCTGTAATTAATTTCTAGCATGCGTGAAAACAAATTGTTCAAGACGTCTTTTATGCTAAATATTTGACTTATGTACTTTTTAACCCTGCATCTTTTATGATGGATTTATAATAACTAACTTAACTAACACATAGTAACCAATGGTTTATTGATTGTTTGTAAATCCTTTATTTCATAATTCCTAAATTAGCCACTAGTAAAAGCAACTAAAGGGAGGTGAACCTTACTGCCCTACAATGACTGAAACAACATGACACCACACGTATAAACTCTGCATTGAGTAGCAAGCTCATACCAAGTGAAATGAGATGACAAAAACATTTCATCTACAGGAATAATATAGTATACCAAGGACTCTCAGAGTTGGGTTTGATCTGAGCTTTATAACAGAGATGCAACTGGTTGCATTTGCAACTACTTATTCTGTGGGGGTGTTCTGTATGACTTTCAGCTGCTATTTTCACTTATGACATCATAAAGTTTGCTGAAAAGCAGTTTTTAAGATGGACATAACGTCCTTTCGTTTATGCTCCAAAGCCTGATAGACTTTGCATTTGTGTTCCCTGGTTTTGACTTTGAGCCTCTAGAGTCATTCATTTACAACTGTTACATAAAGGACCTATCATCTTTGTTCAGTCCCACATTGCAGCTGAGCTGGAGTCAAACAAATACTGCTGGTCCTGGAGGGATGCAGGGGTTGCAGGGTTTTACTTGCAGCTTTAGGACATTTTCTGTGTAAATCTACCCGTCCAACTGTCTCAGATAGAAACCACAAATTCTCCAGGACAGTTTAAAAAGTACTTTTCTTTGGTCGGTGGAGTTTCAGTGCAAACAGTTAACGTTTCCTGAAGAGAGTGCTGCTCTTTCCAATAAGATAAATCTTCAATCTGCATATTTGGCAGGTCGCAGGTCCTCCAGCTGCTTGTTGCCACCAACTGTAGTGGATAAATGTAATTTCTCCATAACCTTCATCTAGAGCATTGTTTTACAGCCAATACTGAACCATTTTAGGAGCAATCCATGTAGGGATGATTTTGTAGCAGCCTGCTTACTGTATGTCCTACAGAGAGGAGCACTGTTCAGCTCTATTTTCTCTCCTGTCTTGTATCTCTGCAGGTTACCTGAACACAACCAAGAAAAATAACAATTCCAAGTCCTGTTCAGCTTTTCTTGGCCAAGTGCTTTTTAGTCTTGTGGTGATTGGAGAAGTCTGAGAAATGTATGTCTAACAGTGTGCCAGAGGGAAAGAAAATCCTACTACCAGCACATTCCTTCTGGTTTCTGCCGCATTTTCAAAGGCTTACCGTTCATTTAAGAAAAAATCTTGTGATGGAATTGATATGAAGTGTTTGGAATATCCTTGGCCTTACATAATATTTTGTATATAAAGGCAGCATAGGATTCACATTCATGAAGAAAAGACACTTGTGTCCCATATTTGTTACACTCGGAGGTTGCTGTTCAGTACAGTAATTCAGTTATTGAATGTTATTTGAATGTTATTTGAACATTGTGTTTGTGAGTTCTTGTCGGGTTAAACTCCAGCTCAAAAACAAGTTATTATCCATGTAGTGTTGTATCATTGAGTCAGAGCCGCCAGTAAACTGGTGCCCACATCACCAGAAAACAACTCTGGATAATGTTAGGCCTTGTAAAAATAAAAAATAAAAGTCTGCTTTTCTGCTTTTCATCATTGGTTCATGTTTTTCAAAACCCTATCAGTGTCCATAAAACTCTGCAAAAACACAGTAGGCAATTCTCAAAATACACAAGTAGTGCTCTGTTTGAAATCATAACTTTTTCTCATATCCTCTCCTTACTGTATACAGAATAGGTTTCCTAAAAACTACTATGAACTACAACCCCTTCAAAGGGTTGTTGTTATATATGAAGGCATTGATGCTGTGGATAGTGGATCAGAAGCTCATTATCTTTTGACTTTCACTTGTCACTTCTTTTTACAATATCAATAGTGTCTTTGGAAAGCTGTACGCTGACAGTAACAGCATATCTAATCCTGCTTGATGTTTACCACATGTGTTGGAACTGCTACAGTCTTCTTATGGTATTAGTCAAGAGTTCCTTATTAGAGCAGACGCTATTTAGAGCCAGTACGTTAGTTGATTAGATTCATGGCATTTATATTTATTATCTAAATAGCTTCCAGATGTCCCAGTTTGATTCCTGCTAGGTGTTTGTAATGAGATCCAGCTGTAAAAGTCAGTTAAAATTTGACCCACTCATGTAAATGAGAGTCAGTAGCTGTCTGGCTGCCATTAAGGGATGGGAGGCAATTTTAAAATCCGACCACTTCCCAATGCCATCCGATCCTAGAATAATTTAAAGGTCTATTCCATCTATTATTGCCCAAGTAAACTTGATACAAGTCAGAGGGAGAAGTATTAGCAGCCATCTCACTGACACAACCGTTACAACATGTGACATGTTTGTTCTAACCGCTTTCTTCACATTTCACATGTTTTCATATGGTCACTTGTACCTTTTCCCAATCTAGAACAATTTCCTCCTCTTCCCCCTGGGTCGCCCTTATTTAAATCCTGAGCCGAGCTCCTGCTGCCTGTGTCTAGACAATAAAGTCCTTTATAAAGCCTTAAGCTTCACGTCCTCTTGCTTGGGACGGTAAGGGAAAGTATAATCAGCAGTTGCAGCCTGGAAGCTCAACTCCAAAGAACATCTTTCAGTCCAGACCGTCTCCAGCTGTTTGGTCGATTTTTATTCACATTCTGCATCCATCCGTTGCCACCTCGGTCTGCTATCCAACCTAAGTCCTTCTCTTTTTAGTTCTCACCTTGTTGTTCTTGGATATTTATCTCTCTCTTTCTTTCTCTCCCTCTCTCTCTTACTTGAAGCTCTCTTCCAATCCTTTAATTTCTCTGTAGTGTTCATCTCTCTTTTTCTCACCCTTCTTCCCAAAGGTAGGACATGGACACCAGATGTTTCATCTGTGGCCTTAAAACAGACACACACACACAGCTGAGCTGAGTAAAAGAGTAATGGGGAGGGGAGACAGAGGAGGAAAAAGAGACTGCCCTCTTTTAAGATTCATTTGTGGGTGTAGGGAAAGTGAATTTATATGCTGCTCTAAAACTAACTTACTTTTTTCTCTTACATATTTGGAGTACTTGATGTTTTCGACGGCTTCGTGCACTACTTGCATCTGTACTTACTGTTTGAACTGACTTAATCACCTTCTTATGTGCATACAATTGCTGACATCTTTAATCAACTACAATGGGTGGGGGAGAAGCCAGTGAGGGATCACATCCTTATTTTTAGCACCATCCTTTTTATCTCACTACAAATCATCCAACAGTCATCAAACCATTTGGCTAAAAAACACAGGATGGTGCTAAAACAAAAAATCAGAGGATCATTAGGATTCATTATGAACGTCAACATTTGGCAGACTTTGCCATCCCTACAGCAACACATGATTACAACAACACAACAAGAGCATCCTCCTCCACAACCTCGGGGTTAAACAGGTGTGTTTGCACTATTAGTATTCATACATAAAGTTTGAGTACTTCGTCTTTGTATGTAGTTTTCAGTGTTTTTGGATAAATACCAGCTTTTGCACTGGATGCATAAGTGGTTGTCTCCTCTGCCTGGTTTACTGGGATTAAAATTTTCCATGACACCTCACTGGTGAGTCACTATACACATAATAAAGTTTGATTTTCACTTCCAAATAAGTGGGTCATTTTATTTGTAGTCTGAGGCTCCTGCTCTACCACAATAGACAGCACTCTACAGTAGTAAATGTGTTTCAATGGCAGTGTGTAAACATTCTCTACGGTGACGTCAGTGAGAAATATACTATCACTGATAGTTGTAGTGGGAAAAACTACTAAAAGAAGACTTGCGTTGTAAAAAAGGGAATTTTCCTGTTTAAAGTTGGGGCGTGAATGTCTGAGTGAAAAACCCGACATGCTCCTCTTTAACCTCACCTGTCAGACTGGCAAACACACCCCAAAGGCCTGTGAGCTGAAATGAGCCATAAACTCGTCATGCTCCCATCCCCCAGAGTGATGGGTGAAGAGGAAATCCTCCAATGGTTAAGTTGGGTGGGGTGACAGCAGTTTAACCCTCACTGATGACTTCAAATTCTTCACAAAAGAGGAGACATAACGATAGAGGCAGAAAAAAACTGCTGGGCTGGCAGAAAAGTAGGCAACACAAACTCTGAAGGGACATCCCAACTCACACACAATCGTCCTCCCACCAACAATTCGTACTCCATCCTTCTCGGTTCACCCGGTATGTCCAAGGTGCAGCCTTGGGGGAATCAAACTGACAACAACACAAGAATAACTGGGTCAGCTCAGTGTTGACCACATCAGAGACACTGAAGCTGAGGACAATCAACAGAGCTGATCTCTGGAAGAGCAGAAGAACCTGGTTGTATGCAGACCGCTGACAGCAGCTGGAGAAGCAGGTAAGGAAGATCTTGTCTTTCTTTTGTAATAAATCTATTTGAGGTAGGAGGAGTGAAAGGTATAGTGCATTTTACAGGTGGTTTACGTCAGACTCGATCACTCTTTAGCTTCGATGTGGTGCACCTTGCCAGCTGAGTTAATGCGTTTAAGTGGTGATGCAGGCTTGCAAATTAAGAAAAGAAGAGAGAGTGAGATGCATGTGTATCTGTTTTGAAATCTGGTTTTGTCTTTTTTTTTGCGGCAGGATTAGGATCGATAGCCACTTTTGTGATCAATTTCTAACTATTTTACAAACAAGTTTACACCTGGAATTGACTAAAACAATCGCGGTGGATTGTTGGAAGTTTCCAAATGACACACATCTTGGAAAGTCACTTTTGCTGCCAGACATGTTGTTTTTTTTCCACACAATACTTACCCATAAACACAGTTACTTTCTCAACTCTGGATGCAGTAAGCAATGCTAACTCTTCCAAATGTCTCAAAGCCATCAAGTGGATTTCAGCAAAGCCATCAAGTGGAGCAGATCCCCGCAAAACTGATGCAGTGCAAATACAACCCGTTGTGTAATTAACATAGCTGGCTCAGGCACAAAGCCCCTGGCAGGAAATTAGCATTATCATATTCCTCTGCATGTGTTTCTCCTTAGCCTGTCAGACAGATTGTAGCCAACATTTGTTTTAAGTTATATATGTTCCATTTTGCAGAGATCTGTGAAGCTCTGACTCACCACTTTCAGCAGCTGGGAAATTTAATTTAAGTGTTGGCATACATTGATAATGACTGTCATTTTGGAGTGTGAACGGAAGGACATCATATCCTGTTGTACAACAAATACATTCCAGGTAGTTTGAGTTAAGTCTTCTTCACACATTGTTAATTGTATTTTTAAACTTCATTCACATTTCTTACATCTTAAATCAGTGTTTTGTCTCTCTCACTTTTCAACTGCCTGTAAAAAGACATATGTTCCTACTCATTGTGCAGTTATAGAGAAGCCTAATTGATGTGCGCAATCCTTATTGGATGGACAATTTAATCTACAAAGCTTTTATTAGACTTCTGGGCCATAGTAGTAGACTGGGAAGTGAGGAAGCACAGTGTAGAGGTTACAAACCGGTTGTCCTGTTGCTTAACAGACTCTGAGCTGCATGCCAAGTATTACTGAGGTCAAAACCCTTTGCAGTCTGACATTAAACTCTATCATGCTCAGAAACAGGAACGTTTCTTAAATCTGAAATATCAAAGACTAGTATTCATTTTGTACTTTAATAATAAGACTCATGCATAAATAAAACAACCAAAGATACTGTCATTAAGTGTGGATAATGCAAAATGAGAGGGGTCACATACTTGGGATAGCTACAGCACAGCAACTGATGGAAGCAAGTGTCCATTCACCCTACACCGTGATCTGTCATGAATGTACAGTTCCTATAAATGTACTTGGGACAAACCTATGTCTGTGTAATTGATCACACAAGATTACAAACATGTGTAGACGAATGATCACTGTTCACAAATGCACCTGGGTAAACACAGGAGGAGCTCTAATGGGCTTGCATGGCTGATCAGAGATAAGTGTTGCCCCTATCCTCACACAGGTGGGATAGGATTATCCTGTTGCATTCAACAGCCTTTGCCGTCAGTGCAGGAAATTAGCACAATCTCATGCTTGCTTGCTGAGGTCACCAATCCTGATGCTAGCTAACTTCTGCAAAAACAATTAGCTTGGCCAGCATGCAGGTAAACCCCCCCAGATTAAGTCTGACCTCACTCCTATAAAACCATTAGCCTACCTCTCATGTCTGCATACAATGTTTTGTACACAAGTAGGGCCTACACTGCATAATTCTTCATGTATCTTTCACCTTTTGCGTCATCAGAAATGTCCTTATTGTCTTATATTCAGTTACACTTAATGCACAATTACCTGTGCAGCACAATTATATGCAACTTAATTTGCGTGCCTTTGGTGTATCCCAGATCCTCTATTGGCTGCAAACACTGTAGGACTTGCACTTTGCATCAAGCAAATTAATTAATCCTGATCTCACTGTAGATAGCAATGGCATAAAATTAGCACAAAGGTCGGCCAAGGACGCTTGGGGATTTGTGAGTGGAGTTAAAAACAGATCGAGCATGCCATCAAGGGAGGAAGGGTTGTACATGTGGAAATCAGCAAACAAAGAACAGACAGGCCTGCATTAGCCTGTTCCTACAGTAAGTGGGCCATGTCTTGGCTGAGAAGGCTTAGCACACTATACCATGGGATCATGACCTCTGATCCTTGCAGAATCTGATTGGCCAAAAGAAGCTTTGGTGTCATTATGAGTGACAGGCTGGCACACGTTGAATGAAAACGCTAGTGGTACAAATACAGGTAGACGTGAGGGAGAGCCTCATCATTTGGGACAACGCTTGACAACTTGCTGAAGGAGGACATAGGGGAGAGGGAACTTACAGAGTTCAAGGTAAGCCAGGTTTCTGAGTTATAGGGTTTGTATGGTTTCCTTTGGTAGACATGCAACTTGCAATTTTAGTTTTTCCATATAGAATCAGGAAGTGCAGTTTTACCTACTCCAAGGTTGGGTCAAGACACTTTGACCCCTGTACAGTTAGAATACATCTCTCAAAGCAGGTGTGGTGCGCCGGCTGTGTCTTTGAAGTGTGCTCATCCATGGAAAACCATGGCCTACCCAAAATGAGTTCCAGACAAACGTGGAGAGCATCACAATTTTAAACAAGCACCAGATGGCAGCTGAGAGGAATCATAGAAGCTTAGAGATGGATGGCTAAAAGATGACGTTGGAATTTTTCCTTCCCCCTGCTCATCTTTTGCTTTTGTCTTTCTGCATTTCATGGCTTCTGTTGTTTCACGTATTTTGCATCTCACTTTTCCCTCCCTGTTAGTGGTTATAACCAGGCTTATTGCCCATTTCCTGAACAGTCATTCCTAACAGGAAGCAACTCCACTCTCCTGAGTTGAATATGCGCAGTGCTTTGCTGAAATTTGTGTGTTTGCATATTCATTCATTTGCAATTCTTATTGAACCAGGTGTACAAACCAAAGTGAACAGAGAGTTGTGTGGTATGCTTAGCAATATACATAGCAATCAAAACCTGGTAAACAGTGCACCTCTTACACCTGACGTGCAAAGTCTTAAAGTCTGAGCTTCAAGGTTGTGGTAATGCCATTAAAATTGACCTGGCTCTGCATCCTGTCTTTGGATCTTTACCTGTCACTGGCAGGTAAAGCAATGACCTGGAAAGTAAACTACCTCAGTCTGTTGGCAGTCACCATTGGAATTCAGGAATAATTGTATTAGTGGTAGAGTAGGCAACATACGCTGGTTGTGGCTATATTGGGCCACTGTTATAGTCAGCTGTTTCACTTTTAAGGGCACTGCCATTTCTGAAACTAAAGTTACACAACAAACATATGTTCTCAAGTGCAAACAATTGTATGGCTCATTGATTACAGTATGGACCGAATTCCCCTGGCCCCCAAACCTTTATAATTGAGAGCGTCATTATTGCTCCTCTTCACTTTTGATATGAATCGTTGCCTTAAGAATTAAATAACTTCATACTGTCTCTTATATTGTTTTTTTTTCTCCCTCTCTATCATAGATTCAACAGTGACATGGCACTGCTACTGAGCCTTCTCTGCATCGTGTGCCTGGTCGGGCCAGTTATCGGCCAGGATATGCCTTACGAGGAATATATGGCCCAACTCCAAGCCTGTCCTAAAGAGTGTCGCTGTCCTCCAAGCTTCCCTCGTGCTGTCTACTGTGACAATAAAGGCCTGACCAGCATCCCCAAAATCCCTCCACACACATGGTATCTCTACTTGCAGAACAATTTAATAGAAGTGCTTTCAGCTGATGCTCTTCGTAATGCCACACAGCTGCGCTGGCTCAACCTTAATCGCAACAAAGTCACTAGTGAAGGAGTGGAAGAGGGTGTCCTGGGCACAATGACTCACCTTGCACACCTGTATATGGATGACAACCTCCTGTCTTCGGTGCCATCTTCTCTGCCAGCCAGCCTGGAGCATCTCCGCCTCTCTCGCAATCGTATTTCCAAGATCCCTGCTGGTGTCTTTGTTGGTCTGGATAAGCTTAACCTTCTGGACCTCCAGGGGAACAAGTTGATGGATGATGCTGTGACTGAGGTTAGCCTGAAGGGTCTTAACAACCTGGTGCAGATCAACCTAGCCAAGAACCAGCTGACAAGCATGCCTCTTGGCCTACCACCCACCACCACTCAGCTTTTCCTTGATGGCAACAACATTGAGAAGATCCCAACTGGCTACTTCAAAGGTTTGCCCAGAGTGGCATTTCTGAGGCTCAACCACAACAAACTTGGAAGCAGTGGAGTTCCCAAGAATGTGTTTAACGTCTCCAGCATTTTGGACTTGCAGCTGTCCCATAACCAGCTGACTGAGGTGCCCGTCATTTCTTCAGGCCTTGAACATCTTCACCTTGACCACAACCAGATCAAAAGTAAGTGTGTGACATACTCCCCAAAGCATCTCCTGCTTGTCCTCTAAAAATAGAGAATCATCTACAGTATCAGAAATCACTGTAGCATTATCTCCTCTTGTGTTTTGACAGGTGTAAGTGGTTCCAATGTCTGTCCTGTTGCTGTCGATGCCGTTGATGACTCCATCCAAGACAGTATTCCTCGATTGCGCTACCTCCGGCTGGATGGCAATGAGATTAAACCACCAATTCCCAGAGACGTCATCCTGTGCTTCCGTCTCCTTAGGTCCATTGTCATATAAAAAAAAACAAAGAAGAAAATCATGATGTTGTTGGCAAATTACTCAATCTATGACTGGGCAATTCTGATTTGATGACACTTGTGAAATAGTAATAACACACAAGTAATATTTGCATGCTTGTGAAATATTTGACATTAGTTGGCATCAACTAATTTTATTTGATGTGTCTCAAGAGGAAGCTATTTTATCAGTTCAAGAAAACTTCAATTTTTTCAGTAGAATTTGAATAAAATGTGAAGGTAACAGTAAAACCAATAAGGAACTGATGGGTTAGATGAGTTGATTAATGGTGCAATCTGACCACTTGTTGTGCCTTATGTTGATGTAAACATCTGCATGTAGAAGTCTAATTCCAATCCTATTACAACATACTGTAGCATGACAGCGATTTAGAGGGACAATGTGTATTTACAGCATGTGGACATCTTTGAGCACTCATTGTCATTATCGTTTGTTGAACAGGAGATAGACCTTATGAATGCATAGGGGAAATATCACTAGTTTTGTTTTTATTTCTATTGTTTCAGGAAAACCTTTGACTGCTTGGTATTTGTAGACTTGAAGCCAAATGAATGGTCCTGTGTTCTTGTTAACTTTAGAAAATTTCTCTATTCTTCAATTATGCATATATACTGTAGGTAATTTATTTTTATTTAATATTCTTTAAGAAAAAAAAAGTACAAAAAACTATAAACCTAAGAGTCCTGTGAATATTAATGGCCAATATTCCTTAATGTTTTGTATGCAAAAGAAATGTGATAACTATTTTTTGAAAAATGCCAACACACTTTTTAATTCTGGTCTTTATTTTTCTTCTTCTTTTTGTTGAATTAGTTGAGCAAGAGACTACATTGATTGATTGTATGTGATTTGAATAAAATTTCTAAATATGAGGACCTTGTCATTTTCTCTTTTTTTTAATAACACCTCAAGCATTTTAACCTATAAATGTTACAATAGTGGTAGATTGAAAAATTGAAATTTACAGTGTATTTGCAATTTTAAGCACAGGTTAAACATTTAGGAGTTATAGAATCTGATCTGATCATTAAACTATGAATTAATAAGTAGACTTCCATTAAATGAATTGTGCTGTATAGCTATGACATAGATCTTTTGTTCTTCTCTCTTGAGCCTATTCTCTCTGAACCAGAAAAAAAATTACATCAATATGAAATTACATGCAAATCGTTGCTTCCTACTCCCAAACATTTGTTCCTCTGCACCAAAGAAGTTGAAGGCTCCAGATACACGCTCTGTGATGAAGCCAATTCACAATACATGAACCATGTTTTTGCTGGCTTTAAATTTCCACAGGCTGTGCACAATGAACCCTGTCATATACTATGGTTTCTGATCATCAAGTCAAGACATTTAGGGCAAAATGTCATTCACTTCTTTGCCTTTGGAGAATGTTTGGCAGAAGAAACAACTCTGAATATAAATCCCAGCTGATGTGGCAGGTGCAGAATGGTTTCTGGCAGTCCTGCTACATCCTTTTCCCTTCACTCATCAAAAGGTCTAGAGTTTCCATGCGAGTGAGAAGGAGAGGTGGGCAGGTTGAGACAAAGTTGTGGCCAAATCAAGCTGACAGGGTAGACGCAGCCAGGAGCTTCCTGTGTGTCCTTTTTTTGTATCATCAATGAAGACTAATGAGTGTCTCAGATTGTGTGAATCTCTTTGAATGCATGCCTGGATCTGTACAGAACTGGAAAAAGTACCACTTGCCTTTCTCTGACCCCTGATCAGCCCATTCTCCATCATGTCAAACTTTGTTATCCCGAGGACTTAATGTAGGATCTGCAGTGGGAACAGAGCATTTAGCAAAGCAACGCTGCAAAGAGAAAGCAACTTCAGGCAGAAGGGAGGGCAGAGGCCTTCCTCCAAGCAGGGACTTCCTCTCAGCACCATGCTAACAGGGGCTCCTCACAGAGGTCCCATTGTGTACAAGGGCCCCGTGGATCCCCCCCATACATGAAAGCAACAGATGCCAGAGTTTCACCCCAGGAAAAGACGAACAAAATATTTCAGAGCCACACTCTTATAAAAATAAAGGATACTCTTGTAAAGGATAAAAAGGTATTTTGTCACCGGGGGGGCTTTTACTCTCTCTTTCTCTCTGTGTCTGATGTCTGTGTGTGAGTGTTGAGTGTGTACGAGTGTGTGCGCTTGAGAGGGTCGTGCATACGGGTGTACGGTGTGGGGTGGGTGCAGTCCTAGTGACCAAAAGCAATCTGCTCTAGTCCAATCAGTCTCAGTGCCTACCTTCACACATAAGCGGCAGGGCACTCAGGTCTGCCAGAGCACACAGACCTACACATACACACACACATACACACACACACCAGCACCAACACACTTGTCACATTCACACACACACGCACGCACGCACACACACACCTTTCACACACTTTCGCACACGCACCCTCCCTCTTCAAGGCACCCTGCACGACCTCTCACCATTGGCCAGGTCCCGGAGCCCTCAGCATCTCCATCACGGCTGAAGGGACCATTCGGGAAAGCAGGAGACAGAGGTAAGCGTTCTTGGTGCTATCTTCATACTGGTTCAATGGCTGTCTGGTGCAGGGGATTAGGCAGGCAGGCTCACCTAGACCCTCCACAGCTGCTGTTGTTGTTGCTGCTGCTGCTGCTGTTCAGGGTTTGCATTGGAGCTCCTTACTAATTGGCTGGTGATGCAGCTGCTAATTTTCACTCAGGGATTTGCTTTGGGAGGTTTGCAGGTGTCTGAAGTGTGGATGTCTTTGTTGTCCTTGAGCAATGATAGTGATCGTGAGATGTTACCTGGAAGTTTTATAAGTTTCAGCAGTTGTGAACAGGTGTTTTTTTTGTTTTGCTTTTTTTTTTTGAGTGATATTAATTTATTTTTGCCACTTTTGACAGCTACAGCATTTGGTTTATTTTTGGTTTTAAACAGGAAGGCAAATTAAGTCAAATCAAATTTAGTTCAAAATACTCCAGTTTTGGAAGAAGTGATAAAATTCTTTTATTAGGGACGGTTTTTATAGATCTTCGCTCTGTTTGTGTGTGTGTGTGTGTGCATAAATTCTTCAGCTCTAAAATCTTTGCCACCTGCTTTGTTGGGGTTTTTCTGAGACACAAATGTACCAGTTTGCTCTACAAACCGGTAGCAAAAGGGACGTCTGTCAGGTTTGCTTGTGGCTTTTGAGGGAAAAAGAATCACTGGATATCAGGAATGCCCAACGGCGAGCCAAGCATAACACGGAGGTAGTCTGGAGGCTACACTCATGCACACATACACCTACAGAGTTTCCACACACTGTACACTGTGATGGCCTGTATAAAAGCACACCTCTGTCTGTATAGCATAGTCCTTCTTTCAGTGTAGCCATGCTGGATTTCAGAGCCTCGTGACACAAAGTCAGTTCAGTGGGGATGCTAACAAGCCAACTCACCTTTTTTTTTCACTCAGGTGCACTAAGTTCATGTTAGACATCTTAAACCGGCAGTCATTTGCATAATTAGTGTATCCCTCCCATATCAACAAAGATTAGATTGATAACTTAAAAAAAAAAAAAACTTGGAAGGAGGGGGGTGGAGTTTTTTTTGTTTGTTTTGTTTTTTTGTTTTATATCTGTCCTCGTCCCAAAATAGCAGCAGAGGTTTCTCAATTTTCTCTCTCTGAAAAGATAGGTGTGTTCAGACACAGTGTGTATCTGTGAGAGGATGTGTCTCTCCCAGTGTGTGCATGTGCATGTGCGCGCGTGCATGTGTGTGTGTCACTGCTGAATGAAGCTTTTCCTTGCAGCCGTAACTCACTGCCATCCTGTCCACAAACCTCGGTGGAATTTGGAGTTTGAGTGCTGAGACAGGCAGCGACCGGGCCTCATAAAGACCCTCTGTAAAGGGCGAGGGGTCGAGTTAGCGCTTTCTCTCTCTCTCACACTCACACATACACACACCCTCTCCCTCTCAGTCTTATCCTCACTCTCTCCATCTAACCCTGAGGGCCAACATCTTGTCCACCTCTCTCTCCATCTTGCTCTTTTCTTCGCTTATTCCCTTCCCTTCCCTTCCCTCGCTCTCCGTTTCTCTGCCCCGGCCTAGAGGACTCTCTTAAAACTCTTCTCACGCCGGCGGCGATGGGGCTACACCTGCGCACCTCAGTGTGCTATAAAATTCCCCACTGACAAATGATTAATTCCTAAGCCTAATGTCTGTGATGACAGCTAATTAAGATGTAATTAACATACACTAATCTTATTAGTGTTCCCCACTTGGGATTCACACCCATAAACTTAATCAACCTCTCTAAGCTTGGCCAGATCTGAGCCGCAGAGGAAATGAGCATCTATCTGGGTCAGGGCTTTGCACAGCAGATCTGCACTCAGTGAAAGTCATACCTGCTCATTTTCATTCAAGTAAAAAAAAAAGAAAAAGACTTTTCAGGGATGATTGAGAAAAACATTGGAAGCTCAGCACAAAAACACAAGGATTCAAACACAGCTCTAACTCTGAAACCACCTGAAATCTTCAGCCTTCTAAATGCATTTTAAAATCCTTCAAGCTGTTCAAAGTAGATCTCTGCTGAGTGTTGAGCCCTGCAGACTGAAGAAAACCTTCCCATGGTTCTTTATCAGATCAACTCTGACTTCTGACCTTTGACACGCCACATGATAGTGCTGATTTTAAGCCAAGATGGCCGCTCCCTGGAGCATCTGGCTCAGTGAGGCAAGAGGCCCTCGTATTCTTATCCCATGAGCTGTCTGCACCTCGGTAATGAATTCACAGACCTCAGTGATGTGACCCAAAGTCAAGCCCTGGTCTGTAGCACTGCAGAGATGTCACGCTGCCAAAATTATACACAGCTAATATCATGAAGACATGCCTTGTTGAAGTTCACCTATGTGGAACCATATTTCAATACAAAGCATGAGGAAGTGAGCATGATAATGTGGAAGCAGCAAGTTTAAAGGTGATTATCCGACACGGTTGTTCACAGTTCGCCACGCTGGGTCAATTTCATGTCTGCATATCTGTTTCCTTTTCAATTTAATATGGAATAAATTCCTAAAAAAAGCGTAATTATCATTCAGTTTTTACATTTTCTCTGTTTAATTTTATATCTCTATGTCCTTGTCAAGGTGGACAATGAGGATGCTCGTGCGGCTCGTGTTGGGACTCTTCGTCCTCAAAGCGGTGGTGGCCAACCCCAGATTTTCCCGACAAGTGGACTTGGACTCATACGACAGTGCCAACTACGATGTGGATCTAGACAATTTAAATTTGGAGAACCAGGATATCTATGACTACGAAGATGGGCTGACAATCGATGATCCTCAGGTAAGAAACTGGATGTGGATATCAGCGATTCACCGACGTGGGTGTTCGTGTTGCTGCCATGGCTCGTTGGTGTGTTGCCATTTTGTGCTAGCTAGCTAACTGGCCTGCACCAAGCTGCAAAGCAGGATAGCAGATGCATGAGTGTTGTATAAGCTCAAAAGGTTTGTTATTACATTTAACCGATGCCATTTGTGACTGACATGGTATTTATTCAACATTTACCTTCGTCAGTTCAGTTTGTGTCAGTTCTTTTGTTATACAGAGCTTAATAGATTCCAGAGTTGAAACCATACGGGCCGATCAAATTCCCCTCCAGATTTCCTTCACATTTCACAAATCACAGCTGTGACAGTGTAACACTGGAGAACGGTCTGGTTTTGATATGAGGTCACCAGGTTCATGGAGCAGATAGGCATCACGCTGACAGCAACAGGGCCCATTTGGAAAGTGGACAAACTGCTTTACAGCTTTATGCACAACTGTGGCCAAAGTATTTCGCTCTCATACCTCGGCTCCACCGCTTTAACCTACAGTACAACACGCACCAGAATCTGCGGCCCATCTGTATGTGGAGTGGTTTCATTTGCGGAATCCAAAAATACTAATTCCTCAATGATTGACATGTTTTCTTTATTTATTGCCTGAAGAACCAAAGGCAGGGACATCTTTTAATCACACACCATATAAACATTTTTATTTATTTACTTATTTATCTATCTTTGTGCAGATTGATTAGTTGCAGCCGGTGTGATTCGTCTGACTGGTTTCACTTACATTCAGTTATCAGCATATATATTTCTAGCTGTGACAGATACACATGATGGAGCATCATCATGACTTACAGTGCATGTATTATTTATCCGCCTTAATTCTGTTTCATAAGCCTTTATTGAATGGGTGTCAATGAGCTTCATGTCAGGCAGCTGCTATGGACTCACGTCTATTTAAGTATGACCTGTCACTGTCAAATAAGGAACCGATGTGCTTCAAAGTGAGCGAAACCCAAAGACCGCTGTGCATGCTGGGACACACGTCACTTCTCATTCGCCTCAGATTCTGCTCTGTGCAACAGCTTTTGAGAAGATGAGTTCGGCAAGAGAGAGGGTTTCTATTCTAACATGACAAATGGATACCAGAAGCTCAAGTCGAGTGTGATGTGGCAGGCCTACAGGGCATGCTGGGATGGCTAGATTAAGCCAAATTTCATGTTCCCATTTATGCTTCTTTGTAACAAGGAAATTAGGCCAAGGCGATGTCAAGACGGCACGCGGCAAATCATCCACATAGGATTCTCGACTTGCTTCCTCTAAGGCCAGCGACTTAAGTCAAACCTGATGTTGACTCCGCTCACGCTGCCGCTGTTATCTAAGACCTATCCCACAATACACTGCAGGTTTAGCAGAACTAACGAAGTAAAGCAGTAAATAATCTTTTCACCCTGCACTTGCAAAAAGTTGCAAGCACAACCTGGATTTGATATGTTTGAATTCTGTTGTGCAAAGCTTTACAGCTGAGTCTTACACATGACAGCGCTCGAGTGTGGGAACGTTGTCATGTGTTGCAAGGGGGATGGCTTTGATCATGCTCCGCTGTTTAACAAGCCTGGATATGACACAGCACATTGCATAAGGTTCTGTGGGAGTCTGCAGGAGCAGGAAGAGCAGAAACAATACAATTAGAGTTACAAGAGTCTCTCTCATCTGGCTGTTCACACTAAATAAACACAAAACTCATAACTGCAGAGTTGCAGAGTTGAGAAACGGCACGTTGCAAAGATCTGTCACTTTGTTTTTGTTGACGGCAGAGTCAGAGGTGAGGGGGCAGATCTTCAGACAGACCGTCTGTTTTGAGAAGAGTAAAAGAGAAGATGGATTTTATTCAAACACACATCAAAACGTCACGGGAGCAGTGAAGCGATGATGAGCTCCATGCCTCTGGAATGCTGAGTCTTTACTTTCCACTTCCAGCTCTTTGTTAGTACTGTATGTCTCTTCTTTCTCCTCAAGGCTCGTCTCCTCTGAGAGAAATAAAGTCTCATCCACGACCTTATCCAAGCAAAGCGTCCTCAATCTGCCGCTCTCTGAAGTCTCTGCAGATGCTTTAATCACCAACCTTAGATTTATTTAAGCGTCTTTGTTTGACCCAGTCCCTCACTCTGTCTTTCATCATTTTCTCTTCAGTCAAAGGACGTCTTCAGAGAAAGCTCTGATCATTGCAGCTGGTAATTTGAATTGTGAATCTGCTTTGTTTCGAGAGCTAGAAGAAATAATATTTACACATGTGCCTTATACATTGCTGCCTGGTGATTTATGAAACTGCTGTTTATGCTGCATTGATATATAGTAAGCATTCATTTTGCTTCTTGGAGAAAAAAACTGATCACATTTCACAGACTCATATGAATTTTGTCCCTGCACTTATCTCACAGTGTCCATATTGACACTACTCTTATGTGGGTGTTGAATTTGAAGCCTAAACCCAGCAGTGAGTTAGCGTTAGTTAGCATAGCTGAGCATAAAGACTGGAAAACAGGTGGAAGCAGCTTGCCTGGCTCTGTCCAAACAGAACCTGCCTCCCAGCACCGAAACACCACGTGGCTTTTTCCATTTTTTGGGACCCAAGGCTTAGCATGAATTAACACGCTGTACTGTGTATGAAGATGAGCCATCAGCTGGAGGATGTCTTGATGCTGCTCATTTTTTAAGGTGTGACCTGCATGTTTGTTGTAGGCTAAAGGATGCAGCTGTGAACCAGCGAGCAGCTGGAACTTTATATACTTTGCATCTACTGATTAACATTAACATAACATATTCAGCACAGACACGTCGTTTTGGCTTTGGCTTGATGCTTACATTCACCGCCTCTCCCTGTGCTTTCTGTATTCCCATGCTGTTTCCAGAAATGATTTTATATATATATATATTTTTGGTTGCCAGCGTTTCGCCTCTTCTTTTCCCCTCGGGTGTAAATGTTTGCTTTGGGGAAAGGGGGAAATGAAGGGTAGAGCTGCAGTGAGCTAACTCTGTGCAAGACTTTTCAAAGGCCTACCTTGTTGTATCCCAAACTGTGTCTCTGCCAAGCTTTAAAATGTGACATTCAGTGCTAGGTATCTCTCCATTTCTGCATTTAATGTCACTGCATTCAGTTCTGTTTCTGGTGACATAAAGGTTCTACTTACATACTCACTTCTCTGGATATACATTTACTTTAACACCTCGTGGCTTGTTGGCATCTGATTACTTTGCTTGAAGGCAGTTGCTAGGAGTAAAATTTTGAATTCTTGCAGCTACCATGAGTGTCTTGGTTCCACAAGGACCATTCCCTTTTTGGAGGGTTGAGTCAGCCTTGTTGGGCGTGAGAGGGTGTCAGGTATTACCTGTGCTGGTGTGTGGGTTTTCATTGCCCTCGTCTGGAGAGTGATAGAACTGCATGAAGCACCAAAACATAAAGGATCGACTACAATCCCTGTAAATGCAATTATAATACCTGAAGCTTTAAATGAGAGAACCAAAAGCACTATAAGTTGAATAATTTTGGTTGTTTTGAAACTATATTTTGCATTGAAATTTAAATGTCTACAGTATATGTCTCAAATGTCTATTTGATAACAGAAAATGCCAAGCCATTGTCAATAAAGTAATGTGTTTGAAATCAGTGTTAACATGGTTTTACCTCATAGTCTTAGGATGTTCCCTACAGTTCACTAAAGTGCAGTTCATAATTTAGGTTATGTAAGGAAAAAAAAAACTGAATATCAAGTAATTTTTGCCTTGTGGTCTGTCCAGAGGATGCTGTCGCTTGGTTGTGGGTACAAAGATTAATCACTAAGTTCATCTTGGAGTCTCTGTACCCCAGAAATGTCCTCCCTGGCCTCTGTGGAGTTTGTAGGTTACTGCTGCTAGTGTGGATGTGTTCAATATGGACATCTTTGCTGCCATCTAGAGGAGGATACACTGAAGGTCATATTGTAATACTGAAGAGATGGACCTTGCTTGTCCTTGCTTGATTGTTGATTCAGTGACACGTCAGTTTAACTGTTTCTCTGTAATGTTTCAACTTAATTTCTTTTTCTGCCATTTTCAGTTACCTGTAGCAAAAGTTAAAGAAATAACAGAGAGGAAAGGGGAAGAAGGAATATGCTAGATACATTTGAAACCATTGGACTGTGTCTATCCAACAGGGGATTTTGCCTTCTCATACTGCAAATGCTGATGAACTTAACTGATTTCATGCTTTGATCAAGTCCTGGTACATCCTGTACAGAGTGGTTATCCCAGGAAAGTCGTTTAAAGGCCGGCATCCATGCTTGTGCTTAGGAGAGGCCAATCAGAGACTTGATGGGACATTTGGTCTTGTTTTGCATGAATAGAGCTTTGTTTTGCATGATAAAATTGATCTCGAGTCTGTGTTGAATCAGTGCTAAACTATCATAGACTGATGTCTCCCGCCGAGTAGTTACTTAACTGATCATTGCAGTACATAGCCTAGTAATTTGTTTACCAAATAAATTAGGCCACCTCTGGTGATACTGCAGCCCAGATGGATCTGCTGTAACCGCCTCTCAGCAATAGACTGCAACTGTTTCAACATGTTAAGACCTTGACATTAAGGGTTGTAACTGTGAATTTTGACAAAATAACAGATGTATCTCTTTGAGAGACTTAGGGCTGCATGACGGTTCAGTAGGTTTGGCCCTGAGGCCATGAGTTTCTATGTTCTCTCTGTGTTTGTGTCTGGGTACCCACAAAGACACTGAGACAGACACAAAGACAGGTTAACTGGCAAATTGTGCCCATAGCTGTTTGTCTCACCCCTGTTCTGAATTGTTAAACAGATGTTGTTTATTTCCCTGTGGGCAAAAATATCTTGACCTTTCTAAAATTAGTCATGAGGTGGCACTGTCATGTCACAACAGTTTTATCTCTTAACTTAACCCTATTATCACATTGACTTCCAACATTAATTTAATTTAAACAGCATCACAGACTTTAGCGGATGTTAAAATGTGTACAGAGCCCTAATGTCTGTTTTCCCTATTAAATATTATGATATGGTTGTGAAAAAGTCGAAGAGTAGAAATGCTGCCTGGAACTATAAGGACTTCTCTTGCTAACATTGTGCTCTTTGGTTACGGGCTAGATGAGTGGAAAAACAGAAAAAGTTACCAAGGCACTCATCTTGATGAGATTCTTTCTTTAAAAATTGCTTCATCAAGTTATGGGCAAAACATGTTTGAAAAAAAAACAAGCTTTTCTGAGTGCCTTTGTACTTTTTTCTTATTATGACAAAGTGTTCTTCTGGAAAAATAGTAATCAGGATAAGCAACAATGGAACTACTACAGCCAAGTGCTGACATATTTTTAGTTTTTTGTTACATTACTTCTCTGATGCTCAACTTTAAAATCCATCTCTTACATTTTCGACTCACTGCTGCCGTCTTTTCCTCAGATAGAGATTGGAACACTGGCCCCACCTGACTACAACTACCCTGTACCCGAGGCCTCCTTGGAGGAACAGGAAGGAGAGGAGGAAGAAGAGTTGCCCCTGACTCCCCAGCTCATCCCTCAGGGTTCAGGGGGATCTGGGGTTCTCATGGGCCCAGACACACAGAAAGGTCTGGAAAAAAGCATTCACACTGAGGTCCGCAGCACACACCCATAAACATAAAGTCGCTTGAAATAGAAATTTCACACAGTTTGAGTGATGGCCCTGCTCCTCTCTGGGCCTTTTGTGGAAGCAGCATTACCCTGAATGAACAAACCAAACCAAAGAAACACTAATCCCTCATCAAAACTCATTGTCTCCGTCCTCAGCAAATCATCTTTTCCATGTGCATGTCTTCCATTTAACTAGTCATTAATGTTTAAATGTGTCATGTTCATTGTCCATTTGTCTCCTGCTACTCAACCTAATAATCACTGTGACCTCTACACCTCATCAATGATCCATTTCAGTCTCATCTGTCTGTTTATTAATACCTAATCTTGTCTCTAACAAGAGGTGGAGCTGCGTCTGACGCCCATTGACATCCTTCATGTCTCCGGGGATTTTGGGGGTTCCGTGGGGTCTGGGGCCTCAGGAGCTTCTGGGGCCTCTGGGTCTGGAGGTTCAGGAGATCTACTGGTCTCTGGTGGCTCTGGGGGTTCTGGTGATATTGTATTTATCTCCGGAGCCTCTGAGGAGCTCCTCAGCTCTGGGGGATCTGGAGAGTTCTTGGTATCTGGGGATATCTTGATATCTGGGGATCTCTGGGGATCTGGGGATCCCTCAGGATCTGGGGATGCCATGGGATCCGCAACTTCTGGAGCCTCTGGAGACTTTGGCTCTGGAGGTTCTGGGATTTCCATTGAACTCCCCCTGGGCTCTGGAGCATCTGGGGACCAGTCTGGTTCTGGGTTCTCTGGAGATCTCTTGATCTCAGGGGCTTCTGGAAGCTCTGGGGTTTCTGGGGGCTCTGGTGAGTCCGGGGACACAGGGATAACTTTGATATCTGGAGGTTAGTACCTTTACAGACCAAATGTCTGTTAGTAAGGCTTGTAGCAACACTATTTTTCGATTGTGTAGAAATAACCTTTGTCACCTGTGATTTATGTCGACTTGTTGCTTTAAATTCCATTTAACTGTGTTCTTAGTTAAATGTTGATCTTACTTATTTGTTTATATGTCTTATTCGTTGCCACTGTGTTACTCATTTCTAACATCATGTCTCATCTAAAATGTCAGTGTGATTGGTTGGTTAATTGGTTGATTGATTGTCTATCTCACCCCCACCCACCTAACTTCATGTCTCCTAACCCCAACCCTTGGCTCTAACAAGAGGAGGAGCTGCCCCTCATTCCCGACACTATCCCCCAAGAGGCATCGGGTGCTTCTGGGGATTTCTCAGGAGCTTCGGGATTCTCAGGGACCTCAGGGGACATTGGAGTCTCTGGAGACGTAGATGTCTCTGGAGCCTCTGGGACCTCTGGTGTCTCTGGTTCTGGAGACACCGAGGTTCCTGAGGTAACTCTGGTCCCTGACATTGATGAAGGTCAGTATCTACTCTAGCCTTGTGTGAGATCTGTTAAAGGCTGGGTAAAAACTGAGTCAGGCCAAGAAGCCATCTGTGAATCTTTTAGTGAACTTGCCAACCAGCAGCTTTAAAGCTACGCCCTTAGACAATCAGTGCATGAAGAAAAAGACTGCAAGCTCATAAACAATTGAAAATAGATAAAAGAAATCAGCTTTGCACAATGTATGAGGAAGTAAATGCACTTCTCATACCTTAAAAGGTAGAAAATGATTTACTTTTGTGAGAAACATTGCATGTAAACATGTTTTTTGTTTCTTTTTGTAATGTCTAAATAGGCTAAGATTTATTTATGGAACTAGCTGCAAAGTTAGCACCTTGTTATTGGGTGCAACAATTACTTTTGCAAAAATATCAAGGTAGCCCATCAGGGAGGAAACTTCAACCCATATCAAACCTACTTGAAAAGTTTAACCACTCCACAGATCATATTTCATGTTATTAACACCAAAGACCTTTTCATTTAACATTCATCAATTAAATGCCACAAACACTGTATATTAGCAGTTTGGTGCTGCTAATATGGCTACTGTATATAACATATCACTGCGGCAAACAGTGGGTCACTGCTTGCCAGACATTCTGCTCCATGTCCATGCTAATCTAACCTGTTTCTTTAACACCTAATCTTGTCTCTAACAAGAGGAGGGGCTGCTTCCGACCACACCAGAAACCCCTCAGGAGGGTACTGGCGGTGTAGAAGGGTCAGTGAGCTCTGAATTGCCAGAGTCGGGTGAACCTGATGAGCCTGATGAGCCTGTGATTGACAGACGAGGTCAGTACCAAACAGTTAAGGCAAAGACTTCAGACAAGCATGATGTAAAATCTGAGTTCCCCTTGGAACCCGTTTGTGAAATCCTGATATCCTGGTTTGATTGAATTTGTCTTGTTGAGCAGAACCTCTTGAAGGTTTGAAGAAGGTAAAGCCTTACAGTATTATGTGAGCAACTATCTATTCTGCATCCTATCATATTTGACTTCCTTTCTTCCTGTCCTCCTCCTTCTTCTTCTCCATGTGCTGCAGGTATGCCCACTTGCTTGCTGTGCACGTGCCTTGGTGGTTCGGTGTACTGTGATGACTTGAAGCTGGATAGTGTGCCACCTCTCCCCAAAGACACCACTCACTTCTACGCTCGCTACAACAGAATCACCAAGATCAACAAGTCTGACTTCGCCTCGATGAGTATGTTTCATGTTTGAATGAAAATATATGAATATGAACTTCAAGCATTAGATCACTCGCTCCTCTTGTTGTGCTGAGCTATCAGTGTCAGTATCAGAGTGTCTTTTCCCACCTCCCTTCCAGACAAGTTGAAGAGGATCGACTTAACTGCCAACGAGATAACGACTGTCGAGGACAGAGCATTCATGGGCCTGCCGGAACTGGAGGAACTGGTGATCAGAGAAAATCACCTCTCACAGCTGCCTTCCCTCCCAGAGACCATGACTCTGATTGATGCCAGCCACAACAACATTGGCAGCAAGGGTATTCACAAAGAGGCATTCAAAGTACGTACACCTTCGTCACTTACATACATTTATACAGTATGCCTGCAGCTTTGAGGTGATTTGGTTTTCTATTATGTGCCATTACATAATCTGTACACTAGACGGTGCTGTGGGGTCTACTATAAGGTGTTGCATTTTATATCTTGGTTGCTGCATGAGTAACACTTGATGCTCAAGGCTGACCAATAATGACCTAAATATTTTTTCATTGTTTTTAGGATATGACTGGCCTGCTGTACCTGTACCTAACAGACAACCACATTGATTACATCCCTGTGCCTCTACCAGACAGCCTCCGATCTCTACACCTACAGGTATATCCGCATCCGTCACCACTTGTCAACAATGAAAGTGAAATGCTAAAGCAGGTTCTTTGCATTCTGGAGGTTAAAACTCTTTTTTAGTTAAGTCTGAAAGTCTTACCTCAAAGCAAATCTAAAATGCACAGCTAAATCTCATCATGTATCCTCCTCGATCTCTTCTCACAGCGTAACAATATTCAAATGATGCACGAGGACACGTTCTGCAACCTGAGAGATTTCAACTACATCAGGAACGCACTGGAGGACATCCGTCTGGACGGCAATCCCATCAACCTCAGCAGGACCCCGCAGGCTTACATCTGCCTGCCCCGTATACCCATCGGGGATCTCATTTAACCACACAGACACATACTCTTACACACTCTTGCACACTGACTCCCACGAATACAACCACATGCACACATCTTTGTACATAATGACACACACACACACACAGACACTACACCATTTCTTCTTCCACTCCTCTGTCAATCAATCATTAACGGCATACAACTGTCAATCATGCTGCTGACGTATCCTATAGATCCATTAAACTTTGTTTGGAATTGTTTCATAAGCCTCCAAAAACACGTAAATTATGATTCAGATTCTGGTGATCAAGCACATACACACTCATCCACTGTACCTCTTTCCTTCCTGTTGCTCAGACTTCCATGCCAAGTACAACAGAACCACATATACACTCTAAAACCGTCCTGATTGTCATATTACCTTACCAACAGAAAAAATGCATGTACTACACACACATACAAATACACACACATACACACAAGAACTTTGTCAAAAGCCAAACTGTTCTGCAACTTGATTAAGTGTAAACAATAGGTGGCATTTGGAGATTATCAGTTTATTAAAAACCCTCAAACAACATGTATGTTTCTGTCCAGTGTCTGTTCAAGACTGGCAAAAAAAAAGAAGAACCAGTAATATTGTTTAAAGATGTTTGTTTTGTAAAAATAAAAAATAATATTATTATTAATGATGAATCTAACACTTTTGGAAATGTATACTAGCATAAACTTATTGAAGCTGGAGCTTAACGAAAGGTTAATTGAGTATCTAATGCAATAAAAGACTCATTTAAACACAATCATTTGTTGTAAAGTCTGTACTGTAATATAAAAATATATATTCTGAAAAAAAAAAGTTTTTTTTTACATGAACTGCAATATTTGGTAGATTACATTTCAAAAAGTGATGTTTTAACCGTGCACAATAGCCTACACCAAAGACTCTTATGTCTAAAGAGTCAATCAACTAAAGACTATTGTTTGATTTGGGAGGGCGGGGGTGTTGATTTTGATTGTGGATGGGGTTAAGAATAATGCTAATAGCTTGCTATTGTGTGCTCTGTATGGAATAACCACAAGTGAATAAAGTTGTTTTGAAGACCTCTCCAAACTAGGAGTGGCTCAACGTTTTCATTGACAACTTGTAGGTGTTAGTATATTATTGATCTTTGAATTATGGTTTACTGTATGCAGATGCAGCCAAGGTGAACACTCACGTAAATGTTTATTCAGAGGCAGTTTTGTGCAGGAACAAACGTAAGTGTTTGAATTAAATATGTACCAATGGTACAGCATAGGAAAGTGCAGTTTTAAAGATTATCTCAAAAATTTTCAATAAGTCTCTCAAATAAATAAAGGAACCGTTCCTTTCTATCCATAACGTCTGTGTCTTTGCTCGTGTCTTCTGTTACCTCCGCAGTCTTTTCTTTCGATCCGTACAGTCTCTCCAGTCTGGCCTTCTCTCGCTCCAGAGCCTGCCGGTCCCTGCACACAGCATCTTTGTCCTTCTCCACCATCGCCTTCTCCCTCTCCATCACCACCTTCTCCCGCTCTATCATTGCCCTCTCCCTCTCCAGCGAGGCTCGGTCTCGGTCCAGGGCCGCAACCTCCCGATCAAGCACCGTCCTCTCCCTCTGCAGCACCTGTCGCTCCCTGTCCATCAACTGTTTCTCCTTTTCCATGGCCTGTCTTTCGTTGTCCATCACGCTCCTCTCGTTGTCCACCTCTAGCATGATGCGATCAATATCCGTGCATCCTTGCTCCCCATCCTCGTCTCCATTGAGTGAAACCTCGATCTCCGGCCCGCCTGCTACTGAAGCTGTGGAGGAGGCTGTATCCATGGATAGCTTCCTCTTCTTGGTTTTGGAGACTGGTAAGAAATCACCGTTGTCTTTGTCGGCAACTAAAGCTTTGATGATGGGGGCACTGCCCTCCAGCCGACCCAGTAGAGCATCGTCCATCAGGGTGAAATGAACCCACGTTTCAGGAAACACTTTCACTCCAGCTGGGGGGCTTTTCAGGTCCTGGGGAGACAGATATCAAGTCAACAACAGAAACTTTATACACGAATCATCAATGCGAAAATCAAAACTATGAATACCTTGTACCGCTTCTTCATGTTTTCCCATTTTTTGGATGCTTGGCTGTGGGTCATCTTGTGTTGCAATCCCATATGTTTCAGGATGGCCCTAAACATAGTAGAGATGTACTTTAATATTACCCAAGGTTTTTTCCAGGTAGCTTCCTGAGTAAGATCTTTGTGCCATCAATCAAAAGATAGAACAACACAATCAAGATGGTTTATATAAATAAACAGTTTCAACAATGGAACATGTTGAACAAAATATTATGTAATATGTAATATTAATATTATGACATGAACATCTTGGGCAAAATCTGAAAGAATTACATCCCATTGTAACACTGTGTGTAACTGCATTACATAAACCTTCCTCTATTTCTACACAAGCAAATTTGACTTGTCAACATACCTCCATGCCAACATGGATGTATTTCTTCTTCCAGAGAAGAGATAATTATTTGAAACTCTCAGCTTCACAAACTCTTCAACTTCTTTTGAACTCACTGAGAAAGAGAAGACAGGAAAAACATAGTTAAACTGCACAAAAAACATAGTTAAACTGCACATGATTAGAAAAGGTGAAAAACAGTGACATCAATTGGAAAAGAAGAAGAAGAAGGTTGCCAACCGCCATTAAACGAAACAGAAGAAGAAGAATTCAGGTGCAACAGGTGTCACAATCACAATCAATCAAGCTTTGGTGTGTTTCCCCAGTTCGTCTGTGTTGACAGGTAATAGTCAAATAATATATATTTTTTAAACTTCATGGACATCTCTAGCCAACCGGGAAATGTAGGCGATGAACATTATATCCCTGATACTGAATGACGAAAGGATGAAAGGAGGCGTGTGCTTGCTGGGTAACTTTTCACCGTGGAGACTCATAGATATCTATGGTGGAGACTAGCTTACTTGCTAGTTGCTAAGCTATCTCCAACGTGAGCGGCTGTTGCTCGATCAACACACTTTCCTGTCGTCTATACTTACTTTTATAGGTGAACTCCATGGGGTTGTCTTTGTTCGACGTGGCGCTGGTGTAAGCGTGGTCCTGGAAATCCATTGTGTTTATTTTTCTCCCCTGTTCCTTGTTTAGGGATTTTGTGAAGTGCCCTTCGTAGGTCGGTGGTCCTTCGGAAGGACCCTTCTTTCTTCTTCGCGTGTCTTTAAGCGCAGGAACTCGCCACTGGCGGAATCAGCTCACTATCGCCATCCAGCGGTGCGGCGGATTTAGCACACTACAAAATAAACCTTGAGGCTAAACATTTTTATAAATAATTATTATATATTAATTAGCCAACAAACATATAGCCTACAGACTTATTTGACTAACTAAATACACATACTCTAAGCATATCTTAAGCTATATAATACATTTGAAGAAATGAATAGGCCTAATTGAAAAATACAACTTTAATGATTAGAAAATAAAAATATCAATGCTACCTTCTGTTCACCAGTAAAGGAAGGTGTTATTTACATTAACTCAAGTACAATGTTGACGTAGGTTTACTTCTATTTTTTAGTATTTCCACTTGGCTATACGATTATTCTCCACTTTATTTAAGAAGAATGTTGAACGATTAATTCCAGGGTATTTTTTGGCAGCTTTTCCACATTAAGATGATGTGCAGAAGCAGAAGAGCCAGCCTCTTGGAAATCACCCACGTTAGGGTGTGATTGCTGGCATGAAGTGTTGACAGTAAAAAACGAAAGTAGGACTATTACATGGCAGATAATGGCGTCAGCAGCTCCCGGTAAGAAAGATCTTACACTTTATATATGTCTGTGTGTTTGCAGCGTCGACAGTATTTATTTGTGTGTCGATCGGCTTAATAAATGCGTTTCGTTGCTCTTTTCATTTGAACCATATGTGGCTTTTCTGCCAACAGCAACTGCTTCGAGTTGCTGCAGTTTGTGCGTTTACTTTATGAGACACTTACAGTCGATGCATAGCCTATCAAATGACAACAAAACCGTCAGGACAACTGGTGTATGTCGCTTTCTTACACAATAGGAATGACACGAGTCTAAATTCTTAGTCAGATACACAGATTTATCATCGTCTATGTAGAAGTTTAGAAATAGGTAGTGTGAAGTTTCACTTTCGTTTCTCATGAAGCTCCTACAGGGTTGTCATTCAGCCTCACTCTAACCTAAAAAAAAAACAAAAAAACAATCGTGCTTATACTTTCATTTGCCACCATTATTATTGATAGCCTAGTAATAGTCGTTAAAGTAGTAGTTGTATTACTCTTTTTTGTTTTCTCTCTCTTTTTTCCTTGTAGGTCATGGAGCAAGTAAGTTTGTTATCCAGCGGGAGCAGAATGATAGACATGGGTTATGTATTAGAGTGTACCTGACCAAATAAATATACATATATGTAGCCTATATATTTACTGTATATGAATACAGTGAATATATAAGAGAACTTAAAGTATTTTTCCATTAGTTTATTTTGAAGAAATATCGTGTGTATTCGGATTACATGCAGCACATGTATTTCATGGTAGATCTGCGACCACTGGCAGTATTTACACAGTTAGACTGAACATGTGTAGCCTATAAGCAAAAGTGTGGCATTTTTCTCTCCAGACTCCGATGAAGACTTCACTGCATCCAGTGACTCTGACGAAAGCTTTGAGTCCGACAGTAGCGAAGATTCATATGAAGAGGATTGTCAGGTTTGTTTATTGACAGAGTTGAGTGATTTCCTAATCATTACGTCAACTTGAATCCAACCTATTTACCTCTATGGTAATGAAAATGTGTATTTTTTTTAGTCCAAGTCCAGTGCGAAGGAGCCCTGTAAGTTCTACAACAACGGCCGCTGTCGAGATGGAGACAGGTGTTCTTATTTGCATGTCTGCAAATATGCCCTCAAAGGAAACTGCAGATATGGGTCCAGTTGTAAGCTGAATCACCCCAAAGGCGGGAGGAAGTCCTCTGGTGGGGGTAGTCGGGAGCGGTCAGCATCTAGAGGTGAGGAGGAGGAGACTAAAAGGATATCTGGATGACGAACTGGTTTACTTTTACTAAAACAAATAACAAATTTAAATATTGTAGATCCCCACAAATTAATTTTAAACCTCAATGTGGTGATGTTTTGTTGTTTTTCTTCTTCCTCTCACCAGGTCGGATCCTCACTGATGGCCGGTACTACCAGTGGCAGCTGAACGATGGCAACGGCTGGATGAACGTGGACAATGATCACGTAATCGAGGCTCAGTACTGCCTTCCTCATACCAAAAGCATTAAAATCTACAACACACCATATGGGTAAGAGCCAAAAATGTACATGTATGCTTCACTATTGTGTTTTACAGTGGGGATTGAGAACTACAGAAAAAATCTTAAGGGACACCTTTGTGATCTTAATCAGTAATTTTCCTGTCTCTATAGGGCGGTGAGCATCGATTTTCAGAAGATGCGAGTGTATGGAAAGAGCCTGAGAGTGAGACGCTTGGATGATGGAAAGACCGTGTGGACCTGGTACTGCACTTTGCGTCGCAAGTGGATGCAGTATGGAAATAAGGTAAATGACAACAAAAACACCAGGATGCGATTTAAAGAGTCAACATCAACAGTTTTGCAGCTTATTATTAAGAGGTAATTTTCTGGACAGGATTCGAAGGGCAAGTCGATTCCTGTGAAGAGTTCAGACATAGAGCAGAAGTACCAGAGCAACCCGTCAGGCTCTTTCACCTTCAACATTGGTTCTGATTCCCATGAAATTAAGTTCAAAGGTGATAAATGCTCTCACAACTTTCATAAAATACACATAACTTTTAATATAGAGAGCACTGCTGGTTTCTTCTCAGTTACTAACCTCATTGTTTCTTGTCGTCTTTTATTAGAAATGCAACAGGTGAGTAAAAAGAGGAAGAGGAAAGTTTCTCGCAGACCGGTGTTCAAACAGCAAGCAGGGGCAGCGTGAGTTTGGATTTTATTTGTTTGTTGTTTGTTTATTCATTTTTTGGGCAAAAATTGATCAATGGATGGTAAATATGTGAAAAAACAATTCAAATAGTCACGCAAGACAAACTGATCTGTGCTTATTTGCTTTCTTATTTCAAAGATAACAAAGGGAAACAGTTTGCCTTGTGCTGTTCAAAGATAACAACATTTGCTGCTACATTGACCTGAGCATAAACTTATCCTGTATTAGCCTTCAGTGTTCATGCTAACCCACTGCTGCATATTCACCAGACTGTTGTCAATGTTGTTACAGCGCTGCTCGGGTAGCTGCAGGTGTGGGGAACATTTCCCTGGGCACCAAACCAAAGTGGCAGTTCGAAGGGAGCTCTGGCACATGGCACATCTTCAAGCGAAGGGTAAACCATCTGTCTATTAATGATTTAATTAGCCCCTACATAATAATGCAAAGCTGAACCACAATATAAGTTGTGTTGTCTTGTTTCACCAGAGCGGCACTAAGAACGAATGCTCAGTGAGCAGTGACGACATTGAGAAGAAGTACCAGCTGAACCCCCAGGACAGCATGACCTTCAAAGTGGGCAGAGATACCTACCAGTTGGACTTCAAAGGTAGGAGATACTGGAACAAGAAAAAAACAGTTTTTTATTACTGAGGACTTATTTCTGGAAATCGCAATAAGCTCAATCAAATATCAATAACACATTGTATGAATCCATAATTTGACATAATATCATAACTGAGAGAGGCCATTTCTTGAGCAAATTATCCCTTTTAATAAAGAGTACCAGTTCAACTCTTTAGCAAACTCTTTGATTTATTATTAGTGCTTGCTTATGATCCACACTTATTACCTTTTATTATTTTACAGCAATGACGCAAACCAACCTCGGGACGAAGAGCTCACGCCGGGTCCAGCGTGTGCTGGTGTGAGCAGTGTAGAGGATTTTGGACCCGAGAAGACAATCCACAAACACTTGTGCAATACCATAAGCTCTTAATTTGGGATTCACTGATTTTGGGAACTTTTTATTCTTGACTTTCAAAAGCTTCATGATGACAACTTGAGCATTGTGTTTACATTAGAAAGGGATTCAGGACAGAAAGGCTGTGTGATTTTATTTTATTTTTTTAGAATGTATTGTATAGGCACTAAAAGTTTGGACACTCTCATTGAATGTCTCACTTTCTACATTGTATATTCACACTGGAGACGTCAAAACTATGAAGGAACACATGGAGACATGTTGTAAACACAAAAGTGTTAAATGAACCAAAGTGCTATCTGTCACCTGACCTAAACCCAACTGAGGGCAAAACAGACAACAAGGGCTCAGCACTTCTGGGAACTCCTTCAAGACTGAAGACCGTTGGGGTAAAAAAAAAAAGTCCCAGGTGACGACCTCGTGTGCAAAGCTGCCATCAAAGCAAAATATGGCTACTTTAATAACCTAAAACATGAAACACATTCTGTGTTTTTGTTTGCTACATAATTGCATAAGTGTTCCTTCATAGTTTTGGTGTCTTCAGTTTGAATCTACAATCTAATGAAAATAAAGAAAAAACACTGTGTCCAAACCTTTGATTGGAGATTGTGTCAGACGGTTTTAAAAGGTTACCAACACACACCAAAATGCTGCCTGTATATAATATTTTACTTATATACTACTGCGCTAACGTACAGTTACATTTAGACATAGTAATGTGTTTGCATTTAAAAAGTGATTTTTCATAACCTACACACTGCCATAGCAAAGAGATGCCAAAGGTTGGTATCAACCACAAACACTTCCAACCATCAGATAGAATATTATATAATTTATGCTGCAACATATCAACACACTGCCTTTCCTGATGTAACTACTGTGTTCCTAAGTGATCCTAAGACAAATACTGAAGGGTATTTTGTACATGATCTTTGCAGGGTTTTACCTCTGAAGCTGTGGCTTCACTATGCAATCACATCCCTGTGTTTGTGGATCGACAATCAGTTCATTTTATATTTGGCTTTCTATTGGAAGTACAATCGTGGGTCCTCTGCCTTATTCTGCATTAAATATAATGACATTAAAACATTTCCAAATTGAAACATCCTGTCTGTTTGTTCTGTTGTTTTCAAGTCAGCCAGACATGATAGCAACTCTTTGGAGAAATGGTTTAAGTTTGCACCACTGTATCCCTGCTGATACGTAAAGCTGTATTATCTGAATGGCACAGTGAATATTTTGTAAATCCTAATGAGATCATCATTTGTCCACAGTCCTTTTGAAATAATTGACGAATAAAATTATTCTTATTATTGTTTTTCCATGAGAAACAAGTTTTTCCAACAGCTGTTTCAGATATAAATACAGCTGTCCTGACAGCAAATGACCGTGATCATAGACGTCACTGTTGTGGCCAGAGCACGAAAACGAAAGTGAAATACGACGCTTATTATGAAGTGAAAGCTTCGTATCAACGCTGAGGAGGACGAGTAAGTAATATTTTAAATAATACAAAGCCACTTTTTTATCGCTATGTAGCCTATGTTTGTTTAATCTGCCTTTCCTGTCATTACAGTGTATTATCAGCAGAGCACGGTGAGTTTATATTATAGATTATTGAATTAGTCTGAGTTTGATTTCTGTCGAAAAGTTTTCAAACGGACTTCGTGATCTGTGAAGTCTTTAAATCTGCTCTTTATGTTTGTGACTCGCAGGAAGATGAAGGTGGCTGGTTTTTGCAGGAAGAACCAGGTTCGTATGACAAGACCATTTAAGTTCACATTTAGCTACTATTGATTATTAACATGTAGGCCTGAGATCGATCCTTTCAGCTGATGCCCTCTTATCTTCGATCAGGTAGAAGGAAATTGAAAGCAACTAATAGGAGAATAACTAGTACATTTAAATGCATACAAGTGACTTACAGTGGGGAAGGCTATGTAATGCAGATTTTTCTTTCCTACCTAGGCTACTTGAGAAGTTTAGACAACTTTAGCTATTCTACACAATTCAATACTCTTTCAATTATATATAATAATAATGATGGTGGATGAACTCATTGGCTTTTACTAATATGTCTCTGACAAATGTTTTCTTCCCATTTTTGCATGAGCTTCCTATAATGAGTGTGGGGGTGTAACAAAGGCCGGACAGAATCTGGGTTAAAGTATTTATCACCACACCTGCACCAGTAAACACTAAAGACATAAACAGGCTCAAGCTGCTCTACTTGACACCTATGTTTGTCAAAGCCACGTTGCTTTATGTAAATCAAGGGAACACATGTTGTAACAGGATATTTTGTTCCTTTATGTCTCAGTCAATGGGAAACATTATGAGTGGCAGCTGTTGCACGGACATCGGTGGCTCAAAATCGACAATGACCATGTGATTGAGACCCACTACTGCCAACCTGGAGCTAAAGGAATCACCATCCACACCAGCCAAGGGTCAGTCATGTGACTTTTAACTGGTCGTAACCTTCGCTTCGGTTGTTGGTCAAATAGGACAGAAAAAATGTTTTATAGTTCTGGATTTTTATTTTGGAAGCACTTAAAAAAAGTAAAAAAGGAGGATTAAATCTTATAAACAGTATTTAAGAGACTTAAATTCACTATTGACCCAAAGTTCTAGTATAAATAACGTCTGTGTCTATGAATTTAGATGAAAATGTAACTAGTTAGTCAATATTTTGGTATCTTCCAGGCCCGTGTTCATTGAGTTTGATAAGCTGCAGACCTGCAACTCACATCTGAAGGTTCAGAGACTGAGCTTCATCCCCCACGGTCAAACTGAAGAAGTGGGTTGGTACTTCAGAGACGATCAGCTCTGGCGGGAATATGGATCCCAGGTGATGAGGAGAATGATAATCATTGCCTTTTTACAAATCTTAACATCTCCATGTGCAGTCTTGATTAATCTTCCTCCTCTTCCTCAGGGCTCCACCATGTTGTCCTCATCAGTCACAAGTAGAGACGTTGAGAGTCAGTTCGCTGTCAGCCCTCGGGGGATCTTCACCTTCACAGTGGGCAATACCAACTACAGACTCGACTTCTCCGGTGCGTAATTTGCTCACTTAGCAGTAATTAATTTCAATCATTGTGATCATTACTGAGCTAAATCTAACTGACGGTGCTTCACTCTGCAGCCATGACCCAGACAAACTGCACCACAGGCGTCTGCAGGAACGTCCGCAGGCGACCCAAGCTCTCCTCCACCGCTGGAAGGTGAGTCAATCCTCAAACTGTTTCTTTCCTGTTTTGGGTGTTTGTGCTTTCTGAACCCCTAAATAAGTTCAGTTTTAATCTACTCAGCTGTCAACTGACAAACAAACAGAATTTTGAATCAGTACATAGAGTCTCTAGAGTCTATAGATGAAGAAAATGCAATGAGAGTGTAACCTCTGCAGTGAGGCTCTATTAGGATTCCTTTATTGATTAGAAAATCCATTTTAATAGAACCTGTGTGATTGTGTCTTCATGTGTCTGCAGCCCTGTGTCCGCCTCAGTCCTGCTGCCCTCCTCCTCCTCCTCCTCTTTCTCCTCCTCCTCCTCCTCCTCCTCTTCCTCCTTCTCCCAGCTCACTAATGGAAGTTACAAGTGGGAATTCATGGGAGAGGAAGGGGAATGGACAGAATACCAAGCACATGTAAGTGGAGCTCGAAAAGAGCAGAAGCTTAAAAGTGAAACAAAAAATGTATCGTTATAGTTTTGTTTTTACTTCTAACTGGATATTTTGATATTTAACTCACCACTTTGTCTCATAAAGATGTTGAACGTCTATTCTTCCTTTCGTCCCCCTGGTAAATAACATCAGTCAGCAGTGGCATCTGGTGGTCAAACTGCAAACACATCTTAATATGATTATTGTTTGTTCACCATGTTCTGTGTAGTATAAGGCGCTTTTATGCTTTTGTATGAAGCTTTTTCTGTATAAATTGAAAAAGTGATGAAGATATCTTTTTTAAAAAAGAGCAAAAAAGAAGGATAGATAACAAAAGGATTCAGATAAATGTAATTAAATCAAAGCAAAATTGTATGCCTTTACCTTTTTATAATTGTCACCAAAATATTCTCTGGGGATAGTAAAGTGTAGAGCAATACATGTCAAAGTGGATGCATGGTTAATATTTTCAGTAATAAAAAAAAAAAGAATAAAATAATCTGATTATTTCACTTTCATCTGTTTGCAGCGGCTCACTCGGTGTCATTCAGTGGTTTTATAAAGTATATTTGTGCTTGTGTGTGTGTGTAGATATGTTCCTTTGACAGCGCGGCCATTGAGGCTCAGTACCAGACGAACCCACAGGGCCAGCTTCGCTTCAACGTCAACAGATACTCCTACACGCTGGACTTTCCAAGTAACACATACTCACACAAATCACCAGAAATCGCTCCTCAGCTTCACCCAAAGAAAATAAATTCTACCTGTTTCATTTGCCACTAACATGCTGTAAACATTTTTTTGTATTATTCATAGGTATGTATCAAGTCAATGACCAAATCGGGACTAGGAGAGCAGTGAGGAGAACTTTAAACAACGGGAACAGCAGGTAAAGAGACTCGTTACTTTGCTCTACGAATTAAATTCCAAACATGTCCTCTAGTGAGCTGTGTAATGTGTTACTAATAATGTGAATATCTCATGTATTATCTATGTCAACCACACACCATATTTGCATGGCATTAAAGATGCAAATGTTTCCAACTGTGATTCCTCTCCACTGCCGTTTCAGCACGACGCCACGGTGGCAGTTTCAGGATATCGATGGGGTGTGGAAAGATTACTCCAAAGTAAGACTTTAAAAATGTGTAAATAACAATAATATTCAGCAGTATAAAAGATAACATATAGAATAATAAGAATCATTGATATACTGTTCAAAATGCCACTGATATATGTGAGAGCTAACCACACTTTTCTGTGTTGTGCAGAGTTTTCGTCACTGCAGCATTTCCAGTCAGGATATCGAGCTCCAGTACCAACTGAACCCGTCGGGCTCAATGAAGTTCAGCACCAAGAAATTCAGCTACGAGCTGGACTTCTCAGGTCAGCTGCACGAGATGGACGTCGTCTCTTTTTGTTGTCACAACCTTGATTTTTTTATGTCTAAATAATCGGCGCCATGTCTCCTACTACAGCCATGACGCAGATGAACCTGTCCACTACCACCACCAGATCGGTGCGCCGACTAAACCAGTGACGGATCTGGAGTTCAAGAGCTGACTCAAGTGGATTTAGATCATTGCTCCTCTCAGGTTGAATCTTATACTGAAAATGAATGTTTGTTTTTTTTACCCTTAAGCTGCTTCCTCTCTGCTCTTTGATGATCTTAACGTGGGACATTTACTTGAAGGTGAAGACTTGTATCATTTTATCTGCAGCATCCATGACTATGACGCACTTTGGCCTTTTCCAAAAGTATCGGATGAAACATTGTGGATACTTTTTTCATGTAACACTGCCTTATAAAATCCTACATGTGACAAATTCTGCCACTTTTTAACTGTTTTCAATGTTTACTTTTTGACAAGATACCTCTTAAACCTAAAACCAAAGAGAAGTTGACATAGATACTGTATTTCATGTGATGCTGCCACTTGAATGAAGTGTAAATATTAAAATTCCCTGTAATGTAATGCAGTGCCTTGTAATCAGTTTGTGGTTTGCTTTTCTTTGTTGAACTCAAGGGTCTAAAAGCTGTTGCACAAATAATGACCACAACCTTTGAGAGTATTAGATTGTGTACTTTTCCTTTATATGTACAGATTTTCATTGAACCATTTCAGAAACCAGCACCTGAACACAGAAAACACGGGCCACACTACACATAGGACAGCAATAGTATACAAACGATCTCGTAGAAGAATAAGATTTAGGTTTTCTGCTTTGGGGGTTCTGCCAGGATCTCGTCCCATTTTGTGACTAAAAATCAAAACCGCCACATACTATAATTTGTACGTCGATCTACAGATGAAGACGATCGCAGACATTTTCGTAGTCGTGTATGAGAAGAAAATAAAAAAAGAGAAGAAAAACAAACAGAACCTGAAGAGCCAAATTCACAAGCGGTAACACTGCCATGCGGCCGGAGAGAAGGTTTAATCTCACCTCGTGTTTTTTTGTTGTTGTTTTTTTTACACAGAAACAGAATCCGATTAAAGACGTTACACTTCAGCATGTTAACAATCATTGTCAGCAGAAACACAGTGTGACCGAGGTGCATCTAAAAACCCTAAAATGGTGTCAATTTCCTTCAAAAAACAAGAATTAGAATGAGTACACATTGATGTTAAGCTGTTTAGAAAAATCAAGACAGTCCTATTATTAGTTCTTGTAGGTCAATGAAGATGAAGATAAGGACACATCGATCGATGTGCACCCTCAACAACCAATAAGGATTATTGCACACGACTCATCTAAGGCCTCTTAACCATTATCACAAGAACATAAAAATGCCAAGGCCCTCACAGAGCAATAGCTTTTCTTTTTTTTTAAATAACTATATATTTACACTTCATAACATAACGTCGCCAGCACGGGTCCTCTGACAGCTGGAAAGTGCTGAAATCAAAATATATAGTGATATCTTCTTCACTGTACAAATTGATCAACAGAAATTATACACTGCAAGATTCGGAGATCCTTTAAAAAAGCAAAAGCAAAAAACTCATCAGGGCTGGATGTGTGAAATTTAACGCCATTGGTCACTTAAGTAATTAGGAATTGTTAGAAAATAAAAAGTGGTCCAGTTCAGTAACATGCAAGAAAGCAAGTAATTTGAGAAGCAAAAAGGGCAGACAGCTGATTGAGAGGGAAAATATTAATACTTGGGTAACAGATGGAAGCTGTCTGTCTGGTTTTTCACATGTAGCCATGTAAGGCACAAGAGCCTAAGCAGCGCATATGGTCCTTTTGAAATCGCTTTCAGCATCCGCATCTAAAAAAAAAGAAGAAAAAAAAAGGACACTGCTTGTAATAGCTACTCCACACATCCTCAGTCACTGTCAGACACATGAGTCATTCACACTGCATTTACAGATTCAAACAGACCACATGTTTGTTGTTGTTGTTACTAAAAAAAAAAAGAAAAGAAAAGGAGGTGAAATGGTTTCAGCAACTTTGACCGGACAAAACGAGCCCTCCTCCTCCTCTCATGTCAACAAGAACAATGAGGAAACACAAACTGTGTCATAATAAGTGCAGTTTGTGTTCTCAAAATAAATGGAAATGCTGCAGGAGAACAGTTACCATGGAGATGGACTGCAGAGGGATGAGGGGGGGGGGCGGGGGGGGGGTTACTCCGTTTGCCCCAGTAAAACTGCAACCCCCTCCTTCCCCACCCCCTTCTCCTCCATTCAGGAAGTCTCCATGGAGGAGCCTCCTGGATGCAGATCAGTGACCACTGGATCGTTGGTGCTACACTCGAAGCCCCCCCCCCCCTCCCCTCCCACTAGGCTCAGGACGTTTTGGTGTGTGCAGTATTTGTTTTCAAGCCAACCCTCTGATCACTTTAGACATGCAGCAAATCCTAAAATAGTCTGGAGGAACGATAAAACGGTACAGAAGCTTGAAAAGTGAGCAGATGTGCGGCACTTAGGCCATTTTTGTTGTTGTTTTTTTTTGTTTCTTTTTGTTTTGTCACCCATCATTTATCTGCCAATTGTTGCGGGCGATTGTGATGCAACTTGCTCAGGAGGTGACATTCACTCGATCCACTCAGTCATTCATGAAATGAACACAAAACCTTCCTGAAGAAACTGAGTTGGGATTCACCCTCAACCCACGGCATTTGGACTCCCAATAATGTCATTGTCAAGTACAAAAACAGTAGGAAACCCCCAGCATTTGAAAGAAGCACAGCATAGAAGAAGTTGTCCCCCACACCCCCACCCCCCTCCCACCACTCCCACCACAGCCCCCCGAGCCATTTGTCCTTCTGGTCAAGTAGAAATGGAAATCGGGTGCGGGCGAACTACTCGCCGGCCGACTGTGAGCAAGATTCAGCTTTAAACCAGGTCAGATTAAAAACACAGACTGCGACATTCTGTCAAGGATTTTTCTAAATCTTCACATTCAACCAGTGTCTCTTCAGCCTCTCCTTTCGTCCACAGTTAATAAAAGAATAAATTCAGCCTGGCATCTATTTTCCATTTCATCTAGAATTAGCCAAATAAATCCTTCAGGTCGTTGTTGACAGATGCGCTATGTTTAATTCCACTTTGGTTCATGCTCGGCGCGGCAGCAGGTTGGGAAAAGTTCTGCGGGCTGAAAAAAGGGTTCGCTTGCATCCCGAACCCGCTCGGCACCCCTCCCATACCAACCGCCGCGCCCGGCATTGGAGTCTGAGCGTTCTGGGCTGCACCGAACTGATTGAGCCATGGGGCGCCGGGTCCGGGAGCTGCAGCCGGCGGACCCATCTGGTTGAGGGTGACTTTGGGCTTGTTGGATGTAAAAAGATTGTCCAAGGCCGACAGATCGGGGGCTTTGTTCGTCTGCCCCATGGTCGCTTGATTCTGCGTGAGAGCGCCAAAGTTCGGGGTGCTGGTGGCGGTGGGCATGCCGCCGTAGAGGCCGGGGCCCGCGGGCCGCATGCCCATCCCCATGCCACCTCCTCCTGCGTGGAAGCCCATCTGCGGGTTGAAGCCGTTGGAGACGGAGGCGCCCATGGGGCCAACCATGGGGGCGGAGGAGGGGAAGGCAGCGATGGTGGCACCCTGTACGGGGGCTGGTCGTGCCGCGTTGGCCAAAGACAGGCTGTTTAGTGACGTCATGCTGTTGAGAAGGCTGCTGGTCAGATCCTTGGTCTGCAACGTCAAACAGGAGGAGGTTTAGTCACAGGTCGTTGGAGTTTGAGCTCCAACGTGTTGTGTTGTGTGCTGTTTGTACCTGTGAGTTGGTGGTGGCGGCTGGTTTGATCGTCTGCGGCGCCAACGGCTGCTGGCTCCTCAGTTTGGCTGCTTGTTCCTGCTCTTTAGCCAATCGCTGCTTCTCCTCTAGAGTCAGAGACATCTAGGGCGGTTCAGAGGAAGAGAGAGCGCGTGATGAACAGGCTGCGCTACATGCTAAACAAGCAAAGGTGAGATTTCCTGGAAATGAGGTGTGAAATCATTTCCATACCCTATTAGGCTGCGAGGCTGCTGACGATGCTGCCGCAGATCCGTTCTCTTTCCCATTAACCCCCGTGCTACCAAAGATATCATCAATCTGAAAGCAGAAAAATGCAAAGTGGTGGAAGCAATCACCGCCGCGCAGAGAGGTAAACACCTCCAGTCTGTTCAGGGTCTTTAAAGCAAAAAAAAGACATTTCTCTCAGTAAGGATGTCGATGGTCTTTGACCTGTTGACTTCTTACCTGGTGGACAGAGCTTGGTGGGCTCTTGGTCTCCTCTGATTGGCTCCCAGGGTTTGTAATGTTTATACTTCTGTTAAGAGACGGCAATGAAAATCAGAAAAAGGAAGGAATTTGAATGGAAATTTTTTACTATCATCATATTAATGTGATCAGTGGTGACTGTTCATTAGAAATCCAATTCCCCAATGCCTTATATAATTTGTACTTCCCATTAATATTTATGTTGATGTGTCCAATAACCAAAGACAGAGTCTACTCTGCAGGGAGAATTGAATCAACACAGATACCTCTGCTGCTCCTGCATGACGTGCAGCTGCTCCAGCTTGGTCTTGTGTTCCGCCTCCATGCGGCTCAGCATGTCCCGTATGACCATCATGAATGAGTTAAACTGAAACACAGACCAGATCATTTAAAAAATATTTTGATTATATAAAATGCATAAACCACCATTTGCTTATTGATGTTACTGAAGTAAAAGGTGTGCTGGCTGTGCAGTACCTGATTCAGGTTGAGGTTGTTGTCTATACTAAGAGAGACAAGGTGGGGCAGGCTCTTGGTGGCAAGGTGCTCTTTGGGGATGCCCAGCTTCTTGTGGGTAAAGGTGCATTTATAGATTCCTAAAATGAGGAAAGGGGAAGGTGAATAATTGAGTAAATCCATAGGGAGCTGAAGTGTTTGAGAGGCGGAGCAGAGAGTGCAGTTACCAAGAACGCCCATGAGTACCGCTGGTTCCCTGGAGGGGATCTGCTGTAGGAAGGGCAGGATCTCATCGATGACATACCACTTGTCTAGATACTCCAAAATCTTCCCCAGACACACCAGGGAGTTGACTCGTACCTATACAGTGAGGAAAGAAAATGCACAAGAAGACAAAGGCAGAATATAAACACAGCTGGTTGCAGGCAGTGGAGGAAGTAAGATACAAGGGCAAAAGCAAAGACATACATTTTGTTGGGCAGGACTTGCCAGATAGGAGATGGGAGCAGAGAAAAGCTAATAAAGACTCACAGCTAGCGAGGAGGTCTGTAGGCAGGCTGATTTGATCCGAGGGATGAGGGAGTTCTTCATGGACGGGTAGTCAATCAGGTTGGCAAACGTTGGGATGATGTTCAGGCACAGCTCCTGCAAAGCCACAGATAAGATGTTATGAAATGTGACACTTTTATGATGCCAAATACAGCATCCGTTCTTATTGTTGTCTCAAGATAACACTGAAAAGAGACAAACAGCACCAGCAGGGGACAAAAAATAAAATAAAAATGTTCCAGGATTTGTGAGTGTGAGTGGGCGCTAAAAATACACAACACTGAAGTAAAGACCGGCAACTATTCTGTCTAAAACAAGTCTAAAAATATACTTAGCCATTTCAAAAATAATGGTCATGACTTATTTGGTGATTGATAATAACCGTCTTTAACTGTTTCAAGTTAATACTGAGCAACTGCACCTGGATCTGTACTGAAGGGGCTTCCAGAGCTCGGTAGACCATCGGCAACACACTGTTCTTAATGTCCTCCGGTGGCGTTTTGGTCAACAGCAGGTCCATCTTTTGCAGGAAGATCAGCAGGATCTGCACAGCGTAGAGACACGGTTAGGAAACCAAGAGTCAAAAGCAAGAGAGCGTTTTTTTTTTTTGTATTTTACATTTTCTCTTTGTGAGTATGGGAGTAAGTGAAGGTGAGGACAGACGGTGACTGCAGTGGCATTAGTACAGCTTTTAGTAGCACAACGCCAACAACACACAACACATAGACTAGCTGATGTAACTGGGGCTTATTCACAACAGAAACCACTCACCATATTACTAGCCTGAGGAGGCATGGAGAGAAAGATAGAGAGAAAGACACGTCTTGATAAAGCAACAGACTGAGCACACACACAGCATGCACTTTTAGTCAGGTCGTATTTCACTGGTTCATGTCACTTTCAAAATCTCAAACTTAAGAACCGCCACAGGGGAGAAAACGTCATGCAAAGAGAAAACAACTTCATAGAAGATTTTTTAAAAAGGGCACATTAGCTGAAGTAGAATCATGTGCTTAGTAAAACATGCTTTGATTATAAAGTTACAGCCAATCGGTGGTGTTGGTGGACGACTGCACTTACCTGAATAGGCTCCTGCTGCTTGAAAACAGGCGTGAGGTCGGGCAAGATGAGACGAACATACTCGTCCTTGGTGCACTCCTCTGCGATCAGGAGCACGTTGGGAAGCACAAAGGGAACCATGTCCGGGTTGACGAACTCGGAGGTCAACGCCGGCAAAATCCGGTAGACGACTACTCTCTGTGGAAACAGGAATAAGAATTGAGTTGGAGAAGCGTCTTATTTTGTGCACGATTTCACTGCTAAACATTTCACAGGCATTCACCTTGGGTAGCTTGGGCAGCACTTTGGGGAGGCCTTTGTAGAACTGAGACTTCTGCAGGTTGTCCCTTTGGAAGAGGGAGTCAAAGTACTGAAGAGTCACAGCGCCCACGTCGTCAAAAAACGGAATCTGAATCACACAGAAGATGGAAAATAAGCGATGCGTCATCAAATAAAAGTCAAAAAACATTTCAGACGGTTGACATAAATCGTCTTAATGCATGAGCTTGTAACAAGGCAAACCTTGGTCATCTGGTCGGCGTCAGGCCGCACATTAGGCGTGACACTGAGCAGCATTTTGACGTGCTCCCGCACCTCCTCGGGGATCTTGTTGAGCAGCGCTGGACTCATGCTGCTCAGCTACAGTTAGAAAAGACAGAAAAAAAACTCTTTTAAATACAGCACACATCATTTTTTTAATAGATCTGTGATGCGCAAAATGACTTGATGTATAAAAGAAATTACACTTTAGTTTGGAGCAGCAGTGTCAAGTCAAACAGACACGAAAGTGGTACACTGTGGTAATAGAAATTTAATAATGCTAATGTTCTGTTGCCTGAAGAAGATCCTCTCAAATGGAAACATTGCGATTTCATTAAATTTCTGGGAGCTATTGGCACCGTGAGCTGATAATTTTCTTATTTCTGGCTCCCTTTAACCTGTTTGATCTAGCACCTTTTTGAAGTGTGTGCTTCACACCCTGTGAGTCATGGCGCTATCATCAAATATGTTATTTCAAACATTCTTTGGTTTGGACGAGACATCTGCCTGCGCTACGAGCTATCACAAAAGATTTACGCGACTATGACTCAGTCCAGCCATTAGTTGTGCTTCCACATTTCGCACACCTCCACTCACCTGGTCCAGCTGCCTGCTGAAACTCTTAAAAATGTCGTGCTTGTTGACTTGGAAAACAGGCTTGCCCTCGTTGAAGATTGCATGCACAACCACGCCCAGCGAGTACATGTCCGAGGCCGCGTCGCAGCTGACAGACAGGATGTACTCGGGGGCCAGGTATTCAGGGTTGGGGAGGCAGAGTGGAGGCAGGTTGGGTTCCCATTCTTTACATGTGTATTTGGGCTGAAGGGGATGAGAGGATATGAGAAGTTGAGAACAGCTGGAGGTCAGTTTGTCAGAGCGTCTCGCAGGCAGTACAGAAGGGGCAAATACCTCGGCTTCGGAGGGGTTTGTGGAGGAGATGCTGAAGTCGAAGCCCATGATCTTCCACGCTCCGCTCTTGTTGAGGATGATGTTCTCCGGACAAAGGTTTCCATGGACCATTTTGACCCCGCTGTGGAGGAAAGACAAACCCTCCGAGATCTGAGGAGACAGAAAAATGAAAATGTGTGGGAAAATTAAGAGCATGATAGATAGAAATATAGCAAAGCAAGCATCCGGGATAAACGTGTACTGGGACAATACATCACTCTGTAATAATCCTAGGAGTATTATGCAGTTGCAAAATAAGCAGTGTAACCACAACTCTATCTAATCCAACATAAACACTACAGGTATTCTCCAGCCTTCTGAGCTATAAATCTCCTTCTTCAACCAATACAAACTGTGGCATGTCAGACAACAGCATAAACTGTGAAGGGTGAAGCAACAGCAGATGTTGACTGCATGGTTTTGAAACCTGCCAGACAACTAGGATTTAGTGTGCTCGTAGAAATGGAGACAACTTCTTCTGTTCTGAAAACATCAACACACAGAGGATGGTACCGTAAGTAGATGATTAACAACGTGTGTCTGCCGTCTGTCCTCTCACCTGTAACAAGCCGTACTTGGTCTCCACATCATACAGTTTGTACTCCTTGATGTCGGTGGGCACGGGGCTGGGCAGGTTGTCCCACTGGCCCAGCACGTTGGACAGACTTGCAAACACTGGCTCTGTGCAGAACGCCAGACAGTCTCTGAGGACCGACATCAGATAACAGCTCATTAGATGTTAAGCTGTTATTATTCTTCATCAGACACAGACAATTAACGACACGACCAAAGGCAAAAAAAAAACAGAGACAGAAGAGTACTGTGTGCTGAGAGCTGCCCTAGGTGGAAGTTACAAAAAACAGAAGTAGAAAGAAAGGAAGCAGAAGAAAACCATATTTTCCCCCAGGGGGGTGTGTGCATTATTCATGTGGTAATCTATAGACTCTTTTGATGATGACAAGCCTCTGCTCACAAACGCTCCAGACAGAGGCAGACGAACAGATCTGTTATCAATTTTTTTTCCCCTTGAATGTCAGGTCCCCTCTTTGAGGTGTGACTCATCCAATTTGTCCTTGGTCTATGTGCTTGTGTGTGTTTGTGTGTGTGTGTGTTAATCACCGTGACTCTTCCAGAGGATGCTGCACAGTCAGGAGACGGGGGTGACGCAGTCTGGTCAGCTGTTGCACGCCTTTTTTCAACGAGTCAATGATTTGGTCCTTGTCGAATTTCTGATACTTGTCAATCATCTTCTTATCAAACACAAACACTGCCACTTCCTGTCGGATCAAACACAAAACAACAAGGTGCTGAAATCAGTCATATCAAGTGCAACAGTTATCTCTGGTGGGAAAAAAAATCCTCAGCTGCACCTTGACTTTTTTAAATCAATTTTAAGGGATAGTTCAACATTTTGGCAAATTAGCCATAATCCCTATAGTCATAGCAGTAGGTTCGTTACCTTTAATTGTCGGTGAAAGCTATTTTTAGAACGGCGGAGCAGAGCCGTGAGCTGCTCAGAGCTACGCTACGGAGGCTCATTGGATTCATTGGTTTCCCTCATCAAACTCATAAAATGTTGAACTATCCCTTTAAATTGAAGATAATCTGATGTGAACACCCACCTGTTTGGTGGACTTCTTGGTGCCATTGTAGATCCTCCAGCACAGGCCAGGACCCCCGCTGGCAATATGTCGTCCGACCTCAAACTCCCGTGTCACCGGATTGCCCATGACAGCACTGGTGACATCAGCTGTCACCTTAGTGACGGTGCTTTTTAGCTTGTTCAGCATGGACTCCATGTTCAGGCCCGACCTGGCAGCTAGTGCAAAGAAGGGCAGATGTCGGACCACCAAGGACAGGTAAGCAATTACAGAAAACACAAGCATTCACTGAGAGTTACTGACTCGGTGGAGTGTCAAAACAACACGTCCTTACTATCACTCAAAGAAACAACTAGTTTACCGTTTTCTAGCAAAGCAAGAAAGCCTTTAACAATCCATTAGACATGCACTCGAATGCACCTGCTTGAAAATTTGCACATCAAAGCGCCACCAGCGTCTGGTTGACAAGAAATAAGCACAACAATATAAAACGACTCTGACCCAAACTCAGGCACACCACAGTTATGTTCTCCTTCCCCACAACACATCAGCAACTTAAAAAGCACAGTGACTATATATATCCAAATTTGTAGGTGTCTGCCAACACGTACCATAACCAATTCTGTTAATGGGAACTCCTGCTTGTGCTATATACAGTCCCACCCCCCATCCACCCCAAGCTTGTGTATGCTCAGCCAGTGCCAACTGATCTAACAATATGCCACTACAAAAAACAAAAAAAACCATGTGATCTATCAGCACAGCTCCATCTGACGCTGTCAGCTTTGTTGAAGTTTTCTCTCCCCTTAATTTGGTACATTTTCTGGAGCAGACAGATCTCCTCAAGCCTCACCCCGAAACAATTCAACCTCATTAGGAAGATGTGAAACTGTGCTCATCATCATCATCATCATCATCATAATAGTCAAAGCAGGTATTTCTAGCCTGAATTACTCAGCTACGGAAGGATGAGCAGAAAACACTGTAGCAATAACTGTGTCATTGTTCATTACTCACTTCATGATCGACACAAGGGCCACGCAGACAAAGCCAAATAAGAGTTATTGTATAACAGATGCAGAGCCCTGGTAACAAGTCTTAATTATTAATCAATAACTTTTTTAAGCTTGAGCCAAAAAAGCTTTTATCAGCAACAAGTTTAAAGGGTTTTTTCTTTTTCTTTTTTGCTAGAGTCCCGACGTTGCAATAACATTTTTCTTTTTTACAATAGCAGTCAGTTCACGTTGCACGGGGTGACATCAGTCGACACCAGTTGCCCAGAGGTAAACTGAGAGACTGTCACCTGCACCACAGCTCACCTGGCCTAACACACTCATTAGCACGTTAGCCGCCGTATAATAATACTAATAATAATGAAAACCGTGATCGATCGCTTTGTTTTATCACAATATTCACGTCATACCTCAGTTTAAGTATTTTTAAATGTTGTATTTGTCGTTTCCTGTGACTGTCAAGTTAAAGTGTCGGTTGCGACATGCTTTGATGTTAGCTCAGTTAGCTCAGTTGTGGTTTAGCCTGTTCCATCACAACTAGCACAACACTGTCGTTAAACGTTAACAACTACCTTTATAAACCTCTTTTTTGTTTATTTTTTAAAACCCTTTTATCTATCTTTGTAGGCCTGGAGACTGGCATCCCCTATGTAATCCGTGAAAGGCTTCTCCCCCCACTAATAGATATCGGTAGTCAAAGCTAACTAGCCAGTGGACACTGACGTTACTGACATCGCTGTCATTATTTTCAAACACCACTTGTTTCCGTACTAAACTTCCCCCCAGAAATCCCCTCCAGCTTCTTACCTCAATATAAAAGGTCCTCTCCGCTTTATTTCTTGTGATCTGTGGACTCTCGGCAGCAGCGCTGTCAGTAATAGCTGTGAAACACAGCCCCCATGTCTTCCAGCAGCAGACGAAATGAGTTAGCTCAGTGCGCTAGTGAACTAACAACCCTACTTCCGGGTTTTTCGATGGCGTCAGGTGCGTCCTCGTCATCTGAGTGGCTTCTTTTTTTACACACTAATGTAAGGAGTAGCCTATAATAATAATAATAATAATAATAATAATAACATGCATTATATATTATATTATTATACATTATACGGTATGTATAATATTGATACTAAACAAACACACTTGGAGCCACTCATGTTCATGTAAACTGTACATCTTTTCACAAGTGCAAATTTTGGACACCACAATAGAAAGAGCACATATTTAGAGCAAAGAACCAATATTGTTGAGTTAAACTGTTTGCTTATTTTTGTAACTTAAAGTTAGAAAAATGCATTTTAACAGTAAACTGAGCTTGTTTGTGCACTCATCTGGGTTATGATCTAGTAATACCTGCAGTAAAACTGTAATGTAAAAGTTAAATGGTGCACACTATAAAAGCACAAAATTTTGCTTTGCTGAGATAATTAACGTTATCAAAATGCAACAGTGGCTGTTTTATTAATGTATCCCTAACAACCACTCCAAGGTTCAAGGTCTGTGGACTCCATGCACTGACTAAAGAATGTGAACAGGGACATTATTGTCTGAGATGAATTAGATTTTATTAGACGTGTTAGTTTAACAGAAAATAAAGCATGTTTCAGCATCATAAAGTGCAATCTAACATGATTTCATTGTTTGCAGAGAACAGAAGATGCTCACTGACATGAGGTTTGACTGCAAACTGCTTTTGGTATAACCACTGTCATCAGTTAAAAACAGAAAAATAAAACTGTAAAAAACAACATCAACAACAACTCTGCTTTACCAAAGATTAAATTAGTGTCTTTTATGTCTCTTTCAAGTAAAATCTTAAAGTCACAGCTAAGAGCTACTTGACCAAGTTGCTGGCACTAAAAGCATTTAAAACCAATGTAATTAAAACATGATTTATTAACCTGAGCTATGGTTAATCGTGTCCTTTCTGCTGACGCCTCATATTTCATTTCAAGTTAATTTTTTAACAAAAAAAAATATTAATATCTTTGTGTATCTTCTAAAACAAAAAGTTACACACTGTGCTATTCTTCATTCAGCTACATTAGTGTTTCAGTATTTTTCCTCAGCCACACTACAGTAAAACAAGAAACAAAATGGCTGCCATACCAGTGTTATTCTTCACTTGATATGTAGAAATATTAATGCCTGATCAAAGTGCACAGCATTACTTCTGACAAACACAATTCAATTCCCAAAGCCCCAGTCAATCTAACATAAAGAACAGCTTAAACCATAATGCATTCACCTGCAAGTACAAGTACACCAGTTAGTACATTATTTATACAGCCTCACAACAGCTGGCTGAATGGCTGATGAAACTCAAGAGATGATTTAATTCCAGTGATCCCTTTTATCATTTTCATAACTTACTTTTAAAAAAGCAATTCTTTAAATATAATTCGTTTCTGCAACATAAAATTAGTAGGATGTTTTTAAAAAATTCTTCAACAAATACCAACTGCTAACAGCTGGAGTTCCCACAGCCTTCAGTCTACTCCCATTTTGGGTATCTCAGATGAACTGATACGTCATTGTTCATAAACCAGTGCAAAACCAGTTTCATGTAAAGCCCATTTCCTTCAGCAAATAGACGTATATCTCAAAACGCTTCATCAGTCAGATAACAGACCCAGTGCTAGAACTTTCAGCATAACTACAAATAAAAAACTACTGTAGCCCCCCTGGAGATTTAAACCAGTTTGGGGAAGGCACAGCTGTACAATAATGCTGCAGCAACGTTACCTATATTTAGAAACAGCCACACTGTCATTATAAATCTATACATACAACAGAGAAAAGTAGATTATAAGTGTGTCTCTGTGCCATTTTTAAAGCATGCTCAATTATAAGGCCAGCATGTATCATCAGAGCTCCAATGTGCATTAAATCTCATTCTTTAGTGTAAGCGCTGTACCATCGCAGACTGGCTGTGTGAAGTGCACTTTGGAAGGCGATGATTAAAAACCCCAATTTGTGTGTTATCAGAAGGTGCTGGAAAAATGCTGGAGGAAAACCACAGGGTGGTGTTTTTCAAACTCTTTGAGCAACCTCCTCTTCTCCTTGACAGACATGCTCTTGCTGGAGGAAATGTCATGAAGAAGCTGTTTGAGACTCTCCAGGGTGGTGGCCTCGCGCTGGTCCTCGTACTCCTGTGGTGTCACCTGCTGGCAGAAGGTGAACGCTGCAAAACACAGTGGAGAGGGAGACTGACTGGAGCAGAGTAAACATGGAGATGAGGTTTTTAGTGCGGAGCAACAGTGCCTCCATGTGGACAAAACACTTTAGGATCATTACTTCATGTCAAGTTCCTACTTCTATATACAATAACATGCATACAGTACAGTATGGTTTGAGGAGTTCTGTATAGATGTATAACTCCTGAGTTGTTAGGTCATGTGACAGTGTTGTCAGTCAAGAATGTGTACAGTATATTCAGTTGTAGCTGTATTTGACTTACTGGCAATTGAATCTGGGTCTTTTCCCTGCTGCATCGTCCTCAGGGTTCTCCTCACAGCGTCAATAAGAGAGGTAGGCGTCTGTTCATTACAGGAAGTGAGAGAGAGAGGGAGAGAGAGGACTTTTTAAAAAGCTGAACCCAGACTTATGAATTATTAAACTGATATAGCCCTACCACAATTCAAAGAGCTTGAGATAACATATCTTGTTTTAATGCATGATAGAATGACAAATACAAGTTCTCTACTGTCTTTATCAATGCATGTCTGTGACACAAAAGTTTCCAACAATAAAAAAAAAAGCAGAAGTGTACCTTGAAGAGCTCAGTGTGATTGTCCATGAGAAACAGTACCAGGGTTTCACTCTGAGACCGAGTCAGCTCGTGATTCTGAACAATCGCTCTCTGAAAAGTACGGCCGACCACGGCCCTGTTTTCAGTCTGAAATGGAAAAAAAAAACGTACCAGGAAATCAACAATAGATCCCAAAGCATTAACTGCATATTCACATCCTACAAAATAGAGATACATGCCACTAATCAGTGAAATGATAAGCTGTTATCATGCTAAAAGCTGTATGCTGACTTGTTTCTGCAGACGACAGGCATCTGGATGGGCTGCTGTGGCCATGAGGGCCAGCAGTCTCCGCAGCTCATCCCTCACACTCGTCTCCAGTAACCGCAAGCACAACTGAGATGCTCTGATGGCGTCCTGCACCTTCCCTTCATCTGAGAAGAAACAAGACAAAATGGGTAAGATTCTCACAGGGAGAGGGGAAACAATAACAGTGGTGAGTTGAGTTACTAGAAACATGAACTCTCACCCAATAGTTCCAGGATTGCAACATGTATATCTAGGTAGCGTCCTGAGAGAAGTGGAGCCTTTTCCTGACCACTGTAGTACTTGGAAATAGTGTCAAAGAGCAGTCTCTTATGGTTTGCCATCTGCTCGGCGTTGCCCTCCTCGACAGGAGCGTGTTGGCTGAGCTGTTCCCCTGCAACCACGATCAGCTGATCAGGGAACAGCTCCAGGCAGTCAGCTGCGGCGGACAACCAGCCATCCAACCTGAGATGAAACCATGATAAAAGAGAGCAGAGGATTACTCCACTGTCACTGTGGCAGCGGTGTAGGGCATACATACATAATATATATATTTATCTGAACTGTAGAGCAAACTCTAATTTAATATTCTCTTTAAATGCGTGCCATCAGGATCAGATCATGTCCAAACTGCAAAAAGCCTTTTAAGTATTTATTGGAGCACTAACTGGGGCAAGTTAAGCGTGTCAGGCAGCTCCCTCTCCAGACACGTGTTAGAGATAACCAGGTCCTGGGCGGTCAGAGACGCTCTGCAGGCCTGAGGCTGAACCCTGGCTGGAGAAGTCAGGATGCAGTCCAGCATGGGCAGTTCCACGATCTGCAGCAGCTGCAGGAGTGTCTGCTGCTTCCAAACCTCATCCACCACTGTCAAAGAAACAACAGAGTTCAAATCAACCCTGAACATTTATATCCTTATTAGGGAAACAACTGATCATCATACTGGCTAATTTTAGCTCCGTCTTACCAGCCTTGGACAGAAAGGCAGCAGAAGAAGTCTGGGTTGTGTTTAAAGCCGGGGACATGGAGGGTCGCAGGTTGATGGTCTTCAGTAGTCTCTCAACCCTCCGGTCTGATGGTCCAACAGCAAGAGGATTGGAAATTGTCCTCAGTTCGTTCAACCTGCAGAGAGAATCATTAATAAAAACATAAAAATTAACAAAAGTTTTAGTAGAATTATTTTTGTATAACATTATATTATATTATTAACTATAGGTGGAGACATCTAATAAGCTCTTTTTCGCCTCTTCCAGCACTATTATCAAATCGTTCTTATACTTGTGTATTTTTAACTGTGCAAAAAAAATAAATTAATACAAGATAAAACATTAAAAACCAACCTGGAGCTCTTCTTCCTCTTCAATCCAGGCTCTCTTGGTGGCGTGTTTTCTGTGTCGCTGCCATACTCCTTCATGGAGGCGCCGGGTAACACTTTGTATTCCAGAAAACGATAAAGGCTGCAGCTGCTGTCTTCGAAGGCCACGTCCTTGTCTCTACGAAACAGCTTCGTGCCCACCGATTCAAACACCTTTGCCTCCATCAGAGCCTGGCAGAGTCGAGCGGCCTTGAGGCGAGACACTTCACTTGTGCAGAACACCACATTCTGCATCAAATAACTGAGGACAGCGTCCACAGCGTCTGAGCCCGTGAAGCAATCTGCATGGATCCGTAGATGCCTCCTGCAGCGGCGCACCTCCACCTGGGTCTGCAGGGCCTGGATGATGTTGTGCCACAGCTGAGTGGCACCAAAAGGCCCAGAGAAACCTATTAGAAGATACAAGGTAAGATGATTTAACTCAGGGTATCAGACTGACCCTCAATGGGGGCATTTCTGCGAGTTGTTCAATACTTTGCACACGTGCAACCAGTAAATTCACTTTGTTTTTTTTGTTTTTTTAACAATGTTGAAAATCAGAATGAAACTAGAGTTTGAAAAGTAAATGTGAATATTTACTTTGTAACTTGTCGATTTACAGTGTGTGCCCCTAGATTTTTTTAAAGGAGCCACTGTGTTTAGTGATAAGCCCTATTATTAAAATAATGAATTTGATGATCTTGATGGACAAATTAGACCTCCAACAACAACTTTTAAGATAAAATAAAGACCATTTATGCTATAATCACAAGTTATTTTTCAATTATAAAATCAAATGAAACTACATTCAGTAGTCAAATTCTGCAAAGTCGGCTATTACTTTCAATAGTAATAACATGTCGCTGGATCACTTGTTGTTTTTGCGCTCTATCATTCAATACTTCCTCCATCACTTTAGGAGATTATATTCTGGCTCATAAAACAAAGTCTTAAGATGTTAGTGTCCAGAAAAAAACACTTAATACGCGAAAAAATACACGAAAAAAACAAAAACAAAGACGTTTCTCCCATGATCAACAGAGTGTCAACACGGCGACGTGGCTAACGTAACGAGAGGTCGTTTATATTCACAGTACAACTTGTGTCCGTCTCGTAATGTCAAGATAAAGGGCGTTAATACTTCTTGATACTTGTTTGGCGATAACTTACCGGGTTGTATATTTTCTCGAAAACTTCTTGTTTGACTGTTCAGTCTCCGAAACCGAGGAGTCAAATCAACCGCCATCACGAATTCTCCTTCTGACGTCAACGCGTTCTTCTTCTTCCGTAGTACGTCCGTTGACAAGTGTGTTAGCGCCATAGACATAAGGTTACCGCCACCTACAGGCAGAAAATACAGGCAGAATTTATTATAGATTGCCTGAGGTCAAATACTATCGGTCTGAAGTGGAATGGTCAAGTAATAGTTAAAACTATTAATCCTACTGTACATAGAGTACAGTCAAGTATTAGGTGGTACATAGGACAAATACAATCTTGCAATACTTGCATTAATTTGGCTTTTTGAATATAGAATTGGCTTGAAAATATATGGAAATTAGTCATATAATATAATTAACACACATGGGATCAATAAACGTCTTCTGTCATAGTATGGTGGACGAAAAGGGCTCAACTTAACTTAAAAGCTGGGTGCCTGACTTTGATTGTAAGTTTGAATACATCAGACCTAATATTTTACGGTTTGATCTATGGGATTGATCAACAATGTGGAAAAGGAGCCTGTTGTGTAATGAATACATGTGGAATTTACTGCAATCACAGTGTATTGCATATTGTGTAACTATCAGCGCCAGGAAGTGTAAGATATGGTAAAGCTGAGGACAAACCTTTTTCCCCAGTCAGGGGCCATAACCTCAAATCTGTCACAGTTGACTTGCGATTCCTCTGTATTGCAGAGCACTCCCCCACCACCACCACCACCACTGTTCTGTAGAAAACAACTACATCATATTTTGCAGTTCAAGTGCATGTTTCCTGACAAATGCATTGTGTTTAAATTGATAAATGTACTGTCACGTGAAGACTTCCTCTGTTGTTCCTGGCAATGACAGCCAATGGGTTTATAAGGAGAGGAAGGGCAGCTGGATGTAACGGGTAGCAGTATAATTTGCGTAAGTCGGTCCAACCCACGGGGAGTCGTTTTCGGGAAGAGGTTACTGTATAAACTGTATCAGTCTGGTGTCAAGAGGCCAAGTTCAGTCTTGCTCACTCCCAACCATGTGACTGTCGGCGTGAAACTTAACAGACCACAGAGGCTATTTAGTACCCGCATATACCGTGGGTCTCCTGTTGTATGGATCTGTGTGATCAGTTTAATCGGTGCGACGGCGTTTTCTGCAAGTTCCGCGTCCGACCTCTGCTGAGATGTGGTGGTTCACGCAGGGACTGTGCTTTCTGCCGGCGTTCCTGGTCGTCTGGTCGGCCAGCACCTTCATTACCTCCTACCTGATTGCGATCTTCAGAAAAGATGTCGATTTGATCTTTCCATACATAAGGTAAGATTTGCGCACACAAGTGTAAAGAAACGAATGAAAGTCTTTTTATTTTATTTCAAATAGCCTAAAGTCCGATTTTTATTAACAAACGCTAGATTTTTCTTTTGTTTTTGATTCCAAACCAGACAAGAATTGGGTCGAAGTAACAAAGTTTAGTTTCGTTTTCCTCCTCCGCGGAAACGGTGCTGGTACCAATCTGCAGCTGCACTAACACAGCTGCTGACACAGGAGACCTCAAGCTGCTTTTCACTTCTGCCTTTCAAAATACTTTCATATTTATAACTGTGAGATGTTTTTACACAAGGCCTATTTACAGTGGTGGCCAAAATGATTATTAAATTTGGCTATAACACTTATATAGGCTATTAAAAAAAGTTAGAAAAAAGTTAGTTGTTTTTGTTGAGTTGACCTGTTGACCTCAACCCCATCAAGTAAATTTGGGGCGAGTTTGAAATATACAGTAAAAGGAAAACCTTTGTCTTGAATAGAAGAAGGCAAGAGGGGATAACATTAGAGTTGAAGCTCTCCAGAGAAATGTGCTGCTGTAACTGCTGCAAAAGGTGAACATAGGATACCAAATATTAAACTTAAAAGTGGATATAAGTTAAAATACAGTAGGACTCACTTCATCTGAATGTACTCAGAGGCAATATTGTCAGATCAATCAGCTGTTTTAATGTACTATATATGTTGTAGTGTCTATTTGTCCTCGATGTCAATGATCAAAAAACTCAAAAATATCAAAACCTACAGTACAGTATAATATAACAAAATCAAACCAAATGGCCACGACACCTAGGGAGTGAAAACAGAGTACATTGTCCAGGCAAAACTAAAGAACAATGGCCCTTTGCCGCCTCTCTTGCCCTGGTAAAAAACAAAAAACATCGCCCCCCCCCAGGTGCCTGGCCCACCTACGGCTGCCTAACCATCTATGTAAACTCAGTGTGCCACAGTACCTTCAAAATAAAAGCATTGATAAATATCCAAATTAACTCAAACAAATCTAAATATTATAAGCAAACTAAAGGTGTATTCCTCAAACTAAACAACAAAAAATATATGACACAAATAACAATAGCTCCAACATATATAATATAATAATAATAATAATAACGTTTCTTCTTTCTTCTCAGTGACACAGGTGCAAACCCCCCAGAGAGCTGCATATTTGGTCTGATGACATTCGTCTCTGCATGTGCAGGTATTTCCCTCCACCACAAACACCACCACCCCCCTCCCCTTCCCCTTCCCTTTACAGTTTCAACTTTATCCACTTCTTGAGCAACGCTTGGGTTTTTCTCCTGGGAGGAACCAAAGACGCCAGAGATGTTTGTCACACTTCCGCTTTTCAAGAAAATGAAAGCAGAATTTATTTCTCGGGATGCAACAAGGGATTTGTTATTTTTTTTTAAACATTATACTGTATGTAATTATATATAATTTTGACCTCTGCACAGGAATCTACACCATATATGCCCGGTACAAGTTTGTGGACAAGCTGAGCCCCGAGAGAAGCCTGTGTCTGAATAAGATCGCTCTGGTGCTGGGGTTGCTCTCCTGTTTCAGCATGTGCATTGTTGCAACTTTCCAGGTTTGTCTTGAATACACATATTTTATCTTCTGATGAATATGACATGGTTGCAATGTTTTTAACAGCAAATGTTTCTGCTCTTCTTTGTGTCTGCAGGAGACCACCGTCGTGCAAGTTCACGATACAGGAGCTCTGCTGTTCTTCTTATCCGGCGTCTTGTACATCATCCTCCAGTCTGTGATATCGTATCACACCTATCCCTTCGCATCCTCCTTGTGCCTGTGTCGAGTACGAATGGCCATCTCCGTCCTCGCTGCGTTGGCGTTATTCCCCTGTATCCTTTCACCCCGGACATTTTTACACAGCTGTGGAAATTCAAAAACAAAAAGTCAATACGCCCGTTGTTTCCATGTGTGTATATAAAAATGCTTTTACAACCGGGAACTTGTAACTCATGATTTATGATTGCAACATGATCATTAGTTTCATTTCATAAAAGAGGCATGTGATGCATCACCTCTAACATGTTTTAAAGTGTTGAAACAAAATTTTCCTTAGTGGATAATTCAGGTGTCATCTGTACGGCTTTTGTGAAACAAACTGAACTGCACAGAGACAGTGGAGACCCGGTAAGCACACTGTTTATGTGGTCTGTCAGTTTCATTCTCCTTGCTGTGAGAGTTACTGGATGAAACTGAAAGATTAGATTTATGGTTCTTGAATTAGATGTTTTTTGTGTGTTTTATACTGTTTTTACTTGTATTTCACTCTGACTTTGCTCTATTTTATAATAAAAATAACATGTATTATTATTATTGTTATTATTAATCTAGAAAACACTGTTAGATCATGATGATATTGATTAACGACTCCATCAATGATTATCCCTTCCAGGATTATCCCTTCCATCTAGCCAGCGCTGTCTGTGAGTGGGTTGTTGCCTTCAGCTTCGTCTTGTTCTTCCTCACTTACATCGAGGATTTCAAAGTGAGTATCATATCAGACCATTAAACCGAGGAGTCGCTCGTTTTTGTTTGTATAGTTGCTGGTAAATGTTTCTTATCTCTCTTCTTGTTCTCGTCCTGCAGATGTTCACCTTACAAGTGACCACAGAGCTCGAGGTCTCGCCTTTGATCACCAGCTAGTAGGACTTTCAGTGAACCAGTATTTTTGGAGTTAGATTTGTTTCTGTGAGGCGTCTCAACTCCTTTTTATTGCCGTCCTGTATTATGTGTCACCTGACTGAATGTCTTTTGCGGGTACTTTTTATATTGCTATTTATAAATTTTGTACAACAGGTATTCAAAAAAAAAGGAAACTGACCACTCCCTGTATCTTTATACTTTTTAAACATTCACAAATCATTATACAAGTGTCCTTATCGGCACCTGTGTGTATTCAAACTTCACTTTGCACTTTGTACCCACACCACCAGCGTGACACATCCTGTCAAACCTGTGACTGCTAATAAGAGAAGTTCATCACACAGACAGTGACCACATGATTTCTAAAGCATGTGCCTCCAACTGAAAGCCAGTCAAACTAAAGAGTTTCTCTGCCGTCGTGGTCAGTAGTAGTACTGTATCAAAGTGCTTGTTTTATCCGTATTACTTCACATGGGATTATTATTCAAATGCTGCCAGTTGATTAACAGAAGATGATTTGTGTTATTTCAAATTATTTTAATTATTTTCCTGCATCTCTAGGCTATACTCTTTCCACGGATGCTCCATGTCAGAGGTTTGGTTGTGGTAGTTAACCGTGCCCCCCTCATGTTAAATGGAATCAGGTGGTGCTGCTATAGGGTACTACGCTGCATCTATGGACGTCTTTGTCTCCGTCCAGTCCTCAACTCGATCCATGGGAAGCAGGCTCCTCAGTTGTTGGGAATTAGTTTACTTACATCATTAGTTTTCTCAGTACAGTTACAGTAGTTGACGAGGTTATAGCTTCCTGTGCTTGGCCTTAGCTTTGCTGCTTTTCTTTTCTTATTGTTTTTAACCACCAAATGTACTGTATCTCTTCCTCTGCACGCATCAATGGAGACGAGTCTTACAGTAGGCAGCTCAATCTGAAACTGAATTTTTTTAATCTTACCCTGCTTCGTTTGGCAACATATCCATTGATTGTACATTTAAAATGCACTAATCTGAGATAAATATTTCTTAACTGTTTCTATGTATTATGAAGCATTACATTAGTAACCACTGTCAGCCTTGTTGCTATTTTGCACTGACATTTTGTAAGACTAGGAGCTTTAAAAAAAAAAAAAAAAAAGGTACAAGGACTGAAGCCAAAACTGTGATTATGGGATTAATAATTGAAATTGACATGAAATGACTGGAAGTAAAGAAAGTCAAGCTGGTGTGGTCAGTAGTGTTGGCTCTTGTATTGACTGGGATATTACACTTAAACTGAGTATTGGCTGCCAGGATCCTTGTTTAGATGCTTTCTAGACTGCAAGTGCTGCAAAGAAAGAAACGCTGTGCTCTAAAGTACAAGTGGACAGACATGAAAACAGGCTATTTTGTCACTACAGATGCTGTATTTACAAGGGAAATGTGTTTTTTGTTGTTGTTTTGATTTGTTTTTATTACTCAATGACTTTGCATTTTTGCTTGTGATATAATGAACTGCACAGATTATAACTGCTGAGCTGAATAAAAGATGCACTTTAAAAAAGAGTAAATCGTATGAATGTTTATTACAGGCAAACTTACACATCCAACAAGTCTTGCTGTCGCCAACAAAGTGCTTTTCCAGACTTCTCCACTCTCACTTCTTCACAATCACTATGGTGTAATGTCCATTCATAGAATTCTTTTCCGAAGACGATAAATCTAGTTTGTGCTCAAGCGTTCATAGCACCATTTCTCTACTTGACTACTTGACATTTTCAGGAATGTTCCCACAAACTCTGAACTTTTTTTCTTTTTTTTCAACAAATGGTGTTTATCACTCTCACAGAGATTATTGTGCAATGAATTGATTCTTTTGGCATTAAAACTACAAGATTAAGACGCATGACAATGAAAAAAATGTTCAGTATGGGAGTACCCAAAGAAGAGCTCAGCTAGAGATTAGTATTGATTAATTATTGACTAAAACAAAACACACTTAAAGCTGCTTCAGAAAGTATTCAGATTTCAATTGGGGATTTTCTTTTTTAAACATTTCTACTGGTGGTTGTGTGTACATTAATGTAAATCAGTGGTACAGTAAAGTGCAAGTACTGATCTGAATACTTTCCAAAGCTGCCAACTGTGTCACATGAACAGCTGATCTACTGTAGTTGTCTCTCCTCCAACAGGTCACTTGAAAAAGACAAAAAAACAACAGAAAAACACATTTTATCCTGTAATATGTGACTGTTTAAAACAGAGAAACTGATAATTCAAGCATCCAGATTGGCAGCTAAAAATGCAAATGAGATTTCCTGTTACTTTTCAGCCTGTTTTAATTAATTGATGCCAACCAGGCTGTTTGAGTCACTAAGCAGATTTGTTATAAATAGAACAAGATCATTGTCGTGATTTTCTCCCACTTTATCTGGAAATACAACTTCCAAAAGATGATGTAATGTAGTGTCAACTACAGTACACCTTTGTAGACATGACAGGAGAAACGATTCCCTGCTTTTGTAAAAGAATAATCAATAATGTCCATCATGTGTTAAACTCAAAGAGGTCTGACTGACCAACAAGAGAAGCATTTCAGCTCATTCCGACTGAAACTACAATCGCTCTTAGGTAGGTTTTCTGTGTCAGGCACCAACACGTGCACCTTCTTGCACTGGCACTTCTTCACAGGCACACTGCAAACGTGTCCCCCTCCGAGAAAAAAGGCCAAAAGGAGCTCCGATGACTTCTGCTACTGATGGAGGGCCTTTGCAGGAAGTTTTGTGTTGAGGAGGAGGACGTCAGTCACTGAAAGACGATTCGCTGTCGGAGCTGGTGGCAGCAACATCCGGATCATCTGCGCTTCTCGACACTCCATCAGGAACTGGGGCGTCTGGTGTGCTGTGATCGGCGGTGAGGGAAGAAGTTAATAAATTAGTTTTGTTGCTATGTTTCAAATCAAACGCAGACGCATTCATTGATGTTACTTTAACTCACTCAAGCAGGTTGGGGTCCAAACCCTCCAGGACCATTTTATTCCTTATGGCCATAACTGGAACTCCCTGTTACAGAATAATGATTATTAAAGGGATAGTTCAACATTTTGGCAAATTGGCCCATTGCCATAATCCTTATAGTTTTAGAAGTAGGTTTGTTACCTTTAATCGTTGGTGAAAGCTATTTTTAGTAACGAACCTACTCCTAACACTATAGGGATTATGGTAATTGGCCAATTTGCCAGAATGATGAACTATCCCGACAAACACACTGCTTTGCATATTCACAATACCTATGCAGGTGTAACTGTGAACTCACCACTTGAACCATCTTCAGATATCTGGCGTATCGCGGGTCCTTGGCCACTGTCATGACATTCTCTGCAGCTTCTTCTGCTTTCTGCATCGGTGCAGCTTCCGGTGTCGCCTGAGTCGTCTGCAGGATGAAACATTCAAATTATTGACGCAGTGGGAGGTAACACGTGGTTTATATGGTATTAGATGTCAGATGTGGTGCTGTGCTCAGCATTTCACAGTGCTTTTACTTTGATCATCTGGTGTTGCAGAGAACAGTATCACTATCAATTTATACTATAACGTTCACTGTAATTGTGTTTTTTTTTCCTATTTTCATAGAATTATTTTAAGTCTGACATTTTTGTTTGCCAATTTTTTTTCCTATTTTCATAAAATTATTTTAAGTCTGACAGTAATAACAGATTATCTTGTTGTATCTTGTTTATTTTGTCTGCAAACATTAGGAAATGTAAAAAAATAAATAAAAAAAAAACCCACCAGTTGTGGTTTTGTCTAGGGTTATGTTTTGAAAGCATTTCCCACGGGTGCAGTGACTCACAATGGAGATATAAATGTGTTAGTCTGCTATCTTCTGGCTGATTGAGCTGTTTACAGTCTTTTATGCAAAGATAATCTAATCATCTCTGGCTCAAGCTTCAGACATGAAAGTGGCAATTATTTTATTTCTTACAAGACTTTTGAACTAAAAAATTTACTGTTTTTAAAAAACCCATTGTAGCTTTTGGCTGTTCCACAGTACAGTGTCGGTGCATCTACCTCTGGTGGTGGCAGAGTCGCTACTGGTGCTGCTGGCGGTGGTGGTCCACCTGTTTGGCTCTCAGCGGCTGCAGTGGGTCCATTCGCCTGTGCAGGTTGCTGCTGATTAATTCCATCTATTGTGACGTCCTCCAGCCCAGGGATCGACGACAGCTGCTCCGAGCACAACAATAATAAACATAAGAGGAGAATAATATGCAAATAAAGTCATAAACATGTGTGTTTATAGGCTCAACAACTCACCTTGGCTTCCAAAATGCACAGAGTAGTTTCAATCTGCTGTATGCGCAAGGATATGTTTGCAAGTTTCTGTGGGAAAGAAGTGAGAGAAATCGTTGGTGGTGTGACTGAAATGTGACGGAGGAATTAAGGAAGTAGAGGTGAACAGCACAAACCTCTTCGCAGACTGTGGAGAAGCGGTTGAGAAACCGAACTGTGTGCACAACGAATTGATTCAGATAGGCAACTATTCTTCTCTGCTGAATGGCAGGAACCTGCAGGAGACACACAGAGAGTTATTCTAGTCACAGAGCAGGAAATGAAGCAATTCACAGCATCTCAATCATGCAATGACTCTCACCGCTCCCACTACACCTACTACAATATCCTGACATATCAAATACTATGAAGACATAACATGCACTGGACACTGTTACAGTACATCAAGATAAGATTGGATTATGTTAAACTCGATGAAGTCAAGCACAAGAGGGATAAGTAATAATATTTTCAGTCACTTTTCAGGCGATAATCAAGAGAATGAGGATGTTCTGCTTTTCTTTGTCAGATAAACATCTTGTCATTTAGGTTATTTGAAGAAGTCACCTTATTTATTTATTTATAGCTCTAGAGTAAAATAGACATCTTTTGTTTAAGTATTCGCTGTGTTCACAGACAGCTATGATAAGGAAATCCATTTGCAAGTGACACATTTATAAGGAAAATTCAAGAGAAACATCTCTTGATCGTGCTGTCAGCTGATCAAAGTTTCTCCAGGGTTGAAATGTGCGATTGTTAATCAACGGATCGACTGCTTTCATTACAGCAATGTGGTTTTTGCAGACACATTATAATCATGACAATTGTCTTGTAGCTTTGCTATAACCCGTTTATTCTTATTTCCTCAACAGGTTAGGTATCGTTGCTGTGAGCTAACAGCTAAAACACAAACCTTGGTCAGATCAACTCCAGAGCCCACGATTGGCAGCCCGTCCTCGTCCATGTTGATTTTTTATATTTTTTTTAACGTTGAACTCACAGTTTCACTTCCACAAGCAAGAGTTTTCAATAACAAAAAGGTCAAAAACCGGTACAATAAAAGAATAACATTTGCTATGTGAGACGATTCATGTGACTCTGGTCTGGGGGTTGCGTCATGACGTCACATCCGGCTTCCGCAAGCAGTCGAAACTTTTATTCTGAAGTCTGGAAAACATCCGGTACTGTTAACAAAACAATTGTAAATATTTGTAAATATCGGGCTAACTTTGCTGTTTTCTGTGGTATGCTATTATTATAAAGGGTGATCTGAAAGCGCATACTTTCTAGATTATACATTTATCCAATTTTACATGCCGTGTACGGGAACCAAACATAATTTTACGTTTTCATCATAGTACAATTGCAGATTTTTATTTTGAAAAGAGGAAACGCAGTAGCAGACTTGAGGAAGCGGGTGTTTGCGTGCTAACAGCGCATGTTAGCCGCTAAATCCAACATTTGTCATTTAATGTTTAATCTGCAAGACTAAGGGAATCGTATTTCACCAATGGAGGTCTCTGGGTCAACAGAGAAGTTGAACGGTTTGTATTTTTATGTGTTGGTTTAGCTTCAAGTTAAATAAGACTAAGTTTATGGTGGTGGGACAGTTAGCGGGGCCCGTCTATTTAAAGGAAACGTGAAACATGTCAGCTGTCAGACTAGTGCCAGTGCTTTAGAAATCAACTTGAAACCATCAGATCTCTGTTGTTATGGTTAGGTATTATAGCCATTTGTTACTTGATTAAATGCACAGTTTCAGATACTGTGCCAAGTTGAGAAATTAAAACTCAAAATAATTATATTCCAGTAATTATACTGGTTCTTACGTTTAGGGTTTGTACTTTACAGATGTCAGGAGTCCGACATGTATTGGTTTTCAGAAAATATTGCCTCTGGTATAAATTTGATATGAAAGATCTCATTTAAATACAATTTTTAAATAGTTAAAATTAAATATCTGTTGCTGTGTTTATCTCTGAAGTTTGCTCACTGTTTGAATTAAAAGCTCATTGCTTCCCTCTGTTGTCCATCTCTGAAATCACACTTGTACTGTACTGTATGTTTCAGACCCAGGACTGCCTCTGTCATCTCTTCGCCTCCTGGTGCCTCCACTGCAGCTGCTGTCTGCTGCTGTGTGGCAGCTGGCGAAGCAGAAAGATGTGATGAACTATGAGAAGATCCAGGAGTTTGTGCTCATGGTCACAGAGGCCGTACCGGGACTGATCAACCACAGACAGAGAGCACAGCTTATTCTGGGTCTAAGAGGAAGGGTGAGTAGGACCCGTGCTATCTATTACAATAAAATATGGCACTTTTGCAGTTATTAACTAACTAAGGTATGTTCGTATTGCAGTTGATCCTAGAGCTGTGCAAAGGCTCGGCCCGAGGTTCTGTTGATACTCAAGTGATCCAGAGCTATTTGGACAAACTCCCTATAAGTTCTGCAAACACAGATGTAAGTACATTGAAAATATGCCATTCCTCCAAACTAAATTATGATGCAATATGGCCTCTTTTAATGATATAAAATCAATCTGTGTCAGTACAGGGATGCAGAGGTGAAAGCGACAGAGTCCACATTCATTGCACTTGTTCAGAGCCTGCTGAAAGACCCGATTGAGAGAGCGTACTTCTTCCAGGTCAGACATATTTTGATAAAAAATTTCTTAGCTTTACTAAATGCTAAAATAAACTGATTTCATTTTCTATTATAGGAAGTGTTCCCAATGGAATATGGGCAACAATATGATGCTGCTCTGAATGTGTTATTGTGGGAGTTGCTCTCAAAACTGGAGAAGCTGCTGCCAGTTCCAGATCTTAAACAGGTATTCAGTCAATACATACAAATATTTCAGGTTGTTTTACCTTCTAGAAAAACATGTGAACAGCTGTGCTTTGATTACAGACATCAGCCTGGCTCAGCTCAGCCCCTTCTGTTCTGGAGGAATGTGTCCGGCCTGAAGAGCTGAACTTGATCTTTGAGCACTACAAGAGTTCAGGACTCCTGAAAACGCCTTGTAAGTAGAGCTGAAGGGTTGAACAACCGAGAAAAAACTTAGGTTTGTAACATTCAATATGTTTTAAGGGATTTATGCTTAAAGGGATAGTTCAACAATTTGGCAAACTGGCCCATTGCCATAATTCCCTATAGTCATAGCAGTAGGTTCATTGCAAGCTATTTTTTGAACGGCGGAGCAGAGCTGCAAGCTGCTCAAAGCTACGCTATGGAGGATGATAAGGGATGTCTTGGTTTCCCTCCTCAGACTAATCAAATACACAATCCAACAACTCCAAAACATTCTCGTGGACAAGTTGTGACCTGTACAGTCACCACGCTATGAGATAATAACAGAACGGATTGTATATTTGATAAGTTTGATGAGGGAAACCAAGAAATACCATGAGCCTCCATAGCATAGCTCTGAGCAGCTCACAGCTCTCCTCCACCATTCTAAAAATAGCTTGCACTGACAATTAAAGGTAACATATCTACTCCTAAAACTATAGAGATTATGGCAATGGGCCAATTTGCCAAAATGTTGAACTATCCCTTCAACATTCTGAAGATGTTGTTGATTCATCCTCCCTTAGGTCTTGACAGCTTCAGTGACTCCTTATGTTTTTACAGGTGGACCCTCATCCACGATTGGCAGCTGCATCATGTCTGCGTTATCCATTCCTCCCTCGCAAAAGACAAACATCTCTGTTGGACTGGAAGCAATCCATAACTATGCCAACGTCTTAAACCCTGTGACTTTTGTCGGCGCGGACCAGTACAGTGTTGTGGCTGTTTACACTGAGGTGGAGGTCGGAGTATCAGAAGTGAATGAGGAGGTGATCGAGTCGGCTGAAGTTCAGGTTCACACGGATTTCTACGAGGAGGAGATTGTGGCTGTGAGTGCAGAAAGTGTCGACGGTGAGGAGAGCGGCAGCTTGAGAGCAGAGGAAACGAGTGAAACTGTGGATGTGGCTAAAGCGCTGGAGACCCTGACGAAAACCTTTGCGCTGAGGAAGGAGAGCCTCGGTCAAGACGTGGTGACGGGAAAGAGCCCTGATTCTTCCCTAAACGATGAGTGTGCATCAGGAAATGGCGATGATGAGGGAAAAACAAATGAAGCGCACGAAACAAGCGACCAAACTGATGATAGAGGAGAAACAAGTGAAGAGGTGACGGACAAAGCTGCAGGCACAGAAAACAGTAACAGCTCCTCGTGTACAGAACAGACGGATGACCACGAATCCCTCTCTGGCCACGAAGAGATGACGGATGTCTCCAGTGAAGCTCCACAACAACCCACCTGCACGGCGAACACCCGCAGATCTTCTCGTCTGCAGATGAAGACTCCACATAACTGGCAGGAAATCCATAAATTCAAGAGATCAATAAAGGAAACGACGGAGGAACCAAAAACGTACGAAAAACCTTTTACACTATAGCTACTCATCCAATCCACTTTATTTATATAGCACTTTTTCAGAACATAAAAGGTTACCAAGATCCTGCACAGAGATTTACATAAAAGACATAGAGCCCAAAATGGTAAGAAAACGTGATTAGGATCAAAAATAAAGATAAAATAATAATAATTTAAAAAGCAATGAATACAAAAAAAGACAAATAAGAACTCTCATCCTGAGTTAAAAGCCAAGGAATAAAAGTACGTTTTAAGACGTGATTTAAAAGTAGGTATTATTTCTAATGGTAGCTCAACAGTTTAGGAGCCGCCACAGAAAATGTCTAGAGATTGTGAGGGAGTGTAGACATTTACAGTAGGTGGTCAGAAATGTATTGTGGAGCTGATCCGTTTAAAGCTTTAAAAACAAACAATAACATTTTAAAATTAAGAATAAAAAGAATATTTGCTGCTTCTTCTGTTGATGTCCTGTTGTTAATCAATATAATGTCCAATTATGTGTTGTTGTTTTTTAATTCCCCCAGGAGCAAAGCTGAAGAGTCATTTGCCTCCTCTGTGATCGCAGTCAAAGGTAATATGTTGACATAAAGAGGAGACGCATTTCTTTTAGGGACATCTGCATGTTTTACTCAAACCCCGGTCTTTTTTTTTTGTTTGCAGGTGGTCCTAATGAAACAACCTCCATCATCTTCACCTGCTCACAGTGTCCCTTCCACATCTCCGATGAAAACAGCCCTTCTCACTTCCACATGCAGAGCATTCAAACTGAAGTGTACAGGACTCTCTCGAAAGACAAGTTCACGCCTTCACCCTGCAGCACCGATGAAATATTTACATCCATTAAGCTCCTCCCTCAGGGAAACGCAGAGCAGAGCAAAGAAGAATCGCCCGACGACGATCAAAGCAAAGTCGGTGCTCAGTCTCAGTCGCATGGCAAACAGAAGGTTCCCACGTGTGAAACGTGCGGCAAGACATTCACGCGGACGTCGGACGTCAGGAGGCACCAGCTCACGCACACCGGGGAGAGACCGTTTCACTGCTCGCAGTGCGACCGAACCTTCCAGCACTCGTGGGATCTGGCCAAGCACGAGAGCAAGCACCGCGGCGTGGCCCTCGCCTTCCCCTGCCAGCTGTGCAAGTGCTCCTTCACCAACCTCCGTTTATTGACCGTCCACCACAAGAGGTCTCACTCGAAGGAGTCGGGGCTGCCGCAGGTCTGCTCCATCTGCACCCAGAGTTTCGCCACTTCCGCCGAGCTGCTCGAGCACAAGAAGTCCCACGTCTCCTCTAAACGCTACATCTGCCAGAAGTGCGGCGAAGGCTTCGACTCCCTGCTCGCGCGCTCCCAGCACCGGCAGATCCACCGAGGGAAGCCTCAGTTTAAGTGCCCGCAGTGCGAGAAGACGTTCACGCGAAGGTCTGACGTGAAGAGGCACCTGTCCACTCACACAGGGGAGCGTCCTCATCAGTGCAACCAGTGCAACAGGAAGTTCTCGCTCCACTTCATGCTCATGAAGCACCTCCGTGTGCACACAGGCGAGCGGCCGTTCCAGTGCTCCCACTGCCCGAAGAGGTTCACGCTGGTGCCGGTGCTGGCCAGACATGAACGGATGCACACGGGGGAGAAACCTTTCCTCTGCTCCCAGTGCGGGAAGGGTTTCCTGTCTCAGGGAGAGCTGTCGAAACACCACACGTCACACGTGGACGACAGGCCCTACTCCTGCCCGCAGTGCGACAAGCGTTTCAAGAGCAAGAAAACCCAGCAGGAGCACATCGTCACCCACCTGGGCGCCCGGCCGTACCCCTGCACCTACTGCGGGAAGGGCTTCGCCAAACCGCACGCGCTGACCAGACACAACCTCATCCACACAGGAGAGAGGCCGTTCCCCTGCGGACACTGCGAGAAGTCGTTCCTCACGCTCACCGAGGCCCAGCAGCACCGGAGGATCCACACGGGGGAGAGGCCATACGCCTGCAACGTCTGCGAACTCAAGTTTAGGAGCTCGTCGGAGCTGGCGCGACACAAACGCAGCCACTCGGGGCAGAAGTCGCGAAGGCCGAACTGCGAGCAGTGCATGAAGACATTCACATCCAAGGCCAAGCTGCAGGAACACATGGAGACGCACAGGGAGGAGGGAGGAGCTGCACAGCCTATGGAAACAAATACCTGAACATCAACAGAGACAAATTCTGTGGTTTAATTCGAAAAATTATGAAAACATAACACACATTATTTCTGAATCTTTTATGTTTTTATGTTCTGATTAGGAGATAATATATTTTATGAAGATTAGGAGAGAAACGTTGATCCCCAGTGAGTGGACAAGGAGAGTTTGTTACTGTTGCATCCTTCAACCTTCAAGATAATGTTCAACACTAATCACTTTTGACATATCAAAGTTTATATGTCAGCTCTACTGTCTCAGTTCCACTTTGCTTTAAAGTTGCAACTCAGAAATTATGTTTACGACAGTTTGCTTTAACTGGAAACCACTAGTGAAAAAATAATTCATTAAATAGATTTTCACTTTACATACTGACTGTTTCTTTCTATATGTTGTCACTGTGATGTATCACTTATGAGATTTTAGACGCACCACTTTAAAATACATAGAAAAAACATATTTTTTATCATGGCTGAAGTCTTTGCTGAGGCCAGTGTTTCCATAAGAATTTCTTTAACGCAGCGTTTCCCAATATGACAGTTACATGAGCGTTCATAAGACGATAAACAAGCACTGAAAAAACTGATTTCAAATGTTGCTTTTATTCGAGTCGAACCACTGTTTCTGTACAAAAACAGAAGAGTGGTTTCCACACACCTCTACTGCTTTACACTTCTGTTTCCACTGGAGCTGTATCTCAGGTGTCTTTGAATTATGTATTCCCTTCATTTCTGTCCAGAGAGCACATAAAAACCAAACGACTCTGAGCCGACAGTAACAGAGCAAAGATTAACTATAAACATCATAAACATAAACTCATTTCCTCCGCAGACCTCCTGGCGACTGTGGTCGTCATCATCCTGCTCGCTGTAGGTGTCAATCAGACACATTTTCTGTACTTCAAACAAATAGAAACAGAATTTAAGCTGCAGGATGAGACAGCAGTGGCAGCTCTGCACAGCCTTCCTCTTCCCACACCATCAGCATGTTTCTGGGTATTCCCCTCGCTGTTATTATGTCGCTGTTATGGTTGTCCATATAAAAGAAGCGCCATTTGTGTGGTTAATTAACCAAGGGGCCTTTAATTAGCTCTGATTGGGCAGAGGGGTTGATGGGAGGGAAGCCGGCGGCAAGCAGGAATCACCAGGATAAAACTGGCTGCATTGTTCCACACAGGGGACACACACACTCAGAGTGCCATCTAATGGGGCTTTTCACAGGTTTCAAATTGGTTTTCTATTTTTGGCATCACTTGTGTTTCTCAATATTTCCAAGTGTTATTTAAAAAAAGGTGCAGTTCTAGAGCCAACCTAAAATATAGTGAACATTAAACATATGGTGAATAAAATGTGGCCAAATCCATTTTAAATGAGTAAACAGAATAGAAATACTAACAAACACTGACTGTAAATATGAGTTCTTATTAATAATTTGTAATAACTAACTTTATTTATGGTTAATATGCCAGCCAGACAATTTTGTGTTGCCAGGTTGTGCTTGACAAATTGTATCCCTTTGGCCGCTGTAAATTCTTTGTGTCGTGTATTTATAAATGTTAATAATTCATCAAGAAATGTTCATGGTTTATTATGTCTGAGGATTTTAATACATAGTTTATACATCTTATGTATAAAAATCAATAAAAGGGCTGTGAATTTATCAATGGATTCTAGTTCAAATTCTCCACAGAAGTGCTCAAATAATCCATATCAGAACAATTTCCGGGTTATCTATCAATAAGAAACATAATGTCCTGCATTGGGACGTATAAAGATTTTATAGCCTATATCCAAAAATAATCATTATAACTGACAGCTACAAAAAATGCAATCTTACTTTTTTTTATTTAATGTATTAATAACGAATTGTAAAGGCAGAAAAATATTTTGAAGTTGAACACAGACGGAAGTCCCCTCCACGCCGAGAGAGGGTGTGCATGGAGTGACTCACACTCCATCCCACCGCCTTCACCTCTCGCCTTGACCAGAGCGAGGGGCGGCAGCAAGCGAGCAAGCAGATGTCGGGATGTGACTATCAGCGAAGAGATTTTGAGAGCCGGTGACCATGCAGGTGGAAAGAACACCCAAAATAAACAGAGAAATAGGGTGGAAACAAGGGGGCTGTGGATGCAGATAACGGCACGGAGCAATACCCATCAGCAAGATTTACAGTCCAGGCGCCGTTGGTCGTGTTGGTGGTGGATTAATAACCAGTCATAAAGAGGTGGGAGTGAGAGTGTGTGTTGCAGGAGGAAGAGAGTGAAGGCAGTTACAGAGGAAAGAAAAGAGAGGGGGAGTGGGTAAAAAAAAAAAAAAGAAAGAGGGGGGGAGTAGATAAAGCCGGAGCCGGGACGATGAGCTCCCCACTGCCCTACGACTCGTTGTCAGCTCGACCGAGTCCCAGCAGACGAGCGTTGGACTGGGAGCGAGAGCAGCTAGCCGTGCGAAGACTGTCCTCTCCACGGTGTCTGGACCTGCTCTCTCCTCCCCCTCTTCCTCGACGACCCTCCGCCATCCCCGGCTACCTGCTGTCGCCGTACCAGGAGCAGGAGGAGCAGCTCCACCTCCAGCACCAGCGACTATCCCTGTCTGTCGGCTCAGAGGCCTCCCTGGCGCCCCCTGCACCTCCACCTGCGGGCGTTATTGCCCCACCTTGCTGCCGCCCGGTGGGAGTCATGCACCTCCTGCGCCTGGGTCTCCTGGCCTTCAGCTGCCTCTTCTGGGCGGCCGGCTTGGCCCTCTTCACCCTGGGCGTGTGGGCTCAGATCTCGCTGGCGGACTACATGCTGTTGTCCGCCAATCGGTACCCCAATGCCCCACTCATTCTCCTGTCCACAGGTGCCGCTGTCACCGCCTGGGGCTTCCTTGGGTGTCTCGGGGTGGCTGCAAACCTGCCATGCGTGCTAAGAGCTTATGGGTTCTTTCAACTTGCCGCACTCATAGCCGGTTTGGCAGCTGGACTCTCCGGCCTCTTCTATCGTGAAGATATTGCTGGAGGGTTTCGCAGTGGTTTACAGCGAGCGGTGGCTGGCTACACAGAAGACGAAGGCCGTGCCGATGCCCTAGACAGCTTGCAGAGGGCCCTGGAGTGTTGCGGAGCTGAGGGCTGGCGTGACTGGCTCACTTCAGATTGGGCTATCCAACACATGACCTTCTTTCCCTCTGAGAACGGTACTTCGGTGTCCCTTCCCGACAGCTGCTGCGTCAGGCGCAAGGGTTGCAAGAATCGGCCTCTTCTGTCCGACGATAACGAAGGGGTAACCGCCGCAGGGATCCATCCACACGGCTGCTTCCGTAAAGTCTTCAGTTTGGTCAACGACAATGTCTTCCACATTGCTGCCACCGTGTTGGGATTAGCCTTCACCCAGATCGGAGGCATTGCCCTGGCTTGTCTGTTGGCCAACAAACTAGCGCCAAGACAACGTCGCCGCGTGGTAGCACATTAATGGTCGACTCCGAACCAGTGGGTTGACCAGTTTGTAGATGGTTAAGATTGGCGATGAACAATGCCCTGAATTAGTAAACTGATAAGAGTTGCAAAGTTTGGGGAGGTTTTGGTGCTACAAGTTGAAGTCCCATTTATTGTCCAACAGTGTAAAGTCGTCTGTTAGTGCGCTCCCAAATCTTGGATGGTGCTTAAAAACTAGTTAAACTATCAACACAACAACCACTTCAAAAATCCATCAACTGTTTGTTGATGGTAACTCAACGGTAAATAGCCAATGAGCATACAAAATTGAGGATGGAAGTCAACTGCAACTTCTGCAAAGCATTTTTGGGGGTTCATTTACATTTATTTTGGTGGTGAGTTTAAGTAACCACAGTGCTGAGGTTAATCCCTGTCTGCAAAAGGTATAGAATTGGCTTTATTTCTGATTTACACCTTAACTGCCTATCCACAGCAATGGCAGCTCCTTTGTGAGGAATTTCAAGGATATCATTCATATAAAAGGGAATTCAACCAGAAACTCCTCACACTTTGCAATTCTTTGACACTCACTGTTTGCCTGACTCTTTTCTGCCCAATTTAAATATATACCTATATACTGTATATGTTTGGGTAAAAGAGGTGCAATTTAGTCTTCTGTCCGTTTCGATTCCAAACAAGAGACAGTGTTAGATCACATGTAGGGTGAGATTGGCTAGACTGTTTAATATGGTAGCAGAGAATGATGCTTTCCTGTATTCTTTGCTGTATAATTTCCAGAAATATATAAACAATGGCATGATTTGATGGACTTCACTGTGTAGAATGTGATTAATTATTTAGAGTCAATCAGCTTTTGTATTGGATTTTTTCCGCGAGTTACCTCATGTCATAAATTTCACCACTGAATGCACAGGAATGTTCACCAGCAGTTTTCCACTTTAGATGTTTTAGTCTGGCTGAGTTCAACAGATGTTCATATCTACTGTACGTTATTTAGTTTTTCCACGACAAAGACTACACTGTGTTAGAATGGTGCTTTAGGAAATGGCTCAATACTGTCACCCAACAAGCTGCAACTGTGTTGCTAGAGTTTGTATGTTCTGAAGCACAAATTTATCTTACAGCACTAAATTTTACGATTAGCACTACAACTAGGCTATGCTTCTAAAATGCTTGGTTGCATTGGCTTGACCCAGACGTTGTGCAGCCTGCTAGCAGCATGAAACAGTTGATAAAGCCTGGACCAGATATTAGCAATTTCTTTTTAGTAGTTTTGCATTCGACAAGTCTATGGATATTCCCATTCATCCAGGCCATGGTTATCTCTGGGCAACAAACTGAATGGAAAGCAACTGGACTTGTATTTGTCTAAGAAGACATTTAGCCTCTAATCCAAGGGGATTCATCAGTTCGCAACACATCGGTCTTACTAGTTCAGTGAGGACTAGTAAGGCTGATGCCTTCAATTCAAATCAAGCATTTGACATCAAACTTAAACTTAAAAAAAAAGGGTTCAACATAGAATATGTTCTAGAAGTTTGGTATTAAGTTGGAGCAAGGAAGAACTAGCAATCAGTTAGTTTAGGTTAGGTTGGCAAATATGCAGGAAATTGAGGGTTCTTTCGTTCTTTCTTTCATTTTTATTTATTTTTTAATCTTTGTCATGCTTAGCTGTTTTTATTTGCTTTCAATGTGGCCTATAATTTTACTTTGAAACAAGATATCTGTTCATCTACCTCTTGTAGGGGAGAAAAAAGCAAATAAGTGTACATACCAAATGGTCACTGTTACAAACTGTTAATTCGATTAATGTGAAATGTCTTGTTTGTTTGTTTGTTTTGTGTGTGTGTGTGAGCTTGTTATCTGTGTTTTGAGATTACTATAGCATTAGCCTCCTTCAGCATCTCACATTTCCTATTCTGGATAGGACTTTTTATTGCTCCTGTAATTACAATGTATGACATAAATATTGCACATATAATCCATTCTAATAATAACCAACAGCAGACACAAGCATGACTGAAACTGTAAGCTATATCTGTCAACAATAAACTAAAAATCTTTGCCTGATCACAGGATATGATATTGATTCCACACTGGAAATGGCAATGGCCATGTGAAGGTCGCTGCCCTTGAATATATTAAGTATGTAGCTATAAATGGCACCATCATCCTTATGTAATGGTAATCTAATGGTGATGTAGTGTAATAAGTGCAAACAACATACAGCACAGCAAGGTGAAGGCATAGGCTATCTGAAGTGTATATAATAAATGTGTGATTCAGAGATCTTGTGAAGATTTTTTTTTTTTTGATGCAAGTGCTATTTTTTTCCTCTTTTCTGTAGAAATAATGTGACAGATGCCAGGTGTATGAAGCCACCACTTGCATTTTAAAGACCATACAAGTGTGTCAGGGGTTTTAATTTTATGAGAAAGGCTGTGGACGTGTGCCAGAGTGGTAAATTCTCAGCGCTGAGAGTGGTCGATCCTTGTATAAGACCTCTGGCCTGGCAGGTCTGAATTACAGCTATCTGAATGACATCTCATTTCCACCACCACCTGAGACAACGGTGATTACATCTGCCCTTGGAGGGCGACAACAGATACAGCCACTCTGCTGTGCATGATGAACCACAACAGCATGACACAGCATTGATTAGTTCATGGAGCAGAAAATCATGAACTATATCCTTTGCTTGAACCGGATAGCTAACATGAAGTGTTTTTTTTAAAACATTTATCACAACGTTTGCCTTAAAATCCACATACGTCGATGCTGTGACGATCAGTGCTTTGGGCTGTGGCCTCTAAACAATTTTCATGACCTAATTATGGTATTGATTAGCCTACATTATACTCCGACAAGGCTTGCGGATGCTGTCTGATTACATGTCCTTGTTTAACCCATTTTGCTTCACGTTTCCACATCCCCACTGCTTTCACTTAGCCTACAGAAGCTGTGATCTGAGAAACATGCAAGCAACACCTTACACACAAGGAAACCACAACGGGGCATTTATCTGAGAAACATCTTTGGTGTTGCTGATTAGCTGCGTGATAAAGGGAAAAAAAACTATCACCAGAAACAACAGATCTTTGGCACTTATCAGTAGGTTACACACGTAGGCTATATAAAGACAAAACAGTGAGAAGACTGTGCATCAACTTGATAAGACATGTTGCAACTTTAATTTTCAGTACATCACTCAGTCAAATATGTGTTGCCACACGACAAAGACACTTTATCCATAAAATATATAATTCAGTGTGTAAAATAACTTCAAATTCCTACAATAATGAGTTTAAAGACAACATAACTTCACTGTTATGTTTGCACTTAACAGAAAAAACTGAATAAATTGGTTGAGAATAGGTATTTAAAAAATGTTGTGTATCATGTAGCCTACTACTGCCCCTGCACGTTTCTGAATTTGATTAAATATGGCTTTAAGCTTTGAACACTAATGGGTGTGTCCCTGAACCCTCCGCGAGCCTCCTGAATCTGATAACAGCAGGATAGCATTCATTTGCCTTTTGCTTTTTTGGCTTTGAGCACTTTCAGGAATTCAGAAATCCAGCCCCTAAACTACTGTTTGAATAAATGTCTCAGATGTTAGAAATGAAGCTTGGATAAATCGAGATTACGCCTGAATGCTACGTTTTTGTTGTGTTCAAAGAGACTCTTTCGTGTTATTGGGGGATTAAAGATCAAGAAAACTGTTTAAAATATGAGTATGGTCGGACTGTTCATTGTTGAGGACCGTGTGGGACTCCAGGCTTTATCTCTACTCTCCGCCTCTTTAAGTCTGCCCTACATCTGACTCATTTAGGTCCTTTGCCGTTTGCACAGCAGTCTGCGCTCTGCCCCATATTTTATTTGGCAATTCTCGCCGCCACCGCCGCCGCTGCTGCTGCTGTTGTGCTGCGTAAAAGTCCTCGCGCTGCGCTTTGGAAATGTAGTTCTTTTTGCGCACGACGAGGTCTCCGAAATGGACCTGAAATCCGAACTGCTCAAGTCCATCTGGTACGCGTTCACATCGCTGGACGTGGAGAAGTGTGGGAAAGTCTCCAAATCGCAGTTAAAGGTAAGATGGGGAGTGACTGGGAGTTGTTTTGAGTTCAGGAAACCGAGCCGAGGGTCGACTCCTGGGCAGCACAGACACACGCTTTAAACAGTTTTCTGCGACCTTTTGTATTTTGTATATTGTATCTTTCTGTATTTGTCTGTATGACATGCTATATTATACAGTATATGAGTTAAATATGTCATGTGGGTAACACAGGGGCTCTATACGCTCTCGGAGAAGACCAAATATTTGCAGAAGCTTCCAGTTTTCTCCCAACAAACACGTAACCTGCTCAGATTGGAGGTAAGGTGTGAACCTGTGTTCTGGCTTCAGAGCTCAAAGTCCAGCTTTTCCCAGTGGCCCATGGTCTTTATGAGAAACACAAAACCACCACTATCAGGACATTTTATCAAACTATAAGAGAAGACACAACAAAGAAGCTGTATTTTGACCTTTTTTTTTCTTTTCTTTTTTTTACCATCTGTGACACCAACAGTGAGTGTTATTTGTGTCTGTCATGTTGCTTTTCTGTCCAGTTCCTACTTGCCTGCCTGAGCCCCCACAGCTGAGAAGAATCCAGGGAACTGGCAGAAAGCTGTCCTGACATGCTTTAGTCCCCGAGGACCAGCTGTCTGTACTTGTGTGTGTGTGTGTGTGTTTTTGTAGATATATGAAGAAATATGGAGGAGCACACAGAAGATTCAAAGGCTCATACGCGCTGACCTTTGTGCATTTTTGAGTGAGGTCATATATAGCTTCTATATTCAATATATGTCTATATTTCTTCTTCAGGTGCTTTCCCACAACCTGTACACCGTGCTGCACATCCCACACGACCCCGTGGCTCTGGAGGAGCACTTTCAGGATGACGATGACGGGCCGGTGTCCAATCATGGCTACATGCCCTACCTCAACAAATATATACTGGATAAGGTACGGTGCACTTTTATTTCTAACAGCAGACATCTTGATGCAGCGTTTTAACAGCTTTATACGAGTTGTGAATTATTGGCAGGAAATGGCACTTGAACAACTATGTGACAAATTTAAAACTACATACTTGCTCGAAGAGAGTTGCTCAAAATTCCCAAAACCTGCTGATTGCACAGAGTCACTGTGAATAAATAGATTGTTGAAATAGCCAAAAGGCGACAGAAAAAGGCCATAAAAACACAACTGAATCAACAAAGGGAAGAAGGACAGAAGAAGCCAACAACTACAAACTGTGTGCTTGAAAGTTTATCTGGGATTAACCAAACCGTACATAGCTCCACATGCTTACTCAGGCTGGATGGTGAATTTTTTTTATTTTATTTCAGGCAGCAGTGAAGTTTGGTCAACACAGCCAACAATTAAAACAACATGAATCATTCTTTATTTCTAAAAAAAAAAGAAAAAAAGACAAACCTCGAGTTGAAATAAGGGCATGGAGGCTCTGGTGACGAATCTTCAGCCTCATGTTTTTCCAACGTTGCCATTGTTAAAGCACTGCCGAGTTGAAACAGCCAGTGTATGGCCTATTATATTTCACAAAATCAAAGAAAATGGAGTCAAAAGCACAATATTTGTCTTTCTAAGTGTCCTAAGTGACTCAAAGTCAATTCGTATTTGCAGATAGTGGGAAAATATCCTTCAGTGCAGCTCTCAAGTAAATGAACTGTTTCCTCTGCTGACAGTTCATCTTCATTTCTGTCCTTGTTGCTCTCACCAGGTATGAGGAAATTTAGTTCAGAAGCCGAGCGACATGTGGAGGTGGAGATAAAGTCAAGGGTTAAAGTGGGCGGAGCAACTTCCCATTAACGTGGACTGTGTTTTGTTTGTTGATATAATATTTGACACAGCTATTAAAGGCACTGAAGTCGTCGCCGTGTTCTCTGTCTTCCCAGGTCAAAGAGGGGATGTTCGATAAGGAGAAGTTCGACGACCTGTGCTGGATGATGACCATGAAGAAAAACTTCAAGGGGCCACCACAGGGGGCGCTGCTATCGGAGAGGGACTGTTTCAAGCTCTTCTGTTTATTCAACCTCCTGTCTGAGGATCGCTACCCGCTGGTGATGATAGCGGAGGAGGTACACGATGACAGAGGAGATAATTAGCGTGTCAGAAACAGGAAATGGGGCCAATAGTGAACATTTAGTGTTGTAACTGAAGGATTTGATTGAGACTTGATTGATTACGGATCGGCTGAGAAGATCCGTGACAAACAAGATAAAACTAATCACAAATATATATATCATACAATAAGTGCAAACATGTCTTCAATAATATCGGCTAGACAAATGAAGATTTAATCAGCGACAAATCTCACCACCACAGCTTTTATTAACGCAGCTGCGAGCTGAGCCACTTTCACTGTGACCGGTTTATTGCTAGAAAGAAATATTAGGTTCCATAAAACCCCAGCTTGTGTCCCCAACAAAGTCCGACCATTTTACATTTTTTCACAGCAGTGCAAGTTAGTAAGTTAATGAGGCTCTTCCTTCCTGCACTTCCTCCATAATGCGTTTGGTTTCCTGTCGACAGAGACCAAAATAAACTGCCTTTGTACCGGCAGCACAGTTAGCCTTCCTCTGTAAACGTATATCACTGAATCATACTGATACAAGATGTCAGTGCCTGTGTCAGCTGATCCTGTATAAAAGCTAATATGTAAAAGTATCTGGCTGTTGTTGTTTTTTTTTTTATAAGGTGGAGTATCTGCTCAAGAAAATCTCCACAGCTATGAATGAGGAGTGGGATGGGAAGCTCTTGGAGGACTTGATATCCCAGGATGCCACGTTTCAGGAGGAAGGGATGTCCGTGTGGTCGTTCCTGGAGCACATGGGTGCAGGTCAGCTGCTGAGGGTGACCAGCGGCGAGGCCTTCAGCCTGGCTCTGGACGAGGTCTTCCTGGAGATGTACCACAACGTCCTGAAGAGGGTGAGTGTTTATTTTATTTATTTATCAGTCAAATCATCTGCTTCTTCTGTCGTCTTCATCCTGAACGCTGCTTTTCAGGGTTACATGTGGAAAAAGGGCCACGTGCGTAGGAACTGGACCGAGCGCTGGTTCGTGCTGAAGCCGCTCTCCATGTCCTACTACGTCAGCGAGGACCTGAAAGACAAGAAAGGAGAAATCCAGCTGGATAAAAGCTGCGTGATAGAGGTTGGTGTGGAAGCATTTAGTCCAAACGAGTTCAACCCCCTCACTTTCTTCAACTACAGTAACTCGCTGACTGTTTCTTCCCTGCACCGCAGCCTCTTCCGGACAGGGACGGGAAGCGCTGCCTGTTCTGTGTGAAAACCCACAATAAAACCTACGAGATGAGTGCGTCTGACCAGAAACAGAAGGTGGAGTGGACTCAAGGTGTGTTGGTGTGTACAAGTGGAAACACAAGGAAACAATCACAAATTAACATCACCGATTTATAATGACAACTTTGGACTTTTGTTCATCTGCTAAACACCAAAACTGAAACCTGAACTTTTTTTATTTAATTTGAAGCCATTTGGTGATGAGTTCAACGGTTTCAAACAGAGATGTCAAATATTTGTCCGCAAATATGAGAAAGCTTGGAGCTTTGTTTGAATAATGCATGATGGTAAATCAATTATTCTTTTTTGCTTTTGGATAAAACAAGCGATTCAAGGTCATGAGTTCTGGAAATTGTGTATGTTTTCTGCTGCTTTCTGTTGTTCACAAACTAAACAAGTGAGCAATGTATTAATCATCAGATGAACTGGTGATTGCCATTGCCCATTGCCATAATCCCTATAGTTTTAGGAGTTGGTTCATTACCTTTAATTGTCGGTGCAAGCTATTTTTAGGACGGCGGAGCAGAGTCGTGAGCTGCTCAGAGCTACGCTATGAGGGGATTGGGATGGGATTTCTTGGTTTCTCCCATCAAACTCATCAAATACACAATCCAACAACTCCACAACGCTCTCATGGACAAGTTGTGACCTGCACATTCACCACGCTATGAGATAATAACAGAACGTTAAGAGACAGAGTTGTTTTTGAGGTAAATTCATGCAAAACGGCCCATGCACGTTCTCGTCAGGGGCAGTTTTTAGGAAAGCAGTCTCTGCATTTGCCTAGTTTATAGCCAAAATGTTGAGCTATCCATTTAACCTTAGAGCAGGGAGAAGATGTCACAAGACAAACAACAAGCAGAGGAGAGAGAAAGGAGCAGTAGGAATCAGGGGGAGTCATGTTTTTGTTTTGTTGAACATGACCTTGACATTCCAGCTAATCTTCAACAACGTTGTCATGTGACACAGAGAAATTTCCAAGTTGCATAATTTTGCTTATCGTGTTTATTTTAAAGGCCATGAATTATTTGATCTCAGCTAAATCAACTGCAAACCATAGCAACAACTGTTCATTTACAGTAGGATATCTATGTGTGTCGCCTCTCCAGCCCTTCAGACAGCCCTCCGTCTCCAGAGCGAAGGCAAGTCCTCCTTCCACCACGAACTCAAACTGAAGAGGCGGGTCCAGCGGGAACACAGCCAACGGGAGCGCAGCCGGAGCGCCCGCAGCAGCTGCAGCAGCCAATCAGACGACTCGAACATCCAGGAGACGGAGAAGATGGAGAAAGAGAAAGACAGACAGGACCTGGAGATTGAAAGCATCATCCAGGTATAAGAGGGAGGAGGAGAGCGATCACAGGAGGGAGGAATCTGTCAACACAATGACGAGCTCATACTATGTGTGTGTGTTGGTGTTTCGCAGCACGCACGGGAGTTGGAAACTAGACGAAGGGAGGCGGAGGAGAGAGAGAGGAGGAAACAGAGGGAGGTGCAGATGGAGCTGGAGAGGCAGTTGAAAGAAGCTGAGATGGTGAGAAAAAAGTTGATGAGAAGCCAGATGAGAAGATTTATTTACAGTTCCTCTGAAATGGAAGTTGACGTCCGTCCCGTTGGGTCTGATCTGTGGAAACAGCACCAACACATTGGCATTATAAAAGTCAGATTTAACCTTTAGTGATGTGGAGAAATGGTTACGACATTCCTGGAAAAGGTGATTCAGGAATAGGTCAGTTTTTTCCACTTAACTGGTGCTGTTTGTGTGTGTGCGTAGTTGAGAGACAGCATGCAGGCAGAGATGCAGGAGAAGGCGAGGGAGGCTGAGCAGCAGAAGAAGAGGATCCAGGAGCTGGAGCTGACACAGCGGAAACTGGAGTCTGCTCTCAACATGGAGATCCAGGCTCGACTGGAGGAGGAGAGGGCCGGGCAGGAACTGCAGAGGTGACGCACACACACAGACAGACACAGACACACACACTCCCCTCTGGGCTCTAAACCAGGGATAGCACAATGTCAGACACTGTGAGCTTCCTCTCGGGCAAAAACTGAGAGAAGTGAGACCAAGAATATTAAAGCAGACCCTGTTATCATTTGAATAACTCCTATTAGGGCAGTGGTTCCTAACCTTGGAGTCGCCTTAAACTAATTATTATTCTTTTTTAAAAATATGATTAAAAACACCACACACAATCCTAGACAACTGTATTCTATACTTTCACTTTCTCAAATTTAAATCGAGTTCAAATCAAACGCAGCATATAAAAATATCTGAGCTGATTGACAGGGTTGCCAGAAATTTGTGATGTCATCATGGGGTCATGAGCCTGAAAATGTTGGGAACCAATGTATTAGGGGCTAATAATGCTCTGAGATATATAACTACAGCTCCCATAATGCTCAGGGGGATATAAATCAGATATTTAATGCTGTTTCATAATCCTATATTAGTTTACAGACGACTGTCAGTGTTTTAGCCGGACACAGAGCAGCGTCATCTCAGAGGGTCTGTGGATGTTTATTTACAATGAGAAACCAGTTGAAGATAAGGACATCCACGGAAGTGCGTGTTGCACTGAAATATGTCTGTCATGTCGATGTGTTTGAAGTAGTCTGCGTGCAATCGGGCGCTGATGGTTTCGTAATTGCTTCCATTAAAGTTGTCAAAGCTGCTGTTGGTAATCAGGTCAAACCTACACAGACGTTTTCAGCTCCTCAACAACTTCAGGTCTTTATTTTTTTTTCTCTCCAGGTTGCTGCAGGCTGAGGAGGAGAAGAAGAAGCAGTTCCAGCTCCTGCAGGAGCAGCAGAGGGCCCTGGAGAACATCTGCACCATGATGGAGGACGCGGACGGCATCGCGGAGGTGGACACGCCCTCGGCCCTCCACTCGGCCTCGCAGGAGCTCCAGGACCTGAGGGCGTCGCGCCAGAGGAGCCACCAGCGCCTGGAGGTGAGGGGAGAGCGGAAGAGTGCTACAATCAGCTCTCTGTGTGTTTAAAATCAATAAAACAAAAACATTGACGAGCAGATGTGACTTTCATCCTCTGACCTCAGGAGGTGCAGGAGAAGCTGAGGAATGCCAGTCAACATGTGCGTCACTGGAACGTCCAGCTGAACCGCCTGATGACGCCCATCACTCCTGGAGGTGCAGCATCTCTACCTACTACATATAATATTAATGATATTATTACCTTCATTTAAAGGGATAGTTAAACATTTTGGCAAATTGGCCCATTTCCATAACCCCTATAGTCATAGCAGTAGGTTCGTTACCTGTAATTGTTGGTGCAATCTATTTTTAGAACGGCGGAGCAGAGCCGTGAGCTACTCAGAACTACGCTACGGAGGCTAATGGGATTTCTTGGTTTCCCTCATCAAACTCATCAAATACACAATGCAACAACTCCAAAATGCTCTCATGGACAAGTTGTGACCTGCACATTCACCACGCTATGAGATAATGACAATGTTACAAGAAGGAGTTGTTTTTGAGGCAAATTCATGCACTGGTGCATGTTCCAGTTGAGGGCAGTTTTTCAGCAAGCAATCTCTGCATTTGCCTCTGAGCAGCTTGTGACTCTGCTCCACCATTCTAAAAATAGCTTGCACCGACAAATAAAAGTAATGAACCTGCTCCTACAACTATAGGGATGATGGCAATGGACCAAATTGCCAAAATGTTTGAACTATCCCTTTAAATACTCTGTGTTCAACTGTGAAATAGAGTATATAAAAAATGCAGAAAATGATTTAACATTCATTAATTATTAAAAAACACTGAAACAAGGGCGAGGTTCTGTTATCACAACTTTTAATTTGAAAGTATCGTAGTATCTCTTCTAATGGAGAAAGAAATCCAATCAGATGTAACCTTTATGTAGCAGGTACTCATCCTCAAACAAAAAAAACTCCTGCGTGCATGCTGGTCCTAAACTGGTTGACCTACATGAATGACCTAATGTACTTATCGCATTATCCGTAAAATAAACACAACTGTTAGATAAGCAAACAATATAAAGAAACTATTAAAAATAATTAATTGAAGTAATCCAACTCAAAACAAATATACTTAAATAAATAATAGAAAATCATCAAACAAACTAGTTCAGCATTTTCCACAGTGAGACGGTACAGTTGAGTTTGCACTTTGTCCTTGGCGGGGAGAGAGATAATGAGACAGTATCTGGGTTCTTGAATAAATTCTACAGCAGTACATGGGAACAAAGCAAAACAAAACAAAAAAAATCATATCTGTGAAAATTCCTGGGTTTGGACCTGCTCCAGAAACTAATAACTTCTGTCTTGAACTCTGACCCAACTCCTTAAAATAGGACGTTAACATAAACTCATTGGGAGACATAGTTAAGTGGCGGTTTTGAGGCCTTACTTGGAGTCAACTGGATGTTTTCTTCTTCTCTTCAGAGCGTTTGGAACATAGCCTATCATCAAAAAAAAAGTGTCCCAAAAAGGAAGGCGCCCTGGCGAGTAACGAGTTCATCTCCAAATTCAAGATCCGAGCCGAACAGAACAGCAGGAATCCGGAGGACGAGCAGAGACTGGAGGAGCAGCTGGAGGCCGCCCACCTCTCAGACAAATCGGACCAATCGCAGGGAAAACCCAACGGGCAGATGTGATGAACCACAAGGGAACAAGTTCTCTAATGTACGAGTGTAAAAGTGACGAGAGAAAGTCTTCGTGTGTGTCGAGAGTGAGAGTGGAGAGAGGAAGGAGAGACATTATTTAGAGCGATGCATAGAAAACATGCTAAAAAGCTTTGTATTATATTTATACTCAGAGTTGCACACTAACATGGAGAATGACGGAGGAATAAATGAAAACACATTTTGTCTAAGATCAACAGAAATTGACAGTTTTTGTACAAATAAAGTTTCTTGGTGAATAATAAAATTCACTAAAGCCTCAGTTCCAACAGCCTCGGTTCATCTCAGACTTGGCTGCTCCTCTCTCGCTCTAATCTGATGACGGTGGAAACCACAGGAAATCGAGTGCAGACAAGAAAAGTGTTGAAAAAAAGATGAATACATCATTGCACAGGAGCCAGAGGTTTCAGGTTTCAACACTCTTACCTTTAGCGGTTTGCAAAACAATGCAAAATACAAAATACTGAGTAGCTGAACTCTACACATGAATCTAAATATATCGACTGAGGCTCGCTCATTACAGATATATTATCAGCATATGGAGCAGATAAGTGATCAGACATTGCATAACAGGAATATCTAAGTGACGTGTCATATTTCATATTTCAGATGCTCAGTTCATGCCCTGCTCATAAACCCTTCACTGTGAAATGTAAAGAAAGGAAAGTTGTTTGTTTGTGGTTCATATTTATACTAGCCTACAATAAAGATACAACTGATACCAAGAGGGGAAATTCACAAAATATAACATTAGCTGATAAGACGTCTTAAACATTATAGGCCTAGACGTTAACAGCTGTTATGTTTCTAAATAAGGTTGCAAGAATAAACAATATTCATCAAATAAATAAATACCGTACCTGAAGGTGGCGCTGCAGCAGAGAAGAGCATGACCCGGAAGGAAAACAGTAAGTCAACCAGCTTCAAACATCATGGCGGCGCCCTGCACCGTGTCATGCAGGTTGTAGAGATTTCGTTTTTTATTTAACTAATCGCAGTTTATTATCCGGCCAGATGATGTGTTTGTTTTGACCCGGTGAGACATCGTTAGGTTTCGGACTGCACCATGTTGTTGTCGTCGGTGGTTGTTGTCAGAGGGAAGCTCCGGGGGGCTCTGATCTGTCTGGGCCGTCGGACCCTCTCCACCAGCGGCTCCCCGGGTCCCACTCCCCCTCCTCCGCCGGAGACCTCCGCTCCTCGCCCGGACAGCGAGCCGGAGGAGGAAGCGCGGAGCTGGAGGCGCTGGAAGGATCCCGGCGATCGCTCCGTGTTCCTGTTCCCCGGGCAGGGCAGCCAGTTTGTGGGCATGTGCAGAGGGCAGTTGAAGTACCCCAACGTGAAGGAGATGTTCACGGTGGCGCGGAGGATCCTCGGCTACGACCTGCTGGCTCTGTGCCTGGACGGGCCCGAGGAGGAGCTGCTGAAGACGGTGCACTGTCAGCCCGCCGTGTTCGTCACCTCGCTGGCCGCGGTGGAGAGGCTGAACCGTGAGAACCCCAAGGTGAGCCACCACCTGTCACATGATATGATGATTGATCGATAATCTGTAATTAATGGATAGCAAATGATCCAGCAACTACAGTGTTAATGTGTTTTTAACTCATTGTCTTGTCTGATGAGACCCGCTGGCACTGGATGTTATGCTAATTTGTTTCATTATCAACTGATTACAGTTTTGTCTATAAAATATTAGAAAAAAGGTAAAACATTCCTGCCATGGCATCTCCAAGTATATTTTTTGACTTTTTAAATGTCTTAAATAATAAATAAACAATTGCAATAATTAATTTTCTGTCCATCAATGAATTAACTAATCATTATAGCTACATTATAATATCTTGGCCAATATTGTCACTTTTTGCTTAAGTTGAAAGTTGGCTACTCAAATTATAACAGGATATTGTACAATAGTAATAACATCATACTCCAAAAAATACTTAATTGCAAATAAAACATTATGTAAAAGGACATGAGGATGACATGAGGACAAAACAAAGATAAATGTGCATTAACCTATTGTGGTGTTATATTCTTTATCTCTTCACATTTGTCCTCAGGCCGTTGAGTCGTGTGTTGCTGCTGCAGGTTTCAGTGTCGGAGAATTTGCTGCTCTGGTCTTTTCTGGTGCCATGAACTTTGCAGAAGGTAAATAAACATGCAGGACATATTGATGGAGCTCAGTGGAAACACTCACTGCCCTATTAACCGCAGCTGTGTCCTCTTCTTATCCAGCTCTGTACGTGGTGAAAGTGCGAGCTGAGGCCATGCAGAGGGCGTCGGAGCTGGTGCCCAGTGGGATGCTGTCGGTCGTCGGCCGACCTCAGGCTCAGTATAAATATGCCTGTTTGCAAGCGAAGGAGCACTGTAGGAGTCTGAAGATTGAGGATCCTGTGTGCTCTGTGGCCAACTATCTGTTCCCTGACGGCAGGGTCATCGCTGGACACCAACAGGTGTGACACATCTGTTTCATCATATTTATTTTTCAGCTGCTCAGGTCATATCCTGCTCCAGAGCCAAATTTTAAGAATCCTTTTTTTTTTTTTTAAATAGCTGATACATCATGATGATCACCATTTTTATGTTTGAAAATTTCCATGAATCTCAATTATTAATACCAGTAACTGTATTGAAAAGCATAAAATTCTCTTTTACAATTGTAACCAGGAAATGTTTGGCAATTTGTTTTTATGCAAACTATGTTGATATATCCAAATAGTTGCCCGTTAATGTTTCTTTTGATCATAGTTGTGTCATCCTCGCAGGCTCTGGATTTCCTCCAGCAGAACTCCAGACGTCTGGGCTTCATGAGGACCAAACGTCTCCCGGTCAGCGGAGCTTTTCACACGGAGCTGATGGCGTCGGCCACTGAACCTCTGAGGGAGGTGCTCAGGCAGGTGGAGGTCAGTCATGGTGTTTCCCTAGTGTAACCAACAGACATTGGACCTGTACCGTTCACCTCCATTGTGTTCACTGAGTGGCTCACGTCTCTGCCCTGCTGATCTCAAAACAAACATGCAACATAAGATAATTAACCTACTCCTCCTAAGACTATAGGCAAATTTGTCTAAATGTTGAACTATCCCTTTAATCACACGACTCCTCCTGCAGGTGCGGCGTCCCGAGATCAACGTGTACTCCAACGTGGACGGCAAGCGCTACATGAACGAGAGCCACGTGCGCAGGCAGCTGGTGAAGCAGCTGGTGTCGCCCGTGAAGTGGGAGCAAACGCTGCACGAGATCTACGAGAGGACGCAGGGCGAGCGCTTCCCTCACACCTACGAGGTCGGCCCGGGGAAGCAGCTGGGCGCCACGCTGCAGATGTGCAACAGGAAGGCCTACAAAACGTACACGCAGGTGCCTGTCACCACTTACGAAGACTGATAATGCAGAGGTGTGGACTATTAAGACGGGCTAGACCTTGCAAGCTCCTGTGGTTGCTTCCTTGGGTCTTGTTTGTGGGCGTGTAATTAAATAAATTCTTCTTTTTTTTTTTAAATTATTATTATTAACGAGACAGAGACAGTTTGTCATTATGAATTTTATTTGCATCACGTGAAAAGCAGTTTCAAGTCTGCAACAGAAAGTCCAGCTCCCTTCATTTTCCATCAAACCAGGCTACATATCATCTGTTTAAAAAAAAAAAAAATTCTGCGTTGGCCTCTTAAACCAGTAAGAAACAAATCAGGATACAAAAGACTGCAGGCCAGCAACAGTCCAGTCAGTCATGGTGACATGCTTTTTGCTGTGAACCAACACGTCACTGCTACAATATGCTGGCCAACTCCTTACAACTGATTTAAACTATATCCACAGTCAGTTTACAGTAAGTTTTATTTTTTTGTCTCTTGCCCAATAAGTTGTTCACAGTCTTTTAAGTGTCAGCCTCAATACCGCTCATCAAAATAGTATAAAAAAGAGAAGTCAAAGTAAACAGCAGGAACAAATCAGTTAGCAGTAATTCAGAATTGTCACTCGTTTGCAAATGTTTTTTGTTTTTTTTTCCTTTATTTTTTTTTCTGTCAAACGTATAATGGCCCTAAAGGACCAGCTGCTCACGGCGCCTCAGGCTTTCCACTCCATCCACAGCGCTCCAAACACGGCCACTGCAGCCACCAGTGCCACAGTCACCGCTGCTCCTCTGGTCCAGCCAGCGCAGGTCATCGCTTTGTAACTGGACACCTGTAAAATGATTGAACTGAATTGGTTTTTTAAAATATTTCGAACATGTACGCAAAAATAAGGCGCAGGTTTGTTTTTAAAAGACATTAGTAAGTTATAGAACAAAAACTGAATACAAAAACATAGAAAACAAAAGCATAATCATTACATTCTTGATACATATTCAAAAAGGAGTGAGAATAACCAATGCTTATTTTATATGGTCAATTAAAAGAAAGGGAAAAAGAAAAAAGTACAAATCATATTTAAAAACACAGGTTTAATTGAAACACATGTGTAGTGCCAAGTGTTACCCAGGCTGTCCAGGCCTCAGCTCTGAAGACCCCCTGCCCAGGCCCAGTGTTCACCATCCAGGCCTTCACAGCAGCACAGACACCCTGGAAGCTCCACATCTGGCTGTGGATATCACTGCAACGGGACGAGAGCACGTTACAGCCGGTCAGATGAGTCAAACAACATGGGGGGAAAAAAGGCTCAGACTTCTCACCGATAGATGGTCCTGGTCAGCGCCTGAGTCGGCCTCAGCATGTGCAGAGGAGTTGGTAGCCAGTTTGGCCCTCGGCTGGTCCACTCCCGGTCCAGCTGGTCTCCAATTGCAGCCAACTGGCGAGCAACAGCACGTGCACTCCTGTCACTGACCCTGCAGCAGGAGATTTCTTTACTCAGTCGGTGACATTTAGTGTTTGTTTTATTTAGTCAAACCGATCCTATACACAGTCTGTTCTGTGAGGCTCATTCTGTCTGAACTGTGTAGTGTTATTGTTGTTGTGTTGTACCTGAGGTTCACGTCAAACATGGCCCCTGCTGCGTCCACCTCGCCAGGTCCAGCCTGGAGGGAGACGACACGACTCGGCTGTCTTGTTTGCTCCACCATCTTTGTTTTCTGGGACAACAACAACCAGCAATATGCAAATTAGTCATCGTGGTACATGAGATATAAAAACCAGGGGCTTCATTAGCCATGCAGGGTAGATAATGGCGCAGTGGTTCGACAGTGTCAGTCTGTGTGTGTGTTATCCCTGCTTGACTCTCAACGGTCATAAACAGGCTGTGTAAATAGAGGGTCAGGTTACCAGGATAGGTGGTGGCCTTGTTACCGGGGAGAGACGACAGGTAGATAAAACAGGCTCTCCTTGATTTGACGAGATGACATCATCTGTTGGATTTAGTCCAACGGTTGTAGGCCGCGTACTACTTACTCCAACAAAAATGAGTTTGTTGTCTTAGCTAAGTACTTGGCTAACAAATGTGGGTGAGGATTAGGGTGACTTTATTACTGCACATCTGATCTACTTTTCTCTTTATACACGTATGACTTTTTATTCTCTTTTTATTTACACTCAGGCCTTCATGTGTTTGTTGTAGCCTCCTACGTGCACCTGTCCGGGAGCCAGTTTCTGTTGTGCTGCAATCATGTGCCTGAATGCAAATACCTCAATTTCCATAACTCAAATCAACCAAACTGCCTTTTTTACCCTTGCCAAGAAGGAAAAAAAAACATAATTTGTTCCACAGAATGTCTCTATATGTGTTTAATGTTTGTATATACATCCTGGTGCATTATAATGGAAAACTGTTCTTTTAAAACCCATTAAAAGACAAATACATGAAAATATAGACATAAATGTGTGGATTTCAATAATATGATCACAGCAGCAAAATAATCCTCAGGACAGTTCTTGAGTGTAATTCGTGTAGTTTGGCCTATTGTAATAACAAAGAGATGAAATCATCCCTTTCACCCAAAGCAAACAAAGGTCATTTTGAAGATCACACATACTTGGTTACACTTTAAATCCACATAGGTTGATTAATTTGAAAATAATAAACTATGTTTATTAATAAGTTAATCAATCATTTTGTATTATGTTATAATACTATCGTGTTATAACCTACTAATAGGATATGAACGCTACCGCCCTGATAGTAAACAGGTGCATAGACAATAAAAAGAGAGTAAAACCTACCTTTTGTGTAGATTAAAATGGACGCCGCCCTGTAATGAATAAACATATACATTATAATTATAGTATTTTGAAAATTACATAAATGAACTAAAGAAATCATCGTAAGGTGTTTTCCTGTACTTACAGCAGCGTCCTTTAATCTTGTTGCTCTCAGGTAACTGCCACAAATATGATTGGCCACGCCTTTTACCTGCTGCTGCCGACACTGGCCACTAGGAGGCGACAGTGGTTCTGCCTTAGAAATTGATTTAGGCCTATCGTTGTCTATTTATCACCTTTTTCTCACTTCTGGTGTAAAGTTTTATGTTGAAGTTTAAGTTTGCATTTCAAACACTTTCTGAGTGTCTAAACTTCTCAAATCTAAAGTGCCAAACGTTCAAACGGCAAATTAATTTTCTTTTTGTTTATAGTTTGCTCATACATTATTGGGAATCATAGACCCTGTCCAAGCAGCTGAGACCAAACCAGCCTTTGAATATTTATATATTCATTCATATATTAATTTTATATATATTATTTTTGAAACGAAATCAAATTGTTTTTATGCGAGCCAAAGACAAATTTCTACCTTTGCATGCACAGGTTGCATGCACAAATGTCAGACTGTCTGACACCGACCCCTGCTGGTCCCCTGCGACGACGTCACCGCGTCCTCCGTTGCTAGGTAATTTCCCCGGAAAAGCCAACATCACAGCGGTATCGTTTTATGTGTTTGATACATTTTAATATATTTTCTACTTACATTCTAACTGTATTCACATTATGTAGTTGATTGTTTATCTAGATAAGTGTAATTCATAACAAAGACTTTTATTGTGAAGAGCAGTTTTGTCCGCGGTGGGCTTGTCGTCACTGTCCAGCTTCACGACGCCTCCTGAAGATCAATAAATGTAGCTTGTTAGCAGTAAGGGACATGCTAACATGGGAGAAACGGTGTGATAAGTTAACGGTGATGCTAACAAACCTAGCCCCGCCGCTGCTGTGCTCGGCTCGGCTCAGCTCGGCTGTGTGAGCTCAGCTAAACGACAGTCTGGTGAGATTGCATCAGTGACTGGGTGATGTCCGCCGCCCAGCCTCTGCAGCAGCAGCAGCAGCAGCAGCAGCAGCAGCAGCAGCCCGGGGAGGATCCAGCAGCAGCCTGCTAACAACTGAGCCCAGCCCGGCTAGCTGATGCTGATGACTGGCTGTTTTCCTGACATTGATTTGCAGGTGGGTGACTCGGTATAATATAAAATGCTCCTGTGCACAGAAACCATCATGCATTGCCATTGTTATTATTCCCCTCCCTGCAGTTTTCTATCCGTAGTGCTGTCTGCTTGTTTTATCTGCTTGTACCTGTTGTATTTGTGCTCCACCCTAGTGGGAGGCACCATGGCCGGTAAGGTGAAGTGGGTGACAGATATTGAAAAATCAGTGCTCATCAACAACTTTGAGAAAAGGGAATGGATCCAAGTCACAGAAAACGAGGACTGGAATTTCTACTGGTAGGTTTTTCCATGCACATTACACCTTGGACACTAGTTCATGCAAGCATCATGTACATGTGCATCTTATATCAATGTTGTAGGTAGTGGTGACTGACATATTCAGTTTTACCATTAAAGTTCTGCATAAAGGTGCTGGATGCATTCAAAATTATTTTAAAAATCACAAAAATTTAGCATCAAACTGAAAAGACCTTGTTCTTTAGCAAAGTTGCTCTTATTATACATTATTAACATCTTATACTGTGCTAGTTGATGCTAAATGAGGGGATACTAGTTAATCCCACTACTACTACTATTACTACTATAGTATGTTAATAGGTCATTTAATCCAATATTTCCCGAACAAGAATTCAGGCCACTCCCAAAGGGTCACTGGTTAAATCTGACAGAAAAAGAGAAGTGATAGAGAGAGAGGAGAGAAGAAATAACATTTGGTTTGCGCCACATGTGCTTTCATTTTTCTACCCTTTCCTGTATCTCATCTTTTTTGGGTCTCACAGCTCATAACACATCTGAAATGTGACAAGTGGCTCAGGCACATTGCTGCTTTTTCTGTATGAAGGCAGCAGTCAGAAAGGTCACAGGCCATTGGTTTAATCTTCTTAACCTTTTTTGTCAAATATGAATTTGAAAAGTATGTTGCAACAACTGCAGTGATGTGGTGAAGTAAAAAAAATGAGATATTAGTATAAAGTAACTCAAACTTCAAAGTATTTTAGTGAATACAGTTCTTCAGTCAGAGTATTGATCTAACTTCCCACAACTGTTAAAGGGATAGTTCAACATTTTGGCAAATTGGCCCATTGCCATAATCGCTATAGTCATAGCAGTGAGATAATTGTTATTTTCAACGGCGGAGCGGAGCAACAGGCTGCTCAGGGACAACCCAGCAACTCAAAAGCGCTGTTGTGGACACGTTGTGAGCTGCAGAACCACCACGCTATGAGAACGAGACGGAGCCGTTTTCGAGGTAAATACAAATGCGGAGACAGCTTGCTGAAAAACTGTCCCTGAACGCAACGCGCATCAGCGGTTTTGCATGAATTTACCTCTGAAACGGCTCCGTTTCGTATCGTCCCGTCATTATCTCATAGCGTGGTGATTCTGCAGCTCACAACGTGTCCACAACAGCGCTTTTGAGTTGCTGGGTTGTGTTTTTGATGAGTTTGATGAGGGAAACCAAGAAATTCCCTTTTCCCCAACGCCGTTAAAATAGCTTACACCGACAATTAAAGGTAACGAACCTACTGCTATGACTATAGCGATTATGGCAATGGGCCAATTTGCCAAAATGTTGAACTATCCCTTTAAAATAGTGCACAATGATCCTGTCCATTTAATGCAGGATGAGCATCCAGACGATCAGGAACGTGTTCAGTGTGGACACTGGCTACCGCCTGTCCGATGACCAGATGGTTAACCACTTCCCCAACCACTACGAGCTGACCAGGAAGGACCTGATGATCAAGAACATCAAACGCTACCGCAAGGAGCTGGAGAAGGAAGGCAGCCCGCTGGCAGAGAAGGATGAGAACGGCAAATACATTTTTCTAGGTATCTGTTTGGGAGGGATGAGTGTAGAAATGCTTCTTCATCTTCATCTGCCTGTCTTTGCTTTTTCATCACAGACACATGTGACTAACTTTGTTGTTTTACTTTTAGATTTTGTCCCTGTGACGTTCATGCTCCCGGCCGATTATAATTTATTCGTGGAGGAGTTTCGTAAGAATCCGTCCAGCACCTGGATCATGAAACCCTGTGGTAAGGCCCAGGGTAAAGGCATCTTCCTCATCAACAAACTGTCCCAGATCAAAAAGTGGTCCAGAGACAGCCGCACCTCCACGTGAGTTCACCGCAGCGTCTGACACCTGACTGCGTGGTTGCACTGTCGGTTTATTTTATTTATTTCCTCTTTTTCATTTCTGTTTCTTAAAACAAGCCGAAAGACACCTGTTGTCGCTCTGTCCTCTTCTTCTGTAGTCCCATCTCAATAGTCCCACTTCAGCAGGAAGCCATGCACATAAAAACATGTATAATCTTCTCTTAAAGTATCTAATCTCCATCTAAAACTGGTAAAACTAAGATTTTTCTTGTGAAACATCAGCCTGGTTGTGGTTTGCTGACATTTGGTTTGTTGCCTTTCCCCCCCCAGGTTTGTAGCAGCCTCTAGTGGTAAGGAAGCATATGTCATCTCCCTGTATATTGACAATCCTCTGCTGATAGGAGGGAAGAAGTTTGACCTGCGTCTTTATGTCTTGGTGACAACCTATCGACCTCTGAAATGCTACATGTAAGCCCTGATTCAATTCATGTCTGCACGTATCTCAGCTATTAGCAAATATTTGTCTCTAATTATTCACTAGGGGGAGATTTTATTAATTAATTGATGACAGTGGTGTTGTAGGGTTAGGTTTAGTTAGGGTTGATGATACTGAAGTTGTGTCATTGAGCTCTCTCTGGTGTTCGACTCTCAGGTACAAGCTGGGCTTCTGCCGGTTCTGCACAGTCAAGTACACACCCAGCACCAGTGAACTGGACAACATGTTTGTTCATCTCACTAATGTGGCCATCCAAAAACATGGGGTAAGTCCGTATTGTAATATAATGTTGTGAATCAGTGTTTAGTTGCAGTAAATGAGTTGTATTTGATGTTAAAGGGCCATTCCACCAGTTGAATATTGCAGTTTTGTATGGTTGTCCAAGCAGATGCATCAATATGTGGAATTGGTGGTCAAAATGTGAGGCTAAATATTCAGTTTCACTAAATACACACACACACATATGTTAATGTAAATTGTGCTGATCCAAAGACTCACTGATGCATTTCAGGTAACTTTTAATGTTTCTCTTAAAGGGATAGTTCAACATTTTGGCAAATTGGCCCATTGCCATAATCCCTATAGTTTTAGGAGTAGGTTTGTTACCTTTAATTGTCGGTGCAAGCTATTATTGGAACAGCAGAGCAGAGCCACAAGCTGCTCAGACCTGCGCTATGGAGGCTCATGGGATTTCATGGTTTCCCTCATTAAACTCACAATTCAACAACTCCAAAACGCTCTCGTGGACAAATTGTGACCTGCACATTCACCACGCTATGAGATAATAACAGAACGTTACAAGATGCTGCTCTGAGCAGCTTGCAGCTCTGCTTCGCCGTTCTAACAATAGCTTGCACCGACAATTAAAGGTAACAAACCTACTGCTATGACTATAGGAATTATGGCAATAGGCCAGTTTGCCAAAATGTTGAACTATCCCTTTAAAAGTTCATACAAAGAACAAACAACAACTCCAATACCTAGTTAGAGTGTGTGCCTTTAACGCAGGATGACTACAACCACGTTCATGGAGGCAAGTGGACGGTCAGTAACCTCCGTTTGTACCTAGAGAGCACCAGAGGAAAGGAGGTGACCAGTCGACTGTTTGACCAGATCCACTGGATCGTGGTGCAGTCCCTGAAAGCTGTGGCTGTGAGTAGACATGAATTCACTGTTGCACCTGTCACCAACATTAATTTGTCTCTTTATCTCTCCCATCCTGTCATGAACAACAACACATACTGTATATTGTGGATATGTTCAGTGTTAGGTACATGAGCTTGAAACAGTGTCATTAATTTTTTTTTTCAGCATAATTTATTCCTGTGTATTTTTACCTTGCTCATTCATACAAGCCTACTTTTACTTGTTTTTCATGACCACACTGTGCAATATCTCTGACCAAACAACATTTCTATATATTTTTTTCTCTATTTAATTATACATGGTAAATTCTTTATATTTTTGTTCCTTACTTGTATGCGTATCCTGTATCCTTTGCAAAGGTTACAAGTCAATTTCCCACATGTGGGATCAATAAAAAGTGTTATGTCTATACATTTAACACTGTTTTTCCAGGTACAATACAAAAGACAAAAGACTACACAGCTGTAACACAACCTCAGTGTGTTGTTGATGTTGATGCTCTTTTGTTTTTAGAACAACACTCCACTCAACTTAAATGTGCACTTCCCTTTTCCACTTATGATCTGATCCACTTCCCCTCTGAGGCCTCAACGCACCAGCTGCTGGGTGCTAATATGGCCACTGGAATATATATGTATTCTTTAACTGTGCTATTTGCGAACATCCTTCCCAGCTCAATCACTCTGTGATACATTAAAAAGTTCTCAATGTTATCACGATGAACTAATCGGTTGACTCCTCTTCCTTATGTCTCCCAGCCCGTGATGAACAACGACAAGCATTGTTTTGAGTGTTACGGGTATGACATCATTATTGATGACAAGCTGAAGCCGTGGCTTATTGAGGTGAGTGATGTGATTTAACGGAAAAATAGTGTTTTACTGAGGAAAATTACAACCAAGATGTGTTAATAAACATGTTTTTCTTCGGCCTACTCCCTGAAGACAGCTGTGAGGTGTTCAACCAAGCCATGACACACGCTACATGCCTGTGCAGTGACTCCCCGCACTTTTCCTTCGATTGTTGAGCAACTTTTAAATGCCCCTCAGGTCGATCTTCGTGTGTGCATATTTGGACTTGAGTCTTTCTGTGTTCAAATGTGTGCTAAAGGCGTTTTGTTAAGTGATTCACTGAGTCACACAGGCTGAAACAGGCCTTTTCTTTACCTTAAAATAGGACGCCTGCCTTTGTTACTGTTGTATCACGTTTTTTGTTTTTTTGCAATCTGAATATTGTTCTTTTTATGCAGCTGTCATCCTTTGCTGTGCTCCTTTTTGACAACCCAACAGTGAATTGCTGGGTTTCCAGGCTAGGTCTCAACTATTTCTGTTCCCAGACACCAATCTGATCTATTTTGGTTGGTCGGTTGTAGGACATCAATGCTCCTCGGTGACAGAGCAATAAAACCTGTGCCACAAACCTTTTTATTCATTATCCATTTGTACCTACTTACTCCGTTTTGCTCTGACCTCACATCATCAGTTATGAAAGTATGTATGAGCGTATCCATAAAAGGTAACGCCTGACAATAGAAGTCTTTGTTTAATTATTTAAGGGTGTGTTTGTGATATCTCAGTAATTGCTTCATCTCTCTTTGAGCACCCATGTACGTTTTCCGGTGCGTATCTGTTGTTCTTTGAACGTGTGTTTATGGGCACAGCTGTTAAAGCACATTAGCAGCTACATTTCCTGTCGAGTGAGAGCTTCTGTTGGGGGCGGTGGGGAGGAAATTAAACAATGTACTCAAGCCTATTTGAATCCCACAGTACTTTTTTTTAATGTCTGCCCAGTCGCTGTGAAACTAATCACTCATTGTTCTAAATTCCTTCTTTTTCTTATGTAAATGTTAAGTTCTGTATCTCTGTGCTCCTCAGGTCAATGCCTCCCCCTCTCTGACATCCAGCACGGCCAACGACCGCATCCTGAAGTACAACCTTATCAACGACACGCTCAACATCGTCACACCCAATGGGGACATCCCAGACTGCCGCTGGAACCGCAGCCCGCCCCGAGAGGCCCTGGGCAACTACCAAGTTCTGTGAGTGGATCCACCAGACGTCGCACTCACACACACATACACACTTTTCTTGGTGCCAAGAAAGCTCAGAGCTAAAAATAACTCTGAAAAGTGAAAGTTTTGCCAGTCACGGTGACTAAGCTCTGGGTGTCATGTATCCTTGGTGTTTCTCACTCCCTTCGATAGCTCAGTTGGTAGAGCGGAGGACTGTAGAGGAAATGACAGACATCCTTAGGTCGCTGGTTCAAATCCGGCTCGAAGGAGTGGCTTTTGAAATGTGTGTCCGCAGACGCCCTGTGGCTGTACAGGTGTGTGCTGAACTGTAACTCATTAACCAGGACAAATAGCCGGTGACTGACATGGGTCAATGGGTTTCATTTAAAGGGAAACTATGCAAGTCTGGTCGCTTTTCCTCTGTTTTGCCAAACCTCTGCCTGGCCATGTGCATTTGTTTACAACGAAGCCGGCAAAAAAATCAATCCATGGAGTGATCGATGATGTTATATAACATACCATATGTGTATATTTTTGTAATCTTAAAAGATTGCCGGTGTGTTGCGGTGCGTGCCGATAAGAGCTTGGACACTGGCAGCCAGGTACTACAATTCAGCCATGAGACGCCAGGTGGAAGGCAGAGAGCCTCTCTCATAATACGTCATGTAGTTGACTATCACAAATAATTACTCTGGAGCTTTTTAATTAAGGTAAAGATAACCATGCATCACCATGGGAATAATAACAACAACTGTCCAGATGTTGCTGGATAGTGTCAGTTGTATGAGCTGCAGCAGTGTGTACCTTCGATAGCTCAGTTGGTAGAGCGGAGGACTGTAGTGGATATACCAGGCATCCTTAGGTCGCTGGTTCAAATCCGGCTCGAAGGAGTGACTTTTAAGTGTAGAAACCCTCTAAAAAATAGTAGCTAGGGACTAGGGCTGAGCTGATCATATAGGCAGGTCTAACCCTAAGTCCAGGTGTAAATACAGTAAGGACATACGTATACAGGCGTCTTTCATATCCGATCACTTGTTGCAGATATGTTGCGGCCACATTTGAAGAAGCTACTCACTAACCCGACTTTTTCCCTTCACGTTTTTCCTTACAAACCAAAAATATTTCACTATCTTTAATAAATAAAACTTTGTTTCATTGTAAGACCTGGTATTTTAAAGCCAGGGGTGAGCTGACCACCAATGGGATCAGATTTCTACAATATGAGTTTATTTTTCTAAACAAAAATAGATTGTAATACATTAATGACATGTAAATTTGGCTGCTTGTCCAAATCTGACATGAAGGAGAGTTGGCTTAGCTGTGTGGCTCCAGAGAAAGCACTGAGCCTCCGCCAGAGTGATCAACGACCTTCGATAGCTCAGTTGGTAGAGCGGAGGACTGTAGTGGACACCCCAGGCATCCTTAGGTCGCTGGTTCAAATCCGGCTCGAAGGAGTGACTTTTAACTGTGGAACCCTCCCCAAAAAACTAGACTCCCATGGTTTGTGGAGACTCCTAACTCGGACCAGTGTGTAAGCTGCTCATATGTGGACAGCTTCAAGTCCAAGTGTAAACACAGCAAGCACATACACAGGCTGAGTTTCAGATCTGATCACTTGTTGCAGATATGTTGTGGCGGCATTTGAAGAACCTACTACTTTTTCCCGTCACATTTTCCTTATTTTCTTGGCCGCTCGTCCAAATCTGACATGAAGGAGAGTTAGCTTAGCTGTGTGGCTCCAGAGAGAGCTCTGCACCTCCACTATTGTGGTCAACATGGGTGTAAGTGTGACCCACCTGTAACCAGGTAATTACAGTATTGTTGCAACCTTCGATAGCTCAGTTGGTAGAGCGGAGGACTGTAGTGGACACACCAGGCATCCTTAGGTCGCTGGTTCAAATCCGGCTCGAAGGAGTGACTTTTAACTGTAGAAACCCTCTAAAAAATAGTAACTAGGGACTGTGCCTCTATACATGGGGTGCCCGCTCTCACCACTACGCCACGCAACGCCCCATGAGTTTGTTTTTCTAAACAAAAATAGATTGTAATACATGAATCACGTGTAAATTGGGCAGCTTGTCCAAATCTGACATGAAGGAGAGTTGGCGTGCCCACCTGTAACCAGGTAATTACGGTGTTGTTGCAACCTTCGATAGCTCAGTTGGTAGAGCGGAGGACTGTAGTGGGAATACCAGGCATCCTTAGGGCGCTGGTTCAAATCCGGCTCGAAGGAGTGACTTTTAAATGTGGAAACCCCCCCACAAACTAGACTTTCAGGGTTTGTGAAACTTCCTACACTAAGAGTCATGAACATTATGAGTCATTGTGATAAACCCACAGTTGTCGGTATTTACTTGATTTTGCAAAACTTTCCAGTTTAGCCTTGTTAATGTCTTATTGCACTACAGCAGATGCTCATGGAAATCAGGCAGATACAATATATGTTACGTTTGTGTCAGCAGTGTGAGTCCAGGGAGGGAGACATCAGACAGACCAACATTTTCATGGATTAGATCAGCCTAATTCAGAAAAGGTTAGGGTCAGTTTGCCACCTGAAACCAGGTTGTTATCACAGTGTCAATGCAACCTTCGATAGCTCAGTTGGTACAGCGGAGGACTGTAGTGGACACACCAGGTATCCTTAGGTCGCTGGTTCAAATCCGGCTCGAAGGAGTGACTTTTAACTGTGTTTGTCTCTTCAGATTTATAACACTGTAATTACCAGGTTACAGAGTTTCTATAAAACCTTTATAACTTTGTCTTATCATAATTGTTCAAGCATTCTTCATCGTGTTTTACTTTCCCACAATGCCTTTTCTAAGCCTGTTAGTTAAAATGTGTTGCAATCCCATGAGTGTGAGTGTGACCCCCCTGTGGCTCAGTTATCCCTGTGTCCACACCCCCTTCGATAGCTCAGTTGGTAGAGCGGAGGACTGTAGTGGACATACCAGGCATCCTTAGGTCGCTGGTTCAAATCCGGCTCGAAGGAGTGACTTTTAACTGACCGGACATATACTGAGGTTTGCCGTCCTCATTAGTGCGTGGGTTTGTTGGTATCTGCTGATGATGAAAAGTGAATTCATAAAGCTGGTGACTTAGTAATAGATACATAGACTTAATATGTTCTGAGTGTGAGCTATTAGTTGCTCAGAATTGAAAACATGTTGGTTATGTTTGGCTCAGCTGAGGCAAAGATGAGGTCGGTGTTGTGGCAGTGGCTCAGATCCATGACTCGCCGGCACATAAATCCAGTTTGGAAAAGCAGCATCTGTTAAAACAAACTGTTCAACATCTGTTCAGCACAAGGGGGATCAGCCCTTCTCTCTTTTCTCTAAGCAACCGCTGCCTGTTTGGTCAGCAAACCTCTGTGAATTCATGTTGGAGAAGTCAGTTTTCTCATAAAATATTTAAAAGGAAAAGATTTTATACAGTTTTTCTAATGAAGAAGTTTTATTTAACACATTCTCCTCTGCGTCTGTGTTGAGATGTTATAGATTCAGTCAAGTCTACTCATGCTGTCGCTATTTCATCACGTAAAATATTTGCATGTCTGTGGAGGAAGCTGCCTCTTCTTGCTTGTAGACGCTGTAACATGAGTGTAGATTTAAAAAAAAAAAAAAAAAAGTCTCTCCTTCGAGCCGGATTTGAACCAGCGACCTAAGGATGCCTGGTATGTCCACTACAGTCCTCCGCTCTACCAACTGAGCTATCGAAGGGAGGTGGCTTGTTGTAACACCACTCAGCTGCCGGTGCCTCACTCACACTTTAACCCTTTGGTGAACACAATAGTGTGGAGGCGGGGTTATAGCGTCACTGAAGCACTGAACAAAAGCATGCTGGCGTCCTCTGACAACATGTGCTCAGCGCTCAGCAGGGGGGTTATTGAGGAGTTAATCCCCTTTTGTTGCTCCATGTGCAGGCAGCAGGAACTTTCCTCATAGGGTTGTAACCATTATAGACTTTCTTGGTAAGAATTTTGTCAAAGAAGTAAAACTTTATTGTAATAAAGTTACATTTTATTTTATTTTTCTCACATGGTTGATTTGTTTATTAAAGTGTATGCACATTGTTTTATTCCCAGCCTTCATGGGCTTATAATACATGAAGCATTAAGTACATACATTCAGGAATGGCTTGCATGTCATCTTAAAAGAAATGAAAGGAGAAAAAAACAAACAAACAAGATTCCATGATATACAAAATAATAGTTTTTTCTTTCCTCTCTGTGTCACCAGCTACGATGAGGAGCAGGCGCAGAGCGAGAACGCCGAGCGAGACCTGCGAAGCCGCTCGGGTCAGTCGCTGGGGTCAAAGGGCTCCAAGGGGAGCGCAGGCGTTCGCCCCGTCCCTGCCACCTGGAAGTGAGGTGATATTACTAACTCTTAATGACTTCCTGTACAATATTACGGGGTCCAACCAGTGGGGCACATGGGGGGATAAAAAAAGGACCACCCAGACTTTTTTTTTAGCCCAACTCTCCAACGGGGGACTGCTTTCTCTCTTTCTCTCTATATCTGTCTTTCTCTCTCTACACATTTCACTGACTGGAGCACAGGGGGCAATGACCCTGCTGCCGAAGGGGAGAGACCTCTGCAGTACTGGGGTCATATGTATTTGGAGAGTTTAAAGGCCGGAGTTTTGTGGCTGTTTGTATGAATGTGTAACCTGAAGTGTGGAAATTATGTTGGTATGAGGGCGGCGAAGTCAAGTCAAATCAAGTTTCCTCTGTGTCACTTACAATCTCTCAGCTGAACACAGCCCAAAACCTACACAAGGAAAAATAATCCAAATAAGAAAAAAACAAAATAAGGGGGAGCACAAATAAGGGAAAAGGTAGTTATACAAAAACAAAAAAATATTGCAAATATTTAATATAAAATGGAAAAAAAAAATCAAAGATTAGAAAGATGGATGATCGTCCTGAACTATGCATGATTACTGAGTACTGATATTTTAACTTGACCCACCACACAGGAGCTCTGTGTGATGAACTGTATGGAGACAAAGAGGTAACCTATGGAAGGAAAAAAACCTCAAGATATTAAACAAACACAAAAGGTATAAAGATGTGATGTATTCATAGGTAATCAATAGATGGATTGGATTTAATAGGACTAAATGTATAAAGGCCCTTCAATTGAATTTAATAATATTTTTTTTATACGTTCATTATCAGTACGTTTATGTGTGGGGGGGTTTCATTAAGATTGATTGTATTCAGTACTGAACCCTGTTGCACTTTATCTCTTTATTGACTTGACTGTTTTTTTCCCATGTTGCATTTTGAGTTGGACTGCTGATGTCACATAATCCTGCAACTCGCAACCCGCACCTGCTGAAATACGTAATAACCACTGACGACGGATTAACATCCACCTTTTTAAACTCACTAATGTGGGGGCTGAACAGTATTGGGGTAAAAAAAATCATTGTGATGTTTTACTTTGGTGAAATGCAGTATTTTGAGTTGCATACTCATAAATAATATTTAGCTTTTGTATGATCTATAACTAAAACAGTGATTAGAGGAGGATTAAGGGTTAAAACAGTTGTTCAAATGTCAGTTTTCGCTTTCATTTGACGCTGTTTTAATCCAGTATTAAGTTTTTGCTCATTTTGATTCATAAGTCATAAGTTTGCTCTGATAGAAGAAGAAGAAGTTGATTCTGTGATCTCATAAGAATAAAATCTAAAAGAAAACAAAATACTTTAAACAAATTATCAATAATATGGGCTACACTATTTTTTCTTTAATATTAGTATCAAAAATTAGAAATGGGTACATTTTGATTTACATCATCATGTTTTTTTTTCTTATTTGAATATTACAAATACATACAGTATGATGTTAAAATCTATTCTGATGTGTAAACTCATTTGTGGAATTAAATTATGCCTTTGTATGACTATATTTGTTGATTTTGCTTTGGAATAACACAGAGAAGAAAAATTCTCCGCTGGTTATGTAACAAGCCTCTTCATTTGCTCTATGGTGGAGTTTGGGTTTTTCATTTCTTGTCACCTCGCTGCAGTCAGAGGCCCTACAGCCTTTGATGAATGTAATCTGTCTGGAGTCTAGATTAATCAGAGGTCAATCCTTCACAAGCTAAACGACCTCTGCTCCTATGTTCCTCGCTGTTGCTACGGCGGTGAAGTCGGTCTCTGCATGGCACCGCTCCTTGACCTTGAAAGTTTTGACACAGTCTCACCACCACCTCCTTCACCTCCATCTTGTTCCTGCAGCTTGTTTACTACACGTGGAACAGCAGCTGAACGAGACAGCAAACACAAGTCCTACACATGTTTTGTGTCCTGTGATCTCCGACCTAATTACACCCCCGACTGTCTCATCTGTGTGAGTCTTTGTTGGACAGTGAGACGCACACATCCTCCTCTGCAGCTCGCAAGCTAAAAGTGTGAGGCGTATCTAACACGGACTTGGGTTGACACGAGGCTGGTGGTTTTCTATTTGTTGTGTGCTGCTTACATTGTATACATGACATGAAGAGCTTCCCTGTTTTTTTAGCTTCGGGGTAATAACATTTCAATTTCACGTTTAAATTGATTTTTATTTTCGATCCTCCATATTGGTGCTGCTTTGACAAATGTTTATATTACAAAATCAGAGAAAACCTGCGTGAACAGGTTCTTTAAAATACTTGCAGAGGTTCATTTATTTACATTTTTGAAGTATTTAAGTATCATTTACAGGAAAGAACCTTTTTCTAAGTTGTGGACAAGTTCTCATGTCCTCTCAGACTACAAGTGATTAAAAAAAGCGATTTAAATATACTCCTGCACACCTATGAGTGAGCATTGCACAACTCTGCATCAAATATATCTGTTCTGATTACAGAATTAGTTCATGGCTTCTGCATGAGTGAAGAAAGTGTCTATATTTGCAGTAGAGAGAGAAACAAGACAGTTGAGGCATTTCTTTTTTTCTTTGTCTGTTATTGATCGTTATTAATCTCTCAGATATTACATTTATTTGCAGGCTGTCATCATATATTTGTGCATGGGGGAACAACACGCTATCTTACATCAGTTTAGTTTGCTCCTAAACCTGTGCCACAATTGCTATGTTTTATATGACCTGTGACATAAATAAACTCTGAACTTGATTGATTTTAAATATATTTTGTTCCTACATGGTGCATATTCTTATTTAGATCTCAATAAAAAACAATACATGTGGCAAACACTCGGCAGATGTGGGTTTTTGAGTTTGAGATAAATGAAACTAAACCTCGTTTTACTGATGGCCCCCGAGAAGTCTCTTTAGGGCCCCTCGGAGTTCTCAGACCCCCTGTTGGGCACCATGCAGACTGCAAACCCCCCCTGAATACAGTGACCAAAAAGAGTTTTGATAAGGGATGTGACGTTAGGCAGGCGTGCCTCCTCATAGTTTGCATAAAGCTCATGGCTCTTAAATAGCTCAAGGTTGTATGTGATAATGTCAAAATAAAAGCATTGCAACTTCAGAGTGGAGGCTATACCACATTTTAATGTGTGTAGCACTAATTCTGCTCATCCAATGTGAGTACCTAACTGTATGCTAATCAATATTTGAGTCATTCATCCTGTACAGATGTTTAATCTGCACATACAGCAGAACATTTATAAAATAATCTCATAATTTGTATGAAATTGATTAAAATGTGTAGTGGAGCATTAGTGGTGCTTATATTACGATGTTGCTTGTTGGCATGACAACAAAATGATAGTTATCTCGACATAATACTAATATCATATTTTAATCTAAGTGTGTGTGTTTGTGTGCGGACAGACATGTTGAGATTGGCAGTGGTACCAGTTAACAAGGTCTGTTTATGAATGTCAGTGGGACGGCTGCCCTACTCACTGTACCTTAAAAACATTAATATTGTGTATTGTTTATTGGATGGATCCCCATTAGCTGCTGCCTTGGTGACCAGTAATCTTCAAGTACATAAAATATATGATAACATCCAGGACATAAAATAAATACATAGCTACACTTATAATAATAACAACACATACATGTACACACACATCATATGCATAATATCACAATATATTAACAACACTATAATTATACTTTTCAGTCACTACTATCATAATAATAATTCTATTAATTTAAATATCAATAATAAATTCGTAGTCATTCCCAGTGAACCTATTTGAAAAGCTGTTGAATGCACAATAGTCTCGCTCGCCAGCACAATAACAAGGTACATTTCTACAAAGCACTACGCCCAGTTTGATATAAACACAATTTTGTAAAACATATATGTTAGTAGGGGTTCCCTGCTCCATCTCTCCATCGGTTTGGGGGTCCAAACATTGAAGAACCCTGTGGTATGACAAACAAAATAACTCACGCGACACTGTTTTATTTTGAAAATCTCAACCGGATGCGTGGTGCGTGCCTAACTGCCGCTAACTGACGTGACGTTGGTGTCAGTCAGTGGAGTCGATCGATCGATGGTGCCGCTGCTGAGCAGAAAAGGGGACGAAAAGATTTGTAAATAGGCACCGAGAGGAAGGATTAATTCTCCAGTTACACAGAAACTCTAAGGAGGACTAAAAGAAGAAAAGAAAGAACAGTTTCAGGTAAGTTCGCACGGAAACGTTTGGCTTTTATACATTTAAACTTTTTCTTTTCTTTTTTTTTTTTTTAAACTTGTGGCTAATTGGCTAACATTAGAGCTAGTGAGCTAACGTTAAAGTTTTGTTACTTCCCGGTGGGAGGAGGTTGATACTGTGGCTGTTTATCTAAACTTAAAACGGTTTAATTACGTGTAAGATACATTAATGATGATGTATGGTTTATTTCACAGGCCTAAAAGTTTAATTAGTTCACTATTAACTTCACTATCTGCAACACGATAGGTAGTAACTTGGGTATTTCAGGGTATTAGTTCAGTCCTCAAGACTTAAGCTGGCACAGTTAGGTCGTAGTTTTACTGAATACCACTGTAATTAATGTTGGACTTTAGATTGTTATTCCTACGAGCCTGTACGAGATAGCTTAATGTTAAATTCCTTAAGACATTTTAACCCAGCTGTTTAGCTTTTCGCCGGGAGTCTTTCTTTCATTTGCCTGTGTGGAGAGTGATGAAGGGCGGGGCAGGTTTCGCAAGTAAAAGATAAACCCTCCCTAGTCCCCATGTCATATCATCATATTATCATCCTGCATGCAGAGGCTTACAGTATTTATTATACAGTTTTATCATTTTCCTCACATAGGGAGAAAGAGCAGAGCAGATCCGGTTTCTGCTGCAATGTCGCAGCTGTCTGTGTGCTGCTCGGCTCGGTCCGGTCTGTGTTGCAGTTTGCGCAGTGCCAGCAGGCTGCCAAGTTCACCCCTAACTCCTGTGCTGTCATTTAACCCACCTTGCATCTGTAGAAAAAAAAAACATCAAGCTGCTGTGTTGGAAGATGTCGTATTTCCTTATCTGATCTTACACCCAGATCCCCATGTGATTAATCACAGAAAACAGGACCTGCCCTGTTCCCTGCACATGACTGAAGAGCCAATACTCATGATGATGATTATGATGATGATGAATGAACAAAGTGGAAGTTATCAGTCATCACAGTGATGCTTCCTGGCCTGACGCGGACATCTATGTGGGGTTTTGTGTGTGTTTGCAGGAGGAGGAGTAGTGTTGTGTTGTCAGGATAAAAGCAGTAGTGAAAGCTCTGTGAAAAAGCTGCTGGTTCCTCTTTGCAGGGAGAAGATCAGGCATGTGAAATGAAATGATTGCTTCAGCAGCAGCAGCACACAGATCAGGGTTAAACTTAGAGTGGGGTAAGTCCAATTTAAGACCAAAGTGAAGGCACTGCCCTCCAGCTGGTTGGATCTTTATTTGTGTATTCTCCAAGAGCACCAGCGGAGGAGTTATAATGGTCAGGAGCTATTTCCAGCAGAATTAATCATGTAGTTCCTGTAGCCTTGGTGAGTGCTGTTGGTATAAATGAAGATTAATTGTTCCCAGCAAAGGCAGAAGACCAATTTTGGCGTTAAGATATCTGGCTCCTCAAAGTAGCTAAAAGTACAGTCAGTGCTGAAACATGTAGTTGATTTATTGAGCAGTTTGTCAATGGAAAAATATAGCAGGAAATGTTTGAATTGTTCGTTTGAATTGGGGGAAAAAAGAGCAAATAGAGGTTGTTTTCCGTATCTGCAGTGTGATTATTTGCATTTTTCAGTCTCCAATGACGATAAACTGAACATCTTTGTTATGGAAATAAGCTTTTGTTGCTTCTCTTGTTCAGAGATCTCTTGGTTATTGTAAATACTGTAAAAAAGAAGAAGAAGAAGAGTTTTAAATGCTTAAATCACAGTTGACGTAACATTCCTCTTTGATTTCTGCCTTCTGTGAGAGATTTACCAGTTTGAATGGAGTCAAGGTTTAAAGGTCAAAGGTTGAGCTGATGCGCTGCATTCACGGCACTTTCCTGAAAAGTCTGCAGCTCGGCCACATCACATGAGACTCACTCCCCTCTGTGTGTGCTGTGCACACTGTGCAGGACTGCGGCTTCCACAGGAAAACACTGCAGAATTGCCCTGACAGTGACATAAGGATCTCCCCCTTCCCCGTCATGTAATACTGAATTTCCCTCCATTATGTTCCTCTCTATGCTGCTGGCGTGTCCAGTGGAAAATGCCTGAAAGTGTGGAACAAACGCTATTGTTTTTCCCTGACCGAGGGTTTTCTGATGGAGCAGGCGGACTGGTCAGTTGTGCCGTGGCTACAGTCGACCCGGCGTTGATGGACCCACGGTCTCATTGTCTTGTGTTTTTGGAGCCTCATCGTAACTTTAGTATGAGGCTCTGACGCCACTTTTTTTTTTTTTTTAAAGGGCCCAGTTCCTGTGAGATCTTGTGCAGCTGTTGAGCTCACATGAGGAAGGAGGGCAGAGGTGATTGACTGACAGGGAAATAAAATTAAGCTCATGGCCATGGAAACTTCTGACCTTCAAGCTTGTGTACAGCGAGAAGAGAAAGAGGCAAAGGCATGATTGTATTTTTTTCTCTGGTAGCCCAGTCGGGATTTAGCCATGTCCTGCTGTGAAACTGCAATATTGAAGGGATAGATCAGCTCAGCTGCAACTCCCCGCCTGGGAGATATTGCAGGCGTTTATGCAACAGGAGAAGGAAATGGAAACAAAAAAGAAAATCACCTGTTGTCACATAAGAAATGTTCATGTGGTCAGGACTTTTGCAAAGTAGATTGCTAACGTAGAACAGCTTGCTTCACACTGTGTCCCTGTAATCTTCATAGTAAGCATTTACTGAGGACTGAATTTCAAGAAACAACAATCATTTTTCTAATTATGGATTGACTGGCTTTTTTGGTCCATCCCGGTTAATTGTTTAGTCTTGTTTGCATGACATTGTGAGGTTTCAGCTCCTCCAACATGAAGAAAAATGAATACATTTGGGTTTTAGACAACTGGTTGGACAGAAGAAAACATCTGCTGACAACAACTGTTACTGGTATTATCCATTATTTTATGACATTTATTGCCCATTAAATTCATAAACAGATTAAATGATGATGAATAAGATAACATAACACAGCAACTCCTCATATTTTAGAAACAGAAGCACGTAAATGTTTGCCATGTATTTGATTTATCTTCTGGTCTTTGGACTAATGGGACTAAATGGCCTAAAGAGCTCTTTCTGGTCAGGAGACATGTGTAATTACAACCTATAGTTTCTCTCCTGAACCATTTAAACAGCCAGAAAGAAAAAACAGTGATGTGTATTTTTTAAACAAAAAACCCTGGGAAAAGAAGTCAGGTTTTCATTTTGGAAAAGCTGTGAGTTTTTGCTTAAAACACTGACGGTCTGTCAGGTGGACGAGACTGGGAGGTTTCAGTATTTGCAAGGAAACGCAATGTGACAAACAGCGGTCTGTGTGTGCACTCGGGTTGGTCTCCTTGCGCTCTGCTTATGTTTTTCACCCAGCAACCAACGTAAACACACGCATACACAGCTTACGGGCAGACATGCATGTGCCTGTCAGCTGTGTATGTGCTCATCTCTCTGCTCTGTGTATCCTGTTGTTTCCTGCCTCCTCTCAGCTCCATTCATGACAGTTTCTGTGTGACAACCCCCAGAGCACTTTGAGAAACATAAACACAGGGAGGAGGGGAGAACAGACGAGTTTGCTGCAGAATACCGTACGCTCTCGAATGCACCATCTGTCCAGCGTTTTGCAGAGCCCCGACCCCGTCGTGTGTGTCTTTCTTTAGTCTCGTCTACACTTCTTCTATCTGGACTCACCCCCCCTCCCCACTCTGATCTTAAAAGGTCACTTGGATCTCATGTCTGCTGCTGCTTAGACATGACTCAGGTTCAGCCTCCATGTGCTTTTAATAACACACACACATCATCGTCATCTTTCTTCTTTTGCTGTCTCACTCTCTACGTGCCCGCCTTTCTCCATTTTAGCTGCTCCCAACTGTTAACCCTCCCCTCTAACTAACTTTTAGGATACACTGTGTGTGTGTGTTTGTGTTAAAAAGTGGGTTAGATGAGAAATGTCAGTGTGGGAACTTGCTCAACTTGCCAAGCTTCAGTTTAGGCATGGTAGCGCCGAGGAATGCATTTGTTCACTTCTATCTTGAGTTGTTGTCAGCAGCCAAATTCCAGCATGCTCAGTACATTTCGTTATCAGCCGTTGAGTGGTGTCATTGTTACGTTACGTCCTCTCTTTCTCTCTGAGCTTGTGATCTCAGAATCATTGTCCAAGCCAGGAAGACTCTTGATGAAATCATGCATTCATCTAGCTATTAACTACTACATCTTTGTGTCACTTCATATTTAGGTAACAATAACACATTCCAACAATAGTAGTAGTATCGCTTTCACATTGTCGACTCATCACGTGTTTGCTGCTCGTGCATCGTCGCCTTGAATTGTCCGGCGTTCTCCTCCTCCTGCGGAGTGATGGATTGAGCGGACTTCAGACCTCTTGGTCAACAGCATTGTTTACAGTTCTGGGTCAAGCCGCGTTCAATTGTTCAACGCGATGTCCCACAGAGCCAAGGGTGTGCAGCAGACATTTGTTCCTGTTTGCCGCTGATTACATAAGACCTCTACGAAAGAGCTCTTATGATGAAGGAATTCCCAACGCATTGTCGTGCCCGTACAAGGTCATTTTCCATTCATGTGTGTACTTGTTTTGATTTAATTTCCAGTCGTTAGATTAGAAAACCTACCTTGACGCAGACTAGGCCCGTCCTGTATCAACATGTCCCTCTGGTATCAGTAGATGAGGCAAGAAACGATTTGTAATTTCACATTTTAATTGGCCGTGTAAGTAAGTTCCCAGCATCACATGATGGTAAATATCTGTGTAAGTGTGTTTAATGTCCTCTGAAATCATCAATAACCATCAAGACAACATGACTAGTGTGTCAAGGTATCGTTCATGTGAGAGCTGTAGAGCGTTACTTTGAAAATTACCGGAATTCTCCTTTAGTTTTCAATGGCGCACAGACACACGCACGGTTTTGTGCTGCTGTGGTCAGTTTCCCACCACCAGCACCAGCAGCAGTGTTTTGTCGCCATGTTTAGAGCAGATATTTGTGGCCTGGTCCATGTGTTGTGTGGTGATTGAAGAATATAAACAGCTGTTAGGGGGAAAAAGCAGAAGAGGCCAAGATGAAAACACCTGTCTTCATTCTCAGATATAAACTGTGTTTTGTTTTTATTTTCTATTGTGGACACATCACTCTCTGGTAAAATCCAACCCAGTGTCATGAGTGATCTCCGTTGCTGCTCGTCTCTCAGAGCGTTAGGTAATCTATCCACACCTGATTCAAATGAATATTTTTGCGAGGGCTTGAGGCAGCAATAAATCAAAGTCTGGGCTCTTAACCCTGTGCACATTAACTACTGTATGTGTGGCACGTACAGTACACACATGTCTTAACTAGAATTTGAAGATAGTGAAAATATACTTTATTACAGTAATTGAAATGGTAAAATGTTTTATTATAATATTTATATAATAATTATAGTAACATTTTAATGCATCTTGGATTTCAGTAACAGGACCTAAACTAAACAATAACCATCATATAGTTTTGATATAATACAAAACAAATCATACTTTTAGTCTGTAAATTAGTGATAAAATTACAATGAAGTGATAAAATATGATTATTTTTCTCAGATATCATCTCATTCATCTCTGATGTCAATTTTATGTTTGATTTATAACACCAGTTGTCATCGAAGCAGCCGTATTTGATGAACACAAGATGCTCTACTGTACACACACATTGTGTCTCTTGTATAAAGGCTGCGATTCAAAGGGGAAGCTGCCCGGGTAAAAATTGAACATGAGGTTTTCTCGTGAAATGGTGACAGACCACATCTGTTTGTGCAGCTCTTGTTGTGCGAGTTGCGTGTGTTTGATTGTTGCGACTGACCTGATTGTAAACTCCAAATACACAATTAAAGAGAGGATTGTTCATTTTCCTCCTCAGCTTGTGGTGACCACAATACTTCCCTCTGTGTAAGTCCTGGCCTGCAGGGCACGGGCCACTGACCATTGACCAACACACACACACAAATATTCAGAAACACACTCACACACACAGTAACAACCCTCATCCTCTTGCTGTCTCAGTAAACTGAAAGGGGCCCTGTTCACATTTGGCACTAAAATGTATCTTGTGTGATCTGATCACAAGCACAGCTCCGACATAGAGACAGGAATTTTATCAGACCACAAGTAGCAACGGCTATCAGACCAACAATAAAACAGAGATGAAAGAGACATGGAGACATTTATAGCTTCATTTTACCCTAATTTCTCTGAGATCATTAGTAAAAAGCAATCCCCTGAAAATCAATTTCATACCAAGGCAACTCAGTGTGCTTTACATAAAGACAAACCATTTAAAGAGCAGCATAAAAATAAATGTAAACATTAAACATAGAGAGCAAAGAAGAATAAAAAAAAGTAGAGGAAAAGAAAATAGATGAAGTTTAAAATAAAAAAAAGAGCTCAGCCATAAGCACATGAAATGTGTTTAAACCATCTAGACATCTAGACATCTAGGCTAAATCCTCTTATTGATAGTGCAATGGCAGCCAGTAAAAATGTGTATCAGTCATTTTTCAAGCTGAGAAATATTGATGAATGTGCATCACTGTGCAGTTGTTGCTGTCACTGATTCATTTTCTCCTCACTGACTAATGAATTGTTTTACTTTCATTGAACTCTAATGTTTTTCGATCGTCTTGTGGCGACTGCACTTTTTCACTGAGACGCGATCGAATGTGAGCTTGGAAGTAAAATCCGATCTGGAGCGATTGGTGGTGGTCACTTGAGAAGCATTTGCTTCAGCTCCGATGCGAGGTGTCAGCTGCAGTCTGCAACCGCAATCTGAATATATTTGGTTACAAGATACTGGGATACTGGTTCCGACTCCACCGAAACACCGTGGAGAGGAGAGGAGAGGAAGCTCCAGGCTGAAGGGGAAGGGAGGAGAGGAATAAAAGGTTGAATAAAGAGAGGCTGTTCTGGGGTCTGTTGAGTTTGAAATGATGGATGTGAGGACAGAAGAGGGGGAGAGGAGACGAACAGAGGCCTGTCTGTCGGAGCAGTCGGAGGGAAACGGAAGCTGCCCAGTGTGCGCCTCGACACAGTTTCTTTTTCTTCCTTGATTTCAAAATGAGACACACACACACAGTTCAGCTGAGTGAGACCCCCATGTGCTGTGCCAGAAACCGCAGTGGTGTGAGATTGCAGTGATGTTGCGGGTGGCGAGGTTTGAAGAAATGAATGAAAACACCCACCTGCTGCTGAGATTATCAAACCAGATCACACACAAACCGTCGTCACTCCCTCTTCCATTTGTATCGCTCCCCTGAACTGTTTCTTTTTTTAGCGTTCAGCCTCTTCTCAGCGATCTGCAGCTGTAGTCTCTGAGGAATGCTGTTGTGACAGCGAGGGTGCTCGAGGTTGTTGTTTTTAGATTTGAGCTCCACTGTACAGCGTGTGGCGTTCGACAGCGTGCGTGTGTAATGGATCGATGAAACGATGCGTTTCCCTTCCTCTTTGCTGAACGCGTTGAGTTCTTCAACTTTCTTGAAAGTCGACTTTTTTCTCACTGTGAACTTGAGCAGATAAAGAGAAATTCAATACAACCATTACAGCATCAATGTTTATACTATGCACATAGGGTTTCTAACATAAGTAGATTATGATCTTTTTTTTCCAGTTGATTTCTTGTCGTTTCTTTAACATTTGCAATAGAAAGTGAATTTTAAAAGAAGTTTTCTCCTTATTTAATTCATTAATGATGATCCTTTAAGTATTACCAGTACATTAGACTTTCCTTTTTCAAATGTTTTTCAACAATTTGCATGGAGAAAAAAGACATTATGCAGCATTTTGCAGAGCATTTTGCAGTGCAGTGAATTTGACTGGACACAAAAATGTAGTAGATGTAGATGATCAACATTATTAATATTGATTGTGTATGTTTTCTCTGCAGATATTGCATTTCCCCACTGCTTCTTCTGCACATTTTTCTGAAGACATTATTGGCTGTAGTTGCAGATATTTTATTTTATCATGTGTTTTTGTTTGAGGAACAGCTTGTGTTTTCAGATTCAGTTATTTTGTGTGTTGACAATTGTCCTTTTTATGTGTTTTATTCCAGGCCCTACACACTGAGTGTAACTTAGGGCAGCAGCGATGTCGGGCTCTTACGATGACTCCATGATCGATGTCTCCAGTGACAGTTTCTGGGAGGTGAGACTCATAAAGACTCTTTACTTTGCACTTCCCCATCTTGTTTTGAACGTGCTTTTATCACCCAGCCGTCTCTTTTGCCTGCTCTCAGGTTGGTAACTACAAGCGCACAGTGAAACGGGTAGACGATGGCAATCGGCTCTGTAACGACCTGATGAACTGTCTCCATGAGCGGGCACGTATTGAAAAGGCGTACGCACAGCAGCTCACAGAATGGGGAAAGCGCTGGCGGCAACTCATAGAAAAAGGTACAACAACACTCTCTATAGTAGTATAATAGTAAAAAGTCCCAGAAATTGTGCCCTTTGCTCTCTTAGAAAAAACAGCACTGGTGTTAAGTATTATTAATGCATTAACTCTGGCCTCAGGTCCTCAGTATGGTACACTGGAGCGGGCGTGGTCTGCCCTGTGCACGGAGGCGGAGAAGGTGAGCGAGCTGCACATGGAGGTGAAGTCGGCGCTGATGGGAGAAGACTACGAGAAGCTAAAGAACTGGCAGAAAGACGCCTACCACAAACAGATGATCGGCGGCTTCAAAGAGACTAAAGAGGCCGAGGACGGTTTCCGCAAAGCTCAGAAACCCTGGGCCAAGAAACTCAAAGAGGTGTGGATTTCAGAATCAGAATCTGCAGTCGAGGAAGTTCATTTTACATCAGCTGTGTCCCCAACTGTAAAGCACATGTTTATTTTTAGAAGTAGTTAACACAAGCAAATCCATCTTCAGCTCAGTGACGACCGTGAACATCAATTTTATCCTTCATATCACATCACTGACTCTTCGCTCCATGACTACCTGCTCACTTGACAACTAAAGGGCACGGGGACAATTGTAAACTCTTAACTGCTCATTTAAATAAGAAGCTATTGCCAAACATCTGTCATAGGTGGCAGCCAGTTATCCTGCCAGACTTGATTTGATTTGTCAGTAGAAGGGAAGGAAACAGCGAGGGCCATGCAGAGGGAACTGGCACCACGTAGTTCAAAGTAAGGTCAGTGTATTTCCTACGGCAGCCTGTTTACTTGGCAGCGCTCCCATTCCTCCTCTTAGATGCATGTACATGCAAATATTTGTGTGTTCAAAGCCACTGGGTGGTTTTTTTTTTGCAGCCTTCGGGCTCCTTTCCCCTATTTCCTGTGTGTGTGATGTCACCAGAGGGTGGGGTGGGGGTGGTCTTGGTGGTGGTGACATCCTGGCCTTGTCACCGCGCAGGGACAGAACAATACAGTTTTGTAGCCATAGTGATTTATTGATTGACTAGACGGATGAGGGTGAGCCGCGGAGGGCAGAGAGGAAATGAGGCTAATTAACTGGTCTAGAAAATGAGTAGCTGACATTGGTGATGTCGGCAAACGTCAATAATAAACTCACAGGCTGCAACTGGACGAGGCGTTTGATGTCCGCGGGGCCTGAGCGCACTGACGTTTTGTCTGACGCTCACTTGAATAGAGACTTTCGTAACTGCCTGTTACAGCAAATTAACATGAAGGACGGGCTGTGCTGTTGTCCTCCTATTCTAAGTGTCCTCTTTATGTCACATTGTTTGTTCAATGAGAACATGGCTGCTCTGGCCTTGGCCCAAGTTACACTGGGCACTGCCCAAGACTCGCTCCACACAAATAGATCCAGGTTGCAGCGGTCCGCTTCCGCAGTTCTTATCTGTCGCAGTTTAAATATAAACAAAGTGGAACAGGAGTGGCTCATTCCTCTTCATAAATGACATCAAGTGTCCACATGTTCAGGTTGTTCATTTATTCCAACATCCATGTGTCTGCAGCCTCAAATTAGGAAATGTGTCACAGTAGGAAATTTATTGTAATGAGCCTAGAAATAATAAAAAAAATGACATAAAAGTCATGCTTCCGGGCACATGAGTCAACGTGTGCTGTCAGCTGTCTTAACAAAGAGAAAATAACACTCACACGTCCCGCAGAGTTCAAAAGATAAAGCACAGATACAGCTGCCAAGTTTCTGTAGTCATTTAGATCCAATTAGCTACAAATTTTTTACCAATGAAGAGCTGGTGGTGCTGTTTCCTGCTGCTTTTTTCCAACAAGTGTGTTTATTAAGATTAGAAAGTTAGCACCACAACACTACAACAAATAACACCAGGGCAAAACAGAAGTATCATAGTAAGGCTCATCTTCCATAAGCAAAATATGACAGAGCAACAGAATGGGATATTGTGAAGTGAAGTGTCAATGGTGGTCCGGTAGTTATCTTAGTTATCCAGAAGACAAAAAGCACTTGTTTCCTGCATCTTTGCTGCTGCTGCTGCTGCTGCTGCTGATGATGATGATGATAATTTGAACTCCACAGATGGAGACGATGAAGAAATCGTATCACTCTGCCTGCAAAGAAGAGAAGCTGGCGGCCAGCAGGGAGACCAACAGCAAACTAGAGAGCAACAACAACCCTGAAGCCCAGAAGAAACTCCAGGAAAAGGTGGAGAAGTGTCAGCAGGAGGTGCAGAAGGTAACAACAGGCGGTTTCTATCACAGTAAGTAATCAAAATGTTCTATTTCTATTTTATTTAATTGTCATCTTCCTCTTCTTCCAGACTAAGGAACGCTATGAGAAATCCCTTGAAGAGCTCGACAAGTTGACTCCTCAGTACATGGAGAACATGGAGCAGGTGTTTGAGCAGTGGCAGCAGTTTGAAGACAAACGCATCCGCTTTTTCAGAGAGCTGCTTCTGGAGGTTAAACAGCACCTGGACCTCTCGACCAATCACAAGTCAGATATATGACACTCTCCTTAAAATAAAGAAAAGCAAAAGATTTTAATCAGTTACTAATAAGTTTAACCGTATCATCTGGTCTCGTTCCCTTTAGGTTCCAGACGGTCTATCACACGCTGGAAGACACGGTCTCTGCTACTGACGCTGAAGAGGACCTGAAGTGGTTCCGGTCCAATCACGGCCCAGGAATGCCAATGAACTGGCCTCAGTTTGAGGTAGCGAATCCTAAGATTTATACGAAAGAAAGAGTCCAAATAAGAGACGAAAGGCTTAAGATGTGAAGGGGAAGAATGAGGGAGGATCATCCAGACGGGCTCTCAGTAGCTCCAAAAATAAACCCATAAATAACAAACATTAGGTCATGATCCCTCAGTAGACTTTATTGCAGGAACTCCTAAGGGAGGGTTGTTGCTGCCGGATTTATAGGATGAATACCAGCAATGATAGTCCTATATATTATTTTGGAGGATACTTATGAGTAAATTCAAGTATTTGTTTACCTAAAGATACTATGGTATGTCTTCATCAGGTCCAGTGGCGCCCTGAGGGGCCCGGCTGTAGGAAGCACCAGTTAGGAGGACAAGATTAATGGAGACATATGTGATACTGAAAAAAATACACGAGGGGAAGAAGTTGAAGGGCAGCACTGATGTAACTTTTTTTTTTTTTTGCCACGTACATTAAGCTGAAGCAGGAGTTATAGTCCGGTGATAATATTTGTCGTTGAAGTGTGCTGTTTGGCAGCAGGGGTGGAGGTAAATCTGTCCTCGGCCGTCAGTTCGACAGGGAGAGAAGTGTAGTTTATGTTCATCTTCTGAGCAGGAGGTAAAATAAGAGAAAGGGAAGGAAAGGCAAAGAGACGCTGCATGTGCTCGCTGTGCTACAATTTATAGCGCTATTGAATGCTTTAGCAGGCCGTTCCAGTGGGGGATCTTCTTCCACTTGAAGTCATTTTCGGCCATTTTTCTTCCTCAGAGCTGCCTGGTTTTTGGAAGACTTTTTTTATAGAGAGGATTAAAGTTACTCTGTGACAAGAGACACACAGATTCAACTTGTCAGAAGGTGTTAATAGTCGATGATGAGTTCAGCAAACTAACAGACTGGATCTCACAAAAAAACAACATTGCATGCCCACATCGTGATTACTTCTGCAAGCTCCTGGCTCTTTTGTCCAGGTAGCTATTTTAAAGAAGCTGAAGTAATCCACCCTGAGATCGTTTTTGCTGGTTTAGGTCATTGCGTCAGTCACAAACTAACCCTTACAGTGTGCATGCTGCAGTTTTCAGGATTAGATTTTTCTTTTATTCCCATTAACCCTGCTTCCCTTTCCCCATGTCTGACAGAATATGGACTGGTCCCGTCCTCGCACCTTTAAGAGAAGGTCCTTTGTAGTGAGTTATGCATGCGAGGGCTGTTCTCTCACAGCAGCCGTTGGGGGGGGAGATCCTTTTTTGATAACACTGATAACACTCCTTACTTCCTTCCATTTGTGTGTGTTTGAGGTGGTTATGTTTGGATCTTGTCTACAAAATTATAATATATCGAAGAAACACACCCCCTGCTCTGTCCTCGGGGATGTTCACGTAGCTTTAACCTGTAGATATCAGAAATCCTCTCTACACCACCGCAGCTCTGACCCTCTGTTCTTTCGCTCCTCTTTGAACTCTGACCCCTCTGTGGCCCCTCCTCAGTCAGCGGTGCTCTCCGTGTGAACCCTGCGCTACGTCACGTGATGCTACCAGCTACCAGCCACCAGCACAGCTCAGCAATGTCACAGTTTCACAGAGGTCATCAGCCAGAGTGGAGCACCTTTAATCTTTAAACGTTTGAGAGGCCTGACAGATCAGAGGGGTCAGATAAACACTCAGGAAAGCTTTGCATTGTGTGTGTAATTTAAGAGGGCGATAACAACTGCCTGTCCGACCGATCCGACAATCTAAAGATAGACCGAAGGGACTAATTCTGATTAATCATTGTGGACGTAGGGTTAGTCGACCAATTTAAAAGTACAGTTTTATGTAACTATGACCATATGCATGGACAAAAAAACATGGTTTACTTGCTGTCACACACATACAGAGTGGCATACAAAAGTTTGGGCACCACTAGTCAAAATTTCTGTTAATGTGTTAAGAATTAAGCAAGTGGAAGATGTAATGATCTGCAAAGAGAATAAAGTTGCAGATGACACATTTAGCTACATATTTTTACATTTTAAACAATATAATTTTTTAAACTTTAAAGAGACCCGAGGAGTTTGCTTTTGGTTATAAAAAAAGTCTCATATTAATGTGGATGAATCTACGTTACCCACACTTGTTAATGGGTCCATTTTTGATAAATATATGATTTTGTCTTTATAGTTATTTTGATATTATTATTTAGTGGTCGACTCGCCCAGAATTTCCTAGTTTCCTGGTTTCCCAGACGCTGCCTGGCAGGTCATGGGAATAACGCTGATGTATCGCTAGTTGGCATCGTTTATGGTCGGAGCTACGACGGTATCTGATCGTCTTCGAACCTCCGACTTTCGTTCTTGATTAATGAAAACATTCTTGGCAAATTCTTGCGACGGTCCAAGAATTTCCCCGTGTGTGCGGAGGCTCATGGGAAATGTAGTGTGAAAACACTTTGTTCTTTCATGTTTGAGGTTATGCCTCTTGGAGATCATCTTCATCTTCCACTTGCATAACTGTCCACATTATCAGAAATTTTGAGCAGGGTTGCCCAAACTCTTGCATGCCTCTGTGTACACACACATACACACACACCGTGTTAGTCTGTGGTGGAGGGGAGCTCCTTCTTTCAGCAGGTGATGGATGCTGTTCTTGGTCGTATCTCTCATTTTTCCAGGCGTACGCTGTACTGTATGTTATGTAACTGTGCACATACGTGTGTGCGCAGTTTCAAAAATCCAGTCAGTGTCGACTCGCAGCCTGAGAAATGATTCACTTGGTTGTTGGACTGTGTTGAAGTGTGTGTGTGTGTGTATTTTGCAGTGCACATCCCCGTCTGTCAAAAACTCTTCCACTGTTCTCTGCGAAGGCATGTTCGGACCTCAAACTACAAACCACACAGTCACAGGTGAAACATCTGGTAACATATATGTGTGTGTCTGTGTGTGTGTGTTGATCAGGATTGGTCCATAGACCTGAACCGAACGCTCAGCAGACGAGAGAAGAAGAAGCCATCGGAGGGCGTCACACTGACCGGCATCAGTCAGACCGGGTCAGACCAGCCCGTCCAGCCCGCCAAGACCAGCAACAGGTAGATATCTGATCACTTCCTGCCTCACATCTCTAAACACACACACACAGGAAACTGAGGCTCTGTTGTCAAGACACACACGCGCACACACAAACACACAAACTTCCTTCATCTCTACACCACATCTTCCTCTTAAGGAATCCTTGTAAAACATTGCGTAAGGAGAGCTCCGGGAGTGACGTGTATTTGTGCGGCCGTTCCCGCGGCAACGGTAAACATTTTACAGTGTGTTGGTTGAGAGAGCAGACAGTCATCCCAGAGAAACAGACTGGACAGACAGACCGCTGGTACGTAACCCAGAGGGTGCCAGGAAGAGCAATGTGGAAATATTACTCACACACACTGAGACGTTCAGAGTGTTAATGTTCGAACTGGAAAGTTCAAAGGAAACTGGATTAGTGCTACTGAAGGCGAAAACACACGCGCTTGGTTTCATCTAGTCCTGATTTACAGAAAAAACATATTTTTTAATAATTAGAAAAGAAGTACCGTAATTATCTGTACTTCACCACCTCCTCTGAGATTAAAGCTGAACGTTATCAACAAAAGCTCGGTTGGTTTCAAGTGTTATCTCGAAGGCGGGATTTATGGTGATTGATTTAACCCTCTAATTGATCTAATTATCATGCCGTCAAATGTTTACACAAGGTTTTAGAGCCGCTTGATGGTCAATAGGCTGTTTTTTAATAACATGATGTAATCTATATGCTGAGATAAGATAAGAAGTTATTTGTCCCTGAAGGGAAATCCCTCATGGTGTTGTGGCAACAGCACCAAGGACACAACAGTGGGTGCATTGGAAACGGAAACAAACAGCTGATTAACATAAAAATACCTTTTCATAAAGCTTTCATCTTTGTAAAAAAAAGAAGAGAAGACTTTGGAAGGAGCCCCTGTGTGTTTTATTTATTGTGTTACACTCCTCAGGAATTAAGCACACTTGGCTGTGAGTTCCCGAGTGAACAAACACTTGGCCCCTTTAAACTCCTTCACATTCCTCTGTGGCTTGGTAATAAGGTTTTCCTTAATTTAACGCCCAAACACCTGCCGGCGGTCGGTCTGCCCTTATCCATGCATCAGCAGGAAGTGGAACGTACGCGATGAAATCATGAGAGAGGAGTCAACGCAGGGAATGTCAGGCACGGAAAGCATCTGACCTCTGAACTTGGAAAAAGTTGAATGTTGTGCTGCCCCCCCCCCCACCCACCCTCCTCTCGTCTTAACCAGCGTTTACACAGAGGGTTTCTTTCCTGTCATTTCCTACATCAGCGTGTGTGTAAGTGCAGGGTGTGTGAAGGGTAAATATGACGCAATTCAGATTCCCATGCCTGTTTGTCGACAGTCACAGAGCTCTGAGTTAAGGTCAGATATAATGAGAGTATAAAGACTTCTTATTCTAGTTTCAGCTGTTGGTTGTTCAGTTTTTCTGTTTTGTTTTTTATCAACCTTTCATCACCTCTTCGGATTTTCCCTCATTTGAGGTGTGAAGCTTGAAAGAACACAGTTGAAACACCCACAGGAGAAAATATTAATAGAACTGTTTTGATCATTTGTTTCTTAGTTTATAAGGTCAAGTTTTGTTTGTTGACTGGAAACCATCCACAGTTACATTGTGCCCAGCCGCCTAGCGGAGCGGTGTTTGGTATAATAACTCCCCAGGCTCAGGCTCACCGAGCATGGCATGACTGTTCAAACAAAGGTGTTCACATTTCTCTGCTTCGTGCTCTCGAGGGCCGACTGATAACTACCGCCGTTCGCGCTCCACTAACTCTGTAAACAGGGAGTTGAAACCCTCTGTTTCCTTTTGATACAGCTCTAGCGCAAATGTTGCTCCTTGATGTGGAAAGTCAAACTGGTAGGAGGCGAAACTGCCCTAATGACTTTTTCAGAAACAGTTTGTCAGAGCGACTGCGTGTCAATCAGGAAGTGTCTTCTCAGTGTTTTTTTCTTACTTTGTATTAATTATGAGGTGTGTGAGAGCTGCAAGTTTTCGCACATTCAAGCTCAGAGTGTCATCTTTTCTGTCTGTGTTTAGGCTGAAACTGTTGTTTTGTTCACTGATGGTAATACCATGTTGGTGCCACTCATTGTAATCATCACAGAGAAGAACAATAATTACCGGCTCATCCATCACCACATGTAACCCGCCCCATTTTATTTACTGTTGCCGCACCTGTCAGACTTTTTTTTTTCTTGTATAGCTCATATCCGTGTTTTCCACTGACACTGTTGGGACCAACCAGGGCTAATAAGAGAGACCATTGATTTATGCAGCTTTTGTAAGGCACTTTATTTATAGCCTTTTTTCAGGTTACAGAACACAAAACACTAAATTAGTAAATAGAATAGAAGAGCAATATATGCCTACATATAGATGTACACTCACATAATATATGTACTTACAACCTAATGGAGAAAACATCTCTACACCTGCAGACTCCTAACTCTGTGGATGCACCCATGCCCATACATGTGCACACACGCACACATCACATATCCATACACGTACTATACATACCTATATACTGTACTGTAAGTGCATACCCGCATGCACACATGCATCCACCCAAAAGGAAAAAAACAAACACCTAGCACATGTAGGCTCGATTAATGCAGCTTTAAGACAGTAATGACTTTGCATGGCATGCTGTTTGCAGCTATATTAAAAACTTAAATAAACAATTGCGAGTACAGTTGCACAACTGCTGTGTGTTTTTGAGATGTTACTGGACAATGCGAGCTCACATGGCACGTCAACATCTGTATGCATCTGTTGCATCATTGTGTATGTCTGTTAAATAACAGTCAGGGTGTGAAACGGAGCATCACTCTGTCCTCAGGTCATGTTTTTCAACAGTGTGTCTGTACATGTGTTCATGTCAACAACCCATCTTTCAATGTGTCCCATGTCGTCAGCCTGACTGTGCCCACTAAAACTGCACCAGCGGGTTCGAACCCCTTCGAAGACGACGAGGATGAGGAAGAGGAAACGGCCGAAACGGAGCAGCAGCAGACCACAGTCAACCACATCAGTGTGGAAAAAGAGGAAATAAAAACGTTGGTGAACAAGGAGAAAACTTCACTCCGCCCAGCCGCAAAAACCTTCTCGCCTCTTCCTCTTCTGTCTTTTTGCTACGTCGTCGTGGATGTTCATTCATTCATTCATTCCCCCCGTCTCCCGTTGTTACTTTGTCTCAGTCTCTTTGCTCTCTCTTCCTCCTCACACCCCTCTCTCCTCCTTCAGGTGGCAGGTTGTTGTGTTGCTCTGCATGGTCTCTGGAACGGCATTGCGCGCAAAAGCCATTGTGTGTCTGACCTTGAAGCCTAACAATGCCAGGACTTGCAGAACATCACACGTGATGCGCATGGGGGCGCATGTTGTGTGAACTCCAACATGTTTCTGTCTTTTACAGTCAGATCTGAATATTGAAACGCTCACACATCTGTTGATATGCATATAACACTACAAAAGAAAAACACCTACAAATACCAATTTATAACACAACTATTTAAGCTTTAAACCAGTGATCAGATCTGACTGTAAATCATTTACGTGTGTGCTGATGTGCATTTAGCGTTTCTCAATGTGTGCATCTGTCAAAGCCGAGTTCTCTCTGGTGTTCAAGTGGCTCCCTCTGCTGGACACTCAGGCTAAACCTCAATCATGCATTTTACAAAATATGATTTGTCTTTGCTTGTTGTTCATGTTTCTTTTTGATATGTCGTCTTGTTGTTTTGTTTTTTGTTTTGCATCGCACGACCTCGGCATCGTGCCACTTCCAGCTCTTGATCTCTAAGTGGCATCGAAAGCAACTTTTAAATCATCTTCGTCATGTTGCCTGAAAACAGCTGCCTGCCTTGTAGCATTGATGTCATACACAAGCATGTTCTCCACTTATTTAGTAAGTTGTTTTTCAGGATAGAAATCACAAAGCTGTCTGTGGATCTGAGGAAGCATTATTTTGGGCTTTGTTTTCTTTGTACTGTTTTATACTTCACTTGGTGTTGTGTTTATTTTTCTATCTCGCTTTTCTAACATTGAACTTTTGTTCCTGCTTCTGCCTGGCATGCTGGATTGTCCTTGTCGGTTTATGACGTCCTGAGATACACATGAAAATGCAACTTCTAAGTGGCTGTTTTTTTGTTTGTTTTTTTTTACCTGACTTTCCAGTGTGAGCAGTACAGAGAAGACTCCCGACTGGTCGGATGAAGACACGAGTGGGAACCCGTTCTCTGCCAACGGCGATGGGAATCCATTCGAGGAGGAGCCAGCTTCTCCGGTCATATCTGTTCCGGTCAGAGCCCTGTACGACTACGAAGGCCAGGAACAGGATGAGCTGAGCTTCAAAGCAGGTAAATTCAGATGACAACTAAAACAGCAACATTTCTTTCAATCCTGTAAAAGTATTTAGTGTTTTTTTTTTAAACTATATATTTATTAACAATTTTTTTACAGACACACATACACTTGTATTTTTATACATGTAGTTCTATCAAATATGACCTGTGCCTCATTAACAAAGGTATGTGCTATGGTACAACTGTTGTAAACAGAACAAACTTAATTTAAGTGTAACTAAATTACAAACAAACAATAGACATACAGATCACAACAGCCAACAGCCACTTGTCAGCCATAAAACATTTTGTTCGTAATTTAATGAATTAATATAATTGTGGGTATTTGAACTCATTAATCCTGTTATAAGGATTAACAAAAACATGAAACGGTTCCCATATATTTTCAAACATATCCTGCCTTCCTTTGCGCATGCACGTCACTCTCTCCAAAGGAAAAGTTGTCAGCATTTGCCTCACCCAATACGCAACATTTGGGCCAAAGTATTTAGTGTTTATCTGTTTCTTTCTACTTCTTGCAGGGGATGAATTTACCAAAATTGGCGAGGAAGATGATCAGGGTTGGTGCAGAGGCCGGCTCAAGGACGGAGAGACCGGCCTTTATCCCGCTAACTATGTGGAACCCATCCAGTAATTAATTATCACAGATTAAACAAATGTGAAAGAAAGAAAGAAGAAAGTGGTTTATTGCGAAATGACAGTGTGGCTGAGAAAAAGAGGAGGCTCATCCTTGTTTTCAACCCTTTTTCTCCCTTTTGGGACCTGGAGCGGGAGAGGAGCGGTGACAGATCATTAATGGACCACCCGAGATATTGTTGCTTTGACCCTCGTAGTAACGGAGGTGGGAAAAAACCACAAGTTCCCAGATGATTCCAGGCCAAGAAGATCACAGAAAAAAATGCTGTCAGTGTAAAATATGTTACTTAGAATCCCATTTATGCTGTTACAAAAAATAATAGGTATTCAAATATATATATTAGATAAGACTCAATGAACTTTATGTGTGAATTTATATGTTGTTCAAATGAAACACTGGGATGACAGTCATGACAAATCGTCTTGCAATGTTAGCCATGCAGCCTTAATGTAATATGCAAGCCACTATGAATTCATTTTTATAACCACATTTAATCATTTCTACCTGTTAGAGTCCAGTCCATAAATGTTTAATAAACGTTTGATCATGTGGACAAGAGAAAAAGAAGCAAAAAGCCCTTATATCGAGATTATTGTGTCAGGTTCAACTTGACATGTCGGGTGTAAACTAGTGCTCTGTCATTCCTTTCAGGGTTTTTCGTTTTTCCATTCAGTTCATAAGCTGTTCTGAGTGTTTTTACAAGGAATGATAAAGACCATTAGAGCCTTATCCTGACATGGTCACTATTTAGCGCACAGTGGGTATAGGTGTCCGCTAGTCACTGCAATTGAATGTATAGTTCACTGATTTTATTTCGTCACCTGTTACATTGTTCACTTTGATGCTGATGCTGGGTTTTCACAACCATCGACCCATTCACGCCTTGAACAACTGTCCTGAAGCCTCGCTCCCTTCTGCTGCAGATTATACTTTCACTTTTCTATGCGACACTGAAAGATTATTCTCACAAACGTTTATCTCACTTGAACCTTCCATGTTTTTAGTTCCCTCGCTTCTTGTCAAATTCAGAGTAATGGGAGAAAATTTTAGTGTTTTTTTGAAATTATATATTACAAATTATAGCAATAAAACCACAGCCAAGTATGGTATTGCGTAAATGCATGTAAATAGCTTGGATTAAACATATTAGAACAAATTAAGCATCAAGATCAGATGATATGTAGTTGGAAATTGATTGTTAATTTATGATGCCACAAGTGCTTTTGTTCTTCTCCTTTCAGAATGCTGTGACTGAAAATCACTTTGTACATTAATTGAATGTCAAATGCAAAAATATCCCTTGAATCTCTTATTTTGTTATATTTGTAAATATGATTCATTTTCCCCTTCGTAAAGGGCCACACTTCATTGAGTTAATCGACAAATACTGTGTGAATAATTGTTGATTTTTCTCGTAGGAGCTATGACGTGAATAAATACACCTGATTTCATAACCTTAACACTTGTTTTGATCATTGAGTATTTTATCGGGCTGCTTTTTTTTTTTTGCAGGCTCTCGGCTTGTGCAAGCTCTAAATTTATTACCTAGTGAATGTATTGATGAAATCACTGAAACAAATGCTATTTGATGCCTTCAGCTGCAGCAGAAGAGGAAGATAATTGTTGTTTTTATAACAATGATGAAAAAAAGAGATGTTCTGCCATGTTTTCAGGGCATGCTGTCATCAACTTGCACAGTAAGGTTTGTAAATGTTGTCCCACAACATAATAAATGAATTTATTGGGAAAACAAGGATATTGTATTTTCTTGACTACCAGTACACCCTGTGTCTTATGCACATTTGTGCGTGTGTGAAGATGCAATGTAGCATGTACAGCACATGTTAAAGTTGTGAAATCCAATGGATACATTTTTAAAACAAGTTTTAAGGAGGAATAATAATATTTTCCTGAGCAACTGCCTATGTGTGTTGTTTTTATGCACTAACATTATGAATGATATAATTTAGATGTAATACAACAACAAAAAAGGATTATACTTTATTTATCTCCGGCAAATAATTTGTCCCATCAGCAGACAAAGAAAAAAGCAAACAATCCAGCAACCACGCTGCTTGGACTCTCTCATAGAGAACTGCCATTAAGTTTGTAAATATATTGTATAAATATGTGTCCCACAAAAAAAAATCTAAAAACTTAACATTATATTACAGTTTTTATTCTATTTCTCTTATATCTCTGTGATTTGTGTATGTGACAAATGAAGTAATCTGTATCCATAGGAGTAAACTACATTACCCACAATCCCTTGCTACAATAACATAACCATGGGGCATTTTCATCCAATCAGAGGCCGACCATGATGTTCCCCCTCCTCTCCCACGAACTGACGTGTCGCATTCAGTTATTATTGAGGAAAAACACAGAGCTAACGCTTCTCCTCCTGTCACCACCAGACTTCACCAACAGGCAGCACAGACAGAACCATGTCCGAGCCCGGCAAACAGGACATTTCTGCCATTTTCAAGCGGCTGCGATCGGTTCCCACCAACAAGGTGAGTGATGTTTTTTTTTGGTCATTTAACGGCAGAAGACTGTCTGTGCTCTTTAACGAGGAAGTCGTGTAGAAACTAGAAACCTGACACGTCGCACTTTGAGAAACGTCGAGGCAGGGCTAGCTTCAAACTTACCAGCTGATTTATACATAAATAAATGTCAAGTTAAAAGAAAAGGGGTGTTTTTTTTAAGTTAACAATGTCTCCAGTTGTGTCCTGGTAACGTGTTAAAGAATATAACTGTGAGAAAACTTGACTGCAACCAGACGTAGCATAACGTAGCATAACGTAACTGAACGTAACGCCGAACGTCTTGACAGTTGACGTTAGCCGTTTTTGTTCTGGGATCAACTTTCCTTTGGTCCACGTGTAAAAACAAACAAATAAGAAATGCAAGACAGCAGTGCAGAAAATGTCCAGTGTCATCCTCAAAGATACTTTGCTCGCTCTTACCAGCTCATAGCAGGATGTATTTATTGCGAAATTGACCCTGTTTCATGAACAGCTGTTTGGATCAGTGGCTGACTTTACCCACCTGTCACATAAAGCCAGGGCCTGCCCAAACCTAAGCAAAATTTTATTTTGGGGCCCTCTATGACTGCAATTTATACTGATTATTTACACACCTACTATGAACTTAGACCTGTGGTCTGTGGTCTTGACTGGTCCTGAGAAAAAATCCAGAGTCCAGCTTGACTTGACAAGTCCAAGACCTTGAAAATGTGGTCTCAAGACCAGTCTTGACCCTGGTTTGGGAGTTCTTGCAGCTTGTTCTTGACACATCACCTGGACAGAACTTTTTTCTTGTATGGTGTCCATCGACTACTGTGTGATTGGTCAGAAATGTGAAGTTCTGCACTTGAGTTTCCCGTGAAGTATGACATGTCAGACTGTTCTTTTTCTTGCCACTGTGAGAAACAAACTTCTCTGTTTTCTTGCAGAGTACTGTATGAACAGGCCTTAAGTTTGCTTCCACGTCTCGTTTATTGATTTTTAAACTGAAGATAATGGATTGAGCTACACAACATTGAAATGTCAATTTCCTGGTTCTAAAAAATGAGACAAATTCTAACCTTCAATCTTTCTCCTAGGTTTGCTTTGACTGTTCAGCCAAAAACCCCAGTTGGGCCAGCATCACCTATGGTGTGTTCCTATGTATAGACTGCTCAGGGACTCACAGGTCTCTGGGGGTACATCTGAGCTTCATCAGGTAAGGCAGGACTTATTAATTGATCACTTTCAAAACAAAACTATCAAATTTAAAGTATTGACAACCATGCAGAATATGAATGAACACACAAGCATCTAGACAGAATTAGAAGAGAAAGGCAACACATCCTTTAAGAAAAGCAACATAATATGAGTCTTGAGTTGGATAAATCTCAATATTGAAAACTTTAAAAAACTATTCTACACTATTCTAAAGTTGAGATTTAAGCACAGCAATTGCATGAGTTGCTTTATCCAAACTCTTACCAAACCCAAGAGACATTAAATTTAGCTGTAAATACACAAAAGCAAGATTACTATATCGGCAAATTTGGTAATTGTCAATAATTCACAGGAAGTCACAGATTCAGATTCTTTAAATTCTAACGTTGCTGTGTTGCACAGGTCTACTGAGCTGGATTTTAATTGGTCTTGGTTCCAGCTAAGATGTATGCAAGTGGGAGGCAATGCCGGTGCTGTGAGTACTTGAGTGCAAAACATCAGCACGTTAGAGACAGATTGTACTTCCAGCTTTGTGTTTGTGCTTGACGCGTGTTTGCTTTTTGTATCTCACTTGACCTTCCTATGGCAGATTGCCTTTTTCAATCAGCACGGCTGCACATCCAGTGCTGCCAACACCAAGTACAACAGCCGAGCTGCTCAGCTCTACAGGGAGAAGATAAAAAATTTAGCCACGCAAGCGACCAGGCGCCACGGCACGGAGGTGAAAGATAAATTGTCTTCCTGTGTATAACATCGTTGCTCAACACACTTCCTTAGATGAGTGTGTTGGAGTGCACAGATCAGTTAAATCAGTTTAACTCTTCCTCTCCTTAGTTGTGGCTTGACAGCCAGGCTCCTCTTTCACCAACATCACCAGAGGACAAGCAGGTGGATTTCTTCAGTCTCCATTCGCAGGTAAAGTAGTGTGCTCATCCTTAATGGGATAGTTCAACATTTTTGGCCCGTTGACAAAATCCCTACAGTTTTAGGAGTAGGTTCGTTACTTTTAATTGTCGGTGCGAGTTATTTTCAGAACGGCAGAGCAGAGCTGCCCTGGTGGACAAGTTCTGACCTGCACATTCACCACGTTATGAGATAATAACAGAACGTTACCAGACAGTTGTTTTAGAGGTAAATTCATGCAAAACCGCTGATGCGCCTTTCTGCCGGGGGCAGTTTTTCGGCAAGCAGTCTCTGTATTTGCCTTGAAAACAGAGTTTGATGAGGGGAAACCAAGAAATCCCATGAGCCTCCGTAGTGTAGCTCTGAGCAGCTCGCGGCTCTGCTCCGCCGTTCTAAAAATAGCTTGCACCAACAAATAAAGGTAACAAACCTACTCCTAAAACTATAGAGATTATGGAAATGGGCCAGTTTGCCAAAATGTTGAACTATCCCTTTAAATCTACATATCTGCTTTTGGGATACACAGTCACTTAAATATCTGTGTCTGCTTCGTGCTCAGGTTGTTCCTGAAAATTTGAACATGGCCAAAATGAGTCTCAGTGCCCCCACATCAGAGAAGAGTTCAACCCCAAGAGACGAAGACAAAAATGGTATTCACTGTTTCTCCTGAATAATGAAATACACAGAACAAACACAAAACTGCATCTAGTTGTGTTTATCCCAACAACACTTCTGTGGTTCCTCATATCCATTCAACCTCAGGTAATCAAGAGGAGGGTCCAAGTGTTGACATGCTGAGTGTTTCTCCAAAAGCAAACCTGGGTTGGTTTATATTCTTCGTATTTGTGTTTTTCCTTTTTCCTTAGTTATTGTGAAATTTTACTATACTGTAACTTTACTCTCCTCCGATTTTTCCAGAGCCATCCTCTCTTCTCAAGAAGAAGCCAGCCGCCACCAAGAAAACAGTATGTACAAAGTATAACCTTGTGAGAGCGGACTTTGTTGTTGTATCACTGCATATCATATTTGTGATCTGTTTAAAATGTGCCCTCTTGCTCGCAGTTGGCCTCTAAAAAGGGCGGCCTGGGTGCTCAGAAGGTGAGCAGCCAGAGTTTCTCAGAGCTGGAGAAGAAGGCGCAAGCTGCCGACAAAATGAGAGAGAAAGACGAGATCACTGCGAACACCAAGAAGAATACCGAACCTGAGGAATCTATGTACGTGTGTGTCTCACTTTTCATCTGTTTATCCAAAAGAATGAGTCTTTTCTCCTTGGTGAGATCGGAGGTTTCAGTTTTCCTCCCTCAAAACTGTTCACCTCAGCAGAAACTACTGTCCTTAAGTGACCCAGCTGCTACTTTTGGATCACCTGTTTCTTTTTATTTATTTATCTTTTGTCCCTCCTCTCAGCGCTCCATCCCTGCGACTGTCCTACAAAGATCTTGAGCAGCAGAGGAAAAAAGAGGAGCAGAAGCTGAAGGGATTAGAGGGGAAGAAGAAGGAGCAAGCTGAGAGACTGGGCATGGGTTTGGGTATGAGGAGGTACGATGACGACGACAATGCAAATATTAGTGATCCTGTATCTGATCCTGTGTGTGCTGACTGCCGCTCTGCTCTTCTTCTCTGTAGTGGAGTTTCTCACTCTGTGACGTCAGACATGCACATCATCCAGCAGGAGACTCCACTTGTGGCAAAGGCCAAGAAAGGGCGGCGGTACACCGAGGACGATGAGGATGAAGGATCCTTCACCTCTAGGTGAGACCAAGATTTGAAAATATGTTATGTAATGTTTACCCGTTTTCTCCAGCAGTTGTTGGTTTTCCAGCTGTGACACTAATCAGAACTTGTTCTCACTTTAGGGTCCTGTCCCGGTTTGACGATCAAACAGAAGTGTCCGATAGTTTCTCCTCTCGTTGGGGCGATGTAAGCGATGGAGACGGCTGGATGAGGGAGAGCAAGAAGCCAGAGCCAGACTTCTACCTGTCCTCCACTATGTCTTCACTTGATGACAGGTAGGACAGTGTCTCATGGTTTATATAAATCCAGCTGTTGTTACTTATATAGTGTTATACATTTACACAAGCCACTCTTGCTGCATTGCACTGTTACATTCACCACAAGGGAATTTAAAGTTGTAATTGATCCCTTGTGTAACCGCACAATCTTTTGTAATTATAAATTCTAGGATTTCATAACTACAGTGCTGTGAAAAAGTGTTTGCCCCCTTCTGGATTTCTTACTTTTTTGCATATTTGTTGAAGATCACCAAACTAATTTTAATATTAGACAAAGATAACCCAAGTAAAATGTAGTTTTTAAATGATGATTTCATTTTTTTTAAAGAGGAAATCATGAACAAACTGTGATAAATCTAATTCTTTTGAAAGCAGAGTTGTACATTTTGATGTCACTGTTTAGTGAGTCATGAAAAAAAACTTTCACCGTGTTAAGGCTTGTGTTTGAATCTCAGCTAAAAATACAGAATAGAGATAATGAAATATTTAGATCTCTCATACCCTGTGTTACTGTACTGCGCTGTTGAGTAATGTTTTGAAATGTTATTCAGTCTATAATGTGTTCATATTGATTCCATTACTTAGGCCCACAGCCAGGAGGAAACCAGAACCAGTCCCAGTAACCGACTCTGGAGAAGCTCGGAAAAAGTTTGGAGATGTCAAAGCCATCTCCTCTGACATGTACTTTGGAAAACAAGACAACTCAGAGGTACAGTACACCACTATCTTTACCACTTTACCACCACTGTATTTCCTGTATATTATTGGACAAACTGATTAATCCAGGTGTGTCTGACCATTGTTGTGAGGTCAGACACACCTGGATTAGTCAGTGTGTCCAATAATGTAATACAGGCAATAAAGGAGCTGGCCTAAAGTTCAGGAAGTAGTGGAGCTGTGCATAAAGCCTATTGTCATCATAGAATTTCACATTTAATTTTTCACGTACCTGACTGATATCTAAAATTGTTTTCTATCAAGTATACACTTATATTAGACTGAGTCTAACTTTACTGCACGGCTCCTTTTAGTTGGTGTTATGTGTATGAGCCAAGCACAAAAATGTATAACATCCTCTGTGTTTCTGTCCTCTAGTACGAGGCCAAAACACGCCTGGAGCGAATGGCCGGGAATGCCTCCATAAGTTCAGCAGACCTTTTTGATGATCCAAAGAAACAGACGGGTAAGAGGCCGCTGCACCAAAACTTCCATTGCAAAAATAATATTGTTTTTACTCACCGTCTACTGTACTTTTTTTGTTGCAATTCATAAATTCAACATCAACAACAAATCTCTGGATGTCTTTCGTTATTCCTGTGCGCGCAGGGAGTTCGTACCGCCTGACCGACGTGTTGCCCAACGCCCCCGACATGTCGCAGCTCAAGATGGGAGTGCGCTCAGTGGCAGGAAAACTCTCCGTCATGGCCAGTGGAGTAGTCAACTCAATTCAGGTCGGCTCTTGAATCACAATCATACGAACATCTTCACTGACAAACCTAAATTCATCTTCTAATGATATGCTGTTGTGTTTTTTCAGGATCATTACAGTTCCTGAGCGCTGCTGTGGCTCCTCTTAGAGTCTATTCGTCCAGGGTTTGATCGTTCATCCATGCAGTGAGTGGTGGAGAAGAAGAAAGATCAATCAATCAGTGCTCTGTGACACATCAGGATTTATCCTGTATACATCTACATCTAGTTTTTTATTAGACAATGTGTATATATACCACAGTGGTTAGAAGATGACAAGATAACTGAAGCATATTTGTTTCACTGCGGGCATCTCGAAGGGAGTTTCTGTGTATACCACAGTTATGAAGAATATTTTGTTTGCAGTTCATTTAGTCTGCTTTGCGGTCTTGGGATTTAAATATTTAGAAAAGCTGTATGTAGCAGTCTGAGGAGATTTCTGTTGTTGTAAAGATTTTTCTTTCTGATTCTTTGGTTAATGAGGTCAGAACCAAGGCAGCAGTGGTGACAAGTTAATTGCAAGCACTTAATTGGTTAACTCACACTTGCTCATCGTGTTGTCCTGTTTTGTTTTGTTTTTTTAAAGTCTTGCACATTCCCACAGATTTAAAAGTGTCCTTTCCGTCCCCAAAGTGCACTTAGATTTGCTCTTCCACAGACAGGACCAAAAGCTGACAATGAGGCCTTAGGGGACCAGATATATTTCTTCACTAAATACAATATCCGTTATGTAAATTGATATCGGCCTCATTCACACATAAGCTCAATTATCTTGTTTTTTGTAGGTCATCATGCATCTGTAGTCCAAAAGGAGGAGATGACATAGAGCCTTAAGCAGCTATAAAAGTTGAAATATATTTTTTGGATGTTTGCACTCATTTGATTTCTCAGCGAAAAAAGTACACAAGAAGATTCATACCACTCTTGTATTTGTGCATTTTAAATAATGAGCTGAAGAGTTGTTGTTGTTAAATTGAGTTTGTTACCTGTGGACTGAGACAGGTTAGCTGTGTCCACACTATTTACAGTCTTTATTGCTAAGCTAAGCTAACTGGCTACAGCTTGTAGCTTCATATTAAATGAACAGATATGAGCGTGATATCAATCTTCACATTTAACTCTCGTCAGGAAACTGTTCCTTTATGTAAATGTATTGAGTTTAGAGGGTTGATGGGTCGATAATGAAGGTTGTAATGTCCCAATGGAGTGGGATGTTTTTGTTCAACAGCACGAGTCAACATAGGAAAAAAACAAAACAAGTTCATGTTAAGTTGCTGTATCATACTGCCAAGGTCCAAGGGATGTATTTAATTATGTCAAACATAACGCAGGCAGTGATGAGTCACAGATAGCGCCACAGGTGGTGCTATTGTGTGGTTCAGGATTTGATTTGTAAAAGCAATAGAAAAGAAGCTTATCCATGAATTTGATGTTGGAAAAAAACTACAGCTTGCGCTTTAGTATTTACTTAAGTTTACGTACGAGTTGAGGCACTAGTATTTTTGAATCCCAGATTGGGAATAGGAGGATTATTTTACTGAGCAATTTCTGTACTGTTCATGCTTCTCAGGAGTTTGTTTTGTCATGTTAAATATTAAAACACTATGAAGGAGTTATACATCTCTCAATGACCAAATATTTTTAACTCCATCTCTATACGCCTTAGTCCAAAGATCTCATAATCATGCATCATAAAACATTGTGGAGTCATCTGGTTACCTGTTTTTTTTGCACATAATTTGTTAGAAATTGCACGTGGCAGCTTTTGCTTGAATGTACTGTATTGCTGTTGAACTTTTGCCTCTAAGTTGACAATGCGTCCGTATAACGCTTCAGTTTTGTTTATCTTTGTAATATTGTTTGTGTCTTATGCTGTTGTTGAATATTGTTAAATGTTACATAAAAGAACAGCAGCTTGTGTAATGTGCATGGCCCTTGAAGTTATTAGAAAACCCAGACAACAGCCTGTATACAACATAGCAGATGGTTTCTACGACCCATTCATGTAAACAATAAATGGAATAACAGAATCACTTGATAATAACTGTATAGTAGGCTTGGGACTGCTACATACAATCTTGTATAGGGCTTTGAATTGCCATTTATAGTAAGCTATTGATAATCAGATTTTGACAATTTTTGACACTCAAGATGTAAGTAAGCTTTTTGAAAACATGCCAAATAAATGGCTTGTGCCTAAAATCCTGTCTTTGTCTAAATATCAAGCCTGCATGTGCTATGTAACATCCCAGAATCCCAGAGTGTTTTGGGATTAATTGGTTAATTAAACAAACAGAAAAACTGTATGATTTGTTTACAAAAAACCCAAAGATCACAATTACAATTGTAAAAAAAACGGAGAAAAACAATAAATCGTATTGTTTGAAAATACTGTCTGCAGGTTAATTTTCTATTCATCCTTTAATAAATCAATTAATTCTTTAAACTACTGTCAAACGTCATTAAAATAAGGGCCCATTCAGGACAAATGCTGGCAGTCGCTTACGTGGCTAGCTGAGGCGTTTACGGTGCTTCCTGTTATGTCGGAAATCCAAAACACCACAGATGCTCATCTGAACCAGCAAGTTGTATATAGACCATCTTTGGTTAAAAATTTGTAATTGTGTTTAAAACAAGATTGTTGCTTAAATGCCCGTCCACTAGACATACATGTTACAATTATCGGTTTCTAAACAATTTGTTTTTACCGGCCAGTTTGTGTGTGTACGAGTTTTCAAACAGCACGTGAACGTAGCATTTTTCCATGGAGCGGCTGAGGGTAAGCTAGATGGCCGTTAATCGCGTCTAAACACATAAACAAATCTGTTATTTGTAAATTTTCCCAATTAAATGTCTTAAATTATGAACCTTTTTGCTAAACAACTGTTGTGTTTAAGTTTACAACGCCACGATTAACCGTGAGACGTGTTTTTTGGGCTCGGCTCGTTGAATTCCTTCATAGTAAAAGTCGCTAACAGTGTGGTGAAAATGCCCAGTGAGGTAAAACAGAGGAAAAAGACACAAAAACAAACCGATGAAGTTGCTGAAACCTCGACTTCAAATGGTAAAGATGAAGCCCGAAAAGTTAAAACAGAGTCTGGAGCAAATAAAACGTCTTCGTGTCTGGATATTAGAAGTATATTGTGCTTAGTGTCGCTGGCAGTCTGTGGAGCGATGAGCTGGTAAGTTACCAATTTGATTGCTTAGAAATTGTCTTTTACAGATGTGCGTCATGTCACTGATAAAGTGTTTTCTGCTGGTTTTTCAGGGTTGTGCTGCAACAGAATGAGAGGTTTTCCCAAATTGAGGAAAAGTACAAATCTCTACACGGGAAGACTTCAAGTCTGTTCGACATGGAGGAAGAAGTCCTCCAAGTCTCCAAAAAGGTGCGTTTGATTTATTCACAACAGGAAACTACTGCAGGGATGGAGGCTTAAAGGGTCAGTTCATCCAAAATGACAAAAACACACTTTGCCTTGCCTGAATATTTTTACCTTTTAAGTCCCACTAGAAGTTTTCAAAAAGAAAACACATGGGCTACTATGTTTTATGTGCAAACCCTCTGCATGCCTAAATTTCTAAGATTTTTTTAAACAAAATTATTATTACACAAATTATTTTTGCTTGCATCCTTGAGTCTTTTGGTATATAAACGTGTCTTTCACAGTCCCTGTTTAAGACATAAGATACAAGGCTGTTTATTAATCCCACATATGGTAAATTTGGTTGTTACAGTAGCATTTGTAACATACAAGGTAAAAAAAAGTAGAAGAATATGCAAATATTATAACGATGTTGACAAACATATGTTTCAGGAATATATAGCCTACAGTTATTTTCAAGAATAGCATAAAATTATTAGCCTATACACAGTGTTAGTTGTAAGGCACAAGAAAGTATTGCACAGATGGGGTGTATGGGCGTGTACAGCAGCAAGGTGTGCAGTTTGTACACAAAAATGGACATAAATGATTAATAAATAAATGAATTACAACTGTAAACTGTGTAAATACAGCCTTAATAGTGGAATATATGCTATATATATATATGCATGAGCTTTATTCCCTGCTGTACAAATTGTACATTTATATAAATACTGAGGACCATAGAGCTCCCACAGAAACAGCCCTCCTGTTTTGTGTTGCGGCTGCAGCTTGCCGCCTCTGAGGATGACCTACAGGAGGCGCTCTCCACCGTCTCCTTGGCAACAAGGCTGCAACAGGACATCGCCACTCTCCACGCTGCCGTCACGGCGATGCAGGCCGAGGAGAACTCCGCCTCCCGCGACCTGCAGACGGTCAACGCCCACTTCCTCAACGTGACCGAGACGTGGCAGGAGCGTCTGGCGGCCATCACCTCCGACCTGACCGCCCTCAAGGCCGAGTCGAGGGAAGCTCACGCTGGAGCCACCGAGCGGGTGAACGAGGCTGAGCGGAGGGCCCGGGTGCTGGCGGAGAGGTTGGAGGAGCTGGAGGACAGCACCAAGAGGAACGCCCGGGCTCTGGAGCGCACGGAGGGCGACGACACCAAGCGGACGCAGGATCAGCTGGACTGGAACACGAAGCAGATCCACAAGCTGGAGGAGAAGATCAGCAGCCTGAGCAAGAGTGAGGCCGAGCTCAGCTCCCAGCTGCAGGAGCACATCCCCAGAGCGCAGGAGTGCGAGGAGCACCTGCCGCAGGTGGAGGAGGCCGTGCGCACCATCCTGAAGCTGGGAGGCGACCTGAGCGGGGCGGAGAAGAGGCTGGAGGAGGTGACCTTGCAGGTGTTTGGGACCGAGGACAGCATGCTGAAGGCGCTGAACGAAATCCTGCAGATCAGACAGGAGCTGGACACCCTGCACGCCCAAAACAGCATCATGAAGATGAAGAACGAGTTGTCTGTGGTCAAGGAGGCGGTCCGTGAACTCACCATGGTGCTGAGGGAAAACACAGTGGACAACCAAAATATCTTAGACGCTCTGGGAGAGGAACAAGAGGAAATAGAGGAAGATGAAGAATGGAAAGAAGACGAGGAGTGGGAGGAATTTGAACAGGATGAGACAGAGCAGCCTCTTCACGATGACCTCACTGAATGATGTCATTGTTTTCATTTAGCAAAGGAAACGTTTGCAATATTTGTTTATAAAAGTAATGTTTTCTAAAAATGTGCACCTCAGTTTAATGTCTGTGAAGGCACAGATGCACTGTAATACACAGGTACAAACCAGGGATGTATTATGAAGTGACACTTTCATGCTTCCACAGTCGCTTTAATATGTCTCTTTATTTCTAAGTCACACATTTGCACTGATACAATACATTACAACACATGTGCCAGTCTTTTTGGATGTAACTATACTGAACCTGAATCAGTTGATCATCAGAAAAATAACGTATGACAGTCAGTGAATACTTTTGTAAGAACAAACCAATGTTTGACTTTTTTTAACTGATTATTTTGAGGATGAAAAACAAGCAACTTTGTGACATCACCATCATGTATGTGTATGTTTGGAAATGTTGATGGGCATTTGATGAACTATATTATTCATTAATAAGTCAAGAAAATAATAGATATGAATCGCAATGAATTGGTTCCCTGTAGGTTTTAGCTCAGAAATAATAGATTTTATACATAAACCTTCATATTTATATTGAATGTTACATTTTAGTTTCACCGTTGGAAAGCTGTTTGTCACTTGACTTATTTAATAAAATGTTGTTAACCTCTTTGTGTAAATTTGTGCAAAGTTTCAGTACTTCTCAATGTCAATAATTAATGATAATGTACAGTTATGTGTGATTCCTCCACTTGTCTTCCTGCACCGGTCACTCCATGTGCTGTCCTGTGCTGTTTCAGTGTGAGAGCGTCCAGCTGATGCTGGAGGGTCTCGGGGGTCAGCGCGGGGCTCTGAGGCCTCAGCTGGAGAGTCTGGAGCAGGACGTCGGCCGACTGAAGGAGTGGGCGTCTGGGCTGACGGAGACGCGGGCTCAGCTGCAGACCAGCCTGAGCACGCTGAGGGACGCTGTGGGACAGATTGAAGAGCGCACCTCGGCCATCAGCACGGACTTTGCCAACAAGGTAGATCACATTTTAGTCTTTTCAGCTTCATCGTGTGTACTTTATTATGTTTAGAGAGCACAGAAGAGATCCTACTTAACACCAGGGCCCAGTTGTTCAAAAGGTGTAGGATTTTTGAAATCCCTTTTTTTGCCATCCAGGATCATATAATCCGTGTTAATCTCAGTTATTTCGATCCCACAAAAAAGTTTTGAACAACACAAATTGAGGGTTTAATCCAATCTAAAAATCATTTTGTAGTTTTAAACAACCCATTTTCAAGATTTGATCCAATCCTCCGATCTGTCATCCAAAATCCAGTCCGATTACCTTTGAACAACTGTGAGGAAACAACTTTTCAAATGGATTTCCTGCATCCTCCCTCTAGGTGGCGTCGGTGAGGACAGATGTGCGCAGGATGGACGGCCTGAAGTCTGAGCTGCAGTCTCTGCTCGCTCAGGTGGAAGAGCTGGAGGACAAGACCAACCAGGTGGAGCGCAACATGGTCAAGCGCATCGGGGACGTCCTGGCCAACAGCGTCGACCGAGTCTCCAATCTCCGAGCCACGTCCGACCGCAACACCCAGTCCATAGAGCAGCTCCGCAAACGCATCCCCGAGCTGGCCACCGCCGACCATCAGATCTCTGAGCGTTTGAGGGAGCTGGAGAGCGGCAGAGCTCGCATGATAAGAACCCTAACCTTTGCCAGCGACCTCAAACCGAAGGTGGCGACCATCAGGAGGGACTTTGGGGCGTTTGAGCCTCAGCTGTCAGATCTGATTGTGCGGATAGGAAGACTCGCAGAGGATCTCACCAAACGAGAGCAGGAGATCGCTGAGCTTAGACAGACGTTATCTAATCTCACTGCAGTGGAGGGAGATTTAAGTGACACACAGAAACAGGTTAGTGACATAGCTGATATCAGAGAGATGCCCCACCCAGCGTGAGCGCCACACGCTCTCAGCCGCACACATGAGAACACTGATTGGCTGCTTTTTTTTTTTTTTGGGCTTTGCCTCAGCTTCACATTTGTCACTACTGCTGTCTAGATGTTTACTGAAATAAAAATGAAACTGTTGTTTACCAGACCGACACAGTCTGAGCTGCCCTCAAGCATGAAACTGTAAACAGGAAAGTCCAAGCCCATGAAGAGGTTTTGAATGTGAACAAGTCCGTCAGCATGGCTCGCAGTTTTGAAACGTCACTCTGAGATCATGACAAAGATTGTTTGTTGTCTTTGTTCAGCTGCATTGCTCTTCACGGGCGTAGTGTAAACTGATCCTAATGTGACATACAACAGCAAATATTTTATTTTCATGGGCTTTCGTTGTGATTCAGAGGCTTTAAATGTGAAAGCAGTGCAGAGAAATATAATATTTTGGTCAGTTTTAAAGGTTTAGTGTTCAGAATGGGCATGAAATTATGGTTTATGCAAATAGTTTGGCATTCTGGGATGTAGGCTTATGCTGGAAGTTATAGATAACACCTCTTTATGCTTTATTCCAAGCCAAACCTCCTTATCTTGACCAGGAATTCCAGTTTGTTACCTAAACTATCTTGTACTTTGACTAATTCTACATCACTGTAAGGGTTTATTATCTTCCCCATGCCCTCCAGTAAAGCACGGCATCACTTTGAAGTGGTCAAACGGCAGCAGCCTTTAGTCTTAACACAAGCTGAGTCACATTTCTGCAGAACACCTGGAAGAAAGTCAAAACTCAACACCCACAGAGAAAATTACCCGTTACTGGTTCACTGCTGTTTTTCGGATGAAAGAGTGACCGTGTGGCACTCAGTCATTACGAAGAGGAGGATCATCTCCTTACTCCACATAAGGAATATCAAATAATGTGGTGCTGATTTATTAATTCTGAATGATTTGCTTTTATAAAAATGTAATTTAAATTCTTTTTTTTCTCTTTTAATGCGATTTCAGGAGGCCTATCAATTAGTATAAACCCTCCTTCCCACCCATATCACCCATGATGCAACAGTAAGAAATTATTTCTCAAAGATTTGGTTTGACAAGAGGTTTTATTCTTGTAAAAAAAAAACAACAACAAAGAAAAAGAAACAACATGTTGTGAGTAAACAAAGAGCTCAACAGGAGCTTATTATTGCATTTGAAGGTTAAAAAAAACAGTCTTGTCATGAAAAAGTTGAATTCTATCAAAACAATTGAAAACACTAGAAAATAAAACTACAGTGCAGAAGGGGTGTGGATTTGAATTCACAGATCAGCAGTCCCAGTTCAGCTCCTCCATCCTGACCTAACCTGATTTTCATCACTTCGTCTCTAAAGTGTTGCACCATCAAGTTTTATGATAATTCTTCATGAAGATGAGTCATGGTCACCTGTGTAGATTGATTATTGTCCCTGCTGTTGGAAGCTGTGGTTTCCTGATACGAACGGAGGAGCTCTACTTTTTCTTGCTTGTTGCTTTGGATAAGCTGGTGAGAGTGTTTGTGGTCTCCTGCAGAGCCTCCTGAAGAGCAGCGATGGCCTGGTCGTGGCCTTCTAGCTTGGCTGCTTTGTCCTCCAGTCCGGCCACCATGCTGCGTAGGCTCTCCAGCTGCTCCGGCATCACGCCACTCTTACCGCTGCTGCTGCTGTCCTCCAGAGCAGCCAGCCTCTTCTCCACTTGCTGATCCTTGGATGCGTCACCCAGAGCTGCCAGGTTGGACTGCAGCTCCTCCAGGCTGCTTTTAAAGGCCTCCAGCTCCTGCTCCAGGCCGGATTTGACCTTCTCCGTCGCCTGCCCCTGAGCAGCCAGAGCGCTCTCATGTGAGTCGTACTTGGCGAACAGTGATTCCACCTTGGAGGTCATTTCTGACACCGACGCCGACAGTGAATCTCCACTCTCCTCTGATGCTCTCACCCTGGCCTCAAGATCTTCTGATCTTTTCTGGGCCTGAGCGACTGCTGCGTCCACCTGCTTCTCCACGCCGCGAACGGCCTCAACCGCCTGCTCCAACCCGCTCTCCACCGTCACTGTTTTGTCATTCAGAGCCTGAACTCCTGCCTCTGCTTCGGACAGCGCCTGCCTCAGACTGCCAACGGCGTCCTGCACCACCGACCTCACCGTCTCCACCTCCTGAGACAGCGAAGCCACCTCCTGGTTGCGCGTCTGGAGCTCTCCCCTCACGGCGCCGATCTGCTGGCTGAGCGAACTGGCTGAAGAGTCGGCCTCCTCCTTGGAGGTTTTGATTTCAGCCACGGCTTCGACAATGGCGGAGAGCTCCTGTTTGATGAGCGCCGGGTCCTCCATGTCACCCAGACGGGCTTTGAGATCAGCCAGCTGGGTCTGCGCCTCGCCCTGAGCCTCGGTGAACTCAGCCATGTTGGCCTTGATGGACTGACTCACCTCGGCCAGGCGTTCCTCCACAGTCTTCTCCAGAGAGGAGAAATCCCTCTCGCGGGCCTCCTTCACCTCCTTGATGCCCTCCGAGAGGTCCCTGAGTAAATCGTTCTGGAGGTTTTGAAGCGCCTCCTCCACCCTCCTCGTCTCCACTTCGCCCCTCTTCATCCGGCTGATGGCGCCCTCCATCTCCACCCGTGTGATGCCCAGTGACGACTCCAGCCCGTCCACAACGCTCCTCAGGGACTCCACCTGTGCAACGAAGCATCCAGAGTTTATTTTACAGATCATGACAGAAGTGCATCCAAACTTTGATTTTGCACACTGACTAAATCATTTTCAACTCAATCTCCACTTACTTGCCCTTTCCTGGGCTTTTATTGACATCTTGGCCTTCATAATAAGAAGGTCAACCTATAAAAGAAGTTCTCCTCAGTTGTGATGGAGTTTGCTCAGTGTACAAAGATGCAAATATTTGCTGATGAAGGCCACACTGAGTGGATAAAAGCTCTGGAAAATGTTAGCAAGTGAAGCTTGAGTTTATTTTTTAATTTATGAAGCTTCTCTTCCTGAATCTGCTTGATGAGGAAGCATAATATTCAAAGCCATTAAATTCTTACAGAAAAAGGTGGTGCAGGAAATGAGTAATAATGTGATTTTTTTTATGACTTTGGTTAATGTTCACTTTTTTGGTTTAATTATAAAGAAAGGAGTTCCTACCTTAAGTAAACACAGGAGAGATGTTAAACCACACATTTGCATGAATAGAGTTGAGTCATGGCAGAAAATGCTGTTATGCTACTGTACATCCTGAATGTCGACCCTGACAGTGTCAGATAACTCTTATCTACCCCTCCCAGCTTCACAGTCATTCACCTAAATCTGTTATACATCTTCAAACAAAAAAGAAAATATTGGAGAAATGATAGGCTATATTTTAATCAAAACTTCAGCTTTTAACTTTACTTATTGGAGGTTTGCACTGTGAAAACAAGTCAAACTCTATCTATCCCTGTAGTAGACCCTATACCTGCTGCATGTAGGCTACACCCCCACCCCCGGCTGTACATGAAGTTCAAGTTTATGAACAGTTATGTAATCCCACATAAACTAAGGTGTAACAACAGTAGCATCCACTTTATATCTGTATGTTAAGAGTTAAAAACCCCTGAAAAATGATTTGTGTCCATGAGAATTGATTTTAGTGTCAGGGCCCATTGATTGAGTCCCATATCATTCTCCACCAACCTGTTGGACGACACTCTCCATTTTGGTGACCAGTCCTGCGCTCTGCTGTGCGCTCTCCTCCTGCCTGGCGTTGCTCTGTTTCATTTCTTCCACAACTTGCTGTAGGTAAAAAGCAGCAAACCCTGCAGCTCCTATCAAACCAACGTAAAACACTGTGGAGACAATGAGTCCGAGGCAGCTCCGTGACCGTGGCCCCTGTGCTCCGGAGCCACTCACTCCGTTAGAAGAAGGAGAAGAAGATGAAGATGATGAAGAAGTAGTAGTAGTCGTGATCTTCTGGCTCTTCTTCGATGCATCCTCCTGGCTGGGCGCAGCGCTCTTCTCGCCGGAGCTGCCCTTATTTCTGTTTTTAGCTGTCATGGTCAGTAGGTGATCGCAGAGATGTGAGAGTGTGTGTGATGTGAGCGCTGCCTCTTTTTTGCAGTCGTGGATGGAGAGTGTTTTCAGTCCAGGCCCACTAACAAGAGCAGCAGCGTATCAGTGAGCGCGTCGTGTCTTTCCATGGGGCTTTATGAGTTGAGGTATGCGGATGGGGGCTGTCCCATGTTCGACTCCAGGCTCTGCATAGGTCCAGTTTAATGACATATAACACCAGGAAACAATGAATGATCCCTAATTCTCTTGCAATTTAGTGATTATGTGTTATGTTACACCAGGAACTACATCATATTCAATCATTTAGACGAGATTGTACAGATGCATCTCTATGGTGCAGTAGCGGTGATTATTTCCACTGAAAGTTCTTTAAATGGCTGCTTCAGTGAGTTGTTTTTGTTACCGATTCATCTGAAATATATCTTTTTTTTTTGTTTTTTGTTTTTGTTTTTACAGTAACTTAAAGGTAGAAAAGTTAAGTAAAATCTTGTGAAAGAAAAAGGATAAGCCATTTTGGGTCAAAACATATAGTGTCTGAAGTCTGAAAACTCTATCAATCTCTGTGTAATAGATTTCAAAATAATCTAATAGGCTGTACATGTTATAAGTGCTGCAAAGGTTCATAAATATGACTAAAACACTGCAGACTGATGCAAACTTTGTGCAAGCGCTCCACTGTGCAGCAGGGCAGAGCAGGGAGGGGTTCAATACTTCTTCCCCCAAGTTTCGCTCCTCCTTTCAAAGCCTACGTGGCAGCTGCAGTCTCTGCTGCAGGCTGCTGTTACCTCCTATGAACACAACTCCATACAAGTCTCTAGAGAAGACAACATCATGCAGCTAAAATTACGATTTATTCGTCCACATACATAAAAGTAAAAAGTCCTTCTTGTGCCAAATATTATAAAGTTAAATGAGTCATATTTTATGATCATCCTCTGTGCAAATTAATTAGTTTTCCCTAACTAGCAAGTATTTCAATGAGAAGACACTTGGAAGAATATTCCAGTGAAGTTCACTTTGTTGTTCTCTTTATCAGGCCTACAGAGTATCTCCCTATTGGTGACTAGCCTACGCCAAATTATAATGTCCAGCTATTATGCACAATTCTTATGGGCTATTTCTAGGGGAAAAACTTCACAATGAAGTCTTTATATGGTGCTTTGACCGGTGACAGAAAAGGCGAGATAAATATGGAGTGCACCAGTTTAAACACTAGATGTCACTAAATGATCGTTTTATTGTGAACGCATTGCCACAGTTTGTGCAAGGTAGTACCACAGTTTGTGCAAGGTAGTACCACAGTTTGTGCAAGGTAGTAGGCTACATGCACACTAATAAAATACAATTAAACAATAATCAATATAAAATAAATCCAAATAAAAAATAGTCACAGAAGACTGTTTTTCACAACTTTGAAGTTCATGCATCATTCCAATGTGCCCAAGAAGTTTAGGTTTTTATTTTTGCTAATTCGTTGGAGTTTGTTTGGAGAAAGGTTACTGAAATATCTTCTTGGTAGACATTTAATTCCTTTGGGGATTAATAAAGTAATTATCATATTTAGATACCAGATGCTGCAATTTCACTTTCACTTTGGTGCTTAAATATCTAAAAAGTCAAATGACGTGTGTTTAGTCCTTATCGAAATGTAGGCTATGACTAAATGTAGGGAGTGAATTATAAATATTTTAAACAATATCATAACTTACACATTTGATCAAAATCTCATCGGAGTTGATAGCCATGTTTTTACAGGTGCACACTTGTATTTACTCTCTGTAAAATATAAACATATTTTAGTGAAGGATTTCCCCAGCAGACAGTGAACGCAGCATGACGCCCCTCCCTCACGGACGGACGCAGTGACAACACAACAGACGCGTCGCCGTGGTGACGTCGTCTCGTCCAGGTGTTCGCTCGGTGAGCGGTATCTCAGAGCTCCGGAGCGTTTTCTATCACAGTTTATCTGCATGAAACGGCCTAACGCGGCGGTGATATGCTTTGTCCCGTATAGCCCCCGGGGTTGTCTGTCAGTCACCACTTGGACGTCTGAAATGGGCGTCTTCCCGCCCCCCACCACAACCACCAGCACTGCCTCCTCATTCACCTCCCGTTGAGTGAAGTCGGAGCTGCCGTTAAAATGAAGACAGACGCCGCACGCGGGGATCAGAATTCGAGCTGACTGTTTATACCTCGCGAGGGAGCAGCTAACGGTTAGGCTAGCCGGCTAACCGGCTAACCTGACGGCTCAGACACCCGGAGGCGGCGGCTCGGATATCGGATTTGCGCGGCCATGGCTGGGCTCATCAAGAAGCAGATCCTGAAGCATCTGTCCAGGTCAGTGATTAATGATTAATGGTAACGGGTGGGGAGTGAGGAGAAAAGGACGACGGTGACGGTTGGTTGTTGTTAGTGGTGGTGGGGGGGCTCATCTTGTTAGCCACCTAGCTACCTACAAAACCTTAGTTTAACCTTAAAACAAGTGGAAAAACAAGTGTATATCCAGCAGGGCGTGGTGGAAGTGTATTTTCCCTTTAGGTTTAGTAAGTTAGTCAACACTCCCATCTGTCTGTGAGACTGTCAGTTGCCCTGTCAGTGGATGTTGAATGTTTAACCCCCACCGATATGAGACGTGGCTACTCCGCTAACCCCGCTAGCATCATCAGGGTTAGCTGAGCGTCATGATCGGTTTAATCCACCACGAAGCTTGTGGTATGTTTGCCTCGGCAGGTTGAACCAGTCGTCGTGTGGTTCGTTCAGATTGTTTTCAAAAGCTGAAAAAAATCTCAGCCTCTTCCCCCTAAAGGCAAAGTATCCATCAGATCTCGACAGCTCATAAACACACACACCATTCTGCAGCAGTATGAATCATGATAGCTAGCTGCACTTAATGTGACATCGGATGATAGTGATAAGGACAAGTTGGGAAATCAGGAGAGGGGTTTGCGCAAGGGCGTGCGGGTTTGTTTACATGGGTTTTGAACCCTGCATATCTGACCCTGGCCTCAGCATTAGAGACCATGGACACTTCACACACAAACCCCGAGCAGTCTCACAGGGGAATCTCTAAATCTGCCTCGTAGATAAAACGAATTTGTCATCATTTTATGTCACTTTCAGACAAGCACTCATGAGCTGTGTAATGACACTGCCACTCGCTGTGTAAGGCTCCATTTATTCTTTTAAATGTCCTGCTGTATGTGCAGCATTCAGCTGTGTCTGCCTCACACATGCATTATTTATTCTTTTCCACTGTCCCTCAAGGGACTTTCAATGGACTACTTTCTTGTTTTTAATCCAGGGGGAGAGCTTAAACCACACCGCATCTATTCCCATCCACATATTAAATAGTTAATAACCAATTACAGAGCACATTTACACATGTGATCAAACACAAGAGTGTATTGGGGAGTAATGATAGTGCTATGTCATGAAACTCACTGCTTATGACGTAAGAAATGACTAGTGTCACATCTAAATAGCAGGTCACAGATGACTTGGTGTTTAGAAAGCTCATCAGTATGCAGGTGGACTGGTTTGTGTTCTGGAAAGGAGAGAGCGCAGATGTGATTGGCGAGAACAGTCTTTGTGGTTGTGACTAATGTGTCAGTCTCTGGTCAGTACATTAATTACCGTGTTTTCAATTGCTTTGTTCCTCATAGTCTCACACAGCGTCACTGGCGAGATTTGCACTGCCTGCCACACGCAGCCTATGGGTCGTATGTCCTTCATTGTCCTAGTACTCAAGGTTGTGTCTTGTGTGTGTGTTGAGGCAATGCATAAGTGTTTCTGCACATGACTCCGCACGGCTTTAGTAGCATTAGCATCAACGCTGACAGGAAATGACCGGAGGAGTAGTGATGTCATCTGTCTTTGGGCTTTGCCATCTGATCTGCTTTGTTCTGGCCTGTTTGGTCTGGCACTGAGGAGTGGAAGCTGACCCGTCTGACGATCGGCCAATCCTGTGCCAGTTTGGTGTAGTGATGTCACGGTAAAAAAAAAAAAAAAGTGCCAGTGTCGACAGCAGCAGCAGCACCATCACCTGACTACAACCTTTTACCCCTCTCAACTATGATTATTAAGCATGTTTGAAACATATTGGCCAGATTTTTTTTTTGTCTGCTCAGCTGCTGCTTCATCACAATCAGCCAGGAATAGTTTGTACCTCCAGCGTGCTTATTCATCCACACTGTAGGTGTGCGCACTGCTTACACAGCCACAGGTTATGTTGTGGGTGTCAACATTGCAGCGCGGCCTCCGCATGCTTTTCCCCCGCTGCAGAGGACACACGTCCGTCTGATACTGTCTGTGACCAGGACGAGCTCGTCCCAGTGAAGCGGCACCACATCTTCACAGTTCATTGACTCAGAAGTCTGCGCCATGGCTGTTCCTCCTCCAGCCAAGACGAGCGCACTGAGGCATGCATGACATATTAAACTAGTTGAGAGGGCCTTTTTTTGTGCAAGGTGAACTGGTAGAAACCTTGTGTGTGTATGTGACCTTTCATGTGCGATGGTGAGTTTATGAATATTAAGTGGCATGGCTGAGCTGTTGGCATGCACACGTTGTTTCTTCTTCTGATGTCGGAGGAGTTTATTGGCGAACAGTTAACTGAGGGTCGAACTCAGGGAGCCCCTTGGGGTGAGTTGATAACAGCGTGTGTGTTTGTCTGCGCTACACACAGGTTACAGTTATCGACAAGACCTCGGCCCGGTGCCAGGCAAAGCAATATCCTATTACGCATACTGACAAACTCCAAATACAGATGGATGGAGAAACAGCTAAACACAGTTAGACATGCCCAGTCAGACTCTGTTCACGTCGCTCTGCTCTTCCCACAGGGGAAATTTTCTTATGTTTCTACAGGGGAGGGAAAGGTCGGACTCGGCTACAGAGCTGGTAGATATTCTGACACAGGAGCTTAAGGACAAGTGATTTATACTTGAAAGATCCCTCATTTCCTTTCACTCTCCTTCATCCAGGCGTTACATTCTTGTTTTCATCTTGGTTTTTGTTGATTTACTTACTTAACATCACATAATTTCCTTCCCTTTCCTCTCTTGCCATCATTCTTTATTTAAAATGATGCATATGAAAACTAAACAATACATTAAAGACAAAACACAACAACCAATGTACAATTAGTCTCAGCAAACACACAAACTCAATTAAAAGATCTACTTCAGAAATGGACATCCCACAAAACAAAGCCCCAAACAGGGGGGAGAAAATACACCTGACAGCCAGGTGTCAACAAAAACAGGCACAACTTCTCATGACAAGCTGTTACAACTTCATCTATCTGGCCTTTCAAAGTGGAGACGCACAAAACCAAAAAAGTCAATTTTTACAAACGGGGTGGGAGGTACAGTAGGGTTATGAGCCAGGGCAGGGATGTCATTTTCCTCGCCACAAGTAGGAGAATCAGTAATAGCTAGACTTTCCTCTTCTCTATATCTTCCCCTGGAGTCAAAGCCAGTATATAATGGGTTCAAGTGGTAATTTAATTTTCAAAATGTTGGCATCATGATTACAGAGAAAGTTGCTTGTTAATGTCACAAGACCGCAACTAATGGCAGGCAGTGTAATTCTCATCCGGACTCACAGGGGAATGTGGAAGAAAGTTTGAACAGAGGAGCGAGAATTCACTTCATGTGTGTTAGAGCAAAGCCGATAACAGACAAACAGACCCCTTAGAAAGAAAAAGATTATCACTTCACTTCACCCTCTAATGGAAAGAGTTCATGACCTGGAAGATTATACTGCCCTGCTATGCGAGGAGCATTTTGGGGTTAAGTCAGGACGTTATTGGAGACTTGACACGACGGCTCCAAGTGTGAGGCGTAGTCCCTGTTAACTCCTCTGCTTAATTCAATTCTCAGTTTTCATCCCTGTCAGTGCTGCTTTAAGCATTTTCTATGATTTAATTAAGATGACGCGTTAGTTATTGGAAACCATCCGACCGCCAGCTGAGGCTGATCCCACAAGAATTTTTTTTTTACCCCTTAAATTTTCCTTCGGTGTCAGCTAGCATGCCACGATGCAGCATGTGCACATATATAACAAGTATAATGAATGGGCCTCTTGTTTTCTTTTCCTTCGGTGGAGATTTCAGAGATTTGTTGCAGCGTGAGAGTTAGTGAGAGATGCGTTCATTTCTGCTGTTGTGTTTGTCATCACGACGACGAGCCTGACTCCCTCCATCCTGCAGTGGCGGCATGATGATGCACTACGGTGATGAACTCCACTATTCTCTGTGTTACTGCTCGCCGGCTGGCTGCTGCTGGTGGGAAGGCAATTACGCCATGAGTCATGACTGAGTGCCTTGCTGTGGGTGTCTCGTCGGTGTGCAGTTGTGTGAAATACTTGTGTGTGTTGTGTGGTCCCTCTAGGACTCAGCATCCTCTGCTCCTGCTGCTGCTGTGGAAGTGGGATTGGTCTTGGGTTGTTTTCTCCTTCACACTAACCTTCTCGCCGTCTCCGCAGGGTCGGAGTTATTCTCAGGCCTGCGCTGCCAATACCAACTCACCTCACTTTGACAGGATGCCGGCGTGCCTTTGAATTGTTTTCCCCCGTTGACGTGTGTGTGTGGAGGTGTTCCTGTTCCTGGAGTTTGTGTAATGTAGGGTAGAAAGTAAGTCAAGCGATCCCTCCTGATGATAACATAGAGGTGGAGCAGTCTTTTAATAACTGCGCTGTATTTTTGTCCTCATCTCAACATATATTTTCACAACAAACACTTTCTATCTGCTGTTGCTATTGCCAGAAATGTTTTTAATTCGAAATGAAACACTCCTTCGTAAATATGTAACGGAGTGCTATAGCTATTAAGTAAAGATTATTGTCACAGTTACTTAATTTTAGGGCTAAAAACTTAACAATAGCTAAAAATGCTGTTCACATTTTCCCTAATCTCAAGATCATGTGCTCAGATTGCTTCACAAACTGTAGAAAAGCCAATGATATTCAATTTGCTATCAACAGACCAAGAAATATTAAACTAAGAAGCCGGAAACAGTGCATTTTTGTAATTTTCGCTGTAAACAAATTGTTGCAAATTCATTTTCTGTCAGTCAAACCTCAGTATCACATGCTCACAGTTGCAGGGGCCTACATGTATGAAAAGAGGAAGATGTAGTTCTCATACTGACACCTCTATTGTGTTTACTCACCATATTAACATACAAAACCGGTCGGCAGAGACACTTAAATGCAACAGAACAAAACTTCTCCTTCTCTAATATTGTAAGGATCACGTGATCCGTCTAAAACCAACCTTGGCTAATGACTGCTGGATCCTTCAGATGATATTACCATGTAGCTAAATATTAAAAGATAATTGAGATGATAATTTAGAAAAGGTTGGTGGACGTCGTGGGCACGTGTTTGGCTATTTTTATGTTCGATTTTGTTTCCATGTTTCCATTTGATTTGCCAACACGTCGCCCACACTGCAGGCAGCACAGCCTCCAAACACCGCAGTGCTACTGTCCTCTAGCAGGAGTGCAGTGGATAGATAACATATCATCTCTGACCGGCCAAGAAAAATATAGTGGAGTCAGCAGTGTTCGATCACATTTGATGAACTTGCGTCATATAAAACACGAGAAGCTTTTCCAGCACAGTGAGTTTTTTATTTTACAACTTTCATAAACACTTGAACAGTTGTGTTTGTTGCTGCTGGTGTCCTGTGAGCTTCAGCGGCTGTTTCTTTTGGATTTGCCTTCTGGTTTCTAACCGAATTAAGGAGCCATCACGTCACGTCCATTCAGGAATACTAACTTTATTGGTAGCAGTTGTCCAACTCATTACAGTGCGTTGCTCACACTGAATGGGCTACTGAAGGATTTAGAGGCCCATTTTAAATGTCACATTCTCCGTTTTCTGTTGTCGAGCCAAGTGCTGCCTGGACAAATGTTCACTGGCAGGAAAGAATGTGGTAACATCCTAGATCTGTGGGATTTTCCGGGAATTTTCCTGAAAAACCACATTCCTAATTCCCAGGAGAGCCCCTCAGGGATGATTACTCTCTGTCTTCTTCTGTTTTTTGTTGGTTTTCCTCCTCTCCTCAGTCTATTTCCTCTCTATTTCTTTCCGCCTTTGTGTTGTCAGGAATCGCAGTTGCTAAAAACAAGCCGGTCTGTCTGAGTCACTCTGGCCATCTTCCCTCACAGGCTCCTCTCTTTCTGGCACTGATGTCATCAGGCTGCGCCACGAACGCACTGTCAGAGCAGCAGGAAAAAGAGCTGGGAGAGCCTTAACTTTCCATTTACAGACATCAGCGTAAAGCGTGGCGGGCAGCAGATCTCGAGTCTGCTCTTACACGACTGTGGTGAAGGGGAAAAAGCTGCAAGATCAGCCTTACTGTGGCTGGCACACACACAATTCTACACACAATAATTCTAATACTAAATTGCGCTACACATTCTGCCAAGGAAGGGTTCGGAGAACTTTCGGAGTCGCTTTTGGAGTTCCAGGGGGGGTCCGAATGGCAACGGATTTTCATTTAATGGTAGCAGATTGTGCTCACTTTTGAATGGTCCAAAACACACAATCCAAATACCTCCACTGCTCATCCTACTGACCCAAGTGTCCTGAAGCAGCGACATGAAAAAGTTGTTGGGAAAAAATTAATTTGATCTCTGTTTTTATCCTTGTTGTAGCAGTAGCTCCCAGTGGCTTTGTTGGTGTTTGTGCACATGAAAATGCATTGTCAGTCGGGCCCCCCTGGAACTCCAGAAGTGTTGTAATAACTCTGAAAGTACCCGAACCCTTCCTTGGCATGATGGCGAGTAGAAAATTGGTGAATTATCGATTTCGGGTGAAGTATCCCTTTAAAAGCCTGCACCGTTATCTGCTGGATAATCAATAGTAATCCATTTAACTTCTCCTCACACAAAGACAGTGAATTCAAACAGGTTCAAACTCACTTTTTTCAGAGGAATGTGGGTATTAGAGGTTAATTTAGTGTTTGACAGGAAGGCAGGCAGACCACCCTCCTCTCCAGACAGTAGCTATTCCTAATCTCTTTATGGGCCTGGATTTGGTCCGGTGAGCTCGGCCCTGCTGACTGGAATAACGGCCGAAGTCTAGAGAGGAGAGATGAAAGGGAAAGATGACAGCGTGTGAACTTAATACCCTCTGCCTCCTGCTAGTTGTTCTCAGTAACGAGCAGGTTTCCTCTCTCTTTCTATGCGTAGCTTAGCGTTAGCAGCCTCGATCGAGAAATTATTTGATCACAGTATTGGTTTATTTATGACTTTGGAAGAGGAGGAGAGGAAGCGAGAGGTGGGCCGGCCCGAGAAGCCGAGATAAGGAGCGAGAGAGTGAGTGAAGTTGGCTGGCTGCTTGATACTTGATCAGCAGCAGGGATGAATATTTCACTGGTCACAAGGCTCAGACTCTTCAGCAACAACAGCCGTCTCAGAGAAGAAGCTAACAGGGCGACTGTCTCCGATTGTACGTCCATGGGGCCACATGTGCACATAATGTTGTTAGTGTTTTTTAGGAGTGTGTGCGTCCTATCCTGTCTTGTGTCCCCGCTCCATGTCCCACTGTGCTGTGCTGCTGGGCCTCATGTGTTTGTAGTGAGCTGCTGCTGCCGCTGAATAATTCACAGGGATGGTGAATTAGAGAAGAATCAAACCGCTGCCAGGAGGAGAAGGTGTTGGGTGGAAAGACGCAGGAATTTGACAGGGTGAATAATTTAAAACGTGGGCAGCTGAAGAATCACTAAGCTTTTGCTCAATTGACAAAGTTTCTCGTGCCCGACGATGTCTCCAGTGTTGCTCTCGCCTCAGTGAGCGTGGAAAGTCTCCATAAGGACTTCCAGTTGTTGAGAGGCTCTATAATAATAATAAACCAGCACTTTTGCATAGATATGAATGCAAATGGTCCTTTTGTTGCACCTGTGAGTGGTTCTGGTGCCAGTGCTCACCATCTTTGACCTATCAGATATCAACCGTAATGAAGTCATGGTGTGCCAGCTCAGGTTTTATGGCATTGGCCACAGCAATACCTGGGTTTATGAAGATGTTTAATTTATTTATTGATAAGTAAGAAAGGGGTAGGGATCATATAAGTTTTACTTCTACCTGCTCCTTTTCAGACATGTAGTAAATTCCACACACTAATGTTTTAAATGTGGAGAATTTAGTTGCATCTGTAATTGATACCTCACAAAATGTCAGACATCAAGTCTTACATTGGTGGTAGGACGGCTCTGTTTTCACTGTATCCTATTTCTACTATATTTTGTTTTTCTTATTTAGGCTTAACAGCTGGTAGGTAATGAAATTCACCAAATATAAACATGCGAATCTGTCAGATATTTAAAGATGGCATCATCACCTGCTTTGTCAGATTCCCCCGTCTCTCGGCTCCCAGCTGGCAGCTTTTATTGTGTAAACCTAAAAAAGGGAACCGGTGAGTTTCCTGTCCCAGAAACAGAGACAGAGATCACTCAGACTCTCAGTCAGGTTGTGCGGTTACTTACTCCGTCAGTCGAACCTGCTCGCTGGCAGGTTTTCTTCAACAAGGAGACCGAGTTTCTCTCCGTTTCCTACAGATGCTGAACAAGCTGCTGACACGCTGTCGCTACATGTCCTCATTCACACAGCCCATACCAACGTGTAGACATCAGAGTGCCTTTACTGAATTTTACACTGGGAGAAGATCATCCATATTTTATATTGCATATTGAAATATTACATATTTCTTGATAAGTGAAAGGAGGGAAAAATAAAGTCTTATCTTTTCAAAAATCCGGTTGGATAAAAGTTAATGCCTTGCCTGCTTTCACTGATTTTACCATGTCCTCATATTTAAATATTACATATTATGGGTTCATCCTGATGTGTTCACTACACATATTTAGATTGTTTCTGTGATTGGTGGATGGTTAAACTAATGCTGGTGGTATCGTCTCCTATTATCTTGTATTTCTGAGAGCGGATGAAAAGACTGATTCAGCCAAATATAGTGTACCACTACAGTATATGAAAACCTGCTATTGTTCTGTCATGAGCACAGTTACAACCATTCATCACAGTCTCTACACAGATCTGAGTTAGTAGGTCAGTAAAAAAAAAGAAGGAAAAAAAGACTCCATCCTGTCGTTGATGTTACAGCCGTGATAATCAGGTCAGGAATGTGTGTTAGTTGTGAAACTGAGCTTTGATCTGGATCCATTTGGTGTTGGAGAGATTAGCCAGGTAACAAGATTAGGCCTACTGTACGTGTGTGGTGTGTGTGTTTGTGTGTGTTTTTACACAGCGAGTCTGAGTTTTAGATTAAAAAATCAACTCCAAAACTTGCCTGATCATCAGATTAACTGCATTGTTGGATAAAAACCAAATCACTGAAAGCTCTGGGAGTGTTAGTGGAGTTCAAACACCAGTCGGTGCTCTTGACCTCTGTACGTCACATGGTCGGAGCGGTGTGGTTCTTGACGAGCCAAGAATGTGAAATCGATACCGTCCATGTTTTAAGAGATTTCACTATGCTGCTGTTCTACACGTCAATAAACCGTTTAGTACGTGGCCACTCTGCTAACCATTAACCAATAATCAAACGGGGAATGGGTGCAGAAAACACTTTGGTCATGGACACTCACTCTATGTGTTCAAGTTGATTTACTTTAAGCTAAAAAGCAAATAGACTTTTAACACACAGAATCACCGCATTGTATTCACAGCACACAGCCTGTCCACATACAGTATGTTTCTTCAAGATATTAAAATTACAAATTAATAGCAATAAGTGCTTTTATATTTAATTAAAGACAAGTTTCACAACTTTAGTTTCAGTTTCTCTTTGGCGTATACGCTTTGTCATACTTAAACAATACTCTGTCCAGCCTGATTCTCACAAACGCTAATTATCCAGAGTGTCATTGTGTAGTGGTATTATGGTATATAGTTTCAGATCAAGGCCTTAACCTAATCCTTTACTGTACAACCCTGTCTGTTCTTTCTTTGTGCCTTTTAAATCCTCCATGGTGCAGCATGGGAGGTGTTTTTTCTTTATTAAAATTCAAACACTCTGTACCTTGATCCTCTCCCCTCCATCTGTCATTATCAGATTAAGTGGTGAAGCAAACAAGTCGAGTTAATGAAGCCTGAGCGAACAGAAAAAACACATTTTTCTGAGCTCTGCTTTGAGTTTAATGGATTATTTGTTCCAGTTATTGGTCCTGTAATATGACTTCAGCAGCAATATGCAACCCTAAATTAAGCTCTTATTTTTGAAGGTATCATTAAAAAGAAGTAGCTTGTCCTCAACTATATTTTACTTAGTAGAAAAAACTATTTTTAAAAGCATGTATTTGAAAAACATGGTGTGTTTTTCCTCTTTCCTCCTCCAATGCACCAAAAGCCAAACAGTTGGGGTTTTGTTTGGTCGCCGTGCTGCTTTGCCAAGAACCTGCTTCTATAAATATATTCTCTGTGTGCTCAAAGCTGTGCTTCTCGTCGTCTGTGTCTCGTAGGTTTGCTAAGAACCTGTCGCCGGACAAGATCAACCTCAGCACGCTGAAGGGGGAGGGCCAGCTCACCAACCTGGAGCTGGATGAGGAGGTTCTCCAGAGCCTGCTGGACCTGCCCACCTGGCTGGCCATCAACCGTGTGGAGTGCAACAAGGCCGCCATCCGGGTGAGGAACACTGTCTTTTTTTTCTCCCCTAATTCTGTTTTTTATTATGATTTTCAATGCTTCACATGTTTATTCACATAACAATTCACCATTCTCATCTATTCATGTGTAAATTACAACTGACAAACAATATCGATAAGGATGATTTGTCCTCCCTCAACAATACAAAAGATTACATTCATAAAATACAAAATTAAGAACTAAACTCCCTAGAACAGGAATGCTGGGATGCACATTTCTGACATGGCATTAGACAAACAATGGTCAAACCAGTGTGACATACCTAAGGGATCTTTGCCATCTTTTCAAAAACAGACGCTGCTGTATTATTATGGCAAAAGTAATTCTTTCCATCTTAAAAATGTCCTGAATGATGTCAATCCACTCGTCCACTTTAGGTTTTTCTAGTTTTAGCCACTTCCTTGTTATGGCTTTCCTACAAGCAGCACTTAAAATCTGGATGAACACAGTCTTACATTGAATCGGTGCGTTAGGGAAAAAGACTTGAGACGGATGATTGATGAAACTCTTTACTGTAAATATAAAACTTGGTCTAAAACCCTGAAACAAGGTTAAATAACAAGTGATATCTTGTTTGTTCAATCCAAACAAAAACTTGCCACTTCCTGGAGTTTCTCCTGGTTTCCTCTCGTCTGCTCAGAGCCAAAAAAACATTGCAAACCGTAACCCTCTGTGATAGGCTAAGTGTTGTTTTTACACAGATTATACACAAGATAATTAGTGAATTAAAGACGCACTGATCGGTGGATGTTGCTACCTTCACACAGAGCAAGCAAAAAGTTAACAGACATTTTTTTCTGTGACTTTTGTATTTAGGCATCAGAGTGGAATTAATCTACTCGTTTAACTCATCTGACTTCGCCAGAAAACTAATAAGCGGGGAACTTTTGTTTACAGCTTTATTGCTTGAAGGTGCGAAGTCACCAGATCCTCCTCCTTATTGCCTTTAAAACCCGAATACGGGGGATAACAAGTATATTGTGGTGACTCACATTTTGAAATTGCACACAGGCCCAAAGCAAATGAAACTTGGAATATAATTATATATAATTGTCCTCTGCTTAGTCGCAGACAGGAACATTAATCACAGGACGTAGCGCAGGAGCAAGTAAACACACTTGAACAATCATGTTGTACCCCACCAACCAACACCCACTGAGTCTCTGCACCACACACACACACATACACACACTCTGCTGGAGCTGGCCGATGCCCTAATGTGGACATGGTCGTCAGCCAAGTGCCATGTGTAAGAGCAGACTCTGACACACCCTGGAAACAGTGAATGGAGCTGCGACATTTTCATCATGACTGGACTTTCTGTTCAGACCAAGGTCCACTCTTCCACCTCTTTGTTTCCCCCCTCCCTCAAGTCATCACTCTCTCTCTCTCTCTCTGCAGCTCATTCCTCAGCTATAAATCTAATTCGTCAACCCATCTGCCTTCACACTCCCCATATAATAATAAAAATAACCACTATCACCTTTTTTTTTTTATACCAGACTGTTATTAGTTTCGTTGGCTTATTTGCTGCGTCATTGCCAGTGTGTGTAATACTAACGCAGTATTTCAGCTATAATACTGACATCAATTGAAGTGAGTGTGTGTTTGTGTGTGTGCATGGAGCATCAGATTTCTCAGTGAATAGTGGAGCTGGTGAATTGAAACCTGTGGTGCCGCCTCTCTCCACTTTTGTGTTGTTTTTTCAGTTCACTCGCAAAAAAAAAAGAGAACAGAGATGTGTATCTCACTTCCTCCCTTGTTCGAACCCTGCATCATCCTTGTGTCTTCCTGTTGCAGAGGAGCTAAATCCGACAGCCTCACCTTTTCCATTCCAAACGACTGGCACAAACAAATTAAACAGTAAATTAAAGCTGCTTAATTAACCAGCTTTAGTGAATAAACTTGACAAAATCAACTCTAATTGCAGCAGGTGATGCTTCCCCAGTCATAGACACAGTCATGAGTGATTACAGTGATGTGAACTGTTTCTGCTATGAAGGACTCAAATTGACGGATGTGAGTGAGTTACTGCCCCCTGCTGGCACCTCGTAGTATTTTCATGACAAGAGGCAAATAAATGAAACATGTTTAATGTAATTAGAGGCGCAAATCCAAAGCACTTCCTTGCTTTTTTTGATTTGTGACATCTCAAAGAGTCGCTCTGTGGAGGGAGAGGGAAAAAAAACTGCAAGTGAACACGAGCATTTAATCTCATTTTCTATATAATTTGACACAGACTTGAATCACGAGCTTGTGGAGGATTAATGGGGCTCTGGAGCTGAATGGAAGGAACTGCCTGCCAGTCTAGACCCATTGATTTCCCTTTTTCTATCTCCCTCTCTAAGTAACCTTTCCTGCTGTTTTGACTTGATTTTATTTCGTGTAGTTCAGTTGCGCCTGATTTGATTTGCGTCTTCCATTGACTAGTTTTCATATTTTTGGGAGGAACCAATGGCCAACCTCACAATCAGATCATTGTAAAAAGCTGAAACCGAGCCTGTGCTGTCTTTTCATTCACAGATACCATGGACGAAGCTGAAGACTCACCCAATCTCCCTGGTAAGAATCACAAACCACACCTCTTAAATTGCCACATTTATTGTAATATAAGTCATTGAATCTCTGAGAACTAATTAATCTAATCTAATAATCATATTGATTTGTGTATAGCAGTGTAACCATCCTACTCCTTTATAATCATTCTACCAAATGATTTATTGACATTAGAGACAGAAAAATAGAGCTGAGAAGAATTTCTGATGTGATAACTTGATGTATGGTGTAAGATACAGATACTGCTGAATAGAGAACAGGGAACTCCTTGATAATCATCTATTACATGTTACATGGAGTTGATCACAAAGTGAAGAGCAGAAAACCACTGAAGGTGTTGTAGTGGCCGCCGTCATCGAACAGCACCCGGTTCGCGTGCAGCTTCACAAACACACTGTCTCCGGCCTCCAGCTGCAACACGGCTGCGTTGGAGGCGCTGTCGTTGGCGTCGCCACCTGTCACGTCCCACGTCGACACTAGCTGCTCACTGTTCCTCATCAGCGACAACACTGAGTTGGCCGTTCCACTGATATTGTTGAACATGTTGTAGCTGAAGTAGTACAGCCCCCGGGTCCTGGCGGTGAAGATGCCGGTGGCCGGATTGTAGCTGTTGCCGATGTTGGAGATAATTTGTTGGTATTTCACCGGTGTGTCTTGTTGAAACGGACCCACTTCTTTTCCCAAATAGACGGTGAAAGCCACTTTCGTGGAGCTGCTCGCAGATAAGAGGTCCATAACCACGTTCAGCTGCTTCTCCTGAGCCTGGTTTGCCTTCCAGAGCTCCTCAGCCTGGCTTTTGTAGGATTGCATGTTGGCTTCGAGGGCGGCCATTTTCTCTCTCATAGCTGCCACCTCGCTGAGCAGGGCACAGGTGTCGGGTTGACAGACGGCCAGGCTGGTCCCGGTCCCCAGGTAGCTGTTACTCCCAGCACACAAGCTGCTGGAAACCAACAGCAGCAGAAGGAACACGCGCTGCATCTTCACAAATGTCTTCGCAAAAGAAACTGTTTGTGATCTTCAACCTCTGTCCTTATATATGCTTCCAGTATCTGGTGTTACATAACACTTTGGCATGCTGATACACATGCTATCACCAGACCTGCCACAAGAGGTTGTTACCAACTGCCTAAAGCTCAAAAGGAGGCTGTGCAAAGTACAGTGTACAGTGCATTGAGCAATGGCATCATGCAGTGGCATCAGGAATGCAGTGCCAGAACACATTACCAAAGAAAAAACAAAATTAGGCTTTAAGAGGCAATTGAAATGCAAATAAACAAATGATCAGGATCACATTACAGAGGAGCATTTTAGAAGATACACTTTTATTAGTCATTAAACTGTTGAACACGATGATCAAACCACTACTTATCAAACACTTTTTGTGATTGTCACATTTCACAGGAGCATCGTATTAGGAGATAGCAAGCAAATAACAAATACAACCGTAAGAAGGCCACAACGGCCAACACTGAGACTGAGATAACAGTATAATGATTACGATCAATTCCCCAAATCAAAAAGAGCATGCAGCTTCAATGAAAACATAAGCAGATCGCCATGAGGTGAGAAGACAGAGCATGTTTGAAGATACCAAAAGAGGAACTAGATCTGATATTAGCAGGAAGCTTATTCCAATCTGTTGGTGCTTTAAACATTACATATTTTCTACCAAATGATTTATTGACATTAGAGACAGAAAAATAGAGCTGAGAAGAATGTCTGATGTGATAACTTGATGTAGATACAGATATTGCTGAATAGAGAACAGGGCACTCCTGTATAATCATCTATTACATGTTACATGAAGTTGATCACAAAGTGAAGAGCAGAAAACCACTGAAGGTGTTGTAGTGGTTGGTGTCGTCGTACAGCACCCGTTTCGCCCACAGCCTCACAAACACACTGTCTCCAGCCTCAAGCTGCAACACAGCTGCGTTGGTGGCGCTGTCTTGGGTGTCGCCACGTGTCGTGTCCCAGGTCGACACCATCCGCTGACTGTTCTTCATCAGTGTCAACACCGAGTTGGGCTGCCCGTCGTTGTACATGGTGTAGCTGAAGTAGTACATCCCCCGGGTCCTGGCAGTGAAGATGCCGGTGGCCGGATTGTAGCTGTTTCCGATGTTGGAGAGGATTCGTTGGTATTTCACCGGCGTGTGTTGATGAAACGGACCCACTGCTTTTCTCAAAGTGGCGGTGAAAGCCACTTTTGTGGAGCTGCTCGCGGATAAGAGCGCGTTCAGCTGCTTGTCCTGAGCTGCCATTTTCTCCCTCAAGGCTGCCACCTCGCTGAGCAGGGCGCAGGTGTCGGGTTGACAGACGGCCAGGCCGGTCCTGGTCCCCAGGTTGCTGGTTTTTCCAGCACACAAACTGCTGGAAACCAACAACAGCAGAAGGAACACGCGCTGCATCTTCACACAAATGTGTCCGCAAAAGAATCGATTTGTGATGTGACAGCCTAGGCCGGGACGTCTATATGTTGTATGTCCTCAACCTCAGTCCTTATATATGCTTCCAGTACCTGGTGTTACATAACACTTTGGCATGCTTAATTTCCCTGTTTCTTTTTCAAGACAAAGAGATTTTCTTATACCTTTCTCAGACCTTCCTGTCCAACCTGACAAGAAGGTCATGCCTCCATAACATCAGCTGATAAAGCACGTCACGGTGACAGTTCGGAGGAAGGCGGAAGAATACGCCGAAACTGTCAACAGAAAGGTGTGAGAAAATCTCTTTAGGTGCGTTCGACATGAGCCAGGCCTGCGATCGCCGGTGACCAGTGCACAATGCATGCCGGTTAGATTTGTGTCCGACTTGATCCTGATGTCATGCACGCGCCGGCAATGATAACCTCAAGTCTGCAAGCCTCAGGGCATGATGGGAAATGCGCTGGATCATGAGCTGATTGGCTCTTTGTTAGAACTGCGAACACTACGTGTTGTTGTATAATGCTAGATTATATGAATCTTGTGTTGTACTGCTAAAAAATATTCACACACAGAATCAAACTTCTGTTCTGAGAACTGTATTGGTTATTTATTGGACACTTGCAGTACAGCATAAGAAATATATATTTCAATGACTTCCTGTTTGTATTGACGGTGGCTGCAAACCGTCCTCTGCTGCTGCCGCCTGCTCTCACCAACCTTCCAGGCGAGGCGCAGTTCATCTCGAACGCACCTTTTGTCTTGCGTGCGATCTGCACTGACGCCGGTGCAAATCTCGCTTGATTTGGACAGACTAGGAAGAGCAGTGCTGGGAGCTTCCATTACAAATGAGCTTGAAATATAGACTTGTTTAATTTTTTGGGAAAAATTTCTCATGTCGAGGCTTCGATACAAGACGAACATTACATACAAGCAGCATGGAGATATTTGGATCTTTTTTGGTGAAACTTCTCCCAGCCCTTAGTCGACATGAGGGTGAGTAGATAATGAGTGCAATTAGAATTTTGAGTGAACTATCCCTTTACACATAAAAGATCTTCCAAATGATCTATTGACATTAGGGATAGACAAATAGAGCTGAAAAGAATGTCTGATGTCATAACTTGATGTATATGGTGTAAGATACAGATACTGCTGAATAGGGAACAGTGTAATCATTTATTACATGTTACATGTAGTTGATCACAAAGTGAAGAGCAGAAAACCACTGAAGGTGTTGTAGTAGAAGATGTGGTCGTGCAGCAGCCGGTTTGCATACAGCATCACAAACACACTGTCTCCGGCCTCCAGCTGCAACACAGCTGCGTTGGTGGCGCTGTCGTGGTAGTCACCACCCACCGTGTCCCAGGTCGACACTATCCGCTGACTGTTCATCATCAGCGACAACACCGAATTGGCCGCCCCGACGTTGTTGTTGAACATGGTGTAGCTGAAGTAGTACAGCCCCCGGGTCCTAGCGGTGAAGATGCCGGTGGTTGGATTGTAGCTGTTTCCGATGTTGGAGATGATTTGTTGGTATTTCACCGGCGTGTCTTGTTGAAACGGACCCACTTCTTTTCCCAAAGCGGCGGTGAAAGCCACTTTTGTGGAGCTGTTTGTGGATAAGAGGCCCATGAGTGCGTTCAGCTGCTTGTCCTGAGCCTGGTTTGCCTTCCAGAGCTCCTCAGCCTGGCTTTTGTAGGATTGCATGTTGGCTTCAAGGGTGGCCATCTTCTGCATTGTTGCAATGAGGTGTTGCTCTAGAACGCTTCGTTCCTGCGTCAAGGTTTCCAGCTTCTCCCTCATAGCTGCCACCTCGCTGAGTAGGGTGCAGGTGTCGGGTTGACAGACGGCCAGGCTGGTCCCGGTCCCCAGGTTGCTGTTACTCCCAGCACACAAGCTGCTGGAAACCAACAACAGCAGAAGGAACACGTGCTGCATCCTCACACAAATGTCTGTTTGTGATCCTCAAAACCTCAGTCCTTATATACTGTATGCTTCAAGTACCTGGTGTTACACAACACTTTGGCATGCTGTCTTGATTCAGTCATCACAACAGAATATTATACAAACTAAATTATAATATCACTAGTAACTTATTAAACACTTTGTGTATGCTCAGTGATATGGTCTGGTGCAAAAATGAGGGATTTGGGAAAACTGCAGCTGGCTCAATACGGAGCAGCTCGGCTTGTCCTCAAGTGCTCTCCTGGACAAAAGTCACGGAGAGGCTGACAGTGTCACTCCTTGTCTTTTTAAGAAATATTAGATTAGTCAAAATATCCCATCTGTTTATATAATCAACTAACATTAATTTCTGATACACATGCTATCACCAGACCTGCCACAAGAGGTTGTTACCAACTGCCTAAAGCTAAAAAGGAGACTGTGCAAAGTACAGTGCACTGTACAGGGTATTGAGCAATGGCATCATGAAATGCACTGCCAGAACACATTACCAAAGAAAAAACAAAATTAGGTTAGGCAATTGAAATGCCACCTAACAGCCCAGAAGTAGGAGCAGTGTATATAGGCATACACATTAGATTATTATTCCTGTTGCATTCTATTTCTACCTGATTTCACTTTATTGTCATATCTCTGATTATTGCTGCTGTGGTTGTTATTATTATCATTATTGTAAAGCTTTTTCTTTAATTCTATATGATTTTATGGGTGGACCCCAGGAAGTTTAGCAGCTGATGTGAAGCTGCTAATGGAGATCCAATTAAATAAACAAATGATCAGGATCACATTACAGAGGAGCATTTTAGAAGATACGCTTTTATTAGTCATTAAACTGTTGAACACAATGGTATCTATCACACCTTAGCAAGGCTTTGAAAATACTATACAACAAAAAAGGAAAGGGAGGGGGTATATGATAACACAGCACAGTCATCACAACAGAATATCACAGAAAATAAAAGATCAAACCACTACTTATCAAACACTTTTTGTGATTGTCAGTATCACATTTCACATGAGCATCGCATTAGGAGATAGCAAGCAAATAACAAATACAACCATGAGAAGGCCACAACGGCCAACACTGAGACTGAGATAACAGTATAATGATTACGATCAATTCCCCAAATCAAAAAGAGCATGCAGCTTCAATGACAACATGAGCAGATCGCCATGAGGTGAGAAGACAGAGCATGTTTGAAGATACCAAAAGAGGATCTGGATCTGATATTAGCAGGAAGGTTATTCCAATCTGCTGGTGCTTTAAACATTAAATATCTTCTACCAAATGATTTATTGACATTAGAGACAGAAAAATAGAGCTGAAATGTCTAATGTGATAACTTGATGTATGATGTAAGATACAGATACTGCTGAATAGGGAACAGGCCACTCCTGTATTATCATCTATTACATGTTACATGGAGTTGATCACAAAGTGAAGAGCAGAAAACCACTGAAGGTGTTGAAGTAGTCTTTGCTGTCGTACAGCACCCGGTTCGCGTGCAGCTTCACAAACACACTGTCTCCAGCCTCAAGCTGCAACACAGCTGCGTTGGTGGCGCTGTCGTGGAGGTCGCCACCCGTCGTGTCCCAGGTCGACACTAGCTGCTCACTGTTCCTCATCAGCGACAACACTGAGTTGGCCGTTCCGCCGATGTTGTTGAACATGGTGTAGCTGAAGTAGTACAGCCCCCGGGTCCTGGCGGTGAAGATGCCGGTGGCCGGATTGTAGCTTTTGCCGATGTTGGAGATGATTTGTTGGTATTTCACTGGCGTGTCTTGTTGAAATGGACCCACTGAGTTTCCCAAAGCGGCGGTGAAAGCCACTTTTGTTGAGCTGTTCGCAGATAAGAGGCCCATGAGCGCGTTCAGCTGCTTCTCCTGAGCCTGGTTTGCCTTCCAGAGCTCCTCAGCCTGGGTTTTGTAGGATTGCATGTTGGCTTCGAGGGTGGCCATTTTCTCTCTCATGGCTGCCACCTCGCTGAGCAGGGCACAGGTGTCGGGTTGACAGACGGCCAGGCTGGTCCCGGTCTGGGTCCCCAGGTTGCTGTTACTCCCAGTACACAAACTGCTGGAAACCAACAACAGAAGGAACACGCGCTCCATCTTCACACAAAGCTGTTTGTGATCCTCAAAACCTCAGTCCTTATATATGCTTCCAGTACCTGGTATTAGATAGGACTTAGGCATGCTGTTTTGATTGATTAACAGTATCACATTACACAGGGGCATTGTATTAGGAGATAGCAAGCACAATAGCACTTTGTTAAAGCTGTTATTATTAAACTATTGAACACAATGGTATCACACTTTTTAACAATAGCGAGGCTTTGAAAATACTCTCCAACAAAAAAGGAAAGGGTTAGGAAAGGAAGAGGGAATATGATAACACAGGTGGTACGTCTTGTGATAAAAGATTTATTCTGTCAAGACTTTTAATTAATTTGAGAATAGCAACGGTATGATTGTGCAGTAGGGAACAGTACTGAATAGGCCGCGTCCACATCCGTCCAACTTACCGTTTCTCGCTGTTTCAGTGGCAAAGTGAATGACGCACAAGCTGCAAGAACCTTCCTCCATTTGCGTCGACCACTGCAAATGTCAAGCTCACAAAATTGCTCTATTTGCAGTCAGTCATTGTAATTGACTGTCAGACACTTAAATTGCAGAGAAAAACACAAGAATAAAGTGCCAAGCAGTGGGACATCAGGCAGTTGTTGGAAATTACCTCAGCAGCCTGACTACATTATATAAACCGTAAATAAGTCGGCTGCCAACACAAGAGAATAATTTCTTTTTCTTCATTGTTTCAGACCCTGGATAAAGTGGTGATGGAGATGAGTACGTGTGATGAGCCCCGTCCTCCTAATGGCCCGTCTCCCATAGCAACAGCATCAGGACAAAGGTGATTGTCAATTGGTTTGTTTTGTTTTTTGTACTTGCTGTGAAAAATGTTACAGAAATTCAAAAAGTGCTTTAATGTAATCGAAGTTTAGCAAATGTAATTTTATTTGTGACTACTCTTGCTAAGCATTTGACTTTTAATAGTATTTATTGCTTTATATTTTTGCTATGTTATGTATTGGCCTACATAAGACATTCGTCATCCACATACTATTCCAGTTTCTAAAGTTTTAACAAGAAAAAGGTGTGATTTAAAGGTTGTAAGTCTGCTTCCCCCGTCTGTTGGTGTTTGAAAAATCCCCTTTACCCACAGGAAACAGATAAAGGTACAACATCTAAACAAATTTGGCACGGTGGAGTATTCGGTAGAAGAAATTAAAAAAAAAGAAAAAGAAAAAAAAAAGAAGATCAAAAAATATGACTATACCAAGGATCTGAAAAATAAACAAGCCAAAAAAAATCTCTAAAGACATAAAAATAGATGAAAGGAAACCACAGCAACCTCTGAGCTATAGCAACCCCATCCAATCCAAGCTCACTGCACAGATTATCAATCATGTATCACACACACCTGTTGCTAAGCAATTCTTATCGCTGTGTTTACATTACTCTCTCTCTCCACCTGTGTGCACCTGTCTGTCCTCTCATACAGCGAATATGGCTTTGCTGAAAAGGTGGTTGAGGGGATGTCCCTGTCCATCAACTCCATAGTGATCAGGATCAGTGCCAAGGCCTTCAACGCCTCCTTTGAGCTCTCCCAGCTGCAGGTCTACAGTGTCAACACCAGCTGGAGCATCGGTGACCTGCGTTTCACCCGCATCCAGGACCCACAGCGGGGAGAGGTCAGTGTGCTTGTCTGTCTCTGGATCTGTGTCGTCATGCTTGGTGTCAGGGTTCCCATGCGTCCTGGAAAACCTGGAAAACCTGGAAACTGGTTGACCAATTTTCTTGTCATGGAAAACACATGGAAAATGATAAAAAAAAGTCAAATGTCCGGGAATCAGCAACCAGAGCTCTATTTGACTTTTTCAAACCCCACCTAGGATTTCTTTTCTAAAGAAATGCCTAGCAACAAAAGTATTTTTCCCAGTATTGGACTGCAAGCATGAGGGTTTTCTTTCTCGCAGCAGCAGTCTCCTCTGCTGAGTGGCAGATAGACGACCAGCAGAGAGCTGTTGTAGGTGTGGTTTAGACACAAAAACATGTTTGTGTTGTTTTATGATCAATTTATCATAATTTCTAAGCATGTAAGAGATTATTTCATAGATAAATTAATCTTTAAATCAGACTTCTGGGGTTGACAGAGAAATACACATAGAAACAAACTGTGCCAAAAAGGTACAACTGTGGAAAAAGAGCACTTAGTGTACGGTGTAGTAACATAGCAGCTGAAAAAGTCCTGGAAAAATGGTTTCAAGAAAGAGTGGGAACCCTGTGTTGTGTTGTGTTTGCTCCTTCTCCACCTCACTCTCCTCCCCGTTCGGTCCAGATCCTGACGTTTAAGGAGATAAGTTGGCAGATGATCCGCATCGAGGCCGACGCCATCCAGAGCGCCGAGCACGAGATGCTGAGCGCCCCCATCCGCCTCATCACCAACCAGTCCAAGATACGAGTCACTCTCAAGAGACGGGTCAGAAATAAACACAAACACAAAGATCCTCTGAACACATTCACACATCTGAAATCTGATAGATCAGAGTTGGAAACACAAACTGCTCTGAGCAACGTCCCCCTTCGTCTGCTGTGAACAATAATCCCTCTGTTTGGCCTCACAGCAGCAGCCATTCATCATACAGCTGCTGTTTATTCAACCAAAAATGACGACTAATGTCTGAATTAAATATTTAATATAATGCAGTATCAGGTGCACAGAAGGATTTTTGTGTGGTCTGTGAAATTCATTGCCCTGATTTATTTCTTTAGGGTTTTTTCTGCCAAATAAAGAATTTTATTATTTTTTAGACAAAAATGCTGTTGGTGCACTTGCGTTTTACCAAAGAGAACATTTAAGTACCGTATTAGTTTATTCCTATTCAGTACCAGTTCCAGTAAATATACTTAACGCCTACTGCTTATAAAAAAAGACTTAAAAGAGATTCCTCCACAAGTTTTATCTGATATTGACGGAAGCTGCTGAGATACCTCCACTTGCATAATGCAACCACCTATACCAACGGTTCTGCCCGACACAGATTAAGGACTGTAACGTGGTGGCCTCCAAGCTGATTCTGATCCTGGATGATCTACTGTGGGTGCTGACCGACTCCCAGCTCAAAGCCATGGTGCAGTATGCCAAGTCCCTCAGTGAAGCCATGGAGAAGTCGGCCCAGCAGAGGAAGAGCATGGCCACGGAGGACCAGGTACACACAAACACACACAGATGGGACAAAAAGACGGTCCACACAGATATTCAATCCAATCCACTTTATTTGTATAGCACATTTTCAAAACATAGAAGTTTACCAAATCAAATCAAATAACCTGTATTGTCATTGCAACAAACAACATGCAACTAGATTTGCGATTTCTCGTCTATTCCAGGGCTAAGAAGACATCATCAGAGACACACAGAAAATAAACTACTACGATCATACAAATAGTAAAAAGTACAGTCATACAGTTAGTAAAAATCAATATTTTAAGTAGAACCCTATAAAAACACATGATTAAAAATAAATAAATTAGTAAAAGCCATAAACATACAAAAAATAAAAAAATCAATTAGTAAAAGCCATAAACAGATTAAAATTACAATAAAGTGAGAATAAAAAGATACAAGAACGGAGGTCACACAACTCTCATGCTGGGTTAAAAGCCGTCTCCCTCCTCCCTCTGTTCATGTCCTAACACGACCCTCTGTGGTTGAGCAACGTCATGGTCTGACAGTCTGTCCCAGTGTCCATGAAAATCATGTCTGCCCCTCTCTGCATCACTCCCCTGACGCCATATGGCGTCTATCTGCCCACACCTTCTTCGTCTCTCGCTGGTCCCGTCACCGCCTTCCATCTGTGTCCTATTTTCTTTCTATACGAACACATACATACATTCATCGCCTACACAAACTCACACATTCATGTCCCAGCTGAGTTCACCATTCAGTAGTTTGGCCTGGCACACCACCTGCTGGACTGACTGTGTACTGCACAAGTCGGCTGTTTATTCTTACCTGACATCTTCTCTGGCAGGCTGTGCGCTCTGTGTAGGACAACAAATGGAAAAAAAACCCCCAAAAAACCCAATATAGCAACATGAAAATCACAAAACCAATAATAAAACTAATCAACTAATAACAGTCTCTGCACTTTCCTGTCTGTGAATCTGTGGTCACCAGGTGTTGTCGGCGCCGCCCTCGACTCAACAGGTGCGCACACAGCAAGCGTCCACAGCCGCTGACCAGAGTGCATCGATGGCCAAGCTGTTCAGCGCCTATGATGTATGTGAGACGTCACACCACCTGCAGATCACACATCTGGACCTGCACATCTGTGACGACATCCATGCTAAGGACAAAGGTAACATGTGCCCAGATTTACATGTGCATTTACATAATAGTAAAAAAAAGCTTTGACTTGACTCTTTTTGGTCTTTCCTTCCTCTGTGCAGTGATCAACAAGAGAATAACAGGAGGAGCCATGCAGCTTTCTTTCAGCTCCATCACTCTGGACTACTACCCTTTCCACAGAGCAGGTATGAATCTGTAAATTATTAGGGCCTATACCACTTCTGCATGAAGTCACAGCAACCCGACTCCAGTCACTTCTGTTGTGTCACATTTTCAAAAGAGCAGCTGAATTAGATTTGCATATTTTCCACTATTCCAACTTCAAGGGAATTAAAGAGGAACTATGCAGGATTTGTAGCTTTACTACGCTGCAATTTTTCCACAATTAAACACCTTTTGGAGTAATTGTAATGGTTTGATAAATGGCTTAACTTGTTAGGAGGCAAACAATTTTGCAAGATCGAGGCCGCTGCCCCCCGGGTCCCAGCTCTTGTCTCTGCGACACCGTGACACGCAATCTCTTGCCAAACGACCTGTTCCCTCGTTCCTCAGGTGAAAGTTGTGATCACTGGATGCACTACAGCGAAGCCACCAAGACCAGGGAGGGCTGGGCACGCAACCTCCTCGATGAGTTCAAGTCCAACGTGGAGATGTTAAGAGGCGCAATCCGGGACCAGCAGGGCCCGGCCCCTGCACACGGCTCCCCGCAGCATGGTAAACAAACACACAAAACTCACTGTCGGCGTGTGTGTGTTGTGTGTGTGTGTGTTTTTGTTACATCTCCTGACGCAAATGCAGCACCACACCAGCATTTACGTCGTTCCCTGTGGGTTTTCTGTCCTCCAGCGTCCCTTAGGGACGAAGTGTATGGGCCTCTAGGAAGTCAGGAGAGAGCAGAAGGTGGAGTAGGGCTTAGGGAGGCAGATGGAGGACTCGTAGAGTGGAGCCCACACACACAGCCTCCAGCCCAGTGCTGCTGGTGCCTAGAGCCAGGTACCGCGCTGTGTGTGCGTGCGCACGGCTGGGTGCGGTGATACACACCTTTTTTAACGGCACAGAGGTTTGACACTTTGACAACTGAGTGGTCACTTGTGTTTGTGTCCTTCTTTGTTGATCTGTCATTTTTATACCTCGTTCTTTCTTCGCTTCCATTGCTTTCTTTCTTTCTTTCTTTCTTTCTTTCTTTCTTTCTTTCTTTCTTTCTTTCTTTCTTTCTTTCTTTCTTTCTTTCTTTCTTTCTTTCTTCTTTCTTTCTTTCTTTCTTTCTTTCTTTCTTTCTTTCTTTCTTTCTTTCTTTCTTTCTTTCTTTCTTTCTTTCTTTCTTTCTTTCTTTCTTTCTTTCTTTCTTTCTTTCTACCCTTCCATTGCTTTCTTTCTCTCTAGGTAAGATCAGCACCTCCTCCAGCAGTTCCTTCAGTCCTCCTCCCCCTCAGACCCCAAAGACGCAGCTCATGTCCAGCTCCTTTGTTCTCAGGATGGCCGACTTCAGCATCTACCAGGTCAATGACACAGCTGACAAAGCCTCACATTAACAGTCACACACACTTTAACATGCATCATGTGAGAGCTGTTGTTGGTTTTTCTTGCAGGTGTCTACAGCAGACCAGCGTCGCTCCAGCCCCAAAACCATGATCTCCTGTAATAAGAAGTCCTTGTACCTTCCCCCAGAGATGCCAGCCATCCACATGGAGTTCACAGAGTACTACTTCCCTGACGGAAAAGACTACCCCAGTATGACTTTCTTTAGTGCTTGAACACCAGCTACTATAAAATTAACGAGGCAATATCTCATTTTAGAAATATTGATCCTTATCAGCAGAGCATGAGCTGCACAAGTAGCTGCTTTTCTAAAATGCCCACTGTTTTGGCAGTGACTCTTTTCCTCACACCCAGTTTGGATCCATTGAGCCCATTCATTCAGCTGTGGGGAAGTAAATGGGTGCTGTGTGGCTGAGAGACCATTGATTTTCTGAATTACACCCAGTGCTCTGAATGAGGGATCACCCGATTAATTCATATTATGGATTTCCCAGAAATTCACCCCATTAGGAAACATTATTCGAACATTTAGAGGCCTTGTGCTCTAACTGATGAATCTGTCAAGAACAGAATTTTTCACTAATTTAAAACAACAACATTGGCACGGAAGCAGAAATGTTAATCTTCTCTGGTTTCTTCTGTATCTTTTCTCCCTCTGTAGCTAAAAAGAATCAGTTAATACCATATCTCTTCCATCTTCCTCCTGCTCCTCCAGTTCCATGTCCCAACCTCTACGTCCAGCTGAACGCCCTGCAGCTGGTCCTGGATCCTCGCAGCCTGGTCTGGATCAACCTTTTCGCCCTCGACCTCAGGCAGAGTCTGGAGCAGTTCATGGAGATCTACAAGCTCAACGACTCCCAGAAACCTGACGAGCACGTCGACATCAAGGTGGACGGCCTCATGCTCAAGGTAACATCGACTGAGGGTTGAGGTTGTGTGTAAACGCGAAATGTACGAGCTGAAACATGAAATAATGTGTCATTTGAGCCATATTTACCATGTTAACTCTGTTCTTACTTCATATATTATTCAATTTACCGATATTCGTATCAACTACTGAACTTTAGTGTAGAATGTAGAATCTATTTAATGGTATTTACATCTATGTCTTTGTTTCTTTTTTTCCATCAGCTGGTGATTCCCACTGATCGAGAGGCCTCCTGTCCTCCCGATCTGCCTCGCTCCATCTCGGTCCAGACTTCAGAGATGGTGGCCACCAACACCCGCCACCCGGCCAACTGCACGCGCTCGCACCTGGAGGCCCTGCTGCAGGCCTTTGAAGAGGAGCCTTTCTTCTCTTCCGCTTTCTCCTCGTTCCCTCGCTCCTCCTCCTCCGTACCGCTCCTCCATCCCGTCTTCCAGCGTCACGCTCACGAACAAGACACCAGGCTCCACGACATCTACCGGGGCCTGGTGGTGCCCACAATGGGCACCAACGCCCTCAAGATGCCGGCCGCCACCGACTTCTGGGCGCTGCACTTCGCCCAGTTCTGGGTGGACTACGAAGGCACCCGCGGAGGCAAAGGGCGGCCGCAGCCCTTCGTGGACTCCTTCCCTCTCACCGTGTGGGCGTGTCAGCCTGCGAAGGTCATCCAGCATCAGGAGAGGCTGAAAGACGCCGCTGGGTCGGGGATGTCCAGAAGCACGTCAGGAGAGGCGGTTGCACGGCTGCAGAGGAAACGCTTGCTAAAGGAATATTACAGCACCGACGGTGCATCATCTCACGGCAGCGACGCCACACCGCCTCCTAGTAACGGACTCCATAAACCGCTCTCATTGGACAGTCTGCCTTCCGCCACCTCTTTGTCATCATCAAGTCAAAATGCAGATGTGCATGTGTTGGTGCATGTGCAGAAGCATTTAAGTGCTCAGGTATGTTTGCCATTCTGTCATTGTGGGAATCCCATTCGAACACATGGTGTTTAGGGATGGCACGATTATAGATTTTCCTGGTCAGAGAAATAATCATGGTATTATGATTATCACGATTTCTATTCAGTATGAATGTATAAAATCAAATATGGTCATAATATAATTACATTACTAATTATAAACACAAAATACTTGAAGTATCTATTAATATAGGACCAATAATTAAACCTCAAGGGGAAATGTTCGAGTCATTAATGTTTATTTTAATGTTTAATTTTTGTTTTTTAAATTACAAACGGCATGCTTACATTTAAATTCCTGCCAATTCAGTGTTACATCAGGTAAATTGACATTAAAGTTTCTGTGCATTTACGTTGACTTTGCTGCACAAAGAAGGGTGGGTATCCTGCAGGTGGTGATATAAATTAGACGCATTTCCTTCTTGAGCTGCAACTTTTTCGCACAGTCTCTTTTAGGAAGTGGTGGTATTTAGGAAACTTTACCATTAATTAATTAATTGTGACGTTTAATACCGCAATTAATTAAAACAAGTAATTGTGACATGCTTAATGGTGATTAGTCTAAAACAGGGCTCATACAGTTTGTTCTTGCCTTATTTTAAGAAATAAGAAGCTTGATTCACCAAAGATTACTCATTATGGCATTGTGTGTGTGTGTATGTGTGTGTGCAGGTGAGCCACAGGCAGTATGTGTTTCTGATGCAGCTTCAGCGCAGCATCAAAGCTCTGCAGCAGACACTGCAGCAGGACTTGGAGGAGATGGGATCCAAAAGGGAACGTACTAAGGACCTTTCCCAGTGTCCCCGAGACCACCAGGCCTTCACCGTCTGCCTGGGCCTGCTGCTGAAAAGTGCTGAAGTGTCTCTGCTCCTGAAACCCGTACCCCAGCCCGGCTCAAGATCTCCTCTGGAGTCTGAGCTCTCGCCATCAGAGAGCCGAGCCACTCTGGAGCCCGGGAACGACGCAGGAGAAGGGCTGGAGAAAGGGGAGAAAGGGAATGAAGTGTCGGGGTCGGAAGGAGGAGGAGGAGGAGGAGGAGGAGGAGCAGCGGCTAAAGGGTCATGCACTGTCGACCAGCTGTTGTGTGGCGACGTCTCGGAGAGTGGAGGCCTGCAGGCTCCGGTCCAACTCGTCCCCACCTCCACCTTAAATCACAAAGCCTCGCTGGAAGAGAGGACTTCGGCTAATAAAAACGCCGGGAGGTGGAGCTCTGATGACGGCGGAGACGCGGTGCTGGACGGGGTGGCTGTGGGTGAGGGGATGGGAGGAGGACCGGACTCTAAAACCCAGACAAATGACGCTCTGTCTGACCCACTCAGCGACAAAGACAAAGCTGCAGCTGCTAAGATGCCTCAGTCGATGTCCAGGTATTCAGCTCGTCACACAAACACGTCGTCAGTGTCCTCACCACGGAGTAACATGTGTACCAAAGAAATCTTAAATAAAATTTACATTGGTTACATAATTAAAATAGTTAAATCTTTACCTTGTCATATTGATTCAGATACTACTGTGAATAATGAATAAATTAGGTGCTAAACAGAAAATAAATCTACAATAATGAGGATAGATAAAGTATTTTTTAAGGCTAAATGCTAAATATTCGCTATATTCAGCTGCTTAATTATTAATTAGTTATAAGTGCCTATGCTCATGGTTTTTTTTTTTTTTTTTTACAAATAATAATGAAATTAAAAGAAAAATATCATGGAAAACAAATAAAAGCATCAAATCCTCTTGTTTAGAAAGAGGAATGTGCAAATATTTACTGTTTTTGCTCTAGTAAGGGCTGAAACTATTAAATCTTATTACTATTTACCTTTTCTTTTGATTAAAAATCTGTTAATCGACTGATTATCTAACCCCATCTGGTATATTATCATTAATTGAGACCAAAAGATCACATTTCATCCATTTAATCCTGTGTTACAGTTTTTATATATATATCTTTAAGTGTTCCTCATCAGACTCACTGTGGTTATTCTCCAGAGTCTCTACTTAATGAGTCTCTCCTCTTGATCCGTTCCTGAACACAAGAGCTGTGTGTCGACCCCCCTCATGTCCGTACGAGTGTTCAGCCCTCTCTCACATCACTTGTGTCTGCCATGTCTTCCTGTTTGTCTTCTCATCTTGTCTGCCTGTCAGCACTTTTATATATTTTGTCATTTCCTAACTCACTCGCCTCCTTTTCTGCCTCTTGACCCTTTGCTTCGATCCATGAGCGGGTTGTGTGTATGTGTGTGTGTTGTTTTCTCTCTACCAAGGAAAGGAAGTTTGTCTGTGGTATCTGATCTCCTCAGCTCCTCAAACTCCAGCAGATCCACCTCCCTTTATTCCATGTCCAACATGTAAGGCACTGGATCTGTGACTTGGCTGTACTAATGACTGTGTGTACGAGTGCATATGTTCCCTTTGTGTATGTCTATGTGTGTCCTTGTTCTCGTGATCCCCTGGTTGAATACAAATCAGTGCAAACGTGTCAGTGTGAATTCCCTTCGGGCATGCGTTTGCATGTGAGCATGACGCGCTGGTATGTGTCTGTGTGTTCTGTCTGTATCTATTAAATGAGTCCTTTATTTCTGTTTGGTGTCTGTCTACCTGATGAGTCGTGGTGCAGGAAGAGACGAGACTTGAACCTCTTTGTGTGTCAGTTCTTCTTTTCTTTTCTTTTTTTCGGCCTTGTGTTCTCAGTCTTTCGGGAGCCGCTTTGATTTTGTCCGTTGTGATTTTTTTTTTTTTTAACTTGAGATCGTGTCTGTCGCTTTGGGAGGGATAGCACACTTTAATTCTTACATGACCTTAAACAACACCACACAAAGGAGAGAAGTGATATTTAATTCATGACTTGTTGAGCCAGCGCAGTCGTACGGCGGCCCTGAGTTTGAGAGCCCAACAACACACTGTGGCTTCTAAAGAGACACGCAAATACTTCGGTGCTGTAAAATCAGAAAACATCTTCATCGATTTGACAACACATGAGTGCGCAAATATTTTTTGAATTCAGACACCATTGTTTCCAGCAGGTAAGTTTCGGTGTAATGGTACCTAAAGGAACGAGTGATCCCAGCCAGGTTCACTACTTTTTAGAGGTCATTTTCAGGGCCTGTGTTGTCAAATTGATGAGGACGTTTTCTGAATTCGCAGCACTTGTGTCTTATGTGGCATTGTGATGAGCCCTCAGGGCCACCGTGCAGTCAGCTCTTTGAGGAGCCGTGGTCTTGGCTCATGGTGGTGATATAAAAGTAGCAGATCTGTTTTCTTTTAGTCAATCTGCTCTGTGTCAGTCATTTAAAAATCAATGTCATGCATGGACAGTTTCTCAAACAGATGTGTAGGGAGTTAAGAGACGGAGAAAATATTTTTGCTTAGGTTTCTCCCTCTAGCTCACACACATTTCCTCCTGTGACATTATGCTTGTGTGTGTGTGTTGTAGTGGTCGGTTGATGCGGGATCGCTCCCAGTCCAGTTTCTCAGTGTCCTATAAGAACATGAAGAAGAGCCCGTCCCTTCAGTCCCTGGACAACATCTCTATCGACAGCTACCTGATGGAGGACGGAGACACATACAGCCTGCTGGAAAGAGGTGAGGAAAACAAACGCACACATTTACGTATTTACCCAGGGTTCATTGACTATGTTACCACTAGTGTACCTGCAGACAGCAGCTTTCACCAGCAGGTGGCAGCATTGAGCTACCAGTACTCTCACAGCCTGTATTGATAATTCAAGGGAACAGAAGACACTTGCCTTATCACTACCAACACTGTATATAATGTTATTTTATTCTTGTAAATATATTCCTGAAACATTTTGGTACATAATTATATGTTTGTCTTGTCTCTGTATTTGCATATTATTCTATTTTTTTTGCCTTGTATGTTAGAAATGTTATTTTAACAACCAAATTTCCCATGTGTGGGATTAACAAACAGTCTTATGTCTTAGATGACGTGTCCATCTCGGGCTTCAAGGACGCCATCAGTGAACAGAGCGCCACAGAGAGCGCCACGGAGGCTCCGACTGGTCCGGAACAGGAGGGAGGCGTGTCCCCCGACACCGTCAGCGCCACGTCCCAGAGCATTGACGAGCCCACTAAAGATATAGTACGACCTGTGACACAGCGTTAAAATAACCTGAGAGATCCACTGCAGAGATTTTTAATCAAATATCTGATGATGTGACTTTAATTTTGTGTGTCTTCCTCCTCCAGGTGTCGGTGCTGGTGTTGAAGGTGCAGTCGGTGTGCGTGGGCATGGAGGCGGTGGGCGAGAGCACGGCCGTGGCTCTGGAGGTCGGCCAGGTCACGCCCAGCCAGCTGGGCAACGTCAGCCTCAGACAGTATCTCAGCAACCGCAGCCTGGGTAAGAAAGACGTCTCCTCCTAACACTCACTGTGTCTCTAGGACGGAGCATGAAACATGGAGCTTTTATTTACTTTTTTAATTATATTTTGTTTTTACTTTGGCTCTGATTTGCAGCACTGTTATGAAATCTTCACTTTTTTTTGGCACGGCTGCTGGAACTCACATTTTTAATGAGTGTTTTTATACTGTGTGCTACGTGTCGAGTTGGAGCATCAAACGGTCATTACCACTGATTTGAGAAGATGCTGTGATTATTGTAAACACACAAAAGTTTCAAAAAAATGAAAGAAAAGGAAGAAAGCCAGAGAGTTTCTTGTAACAATAGATGATGGATGAGAAAGAAGCGAAAGCTGAAGCAGCGACACCTCCACCGCCATAAAGACCGACTCCTCTGTCGCCCTTTGAAACGCCACACATGTGCACTTACTTACTAAACTGCTGATATATTCAAATATTTTTTTGGTATTTTATTTTTTTGATTCTAATCATAAACAGACAAATATTGGATATTGGAGTCGGGGACAAGCTGGTCTTGTTTTAAATTGTTATTCTGCTGACTGCACAAAATAAAACCAACTGTAGGTTCAGAATAATGGCAAAGATGAAAGTGGAGCGACCTGGGTGAAGAGATAAAGTCGGCCCCGCTGATCTTCCTCGATCAGCAGGGGTTTGTGGACTTAGCATAAATCCAGCCACATTGTTGAAGTTTATTTTTAGTTGATGTGTTTTTTGACAGAAGAGAGGAGAGAGGAAGGACATGTGGTAGAGAACGAGAAGAGGCACGTTGAACAGACAACCCCCCCCCCTTCCCCCTCCAACCCCCTCCTCTCCTGTCGCTGTGTCTTGCATGTTCACGTTTTTAACACAAGACAGACAAACCAGTCAAATATGCCTCACACCGAGAAGAAGAAAGAAGAAAACATTTGGTCTGAATCACAAATGAATTGAGTCTCGTGCAAAAAAGCAAGAAAGGTTTTTAAAATTAAAGAGGTTTAGGACACATTTCATGTTTTATAGACCAAATCATTAGCAATTAATTGACATAATTAAAATAATTTGGTTTCATCCTCAGTCTGAATCCCTTAGTGTCCTAGAGACCAGGCTCACCATTACTCCCTGTGCACCCCAACACACACGTATTTTTTGCACACTAACGCAGCCTCCCCCTCCTCCTTTTTATTTACCCTGCCATGACTCCCCACAGGTATGGTGTGTTCAGTACCAATACCTGCTCAAAGCAGCCAAGGTAACTGCTGTGTGTTAATTCACCATCTGTAACTTCACATGCATGCTTGGCTCAGCAGCGTGTCTGTTTCCACTTTGTATGTGCGTGTGTGAGTGCGAGTCTGACTGTGTGAGTGTGTGAGTGTGTGTTTACTTCCAGTTCGTCTCCTGTCAGATCTCATTTCCAGACTCGGGACCTTTGCTCGTCAGCATGCAGCCCTGCAGTAGTAGCACATAGATCCAGCGTGTTGCAATGCAAGTGACTGCATGAAGTGTGTGTTTGTCTCATCTTCAGCAGCAGCAGCAGCAGCAGGTGTTAATGTGACATTGAGATCCCCCCCCGCCCCCTTCTCTCTCTTTATTTCTCTCTCTGTGTGGGAGGGGGGGTAAATTTGACAGTAATGGAGTAAGTGCTCCCATTATTTGCAACATTAAGCCCACAACCTTTAAGTGCGTGTGCGTGTGTGAGCCAGATTCAAATTAACTCCACCTATTTGCACCGACTATTTTAACCCTTAATCTTTCTAGTTTGCCCTCCCTCCTGCACTGCCCCCCCCTTCTCTCCCCCCTCCCTCTCCACCTCCCTCATCTCTCCACTGCAGCAGACTTTGCAGTTTCAGTCCAGTGATTCAGGCAATGAGAGAAACGCCAGCTTTTACTCCCCCCCCTTCCTCCTTCTCCTCCTCCTCCTCCTCCTCCTCCAATCTCACAAGAACAACCCCCCCCTTCTCCTCCTCCCTCTCCTCCTCCTCATCATCTCCCTTTTCTTCTTTCTCTTTTCCTCCACCTTTCCACCTCACTCTTCCCTCCAGCTCCTACTCCATCTTCCCTACTAATCCTCTTGTCATTTAACCCCCCCTTCCCTCTCCACCTTTCCTCCTCCCCCCTTCATCTCTCTTCCTCTCTTCCCCCTGTCTTATCACAGTCGCTCAGTCCTCGGCTGCTGGCTCCCTTCCTCTCACCTCACCCACTCTCATCTCTTGTCCCTCCCCTCCTCCTCTCTCTTTCTCTCCATTTGCCTCACCCCCAGCTGCCCGGGACTGAGCGAGAATATGTCATATTATCTGAGAACAGCTGACAGGATTGTGTGTGTGTGTGTGAATGTTTTTCCTCTATGGTATTAACCCTCTCCTGACTTCTCCCTCAGAGAGCTCACTATAGCAACACGTGATGCACTTCACTTCTCTGTCATATTGAAAAGAGCCGTCGTTTATTTATTTATTTTTATTTTTTATTTTTAAGTGCCCATTTTCATGCCTCGCTGTGTGTATTTTATCGCAGCTCAGCTCGCGTCGTCTCTCATCTGTTTTAAAACCTGTGTCCGTGTCTGTGCCTGCCAGCTGAATAACTATATTATGTGTGTGTATGAACTGGTAAAGATGTTATTATTAATCACCTTCCTCTCAGGCTAAACATCCCTCTGCCTCGACTCTCAGCTCTTCATCACTTTCCTCACTTTTCCACCACGTCTTCCTCTTTTCATTATAAACAGGAATCCCATCATCGCATTCACACTCTCAAGTCGAATTCGGGGCATTCGGGGGTGAAACACTTCTCCCATTGTCATGCCTTTCACTATTTCTAGCGCCTCAGAGCTTATTTTTGTGGAGTGTCTTAATTCATAAAAGGAAGGAAGAAGAAGAAGAAGAAAAAAAACGAATTCAGTGGTTAAATCTTCACATTGAATCCTCGATTCTTAGGTGGGGGTTTCCACCAAACCCTCTAATCCCTAGTTCTCGGAAATAATTAAACATCACTGCAGAGAAGAACCCGTGGGATTGTGCAAAAATCTCTGCCTCCTTCCCTCCAGCTCACTTAGCTTTCCCTTGGTTTCTAACTTTGTGTCTCCCACTCTGCTCTCTGATGTTCTGCCTCCTGTCGTCTCTTCCTCTTCATCCCGCCTCTTACTTCAGCCTTGTTTAAAACCTGGCCTTAACATGCACCCTTTTTATAACGGTGAGGGAATTTACATAATAAGCCAAGCTGTAAATTCACTCAGTATGTGCTGATGATGAGCTATACCATATTTGTCTTTTTGATACCTTTTAATGCTCCTCTCTGGTTTGAAATGTACGTTAAAGTCAAAGTGAAGAGGCAACTTCCTCTGTAATGTGACATACATCAGGTAAAACTAGGTCAAATAGTTCAAATCTGATTTGAATACTTTCAAATAAATCTTTGATCTTTGTTTGTGGCTTCACAAGTGTGGAGCTGTAGAGGACTCATACATCCCATACTGTTAACACATGACGCTACTGTTCTGTCAGGTGGTTTTTATATGATCAGCACCAAAAAACGCATACAGGTGCATCTCAATGAGTTAAAATATCATGGAAAAGTTTATCTGTGTCAGTAGTTCAATTCAAAAAGTGAAACTAATACATTATATAGAGTCTTTAATTGTAATTATTACAGCTCACATTTAATGAAGACCTGAAATAAAGTATCTCAAAAAATTTGAATATTACAAAAGACCAATTTAAAATAAAATAAAAAAGCGAAATGTTCTGTTGGCCCTCTGATAAGTATATACATCTATATGCACTTATTGCACCTGTACATGTTTATATTTTCAATTTGAATACGTCACCGTGGAGCTACAGTAGTTACCCCGTAAACAGCCCGGAGATGATACGTGTTGTGATTTGGCATCAAAGAATTCATCAACTTTTTTTTCACATGAATATTTTCGAACAACAAATACACAGATGGTTTTTCAGCAGCAATGTTGGCTGATGTACAGTGTATCTGCCTGGCACGGCGCTATACCACCGATAGTAAACACAGATTAACTCGGAAAATAGATTTTAATTTCTTTTTATACATTTCCAATCGACAAGCAGATTCAATAAGATCAGACTGTACATAAATTGTAAATATGGGGTGTATTTTAACGCCAGCTGACTCATCTCTACATGAACTCCAGACGCCACGCTGAAGATGAAACTAACGCTAACACTACAGTAACACCAGCCTCTGTCTATCTCCCCCTCGCAGCTGGTGGCGACCTAAGCTCCGTGTCCTTCAAGGGCTCGCACGGTCCGGAGGTGCGGGCGCGCCTGGAGAGCGGGCCCTGCGCCGCCGCTCACTCGCCGCTGGCCGAGCGCAACGGCTTCCTGCAGCTGCGTCTCCACGGATACCAGGCGAACTTCCTGATGTCCACGCTGCGGAACCTGGCTCACTTCCTGGAGGACGACTCGGCGCCGCAGGTGCTGCCCATGGAGATCAGCATCAAGAAGACACATGTAAACCTGAAGGTGATGACCCACGACGCTGATCCGTCTCACAGTTTAGGAGTTCCTCTGTCGAGGGATGTCACGATTATTGATTTTCTTTGAGCGATTATTGTCTGAGAAATGATCACGTTGTTACGATTATCATGATTATTGTGCATTAATTAATTTCACTATGAACACTATAAATGTGTGTTTAGTCAAAATGTAAATTACATTGCTTATTACAGTATACACACAAAATATTTTAAGTATGTATTAATATATGACCAATTATTAATCCTCCAGGGGAAATGTTTGAAATATTCAATCATTAATTGTCATCTACCAAATGTTTAAGTTTATTTTAATCGTTTTATTTTATTGCTAATCACACACTAACATTTAAATTCCTACCAATCTAATGTTACGTTAGATAAATAACATAATGTGATCAAAATGTAAATATTATTACATAATGTGGCTCTGCAGGATAATAACCACGATTACCACAATACCACGATTAATTGTGAAAGTAAGTACTAATTGTGACATCCTGACTCCCGTCTGAACGTCGTCGAAGCCGAACGCCACCTGCAGCATTTCAGGAGGATATTAGTCCTAATTCTTCTCAGTCACGTTTCAGTAATAGAAGCTGTAACTCGCTGCCTTACAGCGCAGCGGCTCCTATAACCGAGTCAAACGGTTTGAACCGTGGCCTAATTGTAATTTGGATTTGGACTGAATGTTTAATGACAGAGAAAGGCCTCCGTGGCCTCTCCCTTGGGTTCCTTCATGGGTGAGTAGATCTGCTGTGGAGCTGATGTGGAAACCTGGATGTGGCTCGTTTCTCTCTCTTTCTCTTCACACGCGGCGAGACTTCAACATTTTCTTCATACCTTTCAGGATGACGGCCCACGAGACAATCCCTCCGACCCCGAGCCCTCGCCCATCACCTTACACGTGGACAGTCTCATCATACACAGAAGAGACGACGGCTCTTTCTCTATAGGAGGTGACGAACGCACACTCACTCACACAAGCGCGCGCACACGTTCTTACAGTATGTAGAGATATTTCCACCTCCACTTCAGCGCTGATTCACAGTTATATAATTCGTCCTTTTAACGTGTGCTTTTCAAGTCCACGCTCGCTACATCCACACCTCCAAATTCTCCCTCTGTTGTCTCTTCCTCCTCTCAGTGGACGGAGCAGCAGAGGCCAAACCCAGGAATGAGGGCGCGTTGATCGACGGCTCCCTGAGCACGGTCGCTGAGGTCGTCGCCATACCGAAGGCCACGCAGACGCAAGCCCTGCCCACCAGCCCTCCTCCATCCGCCAGAGAAAAGGTGAGACGCAGAACGATGGAACACGGGAGTAGAAAGCCCAAAATGTCACCCACTAGGTTTTAGTCAAACATGCTCCTGCTTTTCTTTTCTTCTCTTCTTCTTCTTCTTCTCCTCCTACAAAAAAATGACAAGAAAGAGGTTTTTTTTGTGTGTGTGAGCGATCGTTCTGGAGGCTGATATATAAAAACACTGCGGTGCCAAATGTTAGTTTTGCCAGGCTATTCCAGTTTGTTGTTTGGCTTTCAGTTCATTTACAGTGGGAGTGATATTCATCAATTTATGCAAAATACATTCTACATTTTTCAGATGAAACACTACATGTAAACGAAATGTTTAACCTTATATACATACAATTATATCTGATAATTAGATATGTTAGGTTTTGGGTCTGTTGAGTAAAACCCAAGCAAAACAAAGTATTTTTCCCCTCATTTTACTTTTCATAATTTCAAAGATGGTTGATCAAAAATAATAATAAAGCGCCAATATGTAAACCATATAATTTATTAGTTATTTTCATGGCACTACCTCATTGCACTACATGCGACTGTACAACACAATCTAGACACTTTGCTTTATTTATCTTGTTTTATGTAACTATTTTTTTGCACTATTCTTATTCATCTTTTACTTATTGTTCAGTTGTTGTTGTACGTCTTTTATGAGCACGTCAGAGAGCTACACAAACCGGCGTCAAGGTCCTTGTATGTTTGCAACGTACTTGGCCAATAAATTTGATTCTGGTTCTGAAACATCAACTCAGCTGCCGTCTCATGAGCTTAAAGCTTCACTCTTAACCTTCAGCTTGAGCTCTCAGCTGTGTGTACTAAAGGGAGTGTCCGTACATCTCAACATCAGAGCAGCAGGTCCAGCCGATGTTTTATTTATCTTGAATTCAAACGCAAACAGAAACAGAAACACACACCCGACCGACCCCCTCACTGTGTCTCCACCCCTCCTCTCCACCGCTTCCAGATGCTGACGGAGGAGAACGAATGTCTGAAGCTGGAGCTGTCCCGAGCCAAGATGGCGCTGGCCGAGGCTCAGATGGAGAAGGACTCGCTGCTTCACCGCATGAAGAACCTCAAAGTGAACACCAGCTAGGCTCCGACGCCGTCTCCCCCCACACACCAGCCAGTCCATCAGGGCTAACAGGACCGACTCCGACGGGCGGCGGCGAGAGCCAGGGTCGGCAACACTAACAAAAAAAAAAAGAGGGATTTATACATAAGTGGCTCCTTTTCCGCGCTTACTTGTCGACCGAGCCGCCACGTGACTTTTAGACTTCTAAATAATTCCTTCATCAAGCAATGCAGAGTCTGTGCAAAGACTCAAATACACGATTTTACACGCTTGTCGTCTGTTTTATGTTCTCCACGTTAGACTGTGGAGGCTCGATGCATTTAGAGGGAGTTGAAAAGGGTAGAATCACATTTAGCGGGACTGTGTGTGTGTGTCTGTGTGCGTCTATGTTTGTGTGTGAGTGAAAGGATGATGAGGATGATGATGCGTATCCGTGGTCGTGCCTACAGAAAATCCCTCCCACACTTGACACTCTTGTGTAAGTTAAAACAAACACACACTCACACATACACACACAGTTAATCTTACAGTAGATGCGCTCCATTCAAACCTGTAGGTATGAAGGAACACTGAATGTCGTCTTCTTCATGAGGAATGTCTCAACAAAAACAAAAACAACAAAAAAAGACTTTATTTTGCACTGCGTTTGAAATTAAACTTGTAATTATCGCTTTCATATTCAGCGGGGAACGAGGGAGAATCACGCTCTCGCTCGTCCTCGGAGCGTGTACAGTGTATATTGTATAAGAATGTGAACACATAACTATTTTTTACAAAACTTTGAATGGTTATGCAGTGTTTCAGTTGAATGTGCGTGTGTTTATGTGTGTCAGTGTGCGTGTGCGTGTCTCAGCCAGAACAAGCATTTCATTACAAGTAGGGGATGAGTTTCTATCTTGTCAGTTTCACGGCTTTGTCAGCAGAAAGTCCCCCCACACCCTAGTCTATAATACAACCCTGCCGACCCACCCTCCAACCCCCACCCCCTCCTATTTTTCTATATGTAAATAGCTACTTAACATGTGCAGCACTTTTAAAACAGGAGGCACTGTAAATACAACACAACTGTGAGAGAACAAGAGTCGAACGACGAGCGGAGAGAGCGACTCGCATGTAAAAAAATACAGAGGAGGAGGAGGAGGAAGCGGCAATAAAGGCACATTGAAGCTGCCTCACTACATTGTGTGCGCGTGTGCGTGTGTGTTAGTCGTCATGTAAACTTTCTAATGTTTCATGTGTAGTTTTTTTCACAGACAAGCGTTATTATGACCATATCTGCTGCTGTTTTCATTGCTTCAGGCCTACAGTACGTGACGACGACTTCAGGGTCAAACCCTCCTCTCCCCTCTCTGAGTAGTATACATGTTCAAAAAGTGACGTTTTTTTTTTCTAACAGCCCACGCTTTGGCGCAGCACAACAGACTGACATGAGCGAGAGGGACGGACGCTCTCATCATCCTCCCATCGCTCCTGGTTTTTGTTCCTGTTTGACTTTTTCTTTTTGTTTTCAAAAGTTGCTCTGGTTCCTTATAAAAAAAAGACGATGAAACACAACTAGTTCTCTGCACAAACGTGGTATTAAGACTTGAAAATGTCTGGAGGGAGGATTTTAACACGATTGTATGTGAAGACTTTTTTTGTTTGATGGAGAGAGGGGAAAAGTGTTTTTTTGTTCTTGTTTTGTTTGAGGTTTTTTTTTTTTTTTGGATAACCTTTTTGTTTTTCCTCCACTCCCCTACCCTCCCTCCCCTCCCTCCCCCCTCTGAAAACCTGTGGAGGAAGAAAAAGACACAAGAAGTAATAAGTTGTATTTTGTCTGTCAAAAGCTGCTGAAATACTGAAAATAAAAGAGTATCCAATTCAAACAATTCAGTTTCAGGTGAAATGTCGGTTGGATTTTTTTTTTACCACTTAATCAAATACCAACACTTGTATATTACCTGTATATTAAGACTAATTGACCAATCAGAACTTGCTACAAATCCATTAATCCACAAAATGTAGCTGCATTCCCATTCTATATCTATGTGCATTCCGACCAATTGGAATGTAGCTGCAAATCAACCAATCAGTAGCTGGCTACAAATTGACCAATGAGAATGTGGTTAATTGTTTTGCCGTCGGAACTGGTTGGTTTATAATACACACAAACACACTGAATTTAAATGGTTAATTGATGGGTAAAACAATTGTAGATAAACAGGATGTAATTGTTGAAAGAGTTATACAACTTTTAAATACAATTTTTGTTTTGATTGTGACACTTTTGGATGTTTAAATCACTGTTTACTCAACAGGAATTGTAAGAAAAAATGTCTGCAGTCTCAGTGTGATATCAATTAATAGTAATAATAGCATGGAAACATTAATAAGGGAACTCGGTCCTACTGCCTCAGATCTGTGTAACTATGACAGAAACCTTTGAGGATGATCCAGATGTGTCAAACCGGGGGCGTTGGTTAGATTTTGATTTGACAAGTCAGAGTTGGTCCAAAGCAGCAAAATAAAACTACAAAATATATAATGTAGATAACGACATGTGGTAAAAGTTGGAGACTCACTCGAGAATAAACAGACGCCTGTTGTTGTGATGGTTTTTTATTTTATACCCAGACAGGAAATCCCCCGGGGGAGAAGAGTTTGGGTAAACACTGACATTTTCATGTGCAGTTTAAGAGAGTGACATCTTTTCCCTCTAACCACACGGATGGAAACGGTGCCTGAGAAAAATCCACCTTTAGAAAACAAACTGTTAAAGATATAAAAGCTGTGATTTTCATGAATTTTCCATTGCGTTTATATTTGTTTGCTGCTATAATAATAATTAAAAAAAAGAGTTCTCACCGGGAAATTAAAGTAAAAACTTGTTTAAAAACCGTATCATTTAACACAGCTTTCCTTAATGAATAAGAAACAATGTTTTAAGTTTCTCTCCTGCGTTTTAAGTGGAGATCTGAGACTCTTTGAATGCGAGCGCTGCCTCTTTGTGGCTCTACTAATGGGCTCCACTGAACCACTGCAGGACAGGGTTTGGACTTTGTGCACATAAATGGTCATGACATTTTACGGCTGGAGTAGTGCAGTGAGTCATAGAAGGGCATTAAGTGTTCAAATGTGAGTGTGTTTGTGTGTGTGAGAGAGAGAAGTAGTGCTAGTACTGCTGTTAATATGAAAGTCTGTTTACATACTGAAGCTTAATGTTTCTGCGATGACGGCTGTGTAACAGTGCAGGAGCGTTTATGTAAGCAAAGCATGTACACATTCATTTATATACTGTGCTGTGAGTGGTTACTGTGTGTATGTGTGTGTGTGTGTGTGTGTGTGTGTGTGTGTAGGGCAGGGTTGTCGAGGGAATATGGGAGGGTATTTTATTCCAGCAGCATGCACAGTTGGATTGTGGGAAATGTGATGAAAGGTTGTGGTGTTGGCCCAGCACAGAGAACAGAGTTGACATCCAGAAGAGCTGACAACATTATCATTACTTGATTATTTTAGTTAGAAGATATTATAAATCATAAGCAGTATTTACTTTTGTGTGATTTAGTTTTTCCTGTCTTGAAGGACTCTGTAGCCTCAAATACTGTCGGCTATACATTTAATGTATTATTATCATCAATAATCGCATGCCTGCATCATTAAATTGTGATTAATGAAATGGTGACTATATCATGTAGTCCACATGTTTTTTTTAAATAACATATCTTCTGGTTTCATCTTTTCAAATCCCATGTTTTAAATCAAGATAAATGGAAAATCATCACACAAAGCAACACATTTCAGTTTTTTCTGACATTGTATTGACTAAATAATGGATTAATTGAAGATAAATAAGAAATATATATTTTTTAAATTCTTTTTTGCCCTGAAATCACTTGAATCAGCTGCAGGTCCTCGGCAGAATCAGACACAGCAGCTGCAGGTGGTGCACTTGAAGGCATCACTCCTTCACGTGCCCCATGGGGCCATCAGGCAGGTCCCAGCATGCACCTGTATGATCAACAGGGTGGGGGCGCAGTGGAGGAGGAGGAGGAGGGGGCTGGTTGTCATTCAGTGAAGTGGACAGACCGAAGCAAACATTTCTCCATTCACACAAACCCTGCTCTGACATGACAGGAGGAGGAGGAGGGAGGGGTGTTTTTATTTTGGGATCTCACCTGTTTCATTCAGCTGCATCAGTGGCGGCGGAGGGGACACGCCCCCCCCCGCCAGGAGCGAGGAGCACGCGCCTGCCTGATGGAGCAAGTTTGCAGTGTGACGCTGGAAAACAGCTGGAACAGCTGCCGAGCTACCGGCTTGACTTTTTTTTTTTTTTTTTTAAAAGATCCCTAACAAAGGCATCGCCTCCTGTTTAGTGTCGTAGCATCGTCCTCCCTCTCCACGCCCATAGTGTAGCTACAGTAACTCTGTACGTCAAGTCAGACACAGGCACGCAGGAAGTCGGGCGGCTGGGCTTTCAAAATAAAAGCATCAAAGACGAGGCCTCACTGCAACACACATGATAAGTGCTGGTTCTCAGGTCAGACTTTCAATATCAACATTGTGTGTTGTTAGTTATCTTGATCAGCTTATAGCCTGCCCTACATTTCACATGTTGTAGGACCAGAAATCAATTCAGATTCAGAGTTTCTTTGTTAGTACCAAACGGTAAATCTGTTGTGCAGACAGTAGCCTATAAAATAACCTATAATGCAACACACATCAGACAAATCCCACAATAGAAAAACAATAAGCCTAGCCTACAATTATCCCAAAATACTGTAGGCTATATAATCATAGAAAAATCAGTGCTGTGCAGAGCTGATGGACCCCCGGCCATCTCCTCCAGCTGCAGATCATCAGATTTTATGAAAACATCTGTCTTGCAATGAAGCATGTAGCCTACTGTTATTCAAACCAGCTTCTCAAGACAGTAACACACTGTGGCCGAACAGCAACTTCCAAAAGTTTAGTCTGTCTGTCCGTCCGTCCATCCATCCATCCATCCATCCATCCATCCATCCATCTATCTATCTAGTCACTCTGTCTTTCTTAATTGTCTTCAGCATCAATCTGTTGGCCAAGTACAATCCGGAAAGAGGTGCTTTTATTTGGAAAGCTGTGATCGGAAGTCCTCTATGTAATCTGTGCTAACTGGACACTTGAGTCTCAGGCGACACAGATAAGGCACCGGGCAGTGCGGTAGGTTCGGGGGAGAGAGGCGGAGAGTACAGCCGAACTGGAGAGCTTCTTGTCGGGGTAGACAGGCTTCCACCTCCCGCTGGTTTTCCAGCTGGAGCTGCAGACCGGACCGCACCTGAGACTTTCACTCGGACAAAGAAGGAGTTTGTGTTTTTGTTTAGGCTATGTTTTTGTTTTTTCAAACCGGGTTTATTTGTTTGTTTGTTTGCTTAATCTTCACTTCACACTTGGCGTCTAGGGAGTCGCTCCGGTTCAACCCCCACGTTGCGCCTGTTTGCACTGAGGTTACACCGGGGAGCAGCGCACGTCAGCGGGGCGAGTAGTAGAGGAGATTACGGAGCCGTGCGTGTGAATGGACTGAGGTTACAAAGCACCAGGGGAGCCGTGCACGTCAACCCTGCTTTGCAGCATCAATAACACCTATATCACCGTGCAGCAGCAGCAGTGTAGCAGCGGCGGCGGCGGCGGCGGCATGCAGAGAGAGGGATCCTTCCTGATGCCTCCCCACGCCAGACAGTGAGGGGAAGGGGTCGAAGGGGAGGAGGAGGAGAGGAGCAGGGCAGCAGGGAGGATTTATGGGAGATCTGCTGGATTCACATCATCACCCCGTCGTTGCAAACTTGTGTCCGGGATGGGGAAGGAGCAGGAGCTGCTGGAAGCCGCCCGGACTGGGAATGTCGCCCTGGTGGAGAAGCTGTTGAGTGGGAAGAAGGGGATCCTGGGGTCAGGCTCCGGATCCATCCCTCTGCCCAACCTGCTGAGGTAAGAAATAAGAAATCTGCTTTGACTATATGCTTCCCTATGACCGCTACAGTGTCCAGGGGGGGCTGGTGCTGGAGGGGGATCCCTGGTGGGAGGGAGAGGAGATGGAGGGAGGGGGTTCCCATGCTGCAAAATGAGGCATAATTTAGCTTCATCATAGATCAATGCACCAGAAATGAGCCTGAGCTCCAATCACTGCTTCACTCTCACTCAACCTGCAGGAGCCTATAGATTCTATACAGCAGAGTGTTGTGTGAGTGTCTGCACATATGTGATAGGCTTCAGTCTGTGTGTGTGTGTGTGAAGAGCTCAATGCTTTGGTTGCAACATGCTGCATGACACAGGAGAGGAAGAGAAGGGAGAAAGGAAGTGTGTTATGCAAAGTCAGTCAGCACGAGAGAGTGTGTGTTTGTGTTTGTCTGTGTGTGTGTTCAGGTCGACAGACAGAGACGCTGCAGGCTACAGGCCAAAATATCTCAGACAGACTCTGTGTCCTAATGGGACGGTGGAAAGGTCAGTCCTCCCCTGTCCCGTCCCGTCCTGTCTTGTCTAGGTGCCAGGTTCGGTTTGAGCAGACGTCACAATGCTGATGTTTTGGACGTGAGCATGAAAACATTGTGATGCTGGGATGTAATCTGTCTTTTTCTCTTATGCACTTTTACCTCAAAAAATCCATGTTTTCTTTTCTTTAGCTCTAAAATGTGAACTTGTGGCTCCTCTCCGGCCTTTATTGTAACCACAGCATCAGTTTGACCCTATAGGGACATAACTGTGGTGTTTGTAAAGCTCAGGCTGCTCTCATGATGCTCTGAAGGCCGGGATGCCCAAGTTTGGAGTTGAGCAGCTCTGCATGCATGAGCTTTTTTTTTTTTTTAGTCATAAAGGTAAACAAACAGGTGATGCTGCTCTGGCTCAGGCTGGAAACATGACTTCTATCGTTGTTTCTGGTGTAGTTAGTTTCTCTTGTCGTCAGGTCAACAGGTGGCAGAGCGCTCGGTGACCTCATCACCTTGAACCCTCGTCCATGAAACCAGATATCCTGCTTTCCTTTGAAGAGCAGCAAACATCAGAAGTAGTTACATGTTCACGATGGAGTTGCCTCCTTTTTTTTTATTTTCCCAGAGAGCCTCAGAGCCTCTGCTGAAGGTGTTATTGTCCCGGCTCCTCCCGGCCCTGCAGCCTCTCCCTCCCTCTCTCTCTGACCGAGGCCGAGCCGGGTCATTAGGAGATCAAAGGCGAGAGAGGAGAAGGAGGAGGAGGAGGAGGAGGAGAAGCCGCCTCGCGCCCTCGAGCAAAGCGTCTCATGACCGGACCGAGGTCGCACCCTGGCAACGTGAACGATGCCAACCACTCGCACAAGCACAGCTCTAAGCCTGGGCTATTAAAGTGTTGGGACCACAGGGGCGGGGTCTCCTGCAGGGGCTGTTAAAGGGGCAAGAGAGAGCTGAACTTGTTCCCTTCCTCCATCCTTCCTTCCTCCCTTCCTTTTGTCCCTTCTTCTTTCTTCCTCTTTTGATCCAATTGACCTGATCTGTTCCCTATCCCTCCATCTTTCTTTCCTTCCCTTTCCCCTCCTTTCCTTCCTTCTTCCTTCCTTGAACCAATCTGTTCCCTCCCTCCATCTTTCTTTCCTTTTCCCTTCCTTCTCTCCACAATCCTTTTCCCCTCCCTTCCTTCCTTCCCTTCGTCCTTACTTCGTCCTTCCCTTTTGACCTAATTGACCCAATCTGTCCCCTCCCTTCTTCTATCTTTCCTTCCTTTTTCCCTTCCTTCTTTCCTCCCATCGTTCCCTTTCTCCTCACTTCCTTCCTTCTTTCCCTTCGTCCTTCCTTCCTTCCTTTTTGATTCTGATTTGGCCTCGGGGAGGAAATTGCAGTTTCTGATCAGGAGCTTATGGGCGACAGACTGCAGTGTCTCCAGTTCACACCTGCAGCAGCGACGGTGACAAATCCAGCGTGTTGTCTTGTTGTCTGACTACAGGAGCTGCTGATGCAAATTTCCTACTTCTTCAGTGCAGAGCAGATACTTGTCCCACGAGCTGCTGCCGTGCGCGCGACACCTGTCGTTTCATTTCTGCTTTTTGTTGTTGTTGGTGGTGGTGTTGTTCCCTCTGTTTTCCACACATTGATGATTTCCTCTCTGCGTCTCTTGTTGGTTCCCACATGAACTGTTACTGAAGCAGAAGTGGGCTCGTCTGCATAATGGATGTTTCCCAATTTCAAACCATAGACCTGTATGTGTTCACATTATGCCATGTGAAATTATCTTAGCCGCCGCTGCAGACGGTCGTGGTTCACAGAGGTCATGAGGCATTTCTTTCAGCAACTATTGGATGAATTGCTTTGAGATTTGGCACCGAAGTTTATTCTTCCCCCAGGATGAATTATTATCATTTTGATGATGCTCTGAATTTACCTTGTGTCCCTTTTTGTAGCTCTAGCAAACAAAGTAGTAGTAGTCAGTAACAGAGCAGCTCGGTGGCACAAGGCGAACGTTACTTTGTGGCATGACATGATTTCATGACATTGTATATAACATTAAACATATTTTATAATTTGCTGCGGACCCCCCTGGCAGCCCATTAAGGGCCCCAGGCCCCCCTTTTCTGGAAACAACTGCTCTAGCTACACCACTGGGTCAAATCTTTTTTTTATTTGCCATGCATGTAAAACTAATGACGCAGCTGCTTTAAATAGCTGTGAAACTTTCTCGAGCTTTCAGCCACATCTCACAGGAGGAGGTGTCGGGACTCGTGTCTGAGGCTTGGTTACTTTAACAGTAGCTACCAGGAAGTAGAAGGACGACTGTTGTTGTGAGCCCTTCGTTTTGTCACTTTCCAGTGTGAACACATGACTTAACATAACTTAGCACCTGTGTGTGTATGTGCGGTACAGACGTGGGTGTTTGTTTGTCCTTCACGCTGCCAATTTGTGTTGATTTAAAAAAAAAGGACTTAACCAAAAATAACACACCCGGCTTGTCACTGTACTGTACGATACAGTATCTCATCTCCCACGTCCTGCAAAGGTAAACACTGTCGCATGTCGTGTTTTGCTTTAGGATTAAGGATTTAAAATTTAATGTATTGAAGGACGGTGATTATGTACAGAACATAAAATTAATGTGGGAGGGATCAGTGCAGTGTCGGGGTCGATAGTCTGTAGTTCAACAGACACACTACAGCGGCTGGGAAACAAAAACACCACAACCAGACACAGAGAGTGAAGCTGAGGTTAAAGCAGATGCATTATGGGTGGAAATATCCCTGTTGGTTTTTGGCACCGGGTTGTTGTCGGTGAGTTATGTCTACTGTGTTACACACACACAGACACACACACAGGGTGAAAGCAGCACTGGCCTGAGGAGATGTCTGTAAAACACTGGGTGGGCTGAACACGCAAATCTGTCCATCTGTGTGTGTGAAGGACCACTTGTATGACACACCTCCTAATACAGAGCTGTTTGTCCTTTTAGCAGATGAGTGAGTCAACACTAGAGAGGTCAGAGTGTGTGTGTGTGTGTGCAGCCTAATGTTATGGGAATGATCTCCGGGAATCAATGCATAGTTTCCCATCTTAAGGCCTCTGAGCCATTCATAGCATTCCTAAGTCATGAGGTTCCTCTTTTCTCTGAAAGAATCACACTAAACCGCCAAGTGGGACACGAGCGTGGACACACACACACACACACACGCATATATGCGTAAGTGCAGCATGTAGAGAGGACGATCCTCCTGGCTGTAGCAGCAGCAGCAGTTCTGCGGTCATGGAGCGTTTTGCACATGAACACACGTGCACAGTGGAAAATCAATACTGGATGATCTCATTGCTGTTTAATGGGTCATCTTGTTTCCTGTAGACAACGACGACGACCCGCGTGTGTGTTAGTACATGCTCGGTGACTATCGGGAAGACAATCACGCACCCTCGACATCCAGCTTTTGCCACATCATCATCATCATCATCATCATTTTATCTCGCAGCTTTAATCTTGTCGTAAACAAACAGAACATCCATATGACGTCACCGTAAATGTGAAATGTTTACATCGGTATCCCATTGGTGCTCGTCATCCAAACATCATCCGATAAGATGCGAGTGGCTTCACAAACAGCAGCTTTAATGGACCAGAATGCATTGCAACCCAAATGCAAGCTTCAATCTAACTAATTAGCTGCAGTTTATTCTACTGCTTCACCTTTAGCCTCCATTCCTGTATAAAGTGAGTTTAGTGAGCTTGTTCTTGTAGAATCAACCACACACATCAATAAACAACATTTTTTTCCCTTAAAGTATAAATCTAAAACAAAACAAATGAGTCTTTTATTTTGGAGGATTTCTGCCAGCTCCATGTTATCTGCTGATTCAGAGAACTTGTAATCCAGCACCAGCGCTTTCTCCTTTCCTCACATTTAAAACCTCATGTGGTTATTTAACACTCGCTGCTGTGCTGCTGTGTGACTCTCTGTAACTTTTTAAAAAATAAAATAAAATGTTCCAAAACCCAATCAGGAAGCAACTCTATTTAATAGGGATCGGACACATCTGGCTGGTAACCGATCTGCTTAATCGGATCAGTGTGCTGCTGACACCCAACACGAACGATGAGTCAGCATTCACCACATCCTCTCTTTGTTCATTTGCCCACCTCATCTGCACTAGAGACGACTCCTGTTTTTAATATTTCATCGTCCAAGACTCATCTCTGTTTTTTTGAATCAGGTTTACTGCGTCTATAAAGTCAGGCTGATGTGTAGGTTTATTCTGTGAATGAGATGCAGAGGCGCTTTACTTTGAAGGGCATTAGATTAAAATGACCAGAAAGATGAAGAGTTGGTCGTATTTGTGCAGCTGGGTTCTGTGTCGGAGAGGATAACAACGTTTTGTTTTTTTTTAAGCAGCTTTACACTGCAACTGACATTAACAGTGAAGATGAGTTTGTGATGACGACAGGTTGTTGTCGTCTCGTCTCACACAGAGGAAACAAAGATGTATGGTTGTTGTGTTGCAACCGGTCGTCTCCTTCTTCTTCTTCTTCTTCTTGTTCGATAATGTGCAGGAGAAAGTCTCTCTTGTCTTTGTGTGTGTGTGTTTGTGTGTTTACCTCCCTCCTCCTCTACAAACACTCAACCATCAGTGGAAGGAAGTGACTCCCAGAGGAGACGCACACTCGAGCTGCAACGCACACTCCTGTTTGGACTCGGTGTTTTAATTGGCATCCTCACAGGCGGTCTATCTTCTCTCCTTCTCCCTCTCTGCTTCTATTTTCTGAAGTCTTCCCCTGCTTGTGTCGGAGGATTCAAGTGGCGCTGGATCTTTGTAGCTCACAGCATGGGGGATGTGTGCGCGTGCCTGCGTGCATGTCTGTGTGCGTATCTGTGCGTGACTGGCTGCCGTGGCGTCCAATGAGGATGAGCTGCGATGAGAGAGGAACCCGCAGAACTGTTTATTTTTCTTGTGTTGTTTCACGACTGCAACACCGGACGGCAAACTGAAGCTGGCGATTGTGCGTGTGTGACATAACCCACTGTCCTTGCATAACCACCTCTACCATTCCTGGTTGTGTGTGTGTCTGTGTGTGTGATGGGCAGCAGTTTGGGAGGAACGAGAGGCCGCTGGTGCCACATGTAGGACAGGACGGCTAAAGTGGGTCAAAAGTCAACGGTGGAGATTGTCAGTCACACTGAGGTCTGGATTAAGAGGAACACACACACACGCACACACAACGGTATCAGCGTGTCACCTATTTCTGTGCGTGTGGGATTTACTGTGACCTGCGTGTGCGCTCACTGTGCTGCCACAGAGTTTGGGCTTAATTTTAAACCTGGATTCACTCGTTTTAACCCACATTTATAATAAAACACTCAGCTCTCTTTCATCTTTAGCACCTGTTGTGTCCTCATGTCGTCATGGGTGCACTCTGTTGTAACCATAACAACACCCAGAGGTGATGTCTTGAGGTCATTACACCGAGGTGAGAGGTTCAACTAAGATGATTTATGTTATATCAGTGAATTAAGAAGAGACAAAGACTTGTGACACTGTAACTGCTACCAATGAAAAAAAAGACTTTATTCTATTATAATATAAAGTGGACAACGTTTTGATGAAACCCATTGTGGTCAACACCTCACTGATATTAAATAAATAAATTATTCAGGTGTTGACCACACCCATGGGTGACTGAAACGCTTTATATTATGATAGAATAAAGTCTTTATTTTTATTGGGAGCTTTACAACAGTGGTCCCAACCTTTTTTGGCCCGTGACCCCATTTTGACATCACAAATTTCTGGCAACCCCACAATCAAGATGCGCCAGCTCAGGTATTTTTATATGTTATGCATTTTATCTGAACTCGATTTATATTCAAGAAAGTGAAAGTATAGAACACAGTTTAAGATTGTCTGTGGTGTTTCTTATCATAATTTTAGAAAGAATAATAGATATTTTTATCAGTATTTTTTTTTTCTTTCAATTGGACATGTTAGGCGACTCCATTTGAATTCCAGGCGACCTCATGTGACCTCAGATTGGACTATTTACTTTTCTCTTTTTGCTGTTTTTTTTCTTCACTTTCACGACTGGAGGTTTTTACCACCCCTTATGTATGCTTTTACATTCCCCTTATATACTTTTGTACTCGTTTGTAGGTCTTCATGTTGATTTGTTTGTTCGTTTACTTGCGAAATCAAAAACCAATAAAAAGTAAATGACAAAAAAAAAGAAAGGAAAAACACTGAGTGACAGTGTCGCAAGTCTGAATGAATTACCCAGCTCCTGTTTCTGTTTTTATTTTTGGAGAAGGAGAAAGTTATTGTTTTCTTAGCACAAATTAAAACGGCCACAACTGTGTTTGCTCTAGAAAGTATTATTTTTAAATCTTCTGTTGTATTTTTTTTCTTCGTGAGATCAGATTTTGTTGAAAGGTGTTTTTGTGGAGGTGTGTGTGAGATGTGCAGCAGCTCATGATTCATTCAGTGAAACCTCTCCCTGCTTTAGTTTGGGTTTAACGGCGGCGTCAGAGCATTGAGTTTGTCTGGAGCCAGGCTGATCAGGACGGGATGAGGAGTGTGAAAGTGTGTGTGTGTGTGAAATCAAACTCAGAGACTAACATCTCCATTAGGGTCCGGGCCAAGCTCGGCTTCACCTTCTTGCCAAGATACTGAGACCTCCATACTCGCCAACACACACACACACACATACACACATACACACACACACACACAGCTCCCTCTAAGCCTCTGTCTCTCTTTGTTCCTCCCTCAATCTAAATCTTTGGGTTTTTTTTGTCTGAGTCTCAAATCTCTTCTTCTTTTCCTCTCAGTCTCCGTCCATCTGGTGCCCTGGATTCTCCGTCAATTCCTCCCTCTCTGTCTCCTTCTCCATCACTCACTCCTCTTCCTCTTCCTCCTCCTCCTCCTCCTCCACTTTAAGAGACGAACGATCCAGGCTCCCTACTGTCGCCCCTTTTATCGTTTTCTCCTCCCTCTCTCTATCTATCTCTCTCCGTCAGCCTCTCTGTCTCACATCTCATGGCGCACTACGCGTCTGTTATCGCCGTGTGGGAGCATCTTTTTACCCATCATGCCTCTCGGCGCGACACCGGCGTTAGTTGACAGTGGCAAATGGGGAATTCGGGGAATCCGCAGCTTCTTCTGAGAACCTCAACCTGAGATTTATTAGCGATGCTCAGGTCGTATATTCTGCTGGAGGAGGGAGGGAGGGATGTAACGCTGACGATGTCCCAGGAAAGGAGAGGAAGTGATGCATTGGTAACAAGAAAAAGCCCCCACAGGTCGTGACTGTTAAATGCACACAAAAAAGAAAAAAGTTCTAGAAAGTTCTTTGTAATGTGGAGTTAAGGCTAAAATAAAAACGTTCAGAGCAAACTGGCACCAGCTTCGGTTGCCAGGTTTGTTTGGCAGCTCAGACTTTGGACTGGTACCGGCAGAGATTATAAGAGCCCGAGCCAACTTCTGAGTGCCGGTATCACTGCCTGCCTGTGAAGTTTTGGTATGTTACTAATCTGGCATGAGCGTGCATGGTGACAGGGTGTTCCTGATTTAGGGTGTTTTGGTGCTGTGCTTCTGGCTGCCTGGGAGATGTGTTGTTTGCCACAGGCGGTTATTTATAGACGGTGCATTTAATCAAGATTTAAGCGGGTGAACAAAGAGGATTTAAGAGGCCTCATCATCTTTCCCTATAACCAAACTTGACCCTTTCGTGTCTCATGCAAAGTCAACACAACACTTATGATAATCCATCGGCCACTGTTATAGTACTGCACATATTATTGATCAACCTGGCATTAGTTTGAACACTTTTATGTGTATAAGACAATTTTGTTGGCTTTTATTTTGAAGTGTTGATCCATAAGAAGATATATCTGTGGGTTTAAGAAACAAAAAACCTTCTTAGTGGTACGTTTTCTCTGGCGCTCTACAGTAGGCCTAGTAACAACAAGTCAGTGTCAGCCAATCAGAAGAGAGGAGGCTCTGAACTTCACTTCTGATTGGCTGACTGTTTAAAATATAGCAGCAGATTACAGGTAAAATACTCAGAAATCCTGCAAGATTTAGATGGTGGATGGTCTTGGTGGGCCGTGTTGGAGGCATGGCTGAGGTCAGTGACTGTATAGTTGTGACATCACAAAGTTCAGGAAGTCCCGACTGCTTGTTTTTAAGGCCCAGTTTCTGAACACAGTCAGTGTGAGTTTCTTTATAATAAGAAAAGACATAGAAATCTCACTTTCTCACCAAGATTGCTGCTGATTGAGACACTTGAAATTGATTCATGCAGCAACTCAGGAAGTTATAGTTGTGATAGTCAATCATTGTCTCGGTGGCTTGTTGCGTAAATACATAATGAAAGACATAATTCATGTGCTACTGTAAAACCCATTACCGGGAAAAGTGCATGCTGCTTAGAACAACGTGTTAATTCAATTGTCCCGTGCCACCGTAAGTAGATTTCACATTTTATAACTTCCTGTTCTGCTGCTGTCACGTCTGGCGTTGAGGAAGGCAAACATGTTGATACTGAGTGGAGGAGGCATGGAGGCAGCGTGCAGCCGGCCGCAGGATGGAGGAGAGGTGTGACGTCCAGTCTGTCACACTAATCTGAAAGTCTGTGACCCCACATAACACTGCGAGTGTTGTCGACACACACACACACACACACACACACACACACACACACACACACACACACACACACACACACATGCACATTCCAGCGGGCTCCCTGCTCTCTGATAGATGGCTGTAGTTAATGAAGCGCTGCTTTTGAAGTAGATAAGATGTGGAGAGAAGAGGGCTAGAAATGCTAATGTCATTATGTGGTTGGGGCAAGAGCTACGCTGGAAGCCAGTGGAGGGAAGTTATGCATGCAAGTGTGAGTGTGTGTGTGTGTGTGTTTTGGTGGTTTGGACGCTTTTGAAGTCCAATCCATGATAGTTTTTTGGAAAGAAACTGACAGGACTGTGTTTTAGTGCCTGTAGTCAGTCACTCCCAGTTACGCAAATTCTTTCTTCCTGTTATTTCGGCCATAAATTCATTGACTACACCGCTGCTTCGCTGCAAAACAAATTCATACAGTGTTTATATCTTCATTTTATTTCCTGTAGGTATCTTAAATGGTTTAACTGTGGAGTGGCATCGGCAGCGCTACTGTATATTCGATAAGACATCTCGTACACTCTGGCTTTACAGAGCAATAAAATGTAAAACATAATAAAGGGTAAAGATTTACAATAAAAGAGTAAAGACAAAAGATATAAAAGCTCAAATGTGTTACTAAATGATTTAAATTTCCACCACTAGAAGCAGCATTAGTTTGAGCAGCTCAGGCGAATCAGATAGGAACAGTAAAATCACAGGTCCATTGTAAACAATTAGATTTGGCAGCGCTGCTTCTGGGTTTATTATCCTTTCATGACTCAATAGACTCAATATTCAAAGGTTCAGGTATAAACCTCCTGTGGCATCTGATGAACTGTAAACAACAGGCAAATTAGACCAATGAAGGTTTGTCTGATGAAGGTCTAGGACTGAAACATGGCAATAAAAAGTCGATTTGTAACTTTAGATCTGCTCTCTCGGCTCTTTCTCTCCTCCCTGTCCTGGGAAAAAGATGTGCAAAGTATTTTGTCAATACTAATAAGGGTGGGGGGGATTTGACACAACAGCACAAAGTCATCATATTGTTGTTTATAATACACTTTCAGAGAGTGTGGGATTGAACTGAATGGATGTTTGAAAGGAGGCATTTAGAGGCAGAAATAAAATGAAAAGGGCCGATGCGCGTCTATAAAATAGAGATGATCTGCGGCGCATTTTCTGTCTGGTGCTTTTTTCTTTAGATATCAATATTACAAGAAACTGACCTTCCCAAGTTAAATAAAAAAAAGGATGAAAATTAATGTTTATCTTCAGTCTTTTTCAGTCCCAGGAGCCGTTACTGAACGCTATGTACAACAATCCCACATCTTTCTCATATAGGATAAACGCATGCAGTCGTCATGTGTTTCGGCTTGACTTGAGTTAAGTGACAATGTTTCGGTGTCCAAGCACTTACGTCAAGTCAGGTCATCATCTTCCCCTCTCAGTATCTCCTCTTGACTTACCAAGCTGCCGTGACGAATGTGTGTAGAAAGCTTAAAGAGACATGCACGCACAACCACACACATAAAATATACATGGGAAGTAACAGAGAGAAGAAGAGAGACACACACACACACACACACATTATGGTCTGTGAGCAGGGAAGGAGCAGTTTCAACCATATTGCACTGCAGTTTGACACGTTCATTGATGAAAAAGATCCAGAAACTCTTTCATCTTTTACTCTGTGCAAATAGGGAGTTTTCCCAATTATGCAGCACGCCCTCAGTCCCTGGGTGAGACACACACATACACATACACACACATACACACAAACTAATCACCTCAGATTAGTGTGTGACTCTCTGCAGCTCGTCACAAAGAGACTCCATATGAATATTAAACACAAATTCAGACCCCGTGTGTGTGGCGTCTCCTGACATATGGCTGCTTACATGTGTCTTATGTAATTTTTCACCAGGTGTGTGGATAACAACGGCCTTTACACTGCAAAAACAAGAATATTTGTCTTGTCAAAATGTCTAATTTCTAAGTTTTTACACTTAAAATGAGAATCATCACCTAAAAATGTACTTGTTTTTAGAACTAATTTTCACTTGAAATTAGTAGAAAAATCTGCCAGTGAAAGAAAAAACTGATTTTTCTACTTATTTCAAGTAAAAATATGCTTGAAAGAAGTAAAAAAGTTTCTAAAAAGAAGCTACCTTTTATGTGACGAGTCTTGTTTTCACTAGAAATTACACTTTTTGACTAGGAATAAGACAAATATTCTTGGTAAGATGTATGGCTGACGGCACTGAGGGCTGAGTTTACTCTGTGTGTGTGATGGCCTCTGTAATTCCCTTCATGATTGATTCCCCACTTGTCTCCTCCTTCCTCCTCCTCCTCCTCGCCGCTGACAGCGAGGGAGCGCGTGCAGAGCCACCAGGAAGTGAATTACCTTGAGCTGACAGCCTCCCACGGGATACACATTTCCCAGCAGGCTTTGCCGATCGCAAGCCGAGCTGATTGCCCCTTGTTGTCTCTCTCTTTCACCATCTCCTCCGTCTCGCGCTCGTGCGATACACTCTAGTCTATGATATGTGCTGCAGGCCTCTCGATGCAGCATCATGATGTATGGATATAATGTATTCAGAGACTTGTATACTCTGCATGTCCGCCCACACGGAGCTCGCACAACTCGTACATATATGATTTAAGAGAGCCGGCAGCTACTCAGGCGTCACTATTTACACTTCAGTCTTGTTGTCTCTCCTCTGCAGAGCCTCATTGGTGCAGATCAATACAATAAAACAATGATTATGCAGCCAAATCACTCTGCTTTCACCTTAAATTTATAGGAGGCAGTTTCACAGACTTTAAAATAATGATAATAATCTACGAACCTGCTCTTTTTAAGTAGCTCATAATTGATTTTATCTGAATATAACAAGCGGTTGTGGGGCTGGGGGGGGGTGTCTCACGGTTGCTATAGAGACCATATTTGCACGGCAGCCATATCCTGCTGATGTCACGTTCAAAAGACAATGCCATACAGTTGTCATTTAACCCCGTCGTCGTGATCGGCACAGAGGCATAAAAAACCTTCAAATATCAACGCTGTGGTGAAACAAAAGGGAAACTCTCCAACTCAGGACAGTTCATCCTCTAGAGACGGTGAAGGTCTGGACTGAAGTCTGGAACAAAATGTGATGCTGATATTGCTCAGGTTCAGGTTCAGGTTACTTTATTTGCAACCTTGGGTAGATTTGTGTTTGCAGCTGAAGGTTTAAAAAAAAAGTACAGCACAAACACCACGTAGGCCTAAATGTTACAGGATTAGACATGCAGATAAAAGAATAAAAATGCTACAATGCTAATCAAAATGTTAGATAAGAACTAAATAACAATAAAAGCATGAAATGTGCAGACTTCCTAGCTGTTCCTTCGGTTGTCTTCCAGTGATGTAACTAGTTTTCAAATTTGCATAACCCCACCCTTACCTGGTACCGGTAGAAGGGGCGGGGCAAGCAGTAGCTCATTTGCATTTAAAGAGACAGGCACTGAAACCAGCCGTTCTGAACAGGGCTGTTTTGAGAGGATGAAAAGAGCTGTGATGTTTGATCCTTGGGGTATTTTGACCAAAGCATGTCACAGACATTTTTCTAAATTTGTGGAAATGGGGGCGTAATATGCCTCCTTTAAAATTACATAACCAACCCTTGAAATAAAACTATGTAAGAATTATGAATCATAGATATTAATTAATACAGGCTCCAAAGAGCTTGTTTACCAGCATGATGGCAGCTGGAGTAAAAGCCCGTTGTGTTGTTCCAAATGTTTTTGTGCTGCTTTGTTTTGTTAAAGACATTAATTGTAGATGAGGACGGAGCCAGGAAACGCTTTTTTTTTATTTTTTACTGGATGTAGAAGTTGTTGTGAAGGTTTTTGGAGTTGTAAACGTAAACACAGCCTGTTTCAGACTCGAGGAAGACGTTATTGGTGTAACACGATATTGCATTCATCCGATGCATTGCCGATGTGCAAATTCAAAAAGTTGTATTAGTTTCTGGATTGGACGAAATAAAATAAAATTTAAAAGTTCAGTGACTCAGGCTGCTCTGAATGCAGATGGAGCCTCATCCGGAGCTGCAATCCTCCGCCCGTACGTTTCTAACTCCATCACCAGCAGCGTGCTCCGTCTTCCTGATAATCAGCCTCAATAACTGGACGCCGTCCATGAGTCTGTCTCGCCGTGACCTCACCCTTCTCCCCCCCCGTCCCCCTCTCACTCAATGTGAACTATATGTGATGAATGAGTCTTTTTTCTTCTTTTTTTTTTTTTAAAGAAAAGATATCAAATATTCATCTGCCCCCAAACTCCTGAATGAAAAATTGAGAATATATCATTCGCAGAGTGCTCGTTTTTACCTTCTCCCCTCCTCCCCAATTCAGAAGTCACTTATCTTCAACGAGCAGCGAGGCTCAGCGGCGAGCAGCCGGCTCTGAGCCATCCTACAGATTGTTTTATGCACCATGGTTAAGAGAGAGATTCCTGTGACTGATGAGAGGGAGAATCAGTATCCAAAAAGGCCTTTTTGTCGTGATTAGACTTGCCTGTGGTGCATTACTTTGGGCTTATATTAAGATTGCAGAGAGAGAGAGAGAAAGTAGAGGGCGTGGTTTTTTTTATTTATTTATTTTTGCTTTATTCCCTTTTCCCCCACAGTCCTTTGAACTCTTTGTTCCAGACTGTTTTCCAAAGAGGGAGTGGTAGGTGCTGGTAGTTTTCCCTTCTGTGAAAGGAAGAAAGAATAAATAAAAGAATAGGGTGGAAGCTGAAGGAAGAAATAAAAAAAAGACGATCAGGGGAAAACACTTAAGGAGGAGTAAAGAGTGTGTTTGTGTGTGTGTTGGGGGAGTAGGAGGAGTGATGGAAAGGTCTGAAGGTGAGTACGAGGGTGTTGTGTGTCTGTGGCTTCGGGCTGTGTGTTGATCCGCGTTCTCACACCTGACAACCCTGAGGGACAGGTCCGCAAATTAGAAATCTAACCTCCATACAACCTCCTCCCTCCGTTTCCTCTTCCTCCTTTCCCTTTTTCTTTCCTTCATCATCACATTTTAGAAAAACACTTCATACAGTTGCCTCGTGAAGTTCTCCATCCATTGCACAGACCTGAACATCAGGGTTCAGCTGTGCAAAAACTTTTTAGAAAACGTTAAAATTATGAATTAGAATACAATAGATAGATTAATTTTAAAAAGTAGCATTCATCTGTGTTACGTTTCCAGGATTCCTGTGTAAATCAATGATAATAAATGATAGAAATTACTCTACTAGAATAAATTAATAAGTTGAACATGTTCGTATCAAGTGTTCATAATGATAATGAAACCCTCTGTTTTCTCCTTCTGGTTCACCAGGCCAATTAGATCCAAAGCTCTGAAATTACTATATACAGTTTTCATCTTGAAACATATTAAGGCAACTTTGCTTATACCTGTTTATACCTCTTCTGTCTCTCACCAACAAATCTCTGTCTCTGCTGGTTTTGCTTGTTGAGTGAGTAACAGCCCACTCTTTTCATCTGTTCGCAATGAAAGAGGTGGAAAGTAGAGCTGCGTGAAAAATAAGAATAATAAGCACGAAGCACTAGTTCCTCTGATCCTGCCTCTCACTTCTTTTGCCGACTCGGCGTTGCTGCGTGAAGTGGGTGTGGTGCCTTTTGTCGGAAAAGTTTAAAAAATTTGGGTCTGATGTTGAAGGAAAAAAAAAAAGGTGTGGGAGGAGGAGCTTTACGATGCTGCGAGACGAACTAACAAGCTCTTTTCTTTGAAGCACGCTGAGGCCCCAGAGCCTCATGGGAAAGAAAGGCTTCACTTCAGAAAACACAAGAACCTTTAGATTCCCCCCCCCCCGAGCAGCAGGTACTTAGCAAAACAGGTTAGTTATATAGGTGTTAACATGTAGTGGAGGAGGCCTAGCTGATCCAGCTGCTGCACCTCTGGATAAAGTGAACTCTGGGATGTTTTTTTTCTAAATTATTTTGTCTCTTTATTAATCCGACGGTCAGTCACACAGCTCTCGTCTCGTCTCTCCTCTGTCTCTGACTCAGTCTCGATATAACGGCCGGGGAGACACTGGAGCTCTGCTGAGTAAGCATCATCGAATCTGGATCTAGTGAACGCAGCGAGCAGACCCCCTGCAGACTACGACCTACGCACCAACCCTTTGTCTGCACCATTATCTGTGTGTCTCTCGAAGCCTGCCTGTCTTTCCTCATGCAGTGTGATCCCTTCTTTCTTTCTTCTTCTTCTTCTTCTTCTTTTGTTTCCCCCTCCTCATCTGTCTGCTTCCTCGCTTGTATTCCTTTATTCTTGCTTCCTCTTTGTCTGAATCTGGCAGCCTGTGCATGTGTGTGTCTGTCTGCTCCCTGTCTGTCTGTCTCTCTGGCATCCCCACACAGCCAAAATGATTTTTTATAGCTTCTCCCCTGCATCTCCACCCCCACACCCTCTTGTTTTTCTGTCTCTCTCTCTCCCCCTTTTTTTTTGAAGTGCATGAGTAAATGAATCTCTTTGTCTTGCACTGTAGTGTAACCCGATAATCAGGCCATTCACTGATTAGCGTGAAGCGCATAATCATGCATCATGAGTGCTTGCGTGTGTGCGTGTGTCTGGCTGTGTGCACGCGTGGTGTCTTTGTGGTGTACATGTGCGTGCACGTGTCATCGTGTCTCCTATGACAGCGAGGGGCATTTGATGACACTGAGCGTTCAGGTGCAACAAAAATTTGGAAAATGATCTAGTTCCTGCTGCACTTTTTGTTACCTGTCTTTGTCTGGGGATGTAAGTGTGTGTGTGTGTGTGCAGGGAGAAAGGGAGATAGTGGTAGTAGGCGTGATAGGAGGGATGAGGAGGAGGAGGATGGATGCTAGAGGGGTGGGGGGCATGTGGGGGAAACCAATTATCGTCCAGATAACAGGCAGGCTATGGATTTTCTACCAGGCCACTTCTGCAGCTTTTTCTATTCTGTTTCTTTCCCTCTGTCTATTTCTGTCTCTCTGTCCCTGTACCAAATCTAAATTCCAATTCAGGGGCGCTTTATTGACACGATAGAAACCCCCATGGTATAGATTCTGTAGTAATATGTTGTGTTCAGTTCATCGTGTGTGTTTTTGTGCGTGCGTGCGTGTGTGTGGTCTGATTAACTACAGAAAATGGCCTGTTGAAACATGTCAGACAACAGAGACTGACATTTTGTCAATATGACCCCTGCCTCTCTCTCTATGTGTGTGTGAGTCACTGTGACCGGCAGGCAGCAGTCACATTATCTAATCTGCGTTGTCATGTTGCCCTTCTGCATTAAGGGGTTTTGTGTCCTTGACAGCATGAATTGCAGTTTACAGCCTTTCCACTTCAGAGCAGGATTGAAGAAGATTGTCAGACTCGATCAATTTCTGTCAAATGTTATCAATCAGAAATTTTGCCGTCTGTTTTTATAAGTCAGTAGCCGACAAAACTGTTGGTGTGTCCTAGCACTGATAGCTTTTCACAAGTATCGACTGGGCTAATGCTAAGTAGGCTAATCCCTATTGGCTACTGAATGTGGTTAGTCTGCAAAAAGGTCAAATATTACCAATCATAAATGTTAATGCGTGTTTATAGCCCAAGTGATTGGAAAACAAGTCTCAGCACTGTTACAAGTAGCGCTGTTTATACTCCCTATTCTTAATGCTAATGTGCACCTTGGTCTAAGTGACAGATTAATAGCTGTATATTCTGTAGTAGCCCACTCTTTTCATAATATTATAAATAGTAAGTATAAAATCTAAGTTTGACATTGGAAAACAGACTTCCTCTGTTAAAAGTGCTTTAAATTGTTCCTTAATGAGCTGGTTGGCAAGCAGGAAACGGTTAAAGTTGAACTCAGAGTTCAAAATAGTCTTTCCAAGCTGCATATTTAATCTTAATAAAGTGGATGAATGAGTAGCACAAACGTTTTGATCAGTCTTAACCAGTCTGAAGCAGTTAATTTTACTACTATTTTAACTTTGGACATAATTATCTCTGTGGAATCAAGTTATTTTCCAGCAGCCAGTGAAATAGTGATGAGCCTATTTATGAAAACATGTATAATTTTTGATTAGCATGGACGTGCTGTCACTGATGTGACATTTGCTTTCGAATGAGGCTAGCGATGTGTTACGCTAATTTTATTTGAAAGCATCTCAGCAGTCACACAACATCTGGAGCAAGCAGGACGGCACAGTGTTTGACATTTATGAATGCAAAACCTGTCAGAGACGAGCGGAGAGGAGATAGTAGGCTATACCCGAACTGAACACTGGCACTGTAATGAGCATGTACAAGAAATCAAATTGTCATTCTGTGCTTCCCACAGCAAGACTTGCTCATTTAAAACTATATCAGTGAAATTAAAGCGGCGTCGTAGCTCTGTTTGCCCAAGATCTTCCTTTTCAGTAATATGACAAAAATGTATTTATTATCTGCACTAAAAGTGATTAAATAGCCTACACATCCAGTCATTTTGTCATGTCATTTTAATATCTGTGAACAACACAAACAAAATTTGGGGTGGGCATTTGGCTGTAAGGTCCCTTTCAATGCAATAAAAATAGCTACAGCACCACAATCTAAAGCCTCCAAAATAAGCACTTGAGGGACAGATAACTGTTTCATCAAAAACTGAACGTTAAAGGCCTTGATGAAGGTTTTGAATTTATTTTATTTCATTTATCTAAATGAATTTATTGCAAGGCTTCTTTATTAGACGGCTGCAGACACAGTGTAATTTTTGGAACCAACTTTTTAGGAGAATCATTTATCCCCCTGTATGGTTCAGCTACATTATAATTTATAGATTAATCACTGATCCTGTTCAGTGGTTGCACAGTATGCAGAGCAAGGTAAAGCGGCAGAACTGAAATAATAATAATAAAGTATGTTTTGATGCTTTTGCAGTTGCGGCATTCAGGTGGATACTGTATGTGAACGTGTGTTGAAGGGTTTTACCTCAGATTCATGACAGACTGAACAGTGACTCATCATCCTCACTACTGCTTGTCTCATTAGAGTTAATCTTTTCTCCTCCATTATACTTACTCTCCACCTCCTCCTGTCTTTCTTGGCTCAACTCTACTCATCCCTCTGTCGGTCCGTCTTTGCAGCTGAGTCACTGTCCTCTTTCTCTCTCTCCCCTTATCCTGCATGTCTCTCACTCCATCTGTCCCTTGGGTTGTCTGTTTTTAGACTTTCATAAACTCTTCTCAAATGTTCACTTAACCTCACTGTTCCCTGAAAGTCTATCCCTGGTATGCACACTTCTTTTCGGGCACACACGCTCACACACATATTTGACTCAGCTGTGTTTACACACTTCATTTGAAGCGGCCAATAATGCTGCAGCGATAGTTAAACCTATCAGGGTGAATGTCAGTGAGATTTCAGACTGTTGAGCGCACAAAGAAGTGAAGACGCAGCGTGAGAAAGATCTGTCGCCCCCCTCTCATCTGTTATCGCACTGCTCTTCGTACCTTCATCTAACCGTCTGTCCGTCATCCCACTCCGTATAATAAACAAATACCAAGTCATGTGGCAGTTGAGTTTTCCATCTTACAGTGAAACGGATTCAGTGTTTTAGGTTGTAGATGGGTAACATGCAATGTTTTGGTTTGTCATGTGCAGACAGACAAGGAAATAAACGTGATAATATCAAGAAATAGCCAAGAAGTGAAGAATTGCGTCATAGTGTCTAGAAATAGCCTAGAAATAATGGTCAGTTTCATAATAATGTTGAGAAATATAGTCAAGAAATAACGATCGATTGCGTAGAAACAGCCCAGAAATAATGGTCACATTAGCACGGACTTGGTGGAGAAGAAATCTGGCCTTTACTAAAGAATTCAAAGCACGAAAAGCACGTGTAATCTTTTGCCTTACTGAAAAACATGACATTACTGTGAAATTCACCAGTATTTCTAGGCTATTTCCTGACAGTACCACGCAATTACTTGTTATTTCTTGGCTATTTCTGGACATTATCGCATAATTATCAAGAAATTAGCGGCCTTTAAATTAAATGGTTACCAAATAAATCTTCTTTGTTATGGTTTACAAAGTTTGCCTATAAAAGTAAGAGAAAAAAGTCATTTCTTTTTGGGGGGTAAGGTGAGGGGAGTTTGCTGCTCGATTCATCCCCACCCCTAGAAATTCAGTTTCCGGTCATTCTTCATCTCCGCATATACTGTTACACACACTTGAACTGTCCATGTCACATGTGATTGTGCCACACACACCACCACCACAGTGTGTATGGCCGTTGACAGTGCCTTTGCTCTGTAATTATAGTTGTACACTAACAGGGAATGACAGAGGCCCCTGACACATGCCAATCAAACTGCACCTTGGGAACCCGACTGCCAGTTTCATGAATCATCAGTGAAAGTGGTTTCCACATTAAGAGTTTAAACTATTTTTAGGAGAGGGTGGCATGACTTGGCAAAGCTTCATTTTGATTGCCTCCTCACCGTGAACACTATAAAACAGAACTAGTGTTGATAATTGTATGCAATTGGGACACATTTGGCTTTTTCTATCTTTGCGGGTCGGGATACCCACAATACATGGCATCATGGTTTTTGCAATTCATGCCATTTGAAACACACACCAAGGCCTTAAAGTAGAAGAAAGCCTTCTCTTACTGAAAGAAGGATACTCTTGTTGAAAGGCTGTGGTTTTTCTTTAGGGTCAAAGAGAGAGGTGATATTTTCTGATATTAATGTTTTTATTTGTGTACAGTTTCGATGCTCGAGGAGATGTTTTTGAGCTCGTGTGTTACTCCAGACAGTCCCCAGTGTTTGACTGGGCTGTAAATAGCCATGGGAAAGCCAGAGAGGAAAATACACACACACACACATACAAGCACACATACACAACGCACACACACTCTTTTTGGATGTTTTCTTTTCAGCATCCAGAGATTTGGCTTCAGAGTAAAGTTCTCTGTCTCCTCATCCCTTTATCCTCTGCCATACCAGGTCTTTTCTCCTCTCTCTACAATCCTCCTCTTCATTCTCTGGCCGTGGACGAGCTCGGCTTTCACTGTGTCTGATGAGGTTTTGATGCAAATCCAAAAATCACACAGCGATTTGGTCCCTAACAGGGGTGGTGGGGTAATAGATTGAGCTTTTTAATGGAAAACTGCACATTGTGTGTTCTTCTGGATTGCTTTTCTTGTGCGTGTGTGCGTGTTTCTGCTGACTTTGTGATACCATGAATTTTCACTGTTATGAAATCTTTTTTATTGATCGCGTACAATGTACAGTACATGGGCACTCGTGCATCGGCTGCCAACGTGGGGCTGCAGCATTTTGGTGCACCTCCATTATTTACTGTGCATTTCAACAATGTTTGAAATATTAATGGACATTGCAAATGCAAATGAAAAAAAACCCCATCAAAATACAAGATGTGCCATTTAAAAACATGTACTGTATTTTTCCCCCCAACATATCAAAATGCAGCAGAGCATTCAAATCAGTGTTTTAAAGGTCCTGCAGCACAGACACCCTGCTGCTAAAGCTGCTAACACGACAGCCATAGAAATTAGCTTAGAGACACAAAACGGCCCAGTCAGCTGCAGAGCTAATGATGCTGGAGAGTTGGCAGCAAGAAGGAGGAGAGTTAAAAGCTCCCTAATAATATCAAACGCTTGCTTGTGGATCAATTTCTTCTTCTTGTACCTCTCCGACTCGACTCGACCCACCTGCCAGCCTTTTGCATTAAGAACAACTGTCAAACTTTGCATTTAAAGAGTCATGTATTAGCTGCAGCCTCAAACAAGTAAAGTCTGGTTCTTATGGCGAGTCTGACCTGCTTGTGTCCACTTTAACTTCGCTTAATCCTAAAATGTTCGAGAATCACAGTGAGCGTCTCGAGATTCAGCCGAGTAAGCTCTCAGCATATCACAAAAAGAAAAACACTTCTTACTGGCAAATTCTTTCAATAAGTTGATGTGAAATGGAAACAGTTGAACTTATCTCAGCCCCACTGGGAGTTTAAGACTCAATATGAGATGAAATGAGTTGTTAGGATGATTTATTTTTTGTGTGTGTGCTGCTGCAGAACCAGCTGATACTCACAGATGAGGGCGAGGAGGAACAGCGTGTGTAGAGGAGATGTGTGGTTACTGATAGATTGAGGGAGCAATGACAGAATCATTATGGTAATGCTCTCTCAGTTGCTCTTTCTTTCCCTCATTCCTGAACTACAATCTGAGCTGCAGATTGCCGTTTCCCAGGCTGCTCAGAGTCAGACAGCCGTCGCAGACGCGCTGATAGTGACTGGCATCCCGGCCATTTTCACAAATGAATGGAGCTTTCACAAATGATCTGTCACTCCTTCTCTCTGCTGTGCTCGTCTTGGTACGATAACATGTCTCTCTCTCTCTTTCTCTCTTCGCACCAGGACTTGTACACAACAACGCACAGTAACAGTAACTACACACGTTCCAACTGTCATCTGCCACCTCCTAGCAGTCGACTCAGATCTCCGTGCTCGGCTTCCTGAGGTGTGTTAGCTGGATAGGGTGGGGTAGTGTAGCTAGGGGAGGGGAGGGGGCATTTGACCGTCTGTTGCTGGCATGGAGGGCGCCGGCAGGTCCCAGCGGGCGTCGCCCTGCCTGCCCCTGAGCAGAGACTCACCGCGGGGTCGCTCACGTGCCGCATACAGGCCAGTGTGGCGGTTACAGTTGACCACATGCCCAAAGTGCTGCATGTCCTTTTTTTTTTACATAATGTAGGCCAACGCTACCGGTAGCCTAACGATGCCAGCGACACAGACAGGGAGATTTTTATGGTTGCGGTTGTTTTCCTTAATGAGTTTTTGCACATTCTGTTTGTCGGTGATGTCTCCTTTTCAACTACTCCTGTTAATATTAATTAACTGCACATAAACAACCAATATACAGTGTTTCCATCATAGCCTCGTGACTTTTAATGACATTTTTGTAGCATATAAGCTACAAAAGAACGTCCTCTGAAAACCTTTGAGGTGATTTTATATCTAATTTGGCATCATTAATATTTTTTATAGACATGGGAACAACTTATTAGAGCCAGTTGGGGTCACTAATGTAGTGCCAGATCTTAAAAGGCTTGCCCCAGCTTGGTTTTATTGACTTTTCTGTAACAATCTTTCTGAATTGGCTTTGACCTCCCTCTATTAAAGGTTTTGTTTCACACCGCTTTTCATCTCCTCACTCTTCTAAATTTCTTTTTGTCCTACTTAATGCATCATGAGTACGGGAGAAGCGAAATCAAAGCTCATACAAATAACTTTTAACTGGATCTGCAAAAGTCTCTCGTTTCTGCTGATGTCTCTGATTGACCTACAACCACAGACTAAAGCCTACAACAGCAAATGAGGCCGTCAAAGTGAAGATAAGCTATTTCTAAATGGTGTAACTCTTTACCTTCAGGAGGCAGTGGCCAGTTGTAGGCAAGGCACTGCAATTTTATTTGTTGGCTATGGCCCATTTTTACAAACGGTTTGTCTCAAAGAGCTTTGCAGAGCATCCTCAGCCCTCACATAGACTGAGGAGAAAGTGTGATAACCCAGATGTTGTATACAAACAAGAAAACAGTTTATAACACAGAATATAGGGAAATGGTAAATAAACGGGGGCTTTAACAACTGTTTATTTACAGTTTTGTCAACAGCTAAAGCCGTTGTTGTGTTTCAGTGACATGATGGGAAGGTTAGCCAGAAGAAACTAATGTTGGTGGTTGCAGGCTCAGTCTTAAGGCTATATAGGCCTACCCATCATCACTAACACCCAAGCTCTCATTGGCCGTCACATGTGGCCCTCACTGATGAGAGAGATTGTGATATGGGTGACAGGTTATGGTGACATCACCCCCACATTGCTAACCAAAGTCAGCATGCTAAAAACCACAAGCCAGTAATTGTGCAGAGAGACACATGGGGAGACTTTCAGCATCAGATTTTGAAGCCTTGGCCGAAGGGAAAATTGGCTCGGAGAACACTGAGCAAGAAAAATGTTGTTATATGGAATCTGACTGCGTCTGCTGAATCCAAGATTTTTATGTTTAACATTGCGAAACGCTGTGATACAGCAAATCTGAATGCCAACAATCCTTCACAGCTCTCCCACAATCCAAAGGGCTCTCCCTCTCCTCCTCTTGTGGCGATGGCCATGTGGGAGCTAAGTCACTGTGCAGCCCAGGATTTTATTGATCCATTATGGAGGAGTCCTCTGGCTGCTTCCCTCGTTGCCTATGAATCATCTCGGCAACTGTGTGGTGGTGCATTGCCCTGCATCGCACCGTCATACGTGAAGAAATTTGATATCCAGGAAAGAGCGTTAAAGATATGTGGACTTAACCTCCTGCAGCCTCTCTGCTTCTTCCCTGTTTTTAAGGCCTCGCTGTAATACTGAGCGTGAATAATCGCCGTGCTGACTGGCATGATAGCAACTTAACACTCTCATTAATTTGAGTGACAAAAGCATTGATTACAACTCTAATTTCCCTTTTCACGCCTGCAATATTTTACTATGTGGAAGCCGGCAATTCAGATAGAACGACTAAAGCCTTGAATGAATTAGTATTTGACTTATTACACAAAAGGAAGAACAAGTGTGAAACAAAGGAGACAGTAAGGAAGAGAGTTTTGTAAAGGGATTTGTTTTTACATTAGTGATGGTGGAGAAAGAGAGCGCTAAAAAAACTTGCTTTGTTCCTCTCATTCCCCCACGCTCTCTATTAGTGGTTGCCGTTAGCAGATTTTCACTCCTTACATGAGATCATCTGGAGCCGTGCTCATCAAAGTCCAATTTTATGCTGTGCAGCAGAAAATGTGGCATCATCTGGAAGCCTATGTGCAGCTTGGTCGGTTGCATACGGTCTAATATGGAAAAGTCTGCCAATATTTGCGGCTAATACAGCCTTAATATATCGGCTGATATGTGTATAATTCCATACTTACTAGCTGATCTATGTGGTATTTGTAATGAATATTGATCCACTTATCTCTTTAACCTATAAAACTTATTCAAAACAACAATTTGAGTGGGTTTAAGTGACTGTTTGTAGTCATTTTAACCCACGTATTATGGCTTAAATAAAATAATCTTTGATATTTGATCTTTTTATATGTCAAGAGTCAAAGGTCCCTTAAGTAGTTGGAGGAAATGAGCCAGTGATACAGTTTAACAGTGCCTCATCTTCTTTGTTTGTTCCTGTTCTTTTTATTTATGAGCAGCTAATGAACAGGAACCTGCTATTAATTATTTTATGGATTAGTTTTGTATACGTCTATAAAAAAATATCAGTAAATAGTGAATATTTAGACCCAAACAGGTTCCCTTCGGCCTCATTTAAAATCAAGTGAACGAAAGAGAAGCAGCAAGTTTTCACATGTGAGAAGCTGGAACCAGTTCGCTTCTTGAATTATTTAAACGATCCATCAATTATCAAAATTGATGTTGAGTTGTTTTTTTTTTTCACATTTTACAACTGATTTAATGCCAAGAATTAAAAATAAATTTGTGTTTGATAAACGCTCAGACACTAAACATGCCTTTGCAATAAGACAAATCTACAGGTGCACAGGTGAACATCAGTCCGTCGGTCCAGGCAGGAGGAATTCAAATCTGTTTCCTCTCTGTCTCTCTCTCGGCTCGTTGCTCTGTGCTGCATTACACTCCATCTCTCCCGCCTTCTCGCTGCCTGTCACTTTGTCATCCGTGGCCCTCACACATCTGCCTGGTTGTGATAATAGCTACCCCTGTCAACAAGAAGCAGGGGAGGGCAGCAGAACGCCAAAGGGCCAACACAGCTCACACACACAAAACGCACACCGACACACAAACACAGCACAAGCCACACAGCCTCAATTAAATTACAAAACGTGTTCCACCGGCCTGATGATTGCAGGATCGGTAAATGTTTGCCTGCTCAATGAACGCTTGGTTGCTGCCCGGAGCCGGCGAGTTAGTTAGCATGCAGGGTGTTCATGGAAGGCTGAACAGGCAAGTGGGGAAAAAAGAAAAGGATGAGGAGGACGAGAGGAGAACAGACAGAGTAGAGAGAGAAAGAGAGATGTTATAGAGTGAGCCACCAGTCTGTGAATTCACAGCCAACCTTCACCGACTGTCCTCAGTGTTTTTTTTTCCCCTCTTCTCTTTTATTTCCAGCACAGAGAGGGTTTGTTTAAAACAAAAGCACTGATGAGTCTCCAAACAAACCTACTGATGTCAGGAGCTGCTGGAGCCACAGGACTATTTTTTTTTTCTTTTTTAGGTACTTATACTGAAGACCACTTCAACTTTAATCAGAGTAAAAACCAATTCATGAATTCTTTGTTTGCCACAGAGTTAAACTTTAAAAACTTGAGTCCGAACTTCACATGCACCACTTTAATGTCAGTTTCAACAACTGCAGTGTTTTGGTTTTTTGTCCAAATTCTTGAAAAACAAACGATATCCCTGTATGTCTGGAGCTAATTAGCAAATATTACCATGTTAAAGGGATAGTTCAACATTTTGGCAAATTGGCCTATTGCCAAAATCCCTATACTGTAGTTTTAGGAGTGAGATAATAACAGGAGGTACTGTAAATGCAGAGACTGCTTGCCGAAAAACTGCCCCCAACGGGAACGTGCATTAGCTGTGTTGCATGAATTTGCCTCTAAAACAACTCTGTCTCGTAACGTTCCGTTATTATCTCATAGCGTGGTGAATGTGCAGGTCACAACTTATCCACAAGAGAGTTTTGGAGTTGTTGGATTGTGTATTTGATGAGTTTGATGAGGGAAACCAAGAAATCCCATGAGACTCACAGCTCTGCTCTGCCGTTCAAAAAATAGCTTGCACCGACAGTTAAAGGTAACGAACCTACTGCTAAAACTATAGGGATTATAGCAATGGGCCAATCTGCTAAAATGTTAAAAACTATCCCTTAACACTTTAAACAAAAATGGAAAATGATAGACCTGTTGTCATTGCCAGCAAAGCCAGCTATGCCGAAGTAGCAACCAGGAATTTTCTAGAAAGTTCAACACAAACGTGACATTGTAGATAAATTGATTTTAAACTGTAATGGATCTAATCTCATCTGCAGATTAGTCGCCTGATTTTAATTCCATCAGCTCTCATGGTCATATTTACGTAGGGAGTGAGGAAACAGAGTCTCATGAAACATAGATGTTGATTTATCACTAAAAAGGTTTGACCTTTTGAAGAGACAGATTTAATTTGCTTATCTAAGACCAAAAGCTAACGGCTTCACATTAGCTTCAGCTGAAAGTTGTTTTTGCACAGACAGCAGGGCGCATGAGGACTGTGGGTTTTGATCTCCACTTCTCATAGTAGTGCAGTTACAAAGACGTTGCTTCGTCTTCTAGATAGAAGAGTGTTCCCGGTAACATCTGAGTTTTGTTAAAAAAAACAAAAACAAAACGAAAAATCCACATCTGTCCTTTTCAGAAAAAAAATCAAGAGTCTGTGTCAAATCGAACCCTTCAGGACAGATCGCTTTCTCAGTGTGCAAAATGTGTAAGTGATACCATCCATCTTCGGTGCGCTCTGCCCCTGTGGGTCCTGCTGAGTCACATATTCCAGGGCATCAGAGAGAGTGTGTGTGTGTGCATGAGTCTGTGTGTGTGTGTGAGAAAGAGAGAGAGTGTGAGTGCATGTGAATGAGCAGGCATTCCTACCTTTGTGGTTGTGTGTGTGCATCTGTTAGTGTGTATCTCATTCTTCTTAGTTGAAAGGTCTTTGGCATCAGCTGCCACTTCCTGGCCTGTTTCTAAACCGGGCGAACTAGACAGGCTGTTCTGTCTCTTCTGCGTCTCCCAGACAACCGCTGGGGGGGGGAAACTGGGGAGTCAAAGGGACAGAGTGTATGTGTGTGTGTGTGTAGCCGTCCCGGGGATGTTTTGCTGCTGATTCAGAGGCTTGATATAGAACAGAACACCCAATGCTTTTTGAATGCGTTCGCTGCATGTGTGGTGCGTTTGTGTTCAGTTTTTTTCGAGTCGACTGCAAAAAACTTTCGCGGTCCCCAGAGGATGAATCCTTAATGACTTCTGAGACCCTCTTTATGCTTCTGTCTAGTGCTGTAAAGAGCATATATAAAGCTGCACAATAAACTCAAGTCTTCCTCATAGATGCGGGTTATTAGCAAAGTTGTGCCTCCCATTTTTCACCCGTCCCACAATTTAGTTTCCTGCCATGTAATCAACTTTACAGCCACACAGCCCTCCCTGTGTAGCTGTAGAGGTTTAGCTTTGTTCTGTGCCGACAAACCAAGGGGAGATTAAGTTTTTGAGATCCCCGCACTCACCGCTGAAAAATGTCTATAAAACAAATGAGCCAAAGGTACCGAGAGAGACAGATGGTGGTTTTAGGAGAAAATTACAAACCGACTAAACTCGGTTACTGAGAAATTTGATAAAATGAGGTGAAATGAGATAACTGAGAAATGTGATGAGTGTTTTCCTCTCATGGGTGTGCGTGTTTTTTTTTTTTACTGCAGCCAGGTGTTGAATTATATGAGATGGTGACGCAGCATTTTTCCTGTGTGTGTCCTCTGGTCACAGTATGTCGCCGAAAGCTGTAAAGCTGAGCCGTGCAAAAACCTTTTCTCTTTCACTAACACGCAGTGACGTTTTTTTCCTCAGTCATCCCTGCACCCACTCTCACTCTTAGTGCAGCACATTCCTCCTTTCTGTCCCGTCTCGCACTTCATACTTGAAGCTCAGAAGGAGGAGGAGGAGGAGGAGGAGGAGAAATCCAGCGCATGCTGCAGACGTCTGCACGTTGGAAGCATATCGTATGATATCAAGAATGCTTTCCTACCACGCAGCAGACCTTCCCCTTCTGCATGACACACTGATGTGGGTTTGTCTAGGTCAGAGCCAAAACTGTACCGGGCCTTTAATGCACTCAGGTCGAAGCTATTTACCCAGTGTCTGCAAATTTTGACTCAGCATGTGTCTCAGGTCCCAGAACGGGGCCGTGTTCATGTCGTCAGGAGTGGATGTGCTGTTATAGCTGCTGCACCGCTTGTTCTCCAGTCCTCTAAAACAATTACACGCTGACTCAACGTTTTGATCTCGCGGGCCCGCCGTCCAAATGCTTAAAAAACACTCGCTCTATTTACTATAATTGAGATTTAAGATGCTATAAAATTAGATTATTATGTGCTGATGAGTCCGCTCCTGGCTGTGTCTGTCAAACACGCTCAGCCAGTGGGGAAACAGCTGGAAATCGGATGATAAGAATAAATAATGCAAAATAATTCAGGTGCAAATAAGATTATATAAACCACCTCCTGCGGCTCCAAATATACTGTGGTTCCAATTTTTAATTATTAATGACTTTAAAGAAAGTCATCGTCATTGTTTTTTCTCTTCATTCTTTTTTGTCTATTTCTGGAAGCTGTCAGCTGTCGTTTCTATGAGAGAAGCCTGTTTACTGTAACCTGCTGTGATATGCGTGTCCTCCTGCAGCAACACAACGACATTGTGACACATGAAAGAAATTCATACAAATCACTGCAACTTTATATTGATAGAGACTAAGGTTATAGGGTAGGATTATGATCATGGCAAATAAACTACATCCTATTACGTAGGTCAGTGGTTCACAACCTTTTTTGACCTCATTGTGACATCACAAGAAGCAGCTCAGATATTTTTATATGCTGCATTTTACAATACTTTACTTTACTTTACTTTATTTGGGTGGGGCAGTGCACATTAATGAACATATAAAAACATGTAAATGTGCCAGTTTATAGCAGCAATACAATACAATAAATATTTATTGTCCACCATGTTGGAAAACTGCCTTTGCCATTTGCCATTGTCATTTTATTTGAACTTGATTTATATTCGAGAAAGCGAAAATATAAAAATACAGTTGTTTAAGATAATGTGTGATGTTTTTAATCATAATTTTAAAAAGAATAGTAAAAAAGAATATTTTTATCAGTAGTGTTTTTTTTTTAAATCAACTAGACATTTCAGGCGACCCCATTTGACCCCATTTGTCTAGACATAGTTGCAACAGTTAACAAGAAGAGTACAAAGTGTTGATGTAATACGCTAACCATTTCTTGCTTGTGGCTTAGCTTTTAAAGAAGAGACATTAGTGATACCCGTCTTCCTCTCATCTTGGCAGAATTTTGAACTTTTCCTTTAAGTTTTGGCAACAGAGAGGTTGTGAAAGCCATGGAAGCCTGATGCTCTTCACAGCCACCCACACCTTTGACCTGTTCATCCTGCTACATACATTTTTTGCATTAGTAACCATAAGGTGCTGCTTGGTCTAATATGATCTTGAAGTGTGTTTACTTCCTGTTTTTAGCTCATTCTCGTAGCTTTCCAGCTCCTGCGGCCACCTCACACACAGTGTTGCTGCATCACGCTGCAGAAACGGAGACGTGGGCTGCAGGTTGCCTTTCAGTTATTCTATCATCTAATAATTTAAAGCTCTGCTGTGGAAAGTCTGCCCCTCGCTGTTAACCTGAGAGTGACCTCAGACGCTAGAGAGTGAACTGAGACAGTAAAACCCAGGAAAACCACTCAGCAGACCTCGTATTAACGGGGTGCCGGAGTGAGGAAGTGCGAGAGTGAGATGATCCGCAGCCGAGACTGTGATTGATTATGTTTGTTGCTACGGTGTGTTTGGCTTAACGGACCCACATCAATCACTAATATGGATCCTTATGGACTTCAGATATGCAAGCAGCTCCTCTAAATCGCACATCTCCACTTGCAACCCACAGTTTACGTATTTCCCTTCGGTATGAAGCTCAGTCCACTGCAGAAGTTCAATCTTTTCCACCCTGGTTTGCTCCTATGCTGCATATATGAAGTAGGTCATGCTGTATGTAGCCTGTAAAATATAGTACGGAGATTTCCATGTGTGCATGTATTTTTCATGAGCCTCACCGTGTGTGCATGTGTATGTGTTGGGAGGTTTGTGTGCCTCTGTCTTTGAGCTGAGCAGGGACGTCTTCCCTGGAAATCTCTCTCTGAGTTTCTGTTCCTGTGTCGTTAATTAGAAAAGGGGAAGAGAGTGAATGGAGGAGCGCTGGAGAAGCCTGTAGGGCGGTGCAGTACAGTAAACCCAGAGAAGGAGGAGGATGATGGTGGTGGGAGTTGAAAGAGAAGGGGAAGTGAGACGAGAGGTGGGTGATGAGCTGGAGGTGGAGAGAGAGGGAGGATCAGAGGGAGAGGGAGAGGGAGGGAAATCCCCATGCCAAGAGGATACACACAGAAACGCACACTGCTTGATGACTAGGAGAATCACAATGAGACGACCTGTGTGGCCTCGAGTCTTTAAGACGAATGGAAGACGTGTATTTTAATCTACAGCTCTGCGCTCACTGCTGCTCAACATCCACACCTGTCACGAGAAGATAAAACAAACAATACAGAAACAATCTGAATCGTGCTCAGTCGGGAATTGAGATTCTTGACGTGAAAAGATTTTTTTTTTGTAAAAAGCCAAGTTTGACAAATTAGCATGAGATGAAACTTTAATGATTCCTGTGGGCAAACTCATATCTCTGTGTCATTCAAAGCTGGAGCAGAAGATGACACAGAGATATGAGCAGAATTTATAACTATTGTTGGGCGGGGGGGTGGGGGGGTGATAAATAATGAAAGCGCAAATTGTGAGTGTTTCAACCGTGAGTGAACTAATGAGCATGATATAGATTAGAGTAATGCATTATAGATGTGTAAATACAGAGATCAATCATGCACCATAACGAGCTTCTATCTGCAGGTGCACAGCTGTTTAGCTAAAAACCTTCCAGTGCAGAGTGAAGACAGCAGATTGCTTGAAATTAATTATGATGATGAGATCCCGTCAACAACAGTTCAATAACGCCGAAGGTTTCTAAAACAATCGATAATGAGAATAAAGTGACAGTGGAAAAACATACAAATAGTTACACTACATATCTGACAAACTGTGTCAGTAGTGGCTTGTAGTATTCAAATCACATGGCGTTCATCATTCATGATCTTTTTGGAGCATTCAGTCATCATTTACCTCGAACAGTTGACATTATAGATATTAAAGGAATAGTTCACCAAAAAATGAAATTCACCCTCATGTTGATGAATACTCCGGAGTAGTTTTTTATTCCTCAAAGTGAATCTGGAGACCCGGGAGGCCGGTTCCTAGTCCAACGAAATCCATATATGAGAGTCAACAGCGGCTGATACAAAAATGTCCATAAAACTACACAAAAACCTTTAAATCTTCCTCCACACTGCTTGTCCACTGCAATCCAAGTGTCCTGAATGGATATAGTCCAGAGTTTACTCGAAACAACATCATTGTTTAGGCTGTAAAAACGTCCTACATGACGTCGTTTCTAGTAAACTCTGGACTATTTCCCTTCAGGACACTTGGATTGCAGCAGACAAGCAGTGTGGAGGAAGATTTAAAGGTTTTTGTGTAGTTTTATGGATGTTTTTGTGTCGGACCCTATTGACTCTCATATGTTGGACTACGAACCCCCCATCTCGGGTCTCCAGATGCACTTTGAGGAATAAAAAACTACTTATTCATCAATAATCAGTCAATAATAACACTCTCAATAACAACATTTTTTGGTGAACTATTCCTTTAAATGACATTCATGTGTCTTTTTCTCCTCGCTTGCCGAATGTGAGCAGCAGCGTGAGCCCGTGAGGTCATGCAGGTGGTGGTGGTGGCGGAGTTACACCTGGCACCACGAGCAGGTGGAAATGCTGAGTGACAGCTAATCTCCCACATAAAGAAAAGTGTGGCGCATCCTGTGATCTAATTTAGTGATTCGCAAATCTCTACTTAGTAATCACATTTGCTGTAAGTATAGGACCGAGTCTGAGTGTGAACAGCTGGTGCAGTCGGCTCCAGTGAAGAGCTACAGTACTACACTGTAAAAGACCTTGTGTGGTTTTGAATATTTTCTCAACTGCTGTTTGCAAGGTCAAGAGGGAAACTGTGAGAAGAGGTGTATAGAAAGAAAAAAGCTGTAGAGCAATAGCTGCAGAAATGCGTGATGTGAAATGTAGTGTCAGTGTTTACAGTTAAAGTTAGTTGTCAAAACAGATTCTGACTTGAAACTTTATAGACCACGTGTTTTACCCCAGGGTGGAGAGCGGGGTCAGAGGAAGAGAGAAGGAGAGAGGGAGGGGGTTGGGGGTTAACTCAAATGGATCTTTTGTCTGTGGGCATATTTAGGCTAAAATTAGCTTGTTTATGTGATTTGTAGCATTCCTACAGGCATAAACACAACCGCATGACGGGGCCGAGGGTCTCAGCGCAGCGATGTGAGGCGAGACTAATCAGAGCAACTGCGAGCGAACCTTCTGCAGATTTCATGATGCATTGTGTGAGCTTCGTTCAGTATCAGATCTGAGGCGAGTCTGTGTGAAGCAGAACAAACTGATGGCTGTAAACGTTCATATCATCCTCCTGCGGTAGTTTATAATACTTAACTGTGACAGGAAACGAGACAGATATTAAGACGTCCAATACTGAGAGCAACTATTTCCATCTGATACCAGTGAGTAAAGTTTGTGTGTCACACTGTCGTCAGTGATATTCTGGTGTTTTACGTCACTAAATTATAATCCAGGGGCCCATTTCACCAGATTTGTGGCATGAGATCATTTCCTCTTGCTCACTTTGACATGTTTCAGTTGTGATGACAAAAAGCTGGAGTTGAATTTTTTCGTTTTTACTCAGCATGGACTCATGAGAACCAGCATGACCTTTCTACACGAGCCTCAGTGCTCATTTGAAGTTAACGTTACGTTATAATGACATAACATTCTGTATTTTCATTATTTGTTTTATGTTCACTTAAATTCTCAAACTATCCTTTATCTTACTTGAGACTTTATATGTGTATATGGACACTTTTATTAGGTGGTTGTGTCATAGATTCAACAACAAGGTCCATATTGGCGCTCTATTAGGTTGAGATCTGGTGAGAGTGCAGTGAACTCACTGTCATGTTCAAGATACCAGTTTGAGATTATTTGAGCTTTGTGATTTGGACAGGAGCCGTCAGAAGATGGTTTGGAGTGGTCATAAAGGGGTTGGACATGGTCAGCAGCAGCAACACTCAGGTCAGATGTGGTGTTTAAGTTGGTGGGACGCGACTGAGGGGACCAAGAAAAATATAAAAAATGAACCAGGCAACATTTTTCTCATCTTCTCTTGTCCGATTTTAGTGAGAAAGCGCAAATTGTGGCCTTGGTTTTATATTCAAAGTCACTTCAGTCACATTTCACCCCCGTCACGATGCTTGGTTTGACCTCTGCAGATCATCGAGACCATGTCTACAGTTGCTGCCCTATGATTGGTCTATTAGATATTTGAATTAACAAGTCGTTCAACAGGCGTATCTAATTTAAAAAAAAAGTGTATCACTGCTAATTTATATACTAAGGATTGCAGAGAGGATATTCATACTGCACAGTTGGTTTTGCACTTGACATTGACACATGCATGTTAAGGTGTCAGGGCTCAATCATCTGGGTTTCATCATAAATTGTCAGGAAATTGAAAAGATAAAGAAGAGGAAGTTCCCACACATCAGACAGATGGCAGGGGAGTTGTTTAGTGGTAAACATGTGAAGTGTCAGGAAGCTTGATTGTGGGGGATAAAGTTTTTTCAAGAATGGAAACATGAGAAGAGGAAGTGACACAGTCAGTAAGATCTGTTCTTGTACGTGTACGTGTACAACTACCACTGCTCAGCGCAGAGATCAGTGTCTTACAACTTGTCATCGCTCGCTGTAAAAGTAAAAGTACATTAAATCAGATGAGTATCAGTGCGTGTGGGAGTTTCCCACGCTGCCCTCCGTCTTCCTACCCTCCTCTAACTCGAGCCAAGTGGGCATTTCCCACAACGTGGTCGTGTCTCAGTTTGTGCATGAAAGAGCAGAAAGCAATGCATGCAAATTGGCAAAACAAAAAAATGTGTTTAATTCCCAAAAGTGAGTTAAAAGTTTCTTTGGGGGTTTTTTTCTCTCTACACATGGTTGAGTTTCACTGTTTGAGCCAGTGTTTGGCTTCTACATGGTCTCCTTAGGAGAGTTTAGAAGTCTCTTAACCACAAGAGCACATTAAACACAGCGACGGCCCCGCTCTCTTTGATTCAGAGTGCTTCGTAAATACCTTTTAGGCCTGTACACCTCTCCTCTTACCAGGATTTACTGAAGCATGGGAACTGATAATGGTTTAATTCATCGAGTAATATGACCCTCCTCTTGCTTTCTCTTCTTTGTCTCCACTTCTTCCTTATGTAACTGGCGTCTGCTGCCTCCACGCAGTCTCTATAGAGTCTCTGCGTTGTGCTTGAGTTATTCAGTCAACCGGTGCTTTGGTTTTTATGCACGCTGCTGTAAACACTCAATCTTGCTGTGCCCTTAATAACTAGAGAAATGGCCCAGTTACTGCAGGTGCTGGAATCTGTTGTTTACGAGCTACTGGGGTGATCAGTGTTTTCACAGGTTACGTCTCCATGCCTCTACAGTTGCCTTTATACGGCCTGGCCCCAAACTGTGTATTTATAGGATGTGTAAAAGCTGCATTGCTGTTTGCATATATAATAACACGGCGTGCTCAACACTGTCTCCACTCTGCCTCGATGTGGCTGCCCATAGATTTATATGCTGCCTCTGTAATTGGCCCTTGTTTGTCTGTTTTTTTCTGAGGCGTCTTTCTCGCTGCAAGTGAGGGGATTTGTAATGATGGATCAGTCAGGCTGTGCGTTGTGTGTGTGTATACGTTTGTGCGTGTTAATGGTAGTGTGTGTGTGCGAGGCTGCAGAAGTGATCATTATGACTGGGCTGTGTCCTTGTTTTTCTCTTTAAACGACCCTGCGCTCTCCAAATTACACCGCGCTCTGCTCCACCATTGTGCCTGTGAGAGCAGGCTGTGGGGATTACAAGTAGCACTGTGTGAACCGGGCCATAGCCATTTGTTACCACTGTGCACACCGTGTCATACGTTTTTTTTTCTTCCGCAGGTGTGTCGGAGCTATACGCAATGTGCAGCTCTATGAAACAGACAGAAAAGCACTTATTAAAGTCATTCAGTCACAAAATACATGTGTCTCACAGCACACCTGTGGCTCCTCCTCACTCACCGAATCTCACCTATTCTCACGACTCGCACGATTCACCTGAGCTTCATAAAGCAGCGTTAGAGCAATAAGCTGTAATCACTTCTGCTGCACTGTTAATAATAATAATAATAATACTAATAATTTGACTCATATACTCTAGCACCAAAACAAATGGTATACGACGGAGGTGATGAGGGACACGATGGAGCCGTGTCCGTGCGGCAAACTCTTGATCCACTTCTGCCTTGTTATATATCTCTCTCCTACGGTGGCCCTAAGGGCTCAACTCATAGCAGATAAAGAAAAACACATACAAAAACAACAATGTGCAACAAGTTCAGAAAATAACTTGCTGTGTTTCCTGTTGTCTGTCACTTCTTTGTGTCCCTATAGTTGCAAACACTTGTGTATTTCCAGTGTTTCATAAGTTTGCATTTGTGTCTCTGCAATCATGTTTTCATAAGTTGCAGTGTACTGATCCCTCAGAGCCACCGTACTCTCTCCATGTTTACTGCATGTATGTCAATATTAACGCACGTCTAGTTAAAGGGTACATTCAAACTTTACCTGCTTGCTTTTGGTTTATTGAACTTGCTTTAGTCTGTTTATATGGCTGATATTTATTTACAGCTTGGTGATTATTTGTGTATAAAGACATTTGGTGTGTGGGCAGGAGTGTAGCCTGAACACTTTGCCTCTGTCTATCACAGAGCAGACAAACAACCTCACACACTCACATTCACACCTATGGGCAGTGAACTTAATGTGTGTGTCTTTCAACTGTGGGAGGAAGCCAGAGAGCCACTGCTTAATAGTTTATATGATAAACAGGGATGTAACAGTCATTTTCATGATTAATTTTTGTTTTGTTTTGCCCTGTTTATATAATATTTTTAGTTAGAATAATGATGAGCACCAGAATAATCTGTGTGTGAATCCATAAATAACCGGTTGATGTTTTTAATTTCAGCCTTAAAAGACATAATCGCTGTTAGACTGCGGTGGTTCAGCTTGTTGTGTGTCAGGACTGATCGTCCTCTCAGCTCTGCTTTATCACCTGGGAAATGTCCTGAGGTGCTGTGGACATTCAAAGATGAATCTCCCTTTGTCTGTGTATGTTTTCAAGGACAAAGTGGAGCGAGCAGCACTTTCAATCAAATAGGTGCGAAAGGAGAAAAAAAAAGAAAAGAAAAAGCAAATCTCAGTAAACTTCCATCATGTTCCTGTATATGTTAAATGATGCAGCAGTAAAGAGTTGCTTTACAGATGATTTGTTTGAGCAGCTAACTACAAACAGCCTCTGAGCTGCAGAGGATGAAAGCTGGAGTCCTGAAAGGCGCTGGATGTTTGTTTCTGTAGGCATAATTGGGGTAAATTAATTGCCTCTCTCATGCAATAACCTTCTAGATTGAATGAGCTTCTTGCTTTCCAATACTGCTGGGAACTCTGATTTAGAAAGCAGCGTTTAATGCAACCAGTGCAGATGATTAAAGGATTTGAAGGGTTTTATATCCCCCCTTATTTTAGGGACATGTTACTGATCATAAAATAGTCATTACGTTTGATCTGATTTGACCTTTTGCAATTTTTAAGTACTCTTAAGAGGTGCATTTACGTGCCAGACTTGAATTTCTGTGTACATTAAAGTGAAATGCACTGGAAAAAGTGTGTATATTTCAGCCTTAGTGTGTGTGTGTATGTGTGTGTTTATATGACTTGAATGATATAAAACAAGTGCAGCCTGCACATTTGCAGCTGGAGGTGCGACTTAGATGCCAACATTTTAGAAAATCCAGGACAGACAGAGGCGATGAGAAGAGGAAGATTTATGTAGATGAGACAGGAAACAAGTTTTTTTCCCCCCCTTTTCTGTTTTTGAGGGAGCGTTCAACCCTCTGGTGCAGCGGGATGCCACTTGCTGCATGTATGTACACACATACACACACTTGGCAGGTTCATAGACATTCATGGACGAGCTATTTTGATTGAGCTGATAAATAGCACGGGCCAGAGAGTCTCATGGTCTAAATACCTTCTTGTGGCGGGTAATTGCATGCAGCTGTGTGTGAATACAACTTGGCAGCGCATGTATGTAAGTGTGTACTCTTTTTTTGGGTGTGTGTGTGTGTCTGTGTGTGTGAAATTGGCAAGAGGGAGAAGAATAGCAACTGAGCTGGAAAAAAAAGAAGAAAACTTGTGAAAGAGAATGTATAATTTTGTTTAAAGTTAGAGAGCAACAGATGGAGAGAGTGAGAAAGTGAGTGAGATGGAAGTAGACAGATAATGAAGGATGCATTAAACAGCACAGGTACAGACACACACAAAGGTATTTACATGGAAACAAGGTTCAAGTAATGAAACGTCGCAATCGGTGAAGTCGCCCGAGTGATGGATGTGGCCTCAACTATAACCTGAATATGTCGCTACCTCCTCTGTCGGACGTTATAAATGGCATGAGCACAAACCGATGAGTCATCATACATTATTTTCAGACTGCAAGAATATGAATCTCTGTATTGTGTCCCAAGACAAATAAAGCAAGTCCACATGTAGCGTGTTTTAGTGTGTAGTAGTGCAATGTAGTGTTTATTTCTCCAGCCTGAGGGGTTGTTATGGTTTGTTGAAGCATTTAACTTTAGCATTTAGCCACTGCTTCTTGATCATATTCCCCGAAGCAAGAGAGAAAAATAGTTCCACAGTTTGTTTGTTTTTTGTGTGTTAAATAGATAGTTCAACATTTTGGCAAATTGGCCCATTGCCATAATCCCTATAGTCTTAGCAGTAGGTTTGTTACCTTTAATTCTCGGTGCAAGCTAGTTTTAGAACGGCGGAGCAGAGCCGTGAGCTGCTCAGAGCTAGCATAAAGCATAAAGAGTGGAAACAAGGGGAAATAGCCACATTAGCTCTTTTTGTGTGGATTTCCCACCATGAGCCAGGCTAACTGAGCTTTATAGAACAGACATTTCCTTATAAGTTTCTCCATAGTTTTATTGAAAAACACTGGCATCTTTTAAACTGATGTGTGTAGAAGGCATATTGATGACCCACTGACCTACAGATAGCCATGCAGTGACACTCTACTATTGATCCTCCGGTTTCCCCTCGGGCATCATCCAAGTTTCATTTCACCTCATTACAGGGCATCAGTGGCAGAGAACATCTTTAATGCTAAAATTCAATAGCTTTGTTTTTGTGCCCTTTCACATTAAGAGAAAAAAAAAAACACTACTTCAAAAACAAAGACGGCTATAGTCGATGCCAAGCGGTTTCTTAATAAGCTGCATACGGTTTTTATTCTCCAGTGGCAAAGAGAAAACACATTCTGCTCTGTATTTAGAGGGTGTAAATGGGTTTGTTGATCAATAACAATGAGTCAGCAATGAATCAATAGTAATGTCGCCATGTAATGAGTTTTTTCCCTTTTTAAAGTTCAGTTTCTGGCTCTGAATCTGCTCCCTTGTGCACATTTTCTTTACTATTTCAAAGAATAGCATGACATTTACGAGCATTTATTGTTTGTTTTTCTATTTTTGACATTTTTTGATACCACTCTTATATCTGTGACTGAACAGGGAGCTGTAGCCAAGATAAACAGCCCACCTGGACCCGTTTAAATTACCCCTTGTAAAACCACATTGTATTCTTTTGATTGTGAGCTGTGAGCACAAACTTTTTTTTTTTTCTTTTTTTTTTACTGCTGCTGCAATTTCTCTGTTGTTGATAGACGTTGATAAAGAGCCACAAGTTCAGGTTGATGCCCCTTCAAAGCTCTTTGCTCTGGAGCATTTCTAACAAAGGAGGGATTATTTTTCATGTTTCTTGGGAGAAAGTCAAAACAATATCCATCCTGGCAAATGGGGCCCAACACTTCAAACAGTTTTCTATAAACTCACATCACAATAGTGGGATCAGCGCCCGGTGTTATCTGAGGAGCTGCCCAGTTACCGTGCCAGAGACTTTCTCTCTGTCCATACACTCGCGCCTGTTAAGAAACACATTTTTATTTTTAGATTGTTTGTATGTTTTTAGCACCAACAGCAACACAAATGCTCATTAAGATTTTGTCAGGAAGCGCTAGTTTAAAATTTGCAAAAATACAATACAGACGGTTAAATATAAATCGCATTTCTGCACTAAAAATATGTGCCAGAAGTAGATAAAACTGAAAATAGCCAAGGAAAACTGTTTATTTATATTGACGATATTCATTTTCCAAATATAAAGCATGCATATTCGCCTATATTGTGCTTTTGTCGACATTTGATGGTGTGATTTCTGGGAATACTTGCTTATTTACACCCTCTGAAATTAATGTTGAATGTATTTTTAACATGTCATTGGTGTGAAAGTTTTCTGAGCCTGTGAAAGCATCTTTAAATCCTGCAGTTCATCCAAACAGCAACACATGGCTGTGATGATATACAGTAGGTATCATGCAATAATGCCGCCCGCCCTGAGGGTGGGAACAAATGCCCAGGATATTCTGACAAATCTGCTGTGACCTCGGCACGGCTGGTGTGCAATTCGGTGTCTGCTTGAATTGTGTTTACCTGCGTTCTTCTCCTGCAGCAGCAGCAGATGTGCGATTCTGCGGTCTGAGCAGTTAAATGGGATGCGGCAGTCCTGCTGACAGGCCCATTACGCTCTCAGAGGGGGGAAAAAAGAGGAAGAGTACTGGCATGCCATGAGGAGACACAGCTGTCCAGCGCTCAATTTGTCGGACGTAAAAAAAAAATCTCGTATAAATACTAAAAAACTTTGTAAAAAAAAAATGAAAAAAACCCTAAACAGGTCAGCTGTTTAAGTACCGAACATGCACGGCTCTCAGTAGCAGCTGTCATGAATTCATCCCAGGACAGTTGTATGGCAGATTGGTTGCCATGGTGAAACACACTGTGGACAGATGTGCAGATGCGGTGGTCATGTGAATCCATTCAGGTATATGGATGTTTATATATATATATATTACATAAAACCATGAAGAGCAGAGGAAGTGCAGTGTTTCCCATCTTTTCTGTAATTAACTCCAGTGCTGAAAGTCTGAGTCTGGATAAATCTTACTCATCCTCAGTGAGTTCGACTGGAGGTTTCCCCCAACGTGATGTAACTGATTTCTGTGTCTCGTGCGTGTGAGCTCGACGAAGGCGGTCGCTGCTGATTGTTTAGAAATTTGGAGAAGCAAGCGAGAGACAGAAACATAGTCGGAGAGGTCTCTGAATAAACCAAAGCCTTCTGTCAGACCATATATGGCCATGGCTCCCTGCTACTGCCATGATGCTGTACACACACACACAGGCAAACACACACACCAGCTTCACAGGATAGATGCTTTGTCACACAGCAGAGCTCTAATCAGCACAGACACAGTTTAGAAATGTTTGTAAGTTTAACGCGGACGCTGAGCAGTAACGTAAATGTTTAGTTTGCGAACCGAGCGGAGCCGTTTCTGTGCTTGCACCCCTCTGAGAGCGGAGCAAAATTAAACACTTTACTTTCTGTTGCCTTCCCTGCTTCTCATCATAATGACTCTCACACACTGATATCGTTTTATCATGATCTCAATTGTGCCTGCATGGCTAATTTCCTCGTGGCAGAGTGGATAATGAAGATGGACTCGGTGTGGCTGGAACGAACCTGATGAGTTGCCAGATGATATTTAGCCTGAACTGACTCCCGCAATCACTTCACTGCACTGCCATGTTGTTGTGGTTTGGAAGAAAAACCCAGCTTGGCGTAAAATGCACATTTTGCCAAAGTTGGATTGACCTCAGAGCTTGGTCTGAGTTTATCGTGAGCAGAGGAGGAGAATATATTTCACACAGTGAACAGATGCAGACATCTGGCCTCGCAGATTTCAGATTAATTGTCGTTACTTACTTTCAAAGCAAGTGTCTGGCCGAGGAAATGAAGATGAAGCAGCTGTGATGAAGGTTGCTGGTTCAAACCCTCAGGCTGCTCAGGGACATATCTGATAATAAAAACAAGAAACAGTGATGCTCTATTGACGCCATTCAGCAGCCGCCACGAGACACGGCTGCCCTTTGTGAAACTACTGAGGCGATTTAGTTGATTGCGAGAAAGGTATTTTAATTATTGATTAATCATTTCAGTAATAAATGCCAATCATTATCTGTTCTGGCTTCTCAGCTTTTTTTCCTTTGCTATCAAGCTGAATGTGTTTTCGGACGTGGTCGGATAAAGCAAATGATTTTCAAGTAACATATTGGATTCTCCATTTTCATAGACTGAACTGAGCAATGTTGTTGAGTAATTTCACGACAGGAGGCAATTTTTAGCTATTTCTTAGTCTACAAGGTGACAAATTGTTCATTTTGTGTTCTGTATTCAGCATTACCTCATGACAGATAGGAAAACGGCAACGTATTTGCATTTGTGAGGCTGCAAACAGCAAATATATGGCCTCATACTCGACTCGAATAGTTTATTTGTTGTTTATTTATCTTGTATTTCATGCAGTGTGGCTCTCGAAAGTGGCTCCTCAGTTTGCCATCGATCAGCCTCACTCCTATGAAAATATGAAGTTTTATTTCCCTGTCACAAGGGTCAAGACAGTGCATGGATCTGAAGACCTTCACCGGAGTTCCTCTCACTCGATCTACAGTATAAATGCATCGACTCCCACGGTCCACTCTATAGATTAGTTATCCCATTTAGATAGAGACCTGGAGCTGACATTTCCCATCCCCGGTGCTACAGATCTGGGCTGAATCGATGCCGGGCCAGATGGATTTGTGGCTGGGCTGTTGTTAAGTGGAGATCTAAAGCTTTCTGTCACTTACTTACTGTGAGGAGAATTGCCTTAGGAAGACACACATGCAGCTTATACACACACTTAAACGGATTGTTTGCAGCTCCACAGATTGGGACTGATTGGAAAGGCTGCAGTGGAAATCAATAGCAGCAGTGGTGAAGCAGACCGTGGCCATTTCTCCACCTCCACGTCTCGATGTTTGATTAAAGAAAGGCAGGAGGAAATGTCGTCCAACTCCTTCACTATCTTCCCGTCTCTCTTGTTGTGTCCACCAGTTTGCCCTGCCCTTTTGAAGTGAACAGGTTCTGTTTGCCGACCTTCATGCTTGTCTCTCTCACTGTCTTTATCTTTATTAAAAACAAATATTAGGGATAAACGATTTGACCAATCTTCCAATCATGATTTTAAATTGCAATTATTTTCTGCAGATTAAACCTCGGGCCTGTACTGCTTATCCACATTGCATCATGATAAGTTTGTACCAAGTATAATTAGGCTACAAATTCCTATCTTACATCTCTTTGCATGAAAACAGTCAGATAAATTACTTATGGTGTCTTTTCCTCCAAGGAAAAGACACCATAAGCGTCCACCAGAGCATTTTGGAGTTGTTGGATTGTATATTTGATGAGTTTGATGAGGGAAACCAAGAAATCCCATGAGCCTCCAGCGTGGCTCTGAGCAGCTCGCGGCTCTGCTCTGCCGTTCTAAAAACAGCTTGCATTTCGCCAAAATGTTGAACTATCCCTTTAAGCCCAAAGCAATGGTATGATTAGTTAAGAGATTTAACTAGGAGATTTTGAAAATGGTGACATCAGTTGTCAGACATCTAGTAGATGCAGTGAGATAGCTAACCTCCTGACGTGACTCGGTGCTATCAGCGAGGCTGTTTCATCTTCAGGCTGACTCACCCTCATACACAATATCTTTAGACATTGAAGGAAACCACATCTAACTAAGTGTTCATTTCTCAGACCAAGGAAAGTACAGAGAATATTAACCATGCTCAAGGTCAAAAGGTTTTATTCTGAGTCACAGAATAATTTCTTATAAACCCCTCAAAGAAACTTATATATATATTTTGAAGATCCCTTAAAGTTTTTTTTTTTTTTTTTTAATATCTGTCAGCCCAAAGTAGCTGTATGTTTTTAGACTATTAGGCTACTTTCATCCACTGCATGTGTCAAGGGAAAGGTTGTCATTTGTGATAAAGTGACTCAGCAGACATTTAGCAAAGGTAACCAACTTCGACAATAAAAAAGCAACCAGTTCCCATGGTGATTTGCAGACATGGCAGTTTTTATTCAAGTGAAAGAAAAAGAATTTCAGCTTTAGCAGTTATTCACATGAGAGCGCTCATATCTGGAGTCCCTTTTACAGTGTTTCATCATAAGTTGACTTTGGTAAAAGGTTGAAAATTAAGTAGGTCTCTCGGGTCTCAGCACGGTTTTTTTTTTTTTTTCCATAGTCGTCGAACCAGCTCCTGTTTGAAAAAAATCTAATTCTAGAGAGGTCACCGGGGTGTTTTTCATACGAAATCCCTGCAAAACTTTGTGCTGCTTGAGAGAGAAACCTGCCAGTTTGATGTGGAGTCTCTATCCGACGGGCTTGTGCTGAGTATGAGGAGTCAGTTCAGGACACAGCAGGGATGTTTCCATCTCTATTTAAGGAGGTGTGCTGGGAGACAAACTGCCAGATTGTTTAAGACTTGGAAATAGACAAACTGTTCTGATGAAGCTTTGCATGCCTAAGTGGAAACTGTATTCAGCTCCTTTCACAATGTTGGTGTCATCCGGTTGTCTGTCGAGCCTGTAACTTTATCTTTTTTTTTTCTTCTTTTTTTGCATTTTGTTTTTTCCTCTTTCTTTGATGTGCTGCGTGATAAGAATTTTGTGGCTTTTGATTTATTTTCTCTTGCTGCCTCTCGTCTTTCCCTCCCCTCCGCCCCACGCCCTTTCATCCTGATCGAGTGACATGTCGGGCTCATGACTGAGGGCAAAGGTCAGGGGCGTTTGGGTCTTTGCATACAGTGTTTCCCACAGCGATAGTGGACACTTGAGTTCTGTAATATGGCAGTCTTTTGCTTTAGAGAGTGATTTATTATTCAAGACACTCCAGCCTGATCATTCTGACCTGGATACGGCCCCAACATTTTCACAACCCCACCCTTTGTACATCCTCTCCTGTATCTGACTCAGTTTGTTTTATACTTCCCGAGGGTCTCTCTCTCTCTCTAATGTGGAGTAACTAGCCCACGGGACAACCAAATGATCAATGATCAAACTTCATCAATAGACTCCCTAAATCCCGGCGGGGAGTTCTGCAGCTATCGATTACATGTGTCTTGTTTTAATTATTGGCGAGTATGTCTGGAAGAGAGTGGGGTCAGCCTCACTTCCAAACGCTATACATGTGTGCGTGTTAACCCGCTGCCCCCCCCCACAGACAGACCCCATGTACTGTCGTGCACCAAAGGTCAGTTTGACCCAAAGATTAATTACTTCCTGTGATGAGAGTAGTGGCCTCTTCACCTATTGAACGTGTCAGCTGATGTTTGTTCCTTTGAGGGCATTTGTCACTGACTGACCGGCCTTCCTGCATATTCATTCATTTACACGTTGCATATTTACCTTCATGCTTTTATACAGTGAGGATCGTGTCTGCATTTTTAAACTTTCTCTGCTTCATTTTGGCACACTGAGTCAAAACTATACAGTATGACTTTCAACTTGGTCTTATGAAGTAGTGTTTCCCAAATTGTGTACAACTCTTGTCATGTCACAACCCTTCCAACAAAAAATGACACTGCAGTTGTGTGTGGAAAAAACACCCTATTTTTAACATTTAAACAATGTCATCATACTGTAGTTTAAGTAAAAATATTATGGCAGCAGTTTTGATAACAAAAAACTGAAGTGAAAAATGCTTAATTGCTCTATGATGGCGAGTTAATGAGCAGGCTAAATGACTTTCTCAAGAGTCAATAGCTCGTTAGCTTGGCTCACTACAAAGACCTTTAAGTTAAATCAACAGCAGCTGCATGTGCTGCATCTATTCTCTACAGATCATGTATTTTTGCATATTTAACAGATTTTTACAAGAGCGAGTTTGATTTTTTTTTGTGTAATGACTGTAAAGCGGTGTAGAGAATAATGTGAATTAACAAATCTTGTAGCACCCTTAGCTTGTCCTTTTTGTCCTTTGAAAAACCATTGTTTCAGAGTAACACCTGTTTTTGGTTTGTTCAGACTTCTGCCACTGACATGTGTCCATGAAGGCCTCTGCAGTTCCCTTCAATCCAGTGCAGCCTTTTCCAGATTTTCCACTTTAAAAGTCCAACACCATTTGCCAACAAGATCTTTCACTGGGAGCAGAAACTGAGGATTGTTAGCTGGAATGAACACTGACCTAATGGAGTCATCCAGAAAGGAAAACTCTGCTTATTCAATGTGTAGTTTCACTTTTCAGCAGCAATAGACCTGATTTGCATGTTGGACGGAGTCCCATGCTGGAGGATACCACGGCACCGGGTATTCAAATGAACAAAACTGCTAACGAGGGGTTTTGTCGAAGGGAGCTGCTATTTTGCCAAAGATGTAAAAACATATGAAGCAATTTTACAAGGATGATTTCAGCAAATTAGAGACGAGGAAGCTGATGAGAAGGGCAAGATCACAGAATAGCTGTGATTCAATCCTGTCTAAGGCTGAATTGATGTCATATGTGTTGTAAAATTTAAGAAAAAACATCTATAGTGTGGTAATACTGTAACTGTTATACCAGCTGTTTAATGGTTGCAAACTCAATAATAGACAATTTATTCTGACAAACTGAGACTTGAGTTGATATTTTCTTCCTGAATCAAACATACTGTGGATTTACTCGTCACTATAATTGGCGCAGAAATGGAGCAGTAGAGAGTGACAGATCTGCGAGGGAAGTGAGAGGGGGAGTGAGGGAAACACCTCGCTCTGTGAATGCAGCACAAGATTGCTTGTTGAACTGTGTGGGTGTGAATGGGATTTTCTTCATGATGTCATGGGAATAAGAAGTGAAAATGAGATTGCTGTCTACGTGCTTGTTATGTAGACTGAGTAATGCATTGATAGAGTTGATTCAATCAGATGATATTGGCTTATTGCAGGTGCTCAGTATGAATATATGCATGTTTGACCTCATCATTTCTTAATTCGACTCAATATATTTGCATTTTTAAATACATTAATATTTAATTGTATGTATATTTTATTAATTCTTATGTATCTTTTATTTATTTTTACTTTTATTGAACATTTTTACAGCTAAATTCGAAACCTACGTTGTTTACTTCTTCTGTTTGTTTTTTGGGTGGATTCCTTCATTTATTGGCTCATTACTGCCACCAACTGTTAGTTAGTGGAATAGCACAACACAACCTGCAGGAAATGGCAAAAACATTTGTCTGTGGCGTTACTAATGGGCCAGACTAAATCCAAGTTGTCTTCTCCAGAGTAGTTTGTTTATGTTGCTGCTCGCTTACGTAAAAACAAACACATCAAATGCAATTTTTCAAACAAATACTTGTATCCACAAATCCACTAATTTCCAGCCTCTGCTTGGACAACGCTGTTGTGTACATGCAGTGTAAGCCAAAGGCACATTTATAGTTGGAGCATCCCTTTGAAGTTCCTGGTTTGTCATTCACGAACACACAAACTCAGTTGTTCCTGCCCCTCCACCCACCTCTCTCCCTCCACCTCCCTGCCCCTCTGTGTATGCAAATATATTTGTTATATTCCGTGCTTATTGTGATTATTGTAGAAGCTGAGAGAGAAAAGACGGAGAAAGCGAATAACTGAAAGAAACAGAGCCGTAGAGGAAGAGAAGGAAAGATGATTCATATCTCTGTGCAGAAATTTAATTGGTCTTTTGAGAGTTTCCACACACCTTGCTCTGTAATTGTCTCTGCGGTTGAGCCTGATCTCACCTATGACACCAAACACACAAACTGCACACCTACACACACATCCACACAAATACATAACCCTTATCCATACCTGTGCACCTGCTCAAGACATTAGAATGCAGAGCCGAGTATTCGTGCCCTAAAGCATTATGGGAATGGACTGTCTCCATGTGAGTCGGCTTTAAACATCAAAGGCCAACTCTGTGTGTGCATGTGCGTGTGTGCGTATGTGTTCTCGTCATCCTATAGGTCGCGTGTGCTCTTGCAGCGCAGCTCTTCATCAGGAGGAATCTTCTTTTCTGGTTCTTGCTCGGAACAGTTATGAAGCGAGTGCACTTCCTGTCTGATATTATCTGCTCTGATAGTGAATACACCTCAACTCACATTGGGTCTCTTTTTGATTTCCTGTCGTTTTTTTTTTTTTTGTGCTGCCGTTGTGAGCCCTCCGTTTTTGATGAAAAAACAAAAAGCAGCTTTTGATTTTTGTGATTAGATATTTGGAATTTCAACAGGATGTTGAACCCAGGTGACTTCACTTCCCTTGGTTTAAAAAAGAAAAACGTTCCCCGATAAAAATAAAAAAAAGAAGAAGAAAAAAAAAAGAGTCCAGGACTACAAAGGTTTTTCCCAGTTCCTTCGTTCCTGTTCCTTTGAAGACAATACTCTGCTTTGATGTGGCCCGAACTTTGCTGCAACTTAACACCAGCCTTAATATCCATGGTGAGAACAAGCAAATGAAGGCTTTCATTCTGAAATGCTGAATGAAAAGTCTGCATCCAGAATGAGATTCCTTTTATTTTCTGACTACTTGAAAGACATTTTAGCTCCTCTTCTGAAATGATGAGGAAAAAAAGTGACAGCACTGAAGAGTTAGGGACTAATTTTAGCTCTTGTTTAATGCACAACATTTTTTCTTAATTGCTTGAGGTGATGTTTTTGCAAATGGGATACGTATAACATTGGTTTCAAGCTTTCATCGCCTGTTCTGTTTTTGTCAAACATAAATCTTATCTTCAGCTCGTTAATTGTCAGTGAAAACATAAATTAGCTGTTTGTAGATTCAGAGAGTTTTTGCCTTGTTAAGAAATGATCTTGTACACTTCACTTCTCTAGCAAGTATTAGTGATAAATGGCTGCAACAGACCCTTGCTCTTAGGTACAACAACCACATTACGTTGTTCTTTTTTGGTACTTCTACACTTGATCATGTCAGTTTGTACTCTTCCGTGTGTTGTGATAGTGAAGTGAGGTAAAGGCAAGGAGAAACTGCCAGACTGTAACTGTAGAGGAGTTCAAACGGAGGGCAGCGCTGCTCTGCCTGCTGGGAGGCCTTTCATGACGTTTGACCCCTTTACTTTTCAGTGCTTAAATAATAAAAAAAAGAGTGTTTTGACCTCAACAAGGGGACCCAGAGACGGAGAGATACGAGCCTTTCAAGATTGAGTCAGACATCTCTAATGCAAAATAAGACTCGATTGTTGTTGTTTGGCGCCCAGAAAAAAGGCAGAGTCAACGAACGACCCAGAAAAACACACATTACATTTTGATGTATATGTGAGGCATAGTGGCAGTAGTTCATGCACTCACACACATAAAGTACAAGACAGCTTTTCTAACCGGAGCGTTCCTTCACGTTGCTGCAGCTCCTGAGGTTAATTAGGTAGGACGTTGTCTGCATATTTGACTAATCCAGCAAGAGTCTGCATTCCTGCAGCAGCACCTCTTCTCCATTATCTAATCTCAAGTCGCCTACTAATTCTATTTAAACTCTGCTGGCTGGCTTCATGCACTAAACGAGAGCACAGAAAACAATAGAGATGCGATACGGCATCAAGCTGAGTCTGGGAATTTATAGGTGGAACATTTGTAGAGCAGGACAGGACACTGCGATAGGAAAGCAGGTCCTGGTAGGAGATCCACCGAGTTCAAGCTGTTATCTGTGAGTGGCATGTCCTGTTTTTTGTTTTTTTGTTTTGTTTGTTTCAGCAGGTTCAGTCTCAAAACATAAAAAAAAACTGTTAAAAAAGGGAATTGGACACAAACTGTCAATGGACACAATTAATTTTACTTGTCATAGTGACTAAGCAGCAGCATCCGTCTCTCGGGTGATATTAAAGGACAACAGTGGGAATATCTCCAAAATATAATAGAAAGGAAAATACCTGCCATGATTAAACCATGTTCCACAGAGTCATTGTTAGTGAGCCAAGACGAATGTGATGAAGTCTTCTCTTGCTCCTGTGGTCTTCACTGGCTAAATGCCAACTGCTAACCTTGTAGCATTAACGACTTTGCAGGCCACAGGTTACAGCAAATATATAAGTACAGTGACAATAAAAACAGATTCTGATACAGTAAAGTAAAATAAATCATGTTAATTAAACAGTCGGGTCTTTTTTTCTTTCTTTTCAATAGTGTGCATATTTTTGTAGCCACATGCTAGAAGCTATTTCCAAAGCAACACTAGTTTGTGAAGGCAGGCAATAGAAAGATGGGATGGCAAATAAGATGATATTATATGATATATATATATTATAATAATGCACTTAAAGCAATAATTATTTTTTTCTTTTAATTGCATTTTTCCTCATCTTGCTGAGTGTCCCATGGCAGCTCCAACTTTGCAAACCACTGAGCTTAAGGACTGTGATTCTCTGTCTCACCCACTAATGTTGTTGCTACAAACACATATGTAAGCGTGTAGCTACTCTATGACATGGAGAGGTGATGTAAACACAACACCTTGTTAAACTCCGGCCTTGGAGGCTCACGCACACCGAGAACAGCGTTTACACAGTCCCTCGCACACAAAGTCACCACATGGATTTGTTTGTGCAGGCTGCTGTGAAGGTTACGTGACTGAAGGGTCTGACTGCTGCGGCTGTGCATTAACACGGCGCGTTTGTGGATGTGTGGGAGAGGCGGATTGTGTTTGTGGCTGTACGGCGCTCTGCTGACATGAAAGACGCTTTGTACGGCAGGTTTTTTATTGAATTGGTATGCAGATGTTTGAAGGTAACAGCACTGGTGCATATAGGTGTGTGTAAGTGTGTGTTCAAGCGTGGGTTTGTTCAGTAAACAGCTATTAGATAACAGCTTAGGGGAGCGTATGGAACAAGCTGTGTAGTTTTATGAGATTAATTAGGTATTTAATTAGAAACACTCCAAAGAAATGGAACATTTTGATAAATCTCTCTTAAAATATTACAACGGCATGGTTTATTGCTTGTTTCAAGGCGGGGATGTTTACAGTGTATTTAAAAGAAATGTGAGAAAATGAGATAAGAAACTGCAGCTGGATGTGGCTGATTGAAAAGCTGCACCGCAAAAGTAGTGAGAGAATAAAAAGAATTACCTAAAAACAATATTACGGTAGTTTATCCTTTCCATAATGAATGTTTGTGAATTAAACCCGTCCATATTTGCTCAACAGCTGGGTAGAAACTCCATCATGTTTTCCTGCAGTTTGCTTTCTCTTTCTCTGCTCTCATCCTCTGTCAGTCGGCTCTTCCTAACAACACAACCCGCTGGTTGGTATAGGTCAGCGCTGAAAGGGGTCAGCGGGCCAGTGCGATCTATACAGACACACATACACAAATTCTGAGTGTGTGGAGATCATGTGACTCAATAGAAACAAGCTTGTGCTGGATCTGTCTGTCTGTGTGTCTGTGGTCTCTGACCTCTGACCTCAGTCTGCTGCAGACTGTGTGTGTGTGGGTCTTTTTTCAGCCTCATTGCTCATTTGATGTTGATGTGAGTGAACTGTAGATTTGCGATGGTTGCTTATATATCCCATAATGCTTGTGATTGTTAATGTGGACTTTTTTTTTTCTTCCAATCTTGAATTGATTTAGGAGTTGTTCTTTTTCTGGCAGTCATCATTTATTTCAACAAAATAAAATGTTTTTCATTTGTTGCCTTGGTATATCTATATCTATTGATTAGTGACTTCCACAACATTAAGCCATTCGCTGCAGCGGCTGCATCACCAGTCTAAGATCACCTTAAGACACTGAATTAATTCTGTTGAAGGGGAAAATAGAATTTAAATTGAAATGCATAAATAATTAAGTAAAAATAATTCTTAAAAATGGATTTTGTTTGAGGAAACACTTATTACTGATGTTTAAGTATTCATTTCCCAGATGCTTCCATTCCAAAATCAATATAAGGGAGCGCCTGGGTGAGGGTTGTGACTACACACATTTTTGGCAATTAAATAGATTCTGGTGCAATTTTAAAGCTTCATCGCCTAAAATGCAAAAATGCAATAACCAATGTACAGTAGAATGAAAAACTCTTCTCCATATCAGCAAATATATGTAGAATATATATTTTTCATATAACCCTGCTGTGAGCAGCAAGTGAGTTTTTGTCAAAAGCTACCGTATTTTGCCGTCTCTAAGCAAAAAGGTAACTAGGTGGCTCGTACTGTAGAAGTTATGTGATTCAGCTTTTCAGCCTAGAGCTGCTCAGACTGGAATTCAGCTAATTAGTACTTCTCTCTGACGCGCTCGGAGGATTTCATGTGAAAAAGAGAGGTCATATAATTATAGCCCTGGAAAAACCCTGGGCTGTATGTATGAGTGTGTATACATGAGTGTGTTTTAATGTGTCTTGTTACGCCCACAGGTTGTGCCTATCTGGCGATCCTTGTGAGATTCTGTTTTGTGTGGTTTTATTTGCATGCTCAGCCTTTTGTGAGTACAAGGGGCTGACCTCACTCACTTTCTCTATTTGCCAATGTGATGAAATAAGACTTAAACTTTTGTGGGCAAAGGCTTCAAATGAGAAATTACTTCTTGCCTCAGGACCCAATTACAACGCGGTAAAATTCTTCAGTGTGAAGAAACCACTTAATTGGCTAAATGTAGTTTGTCATTTTTCCTGGTTTAAAACAGAGCAGGTGTAGGAAACGGGAGAAATAACAATTCAAAGAAACTGATAAAGTAAAATTTGTAAAGGAGGCATGGTGTGTGACGCTGTATCAAAAACACCTCACAAACACTTAAACATTACCTTAAACCTGGAAACAAGCACCACAGTATCAAACCAAACACCAGGCACATGTGATGTATACGTTTCAGTGTATGTACTGTATCTGACTCTGACTTCTGGTGTTTGTGTTTCTTCACAGCATGTGGAAGGGCCTGAATGTCAACTGCACAGACAGCTCAGGATACACGCCTTTACATCATGCTTCACTCAATGGACACAGGTAAGAAAAAATTAAAGATCATTTTCAGTTTTGATCAGTTTTGGTACCAAAGAAATCCGACTCAAGATTGTCAAGCAATTTATGATCATGACATATTTAGTCTGACAATTAATTTGATGCCCTTCCCCAAATTAAAGGTTCATCACTATGAGCAGCATCATGAAAACTTTTTTTTAAATTAAGATTTGAAAAGAAAGAAAGGGCTCAAAGATGTCTGCTCTCCTGGCGGGAATATACTTTTCTGGAGTATAGACTGGTAGCAGCATTAATGTAATGAGCTGTGACCACATTTGATTAGATGGAGACTCATAGAATTAAGAAATAATGTGATCTTCAAATTAAGTTAAATTGATTTTCATATAATCACTTTAAAAATAGCTGGCACTGTTTCTGAGTCATGACAGTTTTTTGTACATCATGTCATCATGCATGCTCAAAAATGTGTTTTTGCAATTGATTGAATATCTCTTAAGTGTCTGCATCTGTATGGGACTGCAATGCAGCTTGCTTCCTTCACATGGACCTGCTGAGAAATCCGTTACACAGTGTGGATTAGCTGCAAGCCTGACTGCTATCACAGTTTGACGGAACTGAAGGATTAGCACTGTGTTTTGGGGGCAATTATGTGGATTTCCTCCTTCAGATCAACTGGAGAGAAGAGGAGGGAGGGAGAGAAAAATGCAACCTCAGAGTGAAAATTAGGCCGCCAACAAAAAAACTGCAGAGGAGTAATTTAATATTTAGGTGGAAAAGTAAAAAAGAAATGGCAATTACGATGAAGACAGAAAAACCTTGGCAACAGGCAGTTCTGTATTCAGAGATTTGTTACTGGGGAATTGGTTTCGACATCATTTCAATACTTTTTTGCCACATTAAAATCTTTGTGCAGTCCATGCGTGCTTAATCCAAACCAAGAAGTTAGGCCTAATTATTCTCATGTTTGACCCTGAGATCGTCCCAGTGTGATTCTGCTGCCGAACTGACACTGACACCTGAGTGAATTCGATGAAAAATATAATAGATTATTGAAATTAACAAAGCAGTTCATTAAGGATCCTCGGTGCTGCTCTCACCCCTTGCTCCTGGGAGAGGTTTTGCCCTTCTCTCTCCTCGGTTTCTCCCACTGACATTTTGAATGCAAATGAAGCTCTTCACCTTTTCTCTTCAGACGGAGGTGACAACTTCAGCTGAAGGCTTTACTAATATGAAACAGTATCACTGACACTGACGTTACTAACTGAGCAGCAGCTAAATGGATTTCCAGCACAAACCCACAGCTCTGTGATTTGTCACTTGATCTATTTGAGTAATGTGGATTACTTTATTAGAGGGAAGGTATTCTACATTTTCCCTTCGGGATTAATTAAGCACTGTGTTCGTCTATCTGTCTACCTGCCTGCCTGCCTGCCTGCCTATCTATAAATAACATTGAGCCAGTTGCATTCTGCCAATCCTTGATTATTTCCAATTGAACTCATTATTTCCTCTTGGCCTGAGGGGGTTTTCTGATCACTCACTCATAGGCTACTGTGATTCCCTCAATAACCAATTAATTCCTATTTTAACCAGTATCTCAGAGGAGGGGGCAACCTGTTGCTTCAATAAGGTCATATGCCACCAGACACTCATTGCAACAGTCACCTATCAAGCTCAAGGGAACATTAACTGTGTATGACAGCAAAGACAAACAGACACTAGTGCACTGATAATGAAAGAAAAGACAAGCAATTTAATTTTACAAGATATCAACACGTTTACAATTGGTATGAGGCTGTCAGAACAAAGGTGTGTGCATTATGTATTTTGATTTGATGTGTAAATCAAACAATTATTAAATAAAGTTATTACCTTTGGGATAGTTGGGTTGTCGTCAGGGTTAGAAATGTTTTTATTTTTTTATACCCAATGAAAGTGTGACTGCATGTATTCTGCAATAACCTTGTGTGAGCTCATCTCTGCTTCCTTCTTCATCCCTCCACATGCAATCTATTGATCTATTGACGTGTATATGTCTGCATTTTACCTCCCTCCTTCTCTCTCTCTCTCTCAGGGATGTGGTGCTGAAGCTGCTTCAGTTTGAGGCGTCCACAAACGTGGCGGACAGCAAAGGTTGCTTCCCGCTGCACCTGGCTGCCTGGAGGGGAGATGTGGACATTGTCCGTATCCTCATCCATCACGGACCCTCGCACTGCCGGGTCAACCAACAGGTAAACATCCCAATGTCATCATCATCATCCTCCTCCCTAATAGCCCTCATCATCTCTAACGCCACCTTGAAGAGCACACTATCTCTCCTCAGTCCTACTTCATTCCCATTCTGAAATCTTCTTTGCTACGAAATACCGCGAGGATGCCGGGAGGCTGGGGAAGTGGTTAAGGAGGCTTTCAGTCGGCTGCATAACCTGAGTTCATGCCAAATATTGTTGAAATCCACAAAGACTTCCCCTGTGTTTTATAACTGTACTAGGACAAGAAAGGTCTTATCCACTAAATTAAAGTTGAATTCCTTCTTGTCTTTCTCGGGGCATGTAAACCAGCGCTGCCACAGGTCATCCTTTCCTGGCTTTTATCCAACACAGCCGATCCTTTATAGTTACCACTGATCTCTCTCTCTCTCTGATAGACGTGTGATGGGCGTCTCGGCTCTGAGAACATCCATCCTGCCGATGCTGTCGTTCCTCATTAGCAAAAATGACCCTTTTCTCCTCCCTCGCTCTTCCTCCGTCCATCTCTGCTTGCAGCATATTGATGATGTCACGGCTCACTGACGCGCTGCTTTTTAAGACGGACTTGAGGTGTTTAATCAGAAGTGTTGGCTAAAATGTTAATGACTTGAGATGTCTTTTTTAATAATCCTCCTCCTGATGGCGGTGGAGTACTGTAATGGACCCCCCAGGTTATTGGAGCGTTATTTACTCTGCTTAATAAGCACATTTTCCTCTGTCACCATTAGCCAAATCATTTCCCTCGGAGAAGTGTTAGGACCTAATTGTTTGCCATGATAAACGGTGTCCCTTGCCCTTGAAATGAAGAGGTTTGTCAGCAAGTGAACACCAGTAATATCCGCCTTTTTTTTTCCTACCCTGTCAATGATTTGTAGAGCTGATGGGGCTGCTGTGCAGGCTTAGTGAACACACGCCGTGGAAGCTGCTGATTGAGAAGATGTTGTACATAGATGCTGACTTCAGAGAAGTCACTGTGTGTGTGTGTGTGTGTGTGTGTGTGTCATTGAAGCCCTTTTGAAAATCCCCTGTCGCAGGCTTTTAGACTTTATCAGTTTATCACTTTTGTGCAAAACATTCAGTCGGCGTTTTCTTGATATTTTATTTAATGATTTGTTACATGTCCTGGAATTGCTTCAGCGAACCCAGGAGAAACAGCTTCTCCCTGCTGCCTGTGTGTAGGAGGTGAGACTTGTTAAATATAGGGAATAATTTCCCAATCAAAGAAAGTCTAGTGCTGTTTTCTCAGTATTTTTGGGGTGTTTTGCACAAATAAGAACCCAGCAGAGATGATGTTGTGTGTTTGTTTTTTTTCATTTCTACCAGCATCTACAAAGCTGCAGCCTGTGGCGCCATCACAGTTTGGTCTTTTGTGAAAAATACTTTCTTGATCAGTGGATTTTCTGATACTGTGGAATTCAACATGAAAAAAGAGGTTTTACAAAGATGTTGTTGTTGTTGTTTTCCAGGAAGATGATGTTGTAATGTCAGGCTGGCAGATGTTTTGTTTGGGCTAATGTGTTGGTTGTAGTGGTAAACAGAAGGTTAGGGTTTGTAGTTTGTGTTTGCGCTGTCCTTATCACAGCTCATTCTTCTTTTTTCTTTTAAAACTATAGGGACAAGAATTTTGTTTTATTTCAAAATAGTGAACAAAAGTAAGAACTTTACAATATATCAATTTTATCTTACTAATAATGTTCTATGTTGTGCTCCTTGGCCTTTGCAACTGGAGTTTCTGTAAAAAACAACAACTATGTGGATCTGTAACAGAGGTCCATATTTACTTACTCACTGTATTCGTTAATTACAGTGAAATCTGCATCCATTAATTAAGCCCTTGGAAGCAGTAAATGCCTTTTAGAGATTAATTGATTCTTCTAAATTGTAAATGTAATCAATATGAATGTAAAGAAAAAAAGATTTAAGGTCTGGTAACACTTGAAAGTTAGTTCATAGTCATGTAAATCTGTGAAATTAAAGTGGAAAACGACTTATGTAAAACACAATTTTTGAGCAGTGTAATTATACTGATCACCTTTCTTGCATCTCTCTTTGTATCCTCTGTCTCTCTTTGAGTCTTGTTTATCATCAAGCTGCAGATTACAGGTTTTATCTCATGTGTCATCAACGGTTTCCATTTTCCCTACTGCACAATTAACACTGGGGACAATGGTACAGTACAGTTTGCTACAGGGCTCACATTAGGAAGCCTAGGTTGTCTGTCACGGACGCGGCTCCAGCCAGCTTGCTGTGACATCCTTAAAGGTGCAGTGTTTGTTTTCCTTTAAGCACTGACATTTGTAAAACATTGGCTAAGCATAATTTTTTTGAAATTATGGTACTGTACCTACTTATTTTCCTGGTGCTGAATATTTGTGCAGTAGTCTTTGTGAGTCTGTTACAGTAGGTGTTGTCGGTGTGAGAGCTCGGTTGCTCTCAGGTTGCGGTTGCATAAAATCGGAGAGGAAGATTTACGGCGTGTTTGTGTGTTTATGATGCCTAAGCTCCATATTTTTCCACTGTCTTGTCTGCAGCAGAAAGCAGCGCCTGCATACATTAGTCAGCGTGATATACCGAGTCTCACATATGCTCACACCCATCATCAAGACTTACAGCATCAAGCTATTGGCTGCACATTACCCCCTTCTCAATGATATTACTCTACCCACGCACACCATTACTCGTGTCAGAGGTTGAGTATGTGTGCACATCTGTGAGTGTGTGCAGCTCTGTTTTATTGGGTGACTACAGTGAAGCACAGTCTTTGTCTTTATAACTGCTCCTTTACACACTTATTTAATTATTACATACAAGTGTGCTCAGTTATTTATTTATTATTATTCTTTTTTTGAATTGTGTATTGTTTTTTCCCCGCCTGATTACGTCCTTTAGGCCTAAAAAAAGTAAGAAAACACCCGAGGAGGTAGACGGTAGATGTTTATATGTTAATTGTGATATGATAATAAAAACATATATATATACTGCTCCTTTCCCAGATGAAAACAAAGAGCAAAAGCACAGCATTTGTACTGTCGTTTTGTGCACGAGGTGCCGAAGAGTGACACGACGAGAGCACGGAAAGGACGCAGGAACGGGCAGTAATGAGTGTGAAAGGTCGTGAGAGCGTTGAAAAGGAAAAAGGGGAGGCAATCGACACAGAGAGAGGTAGTGAAAGTGTGTAGGTGGGCCAGTTTCACGCTGCAGCCAATAGAGTATTACTGGATGTTATTAGTTGGCGGTAAACCAGTTCCAGCCCACTGTTTACTGCCTAATTGGTCCCAGTAGTTTGCATTCACAGCTGTTTTTGTTTATTGTGGGAGCAAGCGAGTGAGGCGGAGGCTGTCTGAGCAGAGAGGATGATTATAGATACTGCGTGCGCAAGTGTTTATGTGAGTGTTTGTATGTGTGAGAGACAGCGAGACAGTGATTGATAGAGAGAGATTGCTTGTTTACTCAAGGCGCGCACTCTGCTTTGCAAGGCCAAATGCATGTTTTGACGACCGACTGAGGCGCTGTTTGTTGTGATCGCTCTTTCTCCCACTCAGTCTGACTGATAAACTGATGGTTCACTTGTAAACCTAAAGATAGCAGATTAAAAAAAAAATGTAAAGAGCTTTTAAAATAAATGAAATCAATTTGGAGTCGTCACAGTATCCTCAACTATAACGCTTTCAGCCTTCAAAACAGAGATGGAAATAGACTTAAATCATCTCTCAGATACAAAGGACAAGTTTTTCCCTTGACCTATTTTTGTAGACAGCTGGGATCATCACATCACGCGTTAAAGGATGATGGAGTCCCTCGCTGTTTGTTACCTGCGCGCAGCTGAAATGAGCTGGAAATGATAAAGAGCGATTTGAGTGACTAAGCCTTCCTCCAGGTTGGGTTGTAAAAAGCCCAGACAGTTTTCCATCCTTAAAACAATAAATCAAAATTGAGTAAACTGTCTAGGGGACAGTGAGAGCAACAACAGGTGCTACGCTGTTGAAAGTCATTATTTCTACCGTGGCGCAAAGCGAAAAGTTACTGGCAGGTCCCACTTACCTTTTGAATGAGTTTTTCCTCTCCTCTCGGTGGTTCATTCAAGGATGCTCTAATTTTTTGAAAGCACTTTGGTTGAAGCAGCCTGTTACACACACACACACACACACACACACACACACACACACACACACACAAAACCCACCTGCGGAGTCTTTTTTATTCATTTTATTTTATTTTTAAGAAAGAATAGAGCTGGATTGTATTAGTTGTCTGACTGCAGCAGCCTAGTGAGGGACAGTTGCATCATACGCAGCCTGTTGGTCCTGCTGACGTAGAGCAGATGTGGTATGTGTGTGGGAACCAACATGTAACCTCTGGGTTTCATCTGCATGGGGCCTCTGGACTTTTTTAAAGGTTATTCAGTGTGTACTGTATGTGTGTGTGTGTGTGTGGGTGACTGACGAGGTCACGTATGTCCCCCTGTGCTGCAGATACATCCCAGGAATGTTTTCTTTTCCACCAACAGAAGGATGGAGGGTTACACTAGTCCTTTCTCTAGCTCCCCCTCTTGTCCTCCTTTGTTCTCCCAAAGGAGACGAAAGAGGATCAGCTGCACAAAATCAACAGAGGTAGAAAAAATAATGCGCAGTATCTCTGCTTTAACCATGTCATATTTATATTTGTAGACACATGCATGTGTTAAATACCTCCTGCAGGCCGTGGGTCCAGGTGCAACAATATTCTGGGAACTTGTAAAACCGTGTGAATGAAGGCAGAGGTCAAAGGTCAGCAGTTTTGCTCTTGCCCGTCTGGTTTGTGTGTTTCACAAATGTTCTGCAAGTGTGTATTCATCTCCTCACATTGGTGGTGCCATGTCGCTACCACCACTTGAAAATGAAACCACATGTTTTCCTGATGATCAACATGTGAACACGGCGGCCTCTCTGAGAAAGTCCTCGCCCACCCGGCCGCTGTGCCTGCTGCGGCCAAAACACACACAGTCACGCTGAGCTGTAAGATATAAGTTGCTAACGCTACATGGAGGTCAGGCTGTAAATTTCCTGCATGCAGTGGCAGCCCTGGAGCTGTGAGGAGACTTGCAATAGGACTACTTGTCAAGATTATAGGACCCATGTCATCCAGATGGTCTCTTTTTACCCACAAAATCAAACTCCTCCCCCTTCAAAGTCCATTAGATTAGGAAAAATGAGAAGTTTGATCCTCACAGTACCTGTGTTTTAGATATAAAGCTATAGTGAGCAGCTGCTTATCTTACCCTGCCTCTGATCAAAGTTAAAGGACAATTCCAGGCAAATTCAACCTGGGGCTATACTGTATAGTTTCCTAATATTTTAGGTCTAAAAGAATGAATATGAAGATTTTCTTTTTAACTTTTTCAGACTTTGTATCACAGCTACGTTTACAAACATGTCTGCTTTCTTGAAGCAAACAAATCCTTTGGTGTATGTTTGTGGGATTTAAACAGCCTAAATAGCTTAAGATCCGTCTGCTCCCATTATACAGTGTGATGCTGTGGCGATGCAGGGACAGACAGAACTACTGCATAACAGGAGACATTAGAAAGAAATCTTCCGTTTCATTCTTTTAGACCTAAAATATTAGGAAACTTGAATTTGCCTGGAATTCCTTTAGTCAAAGTCAAAGTTTCTTTATTGTCCCCAAACAGGGAAAATGGGTTTGCAGCCAGGAAGATGCACACAGAGATATTCACACACATACAGCAGATTAAAATATGATTAAACAGTACCAGTAGCCTATGAAAAAGCAACATGGAAGCATAAAGTGCAAATTGTAACACTAACCAACCAACACCTCCAAATCTCAATGAATAACACGTAATATCTGGTTTTATGCTGATCCTCTCTTACTCACATTAAAAAACAGACGAGCATAATTGTTTCTGAAAATGTGAAACAATTGAAATTCTGATTGCTTTGTTTATCATAGCCTACTTTACATATGAAAATAGTGAGTTAAATTCACATAATAGAGCACAAGAGCAAGAAGCAGGGGAAAGAAAAGCTTTCACCTTGTGTGTCTTCTCTTTTCATTCTCTATTTATTTACTCAGCTCTCCCCAGGCGGCCAGCTGAGCTGCTGGGATTATGAGATGCTGTAACATAGACGGAGCTCATCCTGCATATCAGTCCATCAGCATTAACACAGTGTATGTTCAAATAAATGCCTCTGTGCTTCAGCCGCTCCGGTTTCATTTCAGCCCCGGCCCCCTGTCTGATAAAACCGGCTTATTTGCATTGGGTCTAGTTGTTTGTTTGGTCTCATGCAGATAAACTGAGGCAGCACTGATAGCATTTACCATGGGAAATGAGTGTTTGCAGGTGCATGTATTGCAGGTACTACAATCTTGAGTAGATGGTGTGTGTGTGTGTATTTCACTTAAAAAACATAATGAAGGAGATGCTCCTCTTATAGCAATGATATATCATGAAGAGTGATAGTGGATTCCTCCTGAACAATAATCAACCCGTGCAGGTGTCTTGATAAAAAGAGCAAGGACAAGCCGATACTTTTCATTATTACTCAGCCTCTTCATATTTGTGACCATTAACTCTACATCGCCGTCATATGCTGCTGAAAGAAAGCACTGACATCCATTTGTATGGGCATGTCAATAATGTGCTGCCATGCCTGTTGATGTGGCATTAGTAGATGGGCTCTTGCTCAGAGCGCAATCAGCAACAATACATTGAGTGCTAGATGATATCGGAAAGCTGTCAGAGCGAGCGTAATGGAAATATATAGCCCACTCCGAGAACATGGACGGAGGGTTTTCTCTCCGTCTTCCGCTCTGCCTCTCCTTGTCCTGTCTGTCACTCTGTGTCTCTCCGCTCACCTCTTTGTCACTCGTCTCTCTCTGTCAGGGAATTGCGTTTTCCCTATCTCGAGCAACGCGTGTGAGGTGCTGTGGATTGAACTGACAAAGCTTTATTGTTCATTTACTGACTGGATCAGCAGCTGCCTCCAACAATAGCAGCAATCTTTGTCCCGCTGGTTATCATATCCATGTGGATTTATGTGCGTGTGCGCGCCTGCGTGCTACTTGTTTGCTTTGTGACTTTGCATGCTTGCTTTGTGTCGATTCTGAAAATGTAGTCGTTATCATTCTGTTGTTTTAACGTCTGTTGCATAATCAGTGATGAATGTAAATGATCAAATGTCGACAAAACAGACTCATCACAACAAGCAGCTGTTCAGCGTTCAGTCACATCATGACCGTCTTGACTAAATGGTGTCGCACAGTTTCTCTGACTTTTCGATGTCCAGATTTTCCGTCACTGTAACTTCTTCTCCTCTTGACCTTCCGCACCAAAGGAACAAAATTTGGTCTTTCCAAAAGAGGTGGTCTCGGTCTGGACCAAACAAACTAAGGTTCGTACCTTTTGCTGTGTGAAAACAGCTATGGTTCGGACCTTTGTATCAATGACAGGACATTCTTTTCTTCTGCTCTAGATTTACAGGGGGTTTTGCCACACTGACCAGCTGACTCAGCAAGACAAAACTAGCCAACAAAACAAATTCAGAGACGTTCTCTATGACAAAATGAGCTGTGGGAGATGAGGAGATTCGACTGAAATCTGGTCGGACGACTTCATAAAGAGCCAACTCGAGAAAACACATAAAAATAATGACACAGGGGGGAAAAAGGTGGCTCGCTCGATTCATTTTCTAACAGGAAGTAACACTGATGTCAGATGCCAGCCGGCCTAACAACGCAGCGTAACCAAAACAAAATGAGCCGCAGAAGTGCACAGGGAGATGACGCGACCAGTAAGTTTGTCTTGTAAAGTCCATTACTCCATTTGCAGTGTGAAACCAAAACCAACAGGACCAAATGTAAACAATGTAACAGGACCTTGGGATGTAATAAAAATCATGTTCTTCCATGTACTAAACAACCCAAACCGGTCAGGGCCAGAGGGTTTGATGCATTTAGGTTCAAAGTAAAGTTTAGTTGAAAATTGGCTGCAAACCCTCACAAAATACCCTGTTAGATCAGGGCAGTGTGAGCGCCGTGGCTTTCACATCTTTCTGGAAGCATGCACTATCCACATATTATTGAACTTGTGTGCTTTGCGTGAAAGCCCTGAAGGAGAGAAAACATTTCTAATATGGGAGTGCAAATGGGCGCTATAAGTATCTATTATTCATCTGTGTCTCTGACTCCTAAATAACCACAATCAATGTAATCATTTGTGATTGGCTGGTGGGCGTTAGGGTTGGGAATTGTACAAATAGTTTGGGTCAAAGGTCTAACTGCTGTCTCAAATGACTGGATGGAAACTAAGGCAACCAGACTTTGTATAATAAGACCACATTTTAACCTCCTATTTTAGATTTTTTCTTCTGTTCGTGTATATGGTAGTAAATATATACTAATAATCTAAAGTCCCTTCAAATATAATAGGCGCTGTGGTGTAAAATGCCACTGTTTCTTGTCACACTGTTTACAGAAATAATTGAAATCGATGTGGGTGAAATATATCACAGGGCGGGTCTTTAACTTATCTCTTCCCAGGCTCTGTTGCATTTAACCTTGATAACCTTGATGATAGCCGAATGAACGGCCTATTCCCCAGACTCTGCTTTGCTATTCCACACTAAATACTGTCAGAAGCAAATGAAGACTGATTGCTCTGCATCTCTAGTGGCTCGGGAACCATGCATGAGTATATTACTCTGATGAAGACAGTATATATGTACATTAGATTGGAGGAGATGAAACTTAAACGATCTCACGGGGACACTGAATCAGTGCAGTGGAAAATAGAAATATAGTAGAGTATCCATCCACACGGGAACAGAGCAAATGGGAGTTTATTAAATATAATGCGACCAACAATTACACCAGTAAACTGTGAATTATAGTGTGTGTGAGTGTGTGATTATTGTGCTTACAGTACGTTGGACTCGCAATCAGACCTGCTGTGGACGGTTCCACTACGCTGTGAATGAAAGGGGTGTGAAGTCCACGGGGGGAAAACAGACGGATCTCATTGGTCGAGACGGAGGAGAGAGCTCTCAAGCACGTTGTGAAGCTTTTGCAACTCGGTCACGTGTGTTTGTGTATGCGTACGTCTGTCTGTGTGTGTGTCTTCATATAGGGGCTCCTTCTGTTATTCGCGCATAAAATATCTCTTCATCTCTCTGGCTCGCTGCTTTAAGGGGTAAATGAAAGTAAGGACAGGAGTGAGATGTGGAGAGACGGAGGGAGGGAGGGAGGGAGGGAGGGGAGGGAGGGGAGGGGGAGTTGTGGCTCTGGGGAAGAAGAGAGTAAGAAAAGGCACGAGATGAGATATGAGCAGTGGAGTGTGGTCATGGCGTATTAGAGTTTTATCATGGAAGTTTGAGAGGTGCATTGAAGGCAGGAAATGTGAGGGAATTCGATAAAGGGGCGGAGGGAGAAGAAGAAATATCAAGTTCTACAAATGGGTCACTCTATGATAATATAATATCTGTAGTTTGAAGCATAAAAAATATATATACGTTCAAATGTTGACGACATGAAAAGACGAGCAGCTCTTTTATTGTTAAGACGCAGTATAGGGAGTTATTGTGATTACTGCAACAATTGATCAAACAATAATCAATTATTAAATAAAAAAAATGAAAAAGTTCAATTTCTCTGATTTCTGCTTCTTAAATGGGAATATTTCTGTTTTCTTTGTTCTCTTATGACAATAAACTTAATATCTCATTATATATCTAGATTTCAGATTAATCAATAATAAAAATAATGGTTAGTTGCAGCCCTATAGTGTTTACCCCCGTCAGACATGGGCCTGTCTCTGCTCTCCTACACTCCTGCTTTTCGTCATCCTCTCCCACCAGTATTCCTCTCACTGTTATATAACCTACTGTTAAATTACATCCCCTGATTTAAAAATGTAGGTTTTGCTGTTGCACAACTGCCAGCAACAGCGCAGACACACACACACACACATTGATAGCATCCTCCCCTTTGATAATATTCACACAATCCTACAATATATAGTTGTGAGATTATCCTTTTATCAAGTGAGGACATACACAGATTTAATCCCTGTAGCTCCTCTCGCTATCCTCTCTCTTCTTCCCTGTATGTGGATATTCATCACATCTCTATCTCTCTCTTCGTGCCCAGTTTTCTTGCCATTAAGCGAGATGTTTTTCACCCAGAGCCGCTGCAGGTCCTCGGGGACAATCTTGTCCTGACAGGGGCCCATGGAGGAGAGACAGAAAATGGCCACAGTTGCTTTGTACTGTACACGGGAGCCTCCTGGGTTTCAAAATAACCTTTAAAAAACGCACAGACATGTCAGGCCAAAAGTGTGGCGGGGATATTATGTCGTGTAGATTGAACTGCACTTTGTATTGTTGTCGAGGTCTGGCTGACTTTGATCAAATATGTTGTGGTTGTGAAGGTTATTTTAAAGCGCTGCTGAAATCTGACCAAGTTGAGGCAAAGTCTAAATGGAAAATATGTCCACAGAGACACAATTTAAAAAAAAAAGTTTTTAATCTTATTGGTCAATATTAGAAACCCCTTCTATCTATTTATTGACCCCGAATCCACTGTATTCCTTGGCATTTTATTCTACTTCTACTATGCAAGCTGTTCAAACCAATTGCCCCTGGTAGGATTAATAAAGCTGTCTGTCTGTCTGAACCATGAGCTCATATTTCAAATATTCTAGTTACAGCTGCGTTTCTAAAAATGCCAATTGTCCCGTCGACTTGGATCTGACGTGTACGTTCGGTTAGTGTGTTGGACCAAAAGGCCCTGGAGAGTTGGAGAAACACATTCTGGTTTCAGACAGTGCTTCTGCAACACAGACAATGAGCCCAGTCTACTGTATAGCTTTCAGCTGACAGCTGTCACAAACCTGACGCTTTTGGAATATATACTGGTACAATCAGACGCTGAGCCAGAAGTGCACTTCATACAGTGCAGTATGTGCAGCACAAAGGTTTGAACAGTAGCTTCCCACCTTCTGTCAGCGCTCTAATAAATAAACTAACAGCTTTTTCTTCCTCCTTCTTCTTCTTTTCCCCATATATTTTCTCTGCTTTTGAATCACCACTTTCTTACGTCTCATTTTCATCCTTCTTCTTCCATCACTTATTTTTCAATCCTTCCCCTCCTGCCCCTCTAATCCCGCCACCTGTCTTTCCTTACTCACTTCTGACCTGCTTCGCTGCCTCCATACGTCCCTCCATCCTTCTTCTGTCAATTTTTTTCCCTCTTACGCTCTTCACTTCATGTCTTCCTGCCCACACTTCATCATTCCTATCATACGTACATCCACTCCTGCCACCTCACTCATCCCTCTTTCTTTCTCCTCCTCTTCCACAGAACCATGAGAGGGAAACGGCGCTCCACTGTGCTGCTCAGTACGGACACTCTGAGGTGGCTTCAGTGCTGCTACAGGAGCTGACCGACCCCACGATGAGAAACAGCCGACAGGAGACGCCCCTGGACCTGGCGGCGCTTTATGGACGCCTGCAGGTCAGTAGCCAGGTTTCCGTTGCAGGTTTTCATAAAATAAAAGCCATATTTCTAAAAGTACAAGGTGAAAGGTATTTTTGTGAATGAGATCTCGTAAAGCCTATAGTCTCGCAACTGTAACTGAAGGAACTATTGTTTTGACATGTCGTTGTGCGACACCGCCTGAGTTATTGTATAAGACAGTTGAATGATTGTACCTCACACGCCTTAGTTTTATTAAATTAACCCGGTTGGGTGGAAACGGTACAAAGTGTGTACTCTTCTTGTGAATGAAGAACAGACTTTTAACAGTGACATCTCATTCTTCTCATGAAACACAACCCGTGAGGCTCGATTTTAAGGAAGATGGGCGTTTAATGATTTAGCAACTGTGGTGATGTGACGAGAGGACTCAACACAGACGACAGAGAGGAGGAGCGACGGGAAATGGAAGAAAAATACCAACGGGATCCGATCTTATACACTTTAATATCGACACGTCTGAAAAACCACCTCATGAGAGCGTAAAAATGTTTTGGTGATATCTTGAGAGGTGTTCTATTGCGATATTTAGGTTTTGCGCGTTTCTTGGGGTAATGGAAACACAACTAGTGACACTGTGGACAATATATTAGTTTTGAGAAAAGAATAATGAAAAAACTGGAACGGCTAAGGTTTGAGGGCTGTTTTGAGTTGAACATCCCCAAATGGCTCATGAACATGTAACAGTTTGATAACAAGAGAGATAAAGGAACGTGTGACCCTGTTAAACTTGACCTTTTGCTATGTTCAGAGGCAAGGAGCTTAAATCTCCATATAGTGGACGGGAAAACGACGTTAACTGAATGATTCAAAGCCTTTGAAATTAATGAGAATGCCATGGTCAGTGCAAGGGCAGTGCACCCCGATAATGTTTCATTTGCAATGAAAATTAAATTGTGGCAAAATTAATGGAAAAGTCACAGCTAAGACATAAAAAAAACTTGTTACAAGTCACTCACTCAAGCTCCATCAAAACAAACTGGCTACAGTATGTTTAGAGGCAGGAGCGGGGTCATTTTTTTTGTTGTTGCAGCAGTTACTTATACAGTACTGGGGGAGGGCAGGATCTAGGAGGAGGGGGTAAGAGGACGTCTGCATTGCACAGGCTATATCCCGGTGAAGCTCCTTGCTGGCAGGCGAAAAGAAGCAGCTGGTGACTCCATCTGCATTTTCCCCAGGACAACAGTGGGTGTTTGCAGTGACAAGGACCACAGTGCATGGCAATCAGTTTTTTTTTCTCTCGAATGTTTTATTATGAATGTGGTGGAAAATGTGATGAAATGAAAAACTTCCTCAAATACTAACCATACAAAGACGTGCAGACGGGTTCGCCTGCACATTTTTAGAATTGCAACTTCACTTCTTTTTTTGTCGAAAAATGACACACTTGCAGATACACGCTCTATATGCACTGAGAGGGATATGCGTCTAATGCCTGCTGATGTTCAGAAGCAATCACACATTTTCTCTGCTCAGGTAGTGAGTAATTGCAGTCAAGCCATACAGGTTCGTCTGAGTGTGAATGAATAATTTATAAAGGCAGCACAGTATTTCTCCCTCTCTCACTCTGCATAGTAATGAAGGGAAATCCCTATGGTGGAGAACACTGCTGCACGGAGATGTAACTAACACAGGGCAAAAGTTTAGTATACACACACGCATCCAACACACACACACACAGACACAGACACACATGAAAGGAGGATGCTTTCGAGAAAACTGCTTCTTGCTGAGACGAGTTATTAAAAGCATCATCCATGATCAAACAAAAGTGGGTTTCTCCGCTACGCCACTACTCAGAAAAACCCTCCAACGACACTCAGTTTGATTGACAGGTCTTTCAATGCAAAGCAAGTAATTTAACAGCCCCCCCCACACACACACAATTTTATTTTCGTTTATGATAGAACGTGAGGGAAAACCTCTCGCTGATTTTCTTTTAATTTTCAACTGACCTTTAGCTGCGTGCCGCCGGCCACCATAGCAACTGTTGCTATGCTTTTCAAGCCTATTCGTACTCGACCTTCACATTTGTTTACAATAATAACAGAGGATGATTTGCTATGAAAACAGTAGTTAAAGTAAATAAAAGCAGCTTCTCTTGCCTAATAATCAATCAATTTTGTTTGTTGAAAAGGAAACTGTCATTAAGAGATTTTACCAGCTGTTGACTTCTATATGTTTTTAGTGGACTGTTTTTTGGGGGTTTTTTTTACACTAACAACAGTGTAAGTCTGGCTAGAATATTACAGTTGTTTCAATAGAAGTATAATTAAGATGTTGTTTGTACAGAGCCTTATTATGTTATATGAAAACGGAAATTGACTGAGGTCTTTGATGAATGTAATATTAGGAAAGCTTAGCTGGACCTTTATTATAATTTTCCAAAAACCCAATAAAGAGCTGTTTTAATCCACTTCTTATACTTCTATTTCTGTGTTTTTGGATTTTTTAAAATAACAAAAACCCCAAAATAAAACATCAGCCTGAACCCAAATCTATTCATTTCCAGGACTGGCCTCCTCTGATACGATTGCTAAGCTGTGCTTTGACAAGATAGTCCATCAAACAGTCAATTATCTGCCGCAGTGCATTTGGTCAAACTTTCATATGTGTCCTTGACAATGACATTAGCACAAAAACAATGGTACATATTTTCTGCTGCAAAACTTCCATAAATGAGTTCTCTGAGTGGGATTATGTAACATTGCTGCAAAATTAAAGAAGCCTTTTCTCTTTGATTCTGATAATCTGACAACAGCATTGTCTCTGTTTCTCTTTTCTGTGGAATAGAAGATCAAACCTGAAGTTTACACTCATTTAACTTTCATGGCCAAGGTCCCAGTTTCCTCTAAGTTTGCTGTCTTTGTCATTGACATGTCGCCGTGCTTTTCTCATGCGCAGGTGGTGCGCATGCTGGTGAGCGCTCACCCCAACCTCATGACCAGCCACACTCGCCGACACACTCCGCTTCACCTGGCTGCGCGTAATGGACACCACAGCACCGTCCAGACGCTGCTCGAGGCCGGCATGGACGTCAACTGTGTGGTAAGAAAAAGATCATTGGCTGTTTTTAGCCGTTTGTGTCCTCTACCGTTCATCCAAGGACAGACTTCTGGCACAAATTACAGTGGCCTGTTATGGACAAAGATGGTAATAATAGAATAATAAGAATATTGCTTTTTGTTTGGCAAAATTGCATTTGAGCCAGACTAACACCCGAACCGACATGGTTACTCAAGCTGATCCAAACTATGGAGATAGACAGCTAGAGCTTTGTGGTTTTTGTATTGTCACAAATAACCTTGTCAATTAAGAGCAGAAAGAAATTAACTTTTGTCGCTTTGACAACCATAAATCAATTATTAATGTTTGTGCTGTGGAAAGCAAATATTTCCAAACCTGAATGACACAACAATTTCACTCCACTCCGAGAGAAATACTGTACAATGTTGTGTTTGTGTGGGTTTTTTTTCCCCTGCATTTTGTACACATTTACTGTACAGATACATACAGTAGGGCTAGGAGGTGCCAAGTCTGAGGCAGGATTGAGAAATAAAGAGGGACTTGACTTTGACACTTTCTGTGGATTATCTGATGTAGCTGCGAGTGGAGAAGGTGACTAGAAAGATATCTCTTTGTTCTTTTTGTCTGACTAAATCTTTCAACATCGCTGTGACTTTGAATCTCCTTCCCTCTTCCCTCTCGTTTCTGCTCCGTGTGAATATTTTCATGGCTTCTGCCTTGTGTTTTAAATGAAAGAGGGCTGCCAGCTTTGTGTTTTTGTGTATATAATCCACCACAGGCATGAATGTTTGGCAGATTCCCCTTTTTGAAAGTGTGCGTGTCTATGTGTATCAGAGAGCATGTATATGTGGTGTATGCCTCCCATGGTGTGGTGGTAGATAGGGATGAATAATTGATTTGGAGAAAAGACTGAGAGTGCAGGAGGAGGAGGATGAAGAAAAAGAAGAGGAGGAAGAGGAGGAGGAGGAGGAGGACAGGGTGTTCCTGAGAGGTCCTCAGAGTTCGCCCTGTCTTCTTTGCCTTTACATATGCTACATCATCAGTCAGGAGAACAGAGACGCAGAGTCACGTACACTATGTGGTGTCTATTACCGCTCAGTTTCTGTCTTGCAGTTTCGACTCGCTCTTCTCTTCATTCATTTACATTTTATCTTATTGTGTATTCTGAGTCGTCTGGACGATTTAAACACAGCTTTGTCCTGACCCTTTCTGGGCCATTTGTTTTTCTGAAGCCCTGTCAAAACGCAGCCACGCTTCACTGTGTTCTTTCTCTTGAGACGATTGCCTTTGACAAACTAAAATATTTGACTCCCTTCACTTGTCTTAAATGTGTAGAAAACCAGCAATTTGCTGTGCTAATCAGTCTCTTGAGACTATTTCAATTGAATCTTTTTCTGATTGTGTGATCAAAATAACTGCTGTTCACACCACAAGACTTTTAAAAAAATCTTTTAAAGGATGCACAAGCAAGAAGCAAGAGAACTTAAACAAGGCGGCGTACTGGTTTAGAGACAGCATTCTCACTCTCTTATCCTTTGTACTTTCATATCATACAAAGTCTGATTAACTTAAACGGATACTTCAACATTTTGGCAAATTGGCCCATTGCCATAATTCCTCTGTCTCGTAACGTTGTGTTATTATCTCAGCGTGGTGAATGTGCATGGCACAAATTGTCCACAAGAGCGTTTTTGGAGTTGTTGTATTGTGTATTTGATGGGTTTAATGAGGGAAACCAAGAAATCCCATGAGCCTCTGTAGTGTAGCTCTGAGCAGCTTGCGGCTCTGCTCCGCTGTTCTAAAAATAGCTTGCACAGACAATTAAAGGTAATGAACCTACTCTAGAAAAGAAAATGGACCAATTTGCCAAAATATTGAACTATCCCTTTAAACTGCTGCATATTTGGAGTAAACAATCTTCAAAGATCCGTAAAGTAGAGTAAACAATTAAATTTAAGATTATGTTCTTCCTTACCTGAATCCGCATGCGCTTCTTTACACTTTGATGTTAGGGATGTTAGGCCTTGCGTCACGCTTAGATTCATGTTTGTTGTAGATTTTTTCTTTGTTGAGCATTTTGTTGTTGTTGACAGTGACAATAGAGAGAAAGATATGCAGGAAAAGCAGGGGAGACACAGTTGACGATGTGCAGGAAAGGACCTGGACTGAATTCGAACTTGAATTCGAGATTATGAAGGATCGAAGATAAAAAACAGCTTTAGGGTTTTTCGGAGCTCAGTCAGTCTGAAAGCCTCGGGGAGCTGCTCGGTCTGAATCAAGAAACAAGACAGTTGAGATGCTGAGGAGCCACAGAGTCAGGGGATAATCAATATCAGGGTTTGCCCAACAAACACGAGAATAAACAAATCCCACAAAGCCTTTATTACCTCCCCTAGCACTGAGAGGTTGATGCTGACAGTTTTATTACTGCACAGTCTGAGATAAATTAAACAAATCCAAGACTATAGATTCAATTCAACTGTTGCCAAATTATGAGCTGACCTGATTTTAATTTGCTACATTAACATATGGCATTACAGATGCTACATCTAAACACGTAAATCAAATAAAATTGTTTTTTTTTTTTTAGTACAGTTCAATTCCAAGGAGGGTCTTTGGCTGCAAGAAAACAAATCTGTTTTGGAAAAGACTTTATCACACGCTGCCCCCGCCCTTCACAATACAGTATGCTCAAATCTGTCGCAAACATATTGCAACTGCATTTCTGGCGGATACGGACGTCATGTGTGAGGATTTAATCTCTGGAAAAGACAGAAACAACTTGACCTGTTGGATACGGGAGTCGATCTGGTGCTCGCACACCGAGGAGATGCATGACTCAGCGGCATTTAGCCCATCCTCTCTGCCTTCTGTGCTTGTTGCAGTGTGCGTGTGTGTGTGTATATGTGTGTGTGTTCATGTGCATTTGTGCTCTGATCTGAAGAGGAGGACTGTGTTTCTCTGCAGGGATTTGGCCCCGGGCTCCATGTGTCTAGTGAAGATGAACACTACATGCCTTTGATTTGCCTCATCTTCTGCACCATACACGCTGCTGCAAATCTCCCTCTATCTCTTTCTCTTTCCTTCTCTCTGTGTTGATGAGCATTGCAAGCCTTTCCTACCTCAAATTGTCTCTGCAATTTCCACCTACATTCTTTTTTTTTAGAGATACCAGACCATCTTTCTCTTTTTCCGTGTTATCTCTAATACTGACACGGTAACAAGGACACAGTAACATGATGACTTGACAGGAACACCTGGTGAAGAAGCTGCCCTCTGGGTGGGATAAACTGTCTGGTCAATTTAAGTCTAGTGAGCAGCCGTTTGTGTTAGAATACAGTAGTATCGTCATTTAATCCATTCATTCATTTAATTCAAGTAATTAAATTAGCACACACTACTAACTCAGTAATGATCCACTTTCAGTCACATGTAATGCATGCGCTGATCATATTATGGTTTCAGGTAACAAGATAAAACCTCTAAAGTTCCAGTGTGTAATATTTGGCAATTGGCAAAATATGATCATACTAGTGAATAGTCGCTATAGAATAAAATTTGTTTGGTTTTCTTTTATTCTTCATATAGCAGGGGTCTTGCTTTACAGAGTGTTGCCATCTTGTGCCGCCATGTTTGTACGGCAGCCCGAATGGAAAATCCAGCCAGGCAGAGAGCGAGTTTCGTATGTATAAGTAAACCAACGAAGAAGAAGGAGTAGGAAACAGCAGTAAAATGGTTTCGATCTTCACCTCATCGCTCCATGCTCCTGAAATACTCCCAATCATCCAAGTGTTTTTGTCCTCGGAGGCCACTGTCACTTTGCCAGTGGGAGTGAGTGCTGCAAACTAGAATCTGAACGCTAGATATCACGGTTTTCCCCCGATTTTCCTCCTCATGTGCACAGTGAACAAACAGCTGTATAACATCCTATAGGTAAAAGAGATAAAAGGCTTGGTCCAAAACTGCAGCAGTATTTTGATGTCTCATAAGTCCATGTGTGTCAGGCTGTTGTTGTCGGTGATAAATTACAATGCTACTCCACTTGGCAGGATAATTTTGATAAAAAAGTGGAATAGTGTGACTTTATTCAGGTGCAGCTATTTTCGGTCTGTCCCGAAATATGTGACGCGAGGTCATTTATCATGTTCTACATCCTGAAACAACAAGAGGACGAGTTGATCCACTGCTCATTGATCTAGCAGTGTTACGACTACATCACTAATTTGTTACAGCAGCGTCATATAAAAAGGCTCATATATCATATTCCAGTTGATCAACACACCTGGGGCACCTGCTTTCTGTCTTGTTCTGGTGAACTGGGATTAACACTCTTGTTCTTAGATTTGTCCTTGTTTTCCCACCTCCCTCTCCCCATGTCCTCTCCTCTTGTCTGTCCGCCCCTTCGCTTCCTCTCTGTATAATATTTTCTGCAAGGCCACGGCGTCAGCGTTGTACAGCTGAACGTACAGAGTGGATGGTGTGGGTGGCTCGCAGATGGCCACCTTGTAAATTGTCACCAGTTGAAAGCAGTTGTGTGTATGTACGTGTGTGAGAGAGAGAGTGAGAACGATAGTACAGGTCAGTAATTGGAGTCAAGCCATATAGGTCTGTCTGAGTGTGAATGAATAATTTATAGAAACGGCACAGTCACTCTCTCTCTATGAATCTCCCTTTTTCCTTTCCTCACTGAGGGGAAATCCCTACGGAGGATGCTGTTGGTAGGTGGGCAGGTAGCCAGCCAGCACACGTCAAAAAAGTATAAACACACGTACAGTAAACACACCAGAAAGGGCCTTTTGGATGTGGACTTGATGATGAATTACATCCCATCCCATCATCAAGAACGTCGGTGTTTCAGCCAGCAGCGACTCTGAAACAGAAAGTCATCTGCCTTTCAATTCCCGGAAACTCTTAGAGAGTGAGAATCGCCTTCCTCGTTTCCTTGTGACATCACCCCCAGAACCGCCATGGGAAAAAGGACGGGAAGTGGTAAAGAGAGGGAAGGTGAAGAGGGCAACTGTGTGTGTGTATGTGTGTGTGAGGAAAAGGGGGTGGCTCATTTCCTGCACTCCCACCTCCTCTGACTTGTGTGCATGTGGGTAAAGATTGGCTCACAGGCTGCACATCCACGGCTCCATACGGTCATTTATGCTGCAAATGCGACCACTCGCAGTCGCTTTTATTTTTTTAAACCTGGGATTTACACCTGAAATAAGCTCTTCAACTAACCGGACCGCTGACCTTTGACCGTTCAAGGGCGCAGCTGCATGCGGCGTATCGCCATCAGCCCCCTTCGCTGTGGCGATGACACTTTTGTTGTAGAGGAAACAGGACGACCAAAGTAAGTTTCCCTGCAGTAGGTGTTGATCTGGTGCAGTCAGTGTTGTGTTGACTTGATTTTCCCAGCCATGTGTGCAACGGCAGATCTGGCTGTCGTCCAAATAATTTGTCTTCATTAAAGCCTGGGAGTTTTGGGGTCAGTACAGATTTTCATCTGTGAAGGATGCAACTGTTTCAGCATATTTATATCGCTGCATGTGTGTGTTTTTCTTTTTCCTTCTGGCTGCGTGTTCAGGTTCTAGTTAGTAGTTAAAATTAAAAAAAGACATGCAGAGGCAAATCACACTGCTGCATTGACATCTGTTCTTTTTACAACCAAAAACTTATGATGCCATCAAGTTTATGTAGAAGATGCTGCAGAGATATATAAAAAAAAATCTCCAGCCTGAGGACATGAATAGATATAAAATCTCTACTTCCACCTGTGGCTCCGTTAAAAGTGGGGCCTTGTCACAGTAATTGTCTCTCTCATCACTGCTGATCCAAGATGAGCCACTTAGCAGAGCCCCCTCCCCCCTTTTGTAGTTTCAATGCATTGCATCATATCTGCATTATCCCCATTGATTAGTAACGCTGGAGGCTGACAACTGGCCGGTGAGGGGAAACGGGGATTTGAATCGTTGTGACCTTGTGCTTCCTGCTTTCTGATACTCTTAGTTTAAGGGTCTCAAATATTAAATATTGTCTTTCTGCCTGCTCCCGGTCCGTGTGGGTTTCTGATGTCTATTTTTGTACATTTCAGTTGTTGAAATGATTGAATATTAACACGCACTCTCTTTCTCTCTCTCTCAGACAGAGAATGGCAGTGCCCTCCACGAGGCGGCTTTATTTGGAAAGATGGATGTAGTTCGCCTTCTGCTCGACTCAGGTAGGTCTATAAATGTATCTCAGCAAAACAAAAACTCTCAAAAAGTTGTGTGCGTGTTGTCTTGTTTTCCCTTCCCATTTTAACCTGCAGCTAGAAGCTCAACATGCTTTTGGGGTTGTGGGTTGAAAATGCCCTCAGGTGAACTACATCTGTCTGCTGCATTTCTTGTTAGAAAATCCTGGACTTTCAGTTTTATTATTGTTTTTGGCCATTTTTCCCCCTTTTAGTCCAATCAGCTTGTTATTTTTTTCTGGTGTCAACACATGAAATCGTGCAGGTGCAGGTGCAAGTACAGGTCAAGAGCCTCAGTTTAATGTTGACATCAAACATCAGATTTCCTCCTGCAAATTTTCAATCTGTTTCTAGAGTTTATTCAGAATGGAGACGGAGCCAAAAACCAATAAAACGTCCACTCACTGGCGGCTCTGTGGACAGAAAGGCCTTGTTGACTAGAGGGGTCAGAGGAGAACGGTCAGACTGGTTGGTACCAGCGGAGCAGCTACAGGAACTCAGATAATCACTCTTTACAACGGAGTTAAGGAGAAAAGCATGGCAGACCACGTGGAAGCTTGAGGTGGACGGACCATGTCACGCTCCACTCGTCCCTGTGGAAATAATGAGTCCACAGTGGGCACCGCCGCACCAAAACTAGACAATTTAAGACTGGAAAAAACAAAGTCTGGTCTTATGGATCTGGATTTCTGCTGAGGCGGCAGATGGTAGTGGCAGAATTGGAGTTTAACAGCATGAATCCATGATCCCAACCTGCCTGGTGCCAACAGCCCAGGCTGCTGATGGTGGCGTAATGGTACGAGGAATGTTAACTTGGCACACTTTGGGCCCCTTAATACAAATCAATCAGGGTTTGAATGCCACAGCTTATCTTGAGTATTGTTGCTGACCATTGAATCCCTTTTATGGGAACAATTGACCAATCTACTAATGCAGCAGCGGTACTCAATCAATAGTCAAAGAGGTCCTGATCGGCAGAATTGTCTTTCAGCAAATGATGACCAAAAAAAAAGCAGGGATAATATACATTTTATTAATGTAAACTCCCTCCACTTAAATCTAGCGCTGTTGTCCTTTGATGCTGCCATGACCCTCCACCCACTTTCCTTCAGCACTTCCTGTTTCCTGCAGGACTTCCTCTGGGTGGCCATGTTCTTTTGGCCTTGATTTTATTAACTTCCTGGAGCAACACAGGCTTGTGTTGGCCTGAACTTTAACCCATGAAACTGTGTGTATCTGTGCATAATTAGGAGGAGGAGGGGGAGTTATTGTAGGCATGCAGAAGGGCAAGCCTGCCTTTTATTGTAGATCATGGACTGGAGGGAAGTGGTCAAAGAGGATGCTGAAATAAACATTCAGTGCGCCAAAAATATCTTCATGTCTTGTTTTAAATTTAGTCATGAGAACTTGTATCTTTTTTTTTCTTCAGTTATTTTAATCAATTCATTAAGTAAGCATAAATCTTGATTGTTGTAACCCAAATCTCTAAAAACGAAACTTGAACCAGCAGAGAGTTAGTTTAACTCAGCATTAAGATTAAAAACAGAACCCAGCTGCAACATAAAAGGTGAAAAAACTGAACACTCAACACTTTCTAAACGCACTGCAGTGGAGGAAAACCTCTGAACTTCCTGAAGTCCTCATTGTATCTATTGAGCTTGTTTGTGAGTTTGTGATTCTCCATGAGTCAAAGAGTGTATCTGTGTCAGAGTGCGGTTTCTGAGTTTGTGTGTGTGAGCCTCGTCTTTGTCTGTCTCCATGTTTCGTGCATTCTTGAATGTGTCACTGTCTGGGATTGTAAATTAACATCAAGTACGAGAGCGAGTGTGTTAATCCTCTGTCCCCCTCAAACGTAATGAAAAGCATGTAAGCTGTCACTTATTCATAAAATCATGCTCATCCTCTGGGAACTGGCGGCTCGTTCTGCAACTGAACAGGTGTGTCAACAGCTCTTGTCTCGTGTTGAAATGTGTGTATGTGTTTCCATGTGTGTAGTTCAGTGTGTCTGTGGTGTCATCGTTGTTGTAAACGTGTGTTTGTGTGTGTGTACGTTTCAGGAATTGAGACCAATCTGAGAGATAGTCAGGGGAGAACAGCTCTGGAGATTTTGAGGGAACATCCTGCGCCGAAATCCCAGCAGATCACTGCTCTTATCCAAGGTAAGATGCATGCACACGCGCACACACGCGCACACAAGCACGTGCACATAGTTACTTTTAGATTTAGCTGAATCTCACTGCAGAAATTGGGTCATTGCAGAACTTAGGAGCAGAGTAAATGTAGTTTGACCCAATCCTATATTGTGATATAGACTCAGTTGTTGACGATTGGGTGTTGCAAACTTTTCAGAGTGACCTTGATGAATCTCGCAGCCATGTTGATGCACAGTTTACAGGCTGTACTCGTGTGCACGGCCGGCCTGGCCGTCTTCATTTTTGGATGTTGTTGCGTTGAGCGGATGTGATCCTGTCGAGAAATGTTGTTTTCCAGGAAGTTTATTTTCTTCAATGGGAAACAATGGAAGCTGCTGAATGTGTTTACTTGCTAAAGTTGGGAGAGTTCATAGTTACACATCACAAGCTCTGTTGGTACGCACAATGCAGGGTTGTTTCAAATCTGCCATTGTCTTGTTGGCTGAGCTGAGTCCACATTATGTATTAGTATGTTACAGATGGATAGACTGCTTTCAGATCAGATGTTTTTGCATGTTCTGTGCTTTGAATGTGTTTAGGCACAATGTAGTTTGCTTTCTTTCCTTAATGCACCCATAATATAGGCTACAGTAGTAATTAATACATTCAAATCCAGCCCCCTGTAATTTTAAACGTCAGCTTAAAGTTCATAACCATGATTTATAAGTGGCGTACTTCAGTGTATTTACATCCAATTAAAAACAGTCTATTCAAATATGGATTAACTAGGTTGTATTATACAAACTGTAGTTGTAGTAGTGATATTTATCCAACATACAGTAGGGTTATTGTTAGATGGCAGACTGGTGCATTGCATGGATGTATATGAATTGTATGATCTTTAAAAGCTGGTTCAAAAGAGCTGCAAAATCAATATTGATGTGAAAATGCTACTGTATCTTATGAAGGAAGAACATATGGTTGTGCTTTTAAACAGGGCTACTTTACTGAGACAGGAAAAGACAGCAATCCCCTTTTTTCCGATGCTGAAATTTGAAATTTTTGTCAGTTTAAAAAAGCACAGTTGCTAAGATTAATGAAAACAGTCAAAAAAGTTGCCAGTATAGTCATAATTTTATAAAAGCAGGCTCTCGCCACATACCAATTTAGGAAATAAGTATTATTTTGACATTTTTGTTTTCTTCCCTCAGTTTTCCTCATCTTAGTTTTTCACCTGCCATGTTTACAGCAGTGTGTTTTGTGGGTGACCAGTGATTGTTAGTGTGAGACGGCTCTTCAGTCCCCGGGGACCTAAATATTCTCCGCATGGTACCTTTTAAAGAGAGTGTTGTCCTGATGTGATTATGAGGCTCAGCGTGAACACTGTAATCTGTGGCTTGGAGGCCTTCTCTATCTGTCCTTGTGTAATCTGTGGGTGTGTGTAAGGCACATAGTTACAGATGATTTAAGGAGCAGGAGATAAAGGCAGACGTAAACCGGAGGGAGAGACGGCTTTGCCACACTTACGAAAAAACCAAAGGAACGGTCTGGACAGCAACCCTGCTCTTAGCATCTCTTAGGGAATTCTGGATGTGTACGTTCAGCAACCGAGACTACTCCTGCCCCAGTTCCCATGTACCTCCTCTGTACTACTTTAGCATACGCGTAATATCTTCCAGTCTGAAACAATAACAAGAGGCACGTTGGCGGGCTGAGAATCCCAGCTGCGCGACTGTCAGACGTTGCCAAACTACTCCCGATCAGGATCCTCGGCTCGGGATGACAGGAAGCGAGCGGGAAGTGTGGGGATGGGCAGACTCTCTTCCAGCAGCTGGAAGCAATCATGCACAGGGGGACCACACATCCTACATGGCATTGACTGTGGCCGTAACAGTTAACAAATTAGCCACAACTAAAAAAATAACAGACATGGAGCTGACGTGAAACCAGGGAAAACCCAGTGATGCAACAGGCAGAGGAATCGTAATGGTGGTGATTCCGGTTTCCTGTTTCATGCTTGGCGCTGAAAACATCTGGTATGTTTTATTAAAAAAGATTTTAAAAAAGAGGAAAACCCCTCTTAATGTATGCACACCATGTTTAATTGCAATGTCATAACTTAATGTTTCATTTGGATTCTGCTCCTCTGATCCAGTGCTGTGCAAATGAAATCTTATACTGAAAATTATTCAGTTAGTACTTATGTAACTTAAAGGACATTAAGACATCCAGAATCACTGAAAACATCTTTAACAAGCTAAATAGCTTTTTTTAAATGTTTTTTTTAAAAAATGTCACAAACCCTGTGATAGTAGATAATTGGCCAGGAACAGCAGTCATCAAAGTCTCATCTCTGTAAACCGGAGCTGGAAACAGAGATTTGGGCTTCAGTATAGACAGGGGACTGAAAGTGTGTGTAAGTGTGTGTAAGTGCGCGTGTGTGTGTGTGTGTGTGTGTGTGTGTGTGTGTGTGTGTGTGTGTGTGTGTGTGTGTGTGTGTGTGTGTGTGTGTGTGTGTGTGTGTGTGTGTGTGTGTGTGTGTGTGTGTGTGTGTGTGTGTGTGTGTGTGTAAGTGTGTGTGTGTGTGTGTGTATGAGAGACAGATAGAAAAAGAGGATGAGAGAGGCAGGGGGAGAAAAAGGACACAGCTGTGACTTGGTGAAAAGATCAGCTGCATGCCATTTCCTGTTGGAGGGGAGATGGAAAAGGACAAACCCACTTACACACACACACACAACACACACAACACACATACACAAGGAGCAAAAGACCTGTCATTTACTCAATTGTACCAGCCGAGGGGCTTTGTGGCTGCCACAGACACCTCGTTATGAATAGATTCTCATTTGATTTACGGTGCATGATTCATCCCACTGTTAGAATTCATTAAGAGTTCAACTTCTTACTGCCCGGTGTTATGCCGAGTTCTGCATGCCCACCGAGAACTGCATGCATGTCGCGGGAGCACGCACAGCTGAAGGGAAACTACTGTAATGATTTCTGAAGGCGTGGAACATGCGTGTTTTAAGCGTGAAGTTTCAGATAGTTAGGCTAAAACAATATTTTTGAATGTGGAAAATGAATGTGGGGTGTCATCCACACTGTCGAGGTCGATCAAATAAAGTAAGCTGGTGCTGGGAAGACCATTTGATTCCTATCATTCTTTGATTTGAAGTCTGCTCCTTCCTTCCTCTTCGACTCTTAACCCTTCCTCTTCGACTCTTGATACACGTCATTCCTATACAGTACTCGGTGTACAGTGTATGCAAATATGTTGGTTGTATCATAATTACTCAGCTGAATACCTGGATACATAGTGGTAGAAATACACGCACTTTCCTAATTTCCTTCATTGATGTTTGATGATGTTGTTCACATACAGAGACAGTGATTTGTTTTATTTTAAAGCTCAATGCCAAGATTTATGTTGTAAAAAAATGCACCATTCAAAGGCTGTAGGATTTCTTTTTCTTTAAAGTTCAGACAGCTGCTGTATTGTGGAAATGCATTTATATTATATTTTCTATTTTATTTCATGTAGATAAAATGTTATTCATCTGACTATTTTATGTGCACACCACTAATTAACAGGGGTCCTAATTAAGTCTGCAGGGAAGCTGTCACATCGATTTCACTGTGTAAGCAGTAGCGTGTTTGTGTTTTCGGCTCCTAATGTCTTACTTAAGCAGGTTTATTAGCCAGTCTTGGTGCCCCCCACCCCACCTCACTCCCACCCAGAGCCGGACCTGCTTTCTCTCTTTCCTCCCTCCCCTTCCTCCTCCTCTCTCTCCTCTCTCTCTCCTTCTTTTCCTACACGATTCTCCTCCTTTGCCTTTATGAACAGCAGAGTGCTCTATTAGCAGAAGCTGTGAAATGAATTTGCGTTGCGTTGAAAAGTGGGAATTGAATGCAGAGCAATCTGTTCACCATGCTGATGGTTGTGCTATTATATTGATCCAGTAAAATGCCTCTGAAATGCTTTTTCCTTCTCTCCTCCTCCTCCCCCTCCCTCTCATTGCCATCATTTCCTTCCAAACTTTTCTTTCTTCTGGCCTGTGGCTCTCTCTCTTGCTCTCCACTTTCTCCCTGTTTTCCCAACACACTTCTGACCGCTCTTCCTCATCTTTCATCACATCTCACCCCGTCCTCGTCTCCCCCGTGTCCCCGTGTCTCTGTAGAGTACATGATGGATGAGATGGAGAGGAGGAGCATCGTGGACGAGCCTGTTCGCAAGTGTCCCATCCCAGCACCTCGAACCTCCGTCCCCTCGCCCTCTGCTTCCCCCTCCCTCAGACATAAGAGTGAGTACACACACACACACACACACACACACATACACACAAAGCAATCAAATGGCTCAACGCTGAAGATTTAAGGTCGTGTTCTGACCAGAGAGGCTCCAATCAAAAAAAAACAAAAAAAAGGAGGAAGAGGTGCAAATGAGATTTTGGGACAGAAACCAGCAGGAGATGTGAAATAACAACCTCTACAGGGGGAAAAAATACATTTTGCATGAGGTTCAGAATACGCTTTAAAAAATTCCTCAACATCTCTGAAAGAATCAGCATCAAAAATTAATTCACATAAGTAAGTAAAGCTAAACCCGGCAGCCTTAGAGGAGGACGTTATCCTTCAAGCAGAATATATTACAGGTTGATGTTTGTGCATTTTTGTGTCTTCTTAAAAAAAATAAAACCTCAGAACCTGATTTAAGCTCTTTCCTTTTCTTGCAACACGGGGTAAAAACATTGCAATATAAATGCAGTCATGGCGAGCAGCTCCTTCAGTGGAGAAAAGCCATCACTGCCTTTTCCAAACAGCCATACAGTACTGTAATGTTTCCCCCTGTCCAGCGCTGCCATCTGTGTGTCGAACGCGGCATTGCAACAAGCGGATCTGATCTCCACTCTCATTGACTGTCAGCAGATACCATAATTACCTTGATTACCTTGGAGACTTGGAGGGAGACGAGAGAAAGTGATTAGCACAGTTTGCTCCTCAGACTGCGCCTGGATGCGACTTTGAATGCATTAGCGATGCAGAGGGAGAGACGGGGGAAGTGTGTTTTGCAGCCATTAGTTCTGTCACTGCTTTCTGCCCGAGGTTGATTGTAGCATTAAATCAGGGGAATAGGATAGAGGAATCTAATGTGTTTTAATCCTCTTTGAACTGTACAGTGTGTTTTGTTGGTTTAGAAATCAAAAAGGGGAACTTGTGTAAGTTTATGTTAATTGTTTTTATTTTAGCAGTAATAGGAACTGGCTTCATTCATAAAATCGATGCTGCAAGGAACTATACAGAGTTTATATACTGTATCATCCTTCTTTCTTCTTATTCTCTCTACCACAGATGATGCTGTGACAAGTGAGCTGTCCAAACTGCTCCACGAGATCAAAAAGTGCCGGGACAGGGACTACTCCTTCGAGGAGCTCTGCCACACCATCTCCTCCCACTCCATGGACAGCTTTGGCAGCGGGCGACTCTCTGACGAGGAGCGTCCAGATCGACCCAACGGCACCCTGACTCGAGGCAGCAAGGTACGGCACCAAGTTAGAAAGTGGGCTGAGGCGTTAGAGAGGGTTTGATGTTTGATTTTCTTGAGGAATGTGTCTGGAGGCTCCTCAGTGAGACACTTTTTCTTCCCCCACAATATGTTTTATTGAGCATCAACATAACATATGGAGACAAGTAAAATACATAAAACAATGCTCATTTTTTTTTGGTTTTCTTTGTTGAAAGAGACCCATCCCTCCCCAACATCTCACACCCTAACCCTCCAGTTTCTGGGCAAATATGTGTCTTTATAAAATGTACTGTATGTCAAATAACTAAATAAACCCAACAACAACATCCCACCTCTCTAAAACCACCAAATACTTAATCTCAGACACTCATTGTTTGAAGATGTGCCAAAATGAGTGGTTGAGAAATAAATTATTCACTGAGGTCATCAATCAATCAAAAAAATAAAAAATTAAACCTTTGGGAACTTTAAAATCAAATTTACTCGTCCAGCTTATGCAAAACATTTGCTGATTTATGTCTCATCATACATCCTTTGATCATTGATTTGAGGAAACAAGCAGCAATCAGAAGCTGCTTCATATCAACATTTATATAGAGAGATTATTGGACTATCAAGACAATAAAGTTTTAACTTTAGTTCAAACTTTGTTAATTTAGTAGCTGCATAAAAACAACCAAATCCTTAGATGAGCACAAACAATCTGTTTGTTCTATGTGAGTTGCTTGTAGGCAGGTTTCTCTCCTCAGAATATAAACATCAGCATCTTTTTAATACATTCATTATTTATACACAAGTTATCTCATTACAATGAGTCCAAATTGGTTACTGTACTGCATATGTGTGTGTGTGTGTGGGGGAAGGTTCTTTGCCTTTAAAATGCTTGTACTTTGTCCATGTTGACAACAGAGGGCAGTGTCAGACAGACCGACGCCACCGCGCCGACTTGTCCAATTCAGTATTCTCGTGATGCTGCTGGAGCACAACGGTTGCTGACTGTGGTGTGCGAGGATATGTTTAGAATTATAATTATTATTTGTGCTCAGCCTTTCGCAGCCTGCAGATATGTTTTTTCTTGACCTTGTTTCCACCTCTCTTTGAAATGCAGTTAGTGGTGTCTGCTTCACTTGATCACACGCTGACTCTCTCCTCTCCCTCAATCACACAGAAAGAGAGAGAGAGAGGGAGACAGGAAGTGATCGGGATGTATTTTTTTGAAGTCCATCTTGTTAGAAATAGGCGACTTTTATCAGTATTAGCCGACCAGAGAATCATAGCCAGTTCAGCGTGCATGTGCGGCACCGAGGCTCTGGGCTTTTTTTCCTCCCCAACACCGTGCAGGAAGTCAGATGCTTCACAGCACACAGAGGTCATCCATCACACTGACCTCCCACCTGAGCCTTTAGACCACACACACACACATACATACATACAGAGAAATGCGATTTACCGTGCTCGTCGCTAGCTTGTTTCGCCACGTCTGTTTCTGTTTTCCCTTCCATTTCTCTCCCCCTCGCTCGCCAGCAGCACTGCACAATCACAAATACCTCACCGAACAATATTGTGACACTGATCAATAGCTCATTATCTTTTCCATTTCTATAATAAGCTCAATATGAAAGCGAGCTGAGCTATGCTGTGTGTGTGTGTGTGTCTGTATGTTGTGCACACACACCCACACACACCTACCTAAGGTGTAATTATCTCAATCCATCTTGTGTCCTTCTCTCTCTCTTGTAAGTACCAATTTGTATTCTATTACTGACATTCACAGTGTCTGTGCATGTGGCCGGAGCCATTAGTCTGTGATTCAATGTGTCTATTACACATGAATAAAACATGCTAAAAACAGCACACGCTCACAGAGACACACAGGCAGGTTTCTCACATCACCTTGGTGCCCGCTGTGTGTAAACTGCATTAATGGAAATGCATGTTACGTGCGTGTCCCATATTCAAATCAGTGAATACCATATGTGTGCTGATGAATGAGTGTGTTTCTGAATGCCAATGCTCCTGCTTTACTGACACTGGTGACGATTTCTATTGTTACATGAAATTGAATGTAATCATTTTCCAAAGATTATTTTCATTATCAATTAATGTGTTGGTTTGCTCTTAATGTAATTTAGCACTTGTTTGTGTCTGAAAAATGTCAGGAAATACACAGTGAAATTTCCCAGAACACCATGAGCTTGTTCTGTTTGACAAACAGTCCCTGTCCCGAGGACATTAGTTTACAGCAACACATAAAAGAGGAAGGTGGAGAATGTGGAAGCAGTGAACGTTTGTCATATTTGCTTATCTGTTAATATTGTGGGAACTGGCTTGGAAACATTTACTGTTCCCATTGAATTCAAACTTTAACTGCGGTGTTAAAAGTCCCTGATGCAGCATTTGGACTGAAAAACCAATTTCCAGATTCATGGAGAACTCATTATTTTCAGCGAAATTGAATTTTATTGTGTATGTTTGTTTTTTCAACAAAAATGAAGTTAGCCGAAACACTGCAGCTGATAATTAGACATAACTTTAGTCTGGGCTGCATGCTAACAGGGACAAGGTAAACAGGTATCACTTATGTATATGCATAGTATATAGCTACATCACTTATGTGCTAATGTGCACCAAACTAAAATTCTGACTCTTGTCTAGGTATTTCATGCTTTATAAAAAGAAATGTAAACCTTCAGGATGTGGTTCATCCGCTGGCAGCAGCAAAGCCTTTAAATGTCTGGGGGCATTAAACCGACTAAAGATAAGTTTAAATGGATTTGCTTTAAAAGTAAAGGTATTTTTCTGACAAAATCTGAGATAACAAGCTTCAGATTGCAGTGATATCTCTTCAGGTTACAGAACTCATCTAATTTTTGGTCTCCTACCTCTAATGGAAGAATCCAACTTGTTAACAAGCCCTGAGAAGGCGCACAAGTCATAAAACAGTATCATAATGTAGTTAAGTAGAACAGATTCCCAAAGAGGTAATCTATCCCTTTAAGGGTTTCCCCATAGACGGCTAATGTAATATTGATCAGTTATGCGGGTCTCAATCATGAATAATTAATAAAGTGTTCTTTCTATTGAACAAAGGCTGATGTCTGATTTTGACTGCAATAAACCGATGTATGCTTCTATTGTTGATGCATGCTGTGCCGTATGTGACGTGTATGTGAACACTGCAGTCCGTTTTACATCGATCAGTATTCCAGTGTGGCAGATGCCCCTTTGCAATCTGGAACAATTGTTGACCTTTTGCTTTCAGCCTCATTTTGTTCCTCTATCTCCAGCTTCTCTGCTGCTCCCTCGCTCTTCCCGTCCGTCCCACCCTCTCTCTAAAACGTCTCTGTATCTTAGTTTTCCTCCTGTCTAAGCCTCTTCTCTGAGCATGTCCTCCTGTCTTTAACATGTCATCTGAATTCTTTCCTCCCTTAATCCTCTCCTTCTTTACATTAGACCTCCCTCGGCTCCCTGGCAGCTCCCGCGCCGCCACAGTGTCTCTATTCCTCTCCCGGTATTGCTGCATATCAGACACTGCAGTGATAGCGGCTGTGTCTATGTAATCTGCTGTGACCTGTGTCCTCCGCTGCATCACATGGTTCACTGAGCTATCAGGTGGGCTATGTCTGCCCCCTGACATTCATGGCACAGAGCTCATTCACACACCTGCCCCCTGGGAGCCCAAGTGCCCCAGGAAAAGGACACAATGTGCGTGTCTGTGTGTGGAAGTTGTTTTGCTGTTTCTGCACCTTTTTTTTTCTCTCAGTTTAACCCTTTGCAGTGTGGTCAGAGTTATTTACATTTGTATTAAATGGTCAGGAATTGTCTGTTCATTCATTTTTTGGTGTTGATTTCACTTTTCATTTCTTTTTTTAAATTAATAGTTCAATGCAAGTGACAAAACAACATGTGATCAACCAAACAACAAACAAACACAGACGGCAGCAACAACAAACTACAAACAAACACCCTAAGCGAGCAATTGGAGAGACAAAACAAAACAAAACAAAACAAAACACAGATTTGGGCAACGGTTTATTCTTGTGGGTGTGCATGGGACGAGGATCGGTGGGTGATAGACAACAGTGATGAGGATAAGGATAAACGAGTTAAGGAGTGAGAGAGGCAGAGAAGAAGAGGGGGAAAAAGAAGAAAAAAGTAAAGTAAAATAGAATAAACAGAAATTTAAATCTTAAATTGTTGAGCTGAAATCTGCTAAAAAGCTCTGTAAAGTTACCTGGAGTTGGGTCCTGTTAAATCTCTTCTCAGTCTAAACTTTGGACTTTGCTGTTAAGATCTTCGTTATAACAGCACAGCTCTAACCCTTGACCTTGACCACTGTTGATCGATTGTCATGATGGAGTTCTGGGAATTGATTTTTGTTTTCTGAATTTGATCTGATGTCACAGCGGCCGACACCGCCTCTTGCTCCAGCACTGGAAGAAGACGAGGCAGACAGAAGCTGTGGCCCCACTGGATTCTGGGAGGCCCTGACGCCCTGCAATGGCTGCCGCAACCTGGGCTTCTCCAGCCTCTCACAGGTACAAAAGTGAACTCACACACATGCATACAGAGTCTGAATTAATCCATTGTGACTGGGATAGAATATTTTTAATTATAATTATAATGTACTTTTAGTGTTCAATTTTCCCTAATCAGTCCACACTCGATATCCTGTAATGACAAATTGACACTTGAAATCTGTCTCAAAAGCCTATTGATTTCTCTTGATCATCTTTGAGCTGCCACTTCACCCTGATTGGAGTCCAACTGTGGTAAATGTACTTGATTGGATGTAATTTAGACTACAGTATATACAGTGTATTGAGACGAGGGCTGTGTGGAGGTGCAGAGACTGGTCAGAGCTGAGAGAAAAGCACAAAGATTTTCTTAATGAGAAGCTGGTGCAGAGGGCTGAGGACCTCAGACTGGCCCCAAGGTTCAGCTTTCAAAAGGATAATGACTCCAGACACAAGGCAAAGGCAACACCAGCCAAATCCCTTGGCGTGAACCTAATCGAACATCCTTGGAAAGACCTGAAGTGGCCCTTTATGGCCCCCATCCAACCTGACAGAGCACGAGACAATCTGCAGAGAGAAATGACAGAAAATCCCCTAAATCCAGGTGTGCAAAGCTCCTTGTGTCAGACCCAAAAGACTTGAGGCTGTAAGCGCTGCCAGAGGAGCTGCAATTACTGAGTGAAGGGTCAGAATACTATATTATTTCAGTTTTTTGTTTCCTTTTGAATATAAATTAATAATATTTCTGAAACTTTTTTTTTGGCATCATGGGGAACTGAGTGAACACTGATGAGGGAAAAATGTATTTAAAGGATTTAAATAGTAGTTCACCCAAAATTCAAATTTCACTCATTATCAACTCACCCTCATGTCGACTAAGAGCTGGAAGAAAATTCAGAGGGTGAGTAGATAATGAGTGAAATTTGAATTTTGGGTGAACTATCCCTTTAAGATGCAAAATAACAACTAGGTTCTGGATGCACAATAAGTTTATCGCATGGAGTAGAGAGTAATGCAGCATACATACATGCACACACACTTATCCACTACACTGAAATTACAGGCTAGTGATATTGCCATTGTTCTGAGTGAATACTTTTGCTGGTTACCGTGGGAACGCAGCGAATGAGCCGTCACTAGAGAGACTGGCTCTCCTGGCCGCTCTGCATTCTGTGAATCTGTTCAGTATCTGTCTCTCCCTCTGGTTTGACCACCATCATATCTCATAGAGAACCAGGACCGGCATCGATCGATCGATCTGTCAGGAAAACCCATGTGATACAGTTGCATGCACGAACATGAAACCTGGTATCTGATCTCTGATCTCAGCAGTTCATGGGAGCACTTTGTATTCCTCGCAGCACTTGCACGTCTGCAGCACTGACAGAGCTTTTGACAGCTTAAATAGACAAGTTAATTACAACGGGTGTATGAGTGCAGGCTGTCTTCATCTTGATATGACTGTAGATGTTGCTGTGTCTTGTATATGCAAATTATCCAATAATTACAAAGTAATTAAAAACCAGAGAAATAAATACAAATGATTCAAACGAAGCTAGTGGAGCAGACAACGGTGTGGATTACATTACAGTATTAAAAGGGTGAACAAAAATAACTGGCAGTAAACTGTGGACAAATGTATAGCCCTAACCATGTTATGAGCTTGCTGCCTACAAGCACAAATTGCATTTAAAAGGATAAAATCTCCCCATTTTATGAACCTAAATTAAATTTAGGCTGCAACATGAGTGTCCCAGGCCCATTCCTTTGAGCTCCATTCGCTTGATTTCTTTGCCCAAATGAAAAATGTGTGCAAACTATGCTCATTTATCCACCCACAGGCATAGATTTACTGTAGGTCCTCTTACAGTACACACTGCTTCTATAGCAATATGTCAGACACTCTTGCAGCTGTTGTTTTTTCATTCTGTCATTTAAAATATAACTATTTCTGCAGCCTTTATTAGTCATTAATGTAAATGTTTGAAATAAAACAGTGATAAAGTTCTTTAAATTGGTTAAAGTCTGTCTCTTATTAAAGAATATATTATTCTAAAAGGCTTCTATGGGAATGAGTCACTAACTCACACAGGAGAATGAAGGGCATTTAAACTGACCCGCATATATTATTACAGTATGTGGACATACTGTATAGTTTCTCAAATAGTAATTTGTAATAGTAATCAGAAAGTCAGGCAAAAGAGGGGTTGAACATTAGCAAAATTATTTATTAATTAAAGAGGAACTATGCAGGATTTTTATATCTTAACTGTGAGACATTTATAACTTGATAGCTTTGGTTTAATAAATGACCTGTAACTTGTTACAGAGAGAATGGAGGCTCTCTGCCTTCCACCTCCTGTCTCTTGGCTGAAATACTTTGCAAGATCAGCTCTCGTCTCTGCGGCACTGTGACACAAACACACCCCGTAACCCGCAATCTCTTGTTTATGACAAATGAGACTATACAAATATGCACGTCGTTGTTTATGATATATAATGTTAAATACTGCTCTATTGATTGATTTCTCGCTGGCTATGTTGTAAACAAATGCACATGGCCGGGAGGAGGGTTAGCAAAACGGCGGAAAAGCGACCAGACTTGCACAGTCTCCCTTTAACCAAAAGGCAGAAATGTTCTTCTCCTCGTGGCAGAGACTTCCTGGATCAGTAAATCTGACCTTGTAGCTTCCTAATGTCATGTTGTCTCGACCCTGATGTGGGCCAGTTCATGTCAGTGAGTAGAAATCCTCACCTCGGACATCTCACTGCCAGATGTGTCAAGTTTCCTGTTGCATTTTTAGCCCAAATCCCTAGAAAAACAAGCAGAAACCAAACTCTGCCCTACTTCCTAGCATCAATACTACTTCCTTCCTGCCCCCCCCCCACCCCACCCCGCCCCTCCGAGCCCCCCCGTGCTGTGTATGTAAGTGTGGTTAAATGTCTGCAGACGACTCTTTAACGGCGAGATGCGTGTTGGCTCAAACAGCAGGACATCTGACATTTACTACACAACAGACCCTCTGTCTTGTGTACTGGCAGTCTGCCTGCCTGACTGGCACTCTGCCTGGAGAGGTTTGCACCTGGATGTGTGAGTGTGTGTGTGTTTGTGTGTATACTAAGTTGTTGATGCGTAGAAAGAAAAAAAAAAAGAACAATTGTGTATTTTAAATGTTTGAGTATGCCTGTGAGCTTGTTGGTATATACAGCGTAGTTGGTGGCAGGAGGTTTTGTGTGTTTCCGTACAAATGTGTGTCTGAATTTGGCATGTCATCTTGAGTTAGTGTGGGTGGGTTTGTGTGTGTGTGTGTTTGTTTTATAGAAGAGGATATGAGGAAGGAAGGAAAAGAATGAGGGAGGAAAGAGAAATTGTTATTACATAATTAAGTTAACACCACGCTATTTTGTTTTCTGTAATTGTGATAAACAGAGTTCACATTTAGACAAGACACCAGTGCCTCTTCTCTGAATGAATGGACCAAGAGAAACAGTTCTGTCGTTCCCTTCACGTCCATCTCATCATCCCGCAAGAGATCTGTCGACTTCTTTCTCCTTTGGCTAGTTTGATATCACCCCTCTTTGTCCTAATGTTCATCTCTCTCTCTGGCTTATTTTTCTTTCGCTTTATATTTCTGCAGAGGAGTGTGTTAACCTTTGTATCGATTGTCTGAACGCCGAGTTTGTTCAGCTGTCACTCAAGACTCTCAGTCGAGGAACTGCAGCAACTAAATCAGAGAGAGGGAAGAATCATCAGGTTTGACTTAAGGTTCCTCCATAAATACAGATTCTGTATTGTTTCATTGTAAAATGAAAACAATGAGGTGAAAGATGCTGACAGCCTCAGGAGAGCTGACAGTACAGTAGCTGCAGACCGATAAATCTTTGCATCCACCCCTTCATGAAAACAAATAGTGATCTCATCCTTCGTCAATGTAAAAAACATTGATTATAGCATCTTTATTTTGTTTGTGTCGGTGAGAGTGTGCACATGGCTGAGCAGGTGCATGTGATTATTGATGACGTTACACAGCGCACGCGATCGAGACGGTAGATTTTATTATGCAATCCAGAAAAACTGAAGTGGTGCTCTCTGTTTCAGGTTAATGCATTTAGCATGTCACATGTTTATATACTATATACAGCTCATGTCTGCATTAGGAAGCTTCCCCCATGTTGCGAATTTCCGTCACCAGCCACGGGTTTCCTCCCACAATTGCCATGTGAACACCGACTGACGCCGAGTTGCGCGTGGAGGAGGAGGTTTCCTCTGCGATGTTGGCTTTTAAAAAAAAGAAAGAAGTTTTTCAAGTCAAGGTTTCACTTGTGGATCCCATGAAAGTAAAATAGAGCAGAAGAAAAGAGGGAGAAAGCTAAAAGCAAGAAAGAAAAAGATGCAGACGAGAAGAGAGAGGTCGACACAGGGTTGCCAGGCAACACAGAAATTCATGAGATGTCAGGCGTGGGATGTCCACCATTGACAAATCTCAGTCACAATCAGCACAGGTGCGTCACACAGATTCGCACACGTCAGCATTTCTTGACTGAGTCTCCGAGCTTCTCCTCATTTCACCACCTCTCCATCTTCCTCCTTGTTGTTCAACCTCCTCCCTCCCTCCCTCCCTCCTTCCCTCCCTCCCCCCCCTCACCCTTATCTATTAGTCTCCTGTCTTTCTCCTGCTGTTTTCCTCTCTGCAGTAAGAGGCTGCTGACCTTTAATGGTCTCAGCCCTGGCAGTCTAAAGGTGTTCAGAGAGGGAGCGGGTCCGTGTCGTGCTGCCACAGGTTAAGATCAGAAACCCACGAGGGCTCTTGCAGATGTTAAGCAACATCAAAGCGCGGGTGTGTCTGAGAGGGCAGGGATTTGGTGGAGAGCTTTATAAGCCTGCAAATGAAGGAGTGAACGTGCTCTGTGGGAGAATGGGTGAGGTGTTTGATTTTATACAGTGAGGTTCACAAGTCTAAGACCTTTGGACTCCACTGTATATTAAATAGTTTGGGTTTCATTATAAGTTTTCTAGTTATGTAAAAGTTTTGTTGGCTATGGATAATATTTAATAGTTCTAAGGCCTGGGCTGTGAAAAGGTCATGATATATTTAAATAGTAGTTTAAGTAGCTGTTTTAACCTGCATCTGTAACTTTAAAGGGAATGTCAGTTTTTGTAAAGAAAACTAGTGAGCCAACTATTTCAAATACCGACTGGGACTACTGTAAGAATCATTGTTCATTGACTGTTAATAGCATTGGATAATTAAGTATTTAACAAATTGAATATATTTGGATTCATGGTTGCACAAAAGCAAGCAATTTCGACTCAATGGGCTTTATTATATATGGGTTATAATTATATTTAAGTACAGTATTCATTTCATTTGCTTAAAAAAATATACAAAAGAGATGTCCTGTAGATTTTTATTGGTTAAGACTGCAGTTACAGAGCCTGGTGTAGCCCCAACACACCACGAACTACCCACAAAACAAAGTCTGTCAAAAACAAGGGCAGATCTGCTGGCATGCTGTGCTGTAGTATAGCTGTGTCAGTAAGGTGTGTGTGTTCAAGGTTGATGTGGATGCAATGGGACTTGTAAGCATCCTCTAAAGCCATTCCCTGTTTCATGATTGAGATATAAAAAGCCGAGTACCCATAAACGTAACAAATGGGAAGTCATTTTTAGCACCGTGAGCCACCAGTAAATGTTCTGCCAGGTACACAAAGAACAAGGAAACTCATGGGTGAGTCAGTCACTGAGTCCAATTTTATTTTAATATATTATTACATATATATTTTTACAATTCTTTTTAGGGAAGGCGGATGCATACAGAGCAGAAATACTTTGATAAATATGAAATCTGGGTCAAAATGAGTTCAAATCACTCTGCTATTGAAGACAGTGCCTGTATTTTTTATGTATAAATTGTACAAGTCAATACAGTATACTATGAATTGATATACTGTAAGACATAATAGCTATAAGCTCCATTAATGTGTAATGCTAAAAAAAAAAGGATTTTGTACTGGATGCAGTAAAATTTCTCATCATGACACTGATGTGACAGAGAGTGAAAGGCTTCCTCATTGTCTCAGAGCGCTCATGTCATCTTAACCTGTTTGTCAAAGGATTTATTGTATTTATTAAATACAAACCACATCTCCTTCAAACGGCCGGTTGAACGCGGTAAGAGGTTTGGTCACACAGCAGCCGACTCTCCGTCAGCAGCCTCCTGCTCCGGCTGGTTTGTCGTGTCAGTGGGATTAAGCGTGGAGCCGAGGGAAGCCACAGTTTGAGCTTTTGCTCAATGCAGCAGCCATCACGGGGGGAATGTGAAGGGTGTTATTTTCTGAGGAGCGACTGTCGGTGTCCCCTGGGTGGCTCAGCTAGCTGATTTCTGTGGGATTAGCCAGTCATGGATTCTGCAAGGCAGTCCCTGCTCTGACCAGCCTGCACCATCTCTTTCTCCCTCACTCTTTCTTCTTTTTTCAACCACTGTTATTTTTATCTCTTTCATTCTCTTACAGTTAAAGGAATTTGGGTATTTGCTTTCTTGCAATCAAGTGTAGGAAACTGTTAGCTTGGCTCTGTCTTAAGCAAAAATAAACACTTAAATACACAAACAGAAATATAAAGATGATGCTTTGTGCTTTTAGGGGAGGATTAAATTCAAGAGTTTCCTGGCAAAACAACTGCCAACAGCATAGAAGCTGTGCACAGCATCCCAAAGACTTGTTGTAATAGAGAGATAGGACAGATTACATGATTCTGTACCTGTGTGAAAACAGAAACCTGTGATCACTAACCGAATCTTCCAAACTGCAGTAATAAAGCATTGAAGTGGCATCGGTACATAACACCACACCACTATGCCTAAATATAGCCTCACAGCCCAAATGGCCCGGCTGCAAACTCTTCACCCTGCTGCCGGCCTGAAGGCTAAAACAGGCTAATTAACGCATGCCACGAGATTGCTATCATTCTTGAAGAGTGTGGCCTTTGATTCTCTTTTCTTTCTTGATTTGCCCATCTCTTGTTCCTTGTTCAGTACGTCTCTCTCTCTCTCTACTGTCCCCTCATGACTGCACCTCCCTCCATCTCTCCCCTCAATGAGGCCCTCAGAGGCTCCATTGTCCTCTCTGGTGTCCAGCCCTCCTCCCCTTTTCTCTCTAATCAAATAGCCTCCATGAGGAAATACCAGCAAATTATAGCCTCTATTCATATCTGATGGCCTATGAACTCGGTGTACAGTGTATGGACCGGGTTGTGACTTTTACAGTACGGAGCTAAACAGACAAGGGACAGAGGAAGAGAGAGGGAGTCACGCGATTAAAATAGAAGTTCCTTGGACGTGACCAGAGCAATAACATTTCCGATTTGTGTTATCAGCTATGCACACACACACACACACAGAGTGTAAAACTTTACCAGACTCAGTTATGCGCACATATCGAGGAAGCAGGCGCACGCTCTCACATGAGCTCACATGTTAACTGAATCAAACAGACACCACGCTGCGTTATTACACAGATAAAATCACACCCCATTATATAGGCTACAGTGCAATCCCTCCGTCATGTGTGCCGTGCACCGCCTGTCGCACACACACACACACACACACTCCAAACTTTTTAATCTGGCATCTGCAGTTGGAGCAGCGCTGCGTACGACCTGCTAATTAGTGGCCAGAGGAGGCCTCTGTTTGTCGGCTCTCTTCCTGTTCAGCTCAGACACAAGTTTCTCTGTGTCCTATCTCTGCCCCAGAAGATAGAGAGAGGGAAGGAGGGTGGAGGGGGCAGAGGGGAGGGAAATGAATGAAGACTGAGTGTGTTTGTTTGTTGGAAGCCGACTTGACTCATATCGCGGTTGTGTGAAGCCTCTTCTGGCAGTTTTTAAAGCCTCCTGACCTCTGAAGAACGGAGCCGAGGGGGGGGGATACCGTCAAGAGATCAGGTAGCTAAAACCTGTTGTCACGCTGCTGCTGGATTAATTTCAACTCCACATTCGGGTCCTCCCAGGCTTCACTGTGGATTTGTGAGTGTGGAGTCTGAGGGATTTTTTTTCTCGCAGCCACTGTCCTGGTTTAAGAGCAAGGGAATTGCTGAAATTTTCAGCTCGTTTTTCAGCTCACTTCGATGTGGCTGAATTGGCCATTTTCCTGTCTGTTGCATCGCCGTCCTCTCTGTCAGAAATCGAGCTCGTTGCCTGTACTTTGTGAGTCCTTTTCCTATTTTGTGTGTGTGAGGAAATCTCTGCTCTAAACTGCCCTGCACTCCCACTTCCTCTGCTTCCCTTCCTCAGCTCCAACTCATTTTCCTCTTTCCCGCTCTGTCTGTCTCGTGCTCGCCTCCTTGGGATTCGCTGACACAAGCCCCAAAGTAAGTGTTGAGTTGAATCCTGCATCCTTTCATCTACCTGTGTTTTCCTCTCTCTCTCTCTCTCTCTCTCCCTCTCTCTTTGCCTCTGTCTTTATGCCAGGCGATGGTTTTTGCTACGCCTTTCAGCTTTGGCCTCACTCTTTCCCTCTTTTCTGTTTCTTCCTATAAGCTGTCTGGGTGGAAGCTACAGATTTCGACTAACAGGAATAATTTGAGATGACGTAGAAGTGACGAAGATGAGATAAAAGGTAGAAGTAGTGAATGATAAAGGGCAGGGAAAAAATAGCAAGAGCACAAAAGGCAGAGCAAGAAATTAATTGAAAGTACAGGCTATTCTCTGTCTCCTTGTTCTTTTGAAGACAATTTCAGGCACATTTACTGAATCATTTCCTTCTTTTTATCCATTTTCTCTCGGTCCTTTTATTCTATCTTTCCCCTCAGTCCCTGTAGACATTGCAGAGGAATCTCTTTCCTGAGTGCATTTTCTTTTCACTGAGCTTCCCTCATGTTATTAATGAGGCTACTCTACCTGTGGCACTTTAAAAACTTCAGAAATTCATTGTTAATTCATGATGACATCTTGGTAATTACTGTAAACACATGGGACCGTGGTTGAGAAGATTGGTGGCCCCGCTTTCACATATTTCTTTCATCCAGCATGATAACGCTGAGGCTTTATTGCCAATCTGGACTGTATTTCCCATTAACCTTGTCACTTCCTCTTGCAAAGACAATGGTTCCACTTGTTTCTGTTTCCATTTCAACACACTTTGACTTCTAGGAACTGCCTTCACTTGGAAAGCTTTATCTCCAGTGTTCTTTTTTTCCTCTTTTTCTGAAGAACTGCACCCTCTTCCAGCTGCGTGCCATGGAGCCATTTCCTGGTAACACACACTGTGATTGGGCTTACACATGAAACTGGGTGTCTCAGGGGAGATCTGGTCCTGCAGTGACCTGGTTACTGCAAATCCATGTACGTGCAGAAGGTCTGAGATGAATCTCTCCTACCTACTGACCTTATTTTTAAAGCATAGAGTATTTCCTTTAACTGCAGTACTAATAAGACACACTATGTAGTATACAAGTAATAAAAGTGGAAATCAATCTAGATTTCTACAGGCTCCATCTCATCTCTTTTGATACAGTGCTGTCAAGCAAAAAGACGTCTATTACCTACTAATTTGCAAACTCAAATAAGCGATATGCCTCTCAATTGTTTTTTTTATGGATGTTATGAGAAATGTTGATGATGGTATCAATATAATCATCCTACTCAAGGATTAGAGTATGATTGATGGTAATGTTATGACTCTTGGTTAAAGTTAAAGGGATAGTTCAACATTTTGGTGAAATAAATTCATGCAAAACCGCTGATGCGCGTTCTCATCGGGGGCAGTTTTTTGGTAAGCAGTCTCTGCATTTGCCTCGAAAACAACTCCGTCTCGTAACGTTACATTGTTTTCTCGTAGTGTGTTGAATGTGCAGGTTACAACTTGTCCACGAGAGTGTTTTGGAGTTATTGCATTGTGTATTTGATGAGTTTGATGAGGGAAACCAAGAAAATCCCATTAGCCTCTGTAGCGTAGCTCTGAGCAGCTCACGGCTCTGCTCCGCTGTTCTAAAAATAGCTTGCACCGACAATGAAAGGTAACAAATGACATAGGATGTTTGGTATTTGGCCAAAACCGCAGTCTTTGACTAATCAATCATAGCCAAGAAAATACACAGAAAAGACCTTGGCCTCTGTTGTCACCAGTCTCTGTACTCTATGACATACAGTAGATGTCTGATCAAAATGTAATGGTAACCGAGTAGTTTAGATGTTTCCATTTGGACTGACCAATCGACCAACATGCGTTACTAACAGTGTTATAAAACTGATTGTTACAAACCCAGTTACACGTATAAATATCTTTCTAGACGAGTGCTAGGTGGAGATATTGGTTCTTGTTTATCCACTCCAACCCAGGGTTCTGATTTCCAGTGATGTTACTGTAAGTGACGCGTTGGGACGACCAGCTTTTCCAATGGTCTTGCTTTTTTTAGGCTAAAGCCACAAAATTAATGTGAAGATGATTCATTGCGTTTTTAATCGGAGCTGTCAGATGAGTTAATAGTTTGGAGCAGAGTTTATATGACCCTGAAAAGCAGCAGTGAACTACAGTAGCAGCAGCAGCTCTTTATGACTCCATCAGAGAGCTCCCGGCCTTTCCTTCAGGTCCATGAGTGAAATCTGCAGCTAACCAGGCTGTCACGTTAAATCAGCGTCAGTCGAGGGCCGGCCACCTGCAGAGTGAAGACTGACTGGATCTCCATTAGCTTGTAATGGAAGTCTAATTGAGTGCTGATGGGAGGAGGAGGGGGGAGGGGGGGTAGCAAGGGGTTTTTAGTTTGTAGGCCTTTAATAAAGTGTGGTGCAAGTGAGAGGAATCATCAAGAGACTGATTGCTCCATCAGCCAGAATGATTAATCTATTTTGAGTGTTCACAGTGTGTGATTGATGGCCCGGTGCAGTCTGGGTAATGTAGTAGCAGATGATGACAGCAAGAGTAATGGCCGTTGAATTGAGCATAGGGGATTGGGAGAGGGCGGGTGAAAGGTATAGGCAGAGGGTTGAGAAATATATTTGGAGTTGAGGTTGAGAGCGGGCATATGTACACCCACAACTCATCGCCATGGTGACAAGTTTACCACTGATCCCATTAGGAAGGGTACGACCAGGGGCAGGTTGCCAAGTGACACTTCAGAAATGATGATAGAGTGTTGCGTTGTGGGAAAAAGAAAGAAAAAAAAAGAGGCAGACATCCAAAGGCCGCATCGCTGGAAAGAAATGTTTTGTCTCTTTGGCTGAAATGAGGCTCAACCCTGTAACCTTTTCCCCCTGCTTCACATCACTCACTCTTGTTTTTCATTCTTTCTGGGTACACATCTGCCTCGGAGATAAGGGGACCTTTTGGTCCTCGGCTCACTCTTCCAGCCCTTCGGGGCTCAACCTTTTCACCGATGCTGTTGTAATAAAATAAAGCGCAAACTGAAATTCTCCCCAAATGCCCAGAGAGAGAGCGAGAGAGAGAGAGAGACCTCTATTATATAAAGGCTCCAAAGAAACATTTCATTACATGTTACTCTGTATTAATTGTCGTCAAATAGAGATGCTTTGAGTCCCTTGTTGGTGGAAATCATTGATGCATTTCATTTTGTATGCAAATTACAATTTAGGGGCATCTGGCTGACTCGCTATTAAGAGTGACTTACAATAAGCTACACAAACAAAAAGTGCAACGGCATTGATTAGGAAAAGTGAATGAAGAGCAGCCTTCCCATTAACAGTCTAATAACATATTATCAAGAATAACAAAAGCCCCCTCCCACGCGTATGTGTAATGGGATTTGTCACCTTTATTGTTGTGATAGCTAGAGATTGATGGAGGAGTGGCAAGGCCCACCTGCATCATAAAATGGATCGAGGATTAAAGATGATTAACCACTTGCTCTTCGGGGGATTATGTAAGATTAGATTTCCATTTTGACAGAGCGACAGAGAGCGAAAGAAGCGCCGATCAGTCGGGAGCTGCAGCGATCGAGTCTCGGACGAGCTTCGACCCGCAGTTGTTAAAAACAAACTTCTTAACGAGGCAGCTGTGTCTGATCCTGCAGAGTTTATGGAGAGCAAATCTGCCGCATCAAGTTGTGACTCCTGTATGAACCGCACAGTTGGGTGTTGAGAATCACGCTGAGATTATCGGTGGAGACAAATATACCCAGGAGAAATGCACCTGTTTTCCTCTCCTGTAGTTTACAAAAACCCACGTTTAGCTCAAACTTAGCAAAGCGTGCATTAGTATTTGACACTGATATAAATAAGTAATGACGTGTGCCACAGTAACTTAACCTCTTTTGGACAGTTGCGTTTTGTTTGAACCTAAGTTTACCTGCTTACAAGTTATTTATTGTCTGGTTTTCTGAAAGCAATGCTATAATGTTAAACAAAAAGTAGAATGATTTCTCTTTGGGATTTCTGTTTGGGAATGAGATGTTTTAGGTTGCCAGATCCAAAACAAACGCTGTCCTCTGTTATACGGTACATTTATCAGGTCTCTCATATCTGTTGCTGTTGTTCGGAGGGGATTTCGTGCCCTGTTTCCCAGCAGCTGTTTTTGCTCTTTGCTCTGAAATTCATTCACATCATGTGATGAGACCCTGCAGCGATTACACTGTCAAATGATATTTAAACAGCAGCCACCTCTTTCATCAGTTAATAAATTAAAGTAAAGCCTTTGTATCAGGAGAAATATCACAGGGTTTTTGCAGTGTAGATGATTTCAAGTGCATCATTCCCATAAACCCTATAAACCTACAGCTGATGGACTTTTTTTTTCTCCCCCTCCAAATTGCACCAATTCCACTGCAATCTACTGTTCATTATAGATAATTTACTCGCAAATCAGTGTAAGATTGCCTGTGACTTATATCTAATCTTTACTAGTCCCAACAATTTTCGCAGAAGTGAATTTCGAAAACTGCTCCTTTTTTTTCGTCTTTTAAGAAAAGCTCCGGCAAAACCTCGGTGATCACAGTGATCACAGAGAACAAAACCAAGGAGTCCTGAAGGGGCCGTTAAGAGACTCTACAATAAATTCTCCTGGATTGAAAAGAAGAAAGAAAAGTTCCAACTTTTCCCTCAACCCTTGATTTGTAGTGTTTGCTTTGAATCTTGGCCTAAATTTTTCATGATAACTGAACTGTGTGAACGTGGTCGGACTTGAATCCCAGCCTTGAGCTCAAGTGAGATATTACTGAACTGATCTGTTGTGGTTGTTTTCTTTTTGTTTCCTATCTTGCACCTCAGGCGAACAGGTGAACACAAGCATGGACACTGCGGCTCCAGGATACACACATATGAAAAACCCAGAAAAATGCCTTTTTTTCCCGTCTGTCTTTTTTTGTGCTGAATTTTATATTGTTCTGCTTCTCTGTTGAAGGTTGTGAAATCAAAATAACACTCTGGTCTACCATTGTGCATCTGCACTCAGTGAGAAGCCTCTTCACTTTGTTTTCCAAACACGTTTTATTATCATAATACATCACATATGGGTCATTTAAAGGGACAATTGAACCATTTTTCTGCAAAATACAATTAATAATATAGTCAGTGGGGTGTGTTTGCATTTAGCTGATTGAAAACTTCCTGCAGGAGTCATTCAAACTAAATGTGTGTTTACGCATTGGGAAACCAAACTTCCAACCCTGTGACATCTGTTAGTGGACGATGTGCCTCATGTGTCTCTCTCTCTTGTCTGTTTTCCCTCTCTCTCCCAGGACTCAAAGCGTTCCGCAGAGATCGTCACGTCACCGTCTCTGGATGTCTTCCTTCCAGAGGATGAAGACAACCCGTACGAGTCTGTGACCACCGCTGTCACGCGCAAACCCTGCTCCCTCGATATCAACCACCGCCTCAATGCATGTCCCCGCAATGGTAAGGCGAAAATATCGAACTCAGCTGCAGGCATGCTCATGATTATCCGTTTAACCGTTAACAGATAACAAAAACTTTGACTGCTTAATGCTATCGGTTAATTTTTTTTATTAGCTCCTTATGTGTCGACACGTGCAAAGTATGTGACAGTTCCTCTCACTACAGCCTGGTGTTTGGCTCCACTTTGTAGCTATAAAAGCAGTTCAACGTGTGAAGATCTATCCACCATCTGAGTGCGATCAGCTGAGCCGTAGCACAGTGAATGTGGCGCTGCTCAGCTCAGCTGCAAAAAACAACAACAAAATAACATCGTCCATCCTCCTTTCATTTTAATCTTATCGGTTAACGATTAATAATCGGGTATCGGTCAGAAAAAAATATTCAAAATGTGCATCCCTACTCAGCTGCTACCTCGATTCCACCTCAGAAACACAGATGAAACACACACTCATCCGTTCTTAAAGGGTTAGCACTCTGGCACCAAGTTATTCTCCTCAAGGACCGGAGTGCCGTCCACACGCTGTCTTCACATTTACTCCTGGCGTGGGATCTGGTGTGAGCGAATCCTGCAGCCTCAGACCTCTGAGCTTGGTTTTCTGTTTGCTCATCACTTGTTTGGTCTGTAGCGTTGCATACTTCCACTCCCACGACAACAAACACCCACGATGTTGTTCTTCCCTTTTCACTCAGCTCCCATAGCGATGCTACACACCGCAGGTTGTCACGGCAACTGCATCACCAGCTGGTGAGTCACCTGTAGGTTGCCATGGGAACTGCCTTGCTAGTGACACCCTCTCTCCTTCCCCATCAAACCCCCCCCTCCTCCCTCCCTCCCCGGCCAACAGGAGCTGCGTGCGGCTACTGTAGAGGCTTGTTTTCTGTGTGTGTGTGTGTGTGTTCAAGCGTGTCCCTTCCCACGTTTGACTGTTACATCTCCTCCGTGATTGGCTTGAGGATAAAGGAGAGGTGAACTGTCGATATACAGTAGACTGTGTTTGTGTGTGTGTGTGTGTGGAGCTGGGAGGTTAGCTGCTCTCTGTCAAAGTGTCTTTTGGTAGAAAATTGCTCCACTGACGTAAGTGAACAGTGTGGGTGTCGTCGTGTGTTTGTTCCCAGCTCTCTGAGCAGTGTTACCTGGCCAAATGAGAGAGAGAGAGAGGATGGAAATGAGTTTGAGTGAATGAGACATCACCAGATAATGAAGGAGCAGAGGAGACAAGAAAAAAATAAAAAGCCAAAATCAGACAAGAGAGAGGAAATGAGGAGGAACCCCATACATTTCCATGTCGTGGGGTAAAATGACTACAAATGTGTTATGCCTCACTAGCTCCAGTCAGATACCGTCTTGTTGCAGAGCGGCAGACGTTAACGAAAGGTGAGAGGGAGTCTCTGATGTTGAGACGGCAGATTAAGCATTCAGTCGATGGAGTTGGAGGGTTCGTCTCAGGCTAAGCCAGCTACACCAGTGCGAATCTGTGACGCAGAAACAGGGAAAATCCTGGATTCCTTGCTCAAAGTCCAGTCACATGTCGGGCTAATTGGACATGGGTGTGAGTCAGGCTCTCTTCATCTGACTCCGAGGGGAAGGCAACGATGATGAAGAGACGCAGCGAAAGAGAGGGCTGAGATGAGAGGGAAGAGAAAAGACTGAAAGGGAAGAGCTTGAAGAGAGACTTGGTGCATTACACTGCAAAAAAAAAAAGATACTCATCTGCTCTGCTGGTCTTTAAATCTCTTGTGGTTAACATTTATAGTATGCCAACTGGATGAGACAGATTTTATCGTTTTATATCCAAATACTTAGATTAGATATTGCTAGTTTGAGTTGATGTAGATGAGTTAGCAGTGAAGTGTTGCAGGAACAATATGCAGTGAGGGGAAAACTTTAAATATACCAAAAAGAAAATGTTACTGTAGCACCTATAATCCAAGTGTGTCGAGAACATTTCAAGTAAAAACAGAGGTTTAATACGACTATTAATGACAGTCTGATGAGTTTATGCAAAGTAATAACAATAGCTGTAGCAGGGGGAGAGCTGTGAGAGCTCTCAGGACCTGTTTCTGCTGCTAGCATCCTCACCACTGTGTTTGAAATATTAAAAAAATGAAACAAAACCATATATTTTGGCCTGAATTTGATGAGACGTTCGGGGGCAGACGTCTGTCAGTCTTTGGTTTTAGAGGGATTTATTGCACTTGTTGGAAAGCTTTCAGTGCACTTAACATAACAAGCTGTCAACCTCTCTCTCCTCTGCTCTGCTGTGTGGATGGACGATGACACACACACACACACACAGAGTGAAAAAGGAAAGCAGAGGAGAAAGAGTGTACGTGACAGCAAAATGCAGTATGGAATTAGGTAAATAAGACACATAAACTGTTTTCATGTTTATTTTTCCTACAGCTGCAGTGCTGTATGAACTGTACAGCAGTCTTGTGTAGGGATTTGAGTCGATACTTAAAGACAGCTACACTTGAGATCAAAAGATGTGTACTGTATATATAGGACTGTAGGTCTTGGTGGATGTATACACTATGAGTGCAACTCTAGTTTTACTTCTCTTTCCCTTCTGTCTTCCTCCAGCTGTTGGTCTCTGTCACAACCTGTTAAAAGCATCATCCCACTTCTGTCCGTGCTGTTTTTCATGAGAGATCACATGGGGATGTTTCGCACGCCATCCCATCGCACCACACGTCCTTGTGCACACAGTCCTTCACCTTAATGAGTCCTGAGGCATTTTCGTCCCTTGCGCACATCGCCTCAGGGTTACGCTCGTTGCCGAAGACGGATTCCCTTTTCGGATGGAATTTAATTTGCTTTAAATGAGGGGATCCATTTCTTCCAGCACACTGCAGCTGTTGATTTAGATTCAGTTCGAACTTAATTTCTCTCCATTGCTCTGTATTTAAAGCAGAAGTAAGTGATATATTTGTGTTAATATAAGTCTTAAATAGTTATATCTTCCGACAGCAATCACTTACATAGAGTGTTTGGACCAAAACACGGGTCTGTCAGTCACTCTGCTCTGCTCTGAGCCGAGGAGAAAACATTTATCGTATCCTACAGTTTTTATCCAATGAGGAGAGAGAACGGCATGCAGGGCTGTGTGTGCAGCCAAGGAACGCCGTGAATGTGGCGACGTAGGGACGAGGACTGTTATGGTTCGTATTTTCCGACCGTGAAGTGGTACCAGTTCGATCTGGTACGAGTTCACCGGTCGGAAGTTACGAGTGGCTGTTATAGTGACTTTCACCGGTAAAACAGGTCGGAGAAACACGAGTGGGTTGCCTGGAACGCTACAAAGTCGTAAGTTGTGATTTGAAGCTGTAATTTACGATTTCAAAAGCCTGCCTGGAACGCAGCATTAGCGAAAACGACCGGACCACTTACTTCTGCTTTAATGATTGCTGCTTCAACCAGGGGATATTTCAAATTTGCTACCAAAAGCAAACTCCTCAATTAGGCTTGTCACGATACCAGAATTTCAGTAGTGGATACCAACACCAGTGAATTTCCATGATTCTTGATACTGAAAAAGACAGAACCCATGTGCTTCTAAATTCACAAGGCCTGCTTTATTCATTTATTTATTTATTTAAACAGTTTGACATCAAACTTTCGGTAACACTTTATAATAAGTACACACTATTACCAAGTACCAAGTGTTCTTGTATTTAAGCTCCACAGTGATTCAACAACTTCTCAAACTGCACAGAATTTAAAAGAGCAGCAGAAACATGAAGTTAAAAAGAAGTTTGTTTTGACTCTATACTAGTCCAAGCGTCGCACCACTTGCAGAGCTTCATGTTTCCATGATGACTGACTAGAAAAAGACACGTGGCATGTCATGTTTACATGAGCTCAAACTTGTGGCTCACACCTGGCAGTTGGAGTGGAGCGAGATCTGGTTGCAATCATCAAACAAATGGGCCATGAGCTCGACTGTAGCTGCACCTCCATCAGTCCCGACAGGAATCGACACAACTGTCACTCAGGGAACCAAAATAAAGCAGGTATCACCATATTTTCGACGTGTTGGCATCGACTTGGTACCAACATATCAATTAATAACTGAGGTAAACGGTCAGCTCTTACAGTCGGTCATATAGGTTTGAACCACAGGATCGTGATGCTGACAGCCAAATTCACAAAAACGTCGCAAGTGAGGTGTGATGGTGGTGGAGATGGGGAGACAGGCAGCGAGCAGCGAGGAGGGACCTGCGGGCGCAGCCTCCCAGCCTCCTGTCACGTATGGAGCAGACAGAGCAGGGAGCGTTGCCAAGTGGTTAGAGCTGAAGTGCTTCTTTTCTGCTATCAGACGGACTCCTCCCGAGATAAACACACACTTGTCTTCAGCTGGTAAACAAGCTGCTGCTGACGTGTGCAACATGAAAGTGCACATCTGTGTGTATGTGTGTTTGTGCGTGTGTTTGTGTGTCCTCTAAAACACCTCAGAAGTTCTTCACATTGTCTCAGGTATCTCTGAGAACTTTCTTTTGACAAGCTACAACAACAACAACACAACAGGAGATCTTGATTTTCTATAACAACAACTGGTCTTCTTCTTACTTTTCCAAACTTACCGACTCTATTTTGGTTGTATTTTTTTCTTTTCGCTGGTTTGCAGAGTGAAGGAATTTGTGATTCTTAATACTGAATCACAACCACAATCCATCCTCAGCTCTCTCTAGCGGATAAAGCAGTGATGTTGCCATGTCTCGCCCCATTTATCCCACTTATGGTTGATGCTGGAGGCTGAGAGAGGCTAATGGCAGCGAGTGGTTACTCCAGGGCTTTGCCATTAAAAGGGTCGAGGACCACTGACTTGTTGTAAGAGAGGCAATGGTGTGTCTTCTCCTTTGACAGCCAGAGGGAATCATTGTTGTACGGTTTGCACATGCAGACACTTGTAGCCATCTTTAGTTGTTGTTTTTTTCTCCATTCATAGCTCCTCCATTTCCAGGTTTTCATTGTTAGCTTCACGTGCACTTGTTGGCTTTTATTGATTTCAGTTTTCAATGTCTGTATTCTGGAGTTGTTCTATATGTCATGTCATTTCATATGAGCACATCTTGCTGCTCAGGAACCATCTATAGAAATATCAGTTATTGTGGGCTAGCAACAAGGCAAGGTCGTTTTTATAGGAAAGCGTCATAACTGCACTTGGCTTTCCGCTGATCTGATCGATATTTAGCATTAATGCAGTTTGTGAGATCGGCCGTAATGTCTTAATTCACAGATCGGATCAATGACGTCATTGATTGCATGGCTTGTGTTTTATCTGTCTCATTAACTCCAAGGAATTTCTCGCTATGAATCAAGATTCAAAACACTTTTTGTGTCCGCCACATAGTGACAGGGCTCCGAACATACAGTAAAGACACATAGACGTCTCATTGTTGATACTCAGTAGAAGGTAAATACGTTTATACAGTAAATAAACAAGTTACTTAAATAGACATAGCCTATTGCTCCCTCGTGATTGGATATCGTTTTTTTTTAAACTCACTAATCAGTGATGGGTGATTGGTCGCAAAAATCCTTATTGTGTAAAGCCTAAATTGCACCTTTAGTGGTTACCTAGTACAGTACAGTACATTACATTTACTCATTGTGTGAGTGCTTTCATCCAGTGCCAGCATTAAAGCTTCAGTGCAGTAGCAGACCTTGGTGTGAGCACGAGCAGCATATATTCAGTAACTGCAAGGAGATCAGGAAAAGAATTGCACCAATATTGCATAGTGAGGGTGCAAGTTAGGGATGTACTGTATATGTAATAATCCGAAATCCGAAAAATACAAAATTTAAAGCCAAAGGTTTCACTTGTGTTACTCCAACAGCACAATTGGCTTGATGTCGCCTAGTTGGATGTTACTGAATAAAGCTGACAATTGGCTTAGAGGGCAGAGGGAGTCTGTCTCTTCTAACGTCTCTCTGCTCTGTCTCTGGCCCTCACCCAAAGCCCATTTGTTTCTGCTGACGGTGTAAATCTGTAAAAACAGGTCAGGAATGCTTACACTTTTTTTTTGAAGCTAACAAATCAAAAGATGTTCAGATTTAATGAATTTGATCAGTGAAGCTGATCTCTGAACTCTACCTGCTACAGTTTAAACCTGTTTCCTTTTTTCGTCTTTGCATTTTCTCAGCATTTGATCAAATTTGAGCGATCCTGTCAAAAACTCCGATTTATAATTTACTGCCTTGACACAGAAGAGAACATGTGAGAGGAGCGGCACACACACACACACACACACACTGATACATTAGACATACTGTATGAAATGCTTCTTGTCAGAGTGGCATGGAGGCAGAACTGACAGGCTGAAGCACACGCCTGAAAATTGACAGTTTTCGTCTTGTTAGGAGAGAAGGTAGGGGATTGCTGATTTGAACACTTGCTTGCACCAAGCCTTCACTTAAACACACTCACTGCTGCACACACACCACTGCATGCCCGCAGTAACAAGCCCTGGATCTACAGTACAGTACAGAGATCTGTTTGCGAGGCTCCATGCCTTTGCGTCGACGCACTCGTACTGTACTCTGCCCGCCTGGCATGCGGAGACGATCTGAATCATGTGAAACTTGTTAAAAGTGTTTCACATTTTCCCAGACGTGATTTTTCACCGTCTGACACACACATGATTGTGAGCACGTGGATGTAAACAGGTGTAATACCCTCCAGTAATCACTTCTATATGATCCTGCATTGTGTCATTATGTATATGCGCCTAAATGTGTGCACTCTAACGCGAGAACATATTCCCTTTGGCAATGCGGATTGGAAGTGTTTCCCAGGAGTGAGCCTGAGGCGGATCCAAAGGAAGCACAGTGACACACACACACAACTCGCATCCATCATCAAAGCTGCAGTGTTGACAGGCTTATTTACTCAAAAGGACAAAACCCCAATCTCTATCTATATATATCCCTCTGTTCCATCCTTCTTTTCTTCTCTCTTTCTCTCAATTTTCCAGTTTTGTATTTTATCTATTTACGCCCACATTTAATCATTGATTCAGCTCCAGGCAGCTCCTTTATGATGTGCGCCGTCTATTTGTGTGCGTCTGTCTGTCTGCAGCCGTGTTGCACTTGCACAACCTTAAGCAACGTCTGGCGAGGACCTCTCTCGCTCTGTATTTGCACACGCTCGAGGACGCACACATGCGTTGACAGATGTGAGAGCACGCTTGTGTGTCTGTGTCGCTTTTCCCTGAAGGAATAACGTGTGTGTGATCATGTGTCTCCACATCTGCAGCCAGACTGTTGAAATTCAGAATAGCTTTGTGAGGGAGCTGAAGCTGGTGCAGAAACAGTTTTCATTTTCAGTTTTAACAATAGTGCAAAGAGCAGGAGGAGTTTTAGTGATTAAATTATGTTTGCAGACACTTTTTTTCTTTCTTACTGCTTGTGTTTCCTCAAGGTCAGGAATAACTTCCTGTAACAGATGGGAAGCACCTTTGCTGTAACTGCTTTGCTGAATAAATTAGTTTCATTTTAATTCAATATCCGGAATGATAATTTGCACCAAGTCTGGCAAACGTCTGAAAAATATCAAAAATAAATGCAACTGTACATTTAAGAGCAACTTGTCTAAACAGTGCTGACCAGAGAGCAAAGTAATTTCAGTCAGTGTTTCATTTCATTCTGCCTCTCTTTGTCTTTGTGTTTCGAAGGAGACGAGGCTTTGACCACATGAGCTAAGATTCAATCAAGCATCGGAGCACGTATGAGCAGTTCTTTTAATTTTCAGCTCATCGCTGTAGTGGCAGATTTGAATGTTCTGCATCCTGTTCAAGATCTCCTTTTGTTTACTACTCAATTGTGTATTTGCATTCTAAGTTTCGGAGACACCAACCTCTCACCTTTCTCATGATGTACTCAAAACCCTTTTGTATTTTAAATTGTGTCAACTAGACCTTTTAATCACACTCCAGGATGTCAATACCTGTGAAGACATCCTGAGTAGGGGGCAGAAAAAGGTATCACACCCAAAGGGGTGGGCTTTTCCTCTGATATAAGTCTTTTGGTTTCCCCATTGTCTTTGTCTTTTTCTTACCAACACTACTCTGAAACTGACCTTTCCTTGCAAGGAAATAAAACCATGCCAGCCGGCCATGTCTCTATTTCATTATTCACCAACAGCAAAGAATTTCCACGACATCGCCTTGGCCATTCGGATGTAATGATCCACCAGCAACAAATGAGCAGACGATCAAAAAAAAAAAGTCATTAAAAGAGTTCGAAGAGGTGTCGTATCAGCTTAAGCATGGATAGATTGAGAAGTGCGTTTACTTGAAATTGGATGCCAACAAATTCAATCATGTCACATCTGCAGCTATCCAGCGTCCACTGAGGTCACCGCCAACATGTCCTCCATACACTACTTATATTTCTATTTCTAAATTCCTATTTTGCTAATGAGGCTCTGAGGGAGCGAGAATGCCTCCTTATGAATTACTGACAGGAACAATGCCACCACCAGAAATCAAACACAAAGGCGAGTGGGATTAATCAAGCGAAAAGTTCGGCCAATCATACACAGATGTGTTCGCTCACACACAGAAACCGAAAATGGAAAAGGGGGAGGACGCAATAAACCTCTCCCCTGCTCTCAGTCACTTATTTTGTTGTTTTAATGAGATGATGATTAAAAAAAAATCCTCCTCAGCATCTTAAACATCCCGGCAGATTTACTGTTTCATCACTGCCTGTAGCATCATCGTTTGTTTTCCTCTGTGGTTTTGTTCTCTCTGAATACGTGAGCAGCGTTTGTGGGAGTTGTGAAAAGTCGCACCTTCCATCGCAGTCAAAGCTGAAATAATGAGAAATGCTGTTTGATCTGAAAATGTGATAATTGATCGGTGGTGTTGCATCTTTAAGCAACAAATCCACTCAAGCAAATACATGACTCTGCTATTACTGATGTCATTGGGTATGTGTGTGTGTGTGTGCGTGTGCGTCGGTCCTGGCTGTGTCTCACACCATAATTGGATCATATTCTGGCGTCTGATAAGATCTATGTAGGCAGGTGGCAGCTGACAGAAAGCTACTGGTGTGTGCGTAATGCGTATGTGTGTTTCTATGCGTGTGTGCGCACGTGTTAGCACCCCTGACAGCAGTATTTGGGGAGAGGTGTTTGTGTCTCCCTCAGCTGATTAAGACAGATGCTTTCTCCCTCTGAAATTTAATTCAGGCTACTTCAGCACTTTCTCCTCCTTTCTTCCCTTCCTCCTCTTCTTGTGCTTTCTTTTTTTTTTCTTCCTCTGTGTTAAATGATCATTCGCTGGGGAAATTAGTAAACTGAGTCAGACATCAAACCTGAGGCTGGGCCGCCGTCAGATTTTCCTGTTGGCGAGGACTGTCCATTTGCAAAATACTCTCCTCACCTCTGTCTCATACTGAAACTGCTGAAACATCTGTCTGATTTCCTATGCAACTTAAAGGGATAGTTCAACATTAATTGGCCCATTTCCATAATCCCTATAGTTTTAGGAGTACATTTCTTACCTTTAATTTTCAGTGCAAGCTATTTTTTGAACAGCAGAGCAGAGCCGTGGGCTGTAACGAACCTATAGGGATTACGGCAATGGGTCAATTTGCCAAAATGTTGAACTATTGCTTTAAGGTAGAATTTGTGCGTGTCACATTAGGTGTTGAGCTGATCCTTCTTTATCATTTCCAAGGAGTCATTTTTTTATGCACATGTAGCACAAAAGTTGGTCAGCTGGAGCAGCTCCGTGGCAGCCCTCCTGTTAATCCCCATAAAGTTTGGATAAAGTCTCAAGAAAGATAATTAGGGTGACTACAGAGAGGGGTGGATGCTAAACTGGCACTATTATATGCTGCACAAGCTTTCTGGAGTGATATTGCACCAACTTATGGGTATTTGTGTAAGCATGTGTGTGTTTTTCGGATCTAAAAATAACAGCCCCCCAGCTACCTTAAGTCTTTTTGGAGAGGACTGAAACATTGAATGTAACCCAGTGTAGGTGATATTGATGAAGAAAACCTCCAGCGGTTTCATTGACATAAGGTGGAATAGGTGATGGCAGTTTAGATATCAAAAAATAATCTAATAGCTTTAAAAAGGTCTATTTCCCCCTTTGTAGACAAAGAAACTTGTGATTTGCCATTTATTTCTTGAAATAGCCATGTTAATGAAGCAATTCATTGTTGATTGGTCAGTCCACTAACAATTATGAAATGGATTTCCATGAGATTCATATTTCCCTGACAGTTTTCCCTGACAAGTGCTTGCTCTCTGCTTTGTTACAGTGAGAAAGTAAAATCTTGACCTTATCCTGTAACGTGCTTTGAAATTATTATAATTTAGTAGCGCTTTACAAATACACTTGAATTGAATTAATAACTTTGTTGATCCGCTAACTTTACATTTTGTGTCATTACCAGGTCAGATCTATTATATTTTGTAGTTAACACAGCTAATGCCCTTCCTTTTAGTGTTAGCTGTACCCTTTTTTTAGGTACAGGATAAAGAAAGAGGATGAACATGGGAAACAACCACTCAAAGTAAATGTTGTGTGTGAGTGTCACTGGTTAAATAAGCTTTAGTAATGAGTGGACAAAGCCCTTGAACAATGTTTTAAATGCCTCTGAACAACTGAGGCTGAGGCAGATGCACCTGAGCGGTCACCTGTCTTCCAACTGGACCAACTTCACTAAGACACCAACCTCCCCCCTCTCTCTCTGTCTCCCTCTCTCTCTCTACAAGGTCACCTGTCCCATGTAACGGCGAGCGAGGGGGAGCACAGTAACCATGGCAACTGCTCAACGGGCCCCACTCCAGACTGCTCGCCCCCCTCCCCTGACACAGCCCTGAAGAACATAGAGAGAGTCATCCGCCCACAGGTGAGCACACACACAGATTCACACACACTAATGAACGTGTTGCAGAGGCACCTGATGCATTATTGAACATCACAGTATCCACCCACAAGTAGCTGAAACACCTGCACCCACACACACACACACACACACACACACACAGACAATGGTAAACATCACTGTTTCTCTGCCCGTGACTGTTTCTCTCTGCCACCTCTCTCTGTTTCTGCTGCTTTGTCACTCACTGACTGCATTTACATGGACTTCCCGGTTTTGATCAAATTCGGTATATGGTGTTTATATGAACTTCAGTATCCCCTTATACATGATAAATACCAGTATCCCAGCTTCTGATTACTGCGTCTTATGTGCACATGCATGTTTCCTGTTCATTTTTTACAACAGGAAGTGCAACAAATTGGAAATCTGTACAAATCAGAAAGTTTACAAATTAAAAATGCTGCCATGTTACATAACTTAATAAAACAAGATTGAATGCAGACTGATTGGTTTATTGTAAAACATTTATTTATTACTTAAAAACCGTGATGAAACCAGGGATACTGAAGTCCATGTAAACGCAGTCACTCACTCAGTGTTTCAGTGAGTCGTTGTGTTGGTGCAGCTGAACATCGCCTGGTTACAGAAACCCAGAGCTGCAAATATCCTGGGTTTTCAGAGACTCTTGCTGTGAAAGAAGCTGTAATCCTGTGGGGACATAAACAGGCAGCCACTTGAGCAGCGCCTGCTCACAGAGACAGAAATCAGTTCGGTCTGATTGCAGCTGGATTCTTGATCCACTAAACCTGCTGCTACATTTTGTTTCTTAGTGTGTGTGAGTGTGTGTGTGTTGTTTCTTCTTCACAATTCAAATTGTATTTTTGGCAGAATCAAAGCTGCGTCATGCACGGCTCTCCATAGTCTCTCCGAGCCAAACCTTTTGCAACTGCATAATTTTAACTTTGAAAATGTTGTGGTCTGCAGTCGCCTCAACTGCACGCTTGTTAAAGACTGGGTTTGTGTGTCTGCGTTGAGTCCAAGTCCATCACTTCCAAAAAAAACAACAACAACAGCAGCAGCCAACGTAATTTCGAGAGGAATGAGAAAACAAGTCGAGTAAAGTCGACACACAGCAGTGAGACGTTACATTCAGCTTTTCTCACTTTAGACAACTTGTCATAAATACATCCACAGCACCCGCTGAAGTGTTTAGGAGCGAGTGCAACTCTTGGAAACACGAGCGTACGAGTATCTTCATATAAATTCCGGCAGACGCCATGCACGCACACACAGATGCCGCAGGGGCCACGCTGAGCCATGACACTATGACTCGTCGCAGTGAAGCCCATTTATGACAAATTATCGCACTTCGAAGTGAAAAACTGCTTATTTGTCAATATTTCAAGTTGATTTAGCTTTAACTCTTGGTCCCAGTGTTTGTGTTCAATATTCTGGCTGGAAATGGGAATTTAGTGAATTTGGCAAGGAGGAAGCTAATGTTATTAGCCCACAGGAAGTCAATTTTTTTGATTTTATGAATTGATTCAGAATCAGAGCAGCTCAGATCTTATTTCTCAAATGAATCGATGTTTCTCCTCCCACCTTAACTGGCACGAGAACAGCCACATTTTTAACACAAGTCACACGGGAATCAGAGCGTCACCTAAACCTTTTAATCGATCGCTTGGCTGTCAAAGTGCATGTAAAGGATATAAGGTGATGCAGAGGGAGAGGCCGAATCCAGCAGACTGTGAAAATGCAGTGTCCAGGCAGCCTGGAGCTGAGGTGGGTTCATCATCTACTGCTGATACAGAAATGACTCATGCATATTTGTGTGGAAGGTAATAAAAATACTGCATTAGGATTATTTCAGGGAGAGAGTCTCCTGGGCAACCAGTGTAGTGTTAAAGAAATATGCAATAAAGATGTATCACTGTAATCATAACAGAGCTAGACAGCATGTGTTTCATTCCAGACCCTGCTACGGTACACAGCCTCACAATTTTGTACGACAGCAACAGAAGAGATTCATAATGTGTCTCTGATCAAGAACAATAATAACGTATAACATTCAGAAATTCAAAGTTGACATCATTAGTTGACTTGAGATTAATTTAGTCGTCTCACTGTCACAGAGTAGATAGTATCGGGCGCTCCGGCGCAGCACGAACGCGTCGCACCCTGATAATTAAAGGCAGTTGTTTTCTCCGGCAGCAGATGATGTGTGACATAACACTGAAAAATATCCATCTCAACTGCTTATTTGGTGTCATGATGAATTATAAAATATTTGTTTTCTGAAGCACTGAAGGAGTAAAAGTGAATTATAGATATTTTTTATTTATTTATCTATGCAATCTTTTTTATTAAACTTTTCTTTCATGAAATTTCTTGGAGATTTACTAACCTAAATATTCATAATTCTGATTGTCTCAGAAAATATCACAATATTATCTTGAATCAAATGTTTCTTCATTGATTGACACCTGTTTCCTGTTACTAAGACAATAAGAGTTGAAGAAGCATCCAAAGATGAATAGCTTTTTCTTTTTTAAAGCCGCCTTCTTCACCGTCTCTTAACCTTCAGATGTCCTTTACCAAACAAGACGTTTTATCTTCCACTTTATTTCCTGACTGCACCTCCCACCCTCGTGGTTGCACCTATCTTTGGCGTGTTAACCAATGTGTGCAGAGGGATCACATGTGGTGCCCAGCGGGTCTCCTCTCGGCTTGAAGCACACATAATCAAGCAGCGTCAGAGTTCAATTTTACAGCACCTAATTAATTCTCCAGATTTCATTTCATTTCATTTCATTTTCATTTTATTGCTCCCGCTGGCTGTTTCATCAGTGCATCAGTCTACAGCAAACACATGCCCACAAACGCATACATAACTGTTGCAGCATGTGCACGAGACCCTGGTGTGGCTCCGTATTCCTTCCTGTTGAAATATTAATGTGGTGCTTTCAGGCGTTGAGGGGTTTTCAGCAAAAGTGGAGATTAAATTTCACTGTTGTTTTGTAAACACGATGATGCCGTGTAAAGACGATTTTGATCAGATGATTCTCCGCCATCTTGCAAACCGTTACATAATGGTGTGCGAGCAATGAAAGTTATTCAGACAGGTCTCTCTGGACAAAATAATCCATCTTCATGGATCTTCATATTAAAATTTCAAGGAGCTAACTGTGATACATCCACTTCTGAGACTGAACTGTGGAATTAATTAGCTGATTCCTCCTTCTGTTGTTATTCTTCTAGTTATACAGTACTGGCTTATCCTCTATTACTGTATTTCACAAAGTAACAACAGATTACTTGACTAGATTGGAGATTATGTTGGCAGGCAGTCAACGCTGAAATCCTGCTTGTTTTATTATATGACTTCCAAACGCTCTCATAAACAGCATATTAGCATTTACGTACCTGGCTTTTAAGCTGTACTGTATATACAGTAGGTGCTAACATGGCTGAATTGAATTGAAAATTAACAGTGCGGTTGATACTGATTGTTATCTAACACAACATTTACTCAAAAAGTGGAAACAAATCAGTAGCAATGTTTTAAAAATGTTGTTTAAAAAGTAATTCAGTGGAACTTTGTCCATTGCAAATCAAGAGGAATTTTTGATTTGAAGTGAATCTGCACTGAATGAAGTCGAGTTTATCTCTCAGTCACTTTCTTCCATGGATCTGTTTTTTTTTGTTGTTGTTGTTTTTTTGCAGAGTGTAGCCCTCCCTTCCCCCGTGACAAGGCTCCCCAAGGCTGTAGCTGTAAATAAAAACGTGTTCTTCTGAGTAATTTTGCTCTTTAAATCTGGGTTTAAAAGAAATTATTCCGCTCATGTGCTGCTAATGCTGCTGCCGCTGCAGTATTTACCATAAGCTAGTTTTTGGAAGAGGAAGAAGAAGAAGAAGAAAAAAAACACATGCAATCACTTTGTAAAAGCGTTAAGAGATCACACAGGCTTGTGTTGACTGAAATCCGTGGGTTTAATGTTTTGGGTCGTTTTTTTATTTCTTTATCCTTTGCTTCTTGTGCAAACTGTCTGCCCAACATGTTAGATCTCCACAAGCTCTTGATCACTGAGCAGATGGGACGTGAAGGAGTAATCACTTGGATGTAAAGATGGAGAAAGAGCGAAAGCAGAGAGGACGGAGATGCACACACACTACACTACATCACAGGGGGTTATCGGTCTTATATCCACTGGCTGAGTGTCCTACTTTACTGCAGCTTGTGTGTGTGCGTATATATATCTTAACAGTATGGTTTTATAGCCATTACTTGCCTACTAGAGATTCCTGGTATCAGCAAACACATGATAGAGCTCGTGTTGTTCCCACAGAGGCTTCAGCTGGTATCTCAGACGATCACATGATCACACAAGGCGAAATAAAACGCTCACACATCTTCACGCCATCTCTCCCCTCTTCTGTCTCTGTGAGGACCAGTGTGTGTCTGTGTGCGTGTGTGTGCATGTGCTTCACATCTAAAAAGAACAACGGGTCCTCCAGGGTTAAGGCAGTGTTCGAATCAACATTATTACACCATATCAGAGAGTGGCCTCTCACATATTATCGTTATATTTGAGTCATAGAACTGAGCATCTGTTTTTTTTTTCTGAAGGATGAGTCCCTGGTGATTCAAAACACTCAGGACCACTTGAATATTTTTTTTTCCAGAAAACTCAAGGACCCTTTCAACACAAAATTTTTGTCAGCTTTATATTGAAACAAGGTGTTTTCAGTCCATTTCCTTCAGGGGATAGCTGGAAATTAAATGTCCTTGCTTGTTTTGTGCAATGCAGATCAAGACTGACCTCCCTGTTCCAAGGATCGTATCTGGACACAGCCGCTTGAAGAGCAGATATAGTTCTTGTGTGGTCATCAAGCACTCTATGAAGCCTTTCCTGGTCGAAATTATTAGGGTCATTTCTCTGAAGCGATTCAATACACTGCAAAGCGCTTGTAAAAAAAACTTATTACATCCTCTTCATTAGCTTGCACATCATAAAATAAAGTTTGCACTAATAAACAAAAAACTAAGAAGAACAGATGAAAATTCATTTTAAGCACTGTCACTTTACACTTTTCACAGCGTTCCCTCCGATTATCCACCATGTAGGTTGCATGTGCCTCCTCAGAATGCTCCAAAGAAGAAAAATAGCCCACACTTCCTCTTTTTAGCTGCCTTCCTGTTACAGTGAAACGCCTTCCTGTTACAGTGAAACACCTTCCTGTTACAGTGAAATCTTGAGAGCATTACAATAGTGTGTGTGTGAAAGGATTTCAGTTGTGTGTATGAGAGCACAACATTTCAGTTGTGTGTGTGAAAGCGTTTCAGTTGTGTGTATAAAAGCATTTCAGTTGTGTGTGTGGAAGCATTTCAGTTGTGTGTATGAGACCACAACATTTCAGTTGTGTGTGTGTGAAAGCGTTTCAGTTGAGTGTATAAAAGCATTTCAGTTGTGTGTGTGGAAGCATTTCAGTTGTGTGTGTGGAAGCATTTCAGTTGTGTGTATGAGAGCACAACATTTCAGTTGTGTGTGTGAAAGCGTTTCAGTTGTGTGTGTGGAAGCATTTCAGTTGTGTGTATGAGAGCACAACATTTCAGTTGTGTGTGTGAGAGCACAACATTTCAGTTGTGTGTGTGAAAGGGTTTCAGTTGTAAGTGTGTGAAGTTTTTACTATTGTGTGTGAATGTTTTTTTGTTTTACATGTGTGTGTGAGTGGTGATTCTGAATTATGTCCCTGACGGCCCCTCATAGAAAAGTTTCCGTGTTTCTATACGTTTTGCATTTGTTTATGTTTTCCTACACTTCTTTTTGTCATATTGTATTAAATGTGCGAGACTGAGAAGTGGACATTTAGCTTTACAAGTGTGATGATAACACACGAGAGGCACAAACTGAGCCTATCATTGGTACAATGTATTGCACTCGCAGAGGCTTGTCAGCTTAAAAAAAGGGAACGTTTTTTACCGTTATCGGCTCTGTATATCATTGTGGCAATTCAACTTTTTCTCCTTTCTGCGATCATCAAGATGCAGGAGAAAATGCTCTTGTACAGTAATACATATCGAGCGCTGTACGAGCCTGACTAATGCTTATATGGCTGCGCCGCATCAGATAAGCCTTCAAAGCCCAGGGCGTGTTATTCAAAACAGACTTTCTGGTTCATATTTTATTTTCTCACCTGTACTTGTAGCAACACTGCCACATTACCCATTGTGTTGGCTTGTGTTTTATGTTTGTTTAACACTGTTTTTTTTAATCTGGGTACCGTTGTAAAAGTTACGTTCAACACTAATCATCTAGTTGCGACTGTCAAAGTTAGATAAGTCAGTTTTATTTATTTTATTTAAAAGGCTTTGCAGTCTGTACAACATAATACACCATATGTCCTTTGACCTTTGCTTCAGATTAGGAAAAACCTCTAGAAAACTCCACCTCAGCCAGAGGAGCAGAGGGAGGAGGAGGAAGGAGTAGGCAGAGATGACAAACAGAGTGGCATTATAAAGCAGATAGATTGCCTGCAGGTAAAAGTCCACATGAATAGAAGTAGAAATGTATGAGTTTCCGCGAAGAGTAACAGAGAACGACTTCCATTTGTTGCTGCTTCTCAAGTGTGACTTGGTGTGATACCAGCGAGCAGACATATGCATGCATGAGGTGCTGTATATAGCATAATATGAAATACACACAGTCGTATCTTCTGTCACACATGAACACGTTACATATGTATGAGCAGATACAAAAACGCACACAATGAGAGCGTGATAGAGCATACAGTATAGCTTTCCTGACCACAGACACACATTCAAAGTGGAGTGCAGATAACGGCAGACTAACTGGTGGCTGAGGCTTTACGGAGGCGTGAAGATAATAGATATTTTTTCCACATACTGAGGTTGAGAGGATGCAGAGACGCACAAAGCGCTTGATGTAGCAAATGTAGCATAATATGACACAGCTGTCACAGAATGGAGGAGGAGGAGGCGGCAGCGGCGGTTGTCTAAGAGAGGAGGAAGGCTGGTAGCCTGATGGATTGATCATCGTCCATCGAGAGGAACTCCAGGAGGAAGCCGAGTGTCTCACTCTCTGAAAGCCTCGGTTGAGTGCGGTCAAAAAGCTCTTGAGCAGGAGGCTCGACAAAGAGCATTGTCCTCAATCGACGTGGCCTTGAAGGTCGGAGGGGAAAGAAGAAGGCCATCGATTTTAGTGCGTATCATGAAATAAAGAGCGTTTGTTTTGTCCAGCGCGGCTTGGATAACCTTAAAGATGATACGTGCAATTTTAACATCATAGGAGAGTAATTTGGAGATGACAGTTTAATTGTAGTCAATCAAGAATACCACAAGATCACAACAAGAACAAGAACAACAACTGACAGGCTGCAGAGAGAATCCGAGGGGGTGTGGTTGTGCAATTATTTCACACCAAGACCACGTATATGATGTAATGATGATGCCCCGATCACGGTATTGCAAGATGTTAGATCAGAGAAAGAAAGAAAAAAAAAATCCAAATACTGTTTGATCCCTTTTAAAAAAACTCAATTTGTGGTTCTTCACTGTGGCTGGAGCTAAAGTTTTCACATTGTTGTGTGTGGAAATGGAAAAAACACATTTTAAAACATCTACAGATCAATTAATACGTGCAGTAGTTGTTAGTTGTCGCTTGATATTGAGGCATGTTGCTGTTTTGTTTCCATTTGTTGAGTTTGGCTTATGTTAAACTTGCTTTTGAACATTCGTGTCAATATATCCGTTTGTCGAGCTGTAGGAAGAATTTTTTTGTTTTTTTTCCCCACCGGAAAATCTCCACATTCTTTTTTTATCAGACTCATCGCTAATCACTTTGGCATTTGGAGCTCATTAATCTGTTCACACACATCAATCACCTCGCCGCCGTGGCCCTGCGTTTGTGCTGAGTAAAGACACACAGAGTCACTTGATGATCCCTCTGTGAGCCCGTTGCTCCAGTCAGTTAATCTTCTAGCAAATTTCCTCAGATCTGTGTAATAATTGCAGCCCATGTGTGCACCCTGCAGTTCTGGGAACATGAGTCATGCAGACACACGCACACAAACGCACGCACAGAATCGATGAAATAATCACTGCAGTTGTGCAGAGAGAGAAATGATCCATTTACTCTCACCTACATTGGTCAACTCACTCCTCTCATCTTATACCTGCGGGCTTATTTACAGTACGTCCACCTGAACATGGACAACCAGGAGACCTTTCAAAGTCATTCTCAAAAACAGATTCACAGTTCACACCTTGGCTAACGCTCTGCAGAGGGTTCATGGTTGCAGTTTCACATCTAAGCTACTTCCTGGCAATTTTTTGTATTCTGTATTAAAAGAATTTGTCTGAAGCATTACAGTATGATGATTTTCAACAAGTCGTGTTGTTCTTTCACCTCATCAGTAATGAGTCAAGTGGACCTGCTAGCCTCCGCCGGCCTCTGCGCTGCATGTTAAATTGTTTTTGCCGGTAGAGATGTGGCAGGTAAACTGCTTGATTGCTCTGAAGCCGACACAAGGCTGAATCGCTTCCAGCTCAGAGTGAGCTACAGTAAGGCTTCCTGCCTTTCTCACAGTTTCAGATGGTGGATAATGACGGAGCCTGTGGAGTGATAGCACATAATGAGAGGAAGGACTTCAAGTAGAAAGTCTCTTATTGCTTCTGGAAACAGTAGTTCAAAAGAAGAAGTATGACTCTGACCATGATCCGACCTGCATGAACTTTATGATTAGCTAACAAGCTTCTTTGTTTTGTATCTTAAAAATGCTTGATTTCTGCAGCCTGACAATCTATTACTATTATTACTATTAACAGTAAGAATAGCAAAACATGTTCTGGTAGCAAAGATCCCTCACAATCAGGGATAGTTCAACATTTTGGCAAATTGGCCCCTTGCCATAATCCCTATAGTCATAGCAGTATAGGTTTGTTTACCTTTAATTGTTGGTGCAAGCTATTTTTAGAACAGTGGAGCAGAGCCACGAGCTGCTCAGAGCTACGCTATGGATGGTAAAGGGACTTGTCCACGAAAGCGTTCTGTTGGAGTCGTTGGATTGTGTATTTGATGAGTTTGATGAGGGAAACCAAGAAGTCCCGTGAGCCTCCATAGCGTAGCTCTGAGCAGCTCACGGCTCTGCTCCGCTGTTCTAAAAAATGCACATGACTCCAACCAGATGGAAATGTAAAGAACTGAACTGGAGGTTTTAAACCTTTTATTGCTCATTGCTTGTTTTATTTAACAAATCACACTGTGGCCAATTGTTAAGGGTGACCTCATATGAGTGCTCCTCTTACTGCGTTTATCTTGACTCACTGAGAAGCACTTTGGATTGTACAGTAAGCATTTTATATCTCCTTACAGTCTGAAAGGAAAGGGGAAAAAATAGGATTTTTATTCATGTCAGCACTTCTTATGGAAGAACAAGAGATTTTTTTCCTGATTAAAGTGGAGGGATGAGAGGACACAGAGTGACTGTGCTGCAGTGATTGTGGATGGAGCACAGGGGGTGTGTGAACCATGTTTGAGCCTTTAGAGGTGGCTCTGTTTATGCTAATGTGAGCTGGGATTGTCTCAAAGTGTGTCATCAGCTGAGAGCCTCGTCTGAGTGGAAACTTTCTAAAATACAGAGAATAAAATAGGAAAAAAAAGTAGCTTAATCATCACAAGAAAAAGAGGGAAGAGATGAGCGGCAGAAAGTGGAGATGCAGCGTCTGAGAGCTGAATAATAGAATAATAGTTGGAGTTGCATAATTTGTTCTGGATGTGGGAGGAAAAGGGTTTGGATGTTTACTCCTTTTTATTTTCTATTCTCTTGTTCCTCACCCCACCCCTCTGCAAGCTGATGGGCCGTCTGCTTCTTCGCTCCTCTGAGCTTTTTGTGTGAGTTTGTGTGTTTACATCTTTGTGTGGACATCTGAAGCAGCTGAAATACAGACCAAGAATAAGAATAAAAAACAAAGAGCAAGCGTGGAGAGAAAGGGAACAAACAAAAACCCACAATATGCAACAAAAAAAAGACGTGTGCATCACTCCGTATTCAGCATCATTAACTGTAAGTGACTGTTAACAGGAGGGGAGTTGCTCTAACAACTGAAAATATCAATTATGATTATGATAATTACTTTTCAGTCCCCTGCTCGTGATGAATTATTATTAAATAATTAAATAGCAGAGTTAGGAGACTTAATGGAAACAGCAACAGATTTGGGAATAATTACCATACATTCGGTTTGCACAGATAGTTTTCCCTCTGTTCAAGTTTCATTCATCAACACGTTTGTTTCCCAACTCCTCAACTCTACGGTGCCTGATCTGGTGATCAATGATCATTTTAATGATAACTGATTATCACATTATTCATACATTAGCACACGGTCCCTCAGCTTCACACGGAAACAAACAAAACCTCACCTCGTCGTAGGTGAGCAATTGGATTTTTTTTTAGCTAATGGGTATGTCATTTATTAGCACCTAAACACATTAGTGAAGTGTTAAACAGAATGTTTTCCCCCGGGGGGGAGGAGGCTGTTGGAGGCGTGGAGAATGTTTTTTTCTAGAGTTTATTCAGGCACGGAGGACCCTGCTTCATGTGTAGCTACGTGTATGTGTATGTGCACGTGCACGTGTGTTTGTGTGTGTGCACGTCCTTGTGCATACATCTGTGTGCCTGTGCTCATTAATCCCCTTCCAATCGGGCATGACATGTTCATTAGCCTGCCGCCCGTCTGCATTGTTAACGCTAAGCCTCAGCAAGAACTACAGTTTGTGTGTGTATGTGTGTATGCTTAGCTAATGTGTCATTGTGTGTGTGTGTTTTTGTATGTGTGTGTGTGAGCTCTTAATAAGCACGAGTCCAGAGAGAAGACGCCTTTTTAGTTGTTAGGAACAAGCAGAATCAAAACACACAGAGACAAGGCGGCGATAAGCAGAAGAATAAAGAGATGCTTAGAGGATGAATAGGAGACGTTGAAGTTGGCATTAAACTCATTAAACATGAGACGCTTCGCAAAAGACTCGGACTCACATGGAGCCTCAGCCTCCCGCTTTGAAACGCCACAGAGTCACATCTCTGCAGCTGCATCGTTCTCATTTATTTTCTGTCCCTTTAAATTGGTTGTTAAGCCCGTGGCACAGTGCACACACTACATTTGATCAATCTGCATTGCTTTTTGTGAAGTAAAAAATAAAAAAAACAAAAGCACATGACATGACTCTGTGTAGTGTCGCTCCCTTTGCCAAGCCTGTTTGATTCCCTGTTGGGCTCATACATCATTGTCTTTCCTCCCTTTTGGCTTTTTTTTCCTGTGCTGCTGTGATCTTGTCTGGTTGATGCATTGCTCCTTTAATTCCCCCGCGGTCTCTGTGGGATGTCGCTGCTGTGGTGTTATTCCCCGCTGACCAACTCAAGAGTGGAAAAAAAAGGACGATCTCGCTGCTGCGGCCGCGTCGCATTCAGATCCGTGGAGGGAAGTGGAGGCCTCAGTGGTTTTGGACATTAGTGCCGGATCTGTGCTTCCTCTATGTTAGAGTCACGCATGTGGAAAAGCTCCTGTCTGTTATTGACTGGTGCTACAATGTGTGTGTTAAAATATCTTGATGTGACCTTTGTTCATTTGCTTATTCACAGGAGAACAAAGTGACTTTGAAAGTTTGGTGCAGCAGCTAAAGTTTTAGTGTTTTGGGATGATGATGAATTTTATTGAAGCTAGAAGACAGATGAAAAGATCAGTGTTTCCTAACTTTATGCAAAGCTAACGTGTTTATTATATCGATGCTCTTATAATACCTACCTTTAGATGTTTCCTTCCTCTCGCTCCCTTCTCCTTTATCTCTACTTCCCTTCTTCCTTCCATCCCTTCTCTCATGATAAATTCAGATGCTCATCTCCATTTCTTTATCATCACTATGTCCCTCAGTCCTTTATGATGCCATTGTCCCCGTCTCCTTCCTTTCCTCTTTCCTTCCTCCATAGCTTCACTCCTTCCTCTCCAAATCCCTCCTGTCCTGTTTAAAATTCTCACCACTTCTTACCTCTTCCCATAATTTCTTTTTTTCCCCCTCTACCATTTTCTTTCTTCTACACTGTCTTTTTCACTTGCTGCCTCCTTTCATCTTCAGTTTTTCATTTCTCCCTGTCCTGTCCTCTTTTCATTTTTCATGCTGTAGCCTTGTTCAGCCTAATTCTTTGTTCCTGTTTTCTTGCTTTTGTTTTCATCTCACTTTAGTGCAGTTGATCTGAAGATGGATCAAAACCCAATTTGAGTGCACCCTGCACAGAAAGAAAGCGCCCTCTCCTCGGCTTTCATTCTCTTTCCATCTCCTTCTCACTTATTCTCTTTCTCAATGTTTCTTACTCTTTTAAAGGGATAGTTCATCATTTTTGGCAAATTGGCCCATTGCCATAATCAATAGAGTCATAGCAGTAGGTTTGTTACTGTACCTTTATTTGTCAATGCAAGCTATTTTTAGAACCGCCAAGATATTAAGATGAGATGATAAGGGAACGTTATGAGACGGAGTTGTTTTCGAGGTAAATTCATGCAAAACAGCTGATGTACGTTCCCGTCGGGGGCAGTTTTTCAGAAAGGAGTCTCTGCATTTGCCTCAAAAACAACTCTGTCACATAAAGTTCTGTTAGTATCTCATAGCGTGGTGAATGTGCAGGTCACAACTTGTCCACCAGAGCATTTTGGAGTTGTTGGATTGTGTATTTAATGAGTTTGATGAGGGAAACCAAGGAATCCCATTCGCCTCCGTAGCGTAGCTCTGAGCAGCTCGCGGCTCTGCTCCGCCGTTCTAAAAATAGCTTGCACCGAACAAACCTACTGCTATGACTATAGGGATTATGGCAAAATGTTGAACTATCCCTTTAAGGTTCAGGGTTTGTATCTTGTGTCACACACGTGCAGCAGCAAAAGCCTCGTACGGATCGTCACTGTCATGTGTCGGTCTCTCGCGGTATTTCTGGATGTTCGTTCACCTTTATGTTCCACTGTATTTATTCACTTTTCCTCTCTCTGTCTCTCTGTCTGTCTCTCTCACCACACACACACACACACACACACACACCAGCAGGGTTTCGACTGCCTGAGCTGTTTGCGAAGCGTAGCAGCAGGTTGTTGAGAGCTGCAAATGCCTCATTATGTAAGATGTGTTTACCAGATGCCAGTCTACAGTTTGAGTTGTTCTCTGCTTCACTTTCTCACTCTCTCACTTGGCTGCAAGCGATCATTAGGTCTCTCCCTCTCTTTCTTTTTTTGTCCATTTCTCTCTTTCTCTCTCTGTTGCCTCTCCATATTTGCCTCCATCCCTCTCTTCGTGTTACATAAACCACATTGGCATATGTGTGTTTTATTACATCACAACATATTCAGGTGTTGGAACTAATGAGTATAAAATTGTGACTCGAGTACAAAGCTGCAGACACTAACACATGCTTTGGTAATTTGGGGAAGATACTGCACTGACTTACAAACATCCCCTGCAGACTGAAATCAGATGATTGCTGGTTGTAGAGCCTCAAATTGTCAGATTACCTCGACTGCATGACTTCCATAACATTAATGTGTGAAGCGCCACACAACGGCACACCACACTTTAGCTGGAATATTTTACATTGGGAGACAAAATTTTGAGCCTGTTTTTAATTTTAAACAAACTGAAACATTTACTTTGAAGTTAAAAGTCACATAAAAAGAAGAAGAAAACACACTTATTATTGTGTATTGTATAGTTATGTGTATAAAAACTATTATTTCTCTAACCATTGTACTCTTCTCCTTCCTCTCTTGCATGCAGCCCAAGCAGCGCACCTCTCTGTCCTCGTCCCTGGACGTCCAGAGGCCGGTCAACCACAGCTGTGAGCCCAGTGAGGTGAGCTCGTCGCTGGGCTACGCCAGCTTCAGCACGAGTCCCCCCGCCAGCCCGCCCCTCAGCCCCAACCAGGAAGACTCAGCGGGCTCCAACGACGACTGCCAGCTCAACGGTAAGTCCCGTGAAACGGACGTGACGTGGTGGGAGATCAATTAGTGTTAAAGGTTGTCTCGTTGTCGCCTCAAGGGGATTCTCACAACATGAAAACTCTTCTAATCAGGTCTCTTTGTCTTTGTCTGATCATACATCCTTTGTGTTAATGTATTGTTGTCATTCAAAACAGAGATATTAGCGTTTAAAGTGGGAGTTTAGTTTATTGTAAGGCTGCATATACTATGCAGTCTTATATCTAGCACAGTAACAGTGGGCAATTTCTCTTGGCCAGGGACTAGTGATGAATGGAAATGACTTAATCCAATGTGGAAAATGAGTTTAATATACTTAAAATATCCCATCTATCATGTATATTAGCTATCTCCTGACCTTGTGAGTGGCTGGCTTATTTTAGCCCTGTTCAGTTAATGGCATCAGGAATGCATGAAACACATTTACTCAGCAAGTTAAGTATGTCAGTGTTCGGTGCGTCTTTTTTCCTCGTGCATTCAGCCAGAGTGTGTCGATGCATCCACTCTTCACTCCATCTGTCTCACTTCAGAGTAGTTTAAATTCTTCGAGCCTTGAAACCAAGTGAAACTTAAATCCTTTTGCCCTGGGTACCAGGAAATTGAAATCTTTCTGCTCCTGTTGTACCGTTGCCCAGGGCCAGGAGGCAAAGACCTGACAGGGTCAGAGAGAGAGGAGGGGCGGGCACATCACACCTGACAGCTGGGAGATTGTCTGTGTAAGAGAAAATCGTGGATAGGATCAACAATGACTACATAATATGTGAAGTTAGTGTTATTACCTCGTTTCCCTTCATCTTATTTTACCATCGTTCTAAAAACTTTGAGAAATACTTTAAGGTAAAGTATGCAAGGATGAATGCTGAAGTGGAAAGTAGGTTGAACCGTGTGGCAGGTTTGTAACACTGTTATCTTTGCGAGCTTTATCAAATATGTCGAGTCAGATTCTGTCAGTTTGTTGTTGCATCTGATCTCACAGTGAAACAGTCTTTACAAATATTTTAGTTTTTTATTGCTACCTCCCGAGGAGTCAGACAGGGAAGTTCCTCACATATCATACAGTAGCATTGAGTTGAATTGCTGATTTCTAGTCCAGGCATTGGGACTTATGTAGTGAGTTGCACCTGGAATTGAAGGATGCTCCAACGAGCACTAAGAATTATACCTACAGAACGTTTTGACCTGTTGTGTGGGTTTGAAAACCGCACGAGTGCACATCATGCTTTATTAATAGGGGACCTGCTGCTGCCTCTGCCATGGGTGAAGAGGATCAGGTCACGAGGAGCTTTTGTGCTGCTCGGTTAAAACATGTCAAACCATAGTTGCCTCTTGTTCAGAGCAGGTCACACTCCAGCTCAGGAGGTTACATAAAAGTTACAAGTTCACCAAACTTGACTACTGTATATCTATTGCACAGATTTCCGCTGTAAGAGAATCCACCACTCAGCAGTGATTGTGTTGAAATTATTGTCTTATGAAGTACTTTTAAATGCCAAATGCAAATCAGATTCTTTTTTGAACATTTTTTTAGTGAAAACTATTCTCAACTTGTGTGTTAGTTTCAAGTCAAGTTTGAAAGGAAAATTAAGATGAAAACAAGCTCCTTCTGGGGGAAAACCGCACCGGATATCCTGCGAACTAGTCTCCAAGACATCAGTAAAAGATGCTGTGTTATTCCTATGGGGAAGTCCCTTTTAGTGTCAGACCAGATGAAACACTGTTTGCTTCATCTAACGACGTCCCCCCTACTGAGTAAAAAAAAAAGAAAAGAAAGAAAGTTGCTCTTGCAAAAGGAATATTCCATGAAACGAGAGGTATTTCGTCAGAGCAATGTCATAATGAGGGTGGTTTAGTCTTAAATCTGCACACACATAAACACCAGTACTTTCATTTTGTTCACTTAATGAAAATAGAAGAAGAACATAAATACTAAATAATGCAAAACGTGTTTACTATCCAGATTCATTATTGATGTTGATAGGGCCACATTGAGGGAAAAAAATTCAATTTATGAGAATAAAGTCGTAATTTATTTGTAATTTATGAGAATAAAGTCGTAATTTATGAGAATAAAGTTGTAACTTATTCATTTAATTTATTCAACCAGCATATGATACGCCATTAAGATTTCATACAACTAGACTGTTTACATGGTATTTGCCCAAGTAATGTTTTATGGCAAATTGGCCCATTGCCATAATCCCTATAGCTACTTTTGTAGCAGTAGGTTTGTTACCTTTAATTGTCGGTGCAAGCTATTTTTAGAACGGCGGAGCAGAGCCGCGAGCTGCTCAGAGCTACGCTACGGAGGCTAATGGGATTTTCTTGGTTTCCCTCATCAAATACACAATACAACAACTCCAAAATGCTCTCGTGGACAAGTTGTGACCTGCACATTCACCACGCTATGAGATAATAACAGAACGTTCCAAAATGTTGAACTATCCCTTTAAACTTTATTGAAACACAAACAAACTCTCTGTATCACTGCAGAAGAGGAACTAGGAGTTTGGATTCACTCCCGACCCGTACAGTATTTCCTCTGTGTCATTTCCTAGTCGCATTTTTTGTGTTACCATAGCGACAAGATTCCCCGTTGTCATGGCAAAGCGGCGGCCTTGGTGGTGAGAGTCAGCTGCTGAGGCGCTTGTGAATACTTCCTCTCTCTCTCTCACCTGGGTTTCAGTCCAACCCGTCTCTCCTCACGCTCCCGCCGCCGCCACTATCAGGCGCCAGCAGAAGAGGCAGAGCTGGACTTTCATCCAGGAGCAGTTCAGAGCCCCAGTGTTACACTTTGATCCGTGTAGTGCCTCAAATCAAAAACACATTCATTACCAATCCACAGGTGCACGCACACACACAGACGTAAAACCTGAATGAGTCGTCTTCATCTCGCTGCCTGTTGAAGCACAAGGCTGGTGTTTATGTAACAAGAGTCCTTTTATGTCCTTCTTGAACCGACGTAACGAGCCTTGGCTTCTGATGTCGTCTCAGCACAAGGACCGCGGAGCAATTATTGACCACAGTGTTGACAAGCTCTTGTCTTTTTTCTTCTTTTCTTTGAACGCATCACGAGCTTCTCTATTTAGAAACACTACTAAGATCGGAGTATTAGACTCACGAAACCCAAAACCTGAACCCGTATGAAGTCGAAGTCTCAACTCGAGTCGTGGCCCCCGTCTTTTTGCCCATATTTGTGCCAGCCGGGGAGTTCAGTATAGAGTCAGATACTGAAAAGATCCTGAGGTAGAACTGCTCTTCACAAACCCATGGATGACGTCATGGAGGCCAAGACAAGTCCATCCTTTGAAAAGTTTCCCAAAACATTGCTGAAGGAAAATGTGACTGTGGATGCAAAAAACACAAGGAGAGAGTCTTCTCACTGATGCTGCCTCGCCTGAATGGATGAAGTACATTTAGATTAAAACAACAACACGGCACTTACAGAAACATATTATACTTAAAAAATAAAATAAAATAAAATACTTTTTGTTGTGCAAGTTGGGTTGATTAACAAACAACACATGACACATAACAGTAGAAATAAGAGGAGCAGCATAACCAGACAATATATAAGAAAACATGAACAAAACAAACCAATAAATAAATATTTGAATAATTAAAAATAATAATAGAAACAGCGTTCACTGCATATTACAGATACAACTTATAATGCATTCAGAATAAGTCTTCCTCTATTCCTCTCTCTCTATGTGTCTCTTCCTCGCTCTCCCAACACCAGGAATAGATTGGCACCCATTTATTTTTCCATTTATTTTTTTCTCTGTTCCCCGTCCCTTCCTCCCTCCCTCTCCCTCCTCCCTCTGTCTTCTTTTGCTCATCCCTCCTGCTCTCTCCACTTATTAGCTTTATAAGGCCCATTGTGGGGTTGCCATGGTAACAAGTGGCTTACAGAGAGAGAGAATGAGAGAAAGAGGGAGCATATATGTATGTGGGTACAGAAGGCAAGGAGTCACAGAATTCAAAGGATGCCAGTGAAAAAAGAGAGTGGGAGAGAGAATGAGAGTCTGATGTTGTTGGGAGGCGGCAGTGGCGGCGGTGGCGGCAGTGGCGGCGGTGGCGGCAGCGGCGGCGGCAACAGGAAGGGGGGGAGAGGAGAGGAAGAGGAGAGGAGGGGGTCAGAAAAAATGGAGAGAATGGAATGTGTGATTTCACTGGGTTGGATTGAGAAATGAGGACAAGAAAGTGATGGAAGCATTTTTCCCCCCGCTCCGCACACCATAAAAGGTCTTTCCTTCCTTCCTCCTTCCTTCCTTCCTTTCCTTTCACATCTGTCTCTTTTCTTCTTATCCCTTTCATTCTCTTCTTAAAAAACCCTGAACTTGTTCTTCAACACAACCCCAGCATTTATACAATAAATCTCCGGCCCTGCAGCAAAGTATGCAGGTGTCAGCAACCTGCGTGGGCGGTTGGATAAAAAGGAGGCCTATTAATAACCCAGTCCATCACTGGTAGCTGCTGTTGACGCTAACACAGAAGTGAACTACCAGTTTATGTAATTTTGGACATCACTGTGAAGAAGATATTCCCTCAGTGCCCTCGGTGCAGAGTGCCAAGTGCAGTGCGGTCGGTGTTATGCAAAAAGCAGCGCAACTCTTGACGCAGCTGTCCTCCATGAATTATGCAGTGCCCCCTGCGACAAGTCGGAAACAAAACAAATCTGCAGGTCTGTGTTTATTCATGTGGAGGCTGCTGAAACACTTCACGGCTTCTTATGCACCCAGTAATGTCCATGCAAGCAAATTTGTGTGCACAGATTATATTAGACGTTACATAATGCATGTTGGTTATTTTTACATGTAATTTACTTCATTTTACTCTGGTGTTGCCCCTTAGTTTTCTAGATCCTTTTATCTTTCAGTTCATAGTTTTGGATCATGACTTTGGGTTGTGACAGTCTAACTGACCTATGGCTTTCACATCATTACCAGCCACAGTCTCCAGCTGTTTTCCACAAAAAAAAGCTCTAATAAACCCACTGTGCATGACCTTTCCAGCACTAAACACTAGTTTACAAACTACGTGATGGACATGGAGGAGCATTCAGCTGCTTAACAGACAACACTATTTGTTGTTGTTGTACTATTTTTTGGATATGTAAATCTATCAACTATATTGAAGAGGAACTACGCAAGATTTTTACCTTAACTATGCTACATTTTTACCTTAAAGGTGTACAGAAATATATATATATATATGATATATATGATAAATAATGTTATCCACTGCTCCATGTATTCCTGCCTCGCTGGCTTTGTTAAAAACAAATGCACATGGCCGGGAGGAGGGTTAGCAAAACAGGGGAAAAGCAGACTTGTATAGTTCCCCTTTAAAGCCATAAAGCAGAAAGTCATCTTACTGTACCTACAGATATAAAATATAATATTTCCCAACAAAGCAATACATAAACTAAGTTATACAGATCCTTGCTTCTACATCACAATAAGGAAATATAATTATCTGGAGTCCTCTTTGTCGGTTGCCTGCAAAACACAACTTCATAGTTTCTCCACAAAGGGCCACAGAGCGGCTGAGTGATCGATGAGCTCCAACAGTTAATGAGCCACAAATGGCAAAGTGATCAACTGCTCCGAGCATGTGTGTTTGTGTGGCGTCGACTGTGTGTTAAGAGTTAAACTCATTAGACCTCTGTTGCTTAATTCAGTTCCCTCTTTTGTTCTCAAATGCCACACACTTGACATCAACTCACAACTCCAACAATATGAGCACGCACACGCTTCCCCACACACCAACGCACAATGGATCCATCAACCTGCTGCGTCTGATTCCTCGGGTCGGCCCCCGAAAGTCGGCAGTGCATCTGTTTGCAGCATTAATTTAATACTCAAGCACACTCATGCGTAGACACACACATGCTCATGGTTTTTCTTCTTGGGTTTCCCTGCAGCTGATAACTCAGCTCCGTCCTCTGGTTTTGTTTTAATACACTGTTACATTCGAAGCCACATTCATTTATGTATCTGAACCAGCAGAGCATGATAGTTAATGAAATAAACCCCTCATTAATGGCCACTGGTATAATTGTCAATTAACATGTTTAATTATAATCATAGCTTAACAGAAACTGAGCATGCGTGTGGGATTCGGCTTTTCCTTTTTTTTTCTTTTTCTCCACCACACTTGTGCTGTCTGCAGACGTGCGCTCCACTTATATAAAATGACAGGAATTTTCCCTCTTGTTCTTCCCAGGTTGAATGTGCTGAATGTGTAGCTGCCCCCCCTCTCCCGTTGTGTGGCAGATGGCAGATGTGATGAAATTATAGCTTTCCTCTCGCTACTTTTTCACCCCTGGGTGAGAGCGGATCAATCAAAGATAAAAGCCGGAGTCGGGTTTGATCGGTGAAAGGAGGAGAGAGGTTGAAAACACCTCGCTGTTTTCTCATGTGTGTGCAGTTTAGTTTCTGTGTGCACATAAGTTTATTATTACATTTGTACAATCTAATGCAATCCAGTGCAGAGACTTGCAATATATATCCTCCTCATCATTGTGAATGTAATAAATATTCAGTTATTGTTGCTAGAGAGGTGCTGATTCTGAGTTTAACTCTCGGTTCATTTTAAGGCCATTCCCCTCTGCTGGGATTTCTACGTTGTGTCTCATATTCTTTCCTTGTGTGTGTGTGTCAACAGCTCTCTGATGCAGAGCAGGTTCACAGTTTGTAGTAAAGTGTCGTCTCCAAACTGTCCCACCTCCAGAGACGTACTGTAGCTTTAATGAACTGCTCAGTTTCATTAATGAGTGGGACGGTTTCGATCACACACACATACATACACACTTGTTTCATTTAGATTTAACCTCAGGCTGTTACGCTAACGAATCAGGTCGGAGATATTTGTTTGAGTGCTGTGTGTTTAATGGCATTTAGCCAGACTGGTGGCATGGATCCAGGGAAGACACTTGTTACTGTAGCAGTGTTGGGCCCGTTACTAGTTACTTACTGCATGATAAAAGTAATTAATTACATGGAAAGTAACTATTGCGTTACTTTTTTATGCTCAAATGTGTCAAATTACTTGGACTATAACTACTGCACAACTGTAATCAACACACTCTGTACTGTATTCCTCCACACAGGCAGGCGACGCGACGCAATGTATCACTCCGCCAATCAGCTGTAAGCGGTGTGTGGAGTTGTGGAGGAATACTGAGTGCGTTGGTTGGTTCCAGATAAACGTCATTTTCCGACCAGTTGATGAAGTGAAAATAATGTGTATATAACGTCCTACACTTGAACGGGTTTATTATTTTTTGATAGGACTTCTTGAGTCAAGCAACGGTGTAATGGTGCATTTTATTATCAGGGGAAACAGTAACTTAACTTAAATTACTGAAAAAAGTAGCGCTGTCAGGAACGCCATTATTTTATTATGCCGTTATTCTCATCACTGTTTGTTAGTCAAGACCACAATACCTTAAAAACATCTACTACAGATGTTTTTAATGTTGGCAGATGTTTCCCTCACAGGTTGGATTGTTTGTCTTTGGTGGTCACCTGAGTTTCACTACACTATGTCCCTCTTCCAGGATCTCACTCTCCATTCCCAAGTGTCCCAGTGAATTCCCACATATGCTCCCACTGCCTGCCGTTTGCTTCACACTCAGTGTTACACAACAAAGCGCGCTGTGTGTATCCTTGAGGAAACCTGGGTTGACGCATGCTTCGCAGGCTTTGCAGACTTCTTCTTCTTCTTCTCTTGCTCCTCCTCTTGCATTGCGGCGCCTTCTCTCGGTTCGTCACCACCACCACCTGTCAAGACGTGAAACACTGTGTATCATGTCATCTGGGCTGTCATACGGGCGCATCCTTGTGTGTGTCTGTACACAAAATACAAACAAAACAAGGTCCATCAGGAACACACAGCTCCACAGTTGCACCAGTGGGACAGACACATTTTTAATAGATTGTTTAAACATAATACCTCAAATAATTTATTACATCAACTCTTTCTGGTGTGATATTTCGGAGGCGGCGAGGTTATCTTTCTATCTTGTTTGCTTCTTTTAAAAAATACCGTCTCCTTTTTTGATTTAGTTGAACAAGTTTAATCCTCGCTTTCCAATATTCTTTGGCTGCAGGCTGTAAATACACTAGAGACCATAATGGAAATACGTTCAGGGCTTTTATTGTTGCATCCCTGAAACACCCAATGTGTTGTAATTCATAAATATATTTCATGTTGTCAATAAACCACAATCGCATTACATGCTCCGCACATAATTTTTCTTTTTGCACACACGTGGAATTTCAATGACGCCAGTGAGAAACTGTTGTCACTGTCAACTGCAGGAGTAATAGGTTGCTGCCAGAGACGAGCCGGTTTCTGTGGCAATATACTGTGTGCACTCGAATCGGGAATGAAAGTGTGAATTCAATATCTGCAGACCGGCCCCTGTCTCTGCCCTACGGCTGAGTTTTAGATACGAACAGGCTATCAGACGTGAAGAAATGCTCTCAACAGGGAGTCAGTCCTATCTCTGTCTGATAGGAGGGGGATGGTGCTGGTGGGGGGGCAGGAGGGTTAGACTGACCTGTTTGCACCTGGTACTGCAACACTATCTCTGCTCTCACATACCTGAGATATTTCAGCCCAACAGTCAGAAATGAACTGAAAACAAACCCAAAAAAAAGAAAGGAAAGATAGGAGAAATTCCTCATCAGTTTAATCTTGGACCTTGATGATCTGGAGAAATGTCTGCTCAGCATTTAAAAAGATTAGAAGTAAGTACAGGGCGGACAGCAGATACAGGGATTACAGTAGCATGCGTTCATAGTGGTGGTTAGACCTCCTCAAAGTTTTCAAATTAGAAGCTTCTTCATGTTTTTTCTTTGCCGCATTTCTAAAAAAGGTCTGAAAATCGATCTGAACATGTCCTATGAATATAACATGCAGATAGCTCAGTTTTCATGGAGATTCAACTGGGTCAGCATTAATGTATGGTATGTATACATGTAGTATAGCCTACATATATACTGTATTATAAACTGTATATATTATTTCTTTCAGTAAGAGGGTGTGTAGTTGGAAAAGTATGTTTTTATTTTATTATTTTTTCATATTGTATGAGGTTAATCCTCAAACCCTCAGGCTGAAATACGTCTGCTGGGACCGATCACATCTCAGGCTAATTGAAACTCTCCCACCCAACGTTATTCAGGATTACTCCTGTGCATTTAGCTAATGATTGTGACATTTCCAGCAGCACTTGAAGGGAGCATTTCCACAGAATTTCCCAGTTGCCCTTAACACTTTGTGAAATCAGCAATCCAGACTTGAAATCATTTCCTGTCATCATCGTTCCCAGCAGCAGCAGCAGCAGCAGCGATGGCGGTGGCGGCCTCACCGGAGTCCTGCTGCTGCACCACCGCTATCTCGATGTGGGTTTGTTAGCATAGCCTAGTGCTAACCAAGTGTTAGTGCCTGAGGCTCAGGGAGCTGATAATGATTTATCCAGACCTGTGGCGCTTAGGAAATAGGGCTTAGTCTTTAATCTCAGGGATGACTGACAGCTCCGATATTACTCTGTAGTTTTTAATAACAGTCGGTGCCGTGCCGTGAGAGACGGAGCGATGAACACAGCGATATCAGATGTTTGGATCATCTCCCAGCCCTTCATGCTATGTGGTGCACACACACACACACACACACTGCTGCATGAGAGCCACCTTAGGTTGTATTTGTAGTGTTTGTGTGTCTCTCTGTGTGTAGGCACTCACCAATTGACCACAAAGATGAGGCCCGAGGCAAAGATGCACTGACACAAGTTTGTTTTTAAATGCAGTCATGAAATATTTAGTCGCTACGAGTTAAATTTTAATGGGAATTTAAACGATTTCTTGACCCTGAGTCTGTGTGAAAATTAACAATAGATGTTGGTTTCGTTTGGTTTTTGATTCAGTTCTTCTGAGTCTTTATTGTAAACCCAGCCTCCAGTGGACTGACAGACAGATCAAACCTCGCTCCTCGTCTCCCCAGTGTCCCCTCCCTCCGGTTTTGAAATGAAAACTTCAGCTCAGTGTCCTCACTCTTTCATTTTTCTACCTCTGGCCCCAGTCTGTCATCCAGTCCTTCGTTCTGTCACTCCTTTATTTCTCTCCACTGTCACAAGAGTGCTCGTACGCTTCGCCGTCTTTCTCTCTCTCTATCTTTCTGCCAGTCATTCACTCTATCTGCACCTCGCACGCCCCCTCACTTCACCTCCACCGTTCGTCAGCCATTCTTCCTGGCTTTTTGCAGCTCGGCCGCTTTTCCACAGTTTGCGTAACTCATTTGCCCTTCCACCTCGACTCTGCTTTCTATTCACTCAGGCAGCTCTGCTTTTTTTTCCCCCCTCCCTGGCTCTGTATGGTAACGTTTACCTTTCCACCCTGAAGACCACTCCTCCCTCTCTCCATCCTCTCTTCCTCCCCGACCTGAATGACTGGACCATGTATGGCAACTATTCATTAAGGAGCAATTAAGCACGCTCACAGTAGCATCACAGTAAAATGCATTCCTATATAGTTTTCTCTTTGCAGATGCAAACTCCCTCATCACCTTATTTTTCCTTCCACTCATTTAATCTATTTCTGAATTTAGATACTGTACTGTATGATATGCTTCATTTAGACTAGATATTCACTATTCGCCAGCAGGAATTAAGTCTCTTACTGCTGTGAAGTGAAGCTGGCAAGGGGGTAAAAATGATTGTTGGAAGAACATTTCCTTCACACGCCAGTACGAGCTGGTATAAAACCAAAACATATGACAGACGAGCTCCATGCAGGATTGTTCATAAGCTCCATAATTAAGCATAGCCTACTCTAAATAGTCAGTAGCCTATGCTCACTTTAAATTTGGCGAGTGCTTTTGATTGAAACGTTTGTCTGAGAATACAGTGCACAAAGGAAATGAAGGAGCAGATCACAGGTACGCAACATTTCAACAAATTGCCAACGGTAGCGAAAACAGCTTCAAGGGTTCGTATAAAGTTTATTTGTACAACGCATTTCAGCAACAAGGGAATTCAAAGCGCTTTGAATAAACCATAAAAAAATGGTCACGTCTTCTCCTGAAGGCTCGAGCACAAAAACCTTGTTAACAACGTTTTGTTTTGTCTTTTGTCAAGTTCAACATTTGTACTTGTATCTTTTCCAGGACACCCTGACGTGTCGCAGCAGGACGAGCACAGGTGTAACTGATGATGCATGTGAACAAATTCCAGGGCTTTAATATGGTGTCTTGTTCGCTCGCTGTCACGGCGTGTTGGAGACCCTGAACTTGTACGCGTCGTTGTTAATGTCATTAGTTACACCTGACTTGAGCTCTTCTTTTCCAATAACAAGTAAAAAAAAAAGTCTGCTGCAAGATGACTTCACTGCAAATAACAGAATTTTCCTGAATATACGTACAGTATATGTGCACTGTAAAATAAATTGCACATGTCACAGAAAAGATAGAGATGTAGAAATTAAATTCAGTGTCAAGTTTGCATTTTGATTTTCTGGCATTAACTTTGTTTTAGACGGGACAGTGTGAGTTGTATAACAGGGTCGCATGGTTACATTACTCTCACTACAGTACAACAGCCACTAGAGGGTTTTCTCATTTAATCACATAACGTCATCGGGGCATTTTTAATGTTTTCTTTCTAAGGCCTCAAAATTTCATAATAAACCGTTAATCAGTACACAGCATTTATTTATGGTCTGTATTATATAACATATTTGTCCTTACAGACACCAATTAATCTGCAAAAACCCAAACTACACTCCAACTAATGCACTTTTCACTGGTAACTTCTTTTTCGTGCTTGATATTTAGTTTAAAAAGCACTTTTTTATATAATTAATTTGTTTTCAGGTTTTCCCTGCAGCTGTCTCATTAACTGCCATGACAGCATTGAATGTTAAGTGGCTCACCAATTTCCTTTGTGTTGTATTATGCAACAGTAATGTACTGAGTGATATTACTGTAAATCACTTATTCACTACACCACACACACAGTCAGTATCTGCTGAGAATCATTGCCATGTGCCCGCCGTGTCTCGTGTCGCTGCATCACCGTCAAACCTCCCAAAAATGATGAATTTCATGTATTTTTCCGTAAATAGATGCAGTGTTTAGGTACATAAAATAAAAGCTGCGCTCCAGATCTGCTTCCCTCCCGCCCACTCTCTTCTTCTCTGCCTATTTTCTGCCGATAAGTGGGTGGTAGATGGATGTACACAACTGAAGGTTGTGCCTCTCACAGTTGATCAACATGCGGAAATGATGACCTCACACATCACAGAATCAGTCATCTGGTCTTTATTGTCAGGCATGTTAGCGTAAAGGATGATGAACAAATCTATCTTGAAGTGATACAAAGGTGATTCCCGCACCTGTGAGTAATACCTAGGGGGCAAAGTCACATTTTTTTGGAAAACAGACACGGAGCGTTGTAAAAGGTTGTCCACCAGAAATGATATCTAGGACCTTCAAGGATTAAAACCTGGGTGGACAACCCGGTCAACTAGCTGCAGGAAAGCTACGGGGTCCAAAGCCCCTCTTTTTGGGTCATTTTGCTGGCAAAAGTATGTTACTGCAAATATTTAGGTACTACAATGGCATAAATAGTCATACAACTCTAAAATTTGGCAGAGAGTATCTTGACACATAAGGGAAGACAAGAAAAAAAGATTCTGGGGTTTGTTGCCACTTGATTTTAAGATATCACCCTCAACATCCCAAAAAAGACAAAAAAAACAACTGTTCGTCTGACAAATTCTCATGAAAATTATTATTTTTCAGCACTTTATGGAGAACATCTATACCTAATACATATATAGAAAATTTCTTTAATTCATAAGCTTCCATTTGAGTCCAAGATAGCCTTTCTATCTCAAAACCCCCACTTGCTGTGGCCAACGGTCTTCTCTCTCTATCTGTTCATTTTGGGGAGATCCCGGAATACAATGTATTCCAATGGGGCCAGTTAACATGGAGGTTTTCACTATAGGTGTTGCATTGTTTGGAGACAGCCTGTAGCTTTCCAGTAGCTAGTAGAAAGGCTAGCTTGGACTCAAATTGAAACTTATGAACTAAAGAAATGTTCTATATATGTGTTAGGTATAGATGTTCTCCATAAAGTGCTGAAAAATAATAATTTTCATGAGAATTTGTCAGTTTTTTTGGTCTTTTTTGGGATGTTGAGGGTGATATCTTAAAATCAAGTTGCAACAAACCCCAGAATCTTTTTTTCTTGCCTTCCCCTATGTGTCAAGATACTCTCTGCCAAATTTTATAGTTGTATGACTATTTATGCCATTGTAGTACCTAAATATTTGCATTTACATACTTTCGCCAGCAAAATGACCCAAAAAGAGGGGCTTTGGACCCCGTAGCTTTCCTGCAGCTAGTTGACCGGGTTGTCCACCCAGGTTTTAATCCTTGAAGGTCCTAGATATCATTTCTGGTGGACAACCTTTTACAACGCTCCGTGTCTGTTTTTTTGCTTTGCCCCCTGGGTATAATACTGTATATATATAAACCTGCAAAATGGTTGACCAGTTTTCCTGGAAAAGTATTTATCACTTATAATTTATCAGCTACCAGAGCTCTATTTGAATTTTCAGACACCACTAACGATTTCTTTACCAAAGAAGTGTCTTTGAGTTTATAGTGTTTCCAGTATTGGACCTGTTGACTCCTCTGCTGAGTGACATATACAGTAGAGGAACATCAGACAGCTGTAGTGGCCGTGGTTTAAACACAGAAAAATGTTGTTCTATGATAAATTTGTCATATTTTCTATTTCTATTATAGTATAGTCGTGGTAGAGCCATAGACCGCACATCTTTAACTCAGACTTCTGGGGGTGAGAGTGGAATAAACAAACTGGTTAAATGGGAGCACTTTTCTAAAGCATGAATGGGATGGGGGATGTATTAGTGTGCGGCGTACAGTATTACATACAGTATGTCTGTCAGACTGTAGCAGCTGAAAATGTCCTGGAACAGTCCTGATTTCAAGAAAAAAATGACTATTTCTTGTTGCACAGTCTCAATCATTACTGCGGTTGTTTGAACATAACTTATCTAAATACCAATCAGTTTCCAAGGTGACCTGCTTCGTGCTGAAACCTGCAGATTCTCAATAAAGATGCAGGTATGCAGAACGATGCAGCCGCCGTCTCGCCGTCTGATCCTCAGACGTTTCAGGCAGAGAGGGAGTGGTGAGTTACTGTAACACGTGCAGCACATGCACAGCGTGGTTTTGTACCTTTCATTTGAGCTTTTGATATTTGGATTCCCAGGTAAGAGACACGCAGCAGCAGCAGCAACACACAGGGGACAGAGCGGCAGTTTGTTTTTAAGGTCAGGAATGGATAAGTAATGAGGGTTGAAACAACAGAGAGGAAGACCAGCGATTGTTTACAGGGGGAGAAGCCTGAGGTGAGGTGATTACATTCCTGCTGAGTTATCACCCTCCAACGTGTCGTCAGGACGTCACTCAGCTCGACTGATGTTACTTTTTATTTCTCCGTCTTCACTTGAAATATATCGTTTTCAGAAAGTATTTTTTTCCTTGGATGTAACTTTCCCTCCAACTCTCTCCTTGAACCTTTTACTTCTGCAGATTTCTCAGCTCTACCTTTTGTAATGCTGCTATTTTTTTTCCACCTGTCTAGACAAACACACACACACACACCCACTCAAGCACACACACACACACACATACCTGCTGATTTGATTGCTGTGTTTATCAGCTGTACACTTTTTTCCTCTCTCTCTCTCTTGAAGGCCGAAGACGCTCAGTCGCCTGAAAGAAAAAAAACAAAAAACAGGAGAGATGCTGGCGCTGGGGCTCTCTGTTGCCATAGCGACTAACGGGCTCACCTGTTGCCAACAGTTCTCGTCTTTAAAAAGAGGAGATGCATGGAGAGGGTGATAAAGGATCGCAAAAAAAAGAGAAAAGAAATACACAGCGGGGCAGAGAGAAGTGACATACAGAGTTAGTGATGTGTGCATTAGAAATAAAGTGTGACTTAATGATGCCTTCAAGGTGCAGTCAAAATGTAGAACTTTTATGTAAATCTAACCACCCGTTGTTATATTACTTGGACCACCTCCAGAATCGCTGGCTGTGTCATTTATCTAACCAGAAAGATTTACAATGTAAAGACTGGTGTCATTGTACAAGGTAACAATGGTCTGGTCTTTGTGTGATAATTCACAAAACTCATTCTCTGACACATTATTAATGGCCAGTGTTTCAGATACTGATTATGGTAAGAAATCGTAACAATCACGTAGAAGACAATGGAGGCAAAACAAAAAAAGAAAACAGATGTTAAGGGCCGGGAACAAAGGTCGACATGTTCAGTCGTGTTTATCCTTTAAAATGTTGCAGATTAGTCATAACTAAAGAGCTTTCAGCTTGTGGAGGAAATTATGACAATTTCGGTCCATGTTAACACTTGAGGATGAATCATGTTTTCAAGCCTCATTACCTGCAGACTCTTAATGGGTGTGTGTGTGTGCATGTGTGTGTGTATGTGTGCGCTCTGTACTCTGAAACACAGAGACGACACGGCACAGTCGAGGTACAGTAACGTTCACCTTTCGAATCATATGAAATGGCTCTCCAGTGGAGGACTGACGATAATATTGTTCCACTTCCTCCCATTGTTATTCTTTCACGGTACGAAAAACACCTGTTTTAATCACAGTGATTGATCCAGTTAATCAATCCTGTGGGTTTTTTGTTTGTTTCTTTCTCAGAAAAAGCAGACATGTTTCTTCTCAGATCTTCATTTTTTCTTCCTGGCTTTTCTCTCCGTGTTGTCATTATGTAATGGTTGTTATATGAAAATGTGTGTGGATGTGATGAGGACGGTCAGCAGGTGCGAGTTAAAACCTGTCCGACACCAGAGAGAGACGTTTGGGAGGTGAGGAGGCGACAGGCAGCAGGGGTGTGTGGTCAAATGACAACATTGGAAATGCAGTGTGTGTGTGTATGTGTGTATGTGTGTGTGTGGGGCAGCGAGCGAGCGAACGGGGGGCACACGCAATTATCCAACTGACAGTTTTAATTACACCACTGTGGAGTTTACATTTATACGAATGTGGACAAGGCACCGGCACCGCTTGTATTTGTTCTATATACTGACAGTGTTGTGAGGCTGTGGAGAGGGTGTGTGTGTGTGTGTGTGTTTGTGTGATGCTTATCAGTGGTGAGATTGTTTACATGGCCTAGTACACAATCTTAACACGCAGTGACAAGAACCAGAAAAGAGATCTCTACGTCCCACCAAACACACACACACACATATAGTACACACACTTAGATTTTCTATTAAATGCAGCTCACTGTTGTGTGTGTCTGTGTGTGTGTTGTTTTGGCAGATCAGCCATGACATTACAGGATCACACCAGGGGTTCTGCATCATCTCGCACAAATAACCTACAAATCACAGTAGTCACATTAAATGACTGCTAGCCATGTTGTTGTGTTTATTAAAGATGTATGAATGTAATATTTTACACGTATCCGCCCTTTAATCTGTTCCCATTCATTCCCATGTAATATGTAAGTCCATTAACAGACTTATAAAAGTTGCACGAGTGGCGTCAAAATGCTGCTACGTGATAAAACGCAGTGGAAATGAATGGAAACGTGTCAGAAATATTAATAACTGCTTCACTATTTGCTTCAATTATTGATTTTCTTTTTTGGCCACTTGGGGGAAAACATGTCAAGATGTGAATACGGTACCACACAGACGCCACCCAACGATAAATTGATTGGTTATGTATGTATGACATAATTTTACAATCCTCAAACTTCATCCACGTCTGTCTTTGTTTCATCCTTGAGCTCACATACCTCTCTCTCACTCTTTTGCTCAGTTTGCACCTCCACTAATCAATCAAACTCAATAAAGTTAACATTTAGGTTCAGTCACACTCTGTCAGAGACTCAGCGAGGCTAAAAATAACTAAGAGCAGTTGAGCTGTTCCCTCAGGAGCAGGGTACAACCTGAACCTCGGCACAGACCACGGTGCTGCTTCTTTTCCACAGTCTCTGTTGAAATGTGTGAGAGCGACACTGATCTGGTGAAGTGCAATAATAATATATAATAATAAATAAATAATCAGAGTAGATGAAGAATAAATAATGCACCTTCTATTTATCTGTGCGTCGTATGATGAGGAGCTCGGCCTTTTTTCAACATGCGAGACGATTGCTGTGACCTCAGGTGTAACTTGTTTTCAGATGTGAACATAAGCATGCATAATCTGACAAGCAAGGACGCACACACACAAACACACACACACACACAGACACACACACATCTATAATTACACAAATACAGAGAATCAAAAGAAGCTTTCAGCGGCTTCTTTCACCCCACTGCACACAGACAGTGAGCAGGCCCCTGAAAGCATCCCTTCAAAAAGGAAAATAAATAAATAAATAAACAAAACAACAACAAAAAAAAGATAGTCAATGTGGGGTAAAAATGCCTGCCCCCAATGAGATCATGCAAACATGAATAAGTTCAGACACTCACGCACACTTTTGGACCCAGACAGTGGCGGAGCAGAGGTTTAAAATCCCAGCCAGGAGTTTTTGAACAAACAAACAGCTTTTCTTCGGCGGAGCAGAAGATGCATTACCTCTCTCTTATCTTCCTATATGCAGCTTTGGTTGTTTTGCACTATTTGTTTTTTTTAACCTCATTGCTTCTCTCTTTTTTTCTTTTTTGTTATTTACTGGGCATTTAGATATTATATGCACAGGGAAATTGTACATTTCTTGTAGATTCAATAGTGGTGTCATTGTTTTGACGGCCATTTTATGCAAATTTACAAGATTTAATCCTAATCAGTTTGTGTGTTTTTTTTGTGTGTGTGTGTCCTACTTGCAGACGACGGGCCGTACCAGCGAGACCCTCCTCCCCCGCCTCCTCTCTGTTCTTCTTCCACATCAAACGCTCTGTCGGAGGATCGCAGGAAGAGCCACATCCCAGAGGAGTTCGCAGGCCTCCTCCATGGATCCTCCCCGGCCTGCGAGACCCCCGACACGCCTTTCCACCTCTACAGCCCTAAACCTCGCAAGTACGCCCCACACACAGAAGTCCAGAGCAGTTTGCTGCAAACCCCAGAGTTCAACATCGTGATCGGAGGAGGACCCACTCAGGTGTTCCCCAGGTCAGGCGGCGAGTCTTCCTCATCATCATCGTCGCAGCAGAGGATCGCCAACGACCCCCAGAAGCCGCAGGTGGTGTACCGGACTATCTTCCACACCCGGGTCAACCAGGACCAGGCCGGTGGTCGAGGCAAGAACTGTGATCAGGTGGACCCACCTCGGGGGTGGGCCACGCTAGACCGCCCCCCGTCCTACTCCTCCGGGCAGAACAGGGAGCTTCCAGGAGGCGCGGCCAAGGACGGTTCGTCGGGGGCCGGCTACGAAGAGAGGGCGTGCACCCTGGGGAGGATGAGGTCGATGCCCCGCAGCGTGTTGGACCTGCAGCTGTCCAAGTCTCTGTCCAAGTCTGACTCCAACCTGGTCGCTGTGTCTCCCATTCAGGTGGGTAACGTCACTGTTGGGGGTTTATAAAACGTCCACTTCTATCAGCTGGGGATGTCACGATCACTTGTTCTCACAATTAAACGTCACAATTAATTAATTTAATCGTTATTAATTTCCACTTTCCAAAAAAGATTATGTTGGAACCATATAGGCAGATCAGCGCCAAAATAAAGGTACAGTAAATGCACAAATACTGGTTTAAATTGTAATTTAAACTGTATCATGACATGTAATTGAGCGCAGCATTTGTGTTGCATTATGAAGGTTAAACTTTTACACCATATTTTTTACTGCTTCGTTCTTCTGAGACAAGGATAAGAGGCCAAGCATAACATGAAAGCCGCCTTTTAAAGTTGAAAAAAAAAAGAAGTTTATCTTTATAAAACTTTAGGTCAGCACCAAGTTAGCAATTAAAGTAAATCCATTTTACAGTAAATATTCAGTTGTATAAATTATGCAGCCGTGGAGGTCGTTTTGCATCTTGCTGTATCATGCAGTGTGACTTCAGAAACAGCACAAAAGCCGGTTCAACCAATGAGATTACTCACTAATCTGGGCCACAGTGCTCCCTGCTGTGCAGCACATTTCACGAGATGACTTCTTTAATTCACAGTAAATAAATCATTAGTTAAATACATAGTCTGTTTGATGAAAATAGCGTCATTACAACCAAAACTTTGATGCACTGTAAAAGGACCTGGTTAGACTCTAAACTGTTTTCAGAGCTTAGTTGTTCATACTTTAGAGGTTAAAACATTTGGAAGCCTTTGTACTTTACTGCGCGTACTGTAGGTTAATAAGGCTTGAAAACAAAATGATTTTCCGGTCCAGGAGGAGCACAGCTGGGGGTCTGGATCTCGGGGCCAGGGGCCTGGAAGTCCGAGCCCAGGAGAAGGTGCCAGCCCAGGGGGACGACTGGAGAGAACTCCATCCTTTACCGCAGAGTGGGAAGAGGTAAGAGGATGCATTTTTTTGAAAAGGGGATGTACGGCGTTGTCCCGGATGCTTGTGATCAATAAAGAGATGTTTGAAGGGAAAAGAGTGCCATGCGACACTACATGTGTTTCTGGAGTGAAATTGATTAAACCCGTCATGTCTTTCAAAGTGAACTGCCTCTGCAGGGGACAGTGGACAACTCTGCACCCACAGCTGTGAGCTGCCTCAGTTTTTTCTCTTTGAAATCCACTCAGTTACAACAGTGCAGAAGGAAACCCCAGTGCTAATTTAACATGCTTCCACATTGATTTTCCTCTGCAACCAAGCACTGGAGCTGCAGGGAAGAGCAGATATCAGAGAAAGAGAGACGTTTCTATTATGGAGGGTAGAGAGCGGAGGTCGAGGGTGTGCTGCTGCATTTCTTGGTGCGTTTGTGCCTCGAGCTTCTTTAATTCGTTATATTTTTCCTTTTTATAAAGACTCAGGGTCACAGACTCATTGGCCTCTGCTCTTTGACTGTCGTTCACCACAGAAAATGGACAAAAAACGAATGCTTCCGCCTATTTAAACCTTGAAAAACAAAATTTCACACATTTCTTACACCACCACCGCTTTGGGAGGAAATCGTAGGTGATAATTAGAGGACTTCATTAGTCGCTGTACTTTTAAACAAATGCTAATACATGTAAGTGCATGTGCACGCCTGTACACATCTGGATGTACTTCATATGTTCATTAGCTCATCAACACAGCTCATAACTTGCTGATGGTGATTAATTACCATATGGAATTTGCCATAATTCTCAGCAATTAAGGCGACCTTTCCTGTTTAATTGCATGCTACGGGAGGATGAGATAACACGGCTTCAGGGAAATTGCGGCGTGATTTATGAGGATTTCAGAGGGGGAAAAAAACACAAAAGTTGCTCAATTTGCAGCACATGCCCGAGAAAGAGTTGCGTTATTTGCAAAAGAGACGAATCACGAGGGATGTCCCACACAGCAGTCAGTGATCCGAAGATATCCATACTCATTAGCGCTGCAGGCTAGAGGAGGAAGATCAATGCATGTTACAAATGTGTGCTTTAATCCGGCATTACCTTGGCGATTGCTGAGGTGTTGAGATTATTTGTGGTTTATCCGGCTGGTAATTATTAGCCGTGTTGTGAAATCCCAGATTCAGACAGACCATTAACGTTTCAGGGTTTTATCTAGAAAACAGGAACCACGTTTCTTCTCTTTTTGAAGTTATGCCCATTTTTCCAATCAGTAATTAAGTTAATTGCTGAGTTGTTCACTGCAAAACAGTGGGCAAACACTAAAATGAGGAACCACAGGGTGTTGGCCTCCATAAACAGCCCTTTTCACATTACTCATAGTGATCCGATCAGCTGCTGGTGCCAAATACACACTCGTTAATGCAGCTTTAAATCACTTTTTTGTGTTTTACATGTAAAGTGACTGTGTAACCCAGAAGTGTGCAGCTGACAGAATGAATTTGCCAATTGTTTAAATTACACGTATTTTTTACACTAAAACAAAGTGAACATTTTTAGGTAACCCTTTAATTTACAGGCCTCTAATTATGTGATAATGTCAAGAAGTAGTCAAGAAATACAGTAACAAGTAATTGTGTCATAATGTTAAGAAACAGCACATAAATAACGGTCATACATTATCACATGATTATCATGTAATTGGCGTCCTGTAAATTAAAGGGTTACCAAATTTTGAGTTCTTGTTATTTATACGTTATTACTATACGTTAGGCTACTATGTTATTATTTTACTGGTCTGGCCCACTTGAGATCAGATTGTGCTGTACTGTACTGTATGCGGCCCCTGAACTAAAATGAGTTTGGCGTAACCTCTGTAACCTCTGATTTGGGTCAGGGTTAGGGTTAGTGTGACACCAGTTTGTCCTGCTCCAAATCTGAGGACAACGTCATGGTCTGACAGCTTGTAAACACTTGTTTGTCTTTGTGAGACCTCGCTCTCGCAGCTCTGGACCTGCACCAGTGGCGGGAAAGCCAGGTGTCTCTGGGTCAGCGGTCGTGACGGGTGGATGGATGTGATGTGTAGTAGGTCACGCAGATCAGTGGTTAGCGGCAGGTCCGGGGTCAGGGATGAGCAGTCGACAGCAGCCAGACACTAATGAAGCCGCAGCAGTTCTCTCCAGTTCAGTCTCTCTCTTCCTTCATCTCTGAGTTTCCTGCGAACACCCCCCCTCCCTCCTTCCCTCCTGCTCCTCCATTGCCTTTTCCAGTTCACCGAGGGAAAGATTGACATTCAGCGTGCTGGCTGGCATAATGATCATGTTATGTGACACTTGAATCCAGAAATAGGGGGTAATCCTCATTACTGAGAAATGACTTTTGTCCCCTCTGTACATTGCTGTACATCTCTCTAATTCTGGTTTCTCCCTCTGCTCTCACTCTCTCTGTCCGTTTGTCCAGATCGACAAGATTATGAGCTCTATTGGGGCGGGAATAGGCAGCGGGTTGGACATCAAGGAGGACAAATCAGGTAAAACAACACACACATTATGTCTGTACTGTATGTATGTGTGTGTAACTGTAACTGAAAGAGTCTGCTTCACTGCAAACTGGAGTTTATTACGGCCCTCACCATATTAAAGGGCATTTCCAGTCGTAATCAGTGTTTACCTCAGATATCAGGTCACCTATGATCAGTTAATTTCATACCATCCATACTCCCAACTGCAGCGTGCAGGCGTTTATATTCGTTTTTATCCAAGAATCTATGTTTTTTTTTAATGTTCATTAATGGGCTAATTTTAAAATTGTTCTGTGGTTAATTTCTGATCTGTGAACAGTGACTTCGAAATAACAAAGTCAATCAGGGCAGTAAACACCAGCGGATGAAAGAGTGTAGGCAGGTTATTTAAATCACTTTAAGAAGTACAATAGGTCGGGTTAGGGCATGTTTTTTTCTCTTCTTGTGCATCACTGGACATTGTTATCTCTGAAGGGCTTTAACAATGAATGGTCACTAAACTAAACTGTGGACAAATGCTTAGATGCTTAGACATTATAGAAATGCTTAAAGAGGAACTATGCAGATGATTTTTACCTAGAAGGACTTTAACTATGCTACATTTTTACCTTGATTAAACAGCTTCAGCGTAATTGCGATGGTTAAATAAATGACTTTGGAGTGAGAATGGAGGCTCTCTGCCTTCCACATAGCGTCTCTTGGCCGAAAACCAACCTTGTAAGAACCCATAATCTCTTGTTTATGACAAATAAGACACAAATATACACATCGTAATCATGTTGTCCACCGTTCTATTGATTGATTTCTCGCCAGCTTTGTTGTAAACAAACGCACATGGCCAGGAGGAGGGTTAGCAAAACAGCGGAAAAGCGACCAGACTTGCATAGTTCCTCTTTAAGTGTCACAAGTACAAAAGGATTTGAATGGATGGAGGGTGGTGAAGTGGGATCAACTGGGCTTTGCACTGGTGCAATGACACCGGTGAGGAAGCGTGAATATTTGTTTTCATAGATGAAGAACAGACTCACAGGCTAAATTCACAGGAGCCCTTCTTGAAACGATGATGTTGGACTGATAGTTGTCTCTTGTGCTAAAAGCAGCTTTGATATAACTGATCAGAAAGACGACCAATCAGGAGGCGTGTGTGCGACTGTGTGTGTTTGTGTGTTTGTGTGGATGGACGTTTGTGGGTGTTTCAATCTTTTCTGACTCTTGAATGAAGTAAAAAAAAAAAATGTGTGCGGATCAAATCCCTGTCTGTGTGTCAGCCTCTTCACCTGCGCACCTTCCAAAATCCTCCGCTGCTCATCTCTATTTACTGCGTTCACCCCCCGCCCCCTCCCTCCCTGTGTTAACTCCCCCATCCTCCACCTCCTTACTCCCTCCCTCCCCTCTTCCTCTCTCTCTTTTCATCTGTGAATGCAAAGCCTCTGCTAACCATGGTTACCACAGGGAGAAATCCTGTTTGTGCCAAACCAGCGCAACCCCCTCCCTCCCTCCATCCCTCCATCCCTCCCACCCCCACACATACACCGCACAACACATGCATATACGGTAGACGCAACTGCATGCATACATATACTCAGCGTGGTGTGTGTGTGAGTGGGAGGGAGCTTGGCTTCTTGCAGACAAAGAAGCTGGAGCTGCTTGTTGTGATGGCTGTTATCAGCAGAGCGAGCCAGATATATGTAGAGCGTCAGGGCAACGAGAGAGAGCAGGGCAACGATCGACACCTCCAGAGGAGAGAGAGACAGAAGGTAGACGGAAGAAAGTGAGAGAGAGAGAGAGAGAGAGAGAGGAGGGAGGAAAGCGGCGCTCAGAGAGGAGAGAGAGAGAAGGAGAGAGAGGAGGCTGCAGGAGCATACAGATGAGAGTGGGAGTACTTGATAAAGAGAAATCTACAGCGCAGGCAGCTCTCGCTCTTTCTCTCTCTCTCTTTCTCTCTCTTACACACACACACGTTCACTTTCGCACACACACGCTCAGGGGAGCAGCCGAGCGAGCGAGGGAGCGCAACAGCTGAAAAAAGAAAGCGGGTGCCGTGTGTGTGTGTGTATGTGTGTGTGCGCGACAAACACACGGGCAGCAGCGCTTCTCTCCCTTTGCTTTTTGCGGATCTGTAACAACTCCTCATCCCTCGTTACGCTCGTCTCGTCCCAACATCTGGCAGGATTGTAACCCCCCACCCCTCCCTCCAGGACGGACGGACAAAGCTCTTTTTCTGGATACAACTTCAGTATCTTCTTCTTCTTCTTCTTCTCATCCTCCTTTCCTTCTCTTCTCTTCTCCTCCTTCCTCTGGCTGGATTCAGAGAAAGCAGCATCTGGACGCGTTTAAGCCTTTACCTGCTTGCACCCCCTGCATGCTGACCCCATCTATCCTCACCATGCCTCAAGCCTAGCGACTCCTTCCCCCTCCTCCTCCTCCTCCTCCTCCTCCTCCTTCTTCTTCTTTCTTCACCCCCACCCCACCCCCACCCCCTTCTACCTGCCTCCCCTCTCTCCTCCTCCTTCTGCTGCTGCTGCCTTGCCAAAAGACTCCTCAGAAGAAGCATGGCGGGCTCGTTCGACAGCCACTTTGCCCGCCATAACATGATGTGGCAGTGCCAGCTGTCTCAGCCGGACTGCCGCTGCTACCGCGTGGACGGCTACTCCCTACTGAAGCGTTTGCCCCTCCACCCCCTCATAGGTCCCCGCTGCCCGCTGCAGTCCGTGGGCCAGTGGCTCGACTCCATCGGCCTCGTCCAGTATGAGAACCACCTGCTGGCCAACGGCTTTGACAACGTCCAGTTCATGGTGAGTGTTTTTCAGCAGGCACTAGAGATTTTTAATGCTGTGAGTTCAAGATGGGGTTTTGATCATCTTATATTTCTCCTCCTTTCTTCTTCTGTTTTTTAAAATATATATATCTTTGGTTTTAAATGCAACCTCCGCTCTGTGTTTGTCCCACCTCCACCTAAGCTCTCAGCTCCTCCAGGTGCACCTCTCTCATCTCACATCATTATCTTTTATCTTTATTTTTGCAGTGATTAGCGAGACTTGTTTTTTTCTCTTTCACTCTGCATTCCTTCATTTCTGGATTTCCTCCTTTTTGTATCATCTTCTCTGTCTCTCTCTCTCTCCCCCTCTCATTCTTGCTTTCCCATCATCACTGCCTCTCCCCGCTGATGCCATGTGAGGTCCTCCTACGCACAGAAATCCTACGCCACATCTCCACCACCACAGCAGAAATCCAGCCCCAGCATTAAGCTGCACACACACATACACACACGCAGAGCCACACTGCACTTAAGATGCATGTTGAATCCCTGCGTCTCTGCCATGTTTTTTTTCAGCATCTGCACACACACTCACACATGCACATACACACAGAAACACTGCAGGTACGACCACCTGTAGCCTTCGGCTGCAGCCTGGTCCTGTTAGAACCGACGGTTTGTTCATCTCCAGTGACGTAGGAGGAGAAACTCGCTGGGTCCCTTTTTTTTGCATTCAGAAACACTTTTGATGTGGGTTTGCGTGCGTGCGTGTGCGAGTGTGCGTGTCTCTCACAGGATGAGAGGGCAAATGAACGATAAAGTAGGAAATAATGAGAACATGGAAAAGCAGAAGAGCTCAGATTGAGAGGAACGGCATCAAGGACAGAGAGACGAGGGACGGAGCCGAGCGACGCTGACTGGATGAGTTTATCTAGAGTCACTAAAACCTTCGTAGATCCAAAATGGCAACTTCTCAGCACTAAATAAGAAAACATGTTGTGGGGTTTATCTCAGGGATTATCTCAAGGATTTTAGAACCACCAGTTCTGGTTTTTGGTATTTTTAACAACCAGCCGAGGAGAAGTTAATCTCTCATGCTTCTGGTTGCAGCTGATTGGTTGAAATTATTATTATTTCACAAGCTGTTTAACTTACAAGGTTTTAACACGGTGGCTTTATGCTTTGACATGACAACAACTCACGGTGTACATGAAGGCATCCGTGCATTTACATACTGTATGTATGTAAATGCGTGTGCGTGTGTGTCCTCCACTTGGTGTGACCTGCATCTGTTGCTTTGGTTACCCTGGCAACAGGAGGAAATCACAGAATCTCTCTGTCTCTGTTTGTCTCTCTCCCACACGTGGTCAGTGTGGATCTGTGTTTCTCATTCTGCTCACAAGTGTCTCTCAAGCATTTTATATGAATTATTAGCTGATTAGTGCTAGGGGCTGATTGGGAGGTGTGTAGCCTGTGTGTGTGTTAAACAGACACGCTCGCCCCTCTCTCTGTATAAGGAAAGATATTTATACAAAACCACATTTATTTTCACCTAAATCAGAAAGGATAAGGTTCATATTAGAAGCTGCTATTGGAGTTTTTTATTTTTTTTTATGGCTTCACCCAGGTGACATCAACACACCGTCTCATTAACACATGGATTGATTGGAGCGTCAGGTTTCAATTTGACACAAACATTGACTCAAGGATGAAAGAGTGGTTCGATTTTGGAGGTCAAAGGTCAAAAGCCATGGGTGTGGTGGCGATCTCACAAAACATAAAGACACTAAACTTACTGTATGTATCGTGTAGGAATGGGCATTTGAGTAATTTTCTAACCAAGTAACCTACCGTAACTTGGTCTTTCTCTAGTAACCGATTACTTTAATAAAAATAGAATGACTCAAATATTGAAAGCCAATTTTCTAACAGACATGATAATAACCTATTGTCTAACCCTCCCTATGGCTCACCCCAAGGGAACCAATTGTTTTTACACAGCAAAAAAACAATTTGTTTGATCCGAAACTGTTTAACACTACGAAAAACCCAATTATTTAAAAACCGAGGTTAACCAGGTAATAATTCATAACCAATTAGCAGATTGCCTACTCGGGTCCATGCCTGGTATTGTGTCATGGGTCGGTGGGTCAGTGTAGGAATAAAGGTTGAATTTGATTCATACAAACTGTCACAACGTTACTATTTATTACTATTTATCATACTGATGGAAATTTGCTTTGGACACACTTTAGTTTTGGCCTCATGAATCCCCAGATCTCCTTCAGGGAATATCTTCAGATTTGGCCCAAACCTTCACTTGGATTCGATGATGAACTGGTTGGATCAAGTCTGACAAACCTCAATTCTAATTCTTGTGTTAGTCGGTCTTTAAGAAAACCTTATACAGTACACGTATAATACATTATATTAAACATATCTGGGTGTTTAGCTGCTAAATGATCCACTTCACATCCAGCCTGTCACTGACATCGTCTGTTTGTTGTTTGGCGCTGGGCGGACAGCTGCCTGCAACAGGTGGAAACTGCACTGCTGAGGGCAGTGAGGCTGAAACTGGAACAACTGATGATGTGAAAGAGCTAAACCTTCTCACACAGAGAGAGAGAAATCACAATGATTCTCAATATATCTCGTTTTTGCACATTAAGATTCATTTTTTTTCCACTTTTTTCTGTTGAATACCTCCAATTTACAATTTTTTTGTTACTTTGAAGCAGAGCTCACTCCCCTCAGACATTTGCTCATTGGTTCATCGGCTGTTTACTTGCATTGGATCACACTGTCTTTCTGTAGGGTTAAACTAGTGGAGTCACTGCTGCAGCTGTGAGGTGTTGAGGCATCAGTGCACATCTCATACAACCTGTTTGCAGAAGCTGTGTTTTATTTTTTGCTCAAAATGTCTTTTCTTCATTAGTAAAGTCCCCAGGTGAAGCCTCCATTCATTTACACTTGCTTCCTCTTCCTCTGCTGCACACACACACACACACACAAACACAAACACACACTATCATATCAGCGTGCCAACATATTTTGCTCTCATTTGCACCTAGTTTGTAGTCTCTAACAGTTTTTGGCAGTACTTGTGAGAGACTTGGGGATTTTCTGCTCCCGTGGCCTCGCCCCTCTTGTCTAAAAATGTTTCCTCAATAGCTCCGTTGCCTCCTCTGAAACGCCTTTAGATACAATTAATATTGAAAAGAGCCGAGATGAAACACTTGCAAACATCACGGTGACTTCAAAGTCCTTTCTTTGTGAGTGGGCTCCTCTCGGTGTCTCTCTATGTGTTGAGTCGTTTTAGTGTCCTACTTGCTGGACAGAGTTTCGCCCTCTCTGCTGTTCATGACGTAACAGGAGGCGGTTAATGTTTTTCAACCTTGGGAAAGCTCAGTAGTTACCACAAATTGATATTAATGCAACTGAGGCACAGGGCACTGGGATTACTTTGATTGATATTTGTAGCAATGCTTTTTTTTTTTCTTTTTTTTTTTCTTTTAAAGTGGCTGTAGATCCTTCAAGGAGAAGTGTGGGTCAAATTAATTTCAGCGCCACTCCTCTGTGTGAGAAGAAACAACGTCAACTGGCAAATACAGACTCAAAGAAGTCGCGGCATCGGAAAATCAAAGCAATTTTTTTTTTTCATTTCGACATCAGTTCAAGTTCATCTGTGGATTTAAGTGGTTTGCAAATTAATTTGACCTTGGATCAGATCCGTATCAGTGTGTGACGGCAAAAAAGGCGCAGAAATGTATGCAGATGTGCACACATATACATAAACATTGCAGTTTCCCCATCCGCACATTACCATTTAGCATTAATGGGGGGCACTTGAGTGGGCGTGTCTGGTCACCTTTACCAGCCAGTAGAGGACACGTTCTGCTTGACTGATGGACAAATAGCAGAGGGGTGTAGCGGTTGTTATGGAGACGGCAGGATTGGAAATGAAGGACGCGGGATGAAGACCAAATTACAGCCAATTTTAATGACTGTACATAAATGTATATGTCAGTCAGGAAACACATGCAGATGATAAAAGCAGCCACGACACAAATTAGTTTTCTGTCTCGTGTCGGTTTAGATGCAAACAAAGCTGTTCACCTTGGTTTGCTTAAACCAAACATCTACCAGGGAAAATTGCCTGCTCGTGTCAGTTTGATATCCAGGAGAGTTAGCTGTGGTACAACCTTGAAGGCTACTAGTTTTATACACTTTGGAAATGAAAAAAAAGACGCTTTAATTGATTTATTTGTGGCTTTACGGGTGCAGCACAACAAGCTGTAAACATCAAGGTTCATACAATGAATTTGCAAATCAGAAGTCTCTTATTTACACTTCGAGCAAACAGGGAGCATCATGGATTTGCAGTTAAATTGCTGGTTTATTTGGCAAATGGAGGCAAAATATTCACTCATTGTAGCTGTGGGACTTTGTTTTTTCTCTGCTGCATACACTGGCTAATCACTAACTTTGTTTGTCGGCTGTTTGGTGCTGGGCAGGCTGTGTGCAGTGGGTTTATTAAAGATGTTTTCTCTCTCTGAAAACAGTGAGACCGAATTGAAGTGACCGCTGTAAAACCAAAACAAAGAGCTGAAAGATGCTAAAATGCTGCATTAGAGCTGAGGGAACGAGGAACAGCTTGCTCAGCGAACCCTTTCATCCTTCTATCTCTGTCTTTTTGCCCTTCACTCTTATGTTCCATATTAATAGATAACAGGGATGTTTAATTGTGTTATCTGCTGGACTTTAAATATGAAGCAGTTCACAGCACATTGTGAGGTTTTAAAGTAATTGAATCAAAGAGGAACGGCCCGCAGCAATGTGTCAGCTTCATACATGTTCACACCCACTTAGCGGTGCCATCTTTATGGGACTAGTCTGCCCCAAAGAGCTCATTCACCTTCACTAGTCCTCTGATTGCAGCAACACAGTCCCTGTTAACACCCGTTACTGCCATAAAACGTACACACCAGCACAGAGACACTCAAATATGTGACCAGAATATGTGACATACGTGACAATGTGTGACAGCAGAGGAGATAAGGAGGTGGAGAAAGGAAAAAGCCTGATCGCTTTTAATACTAGGGAAAGAGGAAAACACACAAATAGTGAGGTTAAAGTAGAATAAATCCACATAAAACCTCTTTTTCATCGTTGTTTTCTGTTTTCATGCAGCACAATGAACTGATAGAAAGAGAAAAACCAGTTGATGGAGATAAAGGTTGAGCAGAGTTAGGATTGTACATGGAATTACAAAAATGGACGGTGTTAGACAGATAGCAGAAATGAATAGATAAACCTCAGTGTCATGCAGCGTGCGTTGATAAGAGCAGCCGCCGGGCGACTGAGATTAATATGACCCAACTGCTCTACAGAGGAGTGCAATGAAACAAAAATGAATTTTGGTCGATATTCATATTCAGAAGCAGCGGTACCGCTAATCCACCTCGTGAAGGAGTTTATTATTCTGGAAGAGAAACTCTTCTGAATAACAAACTGTCACCGAGCGGGGAACTTTAGCTTTAAGAGAAACCTAAGTCGCTGCCTCTTCACAAAAAGCACAAGAAGATAACTAACACCTACAAAAAGTCTCTAAAGAAACCAGAAAAATGAACAGGGAGAAGGTCTGAATAGCAAGTAAGAGAGAGGCAACAAAATAATAATGAGAAAAAGCGCACAGCTGCTTTGATATCAAAGGAGCGGAGCCTGGCAATGAAATGAGACAGAGGGAAGGCGAGGGATGAACAGAGGCATGAAAAGAGCAGAGGAGAGAAAGAGCACGAGATACAGTCGGCCGAGCACGATTTGTAGTATCACCTAAGCTCGTTGGTGCTGATAATGGCGTTCGCTACCATGGCTGAATACCAATTTTTTTTTCTGCTCTACCAGTAGTTTTGCCTCCCTCCCCTGCAGTTGAACATGATTTTTAATTTCTGTGTTCAGAGCGTGCGTGACCCACCGCGGCGCCGTCATTAAACAGTGTGGTCAAAGGATCGCCAAATAACCACAGGCCGGGACGATTGTTTCAACACTGAGGACGCTGAACCCCAGCAAAATGGATAGTTAGTGCTCATACCAGAGCTGCACACCATGTGTTTAGCAATTTATCAGACACAATAACCGTTCGCTCCCGGAATAAAAAATAAACAATGTCGGCTTTCAGAGATAAAGCAGAGCCAGGCTTCTGCTGCTGCTCTCTCTGTTATGCTAATTCCAGTTGTATTGATGTATTCATGTGATATTTATCCCATGATCCATCATGTGCGCTCGGAAACTGGCAGATATGGGGCGAACATAATGTTAAGATAGAAAATGACACGGGACAAAATAGGTGTAGAGAAAGAGGAAGAACAAACATTAAGGAACTCCATCTTGCTCTATCAGGAGCCCAAGCGGGAGCAATTAGTCATGGCTTTGAACCCCCCCCAACGATGTACTCCTAGCCGGCTCTGTGACTCATTACTCTGCTGTGAAGTTGTAGCATGGCGAGTCCGACGTCGGCTCTGCTCTGCGCTCTATTAATCAGCCTGGGAGCTGATCTATGAACTTCACTTCTTCTCACAGAGGCACAGGTTGGTGAGGAGGATGCAGAGGGAATGAGAAGTCCACGGCCGCTGGAGGAGTCCGGCGAGCCGAGGGGACGGACTAATGGGGCCCCGGAGACAAGTCCCTCTAATAAGCCTCCTCCACCTGCTGCTGCTGCTGCTTTAAAGGAGGAACCCCTGTCTGTCCAACGTGTGTCGTTGTTTAAAACTTTTGATTTGTCTACGTAAAGTGTAGAGAACACGCGGGATGATCATATGGCAGATGGATTTGAGAACATGTGTTTGGTTTAGAGATGTGTACACAGGGACACATGATGCAGAGGACAGATATTCATGGGAATGGGAAGGCTTCCAATACACATAATCATTAAAGAGGAACTGTGCTATATTTTTACTTTAAATATACAGCTTTAGAGTAAGTGTGATTGAATAAATGACCGAAAACTTGGCCGAAAACCAACCTTGCAAGATCAGAGCCTCTGACACGGAGTCCTAGCTCTCCTCACAATCGCGCCCCGTAACCTGTGATCTCTTGTTTATGCCAGATAAGACTAACCCGTACACAAATAGACACATCGAAACATCGTGTATGATATAGAACGTAGAACATAGAACAAATGCACACAGTGGAAAAGCAGCCAGACGAACATACAGTAGCTCCCCTTTAAGGAGGTGCATGTAAAGTATATGAAGTGTATTGTTTTAAAGCAATGCAGTTATTTTCTGTTTCTCTTCACCAAATTAAAGCACAGATTGATAACCAGTCAGATACCGAACCATATGCCAGATATCATGTTCCCAGCACGCTCCGCATATGAGGCTGTCGATCAGCCACTTAGAGCAGCGTGAAGGAAACTGTGTAAGCTCTGGTTTGACTGATACTGTGGTATAAAACATCAGTGATGCTGAGGAACAGGCCAGATAAAGAGTTACAGATGTAACTTTGCTTTAGTTGTCAAAAAAGGAGATTGGACAGTGGATAACAAACTCTCAGTCTGTGGTTTTCTGTGAGCTCGTAAAAGCTCTTGAATTCATATAACTTGGATATTAATGTCAGTATTTTCTCTGCGTCATGACCGCTGGCAGTTCCGTCGCCGTCTCCCTCCGTTACTTATTGTCGTTGTGTTTTGTTCTCCGGCTCTGCTTTTATTGAAATTCAAACAAACAGCGTTCTGCACATTCACACCTTAGAAAATGTCAAACAAACAACCCGAGTGGCTCAGATGCTTTGCTGAGGGGCTCCTCAACAGTAAAAGCTGTCAGTGCAGCTATTTATTGACTTTCCCCACTGTCATTTTTGTCAGAGGATTCAAGACTTAAAAAAGAAAAAGAAAACCCTGGCTGCAAACATCCACCTTTTGTTATTCAAATTCCTGCTCTGCTCCCATTTTTATTGAATAACTTGACATTTCTTCCCCTGTTTGAGGTTGTCAGGTCTTGACCATTTTTGTAGACTGAAGCCGTTCAAATCCTTTTATGTGGACTTAAATTGTTTAAATATGTGGTGATCTACTGCAGCATCATAATATATTTCAGTATTTATTCCACTTCAGCGCCCAAAGAAGCCCTGCTGCAGCACTTTCTGCACAGTACGCTGTATTTATAACACTTAAAACATACTGTGGAGAACATTACCATCTTTCTATTAATAGAAAGTCCGAGCAGATTCAGCACAGACTCGACGACAGGAAGTCCCGCATCGATATGTATGTGCATTCAGAAAAGAACTCAAAACACAAGAAGAAACCCAGTTCAATATGATTCTGTTGTGGGTGAAATTATTAGTCATTTTTTATACAACACTCAATTTAGGAAATGCGACAAAACCATTATCTTCGGCGGCGTCTGACAATTGCAGCAGATCTGTCGCTCAAAATGTCACAGAAGTAAAACCGAGACAAGTTTCTCTGGAGAATGTTCTTCGGTGCTGGCGGCGGGGTTTGGACGACGAGCTGAACGATATCTCCTTATCTGAAAATTAAAATGTCACAGCCTTGGAGTAAAATGTCCTTTTCTTGGCGGGGGGACGGGGGGTTAGTGAGCGGGGTGAGGACAGCGATCCCTGCAGTCGACCTCCGGACCAAGAAGTGAAATAGAGGGAGGAAGAAGCAGATATCTGGTTGCTACCTGCCCTCTTTCTCTCTTTCTCTGCTCGGCTCCTGGATGTTTATCACTTTTATTAGTTTAGCAGGAGGAAGACGTCGAGGGACTGACGAGTGTAATTCTCCCGTCCTATATCAGTGTGGTGGTGTGTGGGTGGATGGTCATGGAGACCGCCCCCGGGCTGGTCACACAGTTTCCTCCTACGCTTTTTTTTTTTTTTTTAAACCATCATTTCAGTGATTATATTGCTTCACTTTTCACTTCTATCACAAACTACACTATGTTCCTGATGGTATTCTTAGCTGAGCTGGCCTTTTTCTCCCCGTGCTGCAGCTGTCTTCCTGCACGCCACGTCTCCTCCCATGATCCCTCCCTGCGCTCCTTGTTTCCTCTAATTATCTGTCTGAATGAAGACTTCCTCTCTGTCTCTCAGGAGGGGGGATGACTGATAGGTCTCTTCAGGTTTTACCACTGCTTTATTTAATGTAATGTGCACTGAAACTCCCTACAACACCCATATAAGCTGCTGTGTGTGTGAGAGACTTCAAGTAGTGTCATTACTATCCCCTCTTTTCTCAGTCATGGTCTCTTTGATAGTTTTACCAACACACTGTTATTTCTAAAGTGAACCAGATACAGTATGTTATACTAAGGCCTGTTTGGTTGTCAGTATTTTAAACTCCTATGAACTCAAACAGAGGCTTTTACTTCTCAGTAAATATATAAACAATGAGTTTAGTGTCGACAACGAGGTAGCAACCTGCACATAAAGACGGAAAAGCACCAGGCCGTTGTTGATATCACATTCCCAAATCATCTTTAATTCTAGCTGACAATGTTTCAACCAGCCGAGGGCGATGTTGTCGTGTCAAATTAGAAGAATTGAGAACAAGATAACCGTGTGTTTTTTAGAATAATGAATATTACAACGACAATCTTCCAGTTTGACTAATGCATTTGCCCCCCTGGTATACCGTAGTCACATTAAGTCGACTAACAAATACTTGACGTTGAGACTTTAATAAAATAAAATAGTTTTATTGCTGTGCAAACATGCAACAGTACATGTAGATTTGAAAGATGTGTTTACTTTAAATGAGATCACACTCACATATACGTTACATTTCAACTAAACAGTGGAGGGAAATCACATGTCTAAGTCCGTTTCCACACTCATAGACACCTGTGTGTGTTGTGTAATCATCACAGGTTTCTTAACAAAGCTACATTATCATTATTAGCCGGTGCGGTGTAGGTATTTCAAATCAATCTGCACTTTATCTGCATTTTACCACACAACAATAATTAAACTTTGAAAAACTTAATTGACACTCGATGTTAACAGATGGATTACAAACAGTCGGCGGAGCCTGTGAATAGATTTTCTATTTTTTTTGTTCTCTACTTTAATTAACGGAATAAAAACAACACCCACCAGGAACAGCAGGGAAAACACATCGAAACATCTCAAAGTGAACGCAAGCATTAAAAAACAGTAACAATGACACACACACACACAGGATCATATGAGGATTTTCTGTGCACAGAGACACATCAGCTGCTGGACCTGGACCTGCTGTGGTTTTTGTTTCATCTTCCCACAGAGACGTGCGTGACACTGTCAAATTGTTATTTTGCCAGAGAACTGTCACAGAAAGTGATGTCATGTGGAGCCGAGCATTGCCCGCCCTCGGGTGCAGACGTACTAACCTTGGCTTCTTGTTTTATTTGCTCCGCAGGGCAGTAATGTGGTGGAGGACCAGGACCTGCTGGAGATCGGGATCCTCAACTCGGCCCACAGACAACGTCTCCTGCAGGCCATACGGCTGCTACCCAGGGTCAGTGCTGCTGCAGCTCGTCACACACTCCTCCAACGCAAACAGTTTCGACAGCTCATAGACGCACACGAGGAGCAGCTGAGCTTTCTAATCTGGACTTATTGTTTGTGCTGGTGTCGTAATGCAAGATTCATACATTCATTATCATCTCAGGAGAGAAATAAATATTGAAACTGAAATTTCAATTTGAGTTAAAAACAAAAGAAAAAAGAGCTCATCTTCTCTCTCAGCTCCAACTACTCAGTTTTGTTTAGTACAAAATTCAGCAAATCTGCTCCATCGGTAATACTCTGTAATATCGCTCTCTCTCTCCGTGGGTGGCTGGGTTTCACCCTGCACCTTTTGCTCAGCACTTGAAACCTCCTACAGAGGTGAGGGAGCAGGGGGGCTCAGCAAAATATGCACAAAGCTGCATTTACTACAGATCACAGCCTCTGAAGGATATTAAATCAAACGATGAAACTGCTCCCGCTGCTTCGTTCATTAGTGGAAATAACTTAAAAAATAATCAATATTACAGTGTTTTAAAAAAAAAATCGGAGTCATAGGAAAAAGTATGCGAAGGATGCTGCTGTGTTTTAGGAGGGTCAAATGCCTTCATATATGTGTGTGACTGTGAGAAGAGGCTGGAAATACAGTAAGATCAAAGGTGTGTGAGTGTTGGAGTAAGAGCAGAAGAAAAAAGAGAGAAAGACTCTGAGCTCAGAGATAAGCAGGTTTCATACAGACATTCAGGAAACTTTGATCTCCAGTCAGCACTTTCCTCCTCTCATGCCCACTAAACTTTTCAAAACACTGTAAAAAATTAAACCTTTTTACTTTTGTGTCTGCCCTCACACACACAGACACACACTGAGGCACAGATACATGTAGGCAAACAGGCTCAACTTAAAGGTGAAGGATGTGGGATGCTGGTTTGATGCAGAATCTGTCTGAAGCTGCTCTGACTGTCAAAATAAAAGTGAATGAGTTATGAGCTGCTTCACACATGAGGTGTCTCACTCTGAGCGATCACCTCCTCCTCCTCCTCCTGCTGCTGCTGCTGGTGACCTACTCTGCTCTAGTCTGCTCTGCTCAAAAGTTTGGCTGCATATACGAACCCAGGTGTTGTTATAGATGTGTTATGATCCCATGTAAAAGTGAGCAACATCTGGAAAAGGCACAGTCAGTAAAAAGGTCAGGAAATCAAGTATAATGTAAACAGCTGTCGTGTTATATAATAAAATGTATATTGGCTGCATTGCAGTTTGCATTTCTACAGAGTGTATCTTTAAATAACACCTGGTTAAAGCTGTAAAAGCTCCAGGTCAGTTACTGCAGCGTACGTGCAGAGAAACAGCAAAACACATCCAGGGTTTGGTATCACTACATTTATGAGCACAATAAATATCCCATCGCCTCCTCAGAAGTGAAGGTACACAGGTTCAGATATATTTAACAGTCCAGGATCTCTGTCAGTCTTGTGAAGAACTGCAAAAACAAAATAGTTAAAAAGTTAAAAAATAAAGCGCTCTTCTCTCTGCGCTGCAGGTGCGGCCCATCGGTTATGACGGCAACAACCCCACGTCGGTGGCGGAGTGGCTGGAGTCGCTGGAGCTCGGCGACTACACCAAGTCTTTCCTCATCAACGGTTACACCTCCATGGAGCTGGTGAAGAAGATCTGGGAGATCGAACTCATCAATGTGAGTCTCTCTATATACAGTATCTATTCTATATGTCTTAAATGAAAAGGCAATAATGTATATTTGTCTGGATGTCATCAAATGCAAAGCAAACACTGAAGCTGAAACATTATTCAGCTTGTCTGGGACATTTTGTACAAAAAAAAAAGAAAGAAAAAAAGACACGGTTGCACTGAGTGACATGTTCCTTCATAACAGCGAACATAAGCATTGTAGTTTATTTTTGAGTCGATCCCACATGCACTGTCCCGCTGCCAGAAATATTTCCTACAGCTCAGTATGTTTATTAATCCGAGGCTGAAAACACTCTCCAGCAAATACTCTGTTCACTCCAGTAGCATTTGCTAAATATAAAGTGCCCAGCTGCTTTTATGAGAAGAAAACAACATGTTTGTGTCCTGTTTTTAAAGGCTGGGTTTAAACAGAAGTAGTTAAAATAAGATAAAAAAAACTATTTTTACATTAAAAAATAGGTAAGAAATCTGCAAACAGAACAGATTTCACTTGTCTTGAACAGGAGATGCAGGTATCTCCTCCACCTGTACTCAGTAGGAAACAGATTTGTATCTTAGATGATGGGCTCTAGCAGATCTTCCTCCTTTGTAATACAGGACAGTCTTGTCTCTGCAGGGGCTCCGTGTGGTTCCTGGTTATTGCGCCCTCATCTTCCACCTCTGTGACACAGTTAATTTGTGTCTTCTCTGCACTTGAGACCCCGTGCATCCACTCACATGCACCAGCTTCGTCCTTTTGGCTTTTTATTTTTTTATTTTTTTATTTTTATCTGAAACGAGGATGAAGTTGATGTGAAAGTTCCCCAGTTGGGAAGGATGCCGAGGCCATAGTGTGCAAAATGCCCATCAGGCACTTCTTCTCATTACTGCGCTACGCGTGCTGAGAATTCCAACAGGAAGGAGGTGCTTCATTTTTTTTTTTGCAGTTATATCATAACCTCGCTGCATCATCTTTCTTCCTTTTTCCCCCAATTTCCCTCTTGTCATAACAGCTCCTCATCTCTCTCTACGCCGGTATTCAGTTTGAAATATTCGCAGGGGGATAAAGAGCGAGTCGTTTGCAACTGCTTCTCCCCCCTCTTTTTGATTGACTCTCTCCTTCTCTAAATATCAGTAATAGTGGATGATGACGAGATTTGGCATCCGAGCTCCTGTGTTGTCACAAGTGCTGCAGGTTTATGATTCAATTTTAACCGACATGAAATCTCCAGCAGAGACGGGAGATTTTTACTGCAGCCTGATCTCATCTGAGCGACGTGCTCCTTTTGATGCTCCGAGTGAAACAAAATCATGCTTGATTGCAGAGGGCGCCTGTCTGGCTGATTTCAATGAGAGAGAGAGAGAGTGAGAGAGGAAAAGGAGAGAAGGAGGGAGAGGTAGAGAGAGAGGAGGGGTGTTTTTCCTTCCCAGTGGAGGATAAAGTGATAAAGTGATGAGCGATCAGCTGGAGGAGGTGGAGAGGGAGTTATATAAGCATGTGGGATGCAAGATGTTTCAGAGCGCTGGGGATACCACCCACATGCTGTGCTGCTGCTGCTGCTGCATGTGTGTGTGTGTGTGTGTGTGTTTCTGCATCCATATGATACATAGAAAGTGTTAATGCGTGTCTGTGTGTTTATGAATGTGTTTAAATGTTCAACTCTTATCAACACAAGCCAAACCATCATGTCAATCTCCCCTCCTCTGTTTTTATTTTTTTGGCACTGCAGGAGCGCTGTGGTCTAAATGTTCTTCAGATTATCGTCTATACATTGTGTTGCCATGAATTTTAAAAATGCATGTGTGTACATCCTGTAAAACACAGAGGCTTATACTAGTAAATCAGTGTTTCTTCTGTGTGGTGAAGAGGAACAGCTGTAATTGCAGATTAAAGCCACAAGAGGCTGCACAAGCACAGTGTATGAACATGAACTCTGTGCACATGATATTTTTACAGTCCATCAGGATTCGACTCTTTGTCCAAATTATGACGAACTTTAACATTTTAGATGATTCATGAAAACATGGCAAAGTCTTTATGCTGAAAACCACCTCGGTTGATTTCACAGCTCCAAATATCTCTTTTTATTTCCTCAAATAAACAGTTTTAACCTTCATGTTATAGTTTCACAGGAAATGTCACTGAATATAAAACAATTGATGATTAGAATCGACTTAGACATCGTCGTTCAAAGCCACAACACATGCAGGTACAGTAATGTTCACATAGCTTTGGCCAAGTAGTGTCGGTTTGAAGCAGGTCTTATTGATCGTGTGTGTGTGTGTGTGTGTGTTGTACAGGCTGGTCCATAATGCCTGCGCGCCACTGCAGCAGTACACTGAAGTAGTCTCTGGGGTGATGGAGAGGTCACTTCTGTACTTGACAGAGAGGTGTGTGTGTGTGTGTAGAGATGGTGGAGTGATGCGGAGAAGACAGACACACACGCACACACAGATGTTAGTGAAAGGATGGGATGCAGTAGAAAGAGAAGAGGTCTTTAGAAATAGACTTTGGTCACCGTTTTCATGTAATGACCAGATAATCGCTACGGCAACAGATGCTGTGCTGTCTGGAGACAAGGTTGAGCATTGTTAGAGCATGTGTGTACATGTGTGTGTGTGTGTGTCTGTGTCCTTTTGATGGGGCACATATGTGCAGTCCTGCTGCTGTGGGATTAGAGGAGCTTCTCAAAACACCTTTTAATCCTACTGTACCTGTCCACACGCACACACACACGCACTATATTGCAGACATAGCAGGTGCACTTGTCTCTGCAGTATCTGTGTGTGTGTGTGTGTGTGTGTGTGTTTGTGTGTCTCTCAGGGTTTTTGTCAGCAGAATAAGTTGCAGTCACACCTGGTCCAGGTTAACTGTGGTGTTTCGTCCCCAGGAAGAAAACAAACGGTTAAATCTGGTTCATTAAAACTTCAGTCTTGTTTCTGTGGTTTTACCCAACGACAGATTCATTTCCATCATTATAACAGAATATTGAGGCAGGAAGTATATGCATTTATTTAAAGAAAAAAAAAAACCCTGTAAATTTAAAGCAACATCACACTTCTGCTGTGCTGTAAGACTGGAAATGAGTCATCATCACAGTGGACAGTTTGCCAATACTTTCTCATTGTTCGACCATTAGCGTGCTTTATTTTTTACTTTAGACTTGTTTTTCGTGATGCTGCAGTTGCTGCAGTATTTCCTGATCTCAGCATGTGACTCGTTGCTTGTATTGTTGTAATAACCCTTTTAAATGTATTATACAGTTCATAAACAGTAGTCTCTTGTGTGCAGAATTACGCATGGGGCAGTTAAAAAAAAAGAAAAAGCCTCGGACAGTGAAGAGGGAATTGAAACTCTTAGGACCTGAAATTAAAACTAATTAAACTTGACTTAATTTTAAATTATGAAATTGATATTAATAATTTAGCATAATTAATCTTTAAAAATGATCACACGTGTGCACACTGCATACCAGTGGAGGGTTGAGATTCGACTAATCACAGTCCGCTGAGCCCACTAAGCTGACTTTCAGGTTTGCACACAGTGTTGTGTGGATTTAGTAGATTGACAGCAAATGATAATATTCATGTCGTTTATCAAGTACAAACATGAGATATTTGGTGATTTTTGAGCCTATTAACTGAATATTTTTTCTAACAATCCCTCATGTCAGTGGACGGTCTAGGGAGCCTCCATTTAAGCTGCTTTGTCCCGTTAATTTTCCCCCTAGCCCAAACTAATGCAGCGGGCTGTGTCAGGTACTTGAGGACGCAGTAATGGAAGGACATTACGACTCTATCAGCCCGCTTTTAATATCACAAGTCTCCTGGTAAAAATCTGTCGGCTGTCTCAGGAATCATTTACCGTCATAACCTTCACTGCGGGTAGCCTCAACACTGGTGATGAAACACACTTGTTTGGGAACATTAGGACACTGAAAAGCTTCATTTGCGAGACACACGTTCAATAAACCAGTAATGTTGGGCTGATGGTCGGTTCCATCAGTTTCTGGCTGGATGAAAAGTCTTAATTTAAACTATCAGTTGATGAAAACATTGTAAGTAAATCTACAGGTGCATCTCAATAAATTAGAATATCATGGAAAAGTTTATTTATGTCAGTAATTCAATTCAAAAACACGTTATATAGCTCCATTAAACACAGAATGAAACATCTCATGTGACGTCTTTATTTTATTTGGATACATTTTTATTACAAAAGACCAATTTTTAAAAAAGCATTTTTAATATGGAAATGTTCTGTTGGCCTTTTGAAAAGTATGTCCATCTATATGCAATACTTGGAAATGCACTTGTCCATGATATTCTAATTTATTGAGATGCACCAGTATAAACAAACCTAAAGCGAGACAATAACTTTGATTGATCTATAGGAGGGACCGATGCTGCAGATCCAGATCCAAAAAGCTGACATCAGTTGTCTTGTGTCTCTTTTCACATGGTGATAAATGGACGGACCTCTGATTTACATATTCATTTCCCTGCAGTGCAGCGAGACACGTGCTGTAGAAATCCACACGGTGGCGCTGCTGCCTTTCGCTTCAAGTCCAACCTTGTCGTCTTGAGGAGAGGTAGGAAAGTAGGAAGGTATAAAACAACTGCGTCAAGGCTGCAAATTGCTCTGGTTTCGTGGCCGAGTCCTCCGAGAGCCCAGAGCGAAGCAATTAGAAATGGATTTCATTTTGGAAAGTCACGTTTTGTGACAGTGGAGTGCAGATAGTTTCTTCTCCTCGAGGAGTAACTCCCCTAATGTTTTCTAGATGAGTGGACCCCAACATCACAGGAGGCTCAGTCTGTGTGTGTGTTTGTGTGTGTGGGACTGTGTGTCCTTGGTTACCTGTGTGTGGTGTGTTTGATTGAAGGTCAGAAAGGATAGAAAGTTGAGTGTTCCTTCATGTGAACATGAAGCTACAGTACTTTCAAGGAGACTGAATATTATATATTACTTATTCTTTAGTGATATACATCATAGGATAGTGAGGAGAGTGTGTGTTTTTGGGGCCATTCCTATCAGTTGTTGTAAATATTTGACAAATAAAAGGTACTTGATCACGTCACGTTACAGTTTCTATACTTACAAACCATCCCAACGATAGATTTTACTCCATTATAAATTGTTCCGTTCTAACATGACCATATGGTTTGTATGTAAAATCTTAACCTGTGATGTGATGAGAGCTGAAATCCAACAGGGTAGAAACATAAAGCGGCATAAAACGGAAACACTTGTGCTTGAGTTTAGTACTCGACCAAAATTATTAAACTTTATTCCCTCTCTTACTGTATGAATCGTCTGACAACGTCGTCCTGACCTGAAGCAGCCTGAGTTGTTGGAGACAGAGGATCATCACGCTGCGGCTTTACCTGCCTTCACGTTGGTCTGCTGCTGCATGTGGAAACCTGCTGGTGTGTGCGCTCACATTGTGTAGGGGTGTGTGTGTGGGTGTAAGTGTGTGTGTGTGTTTCCTCTACAGGGCCTGACTTGTCTATGCATTCCCCTCTGTGATTACAACATGCCAGTTCTGGAGGTTCACGCACTCAAAAAACTGAGTGTTCAAATTGTGTAGAGGTGTGTGTCTGTGTGCGTGCGTGTGTGTTCAACTGTATGATGGGTCCAAAATAAATTGAGGACAGTCATGAGAGTTCAGCCTTTTCTTCTACCGCTTGTACTCGGTTGCCATGGCGGCTAGTAGTTACCATAGAGACAAGAGATATGTGCACTTGGTATAAATGAATTGGAATGTGTTTATGTGTGTGTGTGTCTGTGTGTGTGCTGGATTGCCTTTCTCTGACACTATTCCAAGCCGTCTGTGTGTATGCGTGCATGTGCGTGTGTGTGTGTCTGTTGTGTGTGTGTGTGATGTTCCTGTGCTTGTCACCTTCTTTGTCACGTTTCCAAATGGACAGATTGTCTCACATCCCAACACCAAATGGTTCCTGCCTTCGTTAGACACTGCAGGATTTAACCCTATATCGCTCAACAGTACTGTACCTACACACACACATACACACAGACACACACACACACACACACCTCTCTCCCAGTGTAAGTTTCACGTTTTCACACATGCACCAGTTTTCGCACCAGAAAGACGTCAACGTGTGTGTGCATGCGGCCGTAGGTCTTCATACTGTAGGCTACTGTATCTGACGTATTCCAGGATACAGTACGTCGTTCACCTACAGTGATAGTGGAAAAAGGGAGCAGTGAGTGTGTGTGTGTGTGTGTGTGTGTGTGTGTGTAGTGGCTGGTGTTAATTTTTTTGTGTGGGTGGATTTGCCTCAGGACTGCAGTGTACTTCACCGTCCCTGCCTGCTGATACCGCTCTCCTGCAGCCTTATTTGGCGTTTTTGCACTTCCTGTTGTAGCGCTCGTTGCATGGTTAGAGAGAGTGTGGGAGGGAGGTGTCAGGAGAGAATGTGTGTGACCCCCCCGAGCCGAGCGCACACCCTCAACCTGTGGCTGCTGCTACTGCTGCTGCTGTTCGCTGCCTCACGTGTTCATACGGCGGGATTGATCCCCAACTCAGGATTCGCTCAGAAACTACTCAGACCCCTCCCCCCTCGTCTCTAACTCTCAGGTTCATTTAGTCTCCAGTAGGCCTGCACGAGATCAGCAAAATGTGCAATCATTGTTCAATAGCGCGATGATGATATGACTTGTAATACTGTAAGTAAGCACATAGTCAGGTGTGCATTTTAAAGGGATACTTCACCCAATCATCTACTCACTGTCATGCCAAAGAAGGGTTTGGAGAACTTTCAGAGTCATCAAAAGTCATCCAAACTACTTTTTCATGTGGCGGCTTCAGGACACTTGGGTCAGTACGGATGAGCAGTATGGAGGTGTCTGGATGTTTCATAGTGTGTGTTTTGGACGATTCAAAAGTGAACTCTATCCGCCGCCATTATATGAAAATATAATGGTGTTTTGATAACCCACGTTGAGTCTTTTATATTTTGTCTTGTCAAGTCACAAGTCATCAAAACAGCGACTCGAGTCCCCATCTCTGCCATTTAGTCTTCACTCCAGAGCTTTCTATCATGTCACATCATCATCATCATCATCATCATCATCATCTGCTGTTCCCAGAGTTTAAGGATGAACTTTTACGCTCAATTCTTGAGGCAACCTGGAGGAAATGTTCTTAAGTGCACAGAAGAAGGAAAAAAAAACTGGTGCTGTTTATGACAACCCAGTAAATCCTAATGTCCATCATCTGATATGGATAAAAGCTTCAGTTGTCGCATTAAATCGGCTTCAAGGTGAAATTGTTTTGTCATGTTCTAAAAGCTCATCTCTCAATGTCATAATAATAAATCTAAGTTCTCTGAAATGGTAGAAAATGGATAAATATGAAAATAAAATAATGCATGAGGGATTGATGGCATCCATTTCATTTTTTCTTAATTAAAAAAAAAAAGACTTTCAAAGACTTCTGGGCATTTCTGTCCATAAAAGAACATTTCTGGGCAGTTAGAATAATGGATCAAATGCTTTTTCTGACATTTTTCTATGAATTTTAAAGAGGACCTATTACTCTGAATTTCCCCTTTCCCTATACTGTGTAATACTGCATAACTTTTTTGTGCATGTGAAGGTATTTTCATCTGTTGGATTCCTGTGGTTTAAGTTGTTTAAAATGTAGAGGGGAGACAATAAGGAGGAGGGGGCCGTGCACTATCTTTGGTTCCTCCTGCTGGATCACACGAGTAGACCCTCGTAAAGACAGAAATAGGTCGAATGATGTCGAGCTTTGTGGGTTGGATTTCACTTATATGACACTTGACCTCACACACCTGCAGATACAGTACACGCTCTCATACTGTACATAAACACACGCACATACTTAATATAAAGTACCACACACGTACAGTACAGTACACACACACAAACACTTAGTGGTGTCCTCCAGTCGACTCACAGATAAGCCAAGTATGTGCCTGAGTCAGATCTCAAACATGTTTAATTTTTTTCCTCCCCTGATAAGGATTTATGGGAGTTGCGGTTCGGTGATGACGTTTCTCTGAGCTACATTAGGTCGAGAGGAACATTGCTGAAGAGCCGTCGCAGTCAGAAAAATGGGGATTTTTCTCTGCAACGAGCCATTTCCTGCCAAATGTCTAAACTTGTCTGTGTCTGAACAGAAAAATGTGACGCGTTAAACACTAATAACATAGTTACAAAGTGGAAAAGCTGTATGTTGGACATCTGTAAGAGCTCCAGGAGTTTAAAAAAAAAAAAGTCCCATTTATTTTCCCACAAAGACACTGTAAGGTGACTTACACTTGGAGCGTTTCCAAGACTTGGATCAGCAGCAAGCTCTCCTGGTTGAGGGGGTCATGGCACCGACCGAGAACCTCGATGGCCTTGGTACGGATCCAGCTCAGGGTGTTTCTTTCATGTCATTCACCATCTCTCTCTCTTTGCTTATTTTAATCTTTCCACCGCTGCCTAATCTAACAAAAGGCTAAATAAACACCCCTACATGCAAAAGATAACCAACCGCATTTAGACAAAACATCAAAGGTTTGTGTTTATAAAACGTGAGGAGGGAAGTTGAACAGATTTCTGGATGAATTCAGCGTCTCTGTTGAGGTTTTTTGGTCGAGTTGCGAGTTTTCCTATAACTCTGATTCACACCTCTGACTGGATTCTCTATAGCAACAACAAGTGAGGCACAAGGGTGTTGTTTTAGAGCTTTTTTGTCATACTGAACTGACTCACACTTCTCAGAAACAAGCTGAAAATAGTTTATGCTGGTAGTCGTAACACAAACCTGTAGCTGTGGCGAATTATCAAGACACTCGTCTGGCTCTATAGGTTGAGAATAACAACAAAGGAGTCAATTAAAGGAACAGTTTTTGACATTCGTGGAAATACATTTGTTCACAAGAGAAGCTGTTTCATCAGCTAGACTCGTCACAAAATATCACAATGTCTCATGTCGTGTTTAGTTTAGTTTCTTCAATCCGAGCGAAAAAAAGTAAGTGTGAAAACAACAATCTGTGGCTTTTATTGTGATTTGTGTGCTGGACTTATTTTTTGGCGTAACTCCTGGTTGCCCAGTAACCAAACAGGTCTGTTAACCTGGATTGACCATGGCTAGCTGTTCTCCCTGTTTCCAGTCTTAAAGGGGAACTATGCAAGTCCGGTCCCTTTTCCGCTGTTTTGCTAACCCTCATCTCAGCCATGTGCGCTACGGAGGCTCATGGGATTTCTTGGTTTCCAATTTGCCAAAATGTTGAACTATGCCTTTAAGGTAAAAAAAAAAAAAAAAGTAGCATAGTTAAGATAAAAAATGTTTAATTGAACTATCGAACAGACACAAGAGAGGTGTCGAAATGATGATGAACTACTTCTTTTAAGATAAAACAATGGCACCAATGGCTCCCCCAGGTGGCATTTTCTTTAAATTTACACTGATGTCATACTATGATGACAATAGTGCTGCTGTTCAACTCTCTCAAGTCATGCAGCAGCAGCAGCAGCACACAAATACACATTCACACTCCTTGTGAGCCAGCACGAGCTTGTCTCCGTGCGAGCCCAGCGTCTCCATAGTGACGAGATGGAGAGGAGGAGGAGGAGGAGGAGGAGGGGGGAATGTAAACTGGGTAAAGAGAGAGAGAGCAGAGAGAGAGAGAGAGAGAGAGCGTGCTCAGGCAGAGACATGTAGGAGATGTAGTCTGGCTGCCGCAAGCTGAAGAAAGAGGAGGAGTTGGTGAGCGCTGGAAATCTGCAGACAGAGTGTGTGAGTGTGAGAGGAAGAGAGAGACAAAAGCTGGTGGTTGGGTGAGGAGCCGAGGTGTGGAGCGAGAAAAGTGTGGACTGAGAGAGTGGAGAGAAAGAGAGAGAGAGAGAGAGAGAGGCAGGAGGAAAAAGAAAAGACTTGTCTTGGACGAGAGCAACGGTGAAGAGCAGGAGAAGAGAAGAGTGTAGAAGAGAGGAGAGGAGAAGGCACCGCAGGGAGAGGAAGGAGACCAAACTGAAGACTCTCAACCTTTTCATTTGGAATAAGTCCCGTCTTGGAGAGAGAGGTAAGCCAACCAGGAGGAGGAGGAGAAGAAAGAGAGAGAGAGAAGGATGTAAAACATAAGAGAGATAAAAGAGAAGAAATGAGCATTGATCCTTTTTGTTCCTAGCTTGCTGTTTTATTAATGCATCTTTCATCTGGATGCACCGCCAGGCTGAGGTGATTATATTTCCGTAGCGCTCAATCAACACTGCTGACTCGGCTAAATTACTGCTGTGTGACTTTCTCCGTGTGTGTGTGTGTGTGTGTGGTATTGGGAGAGTGTTTTTTTTTTTTCTTGTGCATTTACTGTAGTGTGTAGGAGTCTGATCTTGAGCCACCTGAGAGAATGAGCTCAGTGTTGAAGCATCGATCGAGCTTTGATAAAACATGAGTTTGCTGCAAAGTGTCTTTATTCCAGAAGTAGAGTAACAGAGAAGGGATGGCATCTCCTCTTTTTTTGTGTGTTTTCTAAATCTCTACCTGGAGAAAATTCGATGAAATGACTTTTCTCAGTTGCATAATAAGCTGCTCTGATGGTGAGGAATTCACTGTACGTGTGTGTGTGTCTGTGCGTCTTCAACATCTACTCCATCTGTGTCACCGTCCAGCAGCGACTGGACCAAGTTGTCAGGTCTGTACATGTCACAAGACTTTCAGGAAGGCGTCAAGTCAGATCTCAAAAAGAGACACAACCAACTACAGTCTCTACTACAAGGCTGAGTCAAGTGAAGTGAGAGAAAAGAAGAATAGAAGATGCTGTATTACTACGGCAGTTAAATCCACTCAAATCCAATTGCTGCCCTAATTTACGTCCAGTCCTCATTTGCATGCACTAACGTATGCGTAGAAGATGGCAGGAGAACAGAAATCTGGGACAAGACAGAAAAAATATAGTACCTTCAGAAAAAAAGCATGTTACAAGGCTCTTGTAAGTGTGTTTGGAGGTTTGTGGAAAGTTAATGTTAATGATATACACGGTGATCACCACTTAAATATACAGCACAGAATGAGAGAAAATGTAAACAGTCATTATATAAGGCTACTCATATAATGACTGTTTTCAGGTTTTTAATCTGAGCTCTGTAAGTCGTTAGACTTGTGAGGTAATAGTATATTTTAACATCATTGAGGAAGTATAAGTGATCATTTTAATTTTGCTTTAGTTGAATGTCTTTTAAATTTATGTTGACATTATCGCCACTTATACACAGGTCAGATCTTAATGCAACGAACACACACAATGTACTTAAACTAATAATACACAACACATACAGTAGGAGGCATCAGTCAAACACTCATTGTGTACTGTAGACAAGAGGCATGCCTCACAATGCAGATTTCATAAGAGTCATCTGTAAGAGTTTATTTATAGTCGTCAGTCCAAGGTTGGATGGTGCACAGTGATGAGTAACACGACATTGAACCTTTGAGTAGCAGCTAAAGGCTTAAAGGAATCAGCTGGTAAACGTCTCTGTTCATGCTCAAACCAACCACAAACTGGTTTACTGCAATGATTAAAAAAAATTAAAATAACTGACTGAGGTTTGCCAGTGATTTACTTTTACGACTCATAACATGTTTGGGCAAATGTTTTGTTCGCTGTGCACCGATAAGCAAAATCCCAAAGGTTGCAGGAAAGAAGGTGCACGAAGCACTGTGGGATTTAAGGACTTGGTGCTTGAACAGTTTTCCAGTATCAATGGGAAAATGAATTCCCAAGTTTATTAATGTGGCTCTACAGTAGCAGGATAATGTTCCCCTGCTGGGACTTGGCGCAAGTCGATGTTGCAGCAGGACAATGAGCCTGAACATCAGAGTCCACGTCTGCACCTTCAGTAGAGATGCTGTTTAATGACCTGAAGAGAGAAGATTCTTCCTGAAGATTGTGCAGGTCTCATCTGCAGCTGCTGAGTTTAGGTTGTTGTTAGTTCAACCAGTCATTAGGATTCAAGGATTTACCTAATTTTAATCCAGTTCTGTGGATGTTCAGTGGCCGTTATCAGACTGCAGTTGTTTGTGTGACGTTAGCTGCAGCTCATTGTGTTTGAAACTGCTGTTGCAGATCAGATCACACAGGATTCAAATACTTTTTTCTTGCTGCCGTACAGTAAATATCGTGGAAACAATGAGACAGGTCACAGCAGGAAGAAGAAAAAGAAGGAGTGTTTGTGTTTGTTTTCTCTCGGCTGCTGAGGAAACAAACCGGACAGACCTTTAAAGATTGAGTTGGAAGTCCTGCCATATGCTGTTTACCTCAGACGCCGGGTCTATCAATCATAATCCAGCCCCTCTGTTCATCGAATCGCCACCACCACCACGGCGGCAGCGAGTCATTGTGATAAATTCGTCTTCAGCGACCGGCATTAGTCAGAAGGCAGCCCACAGAAACCACAGCATGATGGATGAGCCCGTGGAAGACAGTCTGTGGGACAAAGGCTTTTTAAATGCACAGGAGCTGGAGTATTGACGCAGAGGCTTTGAATTCAAAACACATCATCTTGTTTTTGCTCCCAGCATCTCCACAAACACATCTGGTTTTATGTTGTTTGGTTAATTCTGTTGTTTTTTTTTAAAAGGAAGCCCTGAAATAAAAAAAACACTTGAGGGAGGGGAGAGTTTACTTTCAAATTGCTGATTTGACTAATTATTTTGGGACTGAACTGGGTCACAAAACGTTTGCAGACACCTATGTTACAACACAGATCTTTTTTTTTTTCTTATGCAAGGTTTTTGTCCTCAGTGGAAGAAGGTTGTCGAGGTGCAGAGGTCTGGAAACTGCTGTGTATATTTGCATAAACTTATGAGTGACATTTGGAATACCCTTGAAATAGGAAGGACGTGGTATCTCGCCTTAGGTTTTTGGTTGCTCTATCTTTAGCCACAGAGCTTTGATCTCACTCGCTACTTGTAATATTCAGATACATCTGCATTGCTGCTTTGGTTGTAACAACTCCACCAACAATTACAGTAGTTTTATTACTACATACAGTATTTAGTCCCAATTACATCTCGGTTCTTGCTTAAATCTTACTCATTGCAAAAAAGACATAGGTTTATAATAATGTAAACTGGGATTTGACGCTACAGTGCAAAGAAATAACAAAACACCCCCAATTAGAAAATGATAGACTAATAATAACTAATAATATTATCCTAAATTGATTGGCTGGAGCAACAAAAGCACAATTATTCAGCTGTTTCTCTTCTCGTTTTTAAGTTTTCCCACCACTCAGAGGACACAGATGGGTTTCCTTCCGAATCTGTCCCTGAGCAGAGTTCAAAGACGCACATATGGTTGCTACAAGCGTCCTATTAACCTGATCCTGTATCTGCAGCCCCTTCACTGTACTGTACTGTACTGTACGTACGCCCCACTGACTCTGACCAGGAGCAGCTGTCGTCTGAGGCTCCGCTGAACCTCACGAAGCACCACATAACAAACAACAACAACATACACATCCGTCAGCATCAGCGCTCTCTCTGTTGCCATGTCAACCTTAACCGTGGTATGTCATGTAATATGGTCGCGCACATCATACAGGCAGCACAGGTCACACACGGGTCTTATATTACACACACATGATCAATCAGGCTTTATGGCACGAAGATAATATCAGATTTATTTATTAATCTGCAGCTGTGTACATTCAAAATGTATCTATAACCTCTGATGCAACTCTTGTTGTTGTTTATGTAATGAAATATAAACCTCCCTCTGCATTTTTAGTCTTTGGATGAACACCACATGTGGATAAACTCTTAGAAACACACACTTACACTTACACAAACATGGTCACACACACACACACACCCCGCTGCCTTCAGAGAGCTTCTGCTGCGCTGCCGTGTGGAAATCAGTTGCAACTTGAGCCTTTGAAGTATTTATTAATCCTGAAAAACCATCACCTATTTCCTCTCTCGTCTTATTGGGAATTAAATTCATGAGCCTCTGTGTGTCTGTGTGTGTGTATGTGTTTAAGAGTGTGAGAGCGTGTGTGTCCGTGTGTGTGTGTGTGATAGACGAGCTTTGAGAGATCTGGTTTCAGCCATGCAGTGTTTCAGTGTTTGCACACACACTCGGAGCCTGAGCTTCCAGTCATAGTTACAGTTCTCATGCTATTAATGGAGATATATCTGTCTCCATGTGGGCGGGCTTGTTAACGGCCTGCGCTCCCATTGGCTGCCTGTCTTCTTTAGCGCTGAAGCAAGTCGTCCTATTGGTCCCTGTTGGACATCTTTTTTTTCTTCTTCTTCTTTTTTTTTTTAAACACATCACCCATAGCTAGCAACTCCCCCTCCGCTCTCCGGTTGCTAGGCAACCAGTGGTCTCTGGTTTGCCTCCAGTTTCCCCCAACCTCTCCCCCAACATAGTGTGTGTTCGTGTATGTGTATGCATATATAAGCGTATATGTGTAGGAGAAGCTGTAACAGGGAGATGAAGCTTGAAGCCTGGACATCACAGTCATGAACCCAGCTGAGCATCCTGTGTGTGTGTGTGTGTGTGTGTGTGTGTGTGTAATCTATTGAGAGCCCAGGAAAATCAATACTTATCATTCCACACACACCAAGTGAGGGATGGATGGAGGGATGAGAGAACAAGGAAAAGGAAGGTGGCTGGCTGCGCTTGAGGATTCAGGGTTAGAAAAACATCAATAATCAGGGTGAAAAATGAGCCGAGCGTTGTTGCTGTAAATGTCTACGCCTTCACACACACTGTGCACGTTACTCATGTTACATCAATGCTGTTTTATAACAAGCATTGCAAAAGCATTTGCAAAGATGGAAGGATGTTTTTTTTTTTTTTTTTACTTTTGTCTACATTTACGTCCGGTAGCGGTCGACAAATTTTTTTGCGCTGCGAGTTTGGCATCGTGTGCGTCGGCCGACATCAACTCCCAGATTTTTAATTTCTTGCACAAGCCATTTAATATGATTATAGTCATTATGCTACTCAACCAGGCTGTTTCCAGGACTTCAAAAACACTCCAGCACCAGTCCAAATTTCCTCAGCAATACTCCGCCCATTTAAAAACCCTTTGACTCGCCACTAACCGGATTCAATACAGTTTTCTGTGTATTAGATGAATCGTTTGGAAAGGGTTTATTCCCAAAGTTTCTGATGAATAATTTGTTTTGAACAAATAAGATTTAAAGTATTTATTAGCGAGCTTTTGATATGCATTTTCTTTCCCTTGGACAGAGCTGTTCTCCCCTGTTTCTATTTATTGATGAGATATCGAGTCACATAAAGAAAACTGACTCATCCGTCACCCATAACCATGAGGACATGACCTTGGATCCTACAGCACCGACCTGAGGGACCTTTAACGTGACTTTCTTTTCCCCAAAGAAACTTTTTGTCAATTTTTTAAAAGATATTTAGTCCAGAAATGACCTGAACCAGCTCTGTAATCATGGAAAAACCCCTCCGTGTGTCATTAAAACCACCAAATAGACATAAAATATCCCAGAGGACGTGACTTTGATGTTCTCAATGGTTGGTCGCTATGGCCCCGTAGTCAACCTCCAAGACGGTGATATTATGTGCCGATCAATATTACCATTCAATTGGCCCTGTAATGCATTCTGGCCCAGGCAATTTAAGTAACCTTACACCAGTGATTCTCTGATCTGGAGAGTTCGATTCAGGATTCTTCGAACTCCTATATTGCTCCATTAGCGAGACGACGCCTGCGGGGCTGCAGAGGTCTGTTGGTATCACAGAGGTCGCGGCCCTGATAGTCTACCAGGGAGGGAGAGGTGATCGGTCATATTGACACGAGCCTGGAGAAAGTAGATACAGATACAGATGCAGTATGACCTAAGAAACAAAGACGGACCAATCACGTGCAGTTGCTGAGCAGAAGAAGGTCGTCTTTTATTAGGGCCAAATCACTAACTAAGACTCAGACTATTTATTCTCTCTCTGACTGGTGTTTCTCTTTTAGCCGCTCCCTTCCTTGTGTCGTCTGGATACAGCGAGAAGGGAGCAGAGTGGAAATAAGGACAAAGTGGGAAGAGACGGGAGAGGTAATTTGAGTTCAAGTGAGAAAAGAGGGGGGGGTAAGGTAAGGAAAAGGGATAGAGGGTTAATAAAAGGGATATTTAGGTGAGTCAATTTAGATTAAACAGAGGCAGAGACACTAATGAAAGAGTTTTCACTCCGTTCCTCCTCCATCATTAAAACTATGTGCTAGCTTGAGCACAGACAGTGACTGGACTGTTGGTCCCTCGCTGGGTTTCATGCTCCACTGAGCCGACCAGCTTCTAACCTCCCCTCCAGTAGGAAACACAGAAAAGGCTTTTTGTCTCCAGTGTCCTGAATGAGAGAGGTCGTTGTTAACGTCCCCCCAATAGCTGTCACTTTCCATTTGACCCTTATTGTCGCCGCCACCGGTTTTTCTTTGAAAAAGAATATGTCATTGTGTCACAGGCGTCGTCGTCTTTTATTCTGTTGTGATTCAGTAATGAAAAGGATTTGGATCTCAGTGATACTTAGGAGATGTTTTGCTTTTGTATGTTTTATGGCTCAAATGCTACATTAAATATCTTGAAGGTGGTGAACAGTTGACATGAAGAAACAAACGTTAATGTTTGGGTAACCCTTTAATTTACAGGCTGTTACTGTAATTAAGTGATAATGCCAAGAAATAACAAGTTGTTGCGTCATAATGTCTAGAAATAACGGTCGGTTTCACAGTAATGTCGATAAATCCAACCAAGAAATAACAATAAACGAAATTCTGGCCTTTCACAAAAACTTCAAAGCATGAAAAGCATGTGTAATCTTTTGCCTTTATGAAAAATATGACATTACTATGAAATAGACTGTTATTTCTTGACATTATTTGTTATTTCTTGGCTTTTTCTTGACATTAGTATGTAAGTACTTGTTATTTCTACGTCATTTCTTGACATTATCACGTAATTAATGGTCTGTAAATGCAAGAGTTGCCAGATATTTGAATGGTCATGAGTCAGTTTGTGATTTAATGTTTGAAGTGAAGTGAGAGCAGGCTGCAGAGAGATGGCTGAGAAAAAGCATGGCTCCGTTAACCGTATGTGTGGTGGCTAATCCGTTAATCAAGCCTGTTCAGTCTGGGCTAACGGGACTGTTAACAGGATTAGTGCATTGATCGGGAAACACACAGACACACATACACACAGAAGAGAAGACACAAACACACACACAGAAGACAAAAACACAGCAGCCCAGCTAGATACTGGAGGCAAACAGCGGCCCAAATCACTTCATACCACGCTAATAAAATCAAGACCAGAGGGTAAGTGACCCTCGTTGGACACTTGAGTCATATTACCAGACAGACAGAGAGGATGTTTACATCCACTATCTTAAACCACATTATTATCAGCAATCAAAACAGAGCTCTTAATGGGATGAGTATGATTCATAGTTAGGAAAGCATGGTCAGTGAGGTTAAATAGATTCTGCTGCAGTGTTGAAATGATTCATTTTTTCTTATAAATGAACTTTTCAGTGTCTGAAATGAGATGAAAATATTTTTCAGTGTATTTTATAAAAACTTTTTCTTTCTTTTTTCATGTTGACAAGTTCAAACTTGAATGTCTCCCTGTCCTAAAAGCAGTCAGATGTTCCCCAAAAGTGTAAAAAAAAAAAAAACCTTAGTTATCCACTAATATCCAATAATTATCCATCTTTATTGGACTTTTTTTTATTAATATCAATTCATGAAAAGACCAAAACCATCATTATACAGTGAATAGAAGTGTTGTCTGTCCTGCCACAGCCTGATGGACGTTATTCCTCTGCACTTCACAGCTACATAGTCGTCCAAAAACTATTAAAAACAAATTGTTACACTTACTGTTTGGACTCAGTCCCATAAACACCACCGTGCTGCTGCTGCTGCTGCTGCTGCTGTTGTAAACACTCTTGCACTGAACTAATCTGTGGCTGAAAACAGTTACCAACAAATACCCGTCTGCTAACACTGACTCAGCTCAGCTGTTTTGGGGGAGATTAAACCCCTTTCTAAAAAATTAAACCACGCATTTTGATCCATTTTTTAAACATTTACATTTCAACAGAGACCAGTAAGCCTGGGGCTGAACGCCAGAGATGCGGTAGAGCGGTCGTCAAATATGAATCCAGTGTTAGTTTTGTTCTTTTTCTGCACAGATGTACAGTAGAGACGAGCTTCATGTCCGTTCAGCGGCTCCTGCTTTATTTGCAGTAGTTGGTGTGTGAGTGCTGTTGACACCAAACGTACAAGCGCTGCTGTCTTATCAAGGTTACATCATCGGAGCTGAGCAGAGTGGAGCTTCGATGAAGGTGTCGTTAGTAGATGGAAAACGGAGGGAAGGGGTTACAGAGGAGTGTGTGCTGTGGTAGCTCGACAGCATACGCACGCACACTGTTGTCAGTGTATATACCGCTGCTATGAATATCATTTAAATGCAAATTACTGAACCACAATGCTGCAGTCAAGCATCACAGAGTGGAAATGTGTGAGTGTGTTTTAGCAATAATGGTCAGGTTGCATTCAAATCCTCATCCGCTCAAGGGAAAAAACAAAATAATCCTCATCCTCCAGACTCCTGAACAGCTGGTAATGCTGAACGTCACTGTAAATGTAAATGTATAGATCTGTGTGTATGACATGTGTCGTACCCATACACTGTTTGATTTATTTTTAATTTTTTTGTTTTTTGGATGAGTGTATGTGTGGGTGACTGCTGCTGCTGCTGCTGCGGCTCTGTGTTGCCATGGAGATGGTTGAACTTCAGGCTGAGGTTGAGGCTTCTACTGTACTTGAAGTAGATGCTGTTGCATAAGGCAAAGTGTTACACACAGACACACAGTTACACACCGTGCAGAGCGATCACTGTGCACTTTTCTGGACTTTATGTCTTTGTGTGTGATGATGATGATGATGATGATGATGATGATGATGATGATGATGATGATGATGATGATGATGATGATGATGATGATGATGATGATGATGAAATCGTGGTGTTGTCAGGACACTGGTGTCACCTCTTCCTGCCCCTCAGGAGACTGAATATTTCATAACTTTTTCTACACAACCCCCCCTAAAAAAATCCAGGTCATGAAAGAAAGGTCTCTTGTTTACGCTTTAATCAGTTTTTTTATGTAATTGTACAGTAATTTTATTTTTGCAAGGTTCTCAAACAGTTCCACTTTTTGTTTGTTACAGAGGAACCTTTATATTTTGTATTTATTTTCAAGGAAATCCTCAAAGTGAAGCTGGAGCAGCAGATCACTTCCTCGTTTGCTGCTACTGACGCTTGAAACGTGACATAGTCAGAAGCTCAGAGTGAGACATCATGGACCGAAGTCAGAGAGTCTCCTCTAGAGGAGAGAGACAGAGCGGCGGCGGTAGCGCTCACACTGTAAAGACGGTGTGTGCCAAGGAGAAAGTCAGAGATGTGGAGGCTGTGGAAACCAGAGAGAAGCAGGAGAGCAAAGATGAGTGAGTAGAGATTGGTGGAGGGAGCGCGGGGTGGCCATAATACGCCAATTAGTTCCACTACCCGCTAGTCCCAGCTCTGCTCTCCGTTTCCCTTTGATCCGTCTAATTTTAACAATTAAATACACTGTTTCCATGCAGAGAGGAACAGTGTAGGATGTAGTTTAGTTTAACCCAATAGTGGCCACAGCCTTTTTTCCTTATTTACTGTATAACTGGTGTTGGGAAGATTGGTTTGGAAATGTAGTTACAATTACAAGTTGCCTTGTTGAAATTATAATAGTAGTGCACCGTAACTATTTCAGTTACTTTCTCAAAGTAATGTAACTGGCACATGACCAGAAAGAGCCAGAAGCGTCGGTATCCAACTTGCGGTTTTTGAAGGAGGATGTTGACATGAAAAAACGATTTGATAAATCTGAGCTTTTGCAGAGATATTTTCAAATGTAACTAAAATTGCAATCATGGAAATTTCCAAAAGCAACTGTGATTTAATTACACATTTCCCCCCCATTACTGATTCCAATTAGGCTATGTAAATTTTGTAATTAAACTAGTATCGCTGTTACATGTAGGCTCATTACTCCCCAACACTAGCTCCGTTTGCATGTGTTTTCCTCAATCTGATTGAAAACAATCGGATTAAATGAATTTTATTTTTGATACGTGCTTCTGCTTTCACGTCTGTATCTCCAAACCAGAAACGTCTTGAACAACACTGGAAAAAGTCGTTAGATTGTTGCTAGTAGCTTTTGACAAAGCCAGATTGGCGACTTTTTCCTATTTTCCTATTTCCCGTGAACGTCAACACGTGACTCCTACGTACTAGGACGCGCATGTGCAGAATGAATAATCCACTATTATACACACATTCAACTGTTTATATATGGCATCAAGCTGATTATCAATAGGCTAAGGTGTTTACATGAGACATTTTGAATCTGATTGACCTATTAATCTGATTATAAATAGGATTTTTGGATCCACTACTGTTTATAACAGGTGTCGGATTTTTAGGAAACCTACAAAACAAGAGGAAGTGTTTGACATTTTTCAGCTTCCCTCATACATTATAGCCGAGTTGTTTACATAAAATTTGCATACATACTCGCTGCGTGACACATGGCTATGGTTTATTGATGTTCTGTTTGTGTATGTATGTAGGTTTTTATCTACACACACATAAAACCAAAGTGTGCTGTGTGCGTACGCTGCTGCTGCTGTTGTCGTCGCTACAGTAGTTTGTATTTTTCTGTTTCTCTAGCAGATGTAGGGCAGTAATTGGTGCAGTAGATGATGATGAAGTGTGTGTTTGTGTGTGTGAGTTGCGCTGACTCGAAGCAAGACTGTTGGGAGAAGCATTAGAGTCGCAGCGAGGACCTCACATCGAGGCTAATTACCACCTTTTGGCCTGAAGACACACACATCCACACGCACGCTCTCTCTCTCTCACGCTCATACCTCTATAAAACCAGGCAGCAGTTTGTTGTGTAAGTGACGTATGGCCGACAGAAGGTGCAGCACCGCATCCCCGCTGCCTGCAGACAGCTGCCATGTCCCAGCTCGTCTCTGCAGAGCGGCACCGGTGGCTGGCAGCGGTGGGCGGACGCCTGGTGACCAGAGAGAAAGAGAGAGAGAGAGTGAGAGTGAATGCTTTCACTGGTGTCCAAGTGTGTGTGTATGTGTGTTTTTGTCTGTGTTTGCACCTCTGTAATGAGCTCCTGGGGAAAAATCAATAGACTGTTACAAATTTGCCACAATCTCATTTTGTTGAATTTGCATTTCATGGCTTTCGTTTGAGGGGTAAAAAGCTAGAAAACCAAAAAAAAAGAAGAAAAAAAACCTCCTGGTAAACTCTCCTCTCTCAGTAACAATGTTTTATCAAATAATTACCTTGGCAAAAAAAACTGAAAACAGTGCAGGATTCGGTTTATTGTTGGGATTTAGGATTTTTATGACTCCCAGAGTTGTTTCATAGACATAGTTTGACATTTAAGCATCTTGATGAGAGTTGGATGACATCTCACGTCCGTACACAACCCGACCTCCAAGCCTCCAGACTGTCTCTCTCCTTCTGACCGGAGCTTGACCTGTATTTATCTACATTAAACAAATGAAGTGTGTACTAAATCACAGTGTTAGAGGTGGATCTCTGAAGTGTGGAGCCACAGACTAGACAATGTTTTCCTCCTTACATCTGGCCTCAGGCAAAGTTTGCATAAAGACATGAGCGTGCGATGACTCATTGTCATCTAACTCCCAACAATAAAGGCAGTAAAGCATATTCCTCTGTAACACACTGTAGTAATGAGACCTGACCCCTTCAGTGCTGAGCAGCTGGAAAATGTTCTGACTCTGCAGTATCGTATTTACTGTTTTTAGTCTCAAATCTCACAGCAAATCAAAACAAAGTCCTGATTCTTAAATCTTAACTTTGATAAACCCAAATTCTGATTAATCTTCATTTCATAGTAGCTTCAGTGTGTCAGGCGTGCTGTTCACTATATGGTCGTGTTCATGTAATCAACTAACCAACCCGCAGCTTTGAACACAGTCGTCGGTTATGTAATAATAACAATAATGTCATAATGTATGCAAGTGCTCGGGGGCTTTTTACCTCATTATGCGCTCATTAGAAGTTCCCAGAGTGCACTGCAGTGGCTCTCTGGTGTTTTTCCCTGTGAAACTGCCGTCTGGATAGCAGATTATCCTCCATTTAAGGCAGCGCATGATGATGATGATGACGATGATGATGATGATGATGATGATGATGATGATGATGATGATGATGATGATGATGATGATGATGATGATGATGATGATGATGATGATAATCTGTTACCTTTATGCAGTTTTTTTCTTGCAGATGTAATCTTGTCATTATCCCGTCTGAAAGTCTTTGAACTCTTAACTCGCTATAGAAGCTGTTTTAAATTATGCAAATGAGAGTGAGTCGTCATTTTTCCCAGCTTTTGTCCAAAGTGTTTCTTGTGTTCTTGCCGAGAGCACAAAAAAAGCAGCATCTTAACTCACTCATGTTTGGATTTAATGACGGTAACTTGTTGTAGTCTTTAACAATGTTACATTTAAACTCACATAAAACAGAGAACTGCAGGAAAATCTTCATGTTAAGTCACTTCAGTGCAGATCGACCAGTCTTTGACTCGTTGTTTAAATGTCATGTCTTTTTTTATCTGTTTCTTCATTCAGGTTTTGAAGATCAGTCTGATCGGACACAGAAAACGGATCTTGGCCTCGTTGGGAGACCGGCTACACGAAGACACCCCACAGAAACCTCCGCGGGCCATCTCCCTCAGGGTGAGTCGCGACATCATGACCCCCGAGCGAAACATCTATAAACCAACGTGGATTCAAATTATTATGGACTCATCAGCAGAGAGAAGCTAGAGTCTCTCCCCAGATGGCTGTGTGAGTTTCTCTGAGGGGAAACGCAGCCTCCCCACTGCTGCTGTTACCACCCAACTGATTACCCAAATCTCTCAGACAGGCACAAAATGGCCGACCCACTGCAGTTTCCTCCCTGCCGGCTTGTCCTGGATACTAATCACAAGGAACTGGCTTTCCCTCTCCCAGTGGGGCTACGCTCTAATGTCCCTATAATAGTCTCATGGTCTTTGTGCTGTTGAGCCAAGGGAGGAACGGACGTGTGTGTATGTGTGTCTCCAGGTCCTAACAGCCAAAAAACTGTCCACTGTGTCTCAACGTGTCCACCTGAGACGTGCAGTTCTGTACTGAGCTTCAAAATAAGCAAAGAATCTCTCGTTTCTAGTTGGAGCAAGTGATATAACATTGATAAAGCTGTACATTTTCACTTTTCACGGTTTTTTCATCGATTGGATGTCGTGATTAAATGTTTAATCGATAAAAAGAAAAAAAACTTTCAAAACTTCAACTTTATTCTTTATTTGGATCCCCATTAGCTGCCACTGAGGTGGTAGCTACTCTTCCTGGGGTCTGCATACTTCAAAGTATTACAAAAACATGACGTATCACATACAGTATAATAGATGATCAGTCATCTGATCCAACAAGTCAAATTACAAACATTTCCATAACAAACTTCACTAAAAAACATTCATTAATATCTCAGTCCCTTATAGTAAGTGCAGTTGCTCATTTAATTCAATTTATTAACATAATCTCTCTCACTTATCATTCTAGACCTGACTAAGTGGCTTCAGCCATAACTTCATTCTCTTTCCGTCGCCGTCACGTCACTGAAGCTTCTTACTGTAGGTCTGACTGGCAACAACAGGGCGAGGCGATGTGTTAAAGCATCTTCCTCGCCGACGTGTGAGCAGAGCGGCCGTGTTTACACAGTGATACAGTACAAACGTCAGACAGCCGAGTGCGTTAGAACAAACGGTTGAATGAACAGACTGCGCCTCAGGACGAGAGCTGAGAGTTTAAAGTTTTTAATGCTTCAGCTTCCACAGTTTTGGGGGAAAAAATTAAGGAAAAACCAGCGCTCTCTTCACATGTCGGCGAATAATCTCTCCAGAGAAATAATTGACCTTCTCCTATATAAGACCATTACACCATTAAAACACATGAAAGTCCTGATTCCTTTGGGGATTTTTGAGTCTCCGCTCGGCTTGAAAAACCTGTTAAATGAACAACTTTTTCCACTTTAAGGATCTAGTTGATGCTTCTTTGCCTTAAAGTGACTTAACACCGAGCAGGCGAGGCTGCAGCAGCGCTGTGCACAGACACACTCAACCTGCTGAGACCTTCTGCTTACGCCACCGCGTCTTCGCCTCCGATTTCACAAAAGCAATTTTAGACACTCGTACACAGCAGCGTTGCAGTGCCGGCTGAAAAATAAAATGTGACAGTGCACAGTGAATGCAATTGCCCTACTTATTGTACTTGCAGCAGTGACACAGCACATTATGAAATGATGAATGAACCCTCTCTCTCTCTGTCGTTTCCTTCTCTTCCGCCCCCTCCAATCTCGCCACCCACCCTCCCTCCCACCCTCGCTGCTTCCAGGAGCCAGGCGGGAACCACACTCCTCCCCAGCTCAGCCCGTCGGTGGGCCAGGCAGCGTACACGGCGGGGGTCCCGGGCGGATCTCTGGACGTGCAGCACCTCATCATGCAGGCGGACGCCCGGCGCAGGCAGCGCAGCAATGACAACTACTTCGAGGACGTGCCGCGATCCAAGCTGGAACGACAGATGGCTCAAGTCAGCATGGTGAGGAAGGAAGAGAGAGGGGATGGAGGGAGGGATGAATGGAGGGAGGGGAGGGGGAGATATGGAGAGACGCAAGGGGAGTATTGTGAATGGTCAGGAGTCAGGAGATACTGTGTTTATATATTTTTTACTGTTAAAACATCTAATAGAAAATAAAAGTAGAAGAGAAAACAATCAATAAAGCGCAGCTTTTCCCTCAGTACCACAATAAGAAGCTCCATTACATCCAAAAACTCTTAAACACACACTGGGTGAAATATTGCTTCATTACAATGAACATGAGCGCTGTATTTTATTTTCAGTAACTGCACATACACCAACTGGTGCAGAAAATGTATAAATCAGTCCTGCTGTTTTAGGAAATTACACCATATATAATATATAATATACTGTATATTTGAGCCATTTCAACAATAATAGAAACACCATGACCTGCTACGACTAAAGTAACAAACTTTGCATGTGTCTGTATCAAATCAGAGTTTAATAACAATCCTTCAAGTGCAAATTCCAATGTACACCATGGACGTCTAGATCATCATCCTACATTATTACAAGTCGCACAATGTGTTTTCATATTGTGGTTTCCTCCGGCTCGCTCATTATTACACAATCTGCAGATTTTAGTAACACTTCAAAGCTGCACCCTGTAATTTATGGTTTTTTAGGCAGTATCATATTTCTTATCAGGGCAGTGCAGTGTAATTTAATAATAAATTAAAAACCTCAGTGATTAAATCCTCATCTCTAATAGATACAAAATGCCAACAAAAAGCGTTTCATCTGCCTGTTTGTTTATTGAAAATCCAGCATTTATAACCTGCTGCTGGAAGACAATCTGACACCAGTGTCTCTGCTCTTTGGAGCTCAAATATATTTACTAAATAAGATGAAAGGACTTTAAATGCCTGAAACATTGTGCTATAAAATGATAAAATATGCAAACCAGACTTCAGGGGGTGAAGTGCAACAGTTTTTACAAATGGAATAAGGTATAATACTACTACTTTAGGAAATTAATGTTTATCTCAGTTCTGTGTCTAATGTCGTCGTAGGAAAACAGTGTTTCAAACTTCTTAATCAAAAGATCTGACACTTCACAGCTCCGAGTAAATAAGACGCACATTTACAAATACGTCTCAACTTCACAGCCAATTTTTATTCTCGTCAAAATGCAAAATTAGAACTTTGACTTCCAATCAGCGACGGCGCAGTGACTCAGACTCGCACACATGTGAGGCAGCAGCTGTGTTTTCATTCACTATGATTAGAGGTTTTTTTGTGTGTCTGTGAATCATAGAGCTTATCCAGCATAGATTATCACACACTTATGGTTAATATGCTGAACCTCTGAAGTGTTAGTGGTGCGTGTGTCAGGCACAGTGTTTCCCTCTGGTTTCCATCTTCACCAGAATAAAAGAAGAAGTGTCAGAGGACAGAGGGGAGATATTTTCTCTCTGCTTCGTTTCCTCTCTCCTCAGAGTGCCACCACATTTCTATGATTGGTTACCTCACAAATGTTTCTTAACCTTCACCTTCTGTTCACTCCTGGTTTTGTTTTGTTTTTGCCCTCCAGAAAGCAAAAGTAAAAAAAACAAAAACAAATTGCAGATTTCCAGCTGAGCCGCTCAGTGGGGTCAGAGTGTGTTTGGGAAAAACCAGTGTAATATTGTTAAGCCAGTGGAGTTTAGTGTGATTTGGCTGTAGCCTGCGGCCGAGGGCTTATCCTCAAGCTGTTTATCCAACTTGTGCATACAACTGTAACACCTCACCTCCAACTTTCTGATTTTGGTCGGGCGGGGATTATACACACAAGCAATCAGATATGGACAGACTCATAAACATGCAGCATGGCACAGGATGTGAGTGTAGCACGACCTCATGAACAAATCATCTGGTTTCATTCAGCAAAGAATGAAAGAAAGAGCGTATGAAACAAGATGGACTGTTAATCCACGGCCATCTGAGAAGTATACAGATAGGATTTAGGTATTTCCTTTGTTTAAAAAGTGAAAGCTCACAGGGTGAATAAGCATCAAGCAGCAACGGAGCTAAAGTAAGGGAGCATTCACAAGCCAAGCATAATTCATTCAAGTTTAATTTCCTCTTGGATGTTCTTCTCCGAAGCGAAGGCGTGTTCGTGTTCATGTTCGGTGCACGGAGCTGTTACATTATGAACTCCAACTCTGGCCAACCAGCTGTGTCAACATGAGATATACACAGTACAAGCCTTGATCTCATGTCCCGTCTTGTCTAATCTTGTGTGATCCACTTTTGTATCCTCCTGACATGCGATTGATTTGGTTTTTTGTCGTTTTCCAGGCCGGCGAGTGGTGCGAGCCGATCACGTTGCGTCCACCGAATGAGGCCACTTCGTCCACTCCGGTGCAGTACTGGCAGCATCATCCTGAGAAGCTCATCTTTCAGTCCTGTGATTACGAAGCCTACGTGAGTCCTGCTCGTCCTCGTTTCTAAAAAAACATGTGTGTGTGTTTATGTCTGTTCCCACTTCATTACGCTCCAGCGGTTAATTGATCATCACAGTAGCGACCATCATGTTCTGCTGAGTGGTTTTGTCAAGGTGATAACATGAAGGATCAATGATCCTCAGCTTCACCTCTCAGTCAATAACTGCGCCTCAGATATTTTCCCTCTTACATAAAAGAACATTATATATCCACGACGTTACCACGGATACAGCCTTGCAGCTTTGATTGGCTACATGCTTGGCGGCCAGACTGAACTAGGAAACAGGTAAAAAAACACTGCGGAAAAAAGCAATTTGAGTTGCCATTGGCTCTCTAGACACACGGAGGAATGTAATTGGTGTCTGAGAAATGCTCACTCTGGTTTTGAGGCACTTTGATGAAGACGTGGATCAGGTATGAGGCAGATTATTAAGTAAGAGAGAGTAGGAGGAGGAGGAGGAGGAGGGAGAGAAAGAGATTGAAAATTCAAGTTTGAACAAATAGAACGGAGAGATGAAGAAATTCACCGTGATGTCGAAATCAAATATGAATGAAAACAAGAAAAGATGAGATAGAGGCAGTGAATAAGAGATAAATATCCCAGGAGCACACCGTCTTCCCCTCTTCACTCTGCTTAGAAGATTGATCTCAGCAGCGTGGACCACTAGGCTCCTGACAGATGTGCGTTTCAGGTAGAAAAAAAAAATCTGTAGGTGCTTTTCACAGAGCCGTTTATGACAACAACACATCTCTAACGCTCACTAGTGTCCCAGGACAACGAGCTCCAGAAAGTGAGATAAATGAGCGGGAGCCACAACAGAGGAGGAGGCAGAGCGCTCAGTGTGAATATTGGCAAGCTAAAGGGGAGATGGTGAGTGAATAAGAATAAATGAGATGGATAAGTCACTGATGAGAGGAAGAGAGAGTAAAGAGAGGAGTGTATTGTGTTTGTGTTAATGGGGGTGGGGGGTAAAGGAGGGGAGGGGAAGGGGGGTAATAAGCCAAAAGGACAGAGTATAATGGATGTATACCAGTGCTGTTCTCATTTTCATCTCTGGCTCCAAATAAACAAAAGCCTCCCCTCCTCCTCCTCCTCCTCTTCCTCCTCCTCCTCCTCCCCTTTCAGCAGATGACACCCTAACTTTATTATGTCAGTTTTACAACTACAGCTTGAAAATATTAGCTCAAGTTATTACAAATCCGTCTCCAGTAAAAAGCCCTGCAGTCATTCGAACATCATTACCACACTCACAGCATCATCAACAGCCAGCGTCATCTCAGCATCAGGGTAATCTAGAGGCTTCTGTGGGCACAGCATACAAATATTCAGGTTTATTCCTTTGCGACTCATGCAGATTATGTGTTTTCCAAACTATAAAAAATAAATGTTCAGTCCATTTACAACATGGCTCCATTCAGAGTTTGTGCTTTTAGTCTCCATTCAGCATAAATAGTCACATATCTTAACTTTCTGCAATACAAATAGGAGTAATTAAAGTATTTTAATCAGAAAGGATGATGCTCTGCTGCAGTTTCTATGGTAACAGGCAGTAACCCTGCCATAATAGTCATTTAACATTGTTAGCTTGAATCAAGACTAAAGTATTAACATGCCCAGACGACCTCCTCTCTGATCCACCACCGACCAGACGCTATAACCAAGTCACTATGCGCACTACATAAAAACTAATTCATCACGCAGAGCAGTTTGCTGCCGTAATCAAATGTTCCACTAATCAAATACAAGATAAATCCTGTAAGGTCAATGTGTTTAATTCTGTGATTCTTAAATTTTTGGGAGTCGTTTGCTTTGGAGTCACACAAACAAGGTAAAACACGCTGTAAATATTTCTCTTCTAATTCACTAAAAGCCTTGTTAGGGTCCCACTTAAGGGAATAAGGCCCCGTTCCATAAGCTGGAAGGTCACGGCGAGGTGGTGAATGTCACACCCATTAAGTGCTCTAATGTCGACATAAACATCGTCCCTGTAAAACACCGTCGCCATTAGTGGCTTCGTTATTAAATCAGATGGGTACGTGTGCTGAATGTCTGACCGCAGAAGTCGCGTCCAGATGGAATAATCTGACAGACTCTGGTGTCCGTGTCCCACCAGGAGCCTCTCAAGGTTGATGTAATTACTCCTGTGTCTGTGTCCATTTAATGACGCCCTGTGTCAGAGCAGCTGAATGTTAACATGGTTTTTTAGTCATTACTCGCAGTATCAGATGTAATAGATATAATATTTATCACAGGGAGGGAGGGAAGTACTGTAAAGTGGACTCCATGTTTATTTTTGGAAACATATTGGAGTGAATAGAAAATGGGTGTCATCGTCTTCTTCGGGTGTTTGTACCGTGTTGTCGTTTGCACATACAAAGTAGTTGGCAGTATCGGTAGGTCTGTTGTGTTGTGTTGTGTTGTGCATGTCATTTACATACTCTCATACCCCAATCTGCCAACACCAGACACACACACACACACAACAATGCTGGCAGTTTCCACACCTTTTATGCTTTTCCAGCTTTTTTCCGACTTATAAATATGTTAAAAATGTTGGATACTTGCTTCAGAGGACGTGGAAGTGCCGTATCATGCAGTAGGCGTGTGTTGATGTAATCCCCGGGGGCAGTTTCAGGAGCTCTGAGCTGCTGCAAACGCTGGAGTTGGGAGAGTTTTTTCTAAAGTCTCAGTTTCTGTAACGTCACAACTTCGGTGGAAGTCCTTATATGGCAACTTACACTGACAGCTTGTATGCGATAAGTATGGACTTTTTTATCGATCGAAACTTTCAATAGTGCTCAATTGGGGTCCAACATCACATAAAATTAGTATAATAGGTCTTATACTTGTTAAAGAATTAAGAAGCCAGAGACCACGACCATCGATTTTTTTCCTTCATTTTGTTAAAAAAACTAAACAAAAAACAAAACAAAACGTTGCTTCGTGTAGTGAAGTTGTTGCAACTCAGTGTTCCTGTTTACGTTGGAACCGAGATGATCACGATTGGCTCTTTTCTGGCAGCTGCTCAGGTTGCGTCAGAGGATATTTACATGGAGTTGAGCCTTTCTCAGTCTTCTCCTCTGGTGCATCTCAGAGCTGTTAGGAGGCTGTGGAGGCTGCAGAGCTGCATCTCATTCACAACGAGTTATAACAACCGTCTCTGTCCTGGTTTTTTTGAATCCATGTGTGACAACGTTGAAGGGCTCCCACTTCATGTCCTCCTCATCATTGTTGGTGAGCTCTTCATCGCTGCCAGCTGCAACAACAGGGCTGGTGTTGTTTTTTTACTTTGTGGGTATGTGTAACTGTCATGACAACAAATGTGGTCCTGAAAACACAGACTGTCGCAGGAACAACGACAGATAATAAAATGAAAGATTGGAGAAGTGTCAGAGCCTCCACGAGTGTGCCGTTGAGACAGGACTGATTCCGATTCAAATCGAACGTTTTTTGAAAGATCTAATGCGCTGTTTACATTTTGTTGTGTCCATTCACTGCTGAAATGTTCACATTGATCACAGTACCTGAATTATCACTCAGGACTGCACTATTTACTTCTGTAGTGGGTCATGTTAAATAAATGTGCATTAATGTTACTGCGTCTGGGTCAACTTCCCGTCTTACGTTAGTGACAATCTCCTTTGTAACCAAGCAAAATACCTCTAAGTGAATCGATATCGAATCGGGTTTGATATCAAATTGAAAGTGGATAGATTCTGTAAATCAGTATTGATACCCAGCCCGAGTTGAAGTGGGTTCACGGCGGCTGTGGGGCGGCTGTGGCTCAGGAGGTAGAGTGGGTCGTCCACTAACCAGAAGGTCAAAGTGTCCAAACAAAGTGTAACAAGTCACAACTCAGCTGTCCGAGCTTGTCGACTGCTCAAACGCCTCTGGTTTTTTACCAAACTTTGGGTTCTCCGCTGTAACTCCAGATTCGTGGTCAGACCTGCTGCTGCAGCGTCAGGCAGAGATCAGGAGGTTTAATACAGATGAAATGTTTCGTACACACACTGTCAAACATCTACGCTCCCTGCGTATTGACTGAACCTGTTTCTTTGTGTCTCGTCCTCAGTACCTGGGCTCCATGCTGGTGAAGGAGCTGAGAGGAACGGAGTCCACACAAGATGCTTGTGCCAAAATGAGGGTAAAGCAAAAAAAAAAAACAGCCTTAAACACAAACTTCACTTCTTCCTCTTCATGATCGTCACTTCTGTTCATAACTTTGTAACAACCTGGGTCTTTGTAGCTTCAGCTCCACGATTTTAATGACAGGTTTGCTGCTGAAATTTGGGATGTTGTCAAAAAAGAGGTTTATCAGGATTATTTTCCACAGATCAAACTCCAGCTGCTGTTCAATGACTCACCACACTGCTTGTAGCTTCACTGTGTTCAAAAACAAAACCTTAGTGGACCTTTAAATCTGTGAGCGCCTCACAGCCTGGGTGCCCTCACACGCACTAGAACTTAAATAAATTGAACATATCATGACTGTGGATTAAGTTGTACTGGGGGATTTATTTCTAATCTCCATACCTGAGTGGCTTGATACCCCACAATCCCACTTTTGCCTTAAATCACCATATCTCTCTTTCTCGCTTTGCACCGTTCCACTGTTCACTCTCCTCTGGCATTATCTCTCTTTCTCTCTCGCTCCTGATGTCTTTTCTTCCTGCTTCCTTCTTCATTTTCTCCATATTTTGCTTGAACATTGACTCTCTCTCTCTCTTCTCTTTCTCCTCTGGCCCTCAGTTCATCTCTCTCATTTTAATCCTGAGCTGCTGCTGCAGTGTGAAGACAAATTGTAATATTCATGAGCAGAGCTTTCTGTTCCTCTCCCCCTCCTCCCTCTCTTTTCCTCTGTCTTCATATTTATGTTTCCACATCAGAGGGCGTTTTTCTGTATTTCACGTCCCTCTGTCCTCGGTCTGACACACCTTAGCTGTGCATCAAGGTTGTAATTAAGTGCAATGAGAAGCACATCATATCATTCTGCTTTTTATTTCCCTGTGAACGTGTCTTCCGCCTTCACCTGTTTGCCCCTGTTCCCAGCATCCCTCCTTTCATCTCTCCCTCCATCCCTCCGCTGTGGAGGTAGATGTGGATGTTTAAATCCCAACTTCACAGCCTCCAGCTGCCAGCGAAGCCCGGCAACACCGGCTTTGTCAGCTTTTCAGAACTACCTGATCCTGACAGGGCCGAACTGCGGCAGCAACAACACACCGCGGAGCAGGGAGGAAAAGAAAAGAACAAAAGAAATGACACAGATAAGAGAAGGATAGCAGTGAGTGGAGTCGACAGGGGGAGAAAGAAAGGACGGCGTGTGATGGAAATATGGATAGAGAGAGAGAGAGAAGGAGATGACAGGCGAGGAAGTGGGAAAGAGGCTCATCTCACATCTATTTCTTTGAATATATTAAAGCTTTTGACAGGTAGAGTGACAGATAGGAGGGTGACGCCGACGTCGCTGTAAATCACACGAGTCTCGGCGGCACCTCGCTGCTGCATAATGAGTTCAGATATAGGTAATTGAACCACATTAAAGTGCCAGTACACAATTAAAAGGAATGAATGGAGATATACTGTAGGCTGCAGGCCTGACATGGTTTATGAGCTGACAGACTTATCGGATTTACAGCCTCGAATTTGATTGGATTTAGAAATTTAATCCAGAAGCAGTTGTTTTTTTATTTTATTTATGAGGCAGCAAACAACCTCTGACCTTTGAGGATGATTTGAATTTACTTTGGTAATTAAGTTAATGTTCAATTAGCTTGTTTACCTCACACTTGTATTATTCATTCAAGCAGAGTGTTTTTCCTCACATGCTTCCTGACCTGAGGCAGCTCCACAGACATGGATTACGTCTTGTAGAAAACTAAAAGGTTATTAAATTCACGGATATCTCGGCCAACTGAATCTCATTAATCTGGGACTAATTTGAATTTTCACACAGTCAGGTCTTCAATGTTCAGTACTGTCACAGAGTCCTGTTTTTTCTCACCGCTGCCTCTTTCTCTCCTCTTTGTCTCCATCTCTCTTTTTTTGTGCACTCCAAGAAGTCGACAGAACAGATGAAGAAGGTGCCGACTATCGTACTGTCTGTGTCCTACAAAGGAGTGAAGTTCATCGACGCCACCAATAAGGTAACACTCATGGCCTCGCTCCGTGTGACGCCTGCTAAATAACACATTTAAAGGTCAGGCTTTTTGAACATGAGCATCAGTGACATTCAGAGGTGTCAGGTCTGGCGGGTGTCGCAGCACTGATGCCTGTCTGCTTCCTCTGTGGCGCCGGCCGCTTTAAAACTATACGGTGTAAGAATTAATAAGGTGTGAACAAAAGGACAACACAAGCAGGCAATCGTCTGTATGGGATAGATACGTTTAAATGTGATGGAAAATCAATAGGATCCTACTGCGAGTCCACTAAACCCTTACTGCAGTGTTTAAAAAGCACATAAACAACTTTTATGGTTTTATTGTTTAAAAAAAAACAATTACACAGTTTATTATCACTTCATTCCTCCTCTATGGAGACTGGCATCTGTGTGATGAGTGTCCAGTGTGTTTATCATCATTTATAAAACACTACATCTCCATCATTAACACAATATAAAAACGATGAAGTGTGACTAAAAAGGCATTTTATTGATTGTGTTATGTAGTGAGGATCTGCCACCGATCAACAAACTGATCCCCTGTAGTTATTATGTTTGATTTGTAAGACGTTGGAGTTATTGTATGATTATGTCGACAGGAAGCAGGACAGCTGTTACTGTGTATCAGGAAAATGTTCCTAGTATTTTCTTCATTTAGCTCGAAGCAACTCATGTTTTCCCGATGTGAGACTTCACTAAAACTTTCTTTGGGAGCTTTGATGTTTTATAATTCAGAGCAACTGAGATGTTCTTTAATTAACACAACACAAAGTCTGAGTGATGTTACCACAGGACAAATTCCAACCCAGTGACTCCAGAAAACCGTCAAAGTGAAATGGTGCCACACTGATTATGGCTTTGCCATGTGTGAAATGAGATGAAGAATAAATCAGATTTGTTTTCCTGCAAAGTGGATCAATGGAGATAATCAACACTCTCTCATCTGTCTTTTCCAGTTTTTCTCCGTCTTCATTTTCTCTCTCTCTTTCTGTGTTTCTGCAGAACATCATAGCGGAGCATGAGATCCGTAACATCTCATGTGCGGCTCAGGATCCTGAAGATCTGTCTACGTTTGCTTACATCACCAAAGACCTCAAGTCCAGTCACCACTACTGCCATGTTTTCACTGCGTTTGACGTGGTCAGTACTGACACTGAAGCTCTATATATAATTATATATTATATAATCACTGACCTTTTGCTTGTTCTTGTGCATTTTCTCAATCGTCTTTACTGCACCTCCTCTTGTCAGAACCTGGCGTATGAGATCATCCTAACACTGGGCCAGGCCTTCGAGGTGGCCTACCAACTGGCTCTGCAGGCCAGAAAGAGCGGCCACGGCTCGTCCACGCTGCCCGAGAGCTTCGACAGCAAGCCCAGCAAACCTGTCCCCAAACCTCGCGTCAACATCCGCAAATCTGTAAGCACCGTCACCGCCACCGCCGTCCCACAGCCACCCTACTACTGTTGAAAGAAAATCCATCCTGACTTGAAATTCACATCAGCAACCAGGTGTTTTGTGACGGCTTTTAAAAGCTCATCTCGCAGAAAAGATGATATCATTTCTTTGAACTGGATATCTGGTAGTTTGATGATTATCTTTGATGCTCTAAAAGTAATTTAATTTGGTAGAGAAGGAGAAGAATATTTGTCTTTGTGATGGATTTTCACCTCGTGTCACTACTCAACTCTAAACTCTTCAACACAACTCTAACTTTCCCTCTATCTGCTTCTAACCATCATCCCATCTGCACTGGAATCTCTCCACGACTTTCATCCCTCTGCTCCACCATCTCTCATCCCGGCTCATTTACATTATTTTCAACTTTATCTAACCAGGATTTTTTACTGGAAGGCTCTCGTGTGTTTTATGTGCCTGTGAGTCTCGGCTGTGGCAGAGGTGTAGGTGGATCCTCTTCTCTGTTAAACGTCCTCTTGGTCCTGCTTGTCCCCACAGTCTCTTACACACTAGGCTGATTGATGAGGCCTGTTTGCATAAGGCTCCGGGGAGGCGATGCTCGGCCCGACACACTCTGCATTTGTCTTTAAGAAGATAAAGATTCCTTATGTGCAAGACTCCTGCGCACTGCAGTCTGGTCCGGAAAATCAATTTCACTGTCGTTTCAGTCCATCAGACCCTCATCAAAAATACAACAGTGTATCAGTGTCTCCGGGTTTGGTTTGGTTTGGTTATGTGTCTGAGCAAAAACCCAAACTGCAATGGGCGTTTATGGTGATTTCAGTGTATTTGTTGTTGGTTTATTAGCAGAGCTTCGTCAATTATTCGATTTTCCCCGTTGCATGTAAACTTGGACAAGGACCGAGGTCCGATGAGACGCTCAAATCAAGCTTCGAGCATGTAAACGTACTGAGTGTCAGCAGTCTCTGTGACTTAAGTTGAGCTTTGACTTGAGTTTGTAGAAATCTGAACATATTTCTTAACTTATTATTCAGCAGCAGGTTGTTCCATGATCTCACTGACGACGGGGTCAATAATGGCGCTTGCTGCCTGTAACAGTTGTCTCCTTTCAGTTGGTAGCGATGAAGTATCACCATATCAGATATCAGCTACTTGTGTCCCACCTTCTATATTGGATTTGTTTGTAAATGTGCAGACATGTGTGGACTTTCTTCACGCCTCCTCCTCCTCCTCCATTACAGCGTCACCAAGTCTATCTGTAAACCTGTCAACCTCCTATTAACCCCCGACAGCTTTAAAATAGTCCCGCTAACCCACTCCGCACTTCTCTCCTCTGCTGACACGCATCGGCTGGCACAGACGCAGCGGCGGTAGCGCATGTGTCTAAAAGGACCTGGTGTAGAGTTACAGCGCCTGCTAGTATCAGAGCGGCAGCACCAGATTTAAACCTGTTTTTACATACTGTGAGTCATGGGAGGAAGACATGGTGATGGAGGAATGGGCTGGCTCACTAAAGTTAGAGCAAGACGTGAGACAGCGATGAAAGACGGAGTGAGAGATGGAGGAGGACAAAACATAGAGAAAGAGGACATGCAGTGTATGTGAGTGTGTGGTCCAGTGTCCATGGAGATGATGAACGATGGCATGTGTACACACAGTCTGCTGACTCTGCAACCATTACATTAACCATTAATTGCCTTTTTTCCTCTCCGTATGTGTGTATGTGTGTGTGTGTTAGTCAGTGGCTTGTGATGTGCAGCAGGGCACTTAACTTAATATTCCTGCCACCTGCCAGCCATAATCTCCATCCTGCAGCACCTCTGAAGCCCCCCGTGCTATAAAATACTGTTGTTTTGTTTCTCTGCCCACAAGTATCAGTTTCTCCACACACCCTCTCATTATCATTTTTATGTTGTGTGTGTGTGTTATCAAAACACATCTGCTTGTAAATCTCCCTCAACATCCACTTAACTTACCCTTTTGAGCGTGAGCGTGTCTGATGCGACTCTGTTGTCTTTGATCAGCGTTGGCATGTTAGTGTGATCTGAACGAAGCTTCACAATCCTGACAGGATGAGATTGACTTTGTGTTTTTTTTTTCATTAACGCGAATGAGGGGAGAAAAAAATGCCAGTGGTGTGAAATTACCTTGTTTCTAAGGAGCTGATTCATTGTTTGAGATCTATATAGTAGCTGATGTAAACCTTATGTTTACAGGTTACTGTAGAAGCCACAAGCTATCTCACCTCACTGGCAGAAATGTTTTCTCATGACTTTGGTTTCAAGTTGAAGTTTCAATGTGAGTCTGGCTTGTGAAGAGGCTTTTTGCAGAGTGATGTTTTGTAAAGTTGCTGTGACATCTTAAAGGGATGCTTCACTCAAAATCGATAATTCACCAATTTTCTACTCACCGCCATTCTCCAAAAGGAAGGGTTCGGAGAACTTGTGGAGTTATCAAAACGCTTTTGGGGTTCCTTCCTTGTCATAATGGTGAGTAGATGATTGGTGAATTATTGATTTTGGCTGAAGTATCCCTTTAATACTGGGCGTGCCGTCCTATACTGTAACTCTTGAGTTTGAGTTTTTTGCTGTATTGCAGTAAAGGCTGCTGTTCCATTCTGTTGCCTGGGCGATGACTTTGCTGCCATGTTGTTGCCATGGTTTTTGGAGTGTTGTTTCCTCTTCCTCGTTGCAGTGCGGCTACTCTTCTCGTCATCGTTGTGTTTCTTGCCGTTGCTGCTGTGTTGTGTTTGGTGTCTGTCCCACTTTGACCTCTATGTGACCTCTGCCCCCCCCTCCCCTCCTGTAGGTCATCATGTCCCCCTCCAGCCGCTGGTCACTGGGCCACATTTACACCCCTCACCGGCCTCCTCTCCACCCTTCTCCTCCTCCTCCTCCCCCTCGACTCTTCCATCTTCCTCACAAAGCTCAGTCACAGGTCCTTCACGCTTTTCCCTCTCTTTATCCTTTTATTTTCCATATGACGTTTCTTTCTTTTAGTCCAAGGAGGGAGAGAGTCCGGTCTGTAAGTGCCTCCATTTTATTTTATTCTGTCGTTTTTTTCTCCAACTCACCCTGCATCCCTCCCTCGTGTGTCCTGTTTGCAGTGAGTATTTGTGTCTCACTCTTCAGTTACTACCTCTATCTCCATATCAACAGGAAAAGAAAAGACAAATGTGACTCTACAGCCGGTCGAACAGAAACAGTCCTCCTCATTTCTTTATGGCTAACACAGCACCTCCATTTTAGTGCCTCAGTCGGTTTTTATGGGCCTGACTGCACTAAATCAAGCCCTGACTGGTTGTACTGCCTCTTCAAAGGGTTTGGGTTGGAGGTTTGTTTGTTTTTTAACTAAATTGTTTGTAATCCTCTTCACACTTCGATTGCAACCAATTAATCAAATGCCTTTTCACAAAAATGAAAAAGGTCAGTCACCTGTGGGACGGACATTCCTGTAAACGATTGGATCGTGATGTGTCAATCAAGCTGCCGTCTCTCTCCATGCGTTACTCCTCTACTGTACACGTATCGCTGTCTGTCAAGTCTTCAACGAGTTACAACCGCGAAAAAGACAACGCCAGTGATAATGTGCAATGTACCACACTGAAGTCTGGTACAGTAGGTACTGTAGGTGGTGATGTAACTCTGAGCTGGATGCTGGATGGTTTATTATGATGTTAGGTGTTTTCTTTCACGTGAATGAAGTGAAGATAAAGTCCAAACCTGGATAAATGTTTATAAAAAACATCTCTATCCATTAAATTTCCTTACTGCACAGTTTGGATCCCAATGTGCAATAGACAGCCACTGCATAACACATTTTTGTGCATCATCTTCGGTCTCTGAGGATTGAGAAAAACTCATGTTTTAAAGCTTTGTGCAGGACGTCAAGAGAGGGATGTTGATGTGGAGGCTGTTTCTGTCGGTGTCTTCATGTGCGGGTGATGAATCTGACCCTGGCTTTTCTCTGACAGAGTTCTTCACTGAGCATGAGGATGATGATGATGTTGTTGTTGCGGTGCTGTGGCATCGAAAGTGTGTCTCTGCAACTGTGTCTGCCCTTAATCCTGCAACCCCATAACAAGATTATAAGGTCGTTGTCCGAGTGTGTGTATTTGTGTGTGTGTGTGTGTGAGAGAGAACTGGATTAATGCTATAGGTAGTTTCCGTATTGTTGCTGTGGCGGTGTGTCGAGAGGCGATAAAAGAAAACCCTGTACTGCAGAACTGTGTTTACTCTGGTAACACTCACACACCCGTCGCTTTAATTCATCTTTTGCTTTGTGCAGAATATTTACACTTTATTTTGATGCATTTCATGTTCTCTTCATGTGTCTGAGGGGCTGTCATGATAGAAACTAATATTGATCCTGTGACGGTAGATGTTTTGTGGATCTTCTCCTCATCAGTTCTTCTGGTTTTATTGTCTAGCCATGAAGTGTAATACCGTAGTTATTTTTGTATAATTATTATAATTACAGCATCTCATTTTATCTCCTTAACTCTCATATTCAAGTCCAATTCATGGGAGATGAAACACACCATCAAGGTTACACAATTAAGATTCGAGTGCAAGGACATTTTTTTCTTCTGCTGTCAAAACTGCAGCTCTCACAGTCAAGTCTCCCCTTCCCCCATTCATCTGAAAATAAACCAATAGATTGGAGGAATTGCGCCCTCGGCAACAAAAACCCAGCCGCTTGATTGGCTGCTGCCCTGGGCTTCTTTCTGAAAGCGACGAAGATTGTTTGGTTTGTTTTTTACAGTGGCTTTGAAGCCACAATAGCTTCACTGTGGCAGCAACAGACAGTCGCCTGTTCTGAATGTGCAGTGACAGTCGTACAGGACCAGTGGGATCTGAGTTTTGGTTCATGTACTCGGCTCTGCCTCCTCATCTGTATCTCATCTCCTCTTTATATTCCTCTGTAAGCATCACATCCTCCGCTCTCTGCATCATTGACTTTATGAGCATGAAACTCTATCAGAAAATTGGCCACTGAGGTGTGCAAAATGTCCAACCCCACCCCGAAAAAAAAAAAAAAAAAAACAGGAAACAGCCGCTGGCGGTCAAAATATGTCATGAATTGTTTGGTGTGAAAACGTTTAGAACCAGTGCAATAATAAATAAGTAGACTTTTCAAAGCATTAATATTCTGGTCACTGAAAATAATGTGTCTCACAGTCCCACCTCTCTCTCTCTCTGTGTTTTCTGTTTTCCCTCCTTCCCATCTCTTCCTGTGACAGATGGAGCAACCATCCATGGACCAGAAGGGCCACGCCAACGTGCCGTGGATTGTGGAGCCGGGTCAGGAGGCCAAGAGAGGAGTCAACACCAAGTACGAGACCACTATTTTCTAACATACACCCGCCTTGTCCACTCCTGTGTGTGTGTGCCTTTCAGAGGTTTCCCTGTACCGGGGCCCCGCCCCGGAGTTGGGCTCAAGCGACGCACGCCGCCGCGTCACCTCACCGGCTGAAAAATAAAAAACAAAACATCCCGCCCCGCCCCCGTTAGCCGAGCCTGTCCACTGCATGATGACATTTGGCGCTGCGCTGTCTCTCTTCTCTCTCCTTGTCTCTTCTTCTCTTTTTTTTTCGTTTCTGCCCCCCCTCCCCTCGTCTCTCTGGCCCGGGCCCCATCCTGCCTGCAGGGCCGGCCGGCGCATGGCCTTTGAACCCAGGTCTGTGGTGCACTTCTGTCTCCACCTGTAGGGGGAATGGTCAGCTCCGTTTTTGTTTTTCTACTTCCTGTCTGTCGGTCAGTTTAGCGGTCAACCAGTTTGGTTGTTCTGCTTTTTTTTGTTTCCTGGTGATGGGTGCAACCGTTTGGCTTTGTCTCTCTCTCCCTCTTTTTATCCTCCACCTGCCTCCGTCCCTCGCTTCGCTCTACATGTCAGCCCCCTCTGTCCAGCTTGTCCCCCTGACAACTTGAATGAAATCTTAAAAACCAGAGCACTGCTAAGAGCCGTAACAGTGTTTTAGCTGTCTGCTGAGCCCAGTGTGGGAGCTGACGATGCTGAGGGCTGTTGTCCAATCACGACAACCGGAGGAGAGGAGTTCAGACATTTTTTAATCAAAGAGGAGAGGTGATGTAGCACAGTCTAACTTTGACTCAAACTGGTTCATCCAGCAGGCTACTAGAATGTATTTCAACTTTTTGATCCTTTATATATCAGATTATTTTTTTGAAAATACTAAAAACAATTTGTGAATTTCTTTGACAAATAACTTTAAACTTGACCTGTGACACAGGAAGACGTAGGTGATTTTTTTCAGCACGTGTGTGTATATGTTCCAAGTTATTTTAAGTAACGACATGGAGTTTTTTCTGGCCATAAACCTGATTTTCTTTTGGGGGAAGAACAACTTGTATGTAAAAGGTTTTTTAGCATGTGGCTTGTGAGACGCATGGTGGCCATTTTGGATTTGCTGAGCAGGGGGGCCGGTGGAGAGGCGGGGTGTGAGGGCTCTCTCGATAAGTGATGTCATCTCATTGCAGGGCAATGCCGGACGCTCATGTCTATTACTGTGGAATGCAAAGAATGTAGCCAGCCCTAAACACGGACCTTGTCACACATGCAAAACAATGCAAAAAGGACTACAAAGGACTACAAACATGGATGCCACTCCACAGTGTTTAAGGTTGACTACAAAAAAAAAATTAACACCATTCATCCACATGATGCTTGACACGGTAAACATTGGACCAACACACACACACACACACTAACAGGACTGCATCTTGACAGACGACGGTCTGCTCTGAATGTACTTTGTTTGAAAGCAGCCTCAACTTTCTGCAACTACAGCAGGATCTGTTTTATGCAGCCAGATGGGAGGTTACAGGGCATCTAACGGTTAACAGACAATGGGCTCGCTAAAAGGCACCACTGGGCATGTGTCAATGTTGGAAATGGGCAATGGGTTCGAGGACGTCTGGCTGGCTCTTTATGGTCTTTTTTTTTGTTATTTTCTTTCTTTGAAGTCAGAAAATAATACAGAGATATATGCACAAGCGTGTGACATGTGATTGGACTAGCTGTAACACGCTTAAGCTGCAACAGGTGTGTCCTATTGACTCCTGATGTGTGTCATGATGGATGATGAACCTATGTGAACAAAAAAAATGCATCTGATGTTTAAAAAAAAGAAAAAAAAAGAAGTATTCTATTCGTATTGCCCGACATTTTAATGTTTAATATGAGAGTATTATATTACCATGATGATTATGATTATTCTTGTGCAATTCTTGTCTACTGTTGTCTTAATGTTACATTATTTTTCTATGACATGCTGAGATGAAAACCTTGGGCTTTGAGAATGATGGCCATCCTTTAAAAAAATATCTCAAACTAGATGATGATCATACTTACACACAGAGAGAGTGTGAATGTTGCAGGTGGCTCGCTAACTCTTGTCAGGTCAACCCTCCATCATTTCTCATGGGGCTCTACTCTTATCTAGCAGATGTACTATTTTAAACGCAGTATTACTGTATTATTTGGATAAGACATTATCCAATTATAAAATGTACATAGATATTTTGCCAACTCATTGTTCATACATGTAATGTAAAAGAGAAAAGAATAAAGGATTTGCAGTACGTGGCACTGGAATTAAGGTACCAAAATAAAAGTTGGACATTTAAAATAAATAAAAAATAAATAACAAGTGGTAGAGTGTAGAGACTGTATTTTGAGTGGAAACTGAACTGGGTTATTTGGTGACATCACTGCTGACCAACTAATGTACATAGGCTTGGGCTTCCAGCACACTGATTTTTGTAATTTTGGCCATTATTTATATCCTTGTAAAGCACATGGAATAAAATATGACTTGTACAACCATTATTTATCCTTGAATTAAAGCTGTCATAAGTTATTTTCTTTTTCTCAGCCACTACATCACACTACAGTCATTTAAGCAACCTTGAATGGATCATTAGTTTGTAATAACTTGTCTTGTTTTTGTACTTTTCCCCGTCATGTTGTACTTGCTTAAGTAATTGCAGGAGTCTCAACTTCAAAGAAAGGAAGGCAGCAACAATAATTGAGCTATTGAGCTAAATTAATTATTTTGTCAATTTATTATCATCATTATAAAACATTTCCCACCCAGTCTGACAACAGAAAATGTGCTCAATATGTCTGATGACTGTTTTCTAATGGTCAAATTGTATCTAGCTTAGTCTGCCAGATCTGCATGAGAGGATTTAGTTACGGTTGTGTTTATAACCTGTGGAGGGCAGCATTACGCTGGACAGCGTACAGCCTGCCGGAACACAAGAAGAAGAAGAAGAAGAAGAAGAAGATTGTAGCCTACCGGCTGTATGCTGTAGCTTCATTCGTTTTTTTATAGTTTTTTTTTAAATTATTATTATCATGCGAGTAAGTAACCGTTTAGATGACCAATATGCGGTTAGTTTATCCACATGACGATGAAGTTTGCTCTGATGACATTCTCGGAGCAGTGACGCTCCACCAGCAGCGACCGCAGGGGAGCATCACAGAGGCAACAGTCCGGTCTGCGGAGCCTGCCGGTCGGCCGGGTACACAGCGTCGTCCCCGGGGTAAGTCAAAGAGCCGAACCTGACCGCAGGTCTTTGGAGGTTCACCGCCGACTGGTTTCATTCCTTTTAGATTAGTTATTTAATGTTTGTTTAGTTGTTTATTAGTTTGTTAGAATGAAAAGTGAAGCTTCATGTAAGCGCAGCGCTGCCTTGGAGATAAATCACCACCTGGCTACAGATCAATAAATAAAACAATGAACCGATCGGTCTATAGCTATTCAATTTAATTCACGGAGGGAAATTCAGTGATGTGGTTGTGTTTTCGTGCACGTCAGCAGCACAACTGGTAGGAAAAAAGAGAGAACATGTGCAAGTGGTCTGGAGTGGTCTTGATGGTTTTAGGTTATTTTGTTATTCTGTTGGAGAATATAAGTAGCTATAATATAAGTTTAAAGAAAGCCATTAAAATAGTCTTTGAATTTAAATATACTTTTTTGTGTTTATTCTACACTAATTTGATGATTATAAATGAATAAATTGTAAGAGGACAAATGGAGTTTATTCGTTGATAAATTAATCGCGATTAATCTAGATTAATTACAGAAAATTGTGAGATTAATTTGTTAATTTTTTAAAATCTACTGAGAGCCCTAGTTTTTAGTTACTGTCTCTGTCTTAAACCACTGTATTAAACTAACATATATACGGTAGATAACTTAACAAAAACTACAAAGCTAAAGGTAATGATGTCAAACTAACAGTGTATGTAAAGTTGTAGTGAGTGTCACACACCTGGCTGCGATGGCTGTGACTCCAGAGCTCTCACTGACAGCCCGACCCATCTCCTTGGACGTCACCTTAACATCAAGACAGAGACAAGAAGGTAGTTAAATAATATAACATTGAAGAATGATTTGTGTACGAAGGGATAAAATAAACCGTAAACTCCTGAAACTAAGAATTTCTTCCAAGACTCTAGAGATAAACATTCGGCTTCATCCTGGTTAATAAATCTGCAGGGCGTTGAGCTCAGCTTCCCCTCTCACTCTCCTTCCCTTGAAGTTGTTTCTTCGCCCTCATCAGACCCCTGGGTGCGATTCACACCCTCAGGTTGTGAGAGTTATTGAGGTCACAGGGCAATCACGTCAAAGTCATTAGTGACACAAATGGAAGTGAAAATTGTTGTGAAACCACTGGAGCAAAGCTGTGGAGATTACAATCATTATATATATATATTTTTTTTTTTTAAGTAAAATTACATTCATTTAAATAATAATAAAGCAATCTACACAATATAAAATCAAACAACTTAGAACTGACCACAAGTCAGAAGGGGAACCTGTTAGGACTACACACAGGAAGTGCGACTTGGACGTAACAGCCCAGAGCTCAGAGCGCATCGACCCAGACGGAGAGAGGTCTCCACTGGGTCAGCAGTTCGCTGCCTTCTCATTTGGTCAATCACCGACCTCCCTCTGGTCTCCAGACAAAATCCACGGACACTTTTTTCCGCACCCATCGTAAGTAATGACAAACCGGGCTGTGGTCTCGCTAGTTTCCTTGGCAACCAAATCAAATCCCTGCACAGTTTGACCCCATAAGCCTCTATATGTTTGTGGGGAGAAGAAATAACCCCCCACAAACATACGTCAACATTGCCACGGTAAAGAGAGCAAATACACAGCCGCCTGTTTATTGACTGAAGGGATTTTACTAGTGTGTCTGGATATCCACAAACCTCTGCCAACGGGACGCATAAATTAAAGTAACTAAAGCGACAACAACAACAACACTGTGTTCACTTCTCAGCTGGTTGAGCATGTTCCAGTTCTCCAGGCGCTTTAGTTTAGATGCAGTGTTGGTCTTTGTGCTTGATTTCAAACTGATTAAAAAAATAAAGAAGTGACCATTATTTATTTCTTATCACCTGACATTACATCTCTTTCCTTTATGCTTTGTTAATCAAGCACTAAAAGCGCAAATGCAAACATGACTAAAAGGTGCAGCGTAAGTTTACACTCACACAAATGTACGGATGAAATATTCAAGGAGTTTAAACTTTAGATGAGAGCTCACATACTGTATGAACATTTAATCAGTCATTAACAAACATGAGCCAAGTGAATAGAAGTGTTTGTGCAATGAAAAAACTATCAAACAAAGCTTAGAGGCGATGCAGGGTTTGATGAAGCAAACATGCGGAGGAGGAGGCTGGCAGCGTTTTAGGAGCTGGAGCCCCTGGCTGCTCCCACCACACGGCCCACCCGGGTTTGACTGACAAAACCTCCAGCCAGGAAGTAAACACAACCGTGATCACTGTTTCAGTTTTAAAAGGATCGACAGCAGCAAAGTTAAGGGTTGCAACAGTAGTTTTATGTCATATCAAGTTGTCAGAACTGTATGTAAACTTAGACGCAGAGTGGAGTTGTGATCTGAATCGGTTCTGTGCGAGTCATGTTTCTGTTTAGGAAAAATCTGATCAGATACACATTTAAAACCCAGAGGTACGACAGAAAAAGAGAAAAATCTGATTCCTGAGGAGCTGAAACCATGAAATGTAATCAACAGATTTATCAACTAAACATTGCAGGTCTAAACTTTACTTTTATGAACACCACACTGTAGCTGGATTTTCTAATTCAACAAGACCTAGAAACAGGGCTGATCAAGTCACATGAATTCAACACGATCCCCCTATTAATCTGTATCTTTACGCCAATATTTATAAATTTACCAATCAAATAGTTTAACATAAGGACCTTCACTAATTAAAGCTTGTAAAAAACAAGGCAGAAAAGCAGCAACACCTTATTATTTCATCGTGTCAGATAAATATTTAATCAACATTTCATTTCTTGGCTGCTGCTCTGCTTTCTCGTCAACAAAAGGTGACTAATTATCTAAATATCTGAGTTTTTAAGTTATTTACTGACAGTTTTACCTGCTAAACCTTATTAGACCTGATGGATTCAGAGCTGTTTGATAAAATTGTTAGACCAACATTAAATTAACATCAATGATGATGTCAGTGTAACTAAGTAGAAGATGCTCCAGGTTCAGACAGGTTAGTCTCTAATGTTACTGCAGGATTTACAACCCTGGCAGTGCTTTTTACACGCCGTCTTTCACCAAGCCTTATAAAAATGTATTTAAAAAAATCTAATGTGTGGCAGTAAGGATGAGCGCCTGTGGTTGAGTGTCTATTAAACTACAGTGGAGTGACATTTACACTGAGCATTGGAAAGGCTGAACAAGCATTTGTCATGAGCCATAAACCACTGAATGAAAAGGCTCTGAATCCGTTTGCAGGTCGGACAGTTACAATCTGCACAGACAGAAACGAAACCACCAATGTTTTCACTGATGGGAGAAGAAAAGGCTGCGGTGGCGACAGAAAATGTTATTGTTTGGAAAGAGCCGAGCGCTGCAGGAGAGCGAGAGTGGGATGTAATTCAAGACATTATTTGTAGGAGATTAGACCACAAGTGAGGAGTGGTCCGATGGCTGCTGTATTTAGGCTTCCCAAAGCTCCAACAGCCCGGTTTTTATTTCTAGCGCTGGCAGAGGTGGAGGCGCAAGGACTTAGCAAAGCACAGAGAGGGGGAGAGAACAGAGCCAGCCCTCCCCATAAGCGAACTAAGCAGCTGCTTAGCAGCCACTAGGAGGCCCCAAAGTCTTTGCTCAATCATTTGTCTAACTGTGCGTTCAACGGTTCAAACCAAAAGCTTCCAAAGTGTCAAAACACCGGAAGTCAATTCATTTTCAATGAGAGCCCGGTGACACTGTCCAAAGCGTCAATAGGCGTCGCCACGCTTCCAAAGCGTCCAAAGCTTCCAAAGCGTCACCAGACGAGAAGCTGAGCCCTGGTTAACTTTATGGTAATTAGCCATGACACGGTTCAGCGGCAACCGGCGGCAACCTGTCAGAATAGAGATGTCCGTTGGCTGACTTTTTTTTCCTTTTTTTGTATTTCGGCTCTCCAACGCCAAAGCCGTTTTGGGAGACGCCCACACTCGAGCGTTTTTGACGCTTTGGAAGCTTTTGGTGTGAACGCACAGTAACCGTCTCTGACCTGGCCCACTGGCAACAATGACCATGACACATGCATACGTAACGCAGGCCTGACGAGCGTGTGTCTTATAAAGTTGCTTTGCTGTCCAGTGTTGTGACAGCACTCAATTTTCAGTGTCAAACTTTTTAATTCATAAAAACTGGTCAGCAGCAAGACACGGACGCGTTTCGGCCACAGCCGTCCTCAGCTTTGCCAGATCAGTGGATGTGTCAACTATTTAAAGCCAGCTGCTTCCAATCACCATTCACATACACAGAACATTCATAAATAAGAATCAGGGATGGATCTTGGCTGACAAGCATTTCCACACGATTAACATTGTTGAGTCTTCAATGTCTTCTTTGAACCAGGTGGTGAAGTTCTTCTGGACTCAATGGTGGACAGCAGCTCCTGAAAGAGAGAACATGGACAAGCAGTGTTAGACAGGACTACCTGCAAGTCATGCTGAATGTGTACTTTGTCTTTCAGATTGAACACGATGGAGGTAACTGTGTGACTGTGCAAAACCAGCAGCTGGAGCCAGGAGTGAGCCACCTCAATGTTTCTGGAGAAAACACAATGTAAGTGTGATTTATAGCTTAACTGTTGCAGGACAAACATTTGTAAATGTCAGGATGAGTTTGACTAAATGTGTTGTGTATGTGTTGTCCCAGGTGGAGAGTCAGAGGTGTTTGTGAACATCACACTGAAGATGAAGCAGGAGGAAATGACTGACTGCACAGCAGTAAGAGCATTTCTTTGTTTGTCATTAATGTTAGTTGGTTTTTCTGGCTTCACCTCAGTGTATATATAGGTTTGGAGATTAGTCCAGTAGGAAGAGGGGGGTATCATGCACTTCAAGTTTATTTCCAGGGGGTGCATGATACCCCCTCTTCCTACTAGACTACATGACCTGATTGTGGTCAACAATACATGCGTTTTAAAAATGAAAAGTTTTGTATCTTTTACATAGAAACAACTTATTGCATCTTGCCCTCTTTGTATTTGACTGTCACAGACTCAATTTACTCAAGACGGGAGTGCAGACACCTGTGCTCGGCCAATGGAGAAGCAGCTCCGCCTTCAAGGGGGGCGACGTCATCTCCTCAGCTTCCAGCACAACTGATCTCAGATCCACTGGTGGTGTAGTGGACGTCTTCCTGGCTGTGGACTCTGACATTGCCAGTTAGAGTCTAGGTGTTGGTTCTCCACTAGACCACCGTTCAACCTGAGAGGCTCACCTGGGAATTTTGTCACTGTTGTGTCTCTGTGTGTAGGACAGACCATCCGGGACAAGTTCAGAGCGTGCACCGTGCTCACCATCGCTCACCATCGCTCACCGCCTCAACACCATCATTGACAGCGACCGCGTCCTCCTGAGTCTTCCAGTCCTCCAGCGCCCTGTGATGACGACTGATGTCAAACTTTGTTTTTGTACATTCTCCCTCTGCTCCCTCTTTGCCTCGGCTTCTTCATACTTTCTGTCTTTATTTATTACTTCACTATCTTTCTTAATTTTCTTTCCACACCTCCAAACCTTCCTCAGTCCAGTTCTCAGCTTGTGACGATGCTCTGCCTCCAGCTGTCATGTTCTGCCATGTTTTATTTGTGACGTTGATGATAGTATTTGTTGAGTTAGAAGACACGGATGGACTGAAGCACATTTCATTGGTTTATAAATAAAAGCTTTACATTTTGATTGTGTGTCTTGTTTTTTGGGGACATGTTTGACTCCATTAGAGGACAGTGAAGACACTGTTGTGTGCTGACCAGAAGCAGCAGCTGTCCTCCTGTCCTCCAGTCTCAGGAGCATCTTGTTAACACTTTGTTCATCAACATACGTGTGCTGCGTATTTTTCCTGAACTCGCTCTGAGCTCAATCCGCCACACTTGCATGACGCCATGGAGTTAAATAGTTCATTAATGTGCATCGTCCTCCTCAGCAAATAAACAAGAAATGAAATGAATTGAGAAGACTGACTCATGAGATGAAGAAGTGACCACTTAGGACAATCACGCTGTACTAAGAGTTGGCTGTTCATCCCCAGCCTCAAATCAACCTGTACCAGACTATCTCTGTCCGTTGTGTGACAGCCACATGTTCCCATTTGCTCGTCCAGCTGTCCAACAACAATAGTCATGGAACTGTGTTCATTTTTACTTGCAGTTACATTTTGCGGCCGCTAGATGGCGCTGTATTTTCATTTATGTGTTTTTGCATCCTTGGGTTTTTCAGGAAGTGACGTAGGCCAACTGGGTTGTTGTTGTTTTTTCCATGCTCCGTTGTAGCATCTTTTCTTTCCTCATGTTTGTCTCCCTGTGTAGTGGCCATATGAGTGAATAAAACATTATTTACTACTATTAGTAGGCTACATTGCAAACATTCCTGCTGTTTATCATTTGTTTATTAACGAGCGAGTTATTATCGCGGACTCCACCGTAGATCTTTACTAGGTCAGCTACCGCCGTTAGCAGGCTACGTTACGTATACATGTATCGATGCAGGGGTGGTGGTGGTGATGTCTTTTGGTTGCTACCATGGGGTTACAAAAGTTAGGCCTATCTATTGTTATTAGTTCTCAATTAAAAATGTGATTTATTAATAAAACAAAATATTTTGTGTCCCTATCTGAATTCCCAAGTCCAACACTTGATTCAAAGAGTTAAAGCTCCTCTTGACAATGGAGTGTGTTTGTGTTTGTGCCATAGTAGGCTATGTGTTTCTGTTTCAGTTGCTGTTTTTCTTCACATGAATGGTCCTGATCCACACAGCTGTGATGAGCTCTCGCTCCTCCTCACTGCTAGGCGGCGCTATAGGATCTGCAGCCACCGAGTTCAGCCGCTCCTTCACTTCCGGATCGACCTGATGTGCGCGAGGTAAACAGCCAACCTGACGTGAACTTCGCTCAAAGTCACCGTAAGTGCGATCAAACTTGAGTTTGTATGAACTGGGAAAAGTTGTTGAAGCTGTGGAGACGTGATGACGGAGAAAGAGACGTTTGAATCTGCTCCGTGTGTCCACGATCACAGCTGACAGCAGCTAGCTCAGCGGCTAACAGCTAAACAGGAAGTGTGTTACTAACAGAGAAATTCTAATATTGATTATCGTAGACCGGCTCTGTTACTAATCTAAAATGTGTAGGCTACGGGTCTTGTCTTGCAAACTTCACTTGGTGTTTCCATGTCAAGAATATGAATTTATTGACTTTTTAAATTTAAAGTTATTGATTTCATTTTGTAACATGTGGCAATGCACTGAGAACTAACCAGGTAGTGATTTAGCTTCATCAATGACAATTAAAAACAACAAAACAAACATAACAGTCGTGCTGCTAGAATCAAAAATCGTTGTTGTCAATTTTCTACATCCAGATCAAAAAGTTGTTTCTGTCTCACCTAAAATAAATATTATAAAAGTTCAATGCTCCAGAAAATAATATAGCCACTGCATTCCAGTATATGTATATGTTGACATTTTCTATATGTTTTATTGTCAATTCTCTATATCCAGGACACAGATTAAAATGTCATTTATTTCACCTAAAATGAATATTATAGATATAAAACTGCCCTAAAAAAATTCACAGTGCCCTTGCCACTCAAAAAAGACAAGTGTAAAGTTTGTAAATGTTTATTTGTGATAAATACTCGAAACAAGCAGGAGGCAGAGATGCATGTTAACGATGTCTCTGTCTCCTCTGACACAGGCAGTCGCGGTGAGGACGAGCGGATCCGATGGAGTCTTCAGGACCTGGATGGAGCTCCTGGGAAAAGAGGAGGTGAGGACCAAACTCTACTAGAAACATCATCATGTTCATATACCACATAGCAGTCATCATAAGTGACTGTTATTTACATGAGCTTGCAGCAGTACGATAGAGAACAAACACTAAATCATGGCTCACTTCCATGCTCCGCTGCCCCCCACATCTGGAACTCTGTCCCTGACAGCCCCAGGCTGTGGTCACCTTTAAAAAAGGGCTTAACTCTTTTTTGTTCAGACAGGATTTCCTAGGTCGCCCCTAGATTTTTTTATTCTCTCTATGCACTTTAATCTCCTCCTTAATCTGTTTTATCTACTGCTGATTTTAACGTGTCTGATTTTTCTCTTAGTCTTTTGTTTATTTTGTTTCTGGTTGCTGTAGCACTTTGAGATTACTTTATGAAAAGTGGTTTACAAATTAAATGTATCATTGTTATGATGTGTGACCAAAAGTACTATACTCAAGCATGGTATGCTAGCTAAATAATACCGAATTAAGGGGGTGATATGTGTGGGCACCCTAAATCTCTCTGTGCTAAGTTATTGTTGTTCTTCAGGCTTTCTCTCATCTCCCATGGTTCTTTGCTGCTGAAGGAGAACTTTTTGTTTGATGCCCAAGTGAATGAAGTAGCTAAAATGATTAACAGTTTAGTTAATCTTTATGATTAACTTTATTCATTTTCTGTCATTTAAAACTAACCTAGTGTAATTATGTGTTCAGATGACCAGGTGCTGCGCAATCACCAATTAACAAGGTGCCGCCCTCCAGGGAGGCAGAGCTGCTTCTCCATTGGCCAAACACAGGTGTCTGCACTCCCACCCTGATTGGCAGCTGCAGGAACCGGAGCAGTGTGGTATAAATAGCATTCAGCTCTAGGAGCGGCAGCGACGGCGGCAGCGGCGGAGGTGCAGCGGGGAGATGCGACTTGGCCAAGGCGACTTTGCCAAAAGCGACGGCGCCTAGGCGCAAAACTCAGATCTTTGACTTCAGCAGGTTTGGTTTTATTTACTTTATTTCATTTTCAAACAACTTTACACTGTGTTTAACCTTGATCCATTTCTGGAAGCCATTTCAGTGAAGCCATGTGCTTCACTGGTCAAGTCAGCCATCTTGCATCATTGCAGGTAGTCCTGTCTAACACTGCTTGTCCATGTTCTTTCTTTCAGGAGCTGCTGTCCACATTGATTCCAGAAGAACTTCACCACCTGGTTCAAAGACGACAAGAGAAAGACAACAATGTTAATCATGTGGAAATGTCTGGCAGTCTTGATCCATTTCTGGTTTGTGTTGCAATGGCGTCTCCCATGTGCTTCACTGAGCAAGTCAGCCATTTTGACACATGGCCTGGCCTACAAAATGTTCAAACAGAAAGCCTGAGTGTTGCTGGCTTTCTGTTTGAACGTTTTGTAGGCCAGGCCATGTGTCAAAATGGCCGACTTGCTCAGTGAAGCACATGGGAGACGCCATCGCAACACAAACCAGAAATGGATCAAGGCTAAACACAGTGTAAAGTTGTTTGAAAGTGAAATAAAATAAATAATAAAACCAAACCTGCTGCAAAGATCTGAGGTTTGCGCCTAGGCGCCGTCGCTTTTGGCAAAGTCGCTTGGCCAAGTCGCATCTCCCCGCTGCACCTCCGCCGCTGCCGCCGTCGCTGCCGCTCCTAGAGCTGAATGCTATTTATACCACACTGCTACTGTGGTTCCTGCAGCTGCCAATCAGGGTGGGAGTGCAGACACCTGCGTTTGGCCAATGGAGAAGCAGCTCTGCCTCCCTGGAGGGCGGCACCTTGTTAACTGGTGATTGAGCAGCACCTGGTCATCTGAACACATAATTACACTAGGTTAGTTTTAAATGACAGGCACCGGGAGTCGGCGACAGTAAACGTGTCTATGACAGATTAGACTACACAAATAACACCCATCCTAACATGTAAATGATAATCCATTGATCCACCGAAAAGGCTTCATTGAAAACAGACGCATACCACCGGGAGGAGGCAGGAAAACAGCTGATTAGTGATCCACGTGTCGGCTACAGGCAGGTACGAATGTAAACAGAACGTGGACAAACAGTCATTGTCCAGCCCGTCAAAAAATGTTAAAAATATTAATTCAGACTACAAAAAAAATTTTGTGGAGAAGGAATACTTTCATTCTGTTCACCTCAAAACGCACTGTGGATGTATTATTATTATTTTTTTTTTAAATAGCTTTTAATAAAAATTCTACATATTCAACCTCTTAATCATAAAGATTAATCACATTAATATTAATAAACAACAATAAAGTTGATAAACAATCATTTCTAATTCTCACACTTACACTGCAGGAAAAAAAAATACTGCTGCAAATGTTGTGTTAACAATAAAGAGTTTTACATAAAGTGGCTGTAGCTTTTACTACAACGTGGAAAAAAAACCACATGATCCAGTTCTGGTTGGTAAAAAAGAACAGAGTAAACAATCCAGCCCATCTTCATGAACACAGTAATAGTCAGGGGGCTTAGCACCATTTTTTGGGCTTACCGATACGGAGCGGATAAAAGCGTGAAATTTTGCACGAGGCTAGGCCATTACCTACTATTATACACATGTATACATGTTTCTAGTAGAGTTTGGTCCTCACCTCCTCTTTTCCCAGGAGCTCCATCCAGGTCCTGAAGACTCCATCAGATCCACTCGTCCTCACCGCGACTGCCTGTGTCAGAGGAGACATAGACATCGTTAACATGCATCTCTGCCTGTCTTATGTTACCGTCCTGCTTGTTTCAAGTATTTATGACAAATAAACATTTACAAACTTTACACTTGTCTTTTTTGAGTGGCAAGGGCACTGTGAATTTTTCTAGGGCAGTTTTATATCTATAATCATTTTAGGTGAAATAAATGACATTTTAATCTGTGTCCTGGATATAGAGAATTGACAATAAAACATATAGAAAATGTCAACATATACATATACTGGAATGCATATACAGTGGCTATATTATTTTCTGGAGCATTTAACTTTTATAATATTTATTTTAGGTGAGACAGAAACAACTTTTTGATCTGGATGTAGAAAATTGACAACAAAGATTTTTGATTCTAGCAGCACGACTGTTATGTTTGTTTGTTTTGTTGTTTTTAATTGTCATTGATGAAGCTAAATCACTACCTGGTTAGTTCTCAGTGCATTGCCACATGTTACAAAATGAAATCAATAACTTTAAATTTAAAAAGTCAATAAATTCATATTCTTGACATGGAAACACCAAGTGAAGTTTGCAAGACAAGACCCGTAGCCTACACATTTTAGTAGCCTACACATTTTAGATTAGTAACACACTTCCTGTTTAGCTGTTAGCCGCTGAGCTAGCTGCTGTCAGCTGTGATCGTGGACACACGGAGCAGATTCAAACGTCTCTTTCTCCGTCATCACGTCTCCACAGCTTCAACAACTTTTCCCAGTTCATACAAACTCAAGTTTGATCGCACTTACGGTGACTTTGAGCGAAGTTCACGTCAGGTTGGCTGTTTACCTCGCGCACATCAGGTCGATCCGGAAGTGAAGGAGCGGCTGAACTCGGTGGCTGCAGATCCTATAGCGCCGCCTAGCAGTGAGGGGGAGGGAGAGCTCATCACAGCTGTGTGGATCAGGACCATTCATGTGAAGAAAAACAGCAACTGAAACAGAAACACATAGCCTACTATGGCACAAACACAAACACACTCCATTGTCAAGAGGAGCTTTAACTCTTTGAATCAAGTGTTGGACTTGGGAATTCAGATAGGGACACAAAATATTTTGTTTTATTAATAAATCACATTTTTAATTGAGAACTAATAACAATAGATAGGCCTAACTTTTGTAACCCCATGGTAGCAACCAAAAGACATCACCACCACCACCCCTGCATCGATACATGTAACGTTATGCGTAACGTAGCCTGCTAACCTACTAAAGATCTACGGTGGAGTCCGCGATAATAACTCGCTCGTTAATAAACAAATGATAAACAGCAGGAATGTTTGCAATGTAGCCTACTAATAGTAGTAAATAATGTTTTATTCACTCATATTGCCACTACACAGGGAGACAACTGCAAGTAAAAATGAACACAGTTCCATGACTACTGTTGTTGGACAGCTGGACAAGCAAATGGGAACATGTGGCTGTCACACAACGGACAGAGATAGTCTGGTACAGGTTGATTTGAGGCTGGGGATGAACAGCCAACTCTTAGTACAGCGTGATTGTCCTAAGTGGTCACTTCTTCATCTCATGAGTCAGTCTTCTCAATTCATTTCATTTCTTGTTTATTTGCTGAGGAAGACGATGCACATTAATGGACTATTTATTAACTCCATGGCGTCATGCAAGTGTGGCGGATTGAGCTCAGAGCGAGTTAAGGAAAAATACGCAGCACACGTATGTTGATGAACAAAGTGTTAACAAGATGCTCCTGAGACTGGAGGACAGGAGGACAGCTGCTGCTTCTGGTCAGCACACAACAGTGTCTTCACTGTCCTCTAATGGAGTCAAACATGTCCCCAAAAAACAAGACACACAATCAAAATGTAAAGCTTTTATTTATAAACCAATGAAATGTGCTTCAGTCCATCCGTGTCTTCTAACTCAACAAATACTATCATCAACGTCACAAATAAAACATGGCAGAACATGACAGCTGGAGGCAGAGCATCGTCACAAGCTGAGAACTGGACTGAGGAAGGTTTGGAGGTGTGGAAAGAAAATTAAGAAAGATAGTGAAGTAATAAATAAAGACAGAAAGTATGAAGAAGCCGAGGCAAAGAGGGAGCAGAGGGAGAATGTACAAAAACAAAGTTTGACATCAGTCGTCATCACAGGGCGCTGGAGGACTGGAGGACTCAGGAGGACGCGGTCGCTGTCCATGATGGTGTTGAGGCGGTGAGCGATGGTGAGCGATGGTGAGCGATGGTGAGCACGGTGCACGCTCTGAACTTGTCCCGGATGGTCTGTCCTACACACAGAGACACAACAGTGACAAAATTCCCAGGTGAGCCTCTCAGGTTGAACGGTGGTCTAGTGGAGAACCAACACCTAGACTCTAACTGGCAATGTCAGAGTCCACAGCCAGGAAGACGTCCACTACACCACCAGTGGATCTGAGATCAGTTGTGCTGGAAGCTGAGGAGATGACGTCGTCCCACTTGAAGGCGGAGCTGCTTCTCCATTGGCCGAGCACAGGTGTCTGCACTCCCGTCTTGAGTAAATTGAGTCTGTGACAGTCAAATACAAAGAGGGCAAGATGCAATAAGTTGTTTCTATGTAAAAGATACAAAACTTTTCATTTTTAAAACGCATGTATTGTTGACCACAATCAGGTCATGTAGTCTAGTGGGAAGAGGGGGTATCATGCACCCCCTGGAAATAAACTTCTGACCAGTGTTTCTAGATTTGATGAGCTATGTTAAAAAGTTGTCAGAATGTCCCATGTATCATTGTTATGCAAATTAGTGCCGCCATTATCGAAAACCTAATTTGACTATATCTCAGCCAATATTGCTGATATCTGAACAAATAAGGTGTCTAGACCCATGTTTTGAGGGTCACATCATAATAAAACTATAAAGTGATCACATGTTGGTGGCATGCTGGTAAGCAAACCTAACCCTTTTACCAATTACAAGACACCAATATTGGAGATACCAAATAAGGTGTCTAGACAGAGGTTGTTGTGTTTAACCAAGGTGTATTTGGATCAAACATAATAGAACTCTTGTTGATGTGACCACTATTCTCTTTCCCATGCCAGATAAACAGTCAAGTAAATGGTTCTCCACTATGCATCACTCATCATCGTTTATAAATAGTTTTATTATGATCTCTGACCCTCAAAACATGGGTCTAGACACCTTATTTGTTCAGATATCTCCAATATTGGCTGTGATATAGTCAAATTAGGTTTTTCCGATAATAGTGGCACTAATTTGCATAAAAATGATACATGGGACATTCTGACAACTTTTTTACATAACATAGCTCATCATTTTATACACATTTTTTCCAATCTAGAAACACTGGTTAGAAGTGCATGATACCCCCCTCTTCCTACTGGACTAATATACAAACCTATATATACACTGAGGTGAAGCCAGAAAAACCAACTAACATTAATGACAAACAAAGAAATGCTCTTACTGCTGTGCAGTCAGTCATTTCCTCCTGCTTCATCTTCAGTGTGATGTTCACAAACACCTCTGACTCTCCACCTGGGACAACACATACACAACACATTTAGTCAAACTCATCCTGACATTTACAAATGTTTGTCCTGCAACAGTTAAGCTATAAATCACACTTACATTGTGTTTTCTCCAGAAACATTGAGGTGGCTCACTCCTGGCTCCAGCTGCTGGTTTTGCACAGTCACACAGTTACCTCCATCGTGTTCAGTCTGAAAGACAAAGTACACATTCAGCATGACTTGCAGGTAGTCCTGTCTAACACTGCTTGTCCATGTTCTCTCTTTCAGGAGCTGCTGTCCACCATTGAGTCCAGAAGAACTTCACCACCTGGTTCAAAGAAGACATTGAAGACTCAACAATGTTAATCGTGTGGAAATGCTTGTCAGCCAAGATCCATCCCTGATTCTTATTTATGAATGTTCTGTGTAACACCGGACAGCAAAGCAACAAGACACGACAACATGTTTCACTAACACATCCAGCTAGTGACGTTACGCTTGACACAGATTTGAGCAAAATGAACCGGAAGTGTTGGCGGGCTGCAGCTTCAGCGGCACATCACTTTCGGGGCAACGGTGTCAAAACGACGCTGAAGTTAGCCTCCGATTCGGCACTTAAGGGGAAAGTTAACTGTTTTTGTTTGATACCTTTGATACCTATGCCATTTGATGATGGATCGGAGTGCACAATGTTGTTACCTGGTACAGCAGAATATCTGGGCTTGGAGAAAGAGCCTAAACTATCTACCCACCCACCCATCCATCCATCTATCTATCTAAAGTGCCGAATCGGAGGCTAACTTCAGTGTTGTGTGTTTTTAATGGGGCACTTAAAACGTTGTGGTGCAGGTTCTTGTGTTAGCTGGCTAGCTGCTACATGTCCTAGCCTGCTGCAATTAACATGTCCTGGCTGATTTTAAGGTCTGTTTACGGTGAAAAGATAACAGCTGTTTGCCTGTGAGGGGATAAAGGAATCACCCATTTATTAATGGCTGATTAGATATCTTTGGATCATGCAAAAATACATTTATGGTTCAAATTTCAGTCTAGGCAGTAGGCTAATATAAAGGGTCAGTAATCACCTGCTCCATACTGTGCAGGCCAGGGTCAGAATATCAACTATATCTAAGTGTTAAAAAAAACACTCAGTAGTAAAGAGTGTAATTTATATATAGTAGTACAACCTATCCCCCTGGACCTACATTAATTGATATCACTATTTTCTGTAAACAATATTGTAAAATAATTTTTACTGCCTCAGGTGGAGCAATACTGTTTAATTAGTAATAAAATGCTCCCATCATGTTGATGGAGGTACAATAAAATACTCAAGGGTTGCATATGGCAGCTGGGTTTTATAAATATTTGACAATATACACTGTGTGGCAGGGCCCCCAGTTGTACAGGGCGAGCCCTGGGAGAGAATAATGTTGGACAACAAGAATACCCAAGAGGGGCCACTGCAGATTTTGCTGCAACATGAAAAAAAAAAAAAAAAACTGATAATGGCCAGATGATAGTTTGTTAACAGACACTAATTAGATTTGTACCGTCAAGTGGAAGACGGTGAAGAGAACATGCTTTTTGTTTCACCGTCTGTGTCTGTGATGGTGGGAGGGAGGAGAGGGCCGCAACTTCCAGATGGCGTGGACTGCCCACGGCTACCGGCGGCTAAATGAGACAACGATGTGGGGAAAAAGAAAAAAAATCTCATGTAACAGTAATAATGATATCTGGCACTCGTTCAATAGGGGCAGTGACAACCAGAGAGCAGCGAGCTCATGATCTCATTTGGGTCTGTGAACACATTTAGATTCAGATGCACTGTTTATCCTATGTACACAGCTAAATCCACAATTAAACGCTCTAATACACATCCCCGGCCAAGAAATGTGGAGGGGGGCACTGAAAAACAGATTTACATTAAGACAATTTGCTGCGTTTGGTAAATATCTGGCTGAGCAAAAACATGTTTTTATTTTGCACCTGGCAGATGTTGTGCAACAGCAACTTATATATTATATTATTATTACCATAATAATGCTGTGAAAGAGTCCAACGTGGAAGACAGACTGGAAAGTGGGTGATAGAGGAATAAACTGCACTGCCTCTGCAAAAGACTGGAATAAAAAGGTAAAGTACACCCCCACACACCCACACACGCACACCCTGCTGGTCTTGGCTCACGATGTGCAACCTGATAAAGCTGGACACAGGTGAGAGGTGAGTTGGCCAAAATATAAAGACTCCCTCTCCCTCTCTCTGTTATAGATACAAGCACTTGAGCAAACACAGCTAACTGCCTGATTTTTATCTCTGTCAGGTATAAAAAAGGAAAAGTACTCGGACAAAATAACCCTGCACTTTCCTCTAAACTAGAAGGAAACACACTCTCAGATTGTTACTGCCTGTTTGGAGGGCTGTGGGAAATACAACAAAGACAGAAACGACACCTCGAAATAGCTTCATCACCTGAAGCATCTCTGTGTAATAGAGCACTCGCACTTCAACAGCTACTCGTCACCAACTCTTGCAACAAATTGCACCATCATGGCGTTATTACGTTAAGCACCTGAAAACGACTGCTGATTTTCACTGACACGAATCAACCAGATTCAGACCGAGAGAATACAGATTATAGTTTTTCGTGTATAATTAGGCCTTATCCACATGAAAACGGAGCTTCACCATAAAACGATCTACGTCTTGTTCGTTCAGAAAGAAATCTCTGTAAACACGGAACCATTTCAAGAAATATCTCCACTGAAAGACTCAAAACGCTATACTCAGGCCTGTGTGGCACTGTAACGCTGCCACATATTAACACCAAAATCAGAGAAGACAGAAATCTTCTCCACTCTATTCCAACTCCAAATATTTAAAGGGACAACGAGGAGTTTTGGAAAAGCGAAGTGTTTTCACGCTGCCTCCGCGAGCACCGTAGAATTCCTCCACCGGCGCAAGCAGGACTCATGTTTTCATTCATCAAGGATTAAAGTCAGAGGTTCAAAGAGGTTCAGTTACCGTCGTAGTTCCGACCATAATGCCGCCCGAATCGCCGTTATTCTCATTTGCGTCCGCGAAACCGAGAGTAAGGAAACACTGGTCGGCTCGACCGGGCGCGTGGCGTCTGTCCGACTACCCATCTCTCCGACCACACGTCTGTCCGACAACCCATTTGTCCGACCATACATTTCTTTATTTTTGCGTCCATTAGTCCGACCTCCCATTTCTCCGACTTAAGTAGCCCTAACCCTTTTCCTTACCCTAAACCTAACCTTAATGCTGTAGAATGAGTAGTCGGAGAAATGAGCTGTCGGACTTTGGGGCAGTCGGACTGACGTATGCTCCCCGGCTCGACCAGCATTTCTGCCACCACTAATAATAACAAAATAATGATAGAGACAAAACGATATATTGATCGAAAATGGAGCCATTAACAAGTGTGGGTAGCATAGATTCATCCACATTATAACCGAATAGAAACTCCTCGTTGGCCCTTTAAGTCAATGAAATGTTGACTGGGAGTCTTGTCAGTGCGAATACGACAATCGATGATGATCTAGGAAACCTGACAGTAGTCGGCTGCTGCTGCTGTTGCTGCTGTACTGTAATGTCCAACGTGTGGCTCAGGTTACAGGTTAGATCCATTTTGGGTGTCTACACGAAAACGCTGTTCAGATTTTTCCACTCTGTGACCCGTCTTCATGCCCTGAATAACACTGTTTCTGTCTGGATGATACGCCGAAACGATAAAAAACGTAGGTGGATTCATTAAATCCGTTTCCATCGACAGGTTTGAAGTTTACTTAGTGAAATAGATATCGACACAATTGTTAAAAGATCCTGAATCTACTAATGGAGGTTTGTGTTTATTTTAATTTACGTAGCCATCAACTGATGGTTTACATAACAACCAGCACAAGGAGAATCAGTCCAAATAGAGTCTGAGGTCGGTGACGGTGGAAACTGCTGATCAGCTGTGAAGATGTGCGTCAAGTTTGTATATATTCACTGAATTTGGGCGTTAGTACAGAAAGCCTGCATCAAATAGCATTGAAACCGGTGTTTGTTTGTTTGTTTGTTTGGTTTGTGCTCGGGGAGCTGAGCGGGCAGAGGATAATGATGCCGGTTAAAGTGCTATGGCAGAATGAGATCTGACAGAGCTGCGAAAGGCCTCAGAGGACGTCTTTTACATAATGACAATTTGCTACATTTTGTGCGTCTGAATGCCGAGTGGAGATGGTTTTTCATGTGAGGTAGGTGGTGTTAAAAAGCATGTGGGGGAGCTGCGTGTTGATTTTACCCCGGAGAACACAAAAAAAATACAACTGGCATGACGGCGATAAGAGCTGACTGGCTCTGGCTGGCCGGCACATCTGAGCTGAGCTTGACGTCTGCTCCCAGAGCAGCTAAAGCTGGGACGACGCGACGCTGCAGGCTCATCGCAAGTCGTCTTCCAGCAGTCAACGGAGATGACATGAAGCCGAGCCGCTGCACAAAAAGCTGCTTATGTCACGTTTGCAAACAGTACACAAGAATCAGCAACGCAGAGAGAAATCACAAACTCTTCTTTTACACACCGGAGAATTAAGAAAACCAGGATACCAAGTCTTAATACTGAGGGAAGAATAGTAAAACTTAAGCCACATTAGAACAGATGTTTGAACATATAAATATTTTAAAACCACTCATCTTTGAAGTCTCAATTAAAAAGCAAAACTGCAGCAGACTTTACACTTTATTTAACACACATCTTCCTATATAACTGCTCCCTTTTTATCCTTTTTGGGAAATGGTGCACTTTCTTTCTCCTGTGTTTGCATGTTCAGTGCGGAGCTGGAGCCAAAGTCTGAACCAACCAATGCCTTTCATACTAATCAATCATCATGTTCTCGTCAACTGTGCACAAGCAGAAACAATTGTGGTTTTATGGGAAGTTTCACACTCTGTCCTTATTACAGTAAAAGTGGGTGTGGTGGTTTTCAGTGTGAGAACGAAGCTCAATCTAAACCTACAGATTGTACAAACCTGATAAACACAAACAAGACATGACATGTTGGTTGATTGAGAAACTTAAGGCCAGAGGCCAGGTTTTAAAAATGTTCTCAACAAAATTATGAACTATTCCTTTACAGCAAAAAGGTCCCAACACCAGTGGCAGCTATTGATTCAGACTGAATGGACATAGACAGTTGTCAGAGCCTTGAGTGGGTGATGTCATGTCATGAGGGCCTCACCCACTTTCCACTCATATCAATCCTCCCAAGTCCGTGTTTTTTGTCTTTTTGCTATGGATGAATGAACAATGTTTTAAAAAAAAAAAGCGCATCATAAGATAAGCGAATAAAGTGCAGACACAGACACAGCAGCTTCCTGAGGCTACGCAGGCTACAAGCCCACACAGCTCATCGGCCAGCTGCAGTCGCTCTGCTCCAGATCTGTCTGCCTTCATTTGAGCTCAGGAGCAGCAGCACTAATTGTTTGGGACAACCAACGTTTAAAGCTAAATGGTGCAAGAGCTCTGGCACAAGTTGATAGAATAATGGCTTGTAAAAAAAGAAAAAGAAACATGTTTAAAATTTTCAGATCTAGGTCATTACTGTCAGAGAAATCATCACGGTATTACAATTATCAAGATTATTATGCATTCATTAATTTCACTATACTATAACACTATAAATGTGTACAGTCAAAATATAATTACATCACTCATTAGGCTATTTTCCACAAAATATTTTAAGAATATATTAATATAGGACCAATTATTAACCCCCCAGGGGAAATGTTTGAAATATTCTACCTCTCTCTGTTCCCATAGGCTGTGGGGGGGGGTTTAAATAAGGGAGGTGTCAAGGAGGATGTCACCAGTCACTTGAAATAGTCATGCCACATATCATTGGAAAGCTAAAACTCTTGTGATTAAAGATATGCCGACCATTTCAAAATATAATAATCACAGCAACACTCAGCACAGCAACAATCAGACTATAAACAAGCTAAGAAAAACTTTGCAACGCTGATATAACTCACCATAAGTGTCGAGGCTGGCTCCTGATCACAGCGTTTCCCCACAAACATGGTGTTGTTACAATCAGAAACGTTGTACCTGTACAGAGTGTAAGATGTATTACCCATATTGAGAGGATATTCGGGGAAAAGGTTTTCTTTCAATAATAACACTAATGTTTGGTCTGTAACAGATGTTTGAAGACAATGGGGACATAGGAAAGACAACAACAACATCCAGCTCAAGGTTAAGCTTCATTTGGATTTTATAGACTTAATTTCTTTTACTTAATCGTGCATGGAGAGCATTTTGTTCATATGTTGTATTTCGAGTGAGTCCTAATTCAACCCATCTCTAGGTCACACTTCAATTTTTCCTAATAATGACTTCAGAGACTCTGGAATAAGATGTTTTTATCCGTCGCACTCAGAGCTCTTTATATAACTATGACGAAGAGCTTAAAAAACTAGGATTTTATATTAAAATGCAGTTTTGTTCGGCTTTTCCCTAAGACGACACACATGCTGTAAAACATTAGGAAATGCATCATAGGACCTTATAATCTCATCAGTACACAATATGCATATCCCAGTCATAATGCTGGTAAGATAAAACTGACTGTCGCTCCACTGAGCCTTAAGAGGCTTTTAAAAAAACTGCTGCTGAACTTTTGGTGGCCTGCACTTTTGATGTTTTCGATGAATCTTGTTCATAGGTGCAAAACTAGCTTCAAGCATAAAGCTTTGTCTGAATTAGATGTGTGTACGTGTGTGTGTTTGGTGTTGATCCGTGGGGAACTGCATGAAAGTTTGGATGATTTCAGACTCATAATTCTTCAACATATCTCAGCTGAAGTACATTTGGTGGCATATTGTGGCTGGATGAGTGACAGTCAAGTGTGTGATTAAAGAGGCAGCAGCGATACAATGGGGACAAATGAGTTGTCAAGCGAGACAGTTTGATTGTCTGCTTCAAAAACATGTCACTATGTGATTACAGGGTGGTCAACTGGCTGGAGAGACTGTTTTGGGAGGCAGAAGTTCCTGCAGATGTCTCTTCACTGCTGCTTTCATATCACAACACCTCATCCAACATTCACAGCCAACAACAGGTTTTAATGGGACTGAACAAACAAGTGAATGAATTTACACCGACACGACAGGCGATCTGGGACGTTGCTCTCACTGCAGTATATTTGTCTTAGCGAGGCAGTTATTCCTCCGAAAGCAGGAGATTTTATTTGTATTATTTTATAGTCTCAATATATTTTGTAAAAACGCTTCAGTGCACAACAGTTGTTTTGTTTTTCTCTGGTCTGTATTGCCAGGTTTTTGCTTGTAATCCTGCAGTAGGTATTTTATGATCAAAATAAAACTTCATCTGTCATGAGACACTCTTGGTCTCATCAATAAATCTGCAAAATAGTTTCTAGATTTATCTGCTAATCAATCAATGCCACAATGTTCTTAAGGTATAAAGTCAGTTTTGGTCAAATCAATACTCCAAAAGCCTCAAAACAATAAGGTTAAAAAATAAACCGGTAATCAAAATAGATGAAATCCTGTTTTTTTATTCAATTAAATGAGTAAGCTGTAGGTTACATTATATTCCTAATTATGTTATGAACATAATCTATTTCATTCACTGACGTCGTCCAGCTGGACGGATGGAGAGAAGGTAGGCCACCTCTTCCTCTCCCCCCTGTTTCCTGTGGTGTGTCTGCGTGGGTGCTGCTGGCTAGACCGGGTGAGCGACAGGACGAGGTGAGACAACGGGTGACCACAGCATCTGCTCTTGCATTTCAGTTTCCACTTCACTTCTCTATCTCACATCCTAACTAGTTCACACACAGCGTTAATTAGAGGTTGTTGGGGGTTTTTCATACCATTTTTCAGTCCTATAACTCTGTGTGATGTGACGTAGCAGCCACAGTTGTGTTTTCTACTACATCAGTCCAAACCATCTGGGCAGGTGGGTGAGGGAAGGTGAAACGATGAAGGAAATGGGAACCGGACCAACGTGGAACGAGTTCTGGCTCTGGGCCTTCTGGCTCGAAGAGGGAAAGCAATAAAGGTGGCGCGCAGCTGAGCCAACAGCTGACAGGAACAGGAACCAATGTTTGGCCAAGGTCAGGAGAAACAGCACATACACCAACATACACACACACACAGACACATCCACATGGGGTGAGGATGTAACAGTAAAACACAGCCAAAAGACACAGGGGAATGATGCTACTGCGACCCAGCAGACGAGGGGGGTGTCAGAGATCTAATGGTCAAAGAGCAGAGGGACGACACTCTGGTGTGTGTCGAGTTGGGTATGAGGGCTGGCAGCACAGACAGACCTGGAATCAGTGTGGCTGCTATTGTTGGCAGCCGTCACCATCGCACCACAGCAACACATCAACACATGGTGGACTTTTCAGTTTTTCTGCAGCCTGGTCCATTCAGCTTCCTCTCTTCTCAGACTTAGCAACTTTAAAAATATTTTAGAAATAAATCTGCCATGGTTAATATTAGGGATGAGTACCTTTCACACCAAAGTTATTTTGTATGTTTAAAAAAAAGTAAAAGCTTCTAAATTTTGAATATTTTGTGTATTTAGAGTGTTGCACTTTTTTTAATGAAGACAATTTAACAATTTGGTACATTATGTAGCAACTTGTCATAAAATGCGACAATTATTATACAATAAGAATTTTATTTGAAAATGTGGCAGATTATTACAAAATGTGTCGTTATGACATCTTGAGGTAAACATGTACATAAAGCAACATTATTACTCAATGTGGGGCTACAGACCTGTGCGTATTCAGCGGGCTGCTCGCCAAAGAGTGGGGTCGGGAGGTCAGAAATTGTTCAAGGCTCTGGACAAATACATTATGTGTTTTGGTTTGTTACATGATTTGTTGACACTAAGAAAAAAATGAGCGCAGACAGCTTCATTAATTCATTGAAAAACTAATCAAAAGTCAGTTATTATTTGCAGCAGCGCAGATTTTAATTTCCATCTCCTCCACGCTGCACTCTCTATCACACACACTCCCACCCTCTAAACACAAGGTGACACTTAAAATGTGCCTCTCACACACAATGAACAACTGTGACTGCATTCAGGCAGTGTGCATGTGTGTGTGTTCAAGTGTTACTTGAAAATCTGCATGCACAATTGCAATATTGCATTGCCACCAGCATGAAACTCAGTAAAGTGAAAAATAAATGAGAAGAAAGGAGGACCAGGGAAAAAGAGCAGAGGGAGAATGAAAACAAAATGAAAGTCTTAGACAGCAGACAGAAAGCCAGAGGGGAGCTTAGTTCTTTTGAAACAGAACCTTTTCTAATCTCCCAAGAGGCCACGTGCAACTGGGAACCTCTGACTGAGAAACTATAAAGGTTTAAATGTCAGCCTCGCATTAGCCTACACTTCCAGACAGATACTGCTGCTAAATCAGGCTAATTAGGATTATAGGCCTCTGAACTTTACATCTTAGATAACTTTTTAAAGCAGATACTGCTACCCAGGGTGCATTTTGCAATCTGAATATCGTAAATATATTCATAATAATTCATGAAAATCATCTGACTTATATTCAAGAAATGTAAACACTGTGATTTCTGCAACGTACATTCTGGTTCTCCACCTCTACCCTGCTTAAAACACGAGTATTTCTCGGTCAGTCGATCTCCTATGCTACATGTGAACGGACAACTCTGGACAATGTCAGAAGAATCTGATCTGGACATTTATGCTGCTGTGAAAAAACTGCTTATAACACAAATCATGGCCTACGAGAGGGAACTCCTGGAGCCAAGGGTGGAAGAAGGTGGTGTCAGTGGTGTGTAGACGCTCAGACAGCCAGCTGTAATTACTTCAGCAGCAGGCAAAGATTAATTAAGCAGCGGAATCGAATTAATGAGGTTAGTGCACACCTCAACCAAGACTTTTAAAACTTCACACCGGTCCTGTGGAGATCGCAGGCCGTGTAAATTCACAAACAGATGGAAAAAGAACAGGAAAAAAGTTGTAGAATTGAAAATTTCTCTGTTTTTTAATTTGCAAAAAGCCACATGAGGGATGTTGTTACGCAAAGATGCCTGGTGAATTGGCTGCTCCAGACCAAACCAGATACTGGAAACTAATCCCACCTTAAAGGGCTGAAAGGATCAGACGTGTTTAACTGTCACTTGAAGGCAGAATGATCATAGCTAATTATCTGAACTTGGCAAGGCCGTCTGCACAGGTGGGAATGTGTAAAAGATGAGATCAGCAACAATTTAAGATGCAATGCTTTCCTCGCTTAAGCCCATGGCAAACTACGCAGTAAAAAAAAAATCAGACAGCTAAGCTTTCTTTGCACTTATGCAAATGTGTGTAATCGCAGCTGGAACATGACTAAAACCTGCAGCAGACATCCAATCCGCCACCTATGAAAGACAACACCCTAGATTTGACACAATCACTTTTTTTCTTTCAGTTTCAAATCCTGAAAACATCCAGTTCAGACCCAGCTGAGAGTATACAACCTGGTAAATAGGCTTATGCAGCAGGGAGCGAAGCAGGCTGCCTTTACATCAGCCACTAAACAAGTGTATAAATAGCAAGTACTGAAGTCTGTTAGACAGCTGGCAACATTGCATTAGTATGTCATATGGCTGCTCAAGTCTTGCACCATGCACCATGATTGGACCGGTTCCCAAATCTGACTGGCAGCCATGGTGCTCTGCAGCGCCCAGAAATGTCTAAAGACCCCGAAACAAATGGTTTCAAGTTTACTGTCAGAGGATAAGTAGTTAATGTCGTCCTGTTTTGGCCAGATAACACAGGCCTGTTGTTGTGCGAGCCGGAGCACACACCATTATTCTAAATTTACACAAAGGACAGATTTACGGCGAGTACTCAGAGCTGGTCCTCGAGATGAAAACCATGCGATGAGGTCATAGCAGCTATATTTTACCAAGGGAAGATCTCAGTAAAGGTTGAATGTTTTTTTGTTTTTTTGGAAGCTTTATTCTGCACCATCAGGGTACAGAGCAACAGAGACACATTTGATTGGTTCAACACCATTGTCAAACGATGCTGAGGTTTGCTAAGGACGCTGCACCTGTCTATACTTCTGACTTCAATGAAGGTCACATTTAAATGCAGAAAAGCAGGTGATGCCAAAGGGTTCACATACTGTACTTTCGCTTGCTGTTGACAGCACCTTCACTCTGGATGTTTTCTCATATTTCTTGTTTTCTAAGAGCAGTGTTTTCCCACAGGAGGGATTCAATTATGGAAGACACACGTCTGAAAGCTAGGAGCAGGAGGAGACACCGGGCTGTTAAAGAGCTAAACAAAATTTAAGATGTGAGTTAGGCTATACTTGAGACGTCTGAAACTGCAGTTGAGGTCATTTCCCATGACAGCAAATCATTCTATCAAAGAAGGTTGTTGGCCGAGTACTTTCCTGCCCACTACACAGTTTTTGTAGATGTTGCAATGCCAGGGTGGGCAAATTCCAAATCGTAAGAGCTCTGTATAAAACTATACAAAACCTTCACAGATATTAGCCAGTGACTGCTTGTGAAACCTACCTTCCTTTTTTTACTCAATGTGGCCTAATACTCGGGCATATAATCAGTAGTAGCTAATTCTGGGAATTAACAACTAAAAATGCAAATTTTATAACTAAAATTGCAATGAGCCCAAGCTCATAAACACAAGCTCTGATACTACATGCTGCAGTAGTAGATGGTGAGGACTGACAGTCATGGTTACATCCCTGCTAGCTCTCCACACCTGTCTGTCATCACATGGAAATCTAATTAATTAAGCACTGATGAATCCCACTACAGCTTTATTATCAGTCTTTGCTTTAACACATGACTAGGCTAGGAGAAGTGGACCCCGGCATTCAAGTTTCCTCAAAGTCAACAGATGGATGTGACATGTGTTACAGATACATTAGCTACGTTGCCTCAGTGCCTGTGAACATCTTGCGTCATCAATGCAGCACAGACTGTACCCAAAGCAAACGCATGTGTAAATTAGTGGCGTGATGTCATTATGCAGTATATAGGATATATATATTTCATGTACAGTATACACATGTATGGAATATGATCTGCACCTGTTGTGTCTAATTTCAAGAGGGAAGTCATATTCTGTCAGCACCAGTGACATCTCCTGGATCTTTTGACAGCCATGACTTAGTTATTACAGCATCAAATTACTATAGTAAGTGTAAAGCAAAAATATCTGTTCATCATGATATAGGCCTAAACATATGCTGTATAAAACTGAACATTTCTACTGATTACAAATGTTCCCTAAAACAGGGTGACAGGGTCTTGGTCACTCAGGATATTTATCAGCAACTGTTTTTGATCAATCAATTGTCAATCATTTCCCTTGACTGTCAATAAGAAGGGCAGATATGTAGGCCTACTTATTTTGGCCTCTATGTTCTTTACTCTGTTTATATAACTGCACACAGACTATCTTTACAGACATGCACAGAAATAAACGGGCATCTAGTGTCCACTTCTTCTCTGCATTGCGTTTGTTTTAAGCAACAACGGATAAACAAATCAGAGGCCAAACAGGGTGGGATCTAACCTCTCAATCCTAGCACCCTATAAAGAATTCATACAGTTTGCCAACAAAAATACACAGATATCAGATGTCTAGTGTATACACATAGCCTACATCTATTAATATTAGGAATTTGTGCTGCATACAGGCAATGCTTCAGTCATAAACACCTGCATCAATACAGGATTTAATTAGTCCAATAATTAAAGTCAGCTGCAGAAAAACAACAGCAGAGGCACAGCAACTCAATCACTCGCCCTGCTGGCGTCTTTCTCTGGTAATTTACCAGAAAAAAATGACACATTTATCAAAACTGGACCAGGGTATAATAATAACACTGCAAGTCCTGCCAGTCTGTTTGTGTTTTCTTAGCAGTTAAACAATAAATATTTACAGTACAGCAAGCAGTCCTACCTTTAACACAGGTGTTTGTTTGTTTTTCTTGGCCCTCTTCTGTGCAGAAACGTCCACAATTGTCCAAATCCCCAGATGGAGCCTACAATAAAAAAGTATCATCACTCCTCTTGTGTTGGTTTTTGAGGTTATTCATTGCAGTTTAGTGCCAACAGGTGAGTGCCATGTTAGCCAACCTTAATTTCTCCGCCTCCGAGTTGTCCTAAAACGATGTGCTTTCACTTCCTTCTTCAGTTTGTTGTCTCCTGTGTCAGCTCTTCACACTTCGCTTGAATTATTCCATACAGTCTACGATCTTTTCCTACAAAGTGGGACAGTTTCTTCATATCAGCAGCTAGGTAACGTTAGCTACTAGCCTGAAGCCGGCGCCATAGTGACTGTGTCGTAGCAACAGTGCCGCGCAGTGTTCGGGAGAGGAAAAGCAGGAGGAAGCGTCAGGACATGGTATTTCTTACATTTGCATTTCTCTACTTAAAATGTCAGTGCAGCTAATTACAAGCTGGTCTGGAAATAATTTATGCCCAATGTGAATGTGGGGGGAAAACAGTTTTTATTCCGTAATCAATAGGTTATTGAACCTGGACCACTCTGCAGTCACTTCATTGCAGGTATGTGCAAGTGCTTGCAGTCATTGGGTGACATTTGGGGCAAAACCAAAACCTGGAGGTAATGTAGGAGATGAGAGACGATGCTTGCAATGCATAGGTTGCCCACGGCTTCATCATAGAAATGAAACAGCACACAAAACAATACATCATAGTCATAGTATATGTAATTTAATCAATTACACACATTGCACCACACCGTAAACAGTATCAATACATCCTGAGCAGACAATTAAGTTTAGACAGATACCTCCACACAGGAAGGAAGAGCACAGTGTGAAGATGTAAACAGCATTGTTCAGAAATATCCTCATGTGCTTTATTACTCCTACTGGAACTAGAGACTGTATCAACCCTGCAGTGAATAGGTGTGATAGATTACAGCACGAGGAGGGGGAAAAGTCTCTGTATCTATATTGTCCAATCCAAGTAAAATCCATTTTTTAATTTTCTAAACAAAGCCACATTTGAAAAAGCTTCATGAAAGATTGTAACTCCGGCTTCAAAGTGCTCTGAATAGAAAAAGGCTCAGTAGTCTGCCATTGTGCAGATAAAATATGTAGAAAGTCGTACAATTAAAAAAAACTGATACAAAAAAGGAAAATGAACCAATTAGTGAAGCACAAAAAGTGCCTTTTAACATGAGCAAGTAGAAATCCGACTATAAATAATAAATCACATGGTGTGATTTTTGTCTTTTTAATAGAAAATATTTACCTTTGATCAAAGTTCAAAAGTACAAATAGTTTGGATATATTAAAAAAAGACTCACAGGCTTTCAAAAGATTTTGGACTCAATTTTAAACGCGTACTGATTAAAACTTAATCATGCTATCAATATTTAATGCTCATCAAAGTGCACCAGACGTTCCATCTATGCTGGTGGACTGGAAAAGCATAACCCATTTACAGAAAACATACACATCCCCCTATGACAACCACAGTACTGTATCTCCATTCAGGCTAAAGGCCACAGCGAAAATAAAAAGGCTCAGATCAGTTTGTACCAGCAGTGGTTCAAATCAGACATTGATGAATTACACACAAAGAAAAGTACAGAAAGGTGAACGTTCAAGAAACATCACAGCACAGATGAGTCGAATGCACTTCCCGTCTCCAAACAGATAGGTGGACGTGCACTGCAGCTCATATCGATTACAAACAGTGGAGCGGAAAACCTCTCACGTCACATGCAATAATGTTCAACCCTAATGCAATATGGATTTATTACTAACATTTATTATTTATTCACATCTGACTTAATGCAAAATCACACAGTCCATTGGTATTTACCTCTTCATACAGTTCCGAGTGTTTTAAAGATCTACTTGAGAAGACCTGATTAATACGATTGTTGGCTCCTTTTATAAGTAGACAACCTTTTTTACTGCAAAGTGCATGTACTGTATTTGCATCGACTGTCTTCATACACAGTTTCACACTAGTTTCACATTTCATCTACACTCCCAACAGTTGGTCGTCACTGAAGCAGTTTCCATTTAAAGCTGGTATGAAGTGGTAAAGTTGAGTTAGGGGAGTCACTTGACCCCACAGAAATTTAAATGCTCTGATATAATAATGCTGTCGGCTAGTGTTAGCCTCGAATCTAGAAAGAGTGCACAGTGGGGGAAAGAAAGAAGCTGCACATCTCAGTGTGTGTGTTTGAGTCCCTGCGATGCTGCAGCTTTACAGTTAAACCGTCTAACGTAATGTGGTACCATGTCCAGTTTTAGTGACACTGTAGTTTGGAAAAGTAGTGTCTGGTTGGATTGTGGGTTTTTTGTTTGGTTTGGTTTGGTTTGGATTTGTACTCCTGTTGTGGCCGTGTCGTGATCATACCACCCTCTGGAGGATGTACAGGATGCCGATGCTGTCAATGGTGACGAAGGTGGAGAAGTCGGAGGACACGTGGATTTTCTTCAAAGTGCTGCCCGTTGGGTAGAAGGTCTGCAGGGCCTCGCCTTTCTCCACGTCCCACCACTGCATTTGAAAAAAAAAGACAAAAATACAGAGAATTTTAAGATCTAAAACTTCTCTTTACTTATTAAACACTTTATGTTTGATTTTGACAAAAGGCAAAAGTTTAAGATGCTTAATATCACTTTCAGGTCTGTATTGTTAGCTTAGCTTAGCCTAAAGACTGAAAACAGAGGGAAACAGCTAGCTTGTTTTTGTTAAACAGAAACAAAATCTGCCACCTTGGCCTGTTAATCACTCACTAATTAATATTTAACAAGTTGTTTGACATTGACAAAATCAAGCAGGTCACCATTTGCATGCGTGCGCCTGGTTTCCCGTTGCACTTTCACTGGATTTGTTTGGTTAAGACAAATTAACATAGTTTGTCTGTGACAGCTTATAATGAGGTCACTGAGAGTAAATGAGATGGCAACTCGATGGGTTTTGAGTCTCAGATCTTAAAAAGTATTTTTTTTGTAAGAGGTAAATGATGGCAAAAGTCAAGTGGTGCGTGCAAAGCTTCATGTGAATCAGACACTGAGACAAACAAAGAAAACGAGACACTGAGAGCTTTATATTAGCTGCCAAGAAGACCATGATGAATTCAATTGTATAATGTTATCACACTCGAACTCACACACACCCACAGGCTCTGTCAAACACACAACAACACACACACACACCCCTCCCTGCAGCTTTTTCTGAGTGATTCCGTTTAATCTCGGTTTAAAGTTGACATTTTCCACTGAAGCTCCATCTCACTGGGATGATTCATCAAAGGCACATCAAGTCAATCATTTATAGCCTGACAACAGTGTGTGTGTTTGTGTGTGTGCACCTTCAACTTCGACAGTGTAAAATGATGAAATAAAAAAATAAAAAAAGACGACATGAGTCAAATTAATAGGCTGAAGCTTTTTAGTGTATGTGTGTGTGTGGGAAAGAAAAGCAGGCCAACTGCACAGTCTCTCGACAGACAGGCAGACAGACACACTGTGGCAGAAAGGGTGGTGGCAACAGATGTCAAGCTTATAGAACAATCCCAACACACAGTCACACACACACACACAGTTCATTAATCACACGAACCTTTCAACAGCATTAAGAGCAGCTGATTTGCATATTGCATGAAAACACAATGCATAACTTCACTTTTCTTCTTCTTTTTTTCCCTCAGGTTGTCAAGCTCTACTGTTGTGAATGTGTGCGTGTGTGCATTGAAAATGGCCGACTTATACAGTATATTTCTGTTGCTGCAGGGGGTGTTGGCCATACGACCATACTTCTGCTAGTTGGAGCCCATCCACTGCAGACATCATAACATACTGTACACACACACACTTGCTCATAAACACACAGACACATACAGTTTCTCAGAAGAAAAGCGTTGCAGAGACTTGGCCGGCCTTGTCACAACACATAATAAATGTTACTAGGAAATGCTATTAAATCTTGGGGGTCCAAGAATTTAGCTTGAAAAAAGTTTACCAGTGACATTTTAGACTCAAATAACCTTACCGCCGTATTTTTTCTTCTTTTTAACCCTGTTTTCTGGTTTAAAAACTAGGTTATGTATATAGATTAAAGATGGTTCTTCCTGCAGGACAGTGTGACCAGGCTCTGACAGCCAACCTGTGCTCCAGTGGTTCGATTCAAAGTCTTAATTTTACAGTCTAACAGTCCCATTAACTTGTTTCTTTACTTTCTGCTTCTAAAAATAAGTCTCCCATTATTGTCACTCCATTTGCTTCTATCCCTCACTGCTGCTAATCAACAGTGAGCTCACATTGATTTACCGCCCTCTGCTCAGTTCAGCTAAGGTCACTGGGAGCCGTAACATATACTATACACATGTAGTATGACACATTACATGGAGTTAGACCTGACACAGCTACATCATCTTTTTCCTGCTCTGACATCCTGATCCAATAATAACCCTGAATAAATGTTGTTTTTTTTAAAGACCTCAGAGTCAGACGCCTGCTAACCTGCGCTTGTTAATAATTCACTATGTAAAGATAAATCACAGCTTCTCTCCTCATGCACGTCTCTTCCTCCGGCCTTTCACCAAGGAAGCAGACAGAGGTCAGAGCCTGTTTGGTTGTTTTTGAATATTTCTAAGACCCAGCCCTCAAGGCCAAATGTGACCAGACCAGAGCGTAAAGATGTTAAATGTAAACATACAGAAACTGAATAAGAGGTCTTAATATTACGCATAAATCATTGTTTGGTGTATTATAACATTGTCCCCCGGAGATTACTACTGGACTTTATGGGGATTTTTTATTTTTTTGCTTCATGCATATGAGAAACAGATGCAAAACAGCTGCATAGTAAAACATTCATGTTGACAATTTAGTTTCAGCAGCTCACAAACACACATAAATACACACATATGAATGTTTTTTAGCACATAAGAGTTTCACTAATCATGATCAGAGCTTCCCTGATGTGATCGCGGCTACTGATGAAACGAGTCCAGCTGGAAGTTCAATCTAACTTCAGCTCCGTGCTGACTCTGTTGAATAAAACACAGTATGTCTAACTGGTGATTACGAGTCTAACCTCAGCCTGCAGTCAGTCCAGCACTGTTTTGTTTTCCCCACACACACCACCAGCACCTGATTGTGACTGATTGGACCGCTCCGTCTCGACTTTCACCAACTTTTCTTTTCCTTTTTTTTCCCTGCCAAATTGCAACATGCTGTTATCAATCAATCACCTGCTGAGCTGAAGCACAAAGATCCTGACACGTCTCATCTGCCGCGACTCAGCTCTTCACCCATTTAGATACAAGATAATCGTTTAAAAAAAACAAAAAAACAGACGACTTGGCCCTTAAAATATCTTTGCTGTGTATTACAGTGACACAGCTCGTTTTCCCTGAAGCATTAAAAATGTAATAACTGCTTAGCCGAAGCAATTAGGTGGAAAATATGGCGGGCATAAAATAAAGAATAACCAGATTTAGATCTGATGATCTGGAAAAAAAAGTGAAATGTAGCAGAGCAAAGAACGTTTCAAGGTCACACGGCGATAGCTTCGCCACTGTTTTGTTCAGGAGTGAAGAGAGAAAGAGAGATGTGGGGCAGGATGAAGGGAGATAGACAAGATAAAGGTGGGATCGATGGAGAGGTGGAGGCATGAAACGAGGATACACACAGAGCAGATATCAGAGGAGAGAATGAGACACTTGGTTAATGTGTAATTGCATCTGGATGGAAAGAAAGATGGCTGCCGGCTGCCAAAGCGCTGACAGCTCACACAAGGAAATAATACTCAGATGCTTGCACACACACACTTACGTATAAATACAGAAATAAAGGAGCCAAACCGATGAGGGAGAGAACAAGTAGAGTCAAAGAACCAACAAGGATGAATCCCACGACAAACAAGGGCGGCAGACGAATGTGACGAAACGGAAAATAAAAGGGGGGAGAAAACAATGCTCCATAATACCAACTGGTTATAAAAAATAAAAGGATTAGGAATGCAATGCACAGAGATGGTGCAAAATAAATGTTTAAAAAAAGAGTCCGCTGCCTGCGTGGACAGAAAGTGTGAAAATGTTGTTAGCTCCAGAGTGAGGCCTGGGTTTTCTATGCAAAAAAAAAAGGCCAGAAAATCACTATGTTGAATCATTTAGACCAAGAGGACGGTGACGAGACCAGACGGGGTGGCATGCATATTCATGGGAGAGGGGAGACAGAAATAAGGAGACACAGAAATGCAGAAAATAGTGAGATGAGGAAGACATAAGAGGGAAAGTGAAGGGACGAGGAGACGCAGACATGAGCACTAGACAAAGCGACAAATGCAGATTAACGATGCTGTAAATAGTAAAAACACATTGCACATTTGTCAAAACAACAGCTCCACATAAGCTAAGTCTGTTTCCATGAGGGTATGTGTCTCTGGTGGGAATACGTAGAGGCGTTTTGTGTGTGTGTGTGTGTGTGAGTTGCCTGCATCCTCACAGCAGATGGCTGATGCGCTGATACGAACGCCATCACTGTGGGACCATTGATTTATGGGAGAGCTGGTGATGCACAGAGACGCTAAATGACTATACAGTATATGTGTATTTCTGAGCTGTCGGTGGGGGGAACTATACCCCTGGGCGTGTTTACAGTGTACCGTCTTGGGTTTTCACGGCGTTGGACGGAAATATTTCCAAACATGCAGCACAGCGCGGCGTCCTTGCTTCCCTCTGTGCTGAGGCTGCGGAAAATTAACTTGAAGAATCGTTGCAACTATGTTAGCTGCACATTACATGAATAATAATGCAAGGAGCAGATACAAGTGGGGGGAGTGTATGGAGATGTATGGATTTAAAGGGATAGTTCAATTAAGATTTTGTCTAAGTGGCCCATTACCATAATCCCTATAGTTTTAGGAGTAGGTTCGTTACCTTTAATTGTCAGTGCAAGCTATTTTCAGAACGGCGGAGCAGAGCCGTGAGCTGCTCAGAGCTACGCTACGGAGGCTCATGGGATTTCTTGGTTTCCCTCATCAAACTCATAAAATACACAATCCAACAACTCCACAACACTCTGGTGGACAAGTTGTGACCTGCACATTCACCACGCTATGAGATAATAACAGAACGTTACGAGGTGGAGTTGTTTTTGAGGTAAATTCATGCAAAACCTCTTATGTGCATTCCCGTCAGGGGCAATTTTTCAACAAGCAGTCTCTGCATTTGCCAAATCAGAAATCCCAGTGTTATAATAACTAGTTTTGCAATAACCAAACCATAACATTGTGCTTTCTACCCTTTTGTACTATTGTGATGCAGATTGTTTTGTAAAAATGTCCTAATACACCAGGAGACATCTGTGACAGAGAGAGGAATACACTGGTTTTTATACAGTATCATGTTGTTTTGTTCATATCCCCATAGTTACTATATGGAGTCTGGTATTCAGTCATTGTATTTTAACAACACAGATGACCTGACCTCGAGGATGGAGAGTATTCACATACCCTATTGTATGACATCTGCTGTGACAGAAACTTGATGACACCCAAAAAAAAACAAGGGCTACTGAGTCCATACAGTATCTACACAGCAACACACCACTCTGCATGTTCAGATAAAACTCGCCCTCAGCATCATACATCTGGGGGAAGCCGGGCTAGCTGCCGCGTGTCGGTGAGTTACCCTAATTCATGTCGTCCAACAGCAGAGGAGCACCAAATCTGCTCTGACAGGCGCCTCACCGTTAGTCGCGGTGAGGGCTAAACAGGTCCGCTTATTCAGGCTACCTGATGGAGAGTCAGCACCGATTACATAAGGGAAATACCTGTGCTCGCGTAGCTGGGGGTGAACGCACAGTTGCATCTTTCAAGAAAGGGAGGGGCGAGGGGGTGAGGGGAAGTAATTCATCTTCCTTTCACATAAATAGCTCAGTCACAGGGTCCAGGGGGAGTAGGTTCGGTTTCTACACACACACACACACACACACATACAAAAAGAAATGATGAAGCCAGAAGGACCCACACAATGGATGGAGACAGGATGGGAGGGGGATTAAAGAAAGAGGGGATACCAGCTGGAGTAGATTCAGGCGATTTTGTAAGGCCACCTCCATCTCAGAGCGAAAAAGCCAGGGATTTACTGTGTGTGTGTGTGTGTGTGTATGTGAGAGTGACCAGGCCAAGAGTCTTGCGGAGAGGGAAACAGTGTGACACCGAGGTTGAATTATTCATCCAAGGTTCTGTCCACTGAAATATTGATGCTCAGACAGACAATCCTCCACACTTCCACCCCCCACCTCATTTTCTCTCACCCTCATTTCCTTTTATTTTCTACTGGCAAACTATTTGTTTATCACAGTGGTGACCATGAGAAGAAAGAAAGAGGAAGGGAGGGAGGGAAAAAAGCAAGGGAACAGAAATGAATATGGATGGTACGGAGCAGGAAACAACGATATTATGTCCTTGGGTTGGAGAGATCACTCTTCTTCCTCCATTTGTTGTTCGCTCTCACACATACATACACACCTCTTCAGAAAGAAAGAAAGAAAGAAAGAAAGAAAGAGGCACATCCATGGAATGAAAATCATTTGAGAGCAAAACCTAAAGATGGCGATAATAAAGAGAGATATCAAAAGATGAGGTGAGAGAGAAAAGAAAATGAGCTGGTGGAGAGACGAGGAGCTGGGGACGTACAGTAAATCTAAAAGGAGGAGAAAAATGAAAAATGTGAGAAACAGGACAAAGTGACAATGAGAAGGAGGACGGCGAAGTCCTGGAGTGAAGAACGCAGTGTGAAATCTGGTGGAATGAACTCTTTTTCACTCAAAACCCAGATGCAGATTAAAAGCAGAACAGAGCTGATCTCAGACCAGCGAACCAGGTGGTCCAGCAGCAGTCTGCACTCTGACATGATGTTACATCACAGCCAGTGAGACAAAAACAGGAGAGATAACATTTATTATCTTATCAGGACTGCGCTAAACAGTATGTTCATTATATATTTACTGTTATTTACGCTCAGCAGGTGGTTTCCTTCCCTCCACAGTTTTTTAGTCTGTAGTCATCAATTTCTCCTAAACACAATCAAAATGCTGATTAAGAATGCGGAGGAAAAAAATGAGGTTTGCCTCAGCAAATGCTATTTGTTAAAATAGCTTTGACATTTTAGAAAATACAAGTTTGCTCTCAGGGCAAATGTTACATAAGGAAATCAATAGCACTCTATTACCATGTGCTCTTGGCTTAGCTTAGCATCCAGACTGGAAACAGGTGGACAAAGGAAGCTGAAATACAGAGTACAGCACCCAGCAAGCCCATTCACTGCTATGTTATATGTGTTGTATAGCAAAACATAAAATGTATAGTACTGTATATCGTGTAGTGCGATACGGAAGAGACAACACCAGAGCCAGAGTTTATGCTGGCTTGCTAAATTCAGTAAAACAGCTGTAGCAACGTTGTGACAGAACAAGCATCGTGCGTCGCTTCAGAGAGAAGTCTGAAGAAAGGGGTTTGAACTTTTGAATTGTGTATTTTCTAAATGCAGCTTGCTCAAACTGTTTTTCCAGGATCTCCTTCTCTACCTTTAACAGATCACAGACAGCGTGACGATAGAAGGAGGATGAAGGAGGAGATTCAGATGAATGAACGCAGTCTGAAAACGTCCTCTGAGATGGGAAAAGGGTAAAAAATGAAGTAAAATTTAAGAGTTTATGATAAATCCTACTGTAAAAGAGACAAGACAAAGAGCATGATGTGTGTACAGTACATCCAGGTGTTTCATCTTCCTCCATCTCCGCTTTTCCTCATTCTGTCTCCGTGTGATTCGCCTCTCCAGCCAGAGAGAGACAATTAACCCCGGTTTAATGAGCAGCGCAGGGGAAACAACTGCCTCCCAGAGACAGATAAATATTTCACCAGCCCGTGTTTATACCCCGAGCCTGACAACAAGAGCACAGAAACCAGGCCACGCTCGTTCCACACTTAACTCTCTCAAAGATCTTCACTCGCACGCTTCGTCTCGTGCATGTGCGAGGAAGAGAAAGCACAGATTGAAGGACGTGTAGAAACTAAACTGTATCTACTTTAGTTGCATTTTGAACACATGTGCTTGGAAAGATGAACATTTTTTTAATAATTGCAGGAGAAGGAAAAAGAGAAATTGGTGGAAACAAAACAGAACAATGGATCATGAAAAACGATACGTGCACTTTCAAGGAGCTGTTTTGCATCTCATAAGTGTGTGAAGTTATTTTTGGAGGTGGGTCTGCTGATATGTTGGAGCAGCACTGCGGGGTACTTACTTCTGAAGCAGCACAAAGAAAGAAGAAAAAGACAAAGCAAAGCGCTCAATGAAATCAAAAGTGTGAACGGCGCCTGAACCGACGCGGTGGCCTGTTACAAGGACAGAGTTATTTCAATCTCTGGATGACGTTTGGAGAAAGTAATAGTGAGGGAGGACAGGGATGAAAGGTAAATGCAAAAAAAAGGGTGCATTGTCGACTTTTAACCAACATACAGCTGCAGTAATACCAAAGAGGGGGAGATCGATGTCCAGGAAAGTGCTTCAAGGAGATTAAATTAAAGGTTAATGAAGCCCACAAGGAAAATCAGTCCAGACTGTTGCAGAAACTTTTCCTCAAAGTACATTAAAAGAACAAAAAGAGAAAAGCCAGGAAAAAGATACACTGTTAATAAAGTGGTTGAACAATGTGTTTATAAATAATGAAATAAAATAAAGGATGAACTGGACAGACATGTGTGTCAAATGTCTCAAACACACACACACACACATGTGTCAAGGCCAACACTGTACAAATGTGACACAGCAGTGGAAGCTGGACTATGTGAGTCTCAGGCTCAGGCAGACAACGTGACAGTTTTACAGGAAAGCTGTCATGAACACTTCAGTCTGACTCTACAGCCCGTACATGTGTGTGTAGAGCAGAGCGCAGATGGATTTTTTAAAATTTAAGTCAGTGTGGTCATTGAAAAATAGATTTTTTCTTTTTTTTTCTGGGGCAAGAATCTATGTTCTGGATGAATGAACACATAGCAGGCGCAGCTGTAAAGATAAATCAATTACTTAATCAATCAAATGGTTGGTCGGAGCCTATTTTAAGAGTCTAATTTCATTTCATTCATTTTTTTTCTCTCAATTATGAGGATTCAGTTTCATCTTTGTCATAAGTGATGGTAATTCCAATATACATAGGTTAGTTTGGATCAGTAGGTAGACAGAACAATCCATAGACTTCACCTTAGCCATAGCACGATTCATCAATGAAATTATCTGTAAACCTCTATAGCTCCATTTTAGCTGCTGTTTCGATGGTTTAAACAACCAATCACAACAATTGGCCAAGAGACTGATTTATAATCTAAGTATTATCAACAAATTTGGGATTAGATTCGATTCTGTCCTAATTTTTAAAAATGCAACTCACATGAAAACCCCCAAAGGTAAAATGACAATAAGAGTTTGAATCTCGTCACTTGTCATCGGCTCACAGGTTATTAGCTCTCTTTCTAATTTTAACTTTTTCCTCATACATAAACTGTCACACTTAAAAATAAATCTGTCAATTAAAACAAACTGCATTTCCTGATCTTTGTTGTGCCTTCTTCTTCTTCTCCTTTCTCTCTGACACTGCACCACAAAACTACTTGGTTTCTAAAACGGAAAATGTTTTTTCGCACACATAACCTGCTTTTGTTGTTATTTCCAACCAACAGAGGCTGCATATGCAAAAAAAAAAGAAAGAAAGAAAAAAAAGTTATATTTATGACTTCACAAACAAAAACAGACCTCAGGCGGAGACACCTACAGTCAACTTGGACTGACGGATGAGGGAACATGGAGACACATTTACTTACGGCTTAGTATCATTATACAAGAGTCTTGACTCCTTGTTACCCCATCCATCCCTCAGAGAGGTAATTGCATTTCCTCTCCCCTCTGCTCCCTGCTAACCAACTGTTTCTTAATCTTTGACAGACTCGCCGTCCATCAAACGTCCCTCGAGGAGAAGGTCAGCGCAACCTTCACTCCTCATTTCCTCACGTCACGCTCCACTTTGAGCCTCGCTTTTTAGTGCGATGACGGCCTCTAATAGTTCACTGGCCGCCGAGGTCTTGTTAAAGATATAGTACGCTTAACAATGACGGCTCGGGCTGAAGGAAGCAAGAAGGACGGAGGCGGCGGTGGCGTGACTGAAGGGTGAAAGCAATCTCAAGTGATCCGAGAGAGCTTTAGGCTGACCTACTGTACAAAAGCAAACATCAAAAAAGAAAAAAAAAAAAAGTAAAACATAGAGAACCACAGTGCACAGGGTTGTGAGAGTGAAAATATGAAGAAAAAGAAAGATTATGAGAGAGAGACTGAGCTCCGACCATGAGGTCACCAAACTGGACCGACAGGTGAAGGAAACGACAGCAGAAAGATGAAAAACATGTGCAAAACAGAGAGATAACAGTGGAGGAAAACCCAGGAAGAGGAGGAGGTCTGGTGGGAACTCGGAGGCAGAGGAACGAGGGAGGAGGAGGAGGAGGAGGAGTGTAAGAAGAAGGTGCGATAAGGTGAAATTGTGTTTCTCTCTTTCTCCTCCATCACAAGCTCGGCTGATAAGTGATGTCTGACAACACTGGTGGCAGGAGAGAACTGTCATCTGAAACACTCCCATCCGTCTGGGGGGGAAATGCGCTGTTCGGAGGAGAGTGTGTGTTTATGTGTGTAAATGTCACTGTGTGAACATGTGGCGTGTGCAATGTGTGTGTGCAGGAGCATTGATGAGACAAAATAAAACAAAAGAGGAAGAAACTTAGTGCCGGTAGGTGATGCGGCTGCTTCAGTGTGAACGAGTGCAAAATTCAAATCGCAGTCTATACTGTAGATCATATTATCCATTATACATAAGGACAACTGTTTATTTGGTTTTTATAAGTGAATATAAAAAGGCAATAAACAACCTGTCCAACTGAAATCATATATCAAATATTATCATCATATCTGTCAAAATAATCTAAATATGATTTTCCTAACTTAAAGAGCGTTTCAGGTTTTCAAACTAACTCCTCTATATACATTTTATTATTACTACCGTCCTGCCTCAGGCTTTGAGTTGATTTTTGATAGTATTTGACTATGTTTGTGAGTTTGTGAACTTATATGCGCTAAAATACAATGTAGGTTGTTAGAAGAATTGTTAAAGTCATAGTTCAACATTTTGGCAAATTGGCCCATTGCCATAACCCCTATATAGGCTTAGGGTCATAGTCTTAGGAGTTGTTTTTGAGGCAAATGCAGAGACTGCTTGCTGAAAAACTGCCCCCGATGGGAACGCGCATCAGCAGTTTTGCGTGAAATTACCTCAAAAACAACTCTGTCTCGTAACGTTCTGTTATTATCTCACAGCGTTTTGGAGTTGAATTTGATGAGCAGAAACGAGCACAACCAAGATGATTCCTGATTCCTGTACTTATCGAAAAGAGTTTAGCCTGCTGTTAAATCGTGTTTCCACATGATGAGAACAGTATAATTACTATTGTATCCTGTTGGGTCATATATCGATGAGCTGGTCCAGCTGCTCTTCTAACACACACACACACACACACACGGACGCACCCATAGGATACTGTAGAATAAACGCATTTGCTGCAGGATCATGCTATATGACATCATTTGGTTTTATTCTATTACAGCCCGGTCACATAAATTCAATTTAACGACCTGCATGGATTTACTCTGCTGCCCCTGCACAACAACCAACCGACCGATCCATTGTTCATGGTAATTCAGTCAAAATTAATTAAATTTGCCATAAATGTTTCCTGTTTTAAATGCTACTGGGCACCCAATGAAATTAGTTTTCCCATTTCGTATCATGCATGCTCCGTCTAGTGTACTGCTGTTTTTTTGTTTTTGTTTTTTTTACTCTAAATAAAGACTTGCATCCTCAGATAAAGCGCTGTTATATCCAGGCAACCTCTGTGTCTTCTGCATTGAGACTCTACTGTGTAATCTACTGTTGAGAGGTTGATCAGCCTGTCAGGTCGCCGCCGTCCCGACTGACAATACAAACACAAATACAGGAGACTGAAAACAGAGCCGGCAACACATTTGACGCTGTTTTTGTGTTTTTTTTTATGCTTTGAAATGAAGCACGACTCTCTCTCCCCCTCGGGGGGTTCAGGGGCATAAAGTAGTGATGTGGAAATCAGTTGCTGCATATTTTCCACCAGAGTAAATATATATTTTCTCTACCATATGACCCCTGGGCTGCTCAGTAGAGTGGTATCACATCACACATTATTTTGCAGCAAAATAAACAGAATAAACAAACAAAAAAAACTACATGTTACACAAATCACACAGTTACATTCATAATATTCACCTCAGCCAAATCCAGATTTACACCTGAGAGCTGCTTATCAGTTAGATTGAGATTCGGTCTGGGAACCACCTGCTCATTTTTTCATATTTGAGGCGTAGTTAACAAAAGTCCAGAGCTGTTTATTGGGTGCCACGAATGTCTATCAAATGCGTCTGTATCAATCATACCCGATTACGTATGTAGAGCGACAGAAATCTGCTCTTTTTTCAAAATAAACTTGCAAATGTGGTCTAAACTTTAACACTTTCTAATGCTGCCTCAAAAGGTAAAGCGTCTGTCGCCATGTTGGATCGACAAGCTATCGACAAAGTCGCTTCGGTGTGTCGTCATCGTCATGCTGCCCCCCTCCCCCATTCTGTGATTGGCTCCATGGTCTCCAGGCTGACTTGCAGAGCGAATAAAAGGCAGCACCCAGGCTAACTTATTAGTAACCAAGTAGGAAAAGTGTGTGTTCAAGGTTAACCAATGACACCAGTGGTGTGTATTCAGTGGTTTTCCATTTTCTCATCTGTCTCCTTGATTGTTAATTTGTGGTAAATGACCTTTTTTAGCATTCATCAGCAGCAGATCCCGCTGAAAAAAGGAGGATTAACAGATGATCCATCCCTGCTGCGCTGACGAGATGCCACCTCAGTCTGACAGCTGGTTTAGTGAAACAGACCTGAGGAGGCATCGATTACGGTTAAATAAGTAGAAGAGTCTCCTGTGCGTTGTGAGGATGGGTTTTTGAATGAGGCGGATCCGTGTCAGTGTTAATGGAGAGGAATTTCTTTAGGAGCTTTTTTTTGTGTGTTTTTTTTTTTTAACGACAGCTTGGTGTGAATTATTCTGGGGCTGCTGGGCATGTGTGTGTTCCTGCAGTCAGGATGAGCCTTTTCACACCTGCCGCCTCCCCCCTCGGATCGTGGCGCTGTGACAGATCGACTCACTGCCGTCTGATGAGTGTGTCCTTGTGTGTGCGTGTTTGTGTGTGTTTTAGCGTGTGTGAGTCAAGGGCCAGGTGTGAGACAGGTACAGCGTTTCCTGGCAGGACCCAGAACAGAGGGAAGGAGGACTGATGGGAATCAGTGTAGGATGTAACAGCTTCTTTCAGAGGGGCTGGACGGCACCACTTCAACACACCGCCGCGACACACACGCAGACACACATGCAGACACACATGCAGACACACACATAAACACACAAGCACACACACTTCTCTGCTCACATGCTTACCTAACCCACCTAACGCAGCAATACGAGCACTTATGCTATGTTTTTATTATGTAAAGTGAAACACGGGTGATAAGAAGCGTAAAGAAATGTTTAATTAAACGCTCTACACAGGTAACTACACACACACACACACACACACCAGGGGATTGGACAAGCACATATACCCCCACACACAATAGCCTGCTGCTTTTAATTACACTCACACCCATTCACCCGACCATGCAGGGAGGGAGGGAGTGATAAAAGAGAGGTGGAGAGAAAGGGAGAGGAGCCTGAGAGATGATTAAGGCAGAAGTACTGACAGAGACGAGTAAAACAAAACAAAAAAAAACCAACGACGACCCACTGGGATGAACGTGAACGCATCACCAAAGAGACAAATAGAAATAGGCAAACAATAAGGAGTCCTCGCGCTACAAGCTTCACGCTGCATCATATCAACTGAGAACCATGGGAGACATCACCCTCTGTCACTTCTCCTGCTCTTATCCAACCCAATAACAACATCATCCTGTTTAGCAGCTGCAACACAACACAACAGCAACACACTGACTGAGTCATTGTGCACGACAAGGGGGCTTTTGATGTTCACAGCGGCTCTCGGAGAGAAGATCTGACTGAGAGCTGAAAAACTCTCCGGTGAATCACATCATGATAAGAAAAAAACAAAACAAAACATGCTTTCTGCTTTTTTATTTTTATTTTTTATCCTCCTCCAGGAGTCGCTACCGTCAAAGCCGCTTTAACATACACTACACTACACTTTGTGTTTTGTTTTTGTTACGTAACAGTCTGCTGTATAAAAGAGAAGCACCTCTTCTGAATCAGGACAGATCTGCAGTGGATCGATCAATGAAACCATCATCCTAATAATAACACAAAAAAACATCCCTTAAAGAGGCTGCGTTTACGTTAACGCACAATAATCCATATTAATATCATCGTGCTGTGTTTACAAATAGCCCCTCCAATGGATTCGCGACAGCCTTCGGGTTCTGTTTGTTCTTCTGTACATGAGACAACAATTTACTGGAGCTTAGGACTGCAGATTGTTGTTTATTTGTTCTGCCTAACAAAGCTTGGCACCAAATCCTGCATCGCACTGTACTGAAGGACATAAACAACACAATCACAGTAACACAACATTTCAAAGCAAAGACATAGCACCTTGAAAAGTTATGAGCAACGTCTCTGCGGACAGAGAAGTGTTAGATTTCATTTCACAGCACTGGTGACAACCCACAAGGGAAATATCCAACTCTTTAGCCACTAAATGCCACATACAGTAGTTTTTTTTTAACTGTTTGAGTCGATCCTGGTCAGTTTCACTGTTGTACATCTAGACGTTCAGTGTCGGTTCTTTTATACAGAACCAGTTTAACCCAGTTTTCCCCACAAGAAAGTGCGTTCAGACTATGGACGTCTTGGAAAAAGATGCACAGCTATTTCAGGCCATGTGAGTTTGACCAGTTACTAGTCTGTGTGAGGTTTGTGGTGAAAATAAATTAGCTATACACTTTTGCTTATAGGGGTGTAAAAAAATATTGATACACTGGAATATACAGTACTATAGTATTGCAGTATATCACAATATATCGTATCGTTGTTGCCCCTGCATTGTGATGCTGATGATCGTATTGCCAGACTTTTCACCCCCCCTTGTGTTTAAAGATGCTCTGTTCACTGTTTTCAAGATGACCTGTTTTCTAGCATCATTTTACCAAGTGTCCAACTTCTTTAATTAAAAAAAAAAAAGAAAAAAGTTTGCACCACACATTCACAGATTCACAGATTTCATGGTTTTGCAGCCAAACTTCAATATCAGTCAGTCTACGTCTACGATTCAAAGGCACATTTGACACAATCCCACTGATCCTCCATAATGAAATCTCTCCCTTACACCAGCTGAGGATAAATACAAACCAAATACCCTCATGAGGACGTACCCTCATGATTGCCAAGCCTTTTTTTTTTTCTTCTTTTTTTTGCCCAAGACTGACAGGAAAATAATTACAGCATTTCATTTTCATTCAGTTTTTATTCCTTTTCTCTCGATGTCAGGAAATTATTTATTTGCCCATGCTGCTCCTCCTGGTTCATATTTGTATGGAAATGCCACTTCCTTTTCATTGTCATATCTTACGGCTCAGAGATATGAGAGAAGACGGCAAAGTGTTTACGAACAGGTGCGTGTGTGCATTATATTTTTCTTTTACCTTTGTTTTGTTAACTGTAAAAGCATGGCGGCATGCCCTGGCACTGGCAATAATCATTGAAACAGATAGACAGCTAGATTATTATCTTGCTTCCTCACTCTGCAGGCCGTATTATCTGTCATAAGTGGTACACACTCTGTCATGGTAATTACTGTGACGGACAGGATGGCCTCTCGTATCTGTCCGGCCGACACACAGTGCGATTAATCAATCAAAGCTCCCGACTCCGGGGGTTCATCCCTTAAGACAGGCATAATAATCCATCACTGCTCCTCACATGCACGTGCTGATCCATCAAGTCAACATCGCTTTGCTGAGCGACAGAGTGAGGGGAAGAAAGTACACGAAACGAAGTAATGGAGCAATCTAGAAGCTGATTCCCACAATAATTATGACTGTCATGGTAATGTAACGGAGAGACGGGGGCTGATGAGCGCGACACCAGCGAGAGCAGGCGTAAATATAAAGCTTATTAAAAATAAAAACAAGCAAACAGAGGACTCTATTAGAGGACTTGAAAAGCCTTTAGCAGATTGCTTCCCAATTTGGGCACAGTTTAAAAAGGCTACAACAAATACAAATCAAATACTGTAGGAAGAAAAGTATTTATAATTTTATATAAAACAGTGAATGAAGAACTTGAACTGCATCTACATCACTAAAAACCTCACAGCAGCAGAGGTAGTTCACATAAAAGTTATACTGACAAGAGATAAAAGTTTTGACATTAAATTTGTCACTGTAGCAACTGTATCATGCTGGGAGTCACATCAAGTGATTAGCTTAGCTTAGCACATATAAATGACGTCACTGTGCCCGCACAAGAAATACTCACAGATCCTAATAACAAGAAACCTCATGTTAATGAAGTAAAGTAGAGGTAAATTAGACAGAACCAAGGCAGAAACCATGATAAATGTGTTAGAAATGTTCCTGTCGGCTTCAGGGAAGCATAGATCTCAGCAGAAATATTGTGATATAATGTCATGTATAAAATTGTTTTTCCAGCCCTATTAACAGATGCTATAATGGAGCCAAAAGTGCATGTAACTCCCTGCATCATTGTTGTATATATTCTCATATATGATGTCTGATGATCTTTCAAGCACCTCGTCTTTCTGTTTAAGAGCTTTCTGAGAGCTTTTACTCTGCCCTTCACACCACAGAAGACGAAAAAACAGTTTACATCTTCAGAACATCATCTTCTATTATGAAATATATAATAAGAGACGGTGTTACATAAAAAAAAAAAAAAGACTCACATTTTGAGGTTTTATTACCTTTGAGCTCATTTAGAGGCTTTATGATCTTTTCTCATTTGTGTCCATTCTTTATAAAAACAGCCTGAGCAACAGCATCCATCCATCCATCCATCCATCGCCTTCAACAGTAACCGACCAACCCACACAGGCAGGTATAAACAAAGACACACACATGCACATATTCATGCACACTAGCGCACAACCCCCCCCACACACACAGTATCAGGAGTAATCTGAGATATAAAGCCTCATCGATCAGAACTGCTCCCTCTCTCTCTCGCTCCCTCTGGAGGATTACATCATTGCCCAGCAAATAGCCAATCATAGGCCGGCTGAGACTGTCCGCTCTGTGACCCCATCTCCTGTAAAACTAACGGCAATAAAAGGTGTACGCACACACGCAGACACACTATTCCAGTCACGTCACAAGGAGGCATCATTCTCCAGGGTATTGAGTGTTTTTATGTAAACCTGAGCCACTGCGACAGCAACACTGGTGCATGTTGGTTTTCTTTTCTTTTGTATTGTTTCCACTGGAACACAAACATCTCTCAATCAATAACACAAACACACCTGATATTGATTAAAATAAAAGAAAGGTAGGAACTATGCTATTATGCTAAAGCGTATTCACTTTCAAACTGGATTGCACTTAGGGAAGTGAATAAATCACAATATTGAATGTATATTTTGCCATTTAATATAAGAAAACTTAAGTAATGAATGTATATTTTGCCATTTAACATAAGAAAACTTAGGTAATAAGTAATTATATCATAATGTCTAGAAATATAGCCAAGAAATAACAATTGATTGTGTAGAAATAGCCCAGAAATAATGAAAAAGCATGAAAAGAATGTGTAAACTTAGTTATTTCTTGGCCATTTCTTGACATTATCACGTAATAATCACTGTAATCAGCCGCCTGCAGATTAAAGGTTACTCAAAATTATTCTAGATTCATGTTTCCTCTTATAGACTGTAAATGCTGCTGCAGAAAGTTTGACATTTGAACAACATTTGTGCCTCTTGAACTGTGTTTCTACTCAGCTCCAACAACACACGCTGCTGTGGAAACCAATATGATAAGTTTGTTACCGTACCTTGATGTAGCCACCGGTAGAAACCAGGAGGGAGTTGTCTGGGGAGAAGTGCATGTCGGTGACCCAGCCTCCGTGGAGCGAGTCCATGCCATCTTTACCGTCCCGCGAACAAATCTTCAGCAAAGCTCCGTCCTTGACGCTCCAGAGCTGAGACGGACAGAAAAACACCATCATAAAACAAACAACCACCAAGTAAAAGCCACAATACTGTACATAATGGGGACAAATGATGAAATCAAATAATAAAAAAGAAAAAATCAACTTCCTATCACCAGTTTCACTAACTTGGTCAATTTCTCAGTTGCCACGGAGACAGTGTGATAACAGGTGGTCACATATTATGAAGGATGGTCTCCTCCTCTATCAGACGCGACTAAAATGATCGTGTCATGTGACAAAAACGTAACGCTCAGTCAGAAATGAAACTTTGCGGTCGACAGAATTGAATTAAGGAGACGAATCTGCGCAAGAAATTACCCATAATGCACCACTTATGTAACGAAATGTCGGGGAACGCTGACACCGGTGCATCACATCATCACATCATCCCGTGTCGATTTTGCAGCTGTTACGCAACTGTTCACATGCCACGCTGCCTTGACAATGACACATCACACACACAGACACACACACAGACACACACACAGCTATATTTAACACTTGGCGTGCTGCTGTTTTTGTGCCGAATGACTCAGATTTGTTTCCATAGAAACAAGGGGTGAGATTTCAGAGTGGTTTTATGTAATTGGATGTGATGGATTGGGCCGTTTCTTTGGATAATGGAGCGGGTTCGGTGGCTCGGAGGCCACCAGAGGGCATTAACCCTTCGCTGACTGATGCTGCTGCTGCCGCTGCTGCTGCACATGCACCATGTGTCGCTGCAGGCTGAACAACGGCGGGTGACTTCTCCTCATCTTCCTCTTACGCTGTCTAACTTTTTATTCACTGTGTGCTTATATATGTGTGTGTGTGTGTAGATGAATGGTTCCCAATCCCAAAGCCTTGGGGATCCAATTTGGCAGCCCCAAGTCCTCTCCTTCACCTCCCACTGTCAGACATCTCCTCCTCCTTCCTGCTCCCTTCATCCCAACTTGTCACACAAACCTACACCCCCCCCCTCTTCCTTTCATCTCCCCCCCCCCCCCTCCTCTGTACACTGCAGCAGCAATCATGCTGTATTAGTAAGCACTTTATCTAAATGAGCGATAAGGTGTAATTATGTGGTGATGTCTTGGAATAAATGGTGACTGCTGTAATTGCATCTTTTTTTTTGGTGCGTGTGTGTGTTGCACAACAAATTAGATGGTTTAAGGCCTTGTCATACCTCTCATACTAGCGGCATAATATCATCTGGTGTGGTTGAAATTGAGGAGGGAGGATGAGTAAGCCTTTCCTCACCTGCTCTATCATTTATTACTGATTACCTCCATCAGTCCCTCCACTCTTCTCTTTGCTGCTTCAATTTCTCCATAATTCCCTAAAACCCCTCTTCACTCCACGTTCATGCATTTTGGCAGCACTTTACTGCCAGAATGGTTTTTTCCAACAGTAAAAAAAAAAAGCCTAAATTCCTAGATCTGCGACTAATGGTTACAAATGAAAAGTTGAAAAGTCGAATTGCCTTTTAAGTTGACACTCACCCGGATCTCTCCGTTGTCGTCTCCGGTCGCGAGGCGTCGGTTGTCCCAGGAGAATCGGCAGCTTCGGACGCAATCCTGGTGGCCGACCAGCGTGTGGACGCACTGCCAGGACTCACAACGCCACAACTAAGAGTAGAAAATAATGCAAAATAAAGACAGGAAATAAATCAGTATGTATATTATGTTTCTATTCTGTGTGATTTACTGTAGATGGAATATGATTATTATAGAAATGAACACTGCTGTGTTTACCTGGCAGTAATAATAGAAGAAGAATAAAGTAAGGTTTATTTGGTCATGCATGAACTGTGTACGGGTGCTGTGAGGATAAATTCGGGACTAATGTTATTACAGCACTGCATAAGAATGATGCAACTGTTAGTTAGCGCGTTCCCACTCTGCTGTTGTCTTTCCCTCACTTGTCTTTTTTGGATTCCCCTTTTTATCTTCCCTCCCATCTCTGTCGCGCACTCATTGGTCTCTATCCCAGTCTTCCCTCCTTTCCCCCGGTTGCATCCTGTTCTGCACAGAAAATAACACAGCTCATAATTAGACACTTCATTTGGCAGCCCCCCCCCCCAACTACGTCTGTGCAACAAAGTCCCATTCATCTGAAGGTCAGCAGAGAAAGAAGGAAAAAGGGAGGAAAAAAAGAGGGGGTAGAGGGAAAGAGAGAGACGGAGGAAAGCCGGGAATGAGAGGAATAGAAAAAATACAAAAACCTTCCCACAACAAAGACGCTCATGGCTGAGGCTTTCGGTTTGACCTTAGATAGATGGAGACTGGGGACTCTGGTGTCGTGTGTGTGTGTGTGTTTTGAGCGACCAAAGCCCCAGCTCGGTCTGGAGAGCAAGGACTATGAGGCTCAGAGGCTGGCTGCTAACCAGTCTCACAACACACACACACACACACCTCAATTATCATCTTTGCCAAATCCATAAAACACACATTCTCTCTCTGACAGAAGCCAGGTTGGCTGGCGACCCAGTGGCTGTTCTCTACAGTAAAGTGTCGACCAAATCCAAATTCCCGTGTGAAACTTGGTGGCAGCGGCACTGGATCAACTGCTTTAACTAACGGCCGAGAGACAGAGAGCGGGAGAGAGACTTTGCATGGTTTCTTATGCTGGATGGAGAAGTATAACCAGCGGAAGCAAGTCCGTGTCGAAGAGTGTGAACAGTTTAGCTTGTACTGTTAAAGGGATAGTTCAACATTTTGGCAAATTGGCCCATTGCCATAATCCCTATAGTTTTTGCAGTAGGTTTGTTACTTATATTGTCGGTGCAAGCTGTTTTTAGAATGGCAGAGCAGAGCCGCGAGCTGCTCAGAGCTACACTACAGAGGCTAATGGGATTTCTTGGTTTCCTGACTGAGTTGTTTTTCGGCAAGCAGTCTCTGCATTTGCCTCTTAAACAACTCTGCCTCGTAACGTTCTGTTATTATCTCATAGTGTGGTGAATGTGCAGGTCACAAATTGTCTGCCAGAGCGTTTTGGAGTTGTTGGATTGTGTATCCGTAGCGTAGCTCTGAGCAACTCGCGGCTCTGCTCCGCTGTTCTAAAAACAGCTTGCACCGACTTGTTGAACTATCCCTTTAAGGGTACAGACGATGGAAAAGGAAAAGCAATGATTTAAGAGCTGCTCGTGAAACTGGCCTCCTGAGTCAGGCAAAGTCAGGCCAAAGTCGAGCGGAGTGGTGTTGGTAAACGGCGTCCTGGCAAAAACTACATTCAGACAGAGAAGGCGGGTTTCTGGTCGCGAGCGAGTCTGCACGCCAGACTTTTGGTTCAGCTGGTCCAATCGGGCTGCCATTTTAATCAGACTAAAATGTTCAGGGAACATGGACGTGGGCGACGTAGGGAGGAGGACGGACTGACCTGGAGCTACCTCAACAGGCCTGGGGCCAGCGGCTGCACGCTAATCTCCGAGGTCCAGCCGCCACCTCCCTTATGGGTAAACTCTTAGCCTGAGATATCACCCGCGGCAACACATCCATGTGTGTATGTGTGTATGTGTGTGTGTGCGTGTGGCTGTAAGTAATAAGTTTGGAAGGAGGTTGGAGGAAAAGATGCCAATGTGTAATAGGTCAAGTTGTTACTGGCAGCTCAAAGAGATATGTCTCATCCCATGAGTGTGACTGAGCGTGTGTGTGTATGCGTGTGTGTGCGCATGTGTGTGTGTGTGTGTGTGTGTGTTGAACCTTGGCGATCTTGTCAGCAGAGGTAGTCGCGAAGAAGCATCCGTCTGGTGAGACATGACAGGACAGAATGGCTCCCTGATGAGCCTCGATGTCTTGCATCTTCTCTCCACTTTCCATGTCCCATACCTTATGGCGAGGAAGGGGAGGGATTGTTCAATATTTGATTTCACGTCACTGTCAAATCTGTTTTTCACTTTGTGTGTGTGTGTGTGTGGGGGTGTGCGTTTGGGCTTCACCTTGACGGTGCCGTCGAAGGACCAGGACAGCAGTTTCGTGTCGGCCGGCGAGCTGGAGAGCTGAGAAAAGCGTCTGACCTGCTCTTTGTGACCCTGAAGCACTCGACACTCCCCAGACTGCCACCTCCACACCTACAGGGAGCAAAGACACGAAGAGACGGAGAGGGACGAAGAATCTCTTAGCCATGTATACTTTTCAGTCATAACTAGTCCATATAAATCATATCGGAAAGAGCTTTTTATCCTAAACATACAGCACAGTGAAGCATTCAGCATTTGGGAGGGAAATGCTGCAGTGCAGCCGCCGAATGTAATATTTCATCTGAGTGAGTGACACCGATAAAAAGGTGCAGCAGATCACAGTATTACATGTACATGTGGCTCTTTTCAGTTTTTCAGCTTTTTCCATCCTTTCCTTTCTGGTGTCTGAGTTTATGGTAATGCACCTGTGAAATTGAACTCCGGACCCGTGCAGCCGCCTACATCGTGCTTGTTTTATGCCAGAGTGCAGGCCGGTAAGTGAGTGGAGAGAGGTGGAGTTCAACTGAGCTCAAACAGTGCAGCAGCAGCAGCAGCAGCACAGACACAATCATCCAGATCATCTTATCGTGCCTTTGTGTGCAGCGTTGCACCTTTTTTCTTCCTCTGAATGGATTCTGTCTTGAGTGCAAAGGTTAGAATCCATCACCGGCGAACATCAATGCCATTACATTTCTTTAAATTCACTCTGTACTCTGCATTAACATCTAAATACACTCCTCCTCCTCTTGCCGAGCACATGTCAAACAGCGTGCGTCTGAAAAGCTTCTGAATAAGCAGTGGACGGTCGGAGGAAAAAGTGATGGTGTAGGCAGCCGCAGCATGAATACGGAACGAGGTGCTGCGCTGTCGGAGAGTGGAGGAAGTGCTGCAGTGGACAGGGCTGTCGGCGAAAGAAAGAGATGAAGAAGGAGGAGGAGGAGGAAGAGGAGATGAGAGGGGAGGAAAGGGGAAATGAGCAACAGAGCATGAACGGTGGGGTTGACGGAGCGTAACGGCCTGAAATACACACACACGCAACATGCACATGCACACACAAACACAGACAGTAGCACACGGTCAACACAAGAGCAGGAGGGAGATAAAGAGCCATCGGAAGTAGAAGAAGAGGAAGAGGGAAGGAGAGAAGAAGGTGGAGGCAGAAAGAGAAGCTGGTAGAGTGTAACAGGTAGGGGAAGGTGAAAACACCAGAGACCTGAAACACTGTGAGGATGAATAATCTAGCTGAGCAGGCAGTTTTACTCAACGTGAGAAATGGAGGGATGGAGGAGAAGAATAATTGATAGTGCTGAAGAAAAATGGGAAGCAGGTTGGCGGAGGAGATGGAAGAACATGCCATGAATTAGTCAAGGGAGAAAAAAAAGGGGGAGGAAGCGGATGGAGGAGGAAGTGATGAATGGGAGCAGGAAAACTGAGCAGAAATAAACAAAAAGCATGAACAGGAACAGGAAGAGGAAGAGAAGAAGGGCGGAGCTGCACACACCCTGATGGTGGTGTCCTCCGAGGACGTGATGAGCGTCTGGCCGTCCTGGCAGAACTGGCAGTGCAGTACGGTCTTGGTGTGTCCCTGCAGAGTGGCCAGCAGCTTCCCAGACGGGACCTCCAGCACCTGGACGGAGGAAACAAAGAAACATCAGCTACTGTACAGCTAGTTTTTATTTAGTTTATTTAGTTTTAGTTTTTCAGGAATTAGGAGAAAGCCTCAGTGAGACCTCTGAAGATGAACTTCCTAATTTTTGTGGAATTTCTCCCTCTTTTACTTGCATTGCATCCCATAAATGTTCCCTCAGTCCTCATCACATTACATTCACTCTTGGTCGTACTCAAAGTCGTCCCAATATTGAGCTATGGCGTTTTCTTCCTGCAGTTTCAACCATTTCCAAGAAAACTAAAACCAAGCTGGTGTTATCTGCAATTCAGGTTAGTTTTAGTTAGTTTTGCATTGTTCATTGTAGCTTTTCTTTGGTTTTGTTTTACTCTAAGTCTTAGTTAACTATAATAAACCTGCTTGGGTGCAGTCACAAGAAGAGAAAAGCCGGCGTTTCCACTCCACTGTGAGTCACATCCTCCTCGGTGTCTAGACCATCTATAAAACGTCAAACGATAGGCACGTTTTCTAAGATATAATCAGGGAGGAAACTGTGCCAGAGAGTCTTCCCTGAAAAAAAAAAAAAAAGCATAAAAAAGTCAGTTTTGAGGGAGCACTAGAGGAGGAGAGAGGTGAGGTGCCGCTGCTGGCGTGATGGTGATAAGCACATCAAAAAAATAAAGTTGGGGAGTTGAGGGCGAGCGTTCAGTCCGGTCGAGACAGCGGAGGGTTACCGGGGATCTGACAGCACTGGAGGGGGGGAGTCAGAACAAAACAGCTTTGATGCTCAAAAGATCCAGGAAAAGAAAAAAAAAATGTCATCATGTGTTCTCACTTGGGACTGCTGCTTCTGCATAAAAACCCTGCTATAAAAAGCCCTTGAGACGAAACATTCACAGGCCGTTTAAAGCTGGTTCTTTGGCGGGATGGAAGATTTTATGACATTCTTTGGAAGATGAGGACAGGAGGCCAAAAGACTTTGTCCAACACTTTGGTCTAGACTAAAAAAAGAAAATCCTGACAATAATTCACCTGAATTTTAAACTGCAATAATATTGGTTAATCTAGCACCGAAATGTTGTTTTGCATCACATTTTGTAAACAAAATCCCTTCTACAGTAATGATACTTCCATAGGTTTGCTGTGTGTTTAGCGCTAATTAGCAACCGAGCAGACTGACCTCTGAGGGGAAACATAGTAAGATGATATTTACTCTTCATCAGCACTTTCCCATCATTATTATCAGTATCATTGTTTTCATCTGCTAATATTAACCTGAGTTGTTACCATGGCTGTTAACTATCAGTGCAGTTCATACTGTACTGTATATTTAATAAAATACTAAACCGGGGCAATCACAATGTCTTTTTGTGGAGTTGAACAACAGCAGTTTGTTTTTATCACCAGAATCAGCTCATTTTAGTTTTCAAAGATAAAGACAAACAAGGCTAATTAAAGTATTATGGGGTGAAACATGTTCAGCTGCAATTATAAAAAGCTACAGTGGCAAAACCTCTGTTCTTCATTAACGTTCTGACAGATTTATCTAGCGATTACAAAAGAAAAACCCAAATGTTGCTTTGCTTCCACTGGTTCTGCAACTTTGCAAACATCAAGACAAGAAATCACTGAAAATCATAACAGCAGAGAACAAATCAAATCAAATTCAAACCAAGAAGGGACAAATAAAACCAACAATTACAAGGGCAAACATTATCATCAGTCCAGCAAAAGCACCTGCGGTTGTTGAGAGACAGGCCTGTGTGACACTTGGGGATTTTACCAGGCGCTAAAATATTTACATCTCTGAGGGGCCGGGGTTGAAATGTCTGAGCAGAACAAGCCTTGGGGCACGCCATCCATGTTTGCCAAGCTCTAAGCACTGAGACGCAAGTTTTAAAGCCTGCGAGAGAACACTTTGGCAAGCTTTGCACATCCGGCTCAAGGATTTCTGGGATGGCGCGGCGAGGGAAAAAGCCAGAGGGTATTAGGTATATAAAAAAATAAAAAATAAAACTAATATAAATACAAGCTCATGTTAAGAGAAAAGTCTTAAGCATTACCGGCAAAGTGGTAAAGATGCCACCATGCACTGCGGTGAGTTAGAGGACGCTGGTCAATGTTGAGGTTGTTGCTTTATTCTGTTATCATTAGTATCAAAATAACGCACACATATCACATCACTTAGTGACTCTTGAACGCTCTGAAAACCGAGCACATGCACCCAGACATCACACTTTCCCTGTCGTACCTGCACGCTGCCTGTGCTTAGCCCTACGGCCAGAACCAACCCCCTGTAGGAGGTCAGCAGTCGTCGGATCCTGCAGCCAAGTGTCCTCAGTATCTGACTAGCTGTCGGCCCTGCTGCCTGGCACGAGACACACACACACAAACGTGCACACAAACACACACTCACAATTGCATACTTTCACAATTATAGAGCAACAACAGTGACTTTCTGTTCTGTTCTGTCATAGAGACGTCAGCGCTCACATCGAACAGAACAAAGCCGGTGTTTCAGACGCACCCACATACACACACTGGCACTGGGAGCTGCGATGAGTCCTGCTGCACTAATTTTCCCTCCAGTTAACTGGTTTGTAAATGAGACCAGATGAGGGAAGAGTAACTGAATGCATTTCCACTGCAGCAATCAGCAGCAGCAGCAGCAGCAGCAGGAGAAACTCCAGCTGCAGCAGGGTGCCCTCTGGTGTCCGCTCAGGGGAATCAAACCACTTCAATTTGCTGTTGGGGGGAAAAACTGATCAATTGTAAAAATATATCATGTTTAATAGGAAATCTGAAGGACTTCTCAACTGCTCTATATGTGACAAAGATTAGAAACACAGACGGTATTTAATGGGATGTTAATAATGGCAAAGTTGGTCCTGCAATCTCTGTATTTAAATAATAAAATGCAAGAACAGTGTTGGTTTAAATTTAACAAAATGGGGCAAAACAATGACAGAATGGAAGCAGTTAGAGACAAGTACTTACTTGCAATTAAGGAAGTGGGACAAGTAATTTATTCATGATTTGTGGAAACGGGGAGGGATTCAATAAGCACAGCTTCTTCTCTCTCCTTTTTGAAAATGTATGATTATGCTTTTGTGTTTTTGTTTCCAATTTTTGTTCTTCAACTTTGTTACAGACAGAGGAACAAACTGAAGTTGTGCCTTAGTTTGTTTCATTTTAAAGAGGAACTATGTAAGTCCAGTCGCTTTTCCTCTGTTTTGCTTACCCTCCTCCTGGCCATGTGCATTTGTTTACAACAAAGCCGGTGAGAAATCAATCAGTAGAGTGAATAACGTTATATATACGATGTTAGGAAGTTTATATTTGTGTAGTTTAATCTGTCATAAACAAGAGATTATGGGTTACAAGGCAGAGACAAGAGCTAGGAGGACATCGGGGCGGCGGCGCTGATCTTGCAAAGTTATTTATCACAGCCTCCATTCTCATACAAATCCTGCATAGTTCCTCTTTAAGTTTCAGGAAATAACACATTACTTTTTTATTCACTGAAAGAAACACAAATTGTCAAATATTGTCTTGATTGTGTCTCTAATATGTTCAAATTGTCACATTTATCTCCTATAGAAATAGACAAATAGACACATGTCGCCTGATTTTGAGTAGACAACATGGCCGCAGCACTTTGGCAGAAAAAGCTGTAACTCACTTGACTGGAAGTATCTCAGGTTGCGTTTCATTTTCTTCTGGTATCACAAACCCAGTCCACTAATTATCTGCCCTCCTTAAAATCCCTGTGTGCCATAACAATCCCCTCTTAAAAAACCTCTGCATACAGGAGGCAGACGAAAGGCCAGAGATGAGCTGTAATTATAGTCATTAAAACCTGTATTCATTAAGACTGCAGGACCTTTTAATTAATTAAGAGCTGCTCTCTCTGCTGTAGGTTTCTGGCCACGGCACAGATGTGTCAGGGGACCGGGAGTTGAGTAAGTGTTTGTGTTTCAATATAGGACAGGAGGAACTTTCCGGGCTGTCCTCTACCATCTCTGGATGTGCATAATATGCAAGAGACACATACATTCACGAGTACACAGCTGCCACAAAGCCGATCAGGGCCGTATACTCTGCCTGCAGACAACAATTCATCATCAAGACAAAGAGCAGTGGAGCAGAGAGAGCAAGGGGACGGACAGACGAAGAGGAGGAGGAAGAAGAAAGAAAGACAAACAAAACAAAGGAGAGAATTAAAGAAAGTGGAGATATAAAAATAGAGAACAGGAGTGGAGAGCGTTGAGAATACAAAAAGAAAAGTGGACAGAGAGACAGAGAGGGAGAGAGATGAAAGAGGAGAGTGGAGTTGACCTGATGTACAGCTGACAGGACGGATAAAACAGGGTGATGTCAGATCTCATGACTCCACACGTCCTACGGCTACACGGACCGGAGATTTACACCGACATAAACGCACACCTGCTGTCACTCTCTCTCTCTCTTTCTCTCACACACGCAACAAAGCCCAAGACATTGCAGCCTTGGTTTTTTTTTTAGAAATGTGGTTGTTTACTTAATATTAAATTTCATTTCATCACTGTGTGGATTGTAGGTTTGTTTTCTGAAGTTGAAGGAAGTTTTTGCAGCGAAGATGTGAAATTTCATGGTCAGAATAAAAACAACTTGTTAGATTTAGATTTGTGTTTCTCTCTCTCTGATCAGATTAAGAAAAACAAGATATAACATGTTAATTCGTGTCTTAAGAAGTGTCGGTGGGGAAATTCATGCCAAGCAACTCGTCTCCATCCGGTTTTATATCAATTACTGTACACTCATCGGAAAGTGATCGGCATATTTCACACTATTCCTCAATGCAAATAAATCCGACCTAGTTGTATCATCATCTTGCTCAGTGATAAAAATCTGACAACTGAATGAATTACGGCTGCAACTAAAGATGAATAGTTCAGTCTAATTGCCTTTTCCCCAGACAACTGTGCGAACTATGTGACCGATAATAACAGCACAAAAAATGTTAAATTTATAATTAGATTTTAAAGCCCCAGTATGTGAGATTTACCCCCATCTAGCGGTGCAGTTGCATGTCGGCACGTATTCTTGCTGTTGCGTTTACGTAAACTCGGGCAGAAGTCAGAAAAACAACAGACGCTGCATGTAACAGGATAAACAAGCCTCTATGTAAACAAACGGTCCGCCAGCACGAGGCAAAACAATACCGGCGTGACAATATGTTGTCAATTGTTTACCTGACCCACGTTTTACCGTATTTCTCTCGTTGAGTAAAATAACATCCAGTTATCACGGCGTCATTAATTAGATTTTAAGTTTAACCGGCGCTGTCTGGAAAATCCCGAGAGGCCAGAGTTTGTGGTTTTCGGTGACACTGAACGTAAAACATCGATTTTGAACCCCCCATGTTTTGACTTGTAACAACTCATTCATGCGGGCGCGATTCCACTTCATTGAAATACGTATTTATGAAAGCGATATTTGATTTTTGTCAATAAAAAGCCGGTAAAGTCCCATACTGTCCCTTTAAGTTTCCAATCCCGATTTCTCCTCTTTTCATTGACAAATCCTTCCCTCCTTCCTGGAATGAGATGTGTTTACTGCCCCATCACAGACAGAAGGACACACATATTGTGTACTTCATTGTGTGTTTTCTACCTGTACTGTGCCGTCTTCTTGGCCCAGAGCCACCGCAGGAGGCTGCCTGCACAGACAGGTACACCGGATCCTGGACGGCTTCTCTTCTGACTGGAACAGCACTGATCCGGTCCTGCCGTCACGCACCTGACACACAAACACACTATTTTTGGCAATCTGATTTAGGCCTAATATAGTAATACTTGTCTGTACTTGATCTCACACTCAAAGAAACATCCCTGCTTCAACTAGATTATGAATTCAAACCCTTTCCCTGCAGCTCACCTGCAGTCTGTTGCAGTTGTCTGCGGCCGACACAATGATTTCCGCATCGCTGAAGACAACGTCCGAGTCTCTCTTCAGGCAGACGGCTGAGGAGGTGTGAACCTTCTTAGTCTCCCACAACTGAAAAACAAGAAAACACAAGGACGTGTAAACATCACTGCCAAAAAAAAATCTGCACTGCTTCACACATTCATCATCTTCCTTTTATTCCTTTTATGCGATGTCTGTGCGACCTGAATCTAAAGAGGAGTTGACCTTCGTTTTGCTAAATTAGTTAAAATAATGACTCCAGAGACAGACTGAGAGCAGGCCATAAATAAGTCATCATATATATCAGTCTCATGAATTACTTAGAGCTCAGATACACTGCAGCATAATGGTAATGTACCTTTTATCTTGGACAGGCAGGGCCTCTCTCTGTGGTTGTTACTACTGTTTATTGCTGGTTTATTACTGGGTTATAACTAGGTCAATATAACCCAATCTGTCCCCAATTTACACTTAGTTGCTCTGCTTCTCTCTAATCTACAGTGTTTGTGCACAGAATCTTCTATCATGGCTCTATCTTTTTATTTATATTGTTAAGACCAGTGAAACGATAACTGTAAATGCCATAAAATCTATTGTAATAGGCTAAACTGTTTTGCTGTTTTTTGTAATGTTAGATGACCGTGTTTTCAGGCTGTTTATGGTACATATTGTTTTGTTTAAGGGAGCAAAGAGTCAGGACAAATCAATAAACAATTTGCGTATTCATATAACCACAATTATTAATTATTAAAAGAGCCTGAAGCGAGTCAACTCTTGTTTCCCTGCCTCTTTTTCACAACCCACCATACATACAGTAGCTTTGTGTTCTTTACTTACAGTACACTGTGGCCTAATTCGTTATTCATCACTCATATGAAATCAAGTTCAGACAAAAATGTTCTGAGCACGCATCACTAGGGTGAGGGCAAACCTCAACAGCTGGCAGAGGAGGTGTAATTAGTCAACTTGTGATGTGATGTTCAGCGTTTCGCACGACTTTGATTTTACTGTCACCAGAGGTAATTAAAACAACAGACAGACTCACCCTGACGGTCTGGTCGTCAGAGCAGGAGAGCAGCTGCGAGCCGTCAGGAGAGAACTGAACACGATGGACCCAGCTCAGGTGTCCGCTGCAATCAGCCATCTTTTTGTTCGACTCCAGGTCCCACAGCTGGAAGACAGACACACACTTCGATTTACAAACTGTGCAACTATGCGTTGAGATTTTAGCCTTTATAAGAGCACAACATGCAGAGTGACTGTGTTTGTGTTCGAGGACTGTGTCGTACCTCCACAGTGTAGTTTGAGAACGCAAGGGCCAGCAGATTACTGGTGGGACAGGCGTGACAGAACTGCACCGTGCTCAGGCGGTTCGTTCTGATCTCCAGCAACATTTCTGACGTCTCCACGTCGAATACCTGAGAAACACACGGATGAACACACACAGTGTTCACTCAAAGTCTTCACACTTGGTTGTGATGTATTTAAAGAGGAACTATGTACATAAGTCATAAGTCCTGCATAGTTTGTCTTTAAAAAGCTGTGGACAAGATATGAATCAACTTGTCAGTGGAAATAAACAACAGCTATGAATTCTCATATTCATATTCCAATAATAACAACATCTGGCATATCAATATGTCAATTACATGGATGATCGGTGTTTATATCTGTGTAAATTAATCATGTACCTGAGCACTAAAACCTGCTGCAGTGCACACTTTCTTTAGCGAGTCTCGTCTTAGTCTCTTTAAAAAGCCAGAGAAACAAACTCAGACATCTCCAGTGTTTGGGTTGTTTCCCAGAAAAGTGAGATGAACGACGATGTAGAGGACACTAGACAGACAGACTGATTACAGGACAAGACTGACTGATTTTGGAGAGCTCAGGGAGAGGAGGAGGGGCTGCTCACATTTACAACCAGGACACACACTCTTTAGACTCCAGAAGACAGACTGACAAACAGCCTGTCGCTCCGGTCTCCTTCAAAGAAGTGGCGCAACCGGCGACAAGGACGAAATGAACCAAGTGGAGCCAGATTTTGATCTCCACAGCTGTCGTCATCATCACACTACAGCAAAAGGCTGCAATGCATCTCTACTCATTGAAACATGAATCCACCCTTTCAAAAAACAAAACATTCACGCCCCTTTAGACTCTCACCAAAGCGGCGTTCTTGGCAGCACATATGATGCGTTTTCCGTCGGCGGTCCAGGTGCTGCACTTGACGTGGACGTCTTCGTCGCCCTCAGCCAACATGCCGCTCACATCGATCGTCTTCCACTCGTTGGCAGACGACACCTGAAACAGCTGCAGACACAGAGGTTTAAGAGTGTCAGGCACAGGATAAGACGTAAAGGTGTTGGAGCTTCAAAGCAGCTGGAGGCGACAGCTTCATTTAGAAGTAGAGTTTATTTTTGAACAGTTTCGAGTTTGGAGAAGTGAATCTACTGGTTGTGTCCACAATACTTAACCAACAACCACAAACCAAAGACACCTCAGTGAGTTATCAAACTATATAATACAATTCAGTCAGATGTACAATAGAAATAGTAACTCTTTTGCATCACAGATCTCTATTTATCTATATAGTAAGACCACTCTGGATTGACTGGGGGTCACTAGGTCACATGACATGGAAGCTATTGGAAAAAACAACTCTACAGGATTGACTACAAAGTGGGGTCTTATTCATCTAGGTTCACATTGGTTTGGGGACATGGAAGACTAGTTTTGAAAAAACAACAATTTTTTTCTTTAAAAATATTCATATAAAATAGAACAAGCACAAATATACCATAAAAAGTGGTCTTATTTATCTAGAGTAGTTAGATCATTCTGCATTGGAAGTTATTGAAAAAAGAAGCATATTTTTTTGCTTTTCTCCATTTTGAGTTGTCCAGAAAACAGCTGGACTTTTTTGCATGGTTATAAGTAAGAATAAATATGACACACTAGTGCATCCAAGTTGAGTGCAGTTGAAAGGGGGCAGGTTAAAAGCATCTAGTTCAATGACTTTCACCTTAACAGTGCCGTCGCTGGAGGAGGTGGACAGGTAGGTGTCATCGGGGGAGAAACAACAATGGTTGACGGGCTCAAAGTGTCCAAACATGGTGTTCTGGCAGCTCGGCTTGTTCAGGTTCCACACCTAAAGAAACAAGAGATGAAGGTATGAAAACAATTCACCAGACACATATTGCATGTACTAGTATGTATATATGTATGTACAGTAAAAACATGCTCACACACCTTCACGTTCATGACTTTGTCGTTGGAGCAGGTCGCCAGGAGGAGTCTTCGCCCCGTGTTTGTAAACTGACAGTGGTTGACCTGCTCTTCGTGCTCCTCATCAAACACCCTCAGCAGCATGGCTCGCTCCACGTTCCACACCTTCCAGACACAATTTCAACATTTGTTCCTTTTTATTTATTCATTTATCGTAACATCTGTAGGATATTTACTCTCCTGTTTGTTGCTCTAAGTTCAGTCAAGGTGATTATGGTTGGACCTTTATCCTCTGCTCACCTTTACTTTCCTGTCACTGGAGCAGGTTGCTAGAAGATGGTCGTTGGGGGAGAAGGCACAGCAGAGCACCTCGTCGTCGTGGGCCTGGATCTCTGTGAGTTTCTCCCCAGAGGTGCTTTTAAACACCTGGAGACACAGGTATGACCACAGGAATTAAATGACAACACATGCAAGCAGTACTGGATTACTCAAGAGGACTATAACTTTACTTTAGATGGCAATTATACCAGGATAATAGTTTTTGTCAACACTTTTGTATTATTTTCCAATCCCTTTAGCTTTGCAAAAAGCATTGTGATAACAAAGCTGCTTCTGGCATTTGCTCACTCTTCTTTCAGGCCTCACACACACACACAGACTCAACACTTGTCTGCTCTGATACCTTCAGTGTCTTGCTGGTTCCACATGTGGCGATCTTGGCTCCATCGTGAGAGAAGCAGGCAGAGGTGATGGAGCCCTGGTGGGGGTGGATCACCAGACGGGACAGACTCTCCACACTGCTTTTGTTCCTGAAATATATAAATGAATACATAAATACAATATACACATACACACACAAAGAAAATTCCACCCTTTTGGCAGCTCTCTTGCTTGTTCAGGTTGCTAGAAGAATATTGCAGTAGGTGGGATTAAATCCACAAGTATACGTTTATCTCCCCAAGTCATTACTGGAATCTTTCCTATTAGACGTATTGAAAGATCATTAACGTTTCACACATCAACTGTGAAGACAACTATGAATTTATCAATGCGATGCGATTATTCACACATCAAACACCACACTAAATTGTTTGCATGCTTGCGTACAGCCAGTCAAAGTAGAGTTTCCCTCTGCTGGTCCGCTCCTGCGCCTGCTGCAGAGCCTGTCTGTAGACCTCGGAGGTTTGCGGCTGAGACAGAGCGAGCTGCACCACGTCAGGGAAGGGACGCTGCTCCAGCTGGTGGCCGCTCAGAGACAGAAACTCCTGGAACTGGCTGCGCACGTCACTGTTCTGGAGGCGAGAGGAGGGGGCAGGAAAAACAAGCACAAGTCAGATCACTAAAGGCTAACTTGATTTCCACTAATAATATAATATAATATGATATAATTCAGTGTAACACTGATATGGGTCGCCATTTCCATGCTCACCTCTTTGTCCAGAATTGGTCCATACTCCATATAGTCATTGATCAGTTGAGCTGGTCCCAGTATCTTGGCCTTGATGCTGACCCAGTCCAGAGAAAACATGAGGGAGTAGAGCTCCTGGACAAAAAGAACAAGACGCCGTCTGTCCGTAAATTACTACAGTACACTGTATGTGAACAGTTAAAATTGAAACATAAATAAGAATTATTTCCCAACAAATATTTACATACACAAATACATCACGAAATGGAATGTGGAGGCAAAACCATACAACTTGCAAAAAAAACATCTAAAACAATACCCTTTTATAGGAAATGTAGTAGCAGTTATGTAATTCCATGAGAGTGTTTTGTTAAAACAAGGATTTTATCTCTGAAATATTTTACAGTATTCATAAGTATGTGTATGTGTGAGTGCGTTACCTGGGAAAGGTTGGCTTTGGCCATGTGGTACGTCAAAAATCTGATCCAATAAAGACACTCTTCGTCTCCTGAGAGGGGAGGACCGTCTTTGTAGTGCTGCTGATACTGACGCACCACTTTTGTGTGAAGGCACTGGAATTGATGAAAGTGTCTGTTATATATTTATACAGACATATACATGTACAACACCAGCTTCCTGAACAACTGGCCACTCACCTCGAGCTGGGTGCGGTTCTGCTCCACCAGGAAGTCCAGCTGCAGGTCATGGAGGTAGTACAGGTAGGGTTTATTGTTATTGTCCACAAAAAGCAAAGACTTGTTGACAAACTCCTCGAGAATGTCCTCCACCTCCTCCGGCTCCAGATCCCACAGAATGGACAACACCTGAGAGAAGCAATGACAGTCAGGTCTCTTTTTTTAATTTTTGCTCTAACTTTATTATATATTTTTTATTTATTTTGTATTCTATTTTATCATATTTTGTGTATTTATTTATTATTATGCATAATGTACAGTATATGTATATAAATCGTGTGCCTCTTTTCTCTCTCTTTCTTCTTCTTCTCTATTTGTATATATCTATATCTCCGTTTCTCAAATAAAATAAAATTTTCATTACAAAACAGTGGTGTCTTCTAAAGTCACTGAAGTCTGTTGTATCACTTTTTTCCTGGGACATTGTCCAAGTAGGATGTTTTTTCCCCAAGTATTTCTGAAGCATGACGTATGTTTGGTTTCTAATGCAAGACCACAGAGAGACAATTCTCTAAGTATTTGTGCTGTTGTAATTATAAAAACAAAGAGCCAACAGTCATGTCACACAGTGTTGTTGTGCAGCCAAACCTTTGCAGGGATTTTAATGTCCTGCTCTATCACAGTGAGGTCCTTGTAGAGCTCTCTGTGCTCCTCGGGCAGGACTTCGATGCTGGCAGCCATGGCCTGGTCCAGGGCCTCGTAGTCATAGGACGACGACTTCCGTATACGCTTGATCTGCTTCTGCTGCAGCTGGCGGAGGTAGTAGCCCCAACGGTTGGGTTTCTCTTTGAGCAGGGCTCCAATCAAGGACACCACCAGAGGAGAGCCTGTGACAGAGAAGCATAACAATGCACAGAAAGATCTAAGTTTACAAGACTAATGTTGCATCATTTTCTTTCATAATCTTATGACAAACAAATCTTTATGTCAAAAGTACAAATATCTGTGATTTATACTGTATACAAAATTACACTTTACAGACCTTTACATTCTCTGACAATGCTTCGAGCCTCCTCAGGAAGTCCCTGTAGTGTAGTGTTAGTGTAAAGAGCCAGGATCTCCAGTCCTTTGTTTTCACCCAGACCACTCTCCACTTCCACCTCATACTTAGCACCTACAAAATAAGAGCACAAGCTACAATGCAAACATTTTCTATGTACAATATTCCTGATGAAACAAAAATCAAAGAGAGCTTCACTCATTCAGGTTTATAAGTACATACCACTAACTGAATCAGTAAGGCTCCTATTTCTGGTGGTCAGAAGTATCCGACAGTGGATGTCAAATACCTTCAGTACCATACTGTCCCAGACGTCATCTAGGATCAACAGAGCTCTAAAAACCAGATGGGAAAAAAAGGAATAGTTTAGCATAGTACAGTATCTGATAAGTGTAATCAGCAGAATACACAGTGAATACACCAGCTTTTAAACAAAATCTTCAAAATCACACTGCGTCCCTTTTTACAACCTTGTGCATAACATTTTGTCTTGATATATTTCATATCATATATCACATGTATATATATAGCAATTGATATATCATCATTGCGGTAAAAATGCTGGAGTGTAATGAAACCAGTACTGTGGAGTTATTCCATGTTCAAATTACCAAGCCAGATTTAATGAAATGGAAATTAGCATCTGGAATCTGCACTGTATATAAAGGTAAATGCTGATATTTCAGGAGCTGAAAAGACCATCAGTATTATCCATGTGTGTGGCAACCTCGGGTATCTGCGCAGCATGAGGAAGCGCAGCCGCTCCTTGGCTTCATCCAGAGAGTTGGGAGGCCGCTGAAGGCACTGGGAGTCGAGGCTCTGCTCCAACCGGAAACACAATGACTGGACCTTCACCAGTAGGTCTGGTTTGTCCAGCTGGCCAATGGACAACCAGTGAATGCCTCCAGGAAAGCAATCTGAAGACACAGGCAAGGGGGGAGGGGAGAGGGCACAGAGACAAGAGGTGAGGCGTCTTGAACTAAAGTATAATGGTCTGGTAGTGTAGGGCAAAAATTATTACCTTCGATGATCCCGTGGTGTCTGACAGCCTCTGCGGCCAGGACAGATTTGCCTGAGCCGGCCATCCCAAAGACGGTGACCCAACCGGAGTCCTTTTGCAGCCGATAGAGTTTCTCTCTGACACGATTCAAATGCTCCGGTCGGCTGACAAACACCACCGGCCTCTGCGGTACACCACCTTCACTTAGAAGTGTTGTGACTGTAAAACAAAGAGGGAGGGGAAATTATCTTTGAACGTGCAACTGCAGAGGACCTTCAGACATCCAGAAAACAAACATGAAATAATATTTATGTGTCTGCAAGCAAGCAAGCAGGAAAATGTAACTCTTGTGTTCATCCAACCCGTCTAACAAAAGCAACACAGTCCTGTAACACTTTCATGTTTTTCTCCAACTCTCATAGACTCCCACACACTGACTGCAAACCTTTCAAACCGCCACTCTCGCCACCCACATCTTCCCCCGTCCTCACCATAAGATGTTACGCCATCAGAGTTGCCCTTTTGTGCCTTCGATGATATCTGCGGAAGGTCGCCGTGAAGTAGATTGGCCAAATCATCATACGCCTCCTTGACCAGGGCATTGTAGAAGGAGATGTAAGCACAGTTGTCCTTCCTCAGCAGCAGCTCCAGCAGAGCCGAGGCCTGGTCCTTCCTGGTGGACTGGTGAGAGACAAATAGAAGAGATGGGGTGTGAATATTTACATGCATGCATAACAAAAATAGTGTTAAAAAACATATTGTTTCATACTATAAATTATATTTCTTTTGTATCCCTCACCCGAGTCCTGATCTTCTCCTCCTCATTCACACTGATCACACCATCACTGATCATGTGGTCCATCAGGTACGAGGGCTTAATGTCTTCCTCCAGTCTGTGGCGAAAGCGCAGCAAACAGCTTCGGGCTCCTTCCTCCATCGTCATCTCTGCACAACACACCAACCATGCAGGGTGGTGGTGCACTGCAAATTAAAACAGGATAATGGTTTGCAAAGTGTTGAAAAGTGTTGCAAGAATGGGTGACTCAAACCTGTAAGGGAGCATTGGAATGAGCTATGGCTATTACTAAAGGTTGTTGAGACCCAACGTTTGGCCTTTGTTGCATGCCACCCATCACAAAACACTTAAAGAAAGTAAAAAAGCCTAAAATGCTGATCGAGTAGGTGATATGTCCTGGATTCAGATCAAAATCTTTTATGTGTCATATCTCATCTGTAAATTTCGTCTACTGTCAACTGCTTATTAAAGGCAAAATATGATTTAATCCAATAGAAATAAAGGGGTTGAGGTTTACCGTGGAAATAGAGCAAAAAATAATTGGCTGAAATGTCTGTCTGCTCTTCTAACTATGCGTTAGAAATACAAAGAAAAAGAGGAACACGACAGACCACAAAGTGAAAGAAGAGTTGAGTTCCTTATCAACTATTCACACAGACCTGCTGATCTACGTGCAAACAAACTTTACAATGCAAAAGAGCATATTGTATGCTTTATGGTTAATATGTATTCAGTCATTTCTTCTAGAACAATGTCTTGTTATCGACAAAGTCGACTGGTTATAGAGCTCATTCAATGTGAAACATTAACAGCGGTTACGGTTGACAGCGACCTTCCGGCGCACTATCAGTTTCTATGTTGGACTAACACACTCAGCTCATTTTTTCAATACTTGTCTCGACAAGTTCACATTCATCCTGACCTACTAAAACAAAGACAGTAACTAGATACTTACGAGTATCTTCTTTTCTTGCTTCTTTTTCTTGAATGTTCTTGCTGTGTCGCGTGTCGTTCAAAGTTGAAATCTCGGTCAACAGGATAAAAAAAGCTTTCTGTTTTCTCTTGTTAATATTAAACTACACGCCCAATTTTAAAAGGTAGTAGCTTCCTGATTCACAACAAAAACAACTGCCCCGGCGGGTGTCAGCCAATGGCGTGGCGAGGTTTACACCACGTGACAGATGATGTCATAAATTAGACGAATCTGTAACCAGGCAAACTGGTGTTCCCTTCACGACACTCGTTCATATAATTCATCCCACATTTAAACACTTTTTTGGCATGTCTTAAAAACAAATTCCTGCTCCATGAACGCATAAATTATATTAATATACACATTTTCAAATTTTTCCAGTTTTAAAATTAAGTAATTCAGGCGCAATGTTTGATTTTGAAGCGGAACAGGAAGTGCACATCGATATATTTCATCATCTAAATAACATAACTATTTTTGTACACTACTTTTGCTTTTAATACTTATTATCTGCTAAATTTTACATCTCTGCTCATTTATCCATTACAAAATCCAATACCAAAATCCCATGTCCACTCAGAACCGTCTCTGGTGTAGTGCATGAATCCTGAAATTGACAGATTTCCGGATTGTACCTGAAGGCCACAGTGCTGCCTGGTGACAGCAAGCGATGAGAGCATGTTTACTCCGCAGCAAAGTGATGCACTGATAATGCGTCTATAAGTAGCCATAAACAGATTAACTGCATAATGCTGTGAACAAATGACCTTGTGCTCAGATGCAATGGAATGCAATATTAGTATACAAATAGTAAAAAGAAAAGAAAGTGTATATTTCTATGAGGAGAAAAAGCAGCATCTCAAACGTCTTTGTTAGGTTTTTAGTAGGCTAACTTCTTTCCTTATTTCAACAGCATTATAAATCTGATATAATGTACAAATTATAATATATCTGTATTAATAGCATGCATTTTGGTAAAACATAATGTTCCTAGATATACCTGACTTGTGCATATTTTTGTACCCAAGAGACATTGAAATTATATAATTTCAAGACCATATCTGTATTAATTTTGAAATCCAATGAATAAATTGCACTGGATCTATGCTGTGCAATTTATTTACTTTTTAGTTTCATATTTCTGACAATGCAGAGAACAGCTCATTCTTGAAAACACATTTTCTCATATACTGTATGGATATCAGTGACATATCGTATTATATCAAACTGATGAGCCACATTACAGTGTCAATTAAAATTTTGTTTTGTTTGTTTTTTAATTGCACCTGAGTCTTGTCCTCTCTAGCAAATAAAGACATGCTGCAATTTGTTCTTTTTGATTTTATTATATTAACTGTGGTACAGAGGAAGTTAACAACAACGTCCCACATTTTCTGTAAACTTTAAAGTACATAACTGCTTTCCTTTGTGCATATTTCGGTCCACTGGCAATTCTGGACGCAACATCACTGAATTCAGCCACTCTCATTCCCCAACATGTTTCAACAACCAATACCAATACCAATACTGTAACGACTACAGCACCTCAAAATGTAACAAACATAACAACTAAACCAACGTAACAGGTATTTCACTAACAGAATGTAAGTAAAAGTATATAACAAACAACATATGACAAATACTCTAATAAAGTACTCAAGAATCAACTAAAAGGACATTTCCAACACAAAGCTACTCATGCAGACACTCGTATTTTATTATCTGATAAATTGGTAACCAAAACCTGCCTACTTCTATTTTATTTTTATTTTTTTGCTGTTACATCAGTGGAATAAAAAGAGAAAATATAGTTACCTGGCTGACAATATACTTAAAGGGAGAACTGGGCTGTATTAGCAGTGGTCATAGATAAATGCTACTCTGCTAATGTATTGGATTGATATATATATTCCTCTTTGCTTCATAAAGCTCATCATATATATTTAACATACTAAGGTTTCACCCTTGTTTTCCTATGGATTCCCTCAAAAATGGGAGTTTAACAATGTAAAGTTACAATTAGGTTCAAATATGAATCGTTGCAACACTGGTTTCCTGGTTTTTGAAGCTGTGAATGTTCGTAGTAGAGCATGTCGAAGAACATTGATCGGGGGTACAGGTCACGTTAAATGTTGCCTGCGAGGTGCCTTCACTTGCTGCATTCAGTGTACATCTATAGCACACTGAAGGTGACACCAACTACTGAAGTACACAAAGCAGTAGTACTGCCTAGCTGCTGTAGTACCCCCTTAGGTTCAGCTATTATCTAGTGACAGAGAGACTCCTGAGACTGCAAGAGCCCACGTTTGGGTTTAATTGGAGGCAACGGAGTCCTGAGCTGCGGTCTGAGGAGGGTCTGCTGCTGCTGGCGTGGCGCTGCCGAACATCAGCTTCTTGATGATGTCCGCATAGAAAGGTCCATAGACACGCCTGTTATAGTTGACCAGGCCGATGAACTTGGCGCCCATTAGTGCAAGTTCAGGCTTGATTGCGGTCAAGCCGGCTGGTACCTGTTCAAGTTTGGCCTGGGGTTTAGGATCACAGATGAGCACCATGAAGTACTGCTGCACGCGGTCCTCTGCACAGACATGAAAGAGGATGACAAAGGTTAGAAAATCCCAACTGGATTCATTTGTTCTTTGTTTTTTAAATGAATACACCCTGTCTTACCAACTAATGTTCGAATGGGGTTGTCTTTCTGAATGATGCTGCAGATCTGGCCTGTGAGGGTGGCCTGCAGCGCTGGGGACAGAGCGGGGTAGCTCCTCTCTGTCAAAGACTTGTTAAGCTCACAGCAGATCTGTGCACTGACGCCCTCCAGTGCCTCTTTCAGGTTAAAGCCCCTAAAGATAGAAAACACAGGAGTTCTGGTTTGAGCTCAATTTGATGTGAAGCAAACAGAAGATAATCATCAGATGTGTGTTTGAAAACAAAGAAGAGTGAACTGACGGTCTGTGCATCCCATCCAACAGCACGGTAGTCATCCTCTTCAGGCGGTCCGACAAGGAGGGCAGACCCTGGATAGGACCACCGATAGTGCTGTAGACGATGAGCAGCACCTCATTCACTGCTTGACACTGCTGAAGTTTCAGCTGGATCTCTTGCAGACGGGTCTCATCTGTTATCCACGTCTAAAGATGAACCAAAAGAAAAAAGATAAAATCAGGAAAAACAGGTTTACATTTTGGGAAAAACACTTTTTCGTCTTAAGCTAAGAAGGTTGCAAGTTGTGTGATAATATTCTAATGTTGGTGTGTAAATATCGAGCCACAGCTTAGACTTATTTTAGCACAAAAGCGGATGCTGTGTATGTTAATTTAGTCACAGGAAGTTTTCAGTTAGCCCAGAGGAAGTTGATATCCCATATGTTTTCTATGAGGAAATGAAATGTTACTCTCTCTCTTACACAAATTCAACACCCCCTTACCTCAGGCAGTGGGCTCTTACTGTAGTCCCATGTGAGGATACGGAGGAAGGCGGTTTGAAGGATCTGGAAAGGCCCAGGCACAGGCTGCTGTCCCTTCCCCTCGGTCTTCTTATCCGTTGGGACGTTTGACATCAGCTCCTCCTGGGCCGATTTAATCCAGGCAGTGGTGTGGTTCAAAGCATCTGTACCAAATATTGACATGAGGAGGTTTCTGGAAAAGCTGCTGGTTACACGTGTTTAACCATCTGGCAACAGAATTGGTAACATAAAATAATATATACGTATACACACAATGCTTTATTCTTGTTCACTTACTGGGCGTTTTTTCTATGATGCTCTGGAAGTTTGCCCTCTCATATTCAACACTCTGTCTCTGCAGCACAGGCCGCAGATTATCAATTTTGAAGTTGGCCATATCCATCTTCATCAGGTCCAGCACACGGAAGATCTCCCTAATGTGAAAGAACAACCCAGCTGCTGTGATTGTATTGTATTTATAAAATGTAGCTAAATAAGAAATCTCACACCCTTCACACTTTTTCAGTTGGTTGACATGTTTTATGTGCTCACCTGAACAGTGCTACTATGTTGTCTGTGCTTTCCCGCAGCTTCTTAACGTCCTCATCCCTCACCGGTGCACACATCTTGCCCATAGTGGTGATGATGAAAGAGGCTAGGCCCTGGATGTCTACGGCGTCATTGTCAGCCTGCTGACGAATCAGGTCCATGTCCAGCACCTCCATGATCTGGGTCCTCATGCGATTGGCACCAGGATTAAGGAATGACAGTAAGATCTGACAAAAGAACAAAGATTATGGTCAATTCTACGTTATTTCATCATATAACTAATCATTTATGTTACTCAAAAGAAATGATGGGAACAACGAGAAGCAGATGAGTTACAAAAATACTTAAAATTAAGAAGGCTGTTGTACGGATCAAGCAAAATGCACTATAAAAAAAAACATCAAGAAAACGCCAGTCGGTCATTTCTATAGATCTCGTAAAGTCGTGTGCTGACCTCTCTGATCTCCTCCAATAGTTTGATGGCTTGCCCATACTCAGGCGGGTCATCGTTCAGCTCCGACTCCAGGATGTCCCAGAAGGCCTTGTGGAGATTATCTCTAACTACCTTCCATAAACTAAAACGATAAATGGGAGATGTTGCTCAGTTAGTAGAACCAAATAAACTGTGACATGTATCACATTTGAAAAATAATGTTGTGTGATTGCTGCCAGTAATCCTACTGTATGTAGCCTTAAATTGCTGTTGTGTACTCTGCTCTGTCCCATCTGCTGCTGTCCCTCTCTTCACACTTCCACTTAAGAAATTATTTTCTTCTCTTCTTTATCTTTGCCTCATCATCTTGTCTTTTCTTTTCTGTCCTCTTTGCTCTCTTGTTCAGTTCACATTGTGCTAACGATAAACCGAGACACAGAGATGGTCAGCGGCAAAGGCCTCTACACTGTGACTGAAAACCAATCAAATTCAATCCAGAATATATAGAGGTGTTTGTTTGAATGTTGTTTATAATAGGATGCCTCATAGTATTAGAGGGATATGAACTAAAAGCAACCTGCAAGTATCCGTCAGGTAATAGACAAAGCATACAGAAACAACAGCTCTATCTTGTCACTAAATCATAACTGTCCCACACTTTGACAAATAAAATGTGTATGTTGATGGTTCAAATATGGAGGATGAACTGGTGTAGTTTTATATCTTTGTAAAATCTGACAAATTTGGATGAAGATTCACTACGAAGCTGCAAATTATGATCAAAAGGTGAAACGCAATGGAAACACGACATCGTCACAAGCTGCAGCTGGTGTACCTGTTCTGAGGTAGTCTGTCTGGCTCTAGACGAAAGTCGCGGTTTACAATGATCTCGTGGGCAAGGCTGAGATTGGAGACGTCTACGGCAGACTCCATGACTTCATCCAGAGTTAAGGTTTTGGGTGGGCTCGCTGCGGGGTCCAAATAATAACAATGACATTATAAACAAACAAATTGTGAGTGTTAAAGCTGGGTGATAAGCGGTGGTGCTGGGAAACAAACATGGACACACAAGTAAAATCTGGTAAAACAGAGGTCAGAGGGTGTAAACTCACAGGAGGGCGAGCAGTTCTTGCTGGAGCAGTCGCTGGTGAAGCTTTCCCGGGAGCAGTCCAGGTCGCTGGTCGACGTCATGCTGTCACAGCGCTCGGACGACGACTCCACGTCGCTGCCTTGGTCCTCAGTGCTGGATGTGGAGGTGGGTCGCTCATCGTTTAGAGGCATCTTGGATTACAGCTGCACGAGAGAGAAGTAGGTGGTAATAATTCTTAGTTTGTTGACTGTAACTTCAGCAGAAAGTCACATGTCATGGGGCATTTTATCACTTTTATAGACATTTGTCAAGAACAGGTTTAGTTAAGTTTAGAAAGTTAATCATTGCTCATTTTATTTGGAAGCTATTGCAAATAAACCTTTGGGTCTTGGTCGTACATAACTGGAATCATAAAAACAGTAAAACATTTATTAAAAACAAGAAATCCACTGGTTTTCGATCCCACTCTTGCAGTCCAGCCAAGTTATCTTTAGTTTAACCTGTGCTTGTGTTAGAAGAAGAAAGCGAGTGTGACTGTCATTAAGGGTGGCAGCATGAATTTTTTTTGCTGTTGCCAAGGCAGTGAACGGAGTAAAACAAAAACACCAGTCACACTCAATAAAACAGCTGGCAAGCCGGTCACCATGGAAACAGAGGCCTTTTTTTCCACGGTTTCAACTGAGTTTTAACATCAACATCTTATTCGACTTTGCACTGACGGAGGTGCATGAAGTAATTTAGTGGGGGAAAAAAAACGTTTCAGTGTGTGTGTGTTTACTGCCACAGGGGTTTGGTTGACATTACAACATTAACCCAAAGTCAGGACACACACAGCGCATGTTTCCACACACAGGTGTAAACAAAAGCCTGTGTTCCTTCAGGGTAAAAAAAACCAACAACAACAATGTTCCCGGGCCTATCTGAGATCAATTGTGTCTCCAGGGCAACATGGGACAACATAGGGCTTCTCAACGGTAGAGGTGATCCTGTTACACCTGTTCCTTTGTTGTCTGTCACCCACACAAACAGAAATGAGAATAACGAAAAAGGGACCAACATTAAAAACAAACAAACACACAAGCTAACATCAGAGACAGCTAAATAAAAACACAAAAACTGTATCATGATTGCTATAACCTGTTCCTCTGCCTCTCTAATATTATCTAAGTGCTGACAGAGTGACCCCTTGGGTGTTCCTGTCTTCGGTCACAGTTATCTGCTGCCAAAAATGAATGCACACTCCCTCGTTGATCTTTTGGGTTAAAGATAGCTCGAGGGGTGAGGAGGATGGGTGCGAGTGGCGTGTGACATCCGTCGTGTACCTTCTGCTGTGCTGTACTGTGCCGTGCTAGAAGCTCATTCATTACATCATCTGCAAGACTTGTCAGCTAGGTCAGACAACCAACACAGCAGCAGCAGGCCAATTTTCGGAGATTATCTACAATGATGGAAGCAGAGCGGTCCAGAAAACTGACAGCAGATTAGGTGTACTCTGCTTCATCTGCTGCTTCATTATGTGAAATCCTCTTTAAGTAGTCTGAATGTTGGGCAGGATGAAGTGTATTATACTGTAAGAGTCACATTACACAAACACATGAAGATGGGAGATAAAACACTCGACGTGGAAAAGGAGAATGTGCAATAAATCTGCACTGCTGCATTGCTGCAGGCTACAATAAATCAGAAACAAAGACAAAGTCTTCTTGGATCGAGATTTGACTGCAGCATAATGTAAACAAAGCAGTGGGTCTAGGGGGCTGGGCTAGACACACGAGGGCTTTCCTCATTGGCTGTGGGTCCCTGTCTCTCATCCCTACATGGAAAATCTTTGGTGACATAGCTGTGCACATGGATAAAAAAATATCCACACACGCGTAAGAAGTGGGTACACGTGATCCGAGCTCCAGTCCAAAACAACAACTCCATGCACATTTTAAACAATAGTACATGCATTTCACTGCGAAGGACAGCGTCGGATGCAAACGAAAAAGTACAGTAGCACAAAAATGCTACGGACATTTGTCAATAACTGTCAAACTCCTCGCTGTTGTTTTCAACAGGACAGCTTCTTAATAACTTACCCACACGCTGTGGCTACAATAGCCAAATATAAACCATAAATTTGGCTTATTCTTCACAATAGCTTTACTTTGACATTTAGCATTGACGTGTGAGTTGTTGTTCAAAGTGCTCGACGACTGTACTACCCAAGTTTCCGTTTCTCAACAAAGCGAAAAGATTACATACAATAGTTACATACAGAGCGAGCCGGAAGGATCCACGAATGTAAACAGAGTTGAAAAGTCTCAACAAAACCGATATTTACCTCATTCAAGTCTCCAAAAAGGGAGACTAATGCCAAAAATAGCTCAGCTCTGAAATAGAGATTCGCCGTCGTCTTGTTCTGTTCGTTCCTCCGTTTAAAGGTCCTTCGTCCTCCCCCGAGCCTGTTCCGAGGACAAACGGGCGATACCATGTAACATACAGGGGTGCTCGACCTAAAAAACGGCAAATAAAAAGGTTTATGGCAGATGAACCAACTATTTTATTCCTGATGTATGTTTTGACTTTTCACACAGGAATCTTAAGCGCATTTTCGGTTGGCGGAAAGCAATGTAAGATAATATTCAAAATTGTACCACACTTCGGTAAAATGGTGCGCTCCGCCCTGCTTCACGTGTGGAGTCTTTTTTGTTTACGGATGTGACCTCAGTGTGCTCACCACACAACACAGTGTGTGCGTGCGTGTATTTAACCACAATATGGGGACAAATTATGTCTCCACTGAATCACCCATAATTGTTTGGACAGCAAATAGACTAAGTGAATATCACTAATAATAATAATAATAATAATAATAATAATAATAATAATAATAATAATAATAATAATAATAATAATACTAATAATAATGATCGTAAGAAGAAGAAATGAATAATATGAAAGTATAATAAACATTTCAGGTACATTAAAATGTATAATTAGTAAGGACATGCAATGATTTATTTTATTTAAATGAAATTAAATATAGGCAAAATATGACAGTAAGTAAAATCTGCCTCAATATTGCATTACAGTGTGTTTACAGTCTGTTTTAGACAATGAAAGGTTTAAGCCTATGTCTTTCAAAGTTGACTGATTAGTAACATGTAAGAATAGCTCTATTTCATTTTTGTGTGGTGGTACATGGCAGTGTTAAAGTGAGCCAGCATGCACAACCAAAGAGTGAGCGCTTTTTCTACTGTAAGATGTAGAAATGGCCACTAGATGGTGGCAAAGTCTCCCAGATCAACAAGGGACGCACTACTAGCTGTCTCTTTATAGAGACAAACATGGTTTTCAGACAGAAGTTTGTTTTTACAAATGTATTCATCTGTGGAACTGGAACTGGTATTAGAAATGTTTGTATGTGCATAGAAGCCAGTTATCTTCATATAATTTGCAACACAGTAGAAATAAATAGGCATTAGCTCTTGTTAGCAGGGATATTTAAATAAAAACTGCTGCCAGTCTCATCAAGGTCTAATCCAAAAGTGTCCCTATGTCAAATCATAAATGCGGAAGTCTAAACTCAGTAAGTTAAACAAAACACATCATTTACCAAGTTTCCTGTTATGACAAACACCTGAAAAGTGTCACACCCATAGACTGCTGCCTATAGGATATAAGGAGAGATGACTCACTTGATGCTGCAGCCCAATGGTATGGCATGCCACCTTGCCTCAGCTCTCTCCCATTGAGCACGTGGTGCATGTTCTAGAAAGAACCTTGAATTTAGTTGATTTTGATGACAGCTTGGCTTATTCATTTATTTAACATTTTTATTGTGATCAGAAGGGCGCAGTTGTCGGTTGGGAACCACTGGCCTATAGGATATAAGGAGAGATGACTCACTTGATGCTGCAGCCCAATGGTATGGCATGCCACCTTGCCTCAGCTCTCTCCCATTGAGCACGTGGTGCATGTTTTAGAAAGAACCTGAACTTGCTCGATGACAGCTTGGTTTGTTGTGATCAGAAGGGCGCAGTTGTCGGTCTGAGAAGTGAAGCTCACTTCCGCGTTCAAAAAACTGCAACCCCCGCCGATTCCTCTGGGGGCTGGTACCAGAAGGGAGCAACTCGCCATAGACCCCCATGTTAAAATAGCCGACTTTAGAGCTTAAAAAAAACATATTTACAGCCTGGTACCAATCAGGGCGCGGAAACGTTCAACTACAGGTCCGGAGCGGCCCAGAGACAGGCTGCTTCGAGGCCAGTGGGCAGACCGTGTCACCTGTAGGTGGCGGGACAGACCGACTAAGCGGTGCAAGGCCAAGGGAGGAGGTATGCTTGCTAGCAGCTTACCTACACCAGAGACGTTCTACACTCATGCCAGCAAATGTTGTTTGCTCGCTCCCTCATCAATAAAATTAATCACATCAGACTGTGTGGATGGCTTCTCGGCGCAGCGCGATCAACTGCTGTGTTCACGTTCTCGTGGAAACTTAGCTGAACCAGATCACCACATGCGCTGCTGCGGTCCTAGCTGGAGGAGCTAATGCTACATCATTGATCGGTAAGCTATTGAGGTGCTCTAGTTTTGTACACCACTGCCTGCATTAGTGTATGCAAAGACGGTTAAGTGTCTTTGGTCTATGTGTGTGTGTGTGTGTGTGTGTGACTGTGTGTGACTGCCAGACACGCGTGAAAGCGCCGGTAGTGTTTTTGTAATTATGTATAATTCCTCTAGGGGTCACACAATTATGACACACAGCTGTTTTTGGTCCAACACGGTGCTGTATTATGAAGTGGATGATCCAAGTTATCTACCATCTTTAGTGTAGGCTACATGTCTTCACCACATCGCCCAGTTAATTCTTTAGGGGAAACCATAATTAAAGTCTCCTGATATTCTTACAAGTGAAGGGAAAAAAGTCCACTTTCTGATAATAATTTAGGGACTATAGATTAAAGTTTCATTTAGTAAATGGTTAAAAAAAACAGGTAAAAGTTTAAGTTAATTAATCTGTCTGTTTATCAAGCTATCTGTTACCATTCAGTAGAGTGTATACTCACAGACTGCATAATTTAATTCTAATAGGCTATGGAAGGTGAAAATTAAGTGACAAAATAACAAATCAAATTTAAAGTCGTTGAAAACCATTTGCACAGTGGATATGATATTTACCCTGTTTCCCTGAGGAACCACTGTTTAGGCCTATGTATTTATTTTATTTCGTTTTTGAAATGGCATGCCATAGTGGGCTAATGGTGACTGACAATATATTCTTATACTGTTTCATAGAGGTCTTTCAAAACCAGCTGCAGATGAACACTGTGGGATACACTTATGACCACAAGAGGTCACTGTGCTCCCATGATTTTTCACTGTGTTAAATCTTCTTTCCTTGAACGACACACACTGTTCTTGTGTTTGGACTTTGTGACTTAACTGTGGAGAAGGGCTTGAATTTACTTTTAACATAGAGGAGGAGTCTTACCATATCACTCTTTGATAATTGTGAGTTGTGTTAAGCAGCAGAGAGTGTGGCTATTTATAACTGTGGTCATTTGTTTCCTCTCTTTGCTGATGGACACAGTTGTCCCTTGCCACCAGCAGCCGAGGGTGGGTGCCTTGATTATACTGGAGCCACCTGCTGTCCTCATGTTGTGCGCAGGCATGTTTTAGTGGTGCTCAGTCCACTCTGGGATGAGACAGGCACCGGGCATTCTCACAGGCTTTAAGACTTGTTTTGTGGCCCTCTAAGGCCACAATTACCCCCCAACTCAGTCTGAGCCTCCCAGAAGATTTATAATAAGACTGCAATATAACCCCCTGGAGACAATGTGTTATAAAATACCTACAAATGTTGTTCCTTATGAGGTGCTTGCTTGTCTTCTGATGCTAAATGCACCTGTCAGTCCTCGTCACTTACCTCATCATCTGAACATTGCACTTGTCCTTTTCCACCAATAAGTCAAAATGTGGTAACATACATTCTCGACGTCAGTATTTAGATGTTGCCCCGTGGGGGCAATTACACTTTAATCCACTCAGAGCTGAAAGCGGAAAGCCTCCGATAGCAAGAATGTTTTCATCACATACCAAAGTGGAGACGAGGCCGGACCAGTAAATCTCGTCTTGCACGTCATTGTTCTTATTGACGCTCTTTCATGGCGCCTGTCTTTTTAGTGTTGCTTGTCTACACAGGCAAAACTCTTAATGACTGTTGATGGATGGCTATACAGTTCAGCATTTTACACAATCAAATTTACACTTGGTTACTTTTTTGAACTCAAACGATATCAGTTGGTTGTCACTTTATTATTGTGGACAAGGGATATTCAAGGTATTAACTGAACTAAGAGAGTGTGACAGCTGTAACTTCCCACCATTAAAATGCTCTCAGGCTCTGACGTACTTAAGAGATTGCAATTTGCTTTGCTAATGCAAGTTCTTAAACATACGTGCTTTTCACCAGTGGTTTGTATAGCATTGTGATGGATTAGCAAGTTTCTAAATTGCAGTCATATTTGGATGATACATAATCTGGCATGTAAGTCACTGAAGTGGTCGTTTTCGGTTATATTTCTGCCTCCACATTTCTATCTCTTGTCGTTGCAGGTGGGCTTTTAAAGCTTGGAAGTTATTTGTTGTGGATGATAGTGTTGCTTTGTGGGACTGGAAAGCACAAGTGTGTGCGTGCATCTGTTGTGAATCTGAAATAGTCTCTCATCTTGTCCTTACAAAGGAATGAGGAGCACTGCAGGGTCAGTAGACAGCAGGGGGGGTCTTATGGGGATAAGTGGGGGTGTGTATGTGACTGACAAGACTTGGTGAAGGAGAAAATAGACTATTCCATCTGTCTCAAAATCCGCCCTGCTGCTGACCCACACTCTGGAGACTTTGGTCGGCCTGCGGTCACATGGTAAAGGCAAACCTATAAAAACCCCCAAAGCTACACGCCCAAGGCCCCAGTCATCTCTGTTGTGCGAGACACCAGCTGGTCTTGGTGTTCATCCCCGCTTTCTCTTCCCTGGGCAGCCTCCGTGGTAACATCATGTCAGACACCGAGGAAATTGTGGAGGAATATGAGCAGGAGGAGGAGGAAGAAGAGGAAGAGGTGAATGAGGAGGAAGAACTTGAAGAAGAAGAAGAAGAAGAAGAAGAAGAGGAGCACAAGGACACTGAGGCAGAGAAGCATCCAGAGGAGCCCGAGGAAGAGTCCAAACCACGACACAAGACAACTTATGTTCCAAACATTGCTCCTCCAAAGCTCCCCGACGGCGAGAAGGTGGATTTCGATGACCTCCACCGCAAGAGGGTAGAAAAGGATTTCAACGACCTCCAGTCACTGATAGAGCTGCATTTCACCAACCGTCAGAAGGAGGAGGAGGAGCTGGTGGCGCTGCGGAGCCGCATCGAGCGCCGCCGCTCCGACAGAGCCGAGCAGCAACGCGTCCGTGCGGAGCAGGACCGCGAACGCCAAGCGCGGCTGAACGAGGAGAGGGCGAGGCGCGAGGAGGAGGCGGCCAAGCTGCGCGCCGACGAGGAAGCCAAGAAGAAGAAGATCTTCACCAACAAGTCCTACGGCGGTTACCTCCAGAAGGTGGACCAGAAGAAGGGCAAGAAGCTGACGGCGCGAGAGGAGAAAAAGAAGGCCCTGATGGAGCGCAAGAAGCCGCTCAACATCGACCACCTCAACCAGGAGAAGCTGGCGGAGAAGGCCCAGGACCTGTGGCAGTGGCTGCACCAGCTGCACGCCGAGAAGTTTGATCTGGCGGAGAAGCTCAAGAGGCAGAAGTACGACATCTACGTGCTCCGAAACCGAGTCAGCGACCACCAGAGGGGCTCCAAGGCGTCCAAGACCTCACGTAGCGCCAAGGGCAAGTCTGGCTCCTGGAAGTGAGAGGGCAGTTTCTGGACTATTTGGCTCCTGTTTAAATCTTGTATCGTAAAAGCTTCGCCCAGGGATTGGGTATAGATTTAAGGGGAACCAACACCTTGAATAACATCTGTGACATTTCTATTGAGAGAAAATGATTAATCTTATTTACCGATTCAGTTTACCAAATTTGAATGTTTAGTTTATCGCCCCACCAGGGTATGTTGTAATCTGTGTTTAAATTCACTTTTGCATACATGCAGTGTTTTCATGTGCCCATAATGTTTCCTTGCTCAAAGTCTTCAAATAAGATGCCAAAATTGCAATTGTTTCCAATAAAATTCAAGTATCATGCTGTTTATTCTGCAATTACTGCTTCACAGATGAGAAACCTGTTGAAACATGTGACTGACAAAGGCAGCTCTGTAATGAGGCAAAACTGTTTTCTTAATACCAGGACTTATCTGAACTGATGATGAGGTTTAGAGCAGCGTGGGTGGGGTTTGTGTTAAATGCCTGAAAGGCCTAACAGGTGTCGCACAGCTGAGCCTTTATGAAGCTAATTTAGTCTCTGAAGCTCAGGACGAGCAGCGTTGAGACCCCCACCCTAAGAATGGAAGAGGCTTCACAGATGGGTGTTTGATATCCTGGAGGTATCGCAATCAAATTATTACGACTTTTTAGTGTTTTGATATTCTGCAACTTTTTATTGGACTGATTTGTCAAATTATTGAAAATGCAGCAACTTATCAGATAGCATCAGTGACTAAAATCACCATAAGTTGGATAAATATACTGTAATACTAGCAGCAAAAGTGACATATTGAGCTAAATGTGGATGTTTTACAACACAGAGCGAAAATAGTAAGAAAACAGGGTTAGGGTTTGGAAAAATTATTTTTTTCAGTCGGCTGTGGTTCGATTCCACCTTTGCTGCATGTCATTCCCCCTCTCTACTCTCCTCATCTCCTGTCTCTGTATTATCCTATCCATTAAAGGCCTGAAAAGGTCAAAAAATATACTTAAAAAGTAAAACAAAAGTTTCTGAGATTTTACTGACCAGATGAAATTCAAACATAAGTGATACAAATATACATGTGTACGTTCTGGCAGTTACTCTTCACTCTGAAGGGAAGTAAACCATGAAATAGAAGATGTGTCTGGAAAAAAAAAGTCATTTATATCCAAATTGTCCACCGTTATCTGAGAATATGGCCCCCTGGTGAGTAATAAAACAAAATGTCCTCTAGGTGGCACTAGAACACCAGTTTGTAGCAATGAAATTAAGACAAACGCACATCTGGAAAAGGTGCAGCAGCAGCAGCACACAGCTTAATCCAACTATGTTTGTGTGTAGTGTGATATTTTGTGAGTGTGAAACTATGCAATTAATTCAGTTTCTATAAAGCCAGTCATTTAGTTTTAAACTAAAGTGAGGACACCTTTTTCCTCCACAAGGTTAAACTCTATTTGAACTAAATAAAAGCCAGAAATTAGTGGGTACGGGCTCCTTGTCTTTGAGTGTGCATACCAATTACCCCTTTAAGCACTCTGAGACAGACTTGTTCGGTGCACAGCAGAAAAGAAAAAAAACCCGCCCCTCTACACCAACAGCAAACTGCAGCAGAGAAACCTTCGTCTCTCTCCCCTGTGGCTTCTCGATTGTCAGTCAAGTTTCCAGTGTTGATGCCTTCACCGCTGCTTCGCTCCGTGGCCGTGACAAGCCATTAAAACCTTCCAGACACGACAGTATGTCAACAGGTTACCATAGAGACAGGGAGAGGCTGTCTATGCAATCAGGTCTCCATGCACCCCCCCCGACACACACACACACACACACACACACACACACACACACCCCTACAGCCTCAACACGCCCACTTGCACAAACACGGCGCTATACCTCAGCTCAAAGGTGTGTATGTGTGTGTGTGTGGGGGGGTCTGTATTGATGGTGTTGTGAAAAATGCCTGACTTGGCAGCAGCGTGGAGACATACCAGTGCATCAATTGAACTACCCGTGTTGCGGCGGTGGGAACAAGGTGTTCCCAGAACTCTGCGGCTGAAGTTGAAACAGATAACAAGTTGTTCTTTGGGTTTATATACACCTCGCTCCTGCTGCGTTGTGATGGATCCCATTTAGGTTTGAAAAGAAGCTCGCCACATCAGTCCGATCTCACATGGAGTTGAAACGTGGCTGCTCATATCAAAAAGGTTGTGTGTATATGTGTGTGTGTGTGTACCAGGAATAGCAACTACAGGGTCTTCAGGGGGGTGTTGTCTGCTCATTAATAGCCAGCAGAGACTAGAGAGTGATGTAAACTCTGTGTGATTGACAGTTCCTGTGCCACACTTTGAACTCTGACCAGGAACTTATTATCAGGTTCGGTCGTCCACAGAAGATGTGTATTTTAATTAGAGTGATGCAGATCTGTAGCTGTAGTCACTGCTTTGCATTGCAAAGGGATGCTTTTGTTTGTTTTCTTGTCTTCCTTTAAAGCAGATCCCGGTCGTTTTGGCTAATGCTGCGTTCCAGGCAGGCTTTTGAAACCGTAAATTACGGCTTCAAGTCACGACTACGACTTTGTAGCATTCCAGGCAACCCGTAACTCGTGTTTTTACCATCCTGTTGCCTGTGAAAGTGCACTACAACGGCCTCTTGTAACTTCTGACCCGTGAACTCGTGCCAGATCGAACCGGTACGACTTCACAGGTCGGAAAAACACAAGTTACGAGTTTCCTTGAATGCACCATGAGTTAGCAGCCCCCGCTCTCGTCAGGCATCTATTGGTCCTCGTCCCTACGTCACCACATTCACGCACATCCCTTGGCTGCACACACAGCCCTTCATGCTGTTCTCTCTCCTCATTGGATAACGCTTGTATCCCACAAGAAAAATTTTCTCCTGGGTTTACAGCAGAGCAGAGTGACGGAGAGACTCGTGTTTCGGCCCAAACACTCCATGTAAGTGATTGCTGACGGAAAATAGGACTATTTAGGACTTATATTAACAAAAACATTCCGCTGATATCTGCTTTAACTTTAACTCTACTAAAAAAATCTAAATTGATTTGAGAAAAATAAGGTGCCAAAGTTGCTTCTTGTTAATCAGATGGTATTTATGAACAGGTCTGCCAGCAGCTATTTTGCACATTATGTGACAGCATTTAGCGATACTTTAAGCAGACACAACTCCATTTTCCACTAACGACTATCTTTACGTCAGCAAGAGTTTGGCTGCAGTAAAAGTAGAGCTTGTGCATGAGTGGATGGCTTGTGGCATGTAGAGTATCTTGCTGTGGTGCTAAACTGACAGACAGCTCAACCGTTAATTGACATGAACACACACAGTCAGAGTGACAGTGAGGTGGACAAAAATGTCAAAATTCAGTATCTATCTATGCATATGTTCTTTTGTATTTTGTTGACCATAAACTACTGTAAGGCAGTGCATTTATATAGATAACATTGTCCGGTAATTATACAATGACAACTTGTTAGATTCTCATTATCTCCTTATTTTTTTCCATCTGTTGTTTGGTCGGTTCTCTCCCGGTGGAGGCGTCATGACTGAAATAGTTCATGTAAATATCTGAACACTCTAAAGTCCACTTTCCCATTCTGGCAACGTGGTCTCTGACTTTTAGACCCCCACTGTATAACACTAAACAGCAGCTGGTGGAACGGGCTCTCGCCATGTAAATATAGCCACGGAGGAGCCGAGCAGTTGAGGGGATGTGTATGTGCCTTGATTCATTGATCCTAATTTCCCTTACGTCTGTCTGTGCACTTCAGTGTGTTTGTATTTAACGACCACACAATCCTGCACAATGGCTGCCATTAGCCTTTTGTGATATAGTTGCGTGTGGTTCCTATTAATTATTTGATTATTAAATAGGTGCAGTGAGAGATGAAAACACATTTTCAGACTCTTAACCCGGGGTTTTACACGTTGATTAAAGTCGTTCTGTTTTATTTTGCAGAGTGCAGTGGCAGTAAAGAGAATTTTTCTTTATGATGTGATCATTGGTAAACAACACAACAAAGTAAAACAAAGTAACAACAATAGTTAGTCATATTATCCCACCCTTTGTGTCTCAATTGCAGGCAGGCAGTGGGGTTTTATTCTGAAATACATCACTCGTCAGTGTGAAGACAATAAAGTGCGAGAGCCTGTTTTCCTGGCGGCAAACTGCAAATTATGACATGAAAGTTGCCCAAGGAGGAGAAGTATTATATGATTACAGCATGCAGTCTGTTGGAAATGCTCAAACCTTTGACATACGGGATTAGTTGTTCAAGTACACTTACTAAGATTTAGAAGAAGCATAGAATTCTGAGGTACTTGTACATTTCTTACTTTTGGCACTACTTTCCGCAGCTGCTGCTATGAAGAGATTAACTCATTATTTTGTGGGCTTTTATTACATGCAACACTGAATGGCCAGTGTTTAAATGTAGGCATAATACCATTCTGTCCAAGTTGGTGAATGAGAAAGTTGACACGGTGTTTCTGCTGCAAGGAATTGTGAACCAGGATTATTTTCCTTTCCTTCCTTTACTGTGCTCGGTCGTTGGTCTAATGTACCCTGTGCTGAAGGAGAAAAGAAAATGAAGCACCTTTTCTTAGCCTTTATAGACTCGGAGCTGTTATCATGGCTCCCACTTAGATAATTGTGGGTCATTTGGCTAAGTTGGGAACCTTCCTGAGCAAAAAAACCCATTTGTCAGCCACCTCCCTGCAGCTATCAGTCCTAAAGCCTTGAAATAAATGAGTATTGTTGCACTTGAGGGTCGCACCTGTTATTAATTAGGCAGAGAATTGGGCACTTTGGCACTAATCATGATTTAACCCAAGGGGTGATTTAAATTCACAGGTTACATTATAAAAAATCCTAACACATGAGGTTCTGTGTGTTTTTCCATGACTTCAGTGTCTTATCCTATTATGAGCATAAACATGCACGCAGAATGCCAGTAGGGAAACCAGCTCGGAGAGATGCGTACAGTATGTATGCTTCCAGCTCTCTGGATGCCTCCAGCCTGTGGATAAATTAGTCTGCCCTGGAGACGGTGCCGTTTGGGCTTATCTCCAACCTCCTCCAAATTGAGGTGGGAGTTGGCAGCGGCCAGAGGTATAAAGAAGATTTAGCTTACCCGACAGGGCATTAATCTCTGTACCTCCTCAGCATCCTGCAAGTTTTCGAGCCCCGGATCCCTTCGGCCATATAAAGATGTGAAGTCGCCGTGCATCCTATCAGCACCTCATTGCAGCCCATTGACAGAGAGTTCATGAGTATGTCGCGTTTCATATCTGGAATGAAGCCATCAGTCTCCTGCATTGTCATGGTGAGAATAGTAACAGTGAAGCCTTAATTGGTGTGATACTTAAGCCCTCTTAAATTGAGACCCAGGAGGTACAGTCTGATCCCTACTCCCTGTTACAGTGAAAGCTTTAATTAAAAATATTTATTTTTCCTGTTTTATAACAAAGTCCATGATTACTGTACTTCTCTTTGGGGCTCTACAGACTGCATTTTACTTGGTACAGGTTGTTTCATAAAAATATACTTGATGAGGTCCCTATAATGAAAAAGCTTTTTCAAAATAACTGTTAATAAATTACGACCGTAGGGTCCTCAAGAGACTCTGGCCTATTAAATTAGAAAGATGTATTCGATAAATCATATGAATAGTAGTATACAACCCAACAACAGAGCAACCATCAAGACATTAAGGAAGAAAAATGAATGCCAAATGAAATTAATTTAATCATTAGTGGAAGTGGTACAAGTTTTTTTTATACATTATATTGTTTTTTATTCTGTCTTAAACTTACCTGAAGAATGACTCATTTTCTCTTGACTGACCATAATGCACCTGGCTTTGGTTGTAGCACCTGTTGCTCAAAGACAATATTACAATGGATTACATTGTTCACACTTACTAACCACACAATTAGTTTGGCTGTGTTTCTGCTTTTGTTTTGCACATTTAAAATCAAACACTAAGAAATTAAAGAGCACTAATTATATAAAAGAATTACAATTAAGCAAAAACACTCCCATTTAAAAACAATCTCTGGTGGTTCAACAATGGGTGGACTGTCTAGACTTCCCCTTCATTGTTTCACAAGTTATATATAGTTTATCGGTAAATAACAATATTTTACAAGAAAAAAGAAAAAGGTTTTTAGAAAAGTTAGTCATCTTCATTGCTTTTTGGAACCTTTATCAAAAAGTGTGATGCACGTCCACTTCAAGGCTAGACAAGAAAGCCATAATACCATTCAAGAAAGTAAAGCTTGATAGTGTTCTTGTGAGTGAGTCATGTTGTGTGTGTGTTTTGTCGTCATGTGTCCCAAGCATACACTATTTATATAAACTGATGCAGTTACCTAACAGTTTCCTGGCGGCGGCGCCCACAGACACATTGTAAGTACACAGGTCCAAAATATGACTCACTGTTGAAGTGTAGGAGCTCAGGCTGTTCATTCATGGAAACAACAATACAAACATCTGCTGACCGCTGTTCGCAGGGACTTCAGACGGAGACAGTGAAATACTGTGAAAATACTGTGTGGGGCATGACGTGTTTTCAGGACGTGGTGCGAAATGAACACGGTGATGACGCTTTGATCGAGCTTTAAGACAGTCTAGATACAAATACAATACTAATTGGCTGACTCAAAGTGTAAATCACACTATAACAGTCTCTCTCTGTGTTAAAGGTGCAGATTTAACACCTGTTTACCCGCCAGTCTAAAGGAACATTTACAACTTAAATCCTTTACTCACCAAAAGTATCTCTATCTGTGAAAAGCAACCCCATGTACACAATGTACAGTACATTGGCTATATAGCAATGGCAAACAAGGTCTGTCCAGTTGTGGAGCTGATATCACTTAGTTGTGTACTAGACAGGATTTCTATCATATGGATCTCTCACTCCAGTGATTTATCAATACAGTCATCTCTCACCACTCAAGTTTTTTTTCCAGCAGCATTAGTCTATCAATAACAAATATCTTTTTGTTTCTCTGTCCCCCACTTTGGTGCAATGTTACATACTGTATCGAGACAACTATTGGCTTCTCACAAAATGTGGTACGTTAATGTTTCCACCTGGATGACTTTTATTAACTTTGCTGATTCCCTGCACAAACCTCCAGGCCAAATAATCCACATTTTATTTTATCATTGCAGAATTAATGACATTCTCAATCCCAACAGCCTTAGATATGTAGCTATCAGTGAAAATGAGAGGCTCTTTAATTGTTAGCATAACACTTACATTGAGAACATGGTAAATATTAGCCGGAATAAGTAGAGTAAAACAGTCGATCTTACTGTAACAGTTCATCTTAAGAAGTTATTTTCAATTTCTACATCATCACAGAGCTGCTGGCATTGATGCAGTCTTAAATAATCTTTATTTTTGTGTTGTGATAACAAATAGTCCAGCACTGAGTGAGGCGATGGGTTGTAAATGTCATCAGAAGCCAGCGGATCACTGGCTGAGGATGCAGAACTCCCAAAGACAATATTTGCCTGTATGCACTGGTTGTTTGTCTAGACGGAGGCAGAGCTCTGATGTCTTTATCTGCATTCATGCATTTTTTTGGGCAGAATGTTTCCCTGTGTTTTTCCGGCCAGCCTGTTTCATCTGGTACATTGGATGTGTCCCCGGTTATGAATCGCCGTACTGGGCGGTTGAGTCGTACCTGTGACGGAACGAGCGGTATCTGATAAACGGCTGTGTTTAGATTCAAGCTCACGTCCCCACCGGTGTCCTCTCTGTCTCCTGGGTGATTCATTTCGACTCCTCCACCTCTGCTTGCCATGTAAATCAGCGGAGCAGCTGGAGTGGCCTGATCGCGCAGAAACCTTCGCCTCCCAACCTGTTATTACCTTGTCTTCCCACCACTGTGACGGCACTGATGATGGTACCGCTGCTCACACCTGTTGAACCCACAGTGAAAGCCTTTGTTTCCCATCTCTGTGGAGCTCACGTGGTCTTAATTACAATTCCCAGACTAATTTGGAAACAGGACTCTTGATGCGATGTCTGAGTCAGAGGATATCAAAGGCAAACGGAGCAGCAGGGATGATCTCACAAAAGAGGATCTTTAAGAGGCCTTAAACGGCTCTATCTCTGGCAATGTGACTGTGGTGAACACAATCTGGACAAAATCATGTGGATGTTGAAGCAAAGACATTTACATTTTATGATAAAACAGTGTCCTCATATATTCTTTAGTTGTTGGCTTTTAAAAGGTTTCATTTCGAACAGTAATTATCCAGGAGAGAGCAAAAATATCTACACCATAACTAATGGTTATAATTAACGGTAACTGCATTTATATTTGGCTAGTACATTTGTAATGGTGTGCAACACAACACTGTATAATGGCAGTAGTTTGTGTTGTAAATACTAAACAATTTCTGGCAGTGAGTTGAAATGAAAAAGGGCTAATTACTCTATCAAAGGAGAACCAACAATTAAAGGAGACATATTATGGAAATATCACTTTTTGAAGGCTCTTTAATGTGTTTGTCTTGTCTCCTGGCCTCAAAAATGTGAGAATTAAAAAAACAAAAATAATCTGTAATTTGCAGACTCCTGAGGTTGAAATCCATCTGGTTTTACAAGCCGTTCCCTCAGTTGTCATACAATGATGTCATTAGTTCAAATTTGCTTAATAGCACCCCTGCCTGTGAGTGCCATTACTGTAGGGACAGGCACTGAAACGAGCCGGTGATCCTTGGAGTATCTAGACCGAAGCATGTCTTTCAGACACCTGGGAACTATTTTAATTTGTGGGAAAGGGACTTAATATGTCTCGCTGTCCCATTCTCTCTTGTTAGACCTTGTTCTCTGTGTTTTCTGCAGACATGACCTTAGGAAATCAACATTGGAGGAGAAGTTCACCGTGACGTGAAGGCGCAGTCACTGTGTGTAAAATTCGATCACATGCAATTTTGGATTGGATGAATTTCCGATTAATTAAGCAGCTGTTGCACATTGTTTTATTGACAACTGCTGATTTTCTTACTGCCTCATTTTCCTCAGGAGTTGGTGGCTAAGGCTCATGGGTATTGAAGTATTCCGACTAAAACCAGCATTGAAATAATTAGAAATTAAAATTCATTATATCAGCCTCCTCCTCTACGTGCCAGTCCGTCTCTGTCTCTAATTCAGAGTTCGTTTTTTTTTTTTTCTGTTTCACTGTCTATTAACGACAACACTCGTGCTTCAGGGTCATCCTGAATGCCACCACAATTAAAATATTCACACTTGTAGGTTCAAAAGTTCCACGGCTGGATTTAAATACGAATCCACGTCATGGTTATTCATTAGCTGGACGTTGCTGTCAGGACAAATCACTCGAAGGAGGCAGAGTAATGAGAGAGGATTCCTGTGCTTTTCCCCCCGTGGGGTAAAACATCTATTTATAGCCACTCACCCACATCAATACGTTTTCCCTCCTGTGTCGCCTCTGTCTAATGCTTCGTAAAGCAAGCGTGGCAACCTTTCATCTCCCCTCTGCTGGTAACAGCGATGGTCGGTTTCAGCCATGCACCGACCGGCTTCTGACGCTTAGTTTTGTTCCTTTGACATTTGACATCCTGTAACAGGTTGGTTGAAATTAATCTAACATTTTGAAGATTACATAATGCTACTAGACTTTTTTTCCCTTGTTGGCCAACACAGAAAAGCACCGAAAGCAAGGGTGACCTCGCATTCTTCATTCAACCACAACGATACATCATTAAACACCTTGATAGAACAAATTTTAGTTTTCGAGGCCAAACCAAGCCTCTCAGCCCAGGTATTACTCACCCTCCTAACCAAGGCAGGAGCGGACTGTTGATGTCAGGTCAGTGCCGAGATGTAGACAAGCTCTTGATAGTTTGCCAGACAGAAATCATTAAGAAACCACAAGGCTGCGTCTGGCTCTGAACAGATGTTCCAGGGTGGGGGTTTACATTCACTTCATGAAGATGACCTATCAACATAGAAATACAGAGCGTTTTGTATCTTTTGGGCATTGAATTGATAACGAGCATGTGTCTGTGTGCTGCGTCCATCCCTCCCTGCATCTACGGTGGAATCATTTTTATTTCTGTAATAATATACAATTTGTATATGCTGGAAGTGTTGCACGCCATCAATTTGACATCTGAGTTATGTAACCCAGCTCCAACCTGATGCACTCAGCATGACCACATGGCAGCCATGATCTTTTTCTTCCCCCCCCCTTTCTTTCTTTCTTTTTTTTTTTAATAGAGACACCGAAGGCCATAAAAACTACCGTTGGGCTGTAATGGGCGGTGGCGTTACATAACTGTCTGTCCACTTACCCCTTAAACTGTAATTGTTCTCAGAATAGCAGCAGCCCCTGCTTCCTCGCCATTAATGAGTTGACCGCCGACCCTCTGTATCCAATGAGCCGGGCCAAATCCAGCTATATATAAGCAAATCCGTGCGTGCACAGCAATACCTCGAGCTGTGAAATGTGGTAATGTGGTAAACAGAAGCATTTGTAATACCAGTCGTGTGTGACATAACATGATTTGCTCTTGATATTTAAGCGCCGGATTTGATATGGAGAGTGTTGAATATTTTCGATTAAATAAGAGAAAGAAAATGGAGTTTTTAATCATACTGGCATTACTGCGGCTCTTTGATAAGCCAGTAATGGCGTTAATTAATTAAAGATTCCACGGTGCCATTATTTAAAACAGGGTATCTCTTCAAAGAGTGGACGTTGAAAAGAAACTCTCATCTTCATGTTGCATCTTTCGTGTTGACAATTTGAAACTGGCATGGGTAATTGCCCCCCAAATCATGACTAATCCTGCAGGTGCATTGTTGACGCCGGCCACGAGGCCAGTCCAATCCCCCGCCCCACCCCACCCCTCAAAGTCTTCATACAGCAGTGGCGTTATAATCCAGCACAAATAAGCATTCAGGAAATGACAAAGCGTTAATTACATGCATCACCACATGGAGCTATTAGCCCCTCGCTAACTAAAGATACAACTGCACTCTAAATATGGGTTTAGCGTTCAGAGAGTGGGCAGCTTTCATTGCCAAGGAAACTAATGCAACAAGCCCCCATGCCCCTCTTTTATTTTTTCATCTGTTTTCTCTCCAATATCGTGGATCAAAAGGAAGTTGTGCTGTGTGTCACGCTTCAGGAGAGATCAAAATGTTCTCTTCATGTTTAACCATCAAACGGATGCAGGATGAGAGAGAGAGAGACAAGCTTTTCATTCTGTCTTAGAGGTTTTTTACAAGCACGACAGCACAAACTCAGGGTCTTACGTTTTGTTAGTGGAGTGGTTATGTAACGCTTATTATTTGCTGAGTGTGAAAAATGGTGTAAGAAGGCAGCTTTTTTCCCCCTCAACCTCAGATACAAACGAGTAATATCCCACTTATAAAAAACAACAATTTGTAGTGACTGTGGAAAAATTGACATAAAACACTGCTCTACATTTGTGGGAAAACACAAGAAATGTTCTGTGTCATGTCAAGCTGCTCCGAAAGAGTCAAAGCCACATTGGTCTGAATAATAATTTCATTTTAAATTGAGACAACGCTTCTTGTTCAGAAAAGAAATGTATTCTTATTCTCTTGACAGCAAAGTTGAGACACCACTTACAATAGGCTGCATTACACAACACTTGAAGAAAGGAGCAGCACAAGAGAGCCCCAGTGTGTGTGTGACAGACCCATAATTAAACTGACTGTGTATTGATTGATAATGTCTGTCCTGTAATGTACGAGCCAGGTGTGAAGAGCTCTGTCTGTCTGGCGGCTCGTTGTTATCACTCGCAGATGTGAAATGAATTTTCGTTTGGCTTTATTTGTCCAATTTTGAGCAGCGGGGTGTTTGTGTAGCCTGTGTGTGTTTTCACCACAGGAGAGCCAATGTAGCAGCAGCTCAGACGTTGACACACTGATCCTGTATTTGTGTGTGCGTGCGTGTATTTTCCCAGCTTTGCAGACACTTATTTCTCTTCTGGACTCTCTTCTTTTTTTATCAAGCTCTTGGAGGAGAGCTGCAAGGCTTTTCAGATAATACATGTTGCACCATTTCCAACCTGCACTGTCTCAATTTGACAAACTTGTGTCTTCCGCAGAGACGTTGATGAAATGCCGACCAGAAAGTGCAGGATGATTGATACATCCATGAGTTTTTAAGCACTGCAGCTCAACAGTGAGTTATGAAACGGTAAGAGAGAACGACAACTCCTGAAACTTATCCATGCTGTAAAATATTAACCTCGTAGTTGATAGATGGGGGTGACTCTAAATTGCAAGTAGCTGTGAATGTGAACATGTAAGGTTGTTTGTTCCTATGACAGACTGGTGACCTGCTCTCGCCCTATGTCAGATGAATGGACGGATGACGTGATAACTATATTACGCATCACGAAGAAAACATTTTGAATCCATCAGCGCCTCCGTTTTCTCAGGTGACTGCTTGTTCGGCGTTAGCTCTATTATGAACATCTTCCTTACTGTAGATTTACGGCATTACGCCCTGGTTCGGTAATCTCACAGTCAAAGCCAAATCTCAAATACTTAATCTAGTTAGGATGGCTAGCAAAATCTTGGGTTTGTCTTTCCCACGTACACCTCAAGATCTGTTTGAACAGGCCACCATTAGGCTGGCAAACTCTATTCTAACAGATTCAATGCACGCACTTCTCCCTGAATATGTGCTCTTAAATTCAGGCAGGAGATACCGAGTCCCTCTGTGCAGGCACAACCGCCTCAAAAACTCATTCATCCCACTGTCCATTAAACTTATGAATGAGCAGCTTGTGTGTCTGTATCTCTACTCTCTGAGGCATATTGCACTTAAAGATTTCACTGTATGTTTTTAGTACTTCTTGCAGCTGTTCTTCTGTACTGTTTTTGTCTTGTTGTGAAGCAGCACATGCACTTCGTCCGAGAGAAATTTCTCCTACGGGAGACTAATAAATGATTTTGAATTTGACATAGAACAAGGTTCAGCTTCATCCCGTGTCTTTTGTTAGGACCCCCCGAATCTGCCAGCTCATGGAGGTGCAGTGATCGATTGAGATTGAGATTTTCCCTGTGATGCAGTGCTAAAAAACAATGTTGCTATGAAAGGTGTTGCTGTTGAATAAGTATAATAACCTTTTCCAACATGTAAAATCCTTGACAAAGACAGGCTCACTCAGACTCTTTGCTTTTGTTTTTTATTTTGTTAAAATACATATGAAACAGATACAATAAATTATATCCCAAATATTTACTTTGAATCGTTACAAAAGTTATCACAAACTGTACACATCATGACAGTAGTTGCAGTTGTTCTTGCTCAATATAGATTCAACCAATATGCAAACGATTACAGCTCAAAGCTCTAAACTCCTAAACATGGAATAACGTGATAAGGTAGAGTTGGCTTTACTTGGTTTCCAGTTTGACTAATTGTTCACAACTATTACAGAACGTGTATAAATTTCACTCAAGTACAAGTCTGAGCTGTTCAAATTATCACCAAACAATAGAAATACATTGTGATGTCTCTATTTTCTGTAAGTGTACAACAACTTTTTAAATTTCACTTTTCAATATATATATATAAACAGTGCCAGTGACAAGTGTATATATATTTATATATATATACACATGTAAACACAAAGATTGAAATTTTAAATACTCTAACTTATCCATTGCTTACATTTTCCCTCAGTTAAGTGTGTTTTTAAGTGGTGACACAACATGCTACAAGTAAAAATATTTAATATTAAGGGCAGCACAGGGCAAAAAGCATCATTATATGCATGTGCAAGTAAGATAACAGTACATAGCCTTTTTTTTCTATTTGCTATGTTGGTTTCTTATTACTCACAAAGAAGGAGAAGCTGAGTCAGTGTTCTGAGTTTAGATGCACTGAACTTAATTTCATATGGCTTCATGTTAAAAAAAAATATTTGCAAATGTTTGAGTGTGTTTGTAGCTTCTTCTCTCATGGATAGTAATTCCCTGAATTTGTAGCAGGAGATGAAAAGTTGTACAATTGCCATGATTTCTTATTGAGATTTCTGTATTACTGCTTTTGTTGTTGCTGTTGTTGATTGACTTTTGACTGTTCAGGTCCATGATTAATCAACAAAATCAGGCTTCTCATATTGGGTAGTGTTGATTTTGTTAGCAGATTTCATATATCAACTTTAGCTAACCAGCTAATTAAGCTTCAAGTTGGTTTAAAAAAAAGCTTTTCTTTAATCATTTCCAGTTGACTGTATTTAAAATTACAACATTATAAGGGTATGCAAATATGCACTTGCTGCAAACATGATATAACGCGAAAGACTGAGGCTAAAGCACCATATCATCAGCAAAATGTCGAACCCCTTAAAAACTGAATATCCATGTAGAAAAAATTACCTTTTTAAATTATTTATCTTAACACAAACCCGTAAACCTGCTTCAATTACCTGCTTTATTTTTTGTATTTTCAAACTGTATGTTTCCCTTTCAATCTTGGACATGAAAATGATTTGATCAGTGTTTCTAGTGAAAGTACAGTAATGCCGTCTTGAATAATAATGAGTCGAGTTGTGGTTGTTTGAGTGTAAAGTTGTTAGAATCCAATACAGCAGGACAGACACTTCAATTTACTGTATTAACGTATTAACATAAAGACCAGAATGCACTGCGGTTTGTCTCTGCCTTAAAAATAAGGCTTGGTTTGGTTTCCACTGCAGGATGTAGGCCTAAGCTAGTTAGCTGGGTATGCTAACACTCACATACATAAACGCACAGTTTAATCCTTCTCTTACACTTTTGGTATTTTTATTTTCACTTTGGAGCCAAAGCTTGAAACACTTTGTGTTCCTGTCACTGTTTGGAGGAGTTTTTTTTATTCATTTATCTTTTTTCCTTTTAGTCAAAACTCAATTTGGACTTGGAAGGCTGGAAGTGCTCGTTACTTAGGCTACTAGTACCAGTGACCCATTAATTTAGATTAATTAATGTATTGCTTTCCCAATAAAGTCAATTTACCTTTTTATGCATATTTTTTAGTAGACTTTGGAGCTACAATATCAACCAACTGTTTGCTTCAGTTTCAACACGAGCAACATGTGCAGTGTAAACAACAATATAATAATGTTTGGTTGGAAAAATAAGTTGATGGATGAGTAACTAATGCTGTTTTTTCGGTCGCAATTATCTGCTGAAATTGATCTGTGGTAGAAAATATTTAAAGTTGCGTTCATTTTTAAAGTCTTGCCAGGTTTTCGGGGAACAAATTCACTGAAACCTAGTGTTTTTCTTCATTTCTCTTTACATACAGTGTACGTTTGCTACATGTATTTGCTACAGTTTCTCTAAATCTGAGAGACCTGTTGAGTTTTCTCATAAATGCAGGTGACAGTGGCTGGTTAATGGCCAGGTTCACACATCTGTGACATTTGTGACTGGTGATTTTTTTCTAAGAAATTTATCCAGCCCTTTTTATTTGACGCTCAATTACCTGTGTTCTTCAGCCAAAAGAGCTGGAATCATGACTCTCTGGATTTATTGACTGATTCTTTTTTTCTTCTTTTCTTTCTTTCTGTCTTTTTAAAGTAAATATTTCATGGCACTGAGCAGCATAGCCCTTTTACCTTTGTGCCATTTCAAAGTAAAATGCTAAGAGCTCTTGGGCCAGAAAAAGATTGAAAAGGTTGCAAGTGAATCACTGAGGACTTCTCACAGCGACGTCTACCATTCATGTGGTCTATAATGTTTTGGCGAATAAAAGCCTTTCTGAAAATTTCCAAAGCAGATGTATGAAAAACAAACTCTTGAATTAAGTGACAGTTTACTGCTGTGCATAGCCAGCTCTGCAGAGCACGAGTTTGAATGAATGAATAAAAGCAATTTCAATACAACATTGTTTTCATAAACACAGAAGAGAAACATGTTGGAATGAATTCAGTTTTTCGTACAACATGCTCACACGAGACTGATTGGCAACACGACTCGTCAGCGACTCTAAACGGACGTGTGCTTTCTTACAGAGGCGGTGTCGTCACTCTACCTGTAGATCGTCAAGGCGTCTGTGGAGGTTTAGGCGAAGGACATGAACCTTGACTCTCAAAGCTTGCCGCTCTTCCAGGCCACTGCAAGGTAAGATGTCACACCAAAAACACAGCTTAATAGAGACCGCCCTTTTTTCTCTTTTATTTGGAAAAGCTAAGCAGGTAATTCTCGCAGTCCTGAGAATGCACTGTGATCATGGGCAAATTGGTCATTTGAGCCCAGCGGAGATCTAGCGTGGTCATTTACTTTGTCTGGTATAGAGCTGACTGTGCTGACCGTGGCGCCTCCAAATAATTATATATTCTCCAATGTGTAACTAAATCAGTCTCAAGACCTAACACAGGAACCTAACAAGCAAGTGTGCACTGGTGGTGTTCTCATTAGCGGACGGGGCGACTGCCGCTCAGACGGTTCACCTGCAGGGTCATACCGTTGCTCTGCAACAGCACAAAGCATCTCAATGAGTAGATCCAAAAATATAGTAATAATAATCATAAGTTATAGACAACTACATTAAATTATTCGACAGCATCTACACAGGATAGGCTACTCTTTTATTTTTTTTGCCTATGATCACAGTTTTTTTTTTTTTTTTAACCAAACCATGAAGTAGTTTTACCACTGAAAATGGGTAATCACCTGTATCTTCCTATGCGTCAGGTGGGAAGTGGATGTGGCAAAAGAGGAAAAAACATTGATAACATGTAAAATGTAAAAAACATTAACCGGAGTGAAGCAATTAGCCTCTAAAAGATGAAATTGTCTTATTCAAACATGGTATTTCATCAGCTAAAATCAGGTTCTCCTCAAGTACAGGACCTTGGAGATACTTGGGTCCAGTAACTCCTTTCGGCATGATTGCTGCTCATTGAACATCTACTGTAGATGTGTTTTTTTTTCTCTGCATGCTAAATACATACATGCAACGTGTAGGTAAGACGGTGTTGGGGGTTGTTTGAGAGTGACTTTTGCATCCGCTTTCCGTGCTCTGCGTTTAACACATAGAGATTCTCGTCCGACTCTGCTCTGAATATTCCTTCAGCCCAATTTTTGAATAGGTGGACTGAATTAAATTCATCAGAACAAATGCAATAAATGGGAACATTTACTACATTTGTTCTCGCAGTCAGTGGAGAAGTGAGGATATGTTTTCAGAAACAGTGAATGAATCAGAAAATGAGTTGCATGTTATTCTGCAGGTCAAAAATTGAAGAATATAAATGCCAACAATGTTTGCACTGTAGCTGAGTTTTTTTTACTCTTTGCTTTTCATTTCAATTACATTACATGTATTTGTGCAATTTGTCATCCCATTGTTAAGTGATTTTCCAATATTCAAGAAGAAATACAGGCACATTGATGGATTTTATTCTTATAATAGGAAAAACCAAAGAACCATATAACTTAACGTGTAATATGCATGTAATGCGATGTCCATGAAGGAAATGGGAGCTGAGATAACATTCATACTCAGATATGTTGTTTCCTAACACTGGGTAGTGGTCACTGGTCACTGTCACATTCAAGAGCTTGTAGGGAACTCTGTAAATGTGAGTTCTTTAAGACTGGGGGGACAACACAGTGAGGGATAGAAGAAGACAACATATCTGTACCTCTCCCAGAGCATGCCAGTGTGTGATGGGCTTCCGCGGATAAGCCAACATTTCATTCCAGTGATCCCGTCCAAGGCCCTCAGCATCTGGCCCGGCATGACATACACCAATCACCTCATTGTGTCCAACCCTGTTAGCAGCATAACACACACATCGACATAGATTTTGATGCACATAGTAATGCTCCTGGTAGCCTGGGTGCAGACATTTAAAAAATTATGATATACTGATAAATAAAAGGATATTTCACCAGATTTGGATGAAAAGATGTTATGAAAAGACTCTGGATAAAGCTAACTAAATATAAAGATACCACAAAAATTGAGAAAAGAAGAAGCTCCAATTCGTTATTGTGTGTTTAAGAGCTCTTGTTGAGCAAAATATAACTTGCTCATCTTGTTATCGTGTACCCAAATCCTACATGCTCCTTGTAGATAATTTATGACATAAAGAAAACAGAGACGCATACAGAGGCAAGCTGGATGAGTGAGGAGAGTCTTTTATAAGAGAGATATTCACATTTATAAGATGGGAACAGCAGACGACAGTGGAAAAACAAGCTAAAAAAAAAAGAAGAAAGAAAAAGAATTCAACCAGGAACAGATTATCCAACACTGGAGGTACATGTGGGGAAACAAGCAGACAACTTAAATAGATGATGATGAGAGTCACCTAGAGGGGCAGATACATACAGACAGTGACTCACCGATCATAATCCATCACCATGATGGACAAACTGACTTGTTCGACGTTCTCCGGGGGGATGTCGAAGATGATGGCCTCGTTGTACACTGGATTAAGTGTGCTTTTCTTAGTTGTTGTTTTTCGCTTCTTTAACCTCCGCCCGTCGCAGATCAGGTAAACCTTCACATACGGGTCTGAGAGACACGCTCACCGTCACTTGAAAGGTTTGCACACATGTTGTCAATGTAGAAGAACACCTAACCTGGTTCACAGAAATTTAACACAGTTTACAGTAAAGCTCCTACCAGTCTTGGCTAATACTTTAAATAGTATGTTCCCACTGGCCTCAATACGTCTCTTTCCCTTTTCCATTCTGTGAGGCCACCTGCTGCATGTTTTCAGCTAAGTTTGATTTATGGCCCAGTTTGAGCTTTTGATGTGCGCTAGTCTTATTTTGCTGTCGGGGGTTACCTGAAGAGCCTGTGATGTCCATGGCTTTGAGGTTTCTGCATTTGATGACTGTGAGGGTCATTCTCCCTGCTGTGGGGAGGTAGCACAACGAGTACATGATCTCTCCCAGGTCAACACTCTCCTGAAGGACAAAAAGAGAAAAGAAACAGAATGAATGTCATCCATTTTACATGGCAGGTTGTCAACCTATTTGTCGTTTTCAATGCAGCACAGGCATGAAAACTTTACTGTCAGTCAACACAACTGAACTTGCTTTGTGTTTTAGATATTCTGCTAATTACCAAAGAAAATTTTAGCATATACTATAGCTGCTAAAACTAGAAGGTACACCAGTAGTAAAGACAAAGAAGAATTTGTAGCCAGGAAGATAAAGGCCTAAAGCCCTCACTGGTTTCTGAAAGCAATTCAGCTGAGTTCAGTTTTATTCTAATCCGTGCAATTTATGTGTATTTTAAGTCAAAACAGCTTTGGATTTACCAACTTCTACTCAAAAAACCACTGGACTCTATAACAACTCTCTCACACATAAATGTACTGTGATGATTCATCATCAGTTTCACTCCAACTATTAAATCCACAAAGTAACTGAAGCTGCCCTCAGGTGTTTCCACATGGGAGTGGGCACCTTCAGGTTAATCTGTGGCCTGCAGTTAGAGGAAGTAAATACCATTGTCACACTAGACCACACAACCAAAGCTAAGGTGATATTCTGTTGAGTCCGATAAGCTTTAACACAATTTAACACATTTTAGTACACCAGCATTGAGGGTACGTACTGTAAACTTTTCAGAGTTTTGCTCTTTAAGCAGCAAAACCAACCACAGGAACAGTTCACAATAGTTGAATATCAATTATACTGGTACTAAAGAGTAGCATTAATCAGGTAAAAACATCAGTCTGTATTGGTCTCCATTCTAAGATGCAAGATCATGTTTTTGCTGACCCAACTCTGGAGATAAAATAGATCTAGAAACTACAGTATGGTATGATGTTTGGGTTATTATCCTCTTGTGGGCCTGTGTTAATAATATACTGGAGCAGGGGCTTGGTTGTCACCTTGTCTTCCATTATTATCTCTTTCCAACCCACCTAAATGGGGTAAACATACAAAAAAAATCATGGAGGTAGTCAACAATACTGGCAATCTGTTGTGTTATTCTTCTGGTACTGAAGAGAATAACACAAACTGTTAAAAAGTGCATAGCTTTTAAAGGACAACCTAGTATGAAAACAAAGCCTTTTGTCAGCGAAAGCCAATAAATAAACCACAGCCATGTTCATTTGAGGAAATAGAGATTCATATGTGGTCAGTTTGTTTGCATGCAAAAGACCGAATATACTGTAGTTGTTCTGTTGCTATTAATATAGTTTACAGAAGTCAGTGTGAACCTGAAAACAATGGCTCAATGTTTATCACACTGAAAACACTCATAAATAAAGCAGAGGCTCTTGAGGAAACTGTGGTAAGTGTTAATGTAGGAGTGAAATGCATTCTGGCCTATATTATGACAAGTTCTTAATAGTTCTCGTGAGGACGTACGACTGTAAATGTCTGGTGTTAAAACTGTATAACCTGTTTGTTTAGTGACATTATAAGTTATAGGCAGCGTATGTATTTAATGACAGGATAATTTTACTCTCTGTTGCTATATTTACGTCTGTAAAATACCCTGCAGTTTCTGGAAAGTGCGTGTGGGTGGTTTGGCTGATGAGATGCATTTCCCAAAGCATTTGAATTATGCAATGTGTTCCACCTGCCACTTTTATGGATGAGTGTTGATGAATTCTCTCAGGCTCTCTGAAGTGACTCAGTGCAACACTTGTGTTTGTTTAGACCTTTCCCAAAAAGAAAATAATAAAATAAAAAAAAAACAAATGTAGTTCCCATTCCCTGTGTGTTTTCCCTTCGGTGTCAAGACAAGAAGTTTGGTGCAACATCTCTAACTTAGCGACAGTGAGCGTTGGCGTCGGCGGTGGTTGGTGTGAAACTCACAGTAGTTGCTGCGTGGATGTCCTTCCACACCACCGCCTCCCTGGAAAGATCAGAGAGTTCAAAGAGGTTGTCCACCACCACCTCGCCAATCATATCGTGGCTGGTGAAGCGGTCGAAGTCGTAGACGCTGAAGTGCAGCTTGCGGTTGCAGATCTCGTCGTACACCACCGGGAAACGGAAGGTCTCGTCGAACATGGGGTTCAGGTTCTTGCGGTGGACGCGCGTCTGGTACTTCTTCTTCCTCTCCGGCAGCAGGTAGATCTTCACGTACGGGTCGGAGGTGCCCGTGAAGTCCTTGGCGGGCAGGTCCAAGGCCTTGAGGATCCTCACCACCAAAGCCTGCTCCTCGTAGTCGTAACGCAGCGAGAAGCTCAGCTTTCCGCACGTCTCCACGGGCTCTTTGGGCTCGCCCTCCGAGTCCACAGACTTCTGCTTGTAGAGTTCGGGTTTTATTCTTCCGATGCTCGCCGTGGAGGACTGGCGGAGAGGCGCTGTGTCCATGCTGAAGTCAACGCTGGTGACATTCATCTGACGAGGCAGGTGGCGCCGGAAAGAATTGTGCCTGTTGGAAAGGGTAGAGGGCATCTGGTAAATGTCTTGAGTGTCAGTGTCATGCATGAGCGGCTTTGTGACGGTGCGGGGCCTAATGGTTTGTCAGGAGAGGCTACGTTTAAGAAGAAGCATGATGCATAATAATGTGCAGTGCATGGAACTCGCGTTATTACACTGTGTCCTTGATGTTTTGTGGAAGAACCGCAAAATATAATACAGAGAAACCACCTCATGTTCACCTAATATAAACGAGAGTTGAATAACCAGAGGCCTGGAGTGGCTGTAGCTCCCAATGCGGCTCAGTTTCAAGACAGCACTTAGCAGGAACGACTCTTTAGGGCATATCGTACCGCCTGCTTAATGCATGTTGACAAGCAATAGTTTGAAATGCTAAAAACGACTGAGCCAATCACATGATGCACATAAATTGCCAATGTGACTCTGCCAAAGTGGATGTAATTGCCCTAAGATTGACAAGCTGAAAGATTTCCTTCATTCATGTGTCCCCACTGACCGAGATCTCCAACATTCAAATTTGAGCTTTTATACAAAAAAAAAAGATTACCTGAAGGCTGGTTGACATCTTTTGAGAAACACCACGTTCCCCCCCCACCCCGATTTGCCAATCTTGTCACCTAGCAACTGGCCCTCCTCCTTTCTTACAATAAGACAATCACAGCAATCTGACAGCCATGGCACAAATGATATAGCACGGGAAGCACGGCTGAAAATTAAATAGTACGCTCTCGTATTGTCGTAAACGGCAGCACAGAGATCGAGAGGGGAAAAAATGAAAATTTCCCTCGAATACAAAACATAAGAACCATTACTGCATACAGACAGGTGGCAAATTAAAGGTGCATGGTGTCAGTGTACGTGTGTCTAACAGTGCTGCTGCTCCCATTCCTGTGCACAGGGTGAAATGAGGTTGGACAAAACATTCATCTTACTGTAATTGTGCAAACTTTGTGTTGCAGCAAGTCAACGTTCCTGATTTGGATGGTGCTTGTAGGAATGCAGCACTTTTCATTGTTTTAATTTGATGAAATAATAATTGTCGGAAGCAGAAATCGCAATCAAAAATTAAATTTGATGAATCGCCCACTTCATCACTGAGAAGAGCTTTGTGTCGTGTTATTATGCCCCTCCCCCCCTTATAGTGTAACAGCCACTGGATCTCCTCAGTGTTGGGGTCAAACATTCACTCCCAGCCTCACCTCCCCCCACTCAGTTATTTCTACGTCTGTGGTTTTTGCACCACTGGACTCTCATATGTGCCTCTGTCTTTGTCCTCTATGTAATTATATACAGACTCTTGTTTCTAGTCACATCCTGTATTGACTGATTCTCTGTCACTTGAGGAAACGCTGCTCCTCTGTTTTTCTAAACTCACTCCTGCTTTAAGTTCTGACCCTATACTTGCCAATGCTTTCCCCATAGATCTAAATGCATATAAGTCACATTGTTTCTATTGAAACATGAGGCCAGTTGAACAGTGTTTGGGACTGAAGCTCCTGCTGTCAGTGCCTCCAGTAATTATCTCCCTCTTCCCATCTTGATACGAAATCAGAATAAACTGCACCTGCTCAGCTCAGACCTTTAAAAGGTCACATGTGTTTACATGGCTTTTACTGGTTGGATGCTACTCGCCTAACTCTACCATGCAGTGCACGTGTGGAAGAATCTGCATTTGTTATCTTTCTCTGTTTGTTTTATCAGTTTTTTTTCCACATATATACAGAGAGTAGGTACTTGAGCTCCCAAAACAGCGTAATAGCTGTATAAATGTGCCATTTTTTTCACTTTGGGCTGTTTTCTTCACTATTTTCTGACATTCCCTGCACCAGATGATTGATCTCTCATCAAAATAATCTGTGGTTTACCTGGCCAGTCGGTAAACACAACTAAAAAGGAGAAACAATAGAGGTGTAATTCACTTGAGAATCTCTCTTTCTCTTTGTTGTAGTAAGCTCTGGGATGCGAGGCGTCTTCTTCTTAAACCAGGACTGGCTGAGACTAAGGTGTTTGTTTTTATTCAAAAAGAAATAAATCGATGAAAAAGTGTAGGCGGAAGGGATTGAGAAAGTAGACTTTGAAATCTATAACTTGGCCTGGTGGGTGTGTAATTCATGGAGACGTTGGACTGGATATAATTTGATTAAAGGCTCTTAACGACTAAAACCAAAGCGGGGCCCGTCAATAAGGTTATCCTTGTGAGAAGCCGAGCGCAGCTGCCTGGTGCGTCTCACCAGAAACCACCCCTTCCACCGTGACAGCTCCCACCCCACAGCGCTGCTAATTATGGACGTTCTAGTTTGAACACAGCGCTGGAAAACAAAGGGGAGCACGAGCTGATTGTTTAATTACTGTGGATGCTTCCCGCCGTTACCATAGCAGCTTCACTCACACGTACAAGTGATCATAGGGTTCGAGCTGTACTGTAAGCAGGGAGGTTTGCCTCTGCAGGATGTATCTTTTTCACCCTCGAGTTAAGACAGAGAGAGAGAGAGAGGGAGACTATTCAACATGTACAACTGCTTTTCAAGGTCAGCAGCCAGTGCCTGATGCCAAACCACCTCGAGGACAGTGTCCATGATGTCACGAGCTGTCTGCAGTTTCAGGATTGTGTGTTTCCTACTTTCATGTGAGGGGAAAACCAAATGAAAGTGGGTTGAAAATGCTAAAAAATGACTTGTCTGTGGGTCCTAAAGCAGGAAAGGGGTTGACATGTGGGGGGGTACCTGGAGGAGGAGGTTGGTTCTGTGGTCTGCCTCTGGATCTTAGCCTGCTGGCTGCTCAGCTTCTCCCTCAGGGCCGTTTGCACCTCTGCGGGGATGTCCGGAGACGTCTGGCTGATCTTCATGGCGGCCTCCAGGAGCTTCACGGAGCTCCGGCCGTTCACCTTCACTTCTGGCGGGTAGTACTTCTTCTCCACCTCCGCCGCTTTGCTCTCTGTGACCGGCGGGGAGGAGCCGGGTGGCGGAGGAGGAGGCGCCTCGGGGAAACCCACGTGGAGGACATTCTCGGCATGGGCCGACAGAGCCTTGCTCCTCCAAATGGGCCAGCACAGCTTCCAAAAGACAAAGAGAGAGACTACCAACAGGGCGAGGCCACAGAAACCCACGACCACAGCTAGGAGACTAATAGAGATGTCTACGTGTAACCATGGAGAAGACCAGTAGAGGAGGACAGAGAAGGAGACACACATAAAAGGGAAAAAAAGGAAGGAACCAAGCGAGGGACAAAATATGACGGACAAACATGCAAGGGAGAAAGAGAAAAAAGGAGAGAGAGCAAGCTGTAAGAAAGAGGGGGCAGCATACGCGCCTGTTTGATAAAGCAGGACAATTTAAAGTCATGTATAAAACCACAGCATCAAGAGAAACACACGTTTAATGACTGGAGAGAGAAAAAGAAACATTTCATGCCCTCACTGATATTTAAAGATAAAGTTTGGTTTTCACAGATTAATCAAACTGACTCTTCATAAATTCTCCCTAGACTTGCAAAGTGGGAGGAAAAAAAGAGGAAGGAAAGAGGAGAGAAGGAAAGAAAGAGAGGCAAATCATTTCTTCAGTCAGTCTATTGTCCACCTGTTGCTGCTGTGCTGAGCTGCAGCAAGATGCGTAACAGACGGAGAAACACTAGTTCAACACGTAGAAACACAGGGAGCTGAGCAAGTGGAATAAAGTTTTAAATGAAGTGCAGGTTCACTTTTTCTTTTCTTTTTTTTATAATCCAAACGCTGCAGCAACTCAGTGTCTTCATTTCAAGAGGAACAGGGGAAGTGATAAATCGGAGATGTGGGGCAATAAAATAATGACTTTATTCTATTTACCTGCGTGTCCTTTACCTGGTATGTTGCTCTCCAGTGGAAATATATCCGAACATTTCTCCCGGTCGACGTGTCCCGTGAGACAAAGTTCCGTGACGATCTGGAGAGCCCTTTGGCACAAGGTGATGCTGTCCTCCGTCCGGACACTCATGTCTCTCCTGTTAAGCCATTGCACGCCGGAGGAGCCGGGAGGGCGGCGGTTCATTTGGGCACCTGTTGTCTGTTTGTTTTTAGTTTTTCTCACTAGGCGCCGCAGAGCGCAGCCGGTCCGCGGGAGACAGCAGGGAGGCGCGCTGCGTCCTGATCCATATCCAGAGCGCAGCGAGGAGCGACTGGCCAGACGCGCTGCCTGCGTTTGAATACCAGGCGGCGGGGAGCCGGAGTCCAACCCTCGTTGCGTCCAATAGCTATGCGCATCAGTCTGAGATGAGTCCTGCAGTAATCGGATTACTTTTTTCCCCTCTCTCTTTTTTTTTTCTAATAACATCTACAGGCTCCCTCCTCCCCCCGTGCACGCAGGGGACTGTCGACCTGTCGGTGTCCCCGCCCTCCGTCTAACACATAAGTAGCACGCCTCCCATGACCCCCAACAGGGTTGTTACCTCCTGTGACCATCGGTATAATAGTTAATCAGAATAAGAGTCATTACCTCCCTTCATTTTTCTCAGAGCTGATTGAGCACGAGGTGCACAAACTACTTTGGATGGCGGAGTCACGTGGCTGCACTTGCTCCATGTTTTTTTCATAGTGGCAGGGAAAGTAACAGGTTGTTCTGCATTTGAAGGAATGAAGTAGAAAATTGAAGCCTGCATATGGCACTTACCGGTATATTATCTGTATGGAACATTGTAGGCTATATTTCCATATAATAGGTATTATCCATAGCTACCTGCTTTTACATACTGTATATAGCCTGCAGTTACCTGTCACTACATCACTATTACTTTCTAATGTAGATTTTTTTTGCACCCATATGAACATTTTAAATGATGTAAATAGCTTCCTTTGATCAAATTGGTGTGTTTTCCAGTTTATTCAGTCATTTTGAAATAACTTTTTTTGATTGAAACACATGACCACATAATTGTGAGAAGAAAAATGACTAATAAGCTCTCAAAGGAACAATATCACCAATGTATCAATAGAAAATCAATACTTTGATCTGCATTTGTCTGTTGAAGATGCTGCCAATCAGTCTAATTCCATTTTCAACCGCTAATTTACAAAAAAAAAAAGAGCTGCATGTGAACAAAAATTTGAGAAACCTGAACACAAAAGTCAAGAAGTTCAGGGATCTTTTTTGTCGCCGTTGTTAACAAAAGGGGCGACACCGCTGTCGGAGCTCAGTCCTCACCTCACCCAGCTGCTTTTCACTGGGTTATTTCTATTATTCACACTCCATGCCAGTGGGGGGGCACGAAACCGTAGCCAAGGGAAACTGGAAATTGCATTGGGAAAGGAGAGAACAACAACAACAGCAGTGAAAGTGTGAGAAATACAGCGGACGGACGGCCATTCAGAAATTTTTGGAGCCATGGTTACTACACAGCACCTGTCCTGCAGGAAGGTCGTCAACAATGGAGGCGAATCAGAGGAAGAGAGAAAAACTCTGACTCACTGTCCAAACACAGCTGTGTGACGATCAGGAAATTCAACTAGCTTCTCTACTTTTTTTTTTTTTTTTACACAATATTTCCACGTATCCATACTCATTTATTTGTCAAAAATGTATCATGTATCTCATCCACTGAAATATATCTACAAATAAGATGTTGGAGTTTCCTCAACAACTAGTTGATGCCTTTTTAGTGCACATAATTCTGGTCTTTATTTATTTCCACCAAATGATTATTTCCATTATCAAATATTCAGCTGCTTGTTAACTATTAAGTTTTGGAATAATCACATTTTTCTTTCAAAAATAATAACTGTGCTCATTATCAGAGTTTTCTCTGCTTTTCCTTCTGATATATTTATCAAATAATGACACTTTAAGCTCTCATTGTCCATTACAACTTTTTGAAAATATATATTCATCAGTTCAATGAGCGCCACAGCCTCACAGATCAGTTATAGTTGTCTGTCTGTATTTGCAGCGCCACAGTCGAGTCGTCAGTCCTTCCCACTCTAACTTGTGTATGCACGTACTGTACAACTGAAAAGCTTCCCAATATCACATATTTTTGTTTGAGTAGCATGGCCAACGCTGTCTTCAGCCGTGGCGCCAAAACCAGAAAGCTGTTTGGCAGACCTCCAGGATGGGGAATTAAGAAAGCAGAAGGGCAAAGATAATCAACTGCTATACTGAATTTGAGTTTCAGCTATAAGCGAACCCAATCCACTGGTGCATACAGTACAGTACGTTTGCAGCCGCGGTGCAGCCAGTGGTTTTGGCTTGTGTGGATTAGAATGAAATCATTTAATTAGACGATGCTCTTCCCAGACTGGAGGACAATTAAAAACATGCTCATCTGCTCGGAAGCCTCCTGTGGCATTTTGCAATCATGGATAGCTCCCGTATCAATACCAAGCCCCTGTACCAAGTATTGTATGAACCTTTTTTTGCTGCTTTTGTGCGTCCAACACAACTGGTGCCTCTGTTGCTCCCAGAGTGTTTTATTTCTCCAGGCAGTTTGTTCCCCTGGCTTCAAATCAGGGACGTGCCATGAGGGACGTGAATCCAGAAGAGGTCTGTCTCCTGGACAGCGGCGCATGCTGCATATTGTCAGTGTGTAACCTGTCTTGGAGATTGCCTCTAAGTTAATGTCCCTCATGTCTGTCTCTGGAGAAGCATTGTGAAGAGAGACATGAAACGTCGGCCCGATTCCTGTACAACCAAACTCCGCTTTAAAATGCAGCGTAATGGCCGTTATAGGTTACTAATTGGTACTCTGAAAAGAAGAGAGTGCTGGATGATGAAAGGTTAGTGTGTGATTATGTTAATGCTAACGTGCAAAGATGCCACATAATGACCGGCCATGTTTGTCTGTATAGTGCCTCTAAAGACAAACCAACTGCACCTCTTAGCAAAGCGATTGTGCAGTTATCCCACCAGGACTGACTTCCATCATAATCATGTCTGCATTTCAGTGTAATTTGATTTTTTTTTAAAGTATTCTGGAGTCTTTTTTTTTTTGTTTATTCTCATATTAGAACACAAACATCAGCAATAAGGAATCATGTTCATTTTGAAATACTGACAACAATAGTACAGCCAGAATAGTTGCATTTAAAGCAAATGTAATATACTGATTATCAATCAAAAGTTAACTTCAACCCATCCAATCCTGAACACCACCTCGAGTCGTTTCCGTGCCTGAACCAAATCATGTTAACCCAATTTGATTTCATTTTGTTTACAGCCACCCACTGTAGCATTTCGGCATCCTGGTTGCCAGTTACCACTGAGCTGCAGCTACAAGTGTTTACTAACTAAAGACCTCGCTATGACTCTGAAAAATGTTGATCAAAACCAGGATCTGCATAGGAGATGCATTTGAAAGATGGAGACGGCTGAAAGTGGAGAAGAATTTGAGGACAGATGCCGGAGTAGGTTATTTTCTTCCAGACACACAGCCAGCTTTTTGCACAACGATCCATTTTCCCAGTGCACGGGGGTATTTTGAACAGTTTTGGCCTCAGTCTTACATATAGCTTCTTTAACTGTAGCTGTGTCGGATCAGAGAACAGGTGTTTTTTCTTCCATCAGAGCTCTCGAAGGCGCTGGGAAATGTTGGCCTCGTGCCAACGGTGGCATGTGGCCACAAAAATGCTTCTCTTTGGAGGGGAATGAGATATCTTGCCGTTTGATTCGGAGGAAAACAAGATGTGAACACCATCTGAGACCAAAGGCTTTTTTTTTTAAGCATTTAGAAACATCTTAGGTTGTTAATTTGAGCACAGTATCTCTATAGAGGTTAACGCGACCTCCAGGGATGTTTAGGATTTTACTGCAATCAAAAATGGCTTTGTTGTTAAAGTCATATCTGGGCGTAGTCTCATTGATTATTCCTCCTCTAAATCCACCGTCTCTTGTATCATTTACCACTGACATGTTGAAGCCTTTATCCTTTTGAAGCCAGTTTACTAATTAGATAAAAGTACTTTGACAATTTCAGTCCCCAGGAGACTGAATTATCTCTCCACAGATGTTCACAGAGATGATATCAATCCACTGAGATTTTTATTCTTATTAAATCATGGGAGAGATGATTGACTGTTGCACTCTCGGTAAAACAATTATCGCTTTATCTTAAAGCTTTCATCTTATTGTTTTCAAATTTCTTCACTTTTCAGTCTCAATATTCTTACATGACATTGTTTTGTTTGGAGAAATCTGACACTGACACCAGTTGATACACATCGGAAAATAACAGGGTGGAAAATGAGAGCGACAGGTGAACCAAACACATGCACTTAAGGTTTAGGAACAAAAAACAAGACAAGATCTCCCACAGCGACGCTGCCCGTAGATAAAACTGTTACAAGCAGACGTTGTATCTGTATTTTCTAAACTTTTTGGGTGCATTTCTTTCTTTAGGGGTTCTGGAAAAGACGGAGACTAAGAATGTCAAATGTCACGGTAAATGTCAGTGGCGGAGTGGCCACCGAGGCTGCCGTTTGAAGGTGTTCATATCTCCGACACAGGGTACAAAATGTTCTGTTTCTGCTACTTACACAAGAGGGTAAACAGCAGCAGCAGCAGCGGTGGGGATATATCAAGCAGAGCAAATATAAGGCGAGACGCTGTTCAGCTTCCAAGTGTTATAACATCAGCAGGAGGTTTTTTGGCAACAACAAGCAAAACTTGCATTGAATTAAAAAAGAAAGCTGTTTATCATCTTCTCTGCGTCGCGATGCTGAAGTGTCTGCGGGAGCAGGAGGAGGCAGAGGAGCCGTATGGAGACAAGACAGACACACTTTAAGGACAAGGGCTGTTACATTGGCTGACATTAAGGGAGCCTGGGAGTGAGAAACGATTTAATCATTAACATTCATGAGCGGGAACATGGGTGGCTTCCAGCACACTGCGCCGCTGCCTGAAACAAAAACACGGCCAGCACAAACACCGAAATTACAGCCGTAATTGATTATTTTGGAGACAGTGAGAACCTCATCAGAAATCTGAATGCATCAGCACAACTTCGGGAACTGAGCCAGTCCACTCTGAATGTCAACCACAAAACAAAATCACACAACAATAACCGAAAAACACTTAGGTTACACAACGTTCGTAGACTGGACTCTCGTGGCGGATATTTAGCGTTGTGAGACTGGATCAGTCTGTTACTAAACAGTTTGATGACACCCCGGCCGCCCTCGTCGCCCACTACTCAAAAGACTGTCTGTGTGTTAATTATCCTCACAACACTAACACTCAAAAGAAAAAAGCCGCTGAAGTTGGGATTTGTCGCCCGTGAATGCCATTTGGCAGATTTAAAAGCTGTCGGGGCGACAGGACAGGGATTATTTTCTTATGTTTACACACACTCTGGAGAGTGGTGGCTCTTTGCTCAGTATGTTTTTCAAATGAGAAGGACATTGAGCTGTTTAAAAAAAAGCTGTGGAGAAGTGAAGCTTAATTGTCAACCAACAGTGGGAGTAAATGAAAATGAGAATAGATTTTGACTTTGTAATGTAAAGTGAACCACTTCATACCCTTAAGTCTCAGGTTTGTTGGAAAATGTATTATCATAGGTGTTAGATTGCAGTTTAAAGTGAGGTGTAGATTGATGTGAGGAGTCATTAGATTATCTCGTAATCATGATGAAAATTTGGATTTGCACATCTCACAGGAGTTTCATATCTTATCTCATAGCGTGGTGAATGTGCAGGTCACAACTTGTCCACCAGAGCGTTTTGGAGTTGTTGGATTGTGCGTTTGATGAGGGAAACAAAGAAATCCCATTAGCATCCGTAGCGTAGCTCTGAGCAGCTCGCCGTTCTGCTCCACCGTTCTAAAAATAGCTTGCACCGACAATTTAAGGTAACAAACCTACTCCTAAAACTATAGGGATTATGGCAACGGGCCAATTTGCCAAAATGTCGAACTATCCCTTTAAGGTGCAAATCTTGCATAGTTCCTCTTTAACACTACTTAGAGAGAACTCACACATGCACGGGGAGAACATGCAAACTCTACACAGAGGGGCCACAGACCACCTGATGGATTCAAACCCAGAGCGACAGTGCTACAGTAACACCTGAAATGAGCTCACACAAAAAAAAACACACACAAGATCTGGTATAATCTTTTAATTTCACTGTCACTTTCACAACAAATCAGAGGTTGCGGTTTCACACACAACAGCTCAGACCTGTAGCACCAACCACTCACATCCTGCACATGAGCCAACAACACACAGATTCTCCAAAGCTGATGCAAATGAGAAAGAAATACATTTAATAGCCTCCTGTTAAAGAGCGGAAAGAAAGAAAAAAAAGAGTCTTATTTGCAGTTAACCTGTTAAAAAGGCATCTTTCATTCCCCTCATGGTGCAGCTCTTGATTTAATCACAGATTTCCTAATGGCTCTGTGGTTTAATTAGGCCATTTAAAGGTTAACTGCCAGGTCTGCGCCCACATCCACAACGGTCAGACATTTTTCACCGGCATGCAGCTCTCCTCCACTCTGCACTGCTGCTGCTGCTGCTGCTGCTGCTGCTGCTGCTGCGGCGGCAGCGGCGGCTCCGCCTCCTCTCTGCTCCACCTGTGCCTATGGAAACCAGACTTGGTTACCTTGCTTCCTTCACTTGTATTCTTAATCTTTTCATATGAATATTAAAGAGTTGCCCAGCATGCATTGGCTCCACATTGACGCCTGCAGACTCGTTTGTCACAGCAGGTCTCTGTAGAGATACCTCCTTATTGTTCACTACATCTAACACAGGATGCAATTAAACTACTCTAACTGGAACCATAAATCTTATCTTTACAGTCCAGCTAACCTATTTCCTTTTTATTCCATCATTAATTGATAAGACATTTCAAGCAGCTTTGCATTAGTGATAATAGTTTATACTCAATGTGATGTTTTCTATACTCTGCATACATTTTCTGTTGCTTATCATCTAATGTTTAAGCAAGCCTATCTGTGGTTTCTATGGCATGTTTCTGAGTAATGGCTCAGTGGTGAAACTGAGGAACGACTGTGTCAGAGATCTTTACCACAGTTTTATTCACAATGAAAAGTGTCAGGCGCTGTGGTGCTGCATGATTGCACCTGAGTGCTGTCGTTAATATGTGTATTTTTATTGTCCTGTGCAAGACTCTTGACATATGGAGAGTGGCATTAAATGAATATAGCATATGCATTGGATATAAATCTCTGTAATTGATGAGTTATGTCACAGTTAATTTTATTATTGACCCCTTTTAAAGGTTTTTTCCAGATGATCCACGTTCCTCACAAACATGGCAAAAAAACAAATGCCATCTCCATATGGTGCCAGGAACACAAAGCCTGTAAATTAGAGCTAAACTTTATGGAGCATGAGCTCATGATAAACCCCCGTATGAATTAATAAGAAGCCAATCTTTGCCGCTCTTCATCTCTGTTTCACACCGGCGAGCACACATACTCTCAGCACGGACGCACTCGGGTAAGCGGTGACTGATCACGCTGAGAGCGCCTCACTGGGATGTTCGGAACAATTACCTCTGCCTCGCTGCCACTCAGGACCCCTCAGGTGAAGTCATTATCTTAACCAGAAGCTGCTCACTACAGTCACAATTAATTCACATTAACAGTGGAGCTCGGGCCACCAGGGCCATCTGGATGCATGGCTCTAATTATACCCATTACTGGACAAGGCAAGGTCCTCGAAATTTGGACTTTTTTTTCTTTTTTTAATATTCCTGTTGCTCAGAAGCTGCAGATCAAAAGGGTTAGCGCTTTTGTGAGGCTGCTTTACAAAAAGGAAAGGTAATAGCTGCTGAAGTTTAATGGTAGATGTGAACTAGAACTCAGAAAAGTAATTTGCATCATTTGCTTCTTCAAACTCTCTCAATACGGGAAAATGACCACAATGCGCAGGCTTTGGAGAAAGTTTAGAGAGGACTATTTTCACCTCTAATGAGAACATACATATTGTGTTGCAGTCAGCTCTGACCCAAACCACTGACTTTTTTCAACGCTGTGGTCGTTCATTTCCACATGTTCAATTATTTAGCAGCTGCAGAGGAAGTCTGGCACTGACGGGCTTTGTTTCCCCTCTCAGGACGATGCACCTCAAACAGTGAATCATAGACAGGTCACGTGGCATTCGAACAGGTGAAGCAATCTTTAATTTAAACTCTCTTAAAAGTCCAAAATGTGTAAGTCTGACTCGCACTAAAACAAACAAATCACAGTTGCCTTATTTATTCTGAATAACAGATAGGAATATAATAATGGGGACAGTGCACAAAAACGTTAATCTCATGAGACAAGAGAAGACGCCTTGAGCCAGGTTGTAGCAACATTTGCTAATTTCCACCGGCAGTCCCTGGGCAGGGAGGAACAGATAAGGAGATAACATTGTTGAAAAATGACAAATAAAAGTGATATGATGACCATAATATTTTAAAAATAGACAATGATTGGGGTTGTAAGCGTGTGTGCACCACATTTAACCGCAATCCGCCGGCCAGTGTCTGTGCCAATTGTGGACTGACAGACATTTCCATCCCTAGAGCCACGCCATTAGCATGAGTACTTTTTTTTTTTTTTTTTTTTTTTTTTTTTTACAGTTTTAACATTTGCATAAAGAAAATTGTCAAGCTACACCTGGAGCAAAATTTCATCCTTCTCCATATATCAATTATTTTTCAGACAATCCTCACTCGGCCGATCATTTTCTAGAGTTGCTATCAGGACATTCTGCAGCTACTGTATGGTGGCACTTCATGTTGTCACGCTGTAGAGAATCTGTGCAGGTTCTGCAAGAAGTGCCAGGTACATTTAATTTTTACCTCAGCTTGCTTTGCATTGAAGTATTATATTATTATATTTTACATGAAGGACAGATCCCTTAGTTAGATGGAGGATAATTGCTCCTGTTGCCTGGGAATATCTGTTGTATGCGTTGTGACATGTCAGGGACTTGTCATCTGATCTCTAGTGAGTGTGTGTTAGTAGAAATATACTCCTATATTTTATTAGCCTTGTCCAGGAGGGACCTTTAACACCAGCTATGGCTTCTTATAATAAGTTAATATAATATGCAACACGAATCGGTGCTGAATGCAGCGGGATAATTGTGATGCTTTGTGTTGTTGATTTTCATATTTCAGAGCATCACGAGTGCATACTAAGTGCACATGGCAGTATTACAGCCTTACTTTGCCTTGAGCTGTCCTCTACTTGTCCTGAATTAGGACAGATTATCCCTTTTTTTTTTTTTTTACTGTACTGTTCGGTCTGTAATAGCAAGTCTGACCTTCGGACGCTGAAATCATGATAATCAATGTGCCGTCTGCAGTCACGTCTCTCTTATTAAAGGCACAGCAGCGAAGTTTGCAGGAGCCATCTGAGCGTCGACTGCTAAAAGAAAGAGCCTCGCGTTTGCAGCTGCTTCCTGCGGACTGTACTGTATCTACTCCAGCATCCACCTGTTGCATCAGTACATTCGACAAGAAGATATTAATTCAGTAACCGTTTCCAAACTAATAAGAACCATAGCCTACAGTACATGCTCCTTATTCCCTTAGCCATACACATGTGTGTGTGCTTTGCATGTAATGTATTCTCTTTCTTATTAACTAATCAGTAACTCTGTGCCTTCCCTCCTGCCAGGAGATGGAAATGATACACGACACTATATAATACATGACATTTGATTTTCTTCTCACCTCTCATAAATCAACACTCTCTCCAGATATTAGTCCAGAGATGACAAAATCCACATTTGAATATTATATAGCAGACACAGACACAGTTTTATTTGTTCTGTCTGATTGACAAACATCTCTGATCTGGTAATCTTCAGGCCTCTGCACAGTGGGGTTTAAGTCTGGGCTTTTTTTTATTATGTATTTGTTTATTTAGATTGGGAACAGTGCATATTAATGGACATTATACACATGGAAATATGCCAGGTTATAGCCATGGCTAATCTCTGTCTGTACTGTAATCCCCAGGCAAGTTGTTGTAATAGTAAAAAAAAGAGGGACAGAATACTGACTTAACAAAGACAATACACACACAAGTATAATAAAACAAAACAAAGAACAGAGTACATACAAAATCAGCAGTTACCATAACAAGAAAACCAGACTCTCTACCAGGTTTAAAAAAAACCCCAACTGTGTTTAGCTGAAATCAACCTGAACAGTCTCCCTGGTCCATGACGCCGAGTGGACATTGTGTTTGAAGTTTCTGCCCCTCAGGGATCTGGTTTGGTCAGATCAGACGACAGACTCTTTCTCCTCTTGCTCTCCTCGTGAGTCCTTTAAGTTGAAATGTCATTGGGCAACCTTGAAGCAGGCCGTCACATGCTTTTCACTCTTAAGTGTCCTCCATCTGGTCCTTCTGCCACGAGAGCCTGATTGATCAAGTGCTGCTGAGATGGTTCTTCATCTACAGTACAAAGGAGTGATGAAGCTCTAGTGGAGTCACCGCTGGGTTCCTGGTCACCTCGCTGACCGAGGTCTTTCTTGCTCTGGTTCAGCTGAGGACACGCAAAGCTTTAGAAATTGTTTAATACCTTTGACCCCCTTGGCTTCCGTTGAATTTACCTGTTTGTTTGTTTTTTAAATCAAACTAAACTACCTCTAGTTAATTTAATTTGATTGTTTTTGCTGAAGATCAGAGCTGAGTAACCATGTCTTTTTTTTGTCTTACTCTTTCTGGTGAATCTCAAATGGGCTCTGAGTAAATCTTTGGATAAGCTGGAAAACCCAGTTAAACATCGTTTAGAAATCAAATACTGCAATTTGATTTTATTGCAATGGGCTAATACAGAAGGGCCTAAGGAAAATGGAGAAAGTGCTACTATCAGTATTTCAGAGGTCCCATTTATTTTTCATTTTTCAACTTGCATAATATGCTTGTCTCCCCAGATAGGACCCATCTACACATTATTATAAATATTGAAATATGGACTAATGCTATCATGCATATTAGTACATCAGCTTTAATTTGTCAAACTAGGGTTAGGGTCATTTGCCATTTTCTGAGACTGGCCTGCTATTGCCATCCAAGCAAAGTATAATCACAGTAGATTTCATGCCTGAAAAGGTTGCTCATCTCTGATGTAGATGGATCAAGTTTTGCGGGCCTTTTTAAAAAAAAAATTTCACATGTTTTTGCTCGTCATTATGTGATATTAAGGCATTTTTTATCCAATTAAAACATAATAGATTGCTGCAGAAGTGAAATGACCTTGTGAAGCACCTCATATATCATCTTCATATGTATAAGATAATAATATAAAAAGAACAGAAGGTGATACTTTGATTCTAATTCCAATACATCACCTTCTGTTCTTGCATATATGCACTGATTAGACGGGGGAAACCACACATATGGTCGATTCCACTTCTCTGCCCAGTGCAGGCACCCACCACAATTCAGTGTTGGTTCTTTGATTGAGGTGTTGTCATGGTTACCTGGATGTTCGATAGATACCGGGTGCCGGACCGGGGAGAGAGAGAGACGCTCCCCACTTCTCCCACCAGAGCTATAATTAAACTCAATTTAAAGCAAACCGCAGCGTTAATCCCTCCGAGTGGCGGCGTGGCGGTGGGAGCGGATGGGTTTTATTGCAGCAGGGATGTGTAGGCTATACACCGAGCATCAGTCGACTCCACAAACTCTCACGGTCCTCTGGAGAATGGGTTGATGGCGTGCTGAGATGAATGGCATGATTACCTCAGAAGCGTGGCATTTATTGTTACCCTTTTTTTTCCTTTTTTTTTTAAAACAACATTAAATGCTGGGATAGTTGAGACCTGGTTTGTTTGGTGCAAATCAAAGTCTCATAAGTGATGAATATTGAATAAGATTTGGTCAGCTCGGTTGAATGCTGCAGGCAGATTTAAATATCACCGCAAGGAAACACAGATGTCATGAGCCAGACTTTTCTTTTTTCAATTATGATGTTAGACAAAGTGCAAAACCTCTTGTAATATAAACAACTTGTCCTGTTTGTCAGAAAATAAGAGAGAGATGACAATGTGCTGTAAGTCGTTCATTTGTCTGAGGCGACCGTGTGCTCTTTCACTGAATAGCTTCAAAATGAATCTCATGAGGCGGAGAGAGCAGATGAGACCGGGAACACATAATCCCCTTCGAAAAAGTCACAAGGCCTCGCCGACTTTATTAGAATCCGGAGGTACGTTTGACAGAAATCAACAGCTCAGACACCAAAACAAACAAACTAGCGCGAGCAGAGCACAGCGCCGCAGCTACTAGGACTTCATCTTCTATCTACACTGACAACCCCCCGACGAGCACGGGGTGACCTATACTTAAGCCCTCGCCCACGTGTAAACTACAGCCCAAAATGAGTGAATGAAGCTCCCTGTGAAGGGCTCTTCATCTCCACCAGCAATATGAGCTCGTTTTGTCCCCCCCCACCCTTCACCCTCTCCACAAGGTTATTGAAGGAGATGGTGAAGGACGACGCTGGCTAATGAAAGGTAAGGCGAGGTGGACCGTGGTGGTTACATAAGAGCGGATGACATAACACCTGTTGTGAAGCACCTGCTGTGATGGACACATCTTTTCACTCTGGTCCTGGTTGACGGGCTGAAGCTTTTTTTCTTTTTTTTCTTTATTTCTTTTTTTCCTGTTTCCCACCTCTTATATCTGAAGTCTGGAGTCAGGGTTGAGACTGAACACTTCGCATAGCTTCACATGTCGGTTGTTTCGAATTGATTTAAAATGATTGGATTGCAATCCGTTAATTAATGTGTCCATCATAGATATCAAAATAAGCATAGAGTATGACAACAAACACACAAACTGCTCTGAACTGAGTTCTTCAGCTTATTATTTATAATCTAATTGGTTATGATGTAGTTCAGACAATTAGAAATGAAATGTTTACCTTCAGTAAAAAACAAACAAAGAAACTGACAACAACATAATCCTAAGAATGTGGATGCTGTGTTTTTGATTTCACATATTTAACAAATAAAAATTATTTGGTTTTTCAGTTTTTAGCTAAACCTTTATTTCACTATCAATTATTTGGTTTTCTATAAACTTTTATACATTTCAGTTTACAGGCTCAAACTCCACCTCCCTACACTTATTTTAGGTGCAGTTCATTTGCAAAAAGGTGATAAAACACCCATTAATAAACTTAAAGGGACAACGAGGAGTTTTGGAGAAGCGAAGTGTTTTCACGCTGCCTCCGCGCGCACCGTAGAATTCCTCCACCGGCGCAAGACGGACTCATGTTTTCATTCATCAAGGATTAAAGTCAGAGGTTCAAAGAGGTTCAGTTACCGTCGTAGTTCCGACCATGTTATTCTCATTTGCGTCCGCGAAACCGAAAGCAATAAGTGATAAAACTAATAATTAATAAACTTATTGATCGAAAATGGAGCCATTTGAGATTCATCCACATTAACGTGAGACTGTTTTATAACCGAATAGAAACTCCTCGTTGGCCCTTTAAAGTTGAGTTTTTTTACTGACCAATATTCTTAATGGAACAATATTAACTCTTAATAGAGTCACAGAGCCACTAATCACAATCTGAGAGTATTCCTGTCTGTCAGCACCACTGCAGCAGAAAGCTAAGGCAGCCTGTTTGTAGTCTGTCAGGCAAAACCCAGGACAATATAAAACCCATTCTGCATCGCTAGCTACAGATCGATACAGCTTGCTTAACTGGAATTGACTCACAGGAGCATATCAACATTTCATATCAACTCAGATCTTCTCCTGTGTGGATTGCGGTGCAGCTGGACAGTGAAAAGAACAGTGTTTAGAGAGATGTCAGTGAGAAAATCAACTGATCGATCAATACCAGTGTGTGTGTGGGGGAAGTTACACACCCCTGTTGAAAATACTTACTTAATAAAGGGATACAGTAGTTCAACATGGCAAATTTGGCCCATTGCCATAATCCCTAGTCATAGCAGTAGGTTCGTTACCTTTAATTGTTGGTGCAAGCTATTTTTAGAACGGCAGAGCAGAGCTGTGAGCTGCTCAGAGCTACAGAGGCCCATGGGATTTCTTTGTTTCCCTCATCAAACTCATCAAATACACAATCCAACAACTCCAAAACGCTCTTGTGGACAAGTTGTGACGTTCCGTTATTATCTCGTGTAGTGTCTAGTGTCTAGTGTCTAGAGTGTTTTGGAGTTGTTGGATTGTGTATTTGATGAGTTTAATGATGGAAACCAAGAAATCCCATGAGCCTCCGTAGCTCTGAGCAGCTCGCGGCTCTGCTCCGCCGTTCTGACAATTACTGTAAAGGTAACGAACCTACTGCTATGACTATAGGGATTATGGCAATTTGCCAAAATGTTGAACTATCCCTTTACAATCAGGGCAAGATTATTGTAAGAAAATCATCATTTTTTCAAGCAGGACATCCAAATGCTCCAAAATGTGCATTAATCTCCATAAACTCCAGACTCCGTCCATATTTGTGTCACTTGTTGATTCTTCCTTTGCCTCACAATGACTGTGACTGTGAAAGAAGCTGACAAAGGACAGAGATGAAACCAGCAGCCGTCTTCTTGCCTGTGGCTCAAGCCTCTCGCAGGCGATGATGCTATCGGGCTGTCTGCGCCCTGTGTATGGGTGAGCTGGAGAGATAGCGTGCCTAGGTGGAGAAGCAGCTCATCAGCACATCACCTGGGACAAAGGGCCAAAGCAGGAGGATGGGATAACACTGTTGTGTAATCACAGCTAACAGAGACGCCCGCTCAGTTTGGCTCTATCTCCGTTTTATCTAGACTAGATTATCAGACGGGAGGGTAAATGGTTTTAGGGGGAATGGACGAGGCAGGGATGTAAGGAGCCGGCAATCTGGATTGTCAGAGTCTTCTTTATTTCACTCTCAGGCTTTTTGGATGCAGAGATTTGTCAAGTAGAGAAACAGAAATAGCAAAGGACAGAAAGGTAGAGAAAAAATGCTGTGAAAGGAGCAGCTTGTCCATGGATGATTTTTTAAAAAAACTCTTATTTCAGGAGATAAAGTGAAGTGCTAGCAGTGGTGCAGTTTGATCAACCAACCATGTTTGTATGCACATGGAGCAATTGTTCCGAAACAGGGAGCGTTGAACCCAAAAGAACGGTTAGTTTGGTTCACGTGTCTGAATGGAGCCAAGCAAAAGTTCATTCTCTTCCAGTTTTCCTGCTATCCTCTCGCTCTGCCTTTCTTCATCTAATTCATCCAATCACAGTCTACCTTCCGCTCTCTCCTCTACCGATCGGTCATAAGATGCCAAATTAAAAAGTATTCTCTTTCCCAGCTGTCACCCAACTGTCATTTCAGGAAAACTGTCAGCTCACCTCCATCAAAATACAGACCGTCTTCACCCTAGATCCGTCCACTTAGCTGGTCTACTCCCCGGTGTCTATGCGCCAAAGTTTATTTTCATGCACAATATATTAAACCTGTTTCTCTTTATCCTTATTAGTCTAGACTCTATGTGAAGATCACTGGGCACCTCCACAGTTGGTGCACATGTCCACCTGTGAAATCTCAGTTTAAGTGCAACTTGACGCTCCAAGTGCAATCACCATGTGAGCGCTGCTACCTTCAAGAGCAGCTCTAACTCCTCTTTAATGTGAACAGCGATAATTCCCTCGGCTGTCGGCATAGATGAAAAGATTTTTTTTTTTTGAATAGGTCCATCAACACTTTGCACCGAGAGTCTGATTCCAGTTGAACAAACACTTTCTACTGTAACTGTGAACATGACGAGAGGAGCCACTTGGCAGTCGTTTCACCGACGGATTAACGGCGGTTACGGCTCCTCTGAGCCTCCCGTCGAGAGGCCGAGCACTTGAAAGATTTTCTATTACAGTAGGGTGAGGAGAGGCTGCTCAGACCGAACGTGGCTGCGTCCGCCCTGCGTCCCCTGGAGACGTTTGATTTGTTGCTCCCTTGAATCAGAATAAACCACTAGAAATGTAGTGAGCAGAGCCAGACAGTAAAGTCTATTGACAGCTGTAGTGATAGCCAGATTTGTGTAATTGTATTCCTCTGGCTATGAAATGTGAAATGAAGCTTTAACACAGTGTGGTTATAAATCATATTTCTGCTTCATGTGGGCTCGTCTTTATGCTCTCTGGGACTGCTGTGGTGCTTTTTTTTTCTTCCTCTGTTAAAGTAAAAAATTAAATTGACTTGAAGATCAAAAGGTTTTCCTTGAATATACGCATCCTGACTGTCTAGGTCTGAATACAGCTGTCAGACTGCTCCGTCTGAATGCTGTCTTTGAATTTGCCTCAATTCAGCAAAGTGCTCTTCATCCAGACCCTCTGAAGTCACACGCACACACATCTCTCTCTCAGTGGTATTAACAAAGTGATGGATTCAAAATGGTCTTTCTGATTGCTTTCCTGGGTAACGCTCGCAGTTTTACACGCTGCTACACACAGTTTGGAGAGGAAAAAAATGGAGATAGGATGGGGAAAAAAAGAGTGGAGAAAGTGCTGCTTGACGTCTTGCCAGGTGTGCAGAGCTCATCCATTTGATATCTCATTAAATATTTTAATGCATCTTTATAGGCGGAGACCCATTGAGGATCAAGACATTTCCTCCCACCATTAACCCCTCGCAATGACGATGTCTTTGCTTTCTGGGCTCCACTTTTGGACCCAGATATCATAGAAATAGCATTACTGTGATGTAAAGTGCACACTATAGACAGATTATACACTATTGATGTGACGGCTCTCTTCACTCACCCAGACTTGGAGAAGTCGTACCATCTGGAGGAGGCAATTTACTACACTGAATTTAAGGATCTTCTTATTCTGACCTTGATAAATTGATAAATTTAATTAAACTACGCCTCCGCACACAGGTGGGTTATTACAGACTTGTACCTGACTGATGATCTTGGCCGTCCGCCTTCCCCTTCCCCTTCCCTCCTGGACGCTGATCCAGTTCAACGTGAGCTCCGAGGCTCGCCGCGCTGGCAGCAACAACAAAGTTTCACTTAATCCACTGGAAATCTTAAGGTCATTTTGGACTTTGTGCATAAAGCTGTTTTGTGTGAAGTGTGAACATGCTCTGAAAGACTCTTCTTTCCCTTTTGTCTGTGATGGAAAGAAGGCTTCTTTTTTTTTTTTGCCTCATTTGTGTGGGGGTGTTTGTTGTGTTGACACACTCTCTGCTACATGCTGACATGTTTGGCTTCAGCTTTTGCTGAATGGCCCTGAATCACACGCCCACAATCTCTTATAGCGGCTGTCAGCCATGTATGCACTTGTATAAATCAATATATGAGCTTGTTTATGGTTTGATTGTATGTTGTCCCCCCCCCACTGTGGCCTGTCAATTAGCAGAGTCTGGCTGAGAAGTTATTGCCATGTTATGGCTTTGTATTGTGCGCACTAGCTGTTAATTGGCTGCTGTTCGGTGGGGCAGACCTGTAAAGAAAGGAAACTGCTAAACTCCACATCTGCTTCAGTTTCAGGTTTTAGGGCTTTGTCGGTGAAAGTGTGGGCTGAGCAGTGGGATGAGATCTGGAGAGGAAACCCACAACACACACAATTTAAATACCCCCACACAATAAAAACCCAACATGCATATATGCATGAAAGTATACTTTTAAATACTGTGTAGAAATCCACTGTTGCTTCATGAATATACTCAAGAGATCCTGGCTGAATCATTGCTTTTGAGTCTCTTGGTTTTGCTCAACTCATCTCTCCCACTGCACTTCAGCTTTTTGAGGAACACAGCCAAGGTCAAGTCTCTAGTTTCTGCCACAGACTTTGAGAAATGTATCTTTTTTTCTTTTATTTCATCCCACCTTGACTACTGCAACTCTCTCAACAACTACCGCTGTTAAAAATCAATCCACCTCCTACACACGGTTCAGGACGCTGCAGCTCGTCCACTAACCCCCGGTCCAAAACACCCCTTGTTTTGTTTTTGTTTTTTTTGCATCTCTACTGTGGCCGCCTGGTTATTTTCAGATTGACTTTTAACACCAGACTTTTACTGCTGTTATCCCCTTTTATGGGCCAGGCTGCAGTCTGAGATCCTCTGGTTGCTTCTCTTTCCAAGTTCCCTCCTTGTTTTATTGAACTTCTTAAGACACAGTTTTTCATTAATGAGCTTTTCATTGTTTGATGTATTTTTGATCTCGCTCGACTGTGCGTGTGGTTTGTTTTGATGTGTGTATTTGATTCATGTGGAGCACCTTTTTGTACTGAAGTGTGCTATTCAAATAAGCTATTATTATCATTAGTGTTATTGCTATTGTCCACTTGTAGGATAAAAGCGTCGAGCAGATTAGTAAATGTAATGCAATGCAACACTACCCCTCTGATGACCTCTTTTATTGTAGTATTGACCTCTCACTCTGCTGCAAAATTGCTCATTTCAGCTACCATTGATTTTTTTAAATGTAAAAACTGAGCCAATGTTGCTACACTACTTCTTCTTTTCTTTTTTTGTAGCTGTCTCTTTTTTACCTCGTGTGAACCCTGTGAGATTTTAAAGAGTCACATGCGGGGACAAATTTCCATCCTCCTCCCTCCCTCCCTCCCTCCCTCCCTCCCTCCTTCCCTCCCCATGCAGGGTTTCCTCCAGGAAATTAGTTGGCCGAGGTGGTGGGAGCTAACAGATCCTGACATATCTCATCTCATTATCAATGCACTTACTAAATGACGGTTTTGAAATAACGCCTGAGTCACTAAATATGTGGCCTTTTGCTGTGTGATGTAGCGCCACGGTTTGTTTTTCCCCGCGGCGCAACAAGCTTAATTTCCTCTGACGTTTTGTGCTGCCGATTTTTGTTTTGGGGGCAACGCAGACACATGGGAGGTGAAGTCAGGGTTAGTTCAGGGGGTCAGGGTCCATGTCATTGTGAATGATTTTTATTATTATTATTATTATTAGACAATCGTTGGTCTAATGTGTTGCTCTAAAATTCATCACCATCTCTTTGGTTACTGCTGTAAGTTTATTGTCAAAACCAATAATGCAGCATCACCAACAAAATTTCAAGAAGTGGAAAAGTGAAAGGACGCGACCCTGGAAATCTCAGATTTTCCACCATTCCCAACATGAGCGGTGATAATCCATGCAAACACCTTGGTGATATTCAACAGTAATTTACATGTTTATGTTCCCTGGATATCTCCTCCTCCCTCTTCTCTCCTCTCCCCTGTTCCTCTGTTGTTGCATATGTCTGTGCTTCATTACCGCACACATCTCCCCCTAACCTTTAAATACAGATGCGGTCGCCCCTCCCGGCTATCTGGGTGGGTTCTCCTGCTGCCTTAAAGGTTAATAGATTTCCTGCCCCCCTTGTGCAGCGAAGTGCGACGGGATGACAGTCACGGTCATATCGTGTGCTCATCGCATTTGTCCATTTAAGACAGGCGGGTGGGAGTGGGAGCTGGATGGCATCCTGTTGACAGGCACTGAAATTAAAAAAAAGAAGAAAAAAACAGAAATTGAAAGATTTATGTAAACATTTTGACAGAGATTACACTCAAGCACACCAAAACCGACACTCTGAATTTGCAAAAAGGTGCAAAATAGTCACACTTTTGCAGCTAGAAAAACAGTTTGAGTGATTTAGGCCCAAAAGCAGCTTCCAGCCGCTTGGGTGTGTTTTGTCTCGGGGCGCAATGTTTCATAAAGAATAAGCTTCAAAACTGTGTTCTGGTTTGTGGGCAGAGTGGAAGCCGTACTAGTTAGTAACCATGAAGGGACTCCCACTGTTCGCTCATACAGTGCAGGAGAGACTGAGACCACATGCCAGAGAGAGAAGAAAGAAGTGGGATTGAGCTATTGGAAAGGGCAAGGCGAGAACTGATGGGGAAAATTGATTTCTCTCACAGAGACAGCGGCGCTGATGATCATGCATCGTATGTTGTGTTACATAAGCATCTCACTGCAGCTGAAGGGGGATGACAGAAGTAAACAAGGCATAATTGCGAAAACAAGCAATCGGTAGTGACAGGGTCGGAGACGCGGGGGCCACTGGAAACCGGAGGGATGGCGGAGGGGCGGGGGTGGGGTTGGGATTGGGTGGGGGGGGGGGCGTTCAGCACTGGAAAGTCACCAGGAAATCCAGTCGTTCTCCGTGGTATGATTGTCTCACATCACTGAGAGCGAGTTCGCCGTGAGACACAACATGACAGACATAATCGCTTTATATCCGCAGCACTGGTTGGGCCTTCAAGCCGCTCCACGCTGACAATTTTTGGTAGCAACAGAGATTTTTTTTTTTTTCTTCACAATGAATGAACAGTGATGTGCAGAAGCTTTGGCCAGATTTCAGTTTTTTTCCCTGACATGATACACACAGTGAAGATTAAGAAAGACAAAGGGAATGTGAGATGCGAGAGATCAGATGAGATGATGGAGACAATCACCTCCGACTGGATCTTCATCATAAGCCATTCCTTCAATCAGCAGCGCAGCAATTGTGTCCAGGCAGGATGCGATAAACAAACATTGTAATGATGTCGATAATGATCATGAGCCAAGATAATGACTCTTTGAAGATGCACTTTCGCACAGCGGTAGTTTAAGCTAAGTGATGTTTACCCCAGGTATGGTGTTTACTATTTTTGCAATTTTATCTTTGCATGTGAGCGGGGTAACGTTTGCTAATTGGCACCAAAAGCCAAGGCAATGATGAGACAGGCGAGAATGTCATTCCCTTTTTTTTTGACCTGATTATTTAAAGAGCAAGAACTCATAACATGGGTTATCTCAGGGCAAGGTACAAACTCTGAGTAAAGAGAAGAGAAAAGCAAGTTGCTGTAAATGTTCAGTCATGATGGTATGACTAATAATAATGATTGCAGCAGCGGGTGTGAGCAGACGCTGACGTTAGTTTGCAATCACACGTCCAATCGTCCAGACTGAGACGGAAATACCTGCAGGAAATGACAGGGTGAAAACCCACAACAGCAGCAGAGGAGAGGAGCGGGGACCTCAGTGCATGATGGGAAACCCTACTGGCAGCAGTGGGTCCAATAGATGCAATAGTTGTTGAGGTGTTTCACTCAAAACCACAAACAAGTTGAAGCCTCACAGGAGTGAGTAGGGATCATCCTCTGGAAACAATGATTATCTGTGTAGAAAAGACAATATTTATCAGGGTTCATAGTCTGGAGAACATGCATAGTAATCCAGTAACTGTTGGGACATACAAACCTGATGATGGCACGAGAGATAAAGTCCAAGGAGTCAGTTGGATGCATCCTCTAGGGACAATGCATGATTGAGATCTGTCACAACAACTTGTCCACCAGAGCGTTTTGGAGTTGTTGGATTGTGTATTTAATGAGTTTGATGAGGGAAACCAAGAAATCCCATGAGCCTCCGTAGCGTAGCTCCGAGCAGCTCACAGCTCTGCTCCGCCATTCTAAAAATAGCTTGCACCGACAATTAAAGGTAACGAATCTACTCCTAAAACTATAGGCTATGGGCTAATTTGCCAAAATGTTGAACTATCCCTTTAAGACAAATGTTAATAAAATAATTTTAAAACATTAAAACAATTGATAAAGCTTGATCTTCTCATCGTATACTTTGGGACACCTGTTCAACCCAGTGAGCTCCTCTATACAGTACAACGCCCCAATGCCATTTTTTAAAACCATCATTGTGAATAAGAATATTTAGAGTTAAATTGAATATCAGGTTCCAAACAGAAAATATGAGTGTGTGGTGTGAAGTGTAAAAGGTCAGATCTGTTCCTTTTGTACCATCGTTTGCTGAGCTTGTTGTACGGCAGAGTGAGCATTGATTCATGGAGGTGCACAGCGCTCTGATGGGGAATAATTCACTGTTCATTTAAACGGAGGCAGACTCCCATTCATTAGCAGCGGAGCAGCAGTCCTGGCTGTCTCTCTTGATGGCATCGCTGATTAGACTCTTAGCTCTCTACTTTCTTAGTGTCATGTTCATGGCTCATGAATCCAGAATAATCCCTCCAAGCAAAGTCATTTTTATGTGTATGTGTGTTGTTGTTGTTGTCAGGAAGGCTGCGCTGCGTTCACTGTCACAGAACGAGTTCAGAGCCCGGGAGCAGGCAACACACATTTAATTTGCAAGGGACTATTCATTTAGTCAGTATTAAATGGTGTTGTTGTTCTTTGATGTTTTATCGTCGCGCTGTTTCCGTCAGAAGAAGTTGTGCATGTGTCAGCGCAATATTATAATTTTAATATATTTTGTGAACTGTATAATCAGCCATGGAATTACACTTTTCACTGGAGCATCCTGCCAATTTCCTGGAAGTATTTTTAACCCAAAACCCAGAGTATGGTTTCCCCTCCTTATAACCTTACCTTTCATCCGCATTTTCATCATTTACATTAAAAAATGAGCTAATTTCAAGATCAAATAAGATAAACTTTATTTGTCCCTGGAGGGAAATTCATCGTGGGCAGGTAGTGTAATGTAACTGCAAGGCAGAATCACAATAACACAAGCAGACAACCATCCAACGCAGCACACATCACCAGAATAACGGTAACGTAGATCGGCAGCCTCAACACACTGCGTCGATAGGACAGCTAAGTGCATGTTTGTTTGGACCTAAAACACCCAACTTAGATTTTGAATGAATTCACATCATGCTTGAGCATCTTTCAGTTCATTTTGGTTTTTACAAGTTTTAGCGTTGAACCAATTCCTCTCCAGCTGCAGCAGGCAGAAAAAGGTTCAGATGAACCTGTTGCTCTCTGCCTCCCCAGCACCAGGCAACAAATTGACAGAGTTGGCAACTATAGCAGGTGAGCACGGTGGAGCACTCAGCTGCTAAAGAGCCAGATGATAAGAGGTGGGATAAAATGAAAGTGCATATTGGATGTTTTGTCAGATAGAGCCAGACTCCTGGAGAGCACAAACAAACGCTGCCTTTTACTGTATTTGTACATGCTGCATATTATTAAGGAGCAGATCTGTCAGTGCTGCATTTTTACCTCGTGTGTATTGAAGCTTTGTGACAAAGCGAAGAAAAAGAAAAAAGAGTACCTTTTGCTCCAAATCATGTTACTTCAAAATCTTGCTTCAAAGTGTGAGTGCATGTTCATTGTTAAGCTTCATTTCAGTTATCTTGTGAAATATGAAACTAAGATTTTCCATTTGCGTGTGACCTTTTCGCTAAGCACCACTGTGATCACACCTACAGTACGTAGCTCTCGTTTTACACTAAAATTAAATTTTCTCTTTTTATTCTCAGTCAAAACTTTAACTGAGACTTGATATAAGTGAACTAATTTAAATGACAAAAACTCTGTCAAACGTTTAGCTTGAAGTTGCAGTTTCTACACAGCTCCATCATGTGCAAAGCTGCATGCATGTTTTAGAAAGGAAAAAGAAATGGTGGGTGCAATTTTAACCTCTTTATTTCATTTTCGAAGAAGAAAATTATAAGGTTTAAAGTCCACATGTCTCTAATTAACACAGCACGAGACTCCACAGGTTCAGAGCTGTAGGTGAGCAATGAGCAGGAAACTCTATGTGCAACATAAAAACCGGTGAATATGCTTCAGTTTTGTTTTGTTTTTTATCTTGCAATTACTGTGGTTTTACAGTACTGTTCTTGTTCCTCTGTCAGGAACATCCACACCACTGCTTCAGACCATTTGGCTGTGACAAAGGCTTTTTTTTCCCTTCTCCGCTCATAATCACAATCGCTCACTGATGAGACACGTCCTTGTTGTGCCCGCGTTCGAAGTGCAGATTCTCATTGCGTTATTGTTTGCTCTTGGGAACTTTCTGTCTTACACAACTACATTTCACTTGTAAACATATACTGTAGTAAAGATAACCATATTAAAGGGAACCCCTCAAAAAAAAAAAAAAAAAGTCATTAGTACTGCTGCATTGAATGAGTCATTTTTGCAAACCTGTTCATTTTCACGTGCAACTGAAAGGAGGTGGGCGGTGAGACAAAATGATTTCTCCAGAGAATTAGCTTCTATAAAACTCCAGCAAACTTAACTTTTTACCCTGCGTCACTGTGATGAGCCACAGTAGTCACTTGTTTTCTTGTCCTCGGTTGCCTTTTCTTCTATTTCCGGGACTGATATCTGGATTTCATGCGTCTGTTTTCTCTTACGGCTGAGCGGGGTCCGGGCCTCTGGCTTTATCGCTGACCTTTTAATACCCTTTTGAGCATGAGTGCAGCCGGAGACGGTTTTTTTTTTCCCCGAAATTCAGCAAAGCCTATAGCCGGAAAACAAAAAAGCAGTCAGGCCTGCTTCATCAGGTTACAGCGCAAACAGAGCTGTGGGAACAGGATGGACAATTTAATAAGCTTTATGTCTATATTGTTTCTCTCTCTTATGGCTGATCCTCATTGTAGAATATGAATCATTATTGTGATCTCGGGGGCAACGTCTAAAAATGAAAAATGCACTGCAAATTGTTGTTTTTCTGCTGTTTCGTTAAACAAAAAGTTGAAGCGAATTACATTTGGACATTTTTTAAACTTTTAAAACTTTGCGAAATGAGATTAATTTAGATAATTATATATAAAAAAGGAGCATAATCCAACCTTTGAGCCACTTATTGTGTTGAATACAACTATATGTGAGAATTCTCCTCTGCAAGTGAAAGCCCTATAATAAAGATGAGGAAAAGTGTCCAGCCACTGTTATTATTGTGCATCAGAATAATGGTAATACCGACACATAAAGATGTAAGTGCTGTTTTACTGCTTTCAGTTTGAAACACTTTACATAGGCACCAGTTAAGTGGTTTGGTCCAGTGGTTTTCTAGAGGTCTAGCTAATGCAGAGGGACATCACATAAATGTAAAGGGTCATGAGATGATGAACAGGGTGGGAAGGAAGGAAGGAAAAAAGCAAAGATCTGATACATATTTGTCTTTGTTTGTCAGATTTTTGTTCAGATATTCCTTAAACATAGGCATTGAACCAGGTTGATGGAGACAAACTGACCTCTAAAATGTGACACTGATCAATTCATGTCGGAAAAGAAAAGCTGCTATTTCCAGTGGTGTAGCATTGGATGAAACTCAAGAGTATAAACTAAACTATAACTCACTTCCATCATTGTCCATGAGCCATTTAATAATGAAACTTTATTTTGATCTTAAGACAAAAGGTGGCCGAGGGGTCACATCCTCTCTGCATCCCCCCTGCCAGCTGGACTCTTAGACAAATCACCGCCTGCTGCCAACAGGCCCGAGCACGCTGCCAGTACAATTACTACATGTCTACCTTCACTTCTCCCTTCTCGTCCTTCCAAAAATCCATTAGGTCCTCCTCCTCCTCCTCTGCTGCCGCCGCCCAGACGTGAGAGCAACGTTTTTGATGGATACGCTGCAACTTGTCAGGCTAATCAAGGTGTCTGTGCGGCACGCTGCTCTCAGTGTGGCGCTGAAGCAGTGGACGTTAATAATAAGCCAAGTCCTGCCTGTGACCCACAGCTAACGCTGCGCGCTGCCATCCTTCACTCTGCCCTTCTCCCTCACAAACGTCAATGTCAGTGCACAAGAAAAACCTGCTTCCCTGCAACAGCAACCTGCCTGCCACCATATCTCCTTCGTGTATAATTGCTAATGAAGTAGCTTTAGAGATTACTAGTTGCCCGCGAAGGCTCACTAAGCCATTACATTATTGAGGTTAGGGGGGTAATTGCGAGCGAGCTAAAATATGACAGAAAACACGCAAGGGCTTCGTCTGAATCCCATTAACGGAGGCGAGGCGTGCATATCCATGTTGACATGTTTGAGATATCTTGTAGCTGAGGTGAGATATAACGCTGTATTTATGTCTGGAATTTGCTGCACAGAAGCTCACACAAACAAATTAAGGAAATTAATGCACAAGAAGCACAGGGGAGGAAAATCAAGAAGCTGCAGTTACAGTACACTTGGAACAAAATGTGACTGTACGAGCAAATCCCCTGGAGAAACAACTGTACTGAAGAGAAAAAAAAAAGGTTGTAAGTTACATCTCCTCTACAAATAGTGAGGAGACCTTAATGTTACTGAATTAAGGAAGGAAGCTGCTAAAAAGAATTAGTGCCTCTACTATGATTTTATAATCATTTTAATGATTAAACTGCATTTTCCAGTTTAAATTTTATTGTTGAAACAAGAAATCTGTTATGTAAAGGTGGACATTGTGTAACATTATTATTAGTAGATGTTAAAAACATATGGAAATTCTTCCCCATGCTGATGTAAAACTTCAGATTGACAACTTTGGAGGTTTAAAACCAATCTCACTACACGGTTCATCTAGTGTCTGGAGGTGTTGATTGCTGATAAACCTTTTTTTTCCTTTGTGGCTTTTAGACTGTATTTGATAAAATCCTGGGCTACAGAACAGCAGCAGGGAGAGAGATATCTGATCCATGATAAGATATATTTCGTTGACCTGTAGAGAAACCTCTCACTGCATGACATAACGATTATCTCCAAAACAGACGTACCATACTTCACCAACATTGCTGTCTAAAAAAGTTTATATTCAAGTTAGTATAAATATTATAAACCTGTTTGATTGTTATATTTAGACTCAGCTCAGAGAGAATGAAGTTTAATTCAATAGAGAAAAAGTTCTCTGTGACTCTGTGACACAACATGTTTATTTATATTTTACCCAAAGGCCACAGTCTTTCCCCGGCAGTAAACAAAAAAAAAAGTTATTTTGCTTTAGATTCAAAACCATACTCTTGTGTGAGGGTTGGGCACTTTGTATCCCCGCCATCCACCACAACCACCTGGCAACTCATCCATTTATTCAAAAGACAAAAACAAACTTCCACTCTGGATGTGTAGGCAGTGATTACATCTCCTAAACATGTGTTTGCAGTTGCAGTTTGAAATCTCGGATGCATTACAAACCAAGAGAGAGAAAGTTTGAGATATATCTCACTAGATCAAGGATGCTGCTTTACATACAGGATATGTATGGGAGCAGACATGCTGTAGTTATATAAAGCTCTGCAAACCATTTGGAGGTATTCTGGTCTGGAATAATGATCAAAATCTGGAATAATTTGCATGTGAAAAGAAGAGAAAGAATAAAACATAGAGGATGAAAGAAACACCACAAACCAAACACAGACCAGATAAATATAGAGCAGGTAAACGCTGCACTGACTGACTGAGCTCCTCCTGCGAGGTTTGAGTCAGACTCAACAGCAGTTGCACAGAATGCAGAAAACTTTACGGATCGAATTTTGGAGCGTAATAAAGGAGAGTCTTCACCTCCCTGTGTGTGTATGAGTAACTTTATGATGTGAAATGTGTATGTGTGTGGGTTTGTGTGCGTATGCCAGACATCAGGAAATGCCGTGCTTGAGCTGAACTTTAAAGGTGTCTGCCGACCGAGTGTCCCTGGAATCAAAGTACAGGGTGTCGATTCTCAGTCCCTCGCCCCTGTCAGACGGAGAAACAGAGAGAGATAGAGGCTGGAGGGATGTGATGTAAGTTATCCAAAAACCTCCTTTTTTTTTCTCCAGAGGTTTTAGGAACCGTCCCCTTGTGAGCTGCACCGGAGCAGAAAGCAAAAGCTGTTGATGTTTTCATGCCAAAAATGAGAATGTGATCACTGCAATTTTAAGCTCAGTGTGATGAAGGCTCGTGGGCGACGAGCGACAGTAAATACATCCAGCGTTTAGCAGCAATAAGTAACATCTGGGAAATGAATGACAGCAGTTTAGCGCTGGTCCAAGATGGGGAAAAAAAACAGTTAAAAAAGTGTATATAATATCATAAATGAAGTTATTTGTAGATTTACAAGTCACCTAGAAATCTGACAGGGTAGAATACTTGAAGACCAGACTGCAGACGGCTTTTTCCAGTGCTTTATGAAATGTCAAGCTTGTGTTTGCCCTGACGTATCTGCTGTCTCAGTACTAAGCTGCTATAAAGGGAAAAAGCCAAAGGGAACATCAGCGAGCATTGACAGGCTGCCTGCCACTGAACTCAGGCAGGAAACCCGAGGCCGATCCTTCGGAGCGTCGCAGAGCGAAAGTGCTGCCGACCCCTGTTCTGTGTCAGATGCTGCTGTTGCTTCCAGCTAGGTGAATCACCAGCTCAAGGTTCATCCATCAATACCACAGCAATCACTTAGAACCCAGATCAGATCCTCAGAACCTCAGATTGATCTTTTTCAGGTTATTTTGACCTTTTTTTAAGGGGGAGGGGGTCATACTTGAGTTAAGAATATTATAATTATTATTGATTGTGATTTAGCTACAGGTAATTTCAGGTCACAAACACCGTGACGAATAGGTATTAGGCCAGGATGTCATGCTGTCACATTGAAGGACTGCAGTTGAGCCAAGTTCTGGGCCTCGGCCAGTTTGTTGAGTTGACATGTGACTGGTTTCTCCTCCGCTGCCAGATGATGTTTTTGGCTTTTGATGTGAGTCAGACAGGAGCCTTGAGGAAGAATCCAAGAATTTCACTGATTAATTACAGCAGCATGAGTTTTTCTTTGTGAATGGTTACATTTGCACATATTTTTGTTGATAAATATTACGATCTGTAATGAGGCCTTCATCTTAAAATCACTAATCTTCAATAGACTGCGACACTTTACAGTGCACAGAATTGGTAAGACATCTAAGACTAGGAGATTAATTACCTCCCACGGGCTAAATATCAGTCGTCTGAGCTAAATGCTGACAACATCTTGACATGCTGTCATTAAGAAGGTTTGATGTGTCTTTTCTATGAGCGATAAACACAAAAAACATGCAGTTGCAGCTGATGAATGTCATTAGTTTTGCGTGTATTTGATAAAAAAACAAGGTATTTCATTGATTAAATATTTGACTTGTGCACGATGCAGAGTCAGGGGATCACCAGCGTTATTACCAATAACCCTCAGGGAGACGTGAATGTTTGGTTAGGGTTATCCATCCCAAACTGTCATTGACATCTGACTAACACCCACAGATACTGTGCGGGCCTCATTTTGGCAGCAAAAGGAAAGGTCAAGGGATCACCGTCGTCAATATAGGAGTGATCCTCAGTGGACCATGAACATCTTGACAAATTTTACCGAAACAGACCAACATTGCCATCCAGAGACGCTGCAGGCCTGGCTGATAGACGCAGGGAATAGTTGCAAATTTGGAGTTTTTGTACCAGGTGTTTTCATTGTGGTGATGCAGTCAGTTCATTTAACTCTATGTGCAACTATACATTATACATCATGCATCCATAACCAGCAATTAAACACAGTTATGTTTATGTAACAAAGCATTGACAATAGTGAATGAAATCACCTCTGTTGTGTTGCAGATTATAGAAGCAGCAGCTGCCGTAACAAAGGCAGTGGTGGTAAAGAGGCATTGTTCAATTACAGAGCAACACACTACATTTAATGTGACAGAAATATACCTAATGACACAAACAGCGAGGCTATAGGGAGGAAAGCCGACTGGGATTATCCTCCATGGAGACCTGTTACATTGTCCCAGGTGACGGCTGTGCTGCTCTGTGAAGAAGCTACAAGAGGTGCACCAAATGAAAGGATTTGAAAAACATTAAAGCAGAAGTAAGTGATATATTTGTGTTAATATAAGTCTTAAATAGTTATATCTTCCGACAGCAATCACTTACATAGAGTGTTTGGACCAAAACACGGGTCTGTCAGTCACTCTGCTCTGCTCTGAGCCGAGGAGAAAACATTTATCGTATCCTACAGTTTTTATCCAATGAGGAGAGAGAACGGCATGCAGGGCTGTGTGTGCAGCCAAGGAACGCCGTGAAGGTAGGGACGAGGACTGTTATGTGCGTTCAAGGAAACTCGTATTTTTCCGACCGTGAAGTGGTACCAGTTCGATCTCGAGTTGTCGGAAGTTACGAGTGGCTGTTATAGTGACTTTCACCGGTAAAACAGAGTGGGTTACCTGGAACGCTACAAAGTCGTAAGTTGTGACTTGAAGCTGTAATTTACGATTTCAAAAGCCTGCCTGGAACGCAGCATTAGCGAAAACGACCGGATCGCTTACTTCTGCTTTAACACACAAAACCATGATAAATCCCCTCAGTGTAACAGGTGTTTGTTTAAATCCAGAGCTACTAACAGCGAGCGTTCCTCCGCTTCACACAGGAACAAAAATAGCATCTCCTGTGAAAGACAGCTGATAACTTTTAAACCACGCAGACTATACAAGGAGATATCAGCAGGAATCATGCAGCGTTTCTTTCATCACAGCGGTCAGGTTTTTACTGGAGCAGGACCACGCTGTCTAGACGACGGCTGACCTTTCTGTTGTGACCAGTGTTTCTCTGGATTTCGAGGCCTTTTGCTTGTTTTTGCATAACACAAACTGACTGCTACAAACCTTGACCTTTTTTTTTTCCCCCTCTTCCACAAACAACATCATATTCTCTAAATACTAACTCTGGATAATATTATGCACAATGAAGCAAAAATTTGTGACAAAGCATTCTGAATATTTAATCTTGTTTTCATATTGTTTCACCTCGGTTTTCTCAGCTTCCTAAGAATAGAAGATTTTTTACCATATTAGTAATGTATTCTGTGTTAATCATTTGATGAAAGTGTGCAGGGAATAAACCACTCTCAGTGCATTATCCAGCAGAAGATTGACATCCCCTCAAAAAGTTGTCTAATCCTTTGATGAAAGCATCAATATTCTGTTTGCAGAAACACTGGAGACAAACCTCGAACAACCTTTGCAAACTTCGTCCTCGGTGCACGATGACCCCGAAGTGGGTCATCGAAGTGGGATTTTGGTACCTTTGTTTGTCTGGTGATGTTAGTGTCAAGCACCGCCAGCGTCTGCGTTTGAAAAGCAGTTGGTCTTTTCCTGGCCTCGGTCCAGAACCACCTGCCGAGTTTTCCCGGGGAGTACAGGCTGTTCTTTCGCCCTGTCATCCAAAACAAAAACAAGATAAATATATAAATAAATAAATAAGAATTCACAGCGTTTCAAATTTGGGAAGAAGCTGCCACTTTAGATTTGGATTAGTCTCTCCGGCGAGGAAACCACATCACTACAGCACAAAGCAACAAAAAATGATAAATAAAAGAGCAGATGAAGGACAGACAGTGAGAATATTACTATGCAAATGTGTCATTCATCAGTAGAATTAAGCCTCTGATACATGAACTGCAATACATTTCCCTGTTTGGTAGTTTCAGCTGGTGACCAGAGTTCCTCTTTGTTGATACAGCTTGTCTGCATTTGGCATAATTTTCCAGACCGTTCCCACCGGCATGTGATGATTTGACAGTTTTTGACTGATGCACCTGCAGTCTGGGCACAGATGATTTGGCCCCCTCAAGCTGTGCTCTCTCTCAAACTCTCCAATCAAATTCCTGATTAGCAGCAGCATTGTTTGTCATTATAATTAAAGCCCCCTCCACCCGATCAATAAAGTCAGAGTTGCTGTGGAAACAGCTTCTTCAAAGATTAACAGTTTTCAGTGTAGTTTGATGTTTGTTGATATATTTCATCTTGCAGATAATATCTTATAATCCATCCTAATACTACTGTCATAATACTAAATCACATTCATAAATCCGTCCACAACTTCAGGCTAAACATCTCAGCAGCAGCAGCAGTAGCTAGCTGGGTGTACTGTTGTCCCGGATTAACTTCTGGCACTCAAGCTCTCTAAAAACGACTGAAGCATCAGTTGGCTTGTGTTTTCATCTGTTAACATGCTAATGCAAATTCAGAGCCCCTGTGACCAAAAAAACCCAAAACAATTGGCATTAGCTTTTAGCTCAAGTAAAGCCTTTTTTAACCACTTGTCTGACTTAGCCTGTCTTATACTGTATCTTAAGTAGGCTATATGTACAAAATACATTGATATACTGCAGGGTTCCCAATTCCGGTCCTCAAGGCCCACTGCCTTGCTACAACACACCTGATTCAAATGATCAGCTCGTCATCAAGCTCTGCAGTGGCCTGATAACGAGCCACTCATTTGAATCAGGTGTGTTGTAGCAGGAAACTTCCAAAACATGCGAGGCAGTGACCCTCAAGGACCGGAATTGGGGAACCCTGATCTACTGTATATTATATGAGCAGATTAAACGAAAGAGCCTCATGCCAATTAGAAAACTTAAGAGGGGGTGGTAGGTGGATTTCTGTAATTTTAGACCAGCTTTCTGTGCCAAAACTTACTGCTACTGTACGCTACGCTAAGCTATGCCAAGATAGCTGTTTAATAATAGAATAAAACGAGTGGTTTTAGTATTCTCCTTTAACGCTCCACCAGGAATCAATGTTTCACAAAATATTGAACTATTCCATTAATTTGAGGATTTAACTCCTCTTTCTGGTCTTTAGACATTATTTTGTTTACACACTGTTAAATCTATAGTCTCCTTATCTGCCGCACAATCTTTAATGTGCATTTGCAAACCAATTTACTCTGAATATGTTCAGAACCTGGAGAATTACCTGAATTAAATCAAGTTTATTGTCGTAGCTGAGAAGGAATAACAGACAGTCTGCAGTTATTGGAGAGAAATGGAAACACAAAATGTTACTTTCTGTGGCGATTTGGAGGAAAAACACTTTGGCTAAATGAACATGAGTGGATTTTTTTCATAATTAGATTAAAAATCAATCAATCTTACCCATAGCTTTGACGATTTCTGCTTTTGGTTTGATATTGCAGAGGAGAGGCTGCGTAACACATATTTTATACTGTCAAAGCTAATATTAGCCTAGTTCTTCATCCCCACCAGAAATTATGTAATATTGTCACAATGGAAAGCAGAGGTGGTGTTTACTGTACACACGGGCTTATCGCTCCGTCATTCTGAGGGAGAGCTTATAGCCCGCAGGAGATTTATAACAGGATTACTAAAGCAGGGTCTCGGAGGGACGCCCACGCTTAACCAATTGTTTTAATCTGAGGATTTTGACAACAACGAGCAACACCTTAGTATATTCGCACTGAGCCCCTTGTACTGTAGATGTGTTTGCATTGTTTTATCACTTGGGAGATGTGCAAAAAAAACAAACAAACAAAAAAAGCTCCCAGAAGAGCTACAGTCCTTTACATTTGAATCAGAACTCGAGGACACGTAATGGCAGAGACATTTACGATAATGAGTCATCACTCATCATGCAGAAGACAGTTTATTGCTTTGTAAAGTTTATACTTTCTAGTGATGATCAAAACAAATTTAAAACCCACATGAAAACTGCTGTCATGTATGTGAAAAGAATCAGATGAAACGCAAAGAATATGTTTCCCTCAGCTCGTCCACTCTTAACAGCTAAAAGCTCTTTGTTTTTGTGGCTCAAAACTCTGCAGTTTGTTTCAGTGTTCTCATCAGCATCGTTTTCCAGGTGCAACAGCAGCTGGTAAACAAGTATGGAAAAACCCACTGTGGACTGTCTGCTCAGCATCAAACAGAAGAAGAGGCTTACTGGTGAACACAGTGGCACATTCATCAGCTGAAGAGCCAGATGTTATGGTCACTGTTGACCCTATGATCAAAACAAACAGATGAAAGAAGCTAAAATTTTAACCTTAAACCTGCGAAGTCTGATGCTAATTTTTGTGCAACTGTAAACACAAAATTGTCCTGGATCGCATTTGTCAGCAAACAGGAGATGAATGAGATGCTATTTCTGTCACTGGAATCTGGATACCGAGCACATAGGGTGAAAACTACTTGAAACTAATCTGACAAGAGCAATGATAACGAACCAAAGCAGCAAAGATAAAGGCTTCAAAACCAAAACAATGAGCTCATAGAATAAAATAAAATGGTCTTTAAAGTTGTGAGAGCTCACATACCGTGGGTATCACATACAGTTAGTAATTTCATCCATTGTTAATGTGTAAATATTGATTGGTGTAGCTTGAAGTATTTTGTTCTCTGACTACAAAATGTAATCGCTCATCGGTTGTTGCGCCGAGGTCAGGGAGGGGCTTTCATCCCAATCCTGAATTGCTGCAATCATCTACAAGTACCTGTTCACACCGTGTAATCAACACCCCCTCACTCACACACATGCACACACACACAGAAAGCCAACCATTTGCAAACACACACAAAAAAAATGAAGTGTCTCTTGTTTGAAAGAGGAGAAATCTTCCAAGATGAGGCAGTAATGCGATCTCCCATTGTCACACCGACACCATGGAGTGGAGGCTCAATATAAACATAATTACATTTATGACAGAATCACGCCACATCTCATCAGCGAGCGGCGGCAGGAGAGGCTGGGTTGATCCTTTTTGTCCGTCCTCACAGACTGAAGTGGGGATATCACTTCACCCACTTCTGGCATATTAGGCTGCAGCTAATTGATTGAATTGGATAAGGCTTAAAAACCAAACCAGGCGTCGAATCACCGCCGTCGCCCACTCACATCGCAGGCTCATCTGTAATGACATCTTTCACACATTTGGAGATTTTCATATTAAACGTTTTGTCCCCTTTGATCACATCTTAATACTTAGGCACTATATTTATTTCAATGCTTTTCACAAATCAGTTTCAATTAACATAAATTCCAAACATTTATCCGACCATATATCCTCCAGTGCTGAAATGAGGAAGTGATTTTGTAATTACTTCCTTCTGGGTAAAAACAAAAGAAAAAGAAGAGGTAAATTGCAGAATTAAATCAACATTTACTTCCTGATCAGTATGTTCAATAATAGTGATTGGCACAGTGTATCTGATTAATGTTCATACTTAAATCCCACGCCCTTTTGGCAACATCAGTGACAACATGCAACGTCTTCATCCTTCGTTCTCGTCCAAATCCATTATTTACACTGTATGATGTGGGTGGTGGTGCTATGCTGGTACCGCTAGCTGCACTCAATGCAAACAAGCACAAATAGAACAGCATGTGGGAAATAGCACTGAGCACATGTATTTATTGAACCTGCAGAGACAAAGAGGTCTGTTTAAGAAGCTGTGAGCTTTACCCTCAGTGTGAGTTTAAACTTAGAAACGTTCAATCTGTTCGCTAAGACAGTTTTTTTTTATTAGACGGCAAATCAAGAGGAGGCTCGGTGAGAGATCGTTTCAGTCAAGCCTGTCACTACAAAAGACAAGACATCAAGTTAGTGTCCCTGGGTGTAGCCACACATCACACAGACTGGAACATGTGTGTGTGTGTGTGTGTGTGTGTGTGGATCTATATCACTTATAGCTACTTGTGTTACTTGGGCTTCATGCAGAGAAAGCATCAGCAGAGCTACGTGCAACCAGGAGCAGTTGAACATCTGCTTTTCAGAAATAATCAGAGAATACTTTTATTATTAATGGAAGCAAAATCATAAAAATATCATTAAAGGGATAGTTCACCCAAAATTCAAATTGCACTCATTATCTACTCACCCTCATGTCGACTACAGTAAGGACTGGGAAGAGGGCGGAAGAGGAGCTTCTGCAAACAAGCTTGAAATATAGACTTATTTAATTTTTTCAGAACAATTTCACATTTTGGGGCTTCAGTACAAGACGGACATTATATATGAGCAGTATAGAGGTATTTGGATGTTTTTTGTTACAAAGAAAAGTGGTATCCATTTGCAACCGTTATGCACTGCTACACTGAGACCCCCTGTAACTCAGAGAAGCCACGGAGGACTCTGAAACTTCTCCCAGCCCTTAGTCGACATGAGGGTGACTAGATAATGAGTGCAATTTGAATTTGGGGTGAACTATCCCTTTAAAAGACAGAGTCAGAGACAGTTTAAGACTGTCAGGCCACTGCTGCTACAAGTTTTCCAAGTACGATATTAAATTGCTGGAAAACTTTTTTCAAGTCACATCCATCACTGCAGCAGATATTATGAGTGATGTGAATAAGATATAAAAGATCATAATTTGGTTTACTCTTTGTAACTGTTGTTGTTTACGGCCTTAATTTGGAATTCAGCGCCGTGATTTTTCCATAATAGACGATATCCATCAAAATGTTTCATGCACAGATGAAATGGTAATGTGTGTATTGGAACTGATTTCGCCATCTGCCGAGTCTAATTCTGCATAAACAGTTTGTTGTTATTGCAGTAAATAAAGTGTAAACAGTAAAATCAGAAACAGACCCACCAACAATTCTTCAATTTGTCTTTTTTTTTCGTTCCCCATGATCCCGAAATCTCTGTATGTTTCCACAGAAAAAAGAACCAAACTAACATGTTTTATTTGCTGCCTTACAGGTTCTGTTTTTTTAACAAGGGACAGAGAGATAAAAGCTTTAGAGCATAAACTAATAAAAGGACATGGAACGAGGAACATTTGGTTCAAGCACAAAAGGACTCAGTTTGACAGATTAATCATTTGTGTGTGCGTTTTTTTTGTTTTTTTTAAATCAATACACTCATCTTTGCCAGGCTCCTCTAACCCACACAATGTCACAGAAAATTGGGTCAATTTAGAAAAGTCCACATTTGCCGAAACATGCTCATCTGGGTTTTTGCATGGAAATCCATTCAGGTTATTGTGGTGTGTAATGTGCTTCCCATGGCACAGTGTGTCCTGAGCTGCTTATGTGTGTGTTTATGAACATGTGTATGTGTGTGTGTGTGCTGTCGACAAGCTCTGTCTGCTGTAGCCTGTTGCTAGGCTTCCCTGCGCTTCACCTGGCAGAAGATCAACCGAGCAGATACTTTTGTCTCGGGGAAACTGTCCAATTAGTCGGTGACTGTATGAGGGCTGCACATAAACATGGTCTGAATGATTTTTTTTTATTTTTTTTAAAGGAGAAAGAGCAGGAACTCTGAATAAATATTCATTAATAAGTTTCTGTCTTTGCTAAAAGCTCCACTATCTGTTATGAATGTTCACTGTCAGGTACCTCATTAAGTTGAGGCTCTGTTTGTACCAAAACATTGTTATGAATGCTTGTTTTTCCATGTTGTTGTATAAATATTAATGTCAGACAATGCTGGGCATAATTAAACAACACAAGTAATACAACAGATGAAGATAAATCATGCAGATGAAGACTATAGATCATGATTTAAAGGATAAACCACATGGGTGCGTGATCTTTCCGAGGTCAAGAATGAACTAGTGCTTTATGCAAGTCATTTATGCCTAAAAAATGAAACAGAAATGAATCAAACAGATATAATGTTAATATTTTCATGTACTATACTGGAAAAGTTGTCGTTTATCAGTTGTTTCATCTTATAGATGTTTGGAAAACTGCAAAAAACAACAACATATTTGAAAATTATATTCAGAACTACATTTTATATGATTTTTATAGCCCTTATGTTTATGCATAAATGCGTATATTATGCATATATGTTAGACAGATATATCCATATCTCTATGGCTGTATAGGATGACCAGGTGTCCCGCATTGTGTGGGATCACACATCATTTTTATCCCTTGTCTCACGTCATCCATGTTGAGACAATGTCCCGCATTTTGATTAACTCCATGTTTGTTTGCTTTTTTAGAATTAGCTCTAGACAACACTGCAAGACAGACATTTTTATAAAATCTCACTAATAGATGTAACATTGCATTGGACATGATGCCATATACTCTTTAACTCTTTCAGTGGCACGACTAATCAGTTACTTTGCTTTAAGTTCACCCTAAGAGTAATAGAAACTTTGACCTAGTTCAATTCAGGCAAAATGTTAATACAGGATGGCGAGCGAATACGTGACACTATGGTTATTGCGAAAGATTACTACAGCAAATTATTCCAACAGCATTGGGTTCCAGCCCGAGTGCAATAGTGATTAAAATGAACTATGCTAAACAGACTAAATCAGAGACACAAATTTAAAAGCCTCCGTTCCTTCAGGGTAGGTACAGTGTCTTTGAAGAGAGAGGAGCATGATGAGCTTGTACAAAGTCTGGCCCCTGGGTGGGTGGAGATAATTTCCCACAGCTTAAAGGTACCCCATGGAGTTTTTAACCGCTTGTAGCACAACGGAACAATGTGTTTTTATGATTGGATCCCTGTTTTTTGTTTGTTCTTGTGCATGCATACACGCATTTATACACATCCATGTTTCATGCAAATGGTTTGGAACCAAAAAACACAGCAGGAAGAAGGCAGAAAAATTGGGCAACATGGATTTAAACGGTGCAGGTTTCTTAATTTTCAAAACTGTTGCCAAACTCAGTTTTGCAAAGTGTTAGAAGCAGCATGTTTGTTAGGCCTTTGATAACGTTGTTTGGTAAAACACATTGAAAACAAACAGTTCACAACAGTTTCTTGTCAAATTCAGAATCCACTTCTCAGGGAATTGAGGTGACTTCAGTTAAAGGGTCCAAACATTGGAAATCCACATTTTGATTAAACGATCAGTGAGACAGCCCAACACCGAGCTGTTGGCACCAGCCTGTTACGCCTGTTGTTTGACGTCTTCTCTGGAAAAGTGTTATAATGTGGGTTTCTGTGCCGCAAAGGTGAGTCACAGCCTCTAAGTGAAGTGAATCACGGTTATGTGATGGACATCCAACTTTTTTTAAGATGTGGAGGAAAGCAGAGTTGGCGGTGAGCTTCGCCATCGATGAGGCTGGTGTTGAATGATAGGGATTGGCGCTCGGTTAATACGGATCGGAGGATGGTAAATGTCATCTGTAGAAAAACAACCAAATCCTGGCTTTACAATAGGATCTTAGTCACCTGCAATCACAAGGGGAATTAAATGCCCACAACAAACTCATTCTTCATGCAAGTACGTATGGGATTAAGTCTGTATTAAGAAAAACACAGAAGCCCAGGAAATCCCTGTAGGTGCAGACGATAAACTGTCAAACTGTTCAGCACAACGCATCCACCCCGACTTCTTAATATTAGTGGGAGGTGGCGACTTCTGCAGATTATGTGTCTGACTCGGTTTTGGTTTTGACTAAATACTGAATTCAGCCACAAACTGGTGTCTGTGCATTGAAATGTCCCAAAACAACCAGACCTGTGACCTATTTGGTTTGTGCACTCTATTTTGTTTTTCCACTCTTTTTACCACATTTTTACAGCAAATGGTGATTAGTCGGGGACTCTTGCAAACACAATCTTGGTTGTGCTTAATTCTAACTGCATGAGAACTGCTTTATTCAGTGTTGTTTTGGGGGCTGAGCGGCTGATGCTGAACCAGGAGTAGCTAGCAGCAATGACAGAGATGCCACCTACAGTAAAAACATCACTCTGTCTATTGCTATTGTTTTGATTGAGGGCCCCTAAGTGGCATTAAATTACATACCGTGCATTTAATATCACAGATAGAACAATTCAGGTTTTATAGATGTGTTGACTAAGAACATTTTTCAGCGTTGCAGATTAATTTTTTTCTGTAAAAAAAAAATGAAATGCATCTTTTAAAACTGCATTAACTGTTGCAAAGTGTCTAGATGTGATGTGACTACAAAGTTACGTTTTGCAAAAAATAACTGCTACTAGGTGTATGATTGATTCCAGCTGTGGCCAAATCGCCCTGCAGCTGATATGCAATTTGTTCCAAAGAGGTCAGACACAAAGAGAACTGTGAATTCTCCCTTAAGTTATAGACGCCTAACACAAGTCTCTTCAATGGAAGTCATGAATAAAATGTCATGGCCGACTGTGCTGGAGAGAAAGACCGACAAGAATAACTCAAATGCTAGTTTCTCCCAAAAGAATAAAACTACAGTCATTGTGGTTCCTGTTGTGTAGAGAGACGCAGTTTGGACCATTTAGGATTGCAATTAGTTGCTCTCTCTCACTGCAGACCTTGCTCTTGCCACCTCAAAGTGCTCCTTAAATTTTTATTTTGTTCCCTCTTCATCTTAAATGATGTTGATTCAAAAGTTGTTGACACTTTGTCGCTCATTTATGGTCCATCTCCCTCAGTCGCAGCTTCGCTCACCATCTGAGTGCAACATTTCAATTGGCTCTCCGCAGGGCGGCCGGGCTTCTTTATTATTAGCCTCTTGACAACCAGGGAATAATTATGGGATGTCAGGAGGTTCTCCGTGGCTGATGGACAAAGCTATTTGTGGTGCATGCGTTCCTCTCTTTGTTAGCACAACTTGCACTTAAGAGGCAGAAGGCAACGGCATCTGTGTGACACGCACGGTCTCAGTGACTCTCTTTTTTTCAGCAGCCTGCGAATAGAAATGCAGAGCTCGGCGCCTGCAGTCGACGGCGGTGACGGCGGCTAGCGTTCTGTCACAGTATGTAAATCAGTTGTCACATGAGATTAGCTAAATAAATCACACTTCCTCTTTGTGTGACTGCATATAGACTACATGTAATGCATGCTGGGTGAGTGTTCAGGGTGCAGCGAGAGAAAGAGTCATCAAACAAATCAATCAGTACTTCAATCTTGGAAGTTTGGAGAATGGTGATGCGGTGTGATAAGTGAGCAGCAAAGATGTTTTGAGGTGCCGTGATGAATACCACTTCACCCAGCGGACATACATTTAGGGTATAGATTTGAACTTGTCACTAAGGAGGGGGGGAGGGACTCAGGGACCCGGCTACCTGAGCTCTCATCTCATAAATTATCACCCTGTCAGGTGTGTTATGTAAGAGATAACAAAGGGATGTGATCCCCCGGACCTCATCAGCAGGGAGCTGTATGATGAAATAAAAACCTCCGCGCTGTCTCTTCCCTCAACTCCGGCCTAATGAAGGGATCGTTCATCCTTTCAAACATTGATCTCAGCAAATCCTGCAGGGCTTTGACGTCAAGGAGAGTTTGAATCCTGTCACTTCAGCTGCTCTTTACCTCCTCTATGGTCACTTAACTTTTCTAATTCTCCTCAGAAGTGGCCGGTTGTTTGACTTGGAGATTTTAATCTGTGGTTTCAGCGTTTGTGTTTTTATTTCACCATCATCACCATCATTAACTGTTATTATCTATCAGTCTGTATTTTTAGCTTTTCAGCTTTTTAACTCCACTGGTGGCGGGGGTCTAAGGACTATCTCGGCAACTATTGAATGGATTGCTATGTAATTTTGTGCAGACATTCATTGTTAACCCTACTGACTTTTCTAGTATCAGTGCGAGGTTGCCATTTCTGGTTCACAGTGTAATATCAGTTTTTCAAGCACTAGCTAGTCAGATCACCACATCACACTTTTTCCAAGTACTTTGATAAATGACACTCCCATCTGCCTCAGCTGTTTCATTTTATGTTTGAACCTATAACCTTTTTTCCAGTGCTCTACCCCAGACTAGGTAATGACTGATTGGAAGAAGAGAGAGGGGATTGCCGTCTGTGATTGGTTGGATTAGTTGAAGATCTGAACTTTACACTTTGCTCTGTTACAAAACACAGTTGTTTTCAACATCACTCTCCAAAATCTCACACGGACTTCAAGGTAAGATCTACATTCGGAAAACTGGATGAATTCACAATAATTGTTATTTTTCGTTACATAACTTTATTGCACAAATATGAGTGAGTTACTGGTTTTGCTGATCAAACTTTCCTCATAACATCTTTTATCTTCCTATCAGATGCAGTTTTTACTTTTGCTCTTGATGCTGACTGGATGTGCTGCAAGTCCTCAAGGTAAAAACAGAAAAGTTATTCTTCAAGTTAAATGGTGGACAGTATTAAATGTGTCGCCTTTTGTTATTTACTGCCAAATTGCCCTTATTCTGCCCCTATTCTGCTAAAATGAAATTCTTGATGACATTTTATAACACATATGGTATTTATAGCCTCCTTTTATCTAAAAAGAAAAAAAGGTCATATTGTTTCCCAAAATGTATATTTTATAGTCGCTAATTAGAGTGTAAAATTGCCCATTCGCTGTAAATAAATTGATATGATGATGCTTCCATTTTTTTGATACACCAAAAACGTATTCTGCTATTTGCAAATAAACGTAAAGTTTTTTTTTGATAGTGAAGAGGAAAAGGACTAATTACATAGTAAAAACATAATGTCTCTCTTTTCAGATCTGTCAGGTAAAATGTTCACATTCCCAGAAGAAACCTCACAATCTCACGTGAGGCTGAATGCGCCACAACAGACCTTCAGTGCTGTAACCGTCTGTCACAGGTAGTGTTAAATGTGAAAATGCATCTCCAACTGTCAAAAGTTTCATGTATAATGACATTTCTGTAATGCTCACAGGTCCTTTACAGACCTCAAAAGAGACCACACTCTTTTCTCTTTGGCCACACCCACGGCAGACAATGGCTTCGTGATATTCTGGACTCAGAATGAGATACAGTCCCATATCAAGAATGCAATGAGAGGATATGGGGGACTGGACTACAAGCTGAACACGTGGCACTCTATCTGCACCACATGGGACTCTGCCTCTGGACTGGTTCAAGTGTGGTTTGATGGACAACCTTTGACACGGAAATTCATCTCTGAATCCAGCTTCACAGAAACTGCTGTAATTGTTCTAGGACAGGTACAGCTTTTTTAATAAGAACATATTGCATATATTTCAGAATAATACTTATAAACTAACACTTTAATTTACTGCTCTTTACAGGAGCAGGATTCCCCTGGTGGTGGGTTTGATGCTAAGCAGTCTTTCGTCGGCATGATGACTGATGTCCACATGTGGGACTACGTACTTTCCCCCTGTGATATCCACAACTACGTGGGCAAGGAAAGCTTCACTCTGGGAAATGTGATCAATTGGAAAGCACTGGACTTCCAGATCACGGGCAGAGTGCTGATAGAAGACATGATTGAGAGATGTCACTACAATTAAAAACACTTATTATATATTAAAAAAACGCTAATTATCCTTTAAGTGGCGTTCAACTTTTTGTCTAACGCTGGGTATAAAAGTCAATTACCATGCTATATTTTACAAAAGATTTAGCTATTTCATTTAGATTTATGATTGTAGGGACAGTTCTGCCGAAGTGAAGTGCTGAAGGCAGGTGTTGTCAATAGAGAGCGTGACGATGTTGGCAGATTTGGTGAGGGATTTGGGACAAATGTGATGCAGACAGTAATGAGAAAGCAACAGGAATTCAATCAGGACAGACTAATGAGGATGAAGAAAGACAGGTTGAAAAATGAAATAACATTTGTGCACAAGAATAAACTTTTCCGCCGTTGCTGCTGCCTCCTTTTAGCCCGCTCAGGTGATTGCACGCACCTGAGGTCAGGAAGGCAGAACAGGGCGGAGACAGAAAGACACACACATATATATAGGCCACTCCCCCTGGCCACAAGTAACAACAACGACTGATTGGAAGAAGAGAGAGGGGATGGCAGTCTGTGATTGGTTGGATTAGGTGAAGAAAGGCGGAGCGAGAGGATAGTGGGAGAAGTGGGAAGATGCCTGGAGGCTACTTAAAGAGATAGTCTTCCTGTCCGAACTTTACACTTCGCTCCGTTACAAAACACAGTTGTTTTCAACATCAACCTCCAAAATCTCACACGGACTTCAAGGTAAGATCTACATTCGGACAACTGGATGAATTCACAATAATTGTTATTTTTCGTTACATAACTTTATTGCACAAATATGAGTGAATCATGAGTTACTGGTTTTGCTGGATCAAATCAAACTTTCCTCATAACATCTTTTATCTTCCTATCAGATGCAGTTTTTACTTTTGCTCTTGATGCTGACTGGATGTGCTGCAGGTCCTCAAGGTAAAAAAAGGAAAAAAGAAGGGTTATTCTTCAAGTTAAATGGAGGACAGTATTAAATGTGTTGCCTTTTGTTATTTCCCACCAATAATACTGGTTCCGGCAAATTTCATTTGCCTAAAATATATAGTCAGTTTGTTCTGTTGCCCAGAGTGGACGGACCAATCAGCAAACAGATGGGTAAGTGAAGGCGATGACGTTGAACTCAAACGCTCAAGCTAACCTATGAGCTTCACCGGTGTATAGCACACGTGACCACCAAGCAGCAGCGATTAGTTGAAGCAAATGTAAGCAACCGCCTCCCGGAAGCAAACGAATCCCTATGGCTCGTGTTCAGATGCTATATGAAATGTAATGAAATAAGCGGCTGATGCATCAGGCTAGTGCTGCAGGGCCTCAAGGTAAAAAAAGAAAAAAAGTTATTCTTCAAGTTAAGTGGAGGACAGTATTAAATGTGTCGCCTTTTGTTATTTACCACCAAATTAACTTCTTTTGTGCCCCCTATTAAATTCTTGATGACATAAGGTATTTATAGCCTCCTTTTATTTAAAAAAGTCATATTGTTTCCCAATATTTATAATTTACAATCACTACTGTAATTGTGAGTGTAAAATTGTCCAATCACTGTAAATAAATTGATACGATGATGCTCATTCCATTTTTTATAAAATGTATACCAAAAATGTATTCTACTATTTGCAATAAATCTGAATTATTTATTGAGCTGTGCAAAACTGGACAAAACAATAAGCAAACCACAAGGGTAAATGGAGAATCAAAACGATATTAATCAGCCAACAGTATGTCTATCTTTTTCATGGGATTTGCAGTTGTCATGTTGTAACGTTTTTTTTATTAAATTAAATACATAGTAAAAAAACATAATGTCTCTCTTTTCAGATCTGTCAGGTAAAATGTTCACGTTCCCAGAAGAAGGCGCAAAATCTCACGTGAGGCTGAATGCGCCACAGCAGACCTTCAGTGCTGTAACTGTCTGTCACAGGTAGTGTTAAATGTGAAAATGCACAAAAGAACAAAGTGTATCTCTAATTGTGAAAAGTTTCATGTATAATGACATTTCTGTAATGCCCACAGGTCCTTTACAGACCTTGAAAGAACCCACGTTCTTTTCTCTTTGTCCACACGCAAGTCAGTCAATAGCTTGGTGATCATATGGGTTCAGAAAGACAAGAAGTTTTGGCCCCATGTCCTGGGTAAAAAGACAGGACATGGGGTACTGGACTACAAACCGAGCACGTGGCACTCTATCTGCACCACATGGGACTCTGCCTCTGGACTGGTTCAAGTGTGGGTTGATGGACAACCTTTGACACGGAAATTCATCTCTGGATCCAGCATCAAAGGAACTCCTATTATTATGCTAGGACAGGTACAGCTTTTTTTTTTTTTTTTTTTTAATAAGAACAAATACATAATACATAATTTACTGTAATTCAAATGCCTGTGCTCTTTACAGGAGCAGGATTCCTATGGTGGCAGGTTTAATGCTAAGGAGTCTTTCGTCGGCATGATGACTGATGTCCACATGTGGGACTACGTCCTTTCCCCCTGTGAGATCAAGAACTACATGAACGAGGAAAACTTCACTCCGGGAAACGTGATCAATTGGAAAGCACTGGACTTCGAGATCAAGGGCAGAGTGCTGACAGAAGACATGATTGAAACATGTGGCTGCAATTAATAACACTTAATAATGATTAGGTTCTGATTTTTTTTCCTTCTTTCATAATCCAACAATATAATAATCATTAGCAAACTTGTGTGATTGAATACTGTCAACAAAAGTTGCATCCTTGTGCAAACTGGAAAAGGGGGTTTTCTTTCTTCTATTGCCTGCCATTCTCTTCGTGTGCACTTAAAATCACTACCATAATTTCCTGATTTAGTGGGCAATCAATCAATCAAATCAATGGGTAATCAAGAAATTATAACTTGCAAAGAGAAAAATAATAAAAAAAAGAATTGTTGTTGCAGTTGCTGGTGTGTTTGATTCATTGTGCGTACCTTCCAAGATGCAGTCCCCCCTCCCCTCCTATTTCTGCAGTTTTAGCACTGAGTTACTTCTTGCAGACTAAAACTAAAAAGTGGTAATGTCACTACTGGACTGGTGGCTGCATAAGTCCAGCCATAACCGTTTTATATTGCAATAAAATCTGAGCTGTGGAACTTTACGCTTATTTGAAAGGTCCTCTGCCTGTCCTCCTCTGTCCCTAATATTGGCCAAATACTTATTACTGCAGTTTCAACATTAATTGATCTGATCTTGGCCTGTTTTTTGTTTTTTTTTAGACACGGACATAAACCATATCTTCATTCAACTGGACAACCTTGTAGTTCCTACTGTACAGTATGAGAATGGGGCTACTTGGCAGAGGGTTTTCTTTATGTTTAATCACTTATCACTGTTTTTTTTTTTAAATAATAAATTACTAGTATGTTTGTTTATTCAAGTCACTCAGTGCTGATCAGGCTTCTGACCTCACCACAGTATAGAAACAGCACTTATTAGAGTGTTAAATGAGATATATACAGTATATTTAATAAGGTTGAACACTGACTCAGGCAAGATGTCACTGGTCCTGTTGGATCTCAGTGCTGCGTGCTGCGTATACTGTGGATCACAGTATACTGCTGAACAGGTTGGAAACCTGGGCAGGACTCAGCGGGACAGTCCTAAAATGAGTCAGATCCTACTTGGAGGAGCGGAGTTATTTTGTGACCATTGGTAGCTATCAATCTGATCGAGTGGCTATGACACGTGGAGTTCCTCATGGGTCATTCCTTGGATCCCTTCTCTTCAACCTGTATATGCTGCCTTTGGGTCAAATTCTACAGAATTCTAATGTCATTAGAATCGACTATTGTAGTTATGCAGATGACACACAGATATATCTCACACTGTCTCCAGATGACTGCAGTCCAATAGAGTCATTATGTCACTGTTTAGAGCAAGTCAAAAAATTGGATGAACCAAAATTTCCTTCCGTTAAATCAAGAAAAACCTGAGATCATTGTTTTTGGCAATAAGGAGAAGAGAGCTGTCATTAAACACCTTGAGTCACTGTCTTTATAAACTAAAGACCAAGTCCTGATTCTGATAGAGGCTGCCATATCTAATTCAAATGCTTTTTTATCTTAGGATATCCAGTAGTCCCAAACTAGACTACTCCAGTAACTAGGTCTTCGGTCTTCTGACTGGTCTCCCCCCAAAAAGTATCAAACAGCTGCAGCTCGAGTTTTAACCAGAACAAAGAGACCCCAAGACCTAACAGTGGCTCCTAGCTATAGCTACAGAATAGATTTTAAAGGTCTGCTCCTGGTCTACAAATCACTGAATGGTTTACGTTCTGTTCTATTTTTCATGCGAGTCGCGAGCGCCGTTGTCAAGCTGGATAGACCAGAGCATACCAGACAGGGAGTCGGGCACAGAAAAGGCGTGAAAATCCAGTCAATTTTCAAAGTAAAATAATTAAATGATGATTTTAAGTTGTTGCTTGTGCGTCTATAAACATTTGCCAGCATCTGCTCACGAGACACACACACACACACACATCCATACAGAGCTATAGACGAGTGGAGACGATGTTAGACCAGCACGGAGAGGGCAGGAGAAGCACCAGTATGACCAGCCCAGCGCCTGCGAGGATGCAGCTGCTCTGTAGCCTACAGTATGTGTGTGTGCGTGCGCGCTTGTGTTTAGGGCGGCGGGTGGGGGCACAAAAAAAATATTTGCACCAGGGTCCATCACCATGATGGGCCCTCATCACCATCAGGTTATACCACTTAACTTCATGCTCACATGTGCAGTGAATAGGTCAGGGTAAGTAATGTACTGTAAATGAGTCCAAACTAAGTACACAGACAAAGCAGTTGATGTTTTGATTGTGCGGGTGGTGCTGCTGTTCTGTCAAGTGGGTCAAAGAAAACAAGCCGAAGCTGAATGTCTTCAAGGGAAAATGCATGGTAAGCTACTGGGCTCTGAACATGCTCTGAGGTCAAATCAAGATTTGTGCCTCTGAAAGAAGCCAAGTTGCTTAGTGGCACCATTGATGGACTGGTAGCATGGTCCAGTGACCAAAATGAGAAGCGGTATCTCTATCACAAGAAGTGTCCTGGACTGAGAGTATTAAACTGGTTATACAGTCTTTAGTCCTGTCCCATTTGGACAACTAGTCTACAATCTGGTCTAGTGCATCAAAGGAAGAGTTGGTTAAACTCCAGATTGCTCAGAATATAGAGTTGCACGGCTAATCAAGTCAAGTAAGGATTATTTATTGAGCACATCTAAAAACAACAAATGTAAAGCAAAAGTGCTTTACAATAATGTACAAAACAAGAACAACTAGAACATAAAAAGAGAGGAATAGACAGAGAGAAAGAACATTTATAAACAGTGGGTAAAAAAAACAATCTGAAATGATGGAGCACTCATCTCATTACAAAAAAGAAAATAACAGCTGTTTTGTAAAAATATGCTTGCATAATTTTTTATTGGTAATAATGATCAATTACTTCAATATTAATCAATAACATCAACAAAAATCAAAACACACAAAGGCAATGAAAAGAAATAGCTGAGCAAAAGCATATTTTTACAAAACAGCTGTTGTAGTATGACTATGAGGAGACTGTTGATGTAATGATTTTAGAGTCTCTGTACTTTAGTGGAGTTACAGTATTGATTTTTGTCATACTGTAGGTCATAGGCGACAAAATACCAGTTGTAGTAGATTTAGTTTTGTAGTGTATTCATTTTTGCTTCAACTAAGTAAAACTAAAGATTTTGTAATGTAAGTCATTAACCCTAACCTGATTTCATTTTCTGAGTTAAACAAATGTTTAATAAAACTTAGTCTCTTTCAAGATTTAGAAAATTGTTGTTGTTCATTCAGATATTGATTAAAATCTATTAATCTAGCTATCATGCAGATCGCTATATGTCCAGGAGAATTTGTCCTCAAGATGTGAGCATGCGAAAATCAGATGGTAGAATAAATTTAGAGATGAGGAAAGTCACTGTTAGTTGTACATGTGTCATGAGGTCAGCTCCATGTGGGTACTGCACACACTTTATTTTGTAAGACAGATGTTGTCTTAGTTAACCGTGACATGTTGGATATAAACACTAACACTTCCACTTACTGTGAATTCAGAATGTGAGTACTTTTGACACCTCTGCAAATATTGGTCCTGACTGGTGATATGCTGGATCGTGTTCCGGCAGGATCCGGGACAAATTAAGCACCGTAACTTAATAATCATTATCAATAAAAGTAAGTACAGTATATAGTGCTTAGTGTTTCTATCCAACATGCCATCTTTTTCCATTCTTCAAGAATGACTGCTTTTAGAGCCTGGATGCTGGAAGGAGAGAGATAGAGTATGTGTGCAAATCAACACACATGTTTGCAATCAATGTAGCAATTTTTTGTGCTTTTCTTGTGTTTATTTCTAAAAAACGTGTTTCAGTTTTGCTGGTACTGTATGTGGAATCTTTATAATTGTGAATGGTCTGTTTTCAGGGTGACTATTGAATCTTTGTGCGTTGTTGTAGTGAATTGTTCTTATTTTCTGCTGCACCCGCAATAATATAGTATTTTTCAACCGACATACAGTATAGTCTTTAGTCAACTTTAATACTCTCAACTGCATGAGTTGTGTAAGTATTGAAATAGCCTATTGAGGTATAAAACCACTGTAATTTGTACAAACAGTCATGAGCTGCTAAGAATGAATCTTGCAGCTTGGGGATATAAAGTGACTTTAAACTACTTGTTGCCAGACAGAAGATTGTTGTTGTTTCATTCTCCAGGGAGAATCTAAAGCTTTGAGGTAGAAATAACATGTGGTATAAGACATCATAAAAAAAGAGAGAAGCAGTTAAAAAAAAGGACAGTAAGATGTGGATTTACTGTTTATGTCCACATGCATCCTCATCATGCTCCAGTGTCCGTTTTGCAGTTATTAGACGTCCCACTCCTGCTGACAACAACGGCACAGCCAGCGTAGGATGAAATACAGACTGGCCCTTTCCAGCTGTCCTCCATGAACCCCATTTTGTTTTTCTATGATAAAAACGCCCAGCACTATAGCTTTATTTTGATCGTCGGTCTCTGCAGATGTTTTTCTGCACTGAAAACAGTGGTGTAGCTACAGAAAAAGAAGAGCCCACTGTGTGAGGTCTGCTTCTTTACACACAGCTCAACATGCCGAGGATTCACTGCAGCTTTTATGGCCGACAGGAGACTCGAGATATGAATTATGATTTCTATTTGCACTGCTGGATATTTCTGTGACCTGAGTACTTCCACATCCATTAATGGGCACCAACAGGAGCACTTGACCTGAGGCTTGAAGACACCCTCTGGCAGCAACCAGAACAACTTGACATCTATTCAGCCATGTTGGTTGTGCATTGCTTCAGGCTCCCATGCCCCGTTGGAAACTGTTACAAGGTTGTATAGGTACTTCCAAGCAACAAGGTTGCCATGGCCACTAAAATCACTATGCTGTGTGATAGGATGCTTTGGGACATTGTCTCCAGAGATTGTGCCAGTAGACAAAACACATGGAGCCAGATGGCAGAGATAGAGCTTTTAGCACCATAAATTCCCTTTAAACGTTCACAGAAACATTGACAAAAAGGGGGTGAGGAAGCGCTGCATGGATCTTAGAGTGAAAAACTGAAAAAAAAACAAAAAAACAAACAAACAAGAAGATTAAAATGCCTTTATTTTATAAACCTGGCCAGGTACAATATAAAAGGTTAAAAAAACAAAACAAAGACCTACATGTTTCAGCTCAAATGAGCCTTCATCAGGGTTGAGATGAAATATGTCAGACTTCTAATGAACTGGAGCAGTTCTTCAATAGGCTATACTCAAAAGGAGGCTGTGAAAAAAATATATACAGTACTCCCTATACTAATTGCTTTTAGTGCAATGATTGCTATATGATGAGGTCAGCAGGAAGACTTTTCCCTCAGAGGAATATGTCTCATGGGAGTCATTAGATGCCACTAAATGAACTGAACACAGATGTATTTACCAGAGAGGCACGTAAGAGAGAGAATAAAGTATCTGAATTCTCCGGGGAAACCTTTTACTTTATGGGTGAAGAAACAGCCCCTGTTTCTGAACCATTTAAACTCCACTGGATTTGATACTAACTAAGATGATGGCTGTTTTGTTTTGTTAGCACATGAAAAGCAGACATGTTGATGAATATACTGTGACATTTTCTGAAGCTGTAGTCATTGTGTTACAGCTGTTTCCCTGAGAGGTCACTGCAGCAGATCATCCTCCATGTATTGAATTTGGCAATGTTTTTTTTGTTTGTTTTGTTTTGTTTGTTTTTAAGCCGGATGCTGTGTTTAGAAGAGCGATGGGAAAACCAGGAGCTGCCAGTCAACATGCTCCACCACCTGATCCATGACCGCCTCATGCACCTGCAGGTGCTTTCTCAAGGATCATCATATATTATTCCAAAACGCTCCGAGGTCTCACTCAGCCATGTTACTGGATTGCCATTTAAACCCGCTTCATTATTTAGTCTAAATCTATAGTTAGTTCAATTTGTAGGAACTTTATCGCGCATATTGTTGGAAATTGTCTTTGGCTTTTGACTTGGAATTAAAACTATGAAAGTGTAATGGTGATGAGTGCAGGTGGCACAGTGTCAACAGTAACACAGCAGCAGTCAAAACTAAGAGTTCAAGCAAATCTTATCAAATGGGAGAAGAGCTGGATTTAGTCATTTTCGGTCAGTGTGGTCAGAGCAGTAAATGTTTTTCACATCAGTGGAGGGAACAGGCCAATTCACAAGCTGTTATCTGTAATTCGACGTACAACAACCTGTGAAGGTGTGTCAATTGCATCCACGGTTGTTGCTGCTTTGGCGCACAGAAGCATAATGTTCCTTCCTGCAATTCCATGATTGGCTTTGATGCTTTTCTAACAAGAGGAGCATCAGCCAGTGTGGTTTATTCAACATGGCTTATAACTACTGGAAACAACAAAATAATACAGTATATATATTTTCTGTATTACTATGTCACGTTTAATGTTAATATGTTGTATTTCGGTGTGTTTAGTCACATTTATTTAAGTCACAGCAGGCTGCCACCTCCATTTTTAGCACCATAGCAATGCCAGGCCTCACAATGCCTTACATCAAAATGATGCCAATGAGTTCCACAGAGTAAAATCTATCCAACAACAAAAAAAAAGAAGAAGAAGAAAAGACTGGTATTCAAACAGGGCTCATTATTGGCAGAGACATGGAGTTGATTTGACATCAGGAGAAAAGAAGTTGCTTTGGTGCTTTCCTAATTTTTTTTTTTAATTTTTCAAGTTTCACGGAGCTCTGGAAATGCGTACATTTGGAGAGGGAAAAAAATGGTTGCTGAGCTTTTATCCACCTGACTAATTCTCTGATTCAGTTGCATGCCTACCTCACATCCACACACACACACACTCACTCTGAGGCTTTTCATTATGAAAATGACCTTCAGTCGTAGTCACACGTTGGCTGACCGTCATTGTGTGCAGCCTCTATCAGCATGCACCACATTGATCTTCAAATGCAATCAAGGAAGTCACATGTGGAAGAGAATTACATTTTAAAAATGGAGCATAAACATCTGTAAAATCGGTGTAGGACGGCAGACATCATATAGCAAAAAGCCCGAGAGGCCAGAGCATTCAGCTTTCTATATTTAAAGACTAAAACATGTGTTTGGTGTTATAGTACAACATATTACATCACAGGCTGCTACAGTACATTGCAAGGTAATAAAACTGTGTTTCAGTCAGGGAGACAAATTCCCCTCAGTTGTTCTGGTGCTGCAGAGACAAGTCTGTTATATCACTGTCTATTGTATTGGCACTTGTTGAATTGTGAGAAGAGTCGAAGGCAACTGACTGTGCTCCTTTTACTCCAAAGATCATGAGCACACCTCTAACTCCACCTGCTGGTTGAACCCATGTCGCCCTCCAACTCCAATGAGTCACAAAAGTTTCATCAGGAGGTTTTCTGCAGCCTGTATTTTATTGATAAACAACAGATGATTATTCAACAGTGGGCTGAAAATGAAGCTATGAATAGTTTTTTTTTTTTTTTTTGATTGACACTCTCCCACCCAGCCCAGCCCACTCACCCATACACTGACCATGCACTTCACTGTTGCGTTGCCAGCTCTTATACAAACTGCCCTCACTTTCAGGTTTCTTTTTTCTTATACTGAGGATATAACTCCTCTGACAGCTGGTGATTGCTGATAAGTTTACTTTTTGTATGTTTTGTATGTTCATCTTCTCAGTTATACACTATGCAAAAGGTTGCCATGTAAATCCTGTCCTGTATTATTAAATCCAGGATACCACTGTGCCAGGGGATAGACTACAGTAGTAGCCACTTAAAAGTTCCCCTGTTTCCATTATGGGACCTTGGATGGCCCTTGATTGGTACTTGGCTGGTCCTTAACTGGTAGCCTTCAGGTCCTTGGTGGTAATGTAATCCCCCGTGATGGTGTCATCAATGTGGCCCCGCCCCTAAACAGCCTGATTGAAAACCAGCTGCAATGCCTTTTGTCCACGGGGAGGAGCAGTGATTGTAATGTCCTGCTCTCAGTCTAAACAGTCGATAATCAGATGGATAACAAGATAGAACTATCTCCAAGGTGTGTGTGTGTGTGTGTGTGTCTTCACCGAGGGGCCAACAGAAGTTTACTGTGTCTTCAATAATTTCTACTCGCACTGTCCCACATGAAAACCTGCATGGTCTTGTCTTATAACAGAGCACTGTATTGCCCGAGTCCGACGAGTCGCTGTCTCCAATGTAAATAAAAATAAAAAATATAGTAAAGTAAATATAGTATACTTTTTTTTTTGAAAAGCTGCTGAAAAATCTAATGTCAATGGTTAAATTAAAGCTAAAGCTGGTGGCAAGAGAAAGAGTAGAGGAGGAGAATTGTCTGAACAGCGTTTACACATTCACACATTTCACTAGTCATACAATAGGGGAGAGTGGGGTAAGATGAGCCAGTGGGTAAGTTGACCCACCCCTTGTTTGTAGAAAACTATCGGAAAAAATTAGCATGTGACCAAATATTTGGGAGGCAGGCATCATTTCATGGAGTCTGTAAAGATTAGAACCACGTGAGTAAAGTGTTTAACATTTATCACCAAAAAATCATTTTTCTCTTTCGAGAGTGAATTTCATCGATCATAAGTTTCATGAGTAAAGACTGTTTACTGCTATAAAACCTGATTTCTGGCTTTGTGGGTGAAGCCACTGAACATACAGGTGTTGCCTTCGTTGTCACCTCGTAATTTTCAGTGTTTTGTGGCTTTTAGGTCATTCAAAGTGTTTCAGTTCAGAAAAAAAGTTTTGGTTGTTGTTTCTTTAAGCATGACAACACAAGATCAGTTGGAAATATCACTTTTGAAGACTCTTTAAGATATATTTGGGTGTTTGTGTTGCCTTGTCACAAAATGTGAGAATTGACAAGAAATGTGTAATTTTCAGGCTCCCTCGGTTGAAATCCATGTAGTTTTACCAGCTGTTCCCTCAGTTGTCTGACAATGATGTAACTAGTTTTCAAATTTGCATAATCCCTGGTACTGGTAGAGGAGGCGGGGCAAGCAGTGGTTCATTTGCATTTAAAGGGACATACACTGAAACCAGCCGTTCTGAAAAGGGCTGTTCTGAGCAGATGAAAAAAGAACTGTGATGTTTGATGCTTGGAGTAGGCTGTTTGGACTGAAACATGGCCGTTTCTCTATAAGCTAGGAACTATTTTTGGAAAAGGGGCATAATACGTCTCCTTTAAGACTTAGATCCACAATTAAGCCTACAAACATGAAAGCAACTAACCTTACTTTGTTCTTAGTTAACAAAGTCCAACTAGTGGTACCTCAAAATCTCACCAGTGAAAACACACCATATTCTGTTGGTTTGATAACCTGTCTGAAAGTGTTAAAAAACAAACAACTTTTTAACTGGTAATGAGCTTTTTGTCTAACGCTGGGTATAAAAGTCAATTACCATGCTGTATTTTACAAAAGATTTAGCTATTTCATTTAGATTTATGATTGTAGGGACAGTTCTGCTGAAGTGAAGTGCTGAAGGCAGGTGTTGTCAATAGAGAGCGTGAAGTTGGTGGCAGATTTGGTGAGGGATTTGGGACAAATGTGATGCAGACATTAATGAGAAAGCAACAGGAATTCAATTAGGACAGACTAATGAGGATGAAGAAAGACAGGTTGAAAAATGAAATAACATTTGTGCACAAAAATAAACTTTGCCGCCGCTTCTGCTGCCTCCTTTTAGCCTGCTCAGGTGATTGCCAGCACCTGAGGCCAGGAAGGCAGAACAGGGCGGAGACAGAAAGACACACACATATATATATAGGCCACTCCCCCTGGCCACAAGTAACAACGACTGATTGGAAGAAGAGAGAGGGGATGGCAGTCTGTGATTGGTTGGATTAGGTGACGAAAGGCGGAGCGAGAGATTAGTGGGAGAAATGGGAAGATGCCTGGAGGCTACTTAAAGAGATAGTCTTCCTGTCTGAACTTTACACTTCGCTCCGTTACAAAACACAGTTTTTTTCAATATCACTCTTCAAAATCTCACACGGACTTCAAGGTAAGATCTACATTCGGAAAACTGGATGAATTCACAATAATTGTTATTTTTCGTTACATAACTTTATTGCACAAATATGAGTGAATCATGAGTTACTGGTTTTGCTGGATCAAATCAAACTTTCCTCATAACATCTTTTATCTTCCTATCAGATGCAGTTTTTACTTTTGCTCTTGATGCTGACTGGATGTGCTGCAGGTCCTCAAGGTAAAAAAAAAGATCTCTTCATGTTAAATGGAGGACAGTATTAAATGTGTCACCTTTTGTTATTTACCACCAAATTAACTTCTTTTGTGCCCCCTATTAAATTCTTGATGACATAAGGTATTTATAGCCTCCTTTTATTAAAAAAAGTCATATTGTTTCCCAATATTTATAATTTACAGACACTAATTAGAGTGTAAAATTGTCCATTCACTGCAAATAAAACGATACGATGATGCTCATTCCATTTTTTATAAAATGTATACCAAAAATGTATTCTTGCAATAAATCTGAATTATTTATTGAGCTGTGCAAAACTGGACAAAACAATAAGCAAACCACAAGGGTAAATGGAGAATCAAAACGATACTAATCAGCCAACAGTATGTCTATCTTTTTCATGGGATTTGCAGTTGTCATGTTGTAACGTTTTGGGTTTTGTTTTTTGTTTTTTTTAATTAAATAAATAGTAAAAAAAACATAATGTCGGGGTGGTGTTTAGCTCAGTTGGTAGAGCACCCACCCCATGGGTTGAGGCTATAGTCCTCGCTGTAGGCGGCCCCGGTTCGAGTCCCGCGTCGGGCGGCCCTATATTGCATGTCATTCTCCCCATCTCTGCCTCCCATTTCCTGTCACACTCTCTACTATCCTATCAATAAAGGCATAAAAAGCCAAAAAATATTTTAAAAAAAACATAATGTCTCTCTTTTCAGATCTGTCAGGTAAAATGTTCACGTTCCCAGAAGAAAGCGCAAAATCTCACGTGAGGCTGAGTGCGCCACAGCAGACCTTGAGTGCTGTAACTGTCTGTCACAGGTAGTGTTAAATGTGAAAATGCACAAAAGAACAAAATGTATCTCTAATTGTGAAAAGTTTCGTGTATAATGACATTTCTGTAATGCCCACAGGTCCTTTACAGACCTTGAAAGAGACCACGCTCTTTTCTCTTTGGCCACACCCAAGCAATCCAATGACTTCTTGATATTCTGGGCTCAGAAAAATATGGAGATTAGTCCCTATGTCAATAATAAACGGGCAGTATATGGCAGACTGGACTACAAACCAAACGCGTGGCACTCTATCTGCACCACATGGGACTCTGCCTCTGGACTGGTTCAAGTGTGGTTTGATGGACAACCTTTGACACAGAAATTCATCCTCTCTGGATACAGCATCACAGGAGCTGCTATTATTACGCTAGGACAGGTACAGCTTTTTTAATAAGATCATATATACATAATTCTTATAAAATAACACTTCATGTGCTCTTTACAGGAGCAGGATTCCTATGGTAGTGGGTTTGATGCTAAGCAGTCTTTCGTTGGCATGATGACTGATGTCCACATGTGGGACTACGTCCTTTCCCCCTGTGAGATCCAGAACTACATGAACGAGGAAAACTTCACTCCGGGAAACGTGATCAATTGGAAAGCACTGGACTTCAAGATCACGGGCAGAGTGCTGATAGAGGACATACTTGAGAGATGTCACTGCAATTAAAAATACTTAGAGAGAATAAGAATAATTATTATGGAAGAGGTTCTGATTTTTTTTCTTTCTTTCATAATCCAACAATATAATAATCATTAGCAAACTTGTGTGATTGAATACTGTCAAGAAAATTTGCATCCTTGTGCAAACTGGAAAAGGGGTTTTCTTTAAGTGGTGAGATGACTAATGTCTGACTTCATTATAGCTTTGTAAACAAAAATGAGACAGATATTGCCTGCCATTCTCTTCGTGTGCACTTAAAATCACCACCATAATTTCCTGATTTAGTGGGCAATCAATCAATCAAATCAATGGGTAATCAAGAAATTATAACTTGCAAAAAGAAAAATAATAAAAAAAGAATTGTTGTTGCAGTTGCTGGTGTGTTTGATTCATTCTTTATTAAAACTAAAAAGTGGTAATGTCACTACTGGACTGGTGGCTGCATAAGTCCAGCCATAACAGTTTTATATTCCAATAATTTTATTTATCAATCATCATCACACATCATCTTAGTTCAACTAATACAATACACATGGCCAAAAGGGAAAGTGGGAGAAGCAAAAGCTTCTATCAAAAGCTTCTTCTTCTTTTTTTTTTTTTAATATTATTCAAGTCACTCACTGCTGACAGATGCTGCCAGTCTTTCAATCAGTACAGTGACTTGTCTCTCTCATGGATCTATAATGAGATGGATGTCTACAGCTGGTGAAAAAGCCATTGTTCTATTTCCTAACAAGATGAAACAAACATGATCCTTAAGTTAATAACACAAATTGACTCAATTGACAACTCTGTCCATTGGCTTTCCATCTAATATGTTTTTCACTCTGGTTCTACCCCAGAAACACCTAGGTGTTGTGAAAAGATGTTGGGCCACCAGAGTATAACTAGCTTGGTGCATGAACAGAGAAATAAAAAAAAACACACAACTTGAATTTTATATTTTATTTCATTTGGAGACTTCCACGCTACACAGCCACCGCTAGCATTAACAGCTTTAGTTTGGCAGTTTTACAACTTCATGCTCACATGTGCAGTGAATAGGTCAGGGTAAGTAATGTACTGTAAATGAGTCCAATGTTTCAGAGTTATCCGTGCCTTCTCTGAGTTACAGGTAGGCTCCGTGCAGCACTGCATGTCCATATGAAGGTTGCGAACAGGGCTCACTTTTTTCGTCCAAAAAGACACACCAAAAACCATCCAAATACCTCCATACTGATCGTCTGTAATGTCCCTCTTGTATTGAATCCCCAACATGAGAAATTGTTCAGAAAAAAATTAAATAAATCTATATTTTAAGCTTGTTTAGCGGAAGCTCCCGGCACTGCTCTTCCTGGTCTGCGAGTGCAAATCTCGCGAGATTTGGATGGAGCAGTATGAATATGAGGAGACTGTTGATGTGTGTGGTGATTTGAGAGTCTCTGTACTTTATAATTTTGAAGTTACTGATTTTTGTTTGCAGCGTCTTGCTCTTGTTTTGCAATTTGCAGATTGTCCCTACACACTCGTCCGGCTGCCAGTGTTATTAATCAAATGGAATAATATCAAATCATTCCATACTGGAAGACTTGATATCGTCCTTAAAAATCATGTCAGGTCATACAAAATACCAGTTGTAGTAGATTTTGTTTTGTGGTGTATTCATTTTTGCTTCAACTAAGTAAAACTGAAGATTTTGTAATCTAAGTCATTAACCCTAATCTGATTTAGCAGGTCAGCTCCGCACTGCACAAACTTTATTTTGTAAGACAGATGTTGACTTAGTTAACTGTGACATGTTGTATATAAACACTAACACTTCCACTGTGAATACAGAATGTGAGTTCAATCTGACAACTCTGGAATGAGAAGAAATCATTTATTGAGCATAAGCATGGCAAGTTGAACCACAGGGATGGGAGCATGGCTGCAGCAGGTTTGGTGTCAGGCTCTGACTCATATTAATTCCCTGAATGATCTGCCTTGCCAGACATTGACACCTCTGCAAATATTGGTCCTGACTGGTGAGATGCCGGATCGTGTTACGGAAGGATCCGGGACAAATTAAGCACCGTAACTTAATAATCATTATCAATAAAATTAAGTATATAGTGCTTAGTGTTTATATCAACATGTCATCTTTTTCCATTCTTCAAGAATGACTATGCTTTTAGAGCCTGGATGCTGGAAGGAGAGAGATACTCAGTGTGTGTACAAACACACGTTTGCAATCAATGTAGCAATTTTTTGTGCTTTTCTTGTGTTTATTTCTAACAAACGTGTTTCAGTTTTGATGGTACTGTATGTGGAATCTTTATAATTGTGAATGGTCTGTTTTCAGGGTGACTATTGTATCTTTGTGAATCTTCTTATTTTCTGCTGCACCCGCAATAATATAGTATTTTTCTTGGTCCGACATGGTCTTTAGTCAACTTTAATACTCTCAACTGCATGAGTTGTGTAAGTATTGAAATAGCCTATTGAGATATAAAATCACTGTAATTTGTACAAACAGTCATGAGCTGCTAAGAATGAATTGTGCAGCTTGGGGATATAAAGTGACTTTAAACTACTTGTTGTCAGCCAGAAGATTGTTGTTGTTTCATCCGTTTATCTCCAGGGAGAATCTAAAGCTTCTGCAGTAGAAATAACAAGACATCACATAAAAAAAGAGAGAGCTGAAACACCAAAGAGGAATAAGAGGCAGTTAAAAAAAAGGACAGTAAGATGTGGATTTACTGTTTGTGTCCACATGCATCCTCATCACGCTCCAGTGTCCGTTTTGCAGTTATTAGACGTCCCACTCCTGCTGACAACAACGGCACAGCCAGCGTAGGATGAAATACAGACTGGCCCTTTCCAGCTGTCCTCCATGAACCCCATTTTGTTTTTCTATGATAAAAACGCCCAGCACTATAGCTTTATTTTGATCGTCGGTCTCTGCAGATGTTTTTCTGCACTGAAAACAGTGGTGTAGCTACAGAAAAAGAAGAGCCCACTGTGTGAGGTCTGCTTCTTTACACACAGCTCAACATGCCGAGGATTCACCGCAGCTTTTATGGCCGACAGGAGACTCGAGATATGAATTATGATTTCTATTTGCACTGCTGGATATTTCTGTGACCTGAGTACTTCCACATCCATTAATGGGCACCAACAGGAGCACTTGACCTGAGGCTTGAAGACACCCTCTGGCAGCAACCAGAACAACTTGACATCTATTCAGCCATGTTGGTTGTGCGTTGCTTCAGGCTCCCATGCCCCGTTGGAAACTGTTACAAGGTTGTATAGGTACTTCCAAGCAACAAGGTTGCCATGGCCACTAAAATCACTATGCTGTGTGATAGGATGCTTTGGGACATTGGGCCTCATTCACCAATTCATGAGTTTCAAATGTAGTCCTACACCTGCCATGTTGAGGACCAACACAGGTGTTTCAATTTGAGTTGTGTTTCTGATTGGCATAGGACCAATTAATTAGTTTGAAACACCTGTGTGTCCTCAACATGGCAGACTGTAGGACTACATTTGAAACTCATGGATATGTTTTTAAGAATCTTCTTAGATTCTTTCTTAAGTTGTTCTTAAGAAGTTCCTTAAGAAAACCCTACTCCAGATTCATCAACGCGTTCGTAAGCCTCAGAATTGTTTGCAGCTGTGTTCTTATGCCATCTCCTCGTAAGTTAAGGGCGTGTGCCAGGTGAGTCTAATTAACATAGGATTAGCATATAACCTCCCTATCAATGCCCGTAAAAGGATATGAGACTGCAGGGCCGTGTGCACATAGAGCCCACATGCAGGCACTGAGCAGAGGAGGTGAAGAGAGAAAGAAAGTTTAAATGCTCAAATGAAAGTCTGGGAGGGAGGGAGCACCAGACTCCAAACGTATCAAGAACTTTAGTAGTGAAGTGGAGCTACTGCGACAGGAATGGAACACAAAAAGTTTATATTTAGTTTATATTTTTCTATCCAGTTATATTTAGTAGTGTCAGCATTGGATGCAGCAGATCAGGTTATTATCAGAGAGACCACACTCTCACGAGGGCCATCATAAATATCATATTATCACATATGATTCCAGTATAGTGCAACAGAACATAATTGATATAAATAAATAAATAAATTAATATAAAGTCATTTGTAAATTATTATTATTAATATGATTATTTAAAACATCATAAAATATAAAAAAAGAATTATTTTTCAAATCATATAACATACAACTGCAGAACAGAAGAAAACGCAATAATCAGTTAGTTTGCAGAAGTCTCAGCTCTTAAAAGTGCGTATACTCCTGACTGTTCGTAGATTTTGTTCTTAGTTAAGAACAAATCCAGGATAAGAAAACATTCATGAATGCCACAATCTTCGTAAAAACTTCATAAGTAGGACTTAAGAACAAATTCGTTCTTAAGAACGGTTCGTGAATGACCCAGAACCAGACAAAACACATGAAGCCAGATGGCAGAGATAGAGCACCATAAATTCCCTTTAAACGTTCACAGAAACATTGACAAAAAGGGGGTGAGGAAGCGCTGCATGGATCTTAGAGTGAAAAACTGAAAAAAAAACAAGAAGAAGATTAAAATGCCTTTATTTTATAAACCTGGCCAGGTACAATATAAAAGGTTGAAAAAAACAACAAAGACCAACATGTTTCAGCTCAAATGAGCCTTCATCAGGGTTGAGATGAAATATGTCAGACTTTTAATGAACTGGAGCAGTTCTTCAATAGGCTATACTCAAAAGGAGGCTGTGAAAAAAATATACAGTACTCCCTATACTAATTGCTTTTAGTGCAATGATTGCTATATGATGAGGTCAGCAGGGACACTTTTCCCTCAGAGGAATATGTCTCATGGGAGTCATTAGATGCCATGAACTGAACACAGATGTATTTACCAGAGAGGCACGTAAGAGAGAGAATAAAGTATCTAAATTCTCCAGGGAAACCTTTTACTTTATGGGTGAAGAAACAGCCCCTGTTTCTGAACCATTTAAACTCCTGGATTTGATACTAACTAAGATGATGGCTGTTTTGTTTGGTTATAAAGCAGACATGTTGATGAATATACTGTGACATTGTCTGAAGCTGTAGTCATTGTGTTACAGCTGTTTCCCTGAGAGGTCACTGCAGCAGATCACCATCCTCCATGTATTGAATTTGGCAATATTTTTTTTGTTTGTTTTGTTTTGTTTGTTTTTAAGCCGGATGCTGTGCTTAGAAGAGCGATGGGGAAAACCCAGGAGCTGCCAGTCAACATGCTCCACCACCTGATCCATGACCGCCTCATGCACCTGCAGGTGCTTTCTCAAGGATCATATTATTCCAAAACGCTCCGAGGTCTCACTCAGCCATGTTACTGGATTGCCATTTAAACCCGCTTCATTATTTAGTCTAAATCTATAGTTAGTTCAATTTGTAGGAACTTTATCGCGCATATTGTTGGAAATTGTCTTTGGCTTTTGACTTGGAATTAAAACTATGAAAGTGTAACAGTGATGAGTGCAGGTGGCACAGTGTCAACAGTAACACAGCAGCAGTCAAAACTAAGAGTTCGAGCAAATCTTATCAAATGGGAGAAGAGCTGGATTTAGTCATTTTCGGTCAGTGTGGTCAGAGCAGTAAATGTTTTTCACATCAGTGGAGGGAACAGGCCAATTCACAAGCTGTTATCTGTAATTCGACGTACAACAACCTGTGAAGGTGTGTCAATTGCATCCGCAGTTGTTGCTGCTTTGGCGCACAGAAGCATAATGTTCCTTCCTGCAATTCCATGATTGGCTTTGATGCTTTTCTAACAAGAGGAGCATCAGCCAGTGTGGTTTATTCATCATGGCTTATAACTACTGGAAACAACAAAATAATACAGTATATATATTTTTTAAATTAAGTCTGTATTACTATTTCGGTGTGTTTAGTCACAGTTATTTAAGTCACAGCAGGCTGCCACCTCCATTTTTAGCACCATAGCAATGCCAGGCCTCACAATGCCTTACATCAAAATGATGCCAATGAGTTCCACAGAGTAAAATCTATCCAACAACAAAAAAAAGAAGAAGAAGAAAAGACTGGTATTCAAACAGGGCTCATTATTGGCAGAGACATGGAGTTGATTTGACATCAGGAGAAAAGAAGTTGCTTTGGTGCTTTCCTAATTTTTTTTTTTGCATTTTTCAAGTCTCACGGAGCTCTGGAAATGCGTACATTTGGAGAGGGAAAAAAATGGTTGCTGAGCTTTTATCCACCTGACTAATCCTCTGATTCAGTTGCATGCCTACCTCACATCCACACACACACTCACTCTGATGCTTTTCATTATGAAAATGACCTTCAGTCATAGTCACACATTGGCTGACCGTCATTGTGTGCAGCCTCTATCAGCATGCACCACATTGATATTCAAATGCAATCAAGGAAGTCACGTGTGGAAGAGAATTACATTTATAAACATCTGTAATCGGTGTAGGACGGCAGACTTCATATAGCAAAAAGCCCAAGAGGCCAGAGCATTCAGCTTTCTATATTTAAAGACTTGTCCAAAAACATGTGTTTGGTGTTATAGTACAACATATTACATCACAGGCTGCTACAGTACATTGCAAGGTAATAAAACTGTGTTTCTCAGTGAGTGAGTGCCTGTTTAAGCGTGTATACTGTCAAACGCCATCATGCACAGCGTCTTTGTTTTCACCAGACTTCAGTCAGGGAGACAAATTCCCCTCAGTTGTTCTGGTGCTGCAGAGACAAGTCTGTTATATCACTGTCTATTGTATTGGCACTTGTTGAATTGTGAGAAGAGTCGAAGGCAACTGACTGTGCTCCTTTTACTCCAAAGATCATGAGCACACCTCTAACTCCACCTGCTGGTTGAACCCATGTCGCCCTCCAACTCCAATGAGTCACAAAAGTTTCATCAGGAGGTTTTCTGCAGCCTGTATTTTATTGATAAACAACAGATGATTATTCAACAGTGGGCTGATAATGAAGCTATGATTGTATGATGTTTTTTTTGATTGACACTCTCCCACCCAGCCCAGCCCACTCACCCATACACTGACCATGCACTTCACTGTTGCGTTGCCAGCTCTTATACAAACTGCCCTCACTTTCAGGTTTCTTTTTTCTTATACTGAGGATATAACTCCTCTGACAGCTGGTGATTGCTGATAAGTTTACTTTTTGTATGTAATTTGCACATCTGTTCATCTTCTCAGTTATACACTATGCAAAAGGTTGCCATGTAAATCCTGTCCTGTATTATTAAATCCAGGAACCATCAGGGGATAGCAGTAGTAGCCACTTACAATTTTCCATTATGGGACCTTGGATATGATTTTTTGGCTGGTCCTTAACTGGTAGCCTTCAGGTCCTTGGTGTAATGTAGTTGATGATGTCATCAAATAATAAACAGCCTGATTGAAAACCAGCTGCAATGTTTTGTCCACGGGGAGGAGCAGTGATTGTAATGCCCTGCTCTCAGTCTAAACAGTCGATAATCAGATGGATAACAAGATAGAACTATCTCCAAGGTGTGTGTGTGTTGTGTTTCACCGAGGGGCCAACAGAAGTTTACTGTGTCTTCAATAATTTCTACTCACACTGTCCCACATGAAAACTGCATGGTCTTGTCTTATAACAGAGCACTGTATTGGTACTCTGTCTCCAATGTAAATAAAAATAAAAAATATAGTAAAGTAAATATAGTATACTTTTTTTTTTTGAAAAGCTGCTGAAAAATCTAATGTCAATGGTTAAATTAAAGCTAAAGCTGGTGGCAAGAGAAAGAGAGAGGAGGAAAATTGTCAATGAATAGCACATTCAAACATTTCAAAGTCATACAACAATTTAGATGAGCCAGTGGGTATTCCCACCCCTTGTTTGTAGAAAACTAAGGAAAAAATTTGTGACCAAATATTTGGGAGGCAGGCATCATTTCATGGAGTCTGTAAAGATTAGAACCACGTGAGTAAAGTGTTTAACATTTATCACCAAAAATCATTTTCTCTTTAAGCAGTGAATTTCATCGATCATAAGTTTCATGAGTAAAGACTGTTTACTGCTATAAAACCTGATTTCTGGCTTTGTGGGTGAAGCCACTGAACATACAGGTGTTGCCTTCGTTGTCACCTCGTAATTTTCAGTGTTTTGTGGCTTTTAGGTCATTCAAAGAGTTTCAGTTTGATTCAGAGAAAAGTTTTGGTTATTGTTTCTTTAAGCATGACAACACAAGATCAGTTGGAAATATCACTCTTTAAGATATATTTGACTTTCCTTGTCACAAAATCTGAGAATTGACAAAAAATCTGTAATTTTCAGGCTCCCTTGGCTGAAATCCATGTAGTTTTACCAGCTGTTCTCTCAGTTGTCTGACAATGATGTAACTAGTTTTCAAATTTGCATAATCCCTGGTACTGGTAGAGGAGGCGGGGCAAGCAGTGGTTTGCATTTGCATTTAAAGGGACATACACTGAGACAGCTGTTCTGAAAAGGGCTGTTCTGAGCAGATGAAAAAAGAGCAGGCTGTTTGGACTGAAACATGTTTCTCTAAGAAAGCTAGAACTATTTTTGGAAAAGGGGGTCTCCTTTAAGACTTAGATCCACAATTAAGCCTACAAACATGAAAGCAACTAACCTTGCTTTATTCTTAGTTAACAAAATCCAACTAGCAGTACCTCAAAATCTCACCAGTGAAAACACACCATATTCTGTTGGTTTGATAACCTGTCTGAAAGTGTTAAAAAACAAACAACTTTTTAACTGGTAATGAGCTTTTTGTCTAACGCTGGGTATAAAAGTCAATTACCATGCTGTATTTTACAAAAGATTTAGCTATTTCATTTAGATTTATGATTGTAGGGACAGTTCTGCTGAAGTGAAGTGCTGAAGGCAGGTGTTGTCAATAGAGAGCGTGAAGTTGGTGGCAGATTTGGTGAGGGATTTGGGACAAATGTGATGCAGACAGAAATGAGAAAGCAACAGGAATTCAATCAGGACAGACGAATGAGGATGAAGAAAGACAGGTTGAAAAATGAAATAACATTTGTGCACAAGAATAAACTTTTCCGCCGTTGCTGCTGCCTCCTTTTAGCCTGCTCAGGTGATTGCCAGCACCTGAGGTCAGGAAGGCAGAACAGGGCGGAGACAGAAAGACACACACATATATAGGCCACTCCCCCTGGCCACAAGTAACAACAACGACTGATTGGAAGAAGAGAGAGGGGATGGCAGTCTGTGATTGGTTGGATTAGGTGACGAAAGGCGGAGCGAGAGGATAGCGGGAGAAATGGGAAGATGCCTGGAGGCTACTTAAAGAGATAGCCTTCCTGTCCGAACTTTACACTTCGCTCCGTTACAAAACACAGTTGTTTTCAACATCAACCTCCACAATCTCACACGGACTTCAAGGTAAGATCTACATTCGGAAAAATGAATGAATTTACAATAATTGTGTTATTTTCGTTGCATAACCTTATTCTAGAGGTCCAACACAAATATGAGTGAATCATGAGTTACTGGTTTTGCTGATCAAACTTTCCTCATAACATCTTTTATCTTCCTATCAGATGCAGTTTTTACTTTTGCTCTTGATGCTGACTGGATGTGCTGCAGGTCCTCAAGGTAAAAAAGTAAAAAAAAGTAAAAGGGTTATTCTTCAAGTTAAATGGGGGACAGTATTAAATGTGTTGCCTTTTGTTATTTCCCACCAAATTGATTTCATTTGTGCCCCTGTTCTGCTAAAATTAAATTCTTGATGACATTTTATAACACATATGGTATTTATAGCCTCCTTTTATCTTAAAAATAGTTATTTTCCCCCAATATTTATAATTTACAGTCACTAAGAGTGTAAAATTGTCCATTCACTGTAAATAAATTGACACGGTGGTGCTCATTCCATTAAAAAAAAAAAAAAAGTATACCAAAAACATATTATTTTTAAGTATGTTTTTTTGGAGGAGCTTTTTGCCTTTTATTGATAGCACACAGTAGAGATAGACAGGAAAGGGGGAGGCAGAGAGAGGGGGAATGACATGCAGGAAAGGGCTGCCCCACGTGGGATTCGAACTGGGGCCGCCTGCGGTGAGGACTGTAGCCTCTACATGGGGTGGCCACTTTACCCACTTTGCCACGCACCACCCCAATGTATTCTAATATTTGCAATAAACCTGAATTATTTATTGAGATATGCAAAACTGGACAAAACAATAGGCAAACCACAAGGGTAAATGGAGAATCAAAACGATATTAATCAGCGAACAGTATGTCTATCTTTTTCATGGGATTTTCAGGTGTCATTGTTTCTCAAAAACAGTTATTTTTTTGCTGTTGCAATTTCCTTTGATAGTGAAGAGGAAAAGGATTAAATACATAGTAAAAAACATAATGCCTCTCTTTTCAGATCTGTCAGGTAAAATGTTCACGTTCCCAGAAGAAACCGTACAATCTCACGTGAGGCTGAATGTGCGACAGCAGACCTTCCGCGCTGTAACCGTCTGTCACAGGTAGTGTTAAATGTGCAAATGCTCAAAAGAACAAAGTGTATCTCTAATTGTGAAAAGTTTCATGTATAATGACATTTCTGTAATGCTCACAGGTCCTTTACAGACCTCAAAAGAGACCACGCTCTTTTCTCTTTGGCCACACCCAAGATAAGCAATAGTTTCATGATATTCTGGGCTCAGGATGATCAGGGGATTGTGCCCCATATCATGGATAAAGTGACAAGATATGACGGACTGGACTACAAACCAAACACATGGCACTCTATCTGCACCACATGGGACTCTGCCTCTGGACTGGTTCAAGTGTGGGTTGATGGACAACCGTTGACACGGAAATTCATCTCTGGATCCAGCATCACAGGAACTCCTATTATTACGCTAGGACAGGTACAGTTTTTAAAATAAGATCATATATATATTTGAATAATTCTTATAAACTAACACTTTAATGTACTGCTCTTTACAGGAGCAGGATTCCTATGGTGGCAGGTTTGACGCTAAGCAGTCTTTCGTCGGCATGATGACTGATGTCCACATGTGGGACTACGTCCGTTCCCCTTGTGACATCCAGAAGTACATGAACGGGGAAAACTTCACTCCAGGAAACGTGATCAATTGGAAAGCACTGGACTTCAAGATCACTGGCAGAGTGCTGATAGAGAACATGTAATTGGGGGATGTCACTGCAATTAAAAACACTTAAATAATGATTATGGAAGAGGTTCTGATTTTTTTCTTTCTTTCATAATCCAACAATATAATAATCATTAGCAAACTTGTGTGATTGAATACTGTCAAGAAAAGTTGCATCCTTGTGCAAACTGGAAAAGGGGTTTTCTTTAAGTGGTGAGATGACCAATGTCTGACTTCATTGTTCAGTCTAAGGTGTTTGACACTACAGTATCTTTGTAAACAAAAATGAGACAGATGTGTCATTTTTCTTCTATTGCCTGCCATTCTCTTCATGTGCACTTTAAATCACTACCATAATTTCCTGATTTAGTGGGCAATCAATCAATAAAATCAATGGTTAATCAAGAAATTATAACTTGCAAAGAGAAAAATAATAATAAAAAAAAAAAGAATTGTTGTTGCAGTTGCTGGTGTGTTTGATTCATTCTTTATTAAAACTAAAAAGTGGTAATGTCACTACTGGACTGGTGGCTGCATAAGTCCAGACATAACAGTTTTATATTCCAATAATTTTAATTATGTATATTTATTTATTCGTTTATTCTGTCATGTTAGGTCAATCATCATCACACATCATCTTAGTTCAACTAATACAATACACATGGCCAAAAGGGAAAGCGGGAGAAGCAAAATATTTTTAATTGATTATTCAAGTCACTCACTGCTGACAGATGCTGCCAGTCTTTCAATCAGTACAATGACTAGTCTCTCTTATGGATCTATTCTCCGTAATGAGGTGGATGTCTACAGCTGGTGAAAAAGCCATTGTTCTGTTTTCTAACAGAATGAAACAAACATGATCCTTAAACTAATAACACAAATTGACGCAATTGACAATTCTGTCCATTGGCTTTCCATCTAATATGTTTTTCACTCTGGTTCTACCCCAGAAACACCTAGGTGTTGTGAAAAGATGAACATGAACATGCATGAACAGAAAAATACAAAAAATACAGTCACACACACAATTGTGAATTTTATATTTTATTTCATTTGGAGACTTTCACGCTACACAGCCACCGCTAGCATTAACAGCTTTTTAGTTTGGCAGTTTTACAACTTCATGCTTACATCGTGCACTGAATAGGTCAGGGTAAGTATGTACTGTAAATGAGTCCAAACTAAGTACACAGACAATGATACATACACTTTGGATGTTTTGATAAGCAGATAGATGCTGCTGTTCTGTCAAGTGGGTCAAAGAAAACAAGCTGAAGCTGAATGTCTTTGAGGTAAAATGTGTGGTAGCCTACTGGGCTCTAAACATGCTCTCAGGTCAAATCAAGATTTGTGCCTCTTCTTGCAAGGTGAAGCTACTGAGAAGATGAAAGAAGCCAAGCTGCTTAGTGGCACCATTGATGGACTGGTACTGTAGCAAGATCCAGTTACCAAAATGAGCAGAGGTATCCCCATAACAAGAAGTGTTCGCTTCTTTACTGAGGGTAATATTAAAGTGATAGTTCATTCAAAATTCAAATTTTTGTAAGACAGATGTTGACTTAGTTAACTGTGACATGTTGTATATAAACACTAACACTTCCACTGTGAATACAGAATGTGAGTTCAATCTGACAACTCTGGAATGAGAAGAAATCATTTATTGAGCATAAGCATGGCAAGTTGAAGCACAGGGATGGGAGCATGGTTGCAGCAGGTTTGGTGTCAGGCTCTGACTCTGACTCTGACATATTAAATCACTGAATGATCTGCCTTGCCAGACATTGAAACCTCTGCAAATATTGGTCCTGACTGGTGAGATGCCGGATCGTGTTACGGCAGGATCCGGGACAAATTAAGCACCGTAACTTAATAATCATTATCAATAAAATTAAGTATATAGTGCGAAGTGTTTATATCAACATGTCATCTTTTTCCATTCTTCAAGAATGACTGCTTTTAGAGCCTGGATGCTGGAAGGAGAGAGATACTCAGTGTGTGTACAAACACACATGTTTGCAATCAATGTAGCAATTTTTTGTGCTTTTCTTGTGTTTATTTCTAACAAACGTGTTTCAGTTTTGATGGTACTGTATGTGGAATCTTTATAATTGTGAATGGTCTGTTTTCAGGGTGACTATTGTATCTTTGTGAATCTTCTTATTTTCTGCTGCACCCGCAATAATATAGTATTTTTCTTGGTCCGACATGGTCTTTAGTCAATTTTAATACTCTCAACTGCATGAGTTGTGTAAGTATTGAAATAGCCTATTGAGATATAAAATCACTGTAATTTGTACAGTCATGAGCTGCTAAGAATGAATTGTGCAGCTTGGGGATATAAAGTGACTTTAAACTACTTGTTGCCAGCCAGAAGATTGTTGTTGTTTCATCCGTTTATCTCCAGGGAGAATCTAAAGCTTCTGCAGTAGAAATAACATGTGGTATAAGACATCACATAAAAAAAGAGAGAGCTGAAACACCAAAGAGGAATAAGAGGCAGTTAAAAAAAAGGACAGTAAGATGTGGATTTACTGTTTATGTCCACATGCATCCTCATCACACTCCAGTGTCCGTTTTGCAGTTATTAGACGTCCCACTCCTGCTGACAACAACGGCACAGCCAGCGTAGGATGAAATACAGACTGGCCCTTTCCAGCTGTCCTCCATGAACCCCATTTTGTTTTTCTATGATAAAAACGCCCAGCACTATAGCTTTATTTTGATCGTCGGTCTCTGCAGATGTTTTTCTGCACTGAAAACAGTGGTGTAGCTACAGAAAAAGAAGAGCCCACTGTGTGAGGTCTGCTTCTTTACACACAGCTCAACATGCCGAGGATTCACTGCAGCTTTTATGGCCGACAGGAGACTCGAGATATGAATTATGATTTCTATTTGCACTGCTGGATATTTCTGTGACCTGAGTACTTCCACATCCATTAATGGGCACCAACAGGAGCACTTGACCTGAGGCTTGAAGACACCCTCTGGCAGCAACCAGAACAACTTGACATCTATTCAGCCATGTTGGTTGTGCGTTGCTTCAGGCTCCCATGCCCCGTTGGAAACTGTTACAAGGTTGTATAGATACTTCCAAGCAACAAGGTTGCCATGGCCACTAAAATCACTATGCTGTGTGATAGGATGCTTTGGGACATTGGGCCTCATTCACCAATTCATGAGTTTCAAATGTAGTCCTACACCTGCCATGTTGAGGACCAACACAGGTGTTTCAATTTGAGTTGTGTTTCTGATTGGCATAGGACCAATTAATTAGTTTGAAACACCTGTGTGTCCTCAACATGGCAGGTTGTAGGACTACATTTGAAACTCATGGATATGTTTTTAAGAATCTTCTTAGATTCTTTCTTAAGTTGTTCTTAAGAAGTTCCTTGAGAAAACCCTACTCCAGATTCATCAACGCGTTCGTAAGCCTCAGAATTGTTCGCAGCTGTGTTCTTATGCCATCTCCTCGTAAATTAAGGGCGTGTGCCAGGTGAGTCTAATTAACATAGGATTAGCATATAACCTCCCTATCAATGCCCGTAAAAGGGCATGAGACTGCAGGGCCGTGTGCACATAGAGCCCACATGCAGGCACTGAGCAGAGGAGGTGAAGAGAGAAAGAAAGTTTAAATGCTCAAATGAAAGGCTGTGAGGGAGGGAGCACCAGACTCCAAACGTATCAAGAACTTTAGTAGTGAAGTGGAGCTACTGCGACAGGAATGGAACACAAAAAGCTTATATTTAGTTTATATTTTTCTATCCAGTTATATTTAGTAGTGTCAGCAGTAGATGCAGCAGATTATTATCAGAGAGACCACTCTCACGAGGGCCATCATAAATATCATATTATCACATATGATTCCAGTATAGTTCAACAGAACATAATTGATATAAATTAATTAAATAATTAATTAATATAAAGTAATTTGTAAATTATTATTATTAATATGATTATTTAAAACATCATAAAATATAAGAAAATAATTCTTTTTCAAATCATATAACGTCATACAACTGCAGAACAGAAGAAAACACAATAATCAGTTAGTTTGCAGAAGTCTCAGCTCTTAAAAGTGCGTAAGTATACTCCTGACTGTTCTTAGATTTTGTTCTTAGTTAAGAACAAATCCAGGATAAGAAAACATTCATGAATGCCACAATCTTCGTAAAAACTTCGTAAGTAGGACTTAAGAACAAATTCGTTCTTAAAGCGATATTCCGGCGTAAGTGTAAGCCACGGTCAAACACACCGTAACACCGAGTCAGACCCCCCCTCGAGAGATTAATTTACCCGACCGCTAGATTCACGAGTTCCACCAACTTCAGCCAAGACCGCACTATCGCCACACACGGCGCTCTGCGGATCCACTGTCTAACCGCAAAACGCCACTTTTAGCCACAAGTAATGCTCAGAACTGCACCAAAGTTCATCAATAGTACATTACAGGGTCCCAGCACGTAGGACGAGCCATCAAACATCCGCTAGCTTTACCTGTTTTCTTTAGCTCCGCTGCACTCGGTGATCCACTCATCAGGGCTTCTCCACCAGCAAGTGGCTCCAGGAGGAGAAGTAGGTGAGTTGTGTCTGCTGAAGAAAACAGGCAAAGCTAGCGGATGTTTGACAGCTCGTACTACGTGCTGGGACCCTGTAATGTACTATTGATTAACTTTGGTTCAGTTCTGAGCATTATTTGTGGCTAAAAGTGGCGTTTTGCGGTTAAACAGTGGATCTGCAGAGCGCCGTGTGTGGCGATAGTGCGGTGTTTGCTGAAGTTGGTGGAACTCGTGAATCTAGCGGTCGGGTAAATTGATCTCTCGAGGGGGGGTCTGACTCGGTGTTACGGTGTGTTTGACCGTGGCTTACACTTACGCCGGAATATCGCTTTAAGAACGGTTCGTGAATGACCCAGAATCAGACAAAACACATGGAGCCAGATGGCAGAGATAGAGCTTTTAGCACCATAAATTCCCTTTAAACGTTCACAGAAACATTGACAAAAAGGGGGTGAGGAAGCGCTGCATGGATCTTAGAGTGAAAAACTGAAAACAAACAAACAAACAAGATTAAAATGCCTTTATTTTATAAACCTGGCCAGGTACAATATAAAAGGTTAAAAAAAACAACAAAGACCAACATGTTTCAGCTCAAATGAGCCTTCATCAGGGTTGAGATGAAATATGTCAGACTTCTAATGAACTGGAGCAGTTCTTCAATAGGCTATACTCAAAAGGAGGCTGTGAAAAAAAAAATACAGTACTCCCTATACTAATTGCTTTTAGTGCAATGATTGCTATATGATGAGGTCAGCAGGGACACTTTTCCCTTAGAGGAATATGTCTCATGGGAATCATTAGATGCCACTAAATGAACTTAACTCAGATGTAAGAGAGGCACGTAAGAGAGAGAATAAAGTTCTCCGGGGAAACCTTTTACTTTATGGGTGAAGAAACAGCCCCTGTTTCTGAACCATTTAAACCACTGGATTTGATACTAACTAAGATGATGGCTGTTTTGTTTTGTTAGCACATGAAAAGCAGACATGTTGATGAATATACTGTGACATTTTCTGAAGCTGTAGTCATTGTGTTACAGCTTTTTCCCTGAGAGGTCACTGCAGCAGATCATCCTCCATGTATTGAATTTGGCAATGTTTTTTTTTTTTTGTTTGTTTTTTAAGGCGGGTGCACCCTGTGTTTTGAAGAGCCGTGGGGAACACTCAGGAGCTGCCAGTCAACATGCTCCACCACCTGATCCATGACCCCCTCATGCACCTGCAGGTGCTTTCTCAAGGATTAAACGCTCCAAGGTCTCACTCAGCCATGTTAATTACACTGGAATGCCATTTAAACCCACTTCATTACTTTCATTACTCAGTTTGTTTGTTTTGTTTGTTTCTGTTTTGAGAGGTCACTGCAGCAGATCATCCTCCATGTATTGAATTTGGCAATGTTTTTTTTGTTTTGTTTGTTTTTAAGCCGGATGCTGTGCTTAGAAGAGCGATGGGGAAAACCCAGGAGCTGCCAGTCAACATGCTCCACCACCTGATCCATGACCGCCTCATGCACCTGCAGGTGCTTTCTCAAGCACTCATATTCTCTTATTATTCCAAAACGCTCCGAGGTCTCACTCAGCCATGTTACTGGATTGCCATTTAAACCCGCTTCATTATTTAGTCTAAATCTATAGTTAGTTCAATTTGTAGGAACTTTATCGCGCATATTGTTGGAAATTGTCTTTGACTTTCGACTTGGAATTAAAACTATGAAAGTGTAACGGTGATGAGCGCAGGTGGCACAGTGTCAACAGTAACACAGCAGCAGTCAAAACTACGATTTTGTGCAAATCTTATCAAATGGGAGAAGAGCTGGATTTAGTCATTTTCGGTCAGTGTGGTCAGAGCAGTAAATGTTTTTCACATCAGTGGAGGGAACAGGCCAATTCACAAGCTGTTATCTGTAATTCGACGTACAACAACCTGTGAAGGTGTGTCAATTGCATCCGCGGTTGTTGCTGCTTTGGCGCACAGAAGCATAATGTTCCTTCCTGCAATTCCATGATTGGCTTTGATGCTTTTCTAACAAGAGGAGCATCAGCCAGTGTGGTTTATTCAACGCGGCTTATAACTACTGGAAACAACAAAAATAATATAGTGTAAATTAAGTCTGTATTACTATGTCACGTTTGATGTTAATATGTTCATGTGTGTTTAGTCACATTTATTTAAGTCACAGCAGGCTGCCACCTCCATTTTTAGCACCATAGCAATGCCAGGCCTCACAATGCCTTACAGTACATCAAAATGATGCCAATGAGTTCCACAGAGTAAAATCTATCCAACAACAACAAAAAAAGAAGAAGAAAAGACTGGTATTCAAACAGGGCTCATTATTGGCAGAGACATGGAGTTGATTTGACATCAGGAGAAAAGAAGTTGCTTTGGTGCTTTCCTAATTTTTTTTTTTTTTTTTTGCATTTTTCAAGTTTCACAGAGCTCTGGAAATGCGTACATTTGGAGAGAGAAAAAAATGGTTGCTGAGCTTTTATCCACCTGACTAATCCTCTGATTCAGTTGCATGCCTACCTCACATCCACACACACACTCACTGATGCTTTTCATTATGAAAATGACCTTCAGTCGAAGTCACACGTTGGTTGACCGTCATTCTGTGCAGCCTCTATCAGCATGCACCACATTGATCTTCAAATGCAATCAAGGAAGTCACATGTGGAAGAGAATTACATTTTAAAAATGGAGCATAAACATCTGTAAAATCGGTGTAGGACGGCAGACATCATATAGCAAAAAGCCCAAGAGGCCAGAGCATTCAGCTTTCTATATTTAAAGACTTGTCCAAAAACATGTGTTTGGTGTTATAGTACAACATATTACATCACAGGCTGCTACAGTACATTGCAAGGTAGTAAAACCATGTTTCTCAGTGAGTGAGTGCCTGTTTAAGCGTGTATACTGTCAAACGCCATCATGCACAGCGTCTTTGTTTTCACCAGACTTCAGTCAGGGAGACAAATTCTCTTCAGTTGTTCTGGTGCTGCAGGGACAAGTCTGTTATATCACTGTCTATTGTATTGGCACTTGTTGAATTGTGAGAAGAGTTGAAGGCAACTGACTGTGCTCCTTTTACTCCAAAGATCATGAGCACACCTCTAACTCCACCTGCTGGTTGAACCCATGTCGCCCTCCAACTCCAATGAGTCACAAAAGTTTCATCAGAAGGTTTTCTGCAGCCTGTATTTTTTTGATAAACAACAGATGCTTATTCAACAGTGGGCTGAAAATGAAGCCATGAATAGTTTTTTTTTTATTGACACTCTCCCACCCAGCCCACTCCACTCACCCATACACTGACCATGTACTTGCGTTGCCAGCTCTTATACAAACTGCCCTCATATACCTCACCATTCAGGTTTCTATTTTGTTCTTATACTGAGGATATAACTCCTCTGACAGCTGGTGATTGCTGATAAGTTTACTTTTTGTATGTAATTTACACAGTCAATCTTTTCATCTTCTCAGTTATATGCAAAAGGTTGCCATGTAAATCCTGTCCTGTATTTATTAAATCCAGTATGCCATCTGTAAAGACTGTGCCAGGGGATAGACTATGTGTTTCAGTGGCAAAAAGATACAATATAATACAAAATAAGAACAAAAATGTTATAATTCTTTGATTCTATGAAAACGTACCTGTCATTTATTGCCTTCCTTTTCAAGTATGTAAGTAAAAATAACAATGCAACATGATTATTGCAAGAAAAGATCAAGTACACTCTATGATAGTGTACAAAAGATGGATTTGGATTACTAAACATCAATAGCAGCATTTTAATACTATGTTTTTGTGATATATAATCGACTGTACTGCTGATAGTTTATAATCTACAAATAATCAAGAAATTTAGGCCTACATGTTTTGATGTAACTTTACTTTTGAAAACTCACTATATGAGACGAGACGGTTCATTTAAGGTATTCTTAAAAACATTTTTATACAGACAGACACTTTTTTTTTCATTTGGTACTCTGATGAGGTGAATCCAGGTTAAATCCATTATCACTTCTGCAACAAGAGAAATTAAATCAAACCACCCAAATGCAAGTGAAGAGATGTGCAGAAAATAAGCTGAAGAGCTGATGAAACATTTAAAAGCACTCAGACAATTTAGATGGCATATTCTCAGTAACAAGGCAATTTTTCTCATCATTACTGTCAGACATAGGCTAGTAATCATCACAACACAGCTTTTTTACTACAGCCATCATATATCTAAGCAGATTTAGCAGATAGGTCGATGAGCTGCACAATAAAGACTGTTTACTGCTATAAAACCTGATTTCTGGCTTTGTGGGTGAAGCCACTGAACATACAGGTGTTGCCTTCGTGTCACCTCGTAATTTTCAGTGTTTCGCGGCTTTTAGGTCATTCAAAGAGTTTCAGTTTGATTCAGAGAAAAGTTTTGGTTGTTGTTTGCGTTTCTTTAAGCATGACAACACAAGATCACCTGCATAACTATCCATACCAAGTATTTATAGGTATTTGACGGCCAAGTAAGCAAAAATGTCAACATATCCAATTGGCTCTTTTCGCAGAGGTTTGGTGCCATACTCTCTGGAAAAGCCACGAAGATATGAAACGCATGCGCAGTGTCAAGCTAAAAGAATAACAAACATCGTTTCCCGTAAAAACTTTCAAAATACAGCACATGGCCTACTGGATTAATTTTTTTGTGATAGGTATTACTGTCCAATCAGCAGGCCTTTCAGTAAAGGAGAGATTTTATAACGGGAGTGAGATGAAATGTTTCAATGTAGCCTTTATCTTTGCCTTTACATGAAGTTGGCAAAATAAGATTACACACACAATAGCTCTTTTCTAGTGACTTAACAATTTTTTAAAAATGTGAAATCGTGCTTTATTCGAGACTAATTTATTTGTAATTTGCACATAGCCTATATATCAAAGCCACATGAAGAAACAGCAAGAAACAACCTCAGATAAAGACCTCTAGGCCTACTTTAAGTTCATTTACATTAACTATGAATTAGGATAAGAGGGTTTCATTTAGGTAAACAGTGATTAATGCATAAAACATTTTTTTTTCAACTCGTAAATAAATAGCCTACATCAAAAATAAAAGCGTAAACTTTACACTTTTATTTTGAAGGCCAAATCGCCGGACTTCCGGTTATCCGCCGTCTCTGCATCGAGCTTGACCTCGCTCTCTGGGGTTTTTTAGTTGGGACGAAAAACTTGGAAGTCACAGACAAATTCAATGGGAAGGTGAACGCTGACCATGAAGCCCCGCTGAAAAGAGCCCAAAGTGTTGGACTAAAGCCCGCTGGACACTGACTGCTCCCTCGCTAACGTTTCTGGGTCGAAAAACTGTAAGTTTTACCGATTTGTTTTTCTTTCCTGAACTTTTGTTTGTTTGTTGTTTTCAAAGTTGAACTGAGTTAGCGTCAGTTTATCCAACTGGGTATCTTAACTTTTAGGTTAAAGTTTGGGACAAAAGCTGAATAAAGTTACTGTGTCACCTAGTTTAGTAACAGAGGTTTATCTTGATCTTTTATCAACTTTTTTTTTTTAATATTCAAAGCTATAACTTGTTTCAATGAGTGTTTACAAAAAGTGCTTTGAATTAATTTATTTGCTTGCTCCAGATATTCTCTTCACTGCCAATATCTTCACTACTTTTTCCATTGCTTTGATGTTTCATTGTGGTTTTATAGTTTAGCCTAGTTTGTGACAGACTCACTTACAACTCAACAAAGGCAGACAGCAGCATCAGTAGGCTCGTGCTTGGATTTCATAAAGTCTTAGGCTAATTCTTGTTATGAAAATCTATCCATATATGAGTGAGAGAAGTAAAAGTGTTTTTTTGTCTTTACTTAATTGAGTTGGCTTTGTTTTGTAGTTATGTGAAAACCCTTTTTTTAAAATTCAGCCAGAGTTGATTTATGTATCACATGTCTATTAATGTTGGAGCCAATTTATGAATCATTGTGGTGAGCCTGCAGTCAGAATCAGTTTAGCTCCCACCAAGAGTTACTGTAGAAAAGACAGTAGCAGTCAGTCAGTCAGCTCAAAGCCAGCACTTTAAAAAGCTGCTTCTGTGTCAGCGTCTTTCATTATCAGTCTCAGACTTCTGCAGCCTTTTGTTTTGGGGTAAACCTCTGTGGAGTAGCTACAGTCGTCCAAGAAAAAAAAAAAAAAAAAAAAAAACGTCCCTCCTGAGGCGCTGTCTGTGTGACCTGCTGGCAGCCTCAACCCCTAAACTCTGCTGCACATACATCTGATGATGATGATGACGTCTTGGCTTCCAGGCAGAGAGCTGAAAGCATAACAAAGGATTTTATTTCCCTCTCTGACAATAACCATATTTGTAACCCCCCTCCTCCGCCACACTCCTCGCACGGCGAATGGTCGGCAGCAGCAGCAGCTCAGGAAATCCTTGCCCGTTTGCACACATTTGATGATACAGAGGGGAGACCTGGCGTTATAAATGAAAAGAAGAAACACTTCTCATGTTGCTTTTGTGATTGTTTAAGAGGCACAGATGAGTTAAATCTAATCTCCTCCTGGCAGCAGCAATCAGCGTTGTTTCCTCAGGCAGCAGGCTTTTGTTTACTGCTCAGTCAGGTAAAGACAAAGACAAAGTCCATCAGTGCCGGTTTGTATTGGCAACACGCTGGGCCTGATGTTACATCAACAAGCAAAGGGATGCCAGGGGACTTTCTAGTTTTACATTTTTGCTTATTTCTCTTGACACAGAGCGGTATGTCGGGAAAAGTTGATGTGGCTCTTTATGTTTATTGCAGCCACCTTTTCCCTTTTTGACATTTTACATTCCTCGCATTCCTGGTACAGTTGCTCCTATGGGGCTTATTATTTTGAAAGAGGGGAGGTGGCGCCTTTTCAAAGTCACATGATGATGATATATGAGGATGTTTACACACTTCTGAAATTGAATTAAAATCTTAACTCAATGTGAAACATTTGTGTTGTTGGAATCTAATTAAAAAGTTTTATATGTGCTGCATGAACGCCACACTAATTTGAGGGAAAGTTGATAACTCCACTGTGTTTTTATGGCAAAAGTTGTATAGTGGCTTTTAGAGTTAAAGTGGACGGACATGGGATTACTGGGAAATCGCAGTTTCTGAGTAAGAGGAAGACATTTCTCCCGCATGTGCCAGGAAGCACTTCCTGACAGGGCCGATTCAAGGTCTTCCTGACTGTGTGTGAACTGGAGATGCCTCTGTTTTTTTAAAGGCCTGATTATGGTTTCAGCTCATTCATTTTGCAGGGATTCATGTAGAACTAAGTAATTTAACTCCACTGTGTTTTTACGTAACTTCTGAGTCTCTGAAGTCATGTCTCTTTTTAATATAACCAAAGAATTCATACTTACACAGACTGCCTTTGTGCTAAAACCTTGATAACCGAAGCAAAGGGAGGCAGTTTTTCTTGGCTCCCTGAGCGCTCTCTCTTACTCAGTTCCTCCAGCCCCTTTCCACCATCCTCCTTTTATCCCCCCCCCCTCCTGCTCACCCTCCCTCCAATGTGATTTTTGACCATGATGTAGTTGGGGCCACGTGGAAAATCTGCAATAACTTGGGATCAGTGTCGCCGTGCTACCATGTGAGCCTCTGAAACACAAAGACTTGTTTGTGCAGTGTCTCAATGTGGCCACCGCTGCTGCTGCTGCTGCAGCGAGAAATGAAGCACTAGTTAAAAGTCAAACAGTCTGACCTCATAGCAGCCCAGACTAAAAGTCCACTGCACCATCTCTGGGGTGGGGGGGGAACGTAAACAAAGGCAAGAGGAGACATGCAGGGACTTGAAGTTGGATTTCATGCAGGGTTTGCGACTTCCACAAATCCATATCATACTTGATGTCCATATTTACCTCTGCTACTGTAACTGCAGCAGCAACAGCTTCTCTATCAGCCAATACATTTTCATTGAGATTAAAATATCCTCATGCAACAGGCAGATTCTCAAAGTCGGTCGGAGGGGCTTTGCTACTCACAAGTCGAAAAGGTCTTTGCTGCTACTGACTGTGTTGCTGTGCTGCAACAAATGCTACTGCTTTTGCTCCACTGAGCCAGGTTGGGTCTGAAATGCACATCTGTATCACAGCTGGAGCCCGACTGTTGTAGGAAGCAGTGGAGGCGTGTGTGTTTGTGTGTTTCAATGACCACTCAGCTCAGCATAGGGTCAAGTAATCCCACCTTATTTTCACTACAGATGCACCGTCCTTCCTCCTCCTCCTCTTCTTCCTCCTCCATCGTTGTCATTTCATATCTTCACCATCTGGTTGATGTTAAAACCGCCTCGCAGCATCTTGAAAAAAGTCAAGTTTGACCATGAATACGGATTCATCTTCAATGAAACCAGCTTGGAAATAAGTAAAGTGTGCTTTTAATGCGGTTTTCCTGCTATTAGCGTGCTGGTTAAAGCATTAAGCCACCTAAAGTAGGATGAGGAGGATGTCACTGGTCTTTGTTCAGCACAGGCTGTCACTGTGCCCCTAGACCTGTATGTCTTTATAATTTGATAAAGTGTCTTTCTATATATTTATTTATTATTAATAACTCCTATATAAAGTCACACTGTCCGGCTGTGTGGAGCCAGAGTTTGAACTTCTCTCTCAGCTCCTTTGGTCATTGTTGTCTCAATTACTTTTACAACTTTCCCCAAGTGTGACTTAGTCGTCACTTTTTAATTTTACTTGTGTGTTAATTCCTAAACAAAAGACAAAAATAGTGTTTTTCTTTGCAGTCACAACTCAATTAGGCATAAACAGTGGCTATTTGTTGGGAACTACCGGTATTTTTTTTCTGAGGGTGTAGCCTACTTCATGTGGAATTGAATTGAAATAAACTTCAGCGTATGTGTTTATGATAATGAAGAAAGATGTCGCCCAGCGTGTGGATGTGTGTGTTTTCAGACACTAATGAAGCTCTATAGCGCAGAGTAACAAGATATGTCAGGCTCAGGATACATAGCTTATTGTTAGTATGTTCAATTCACTGTTTGTTTTGGTCATTTTAGGGTATGTGTTGGCAATTAAAGTAACACCAACAGCCTGGTGTCTTGACTGAATGAGGTCCTCGTGGAATTTAGTGTGGAGGAGGGAGGAGGAAGGAGGGAGGAGGGGGTTACAGAGGTCGACGGGGATGTCAGTACCAGGCATTAGTGTTTGGTTTTTGGGAGACCTGCTCAGGAATGTGTCTGTATAGTAGTGCTCAGTCCTACACTGTGGCGTTATCAATCATCGTTACTCCACACAGGCTGGCCGGAGAGGTGCACCCTCGTCTGTGAGCTTCTCTCATGAGGTTTTGCCTCTTAATGGATGACCTGCTCATCAGTGATGCAAGAAGAAGTGGAAAATGTCTCAGACTGGCCTGGCATTTTAAAGAGCCTGTTTTTTTTTTTTTTAATGAGTCTGACGAATGGCGAGACTAGTTAACGTGGCAAGTATCAATGCCATTTTTTCGTCCGCATGACCGGCACAAGATTGATTTTTTCCCCCTTATTATTTATAATAACATTAATTATTAAGAATGTCGGGAATGCTCGTGAGACTCATTAGACAAGATTTGATGTGGCTGTAATCACAAAAGCAGAAGAATCATGGCAGTCTCTCTGACGTCCCAGCACTGTGATTTGTTGTATCTTAAAATGTTCACATTAAACTGTACACCCATGTGATCAAAAGTTAAGTGGAGTGCACACTGGTGCTCCTCTCTTTCCCACATATCATTGGTTGTTTTCAGCATTCACATGGAGCTGGAAAGTGTTTGGATTCACAACAGAAAAACAATGATTTGGACGAGCTTTAGGTTTCTGTCCCACGGGGGGAAACGAGCAGCTGACCAAATACAGCTTCCATCCTGGTCAGGGTGACTGATGGTTTTCCATCATTCCCAGGAAATACCTGCGGAGTAAAATGTATTAGTAGTAAGATGTGTATCCTGGTCCACTCTTCCTCCAGCCTCAGTTCCCATGGGAACAGTAAAATTTAATTGGAAAGGGGTTTTTATTTTGAAATCTTGAGGTATTTCCTTGCTTATTGCCCTACATCCTGTTTGTCTTGCTTTTTAAAGGGATAGTTCAACATTTTTGGCAAATTGTCATAATCCCTATAGTTTTAGGAGTTGATTTGTTACCTTTAATTGTCAGTGCAAGCTATTTTTAGAACGGCAGAGCAGAGCCGTGAGCTGCTCAGAGCTACGTTATTATCTCATAGCGTGGTGAATGTGCAGGTCACGACTTGTCCACCAGACTGTTTTGGAGTTGTTGGATTATGTATTTGATGAGTATGATGAGGGAAACCAAGAAATCCCAATAGCCTCCGTAGCGTAGCTCTGAGCAGCTCACGGCTCTGGTCCACCGTTCTAGAAATAGCTTGCACCGACAATTAAAGGTAACAAACTTACTCCTAAAACAGATTATGGCAATGGGCCACATTGCCAAAATGTTGAACTAGCCTATCGCTTTAAATGAAATTTAATGTGTGTGCTTTCGGCTACATCAACACTATTTTGTCATATACTTTTTAATGAAACGTTTATGAAGCAGTGCAGATATATACAGCAGTGTGCATGATGGTCTAGAAGAAACTCTGTATTTTCAGGGGCACATAGAGTTGAGTTCAAACAGTGGAGCTCTTAAAGGCTCCTTGTGTTGACAGCAGACCCCAACCCCCAGCTCATTGAGACGCCATTGGTTTAATTACACTCTTAATGCCCATTTTTTTTCTAACCCTGCTAGGTGTGACACTATGACCCCTTAGAGGGAGGAAATGAAGTAAGGCCTGCAGCCCCCTCCCCTCCTCCTCCTCCTCCTAGCATGGGACGTCTAAACAAGTAGAGCCACTGTTTTTCATGTTGTTAGTTCTGGACTTGAGCTTCTCTTTCTGCAACCTGTGTACGCTCTCGACCCACTCAAATCAGATTTTGTTTTGAAGTGATAAGTGTTCAGTGCAAGTTAAGGGGAGGCATGTGATAAGTGTTTGAATCCAGTGGTCATGGGGATACTGTCCAACTTTGTTGTGGAAGTTTGAGATGCCGAGCATGCCAATGCTTACGAGGCCCGAGACCCCTGGGAGAATAGTGCCATTATTCCAGATAGGAGCCTGCCCATAAGCACCCGTGACTGGTCGGCCGCCGGAAACAAGGCCTGCTGGGAAACCAGACCAGGAGATCACTTTGTTTTTTGTCTTTCAAGCAGCGTTTTTTTTTTTTCGTGGCACAGGCTTTAGGGTTAATTTGATGCAGCAGCAGTCAATTGACAAGGAAGAATGGGAGCTTGTACTGTAACAGGATTAGTGATAACACAGTTATATTATTTTCAAATGGAAATGTAAAAAACATACAAACAGGCTTTGTAGTAATCCCCCTGAATAATGGATATAATAGGGATTAGTGTGCTGTTCTGCCAGACTGACAACCTGATCCCAACGAGTCCAAAACACCACAATAAGGAAAAGGAAGGAAGTCCTTCATCATTGAGAAGCTAAAATTAAGGAATGTTTACTTGAAAATAAGTTATCAAAGTAGTTTCTGATTATTTTAACCGTAGTTCTGAGTGATTTTCCAGGTTTGTTCACTTTGCTTTTAAGAGCTACATCTTCAAAGTTTGACGACAATAGCATTTATTTTGAGTCCGTTAGTGAGTCACGGCGCTGTTCAGTCAGTCTTCAAGTAGTGCTGTGTATTTATACATTGTAAACACAATGGCAAACGACCATCATCGCCACCTGTTACGCTTTTTCTAAGATGCTGTAAATCAGGGTTCCCCAATTCTGGTCCTTGAGGGCCACTGCCTTGGTACAACACACCTGATTCAAATGATCAGCTCGTCATCAAGCTCTGCAGTGGCCTGATAACGAGCCACTCATTTGAATCAGGTGTGTTGTAGCAGGAAACTTCTAAACATGCAAGGCAGTGACCCTCAAGGACCAGAATTGGGGAACCCTGCTGTAAATGAACTGACTTATGGATCGATGCGGCCACAACTGAGCGGAGGTTTACTTGAGTGTGCTGTTGTGGTCTTCTGGTTTTTTGTTTAATTTAATTGCGATAATGGACAAAATAATCCCACCACATGGTCCATTTAGTAGCTATTCTTGAGTTTTTGATCCTATCACATGAGCTTATTTAGCAGATAGAGTTGACCCAGCTGCTGCTGCTGCTGCGACAGCGGCAGCGGCGGCTAAAATGTGCTGTAGATTTTCATGTTTTTCCAATTGAGATAATTTTGCCTCTTTTTGATTTTACAACGTCTCAATATTTCAGAAGATGGGCTTTTATCTGAATTCAACATTGGGACTGCTGATAAATATAATTATGTTGTTGCAGAGTCTCCATAAAGATGCATTTAAGGTTAGCTGTTTATTGGCAAAAAGCACATTACCAGAAAAACCTGCCTTGCTGCTGCAGACATCCATTAGCTGCCCACTGTAAATTATGGCTGCCTTTGGGTTTTTAAGAGGCCTCTGTTATTCTCTCTGTTAGCACATTTGTGTTGGCAGAGTTCTTTATGGACCTTTCTTCTTGTTGCTCTCTCTCCCTCTCATCTTTTCCTCTTAAAACTCTTGAAACTGAAGGACCCGTCTCCTTTTCTCTCGCAGATTCATTGAGCCGAAAGATGATGTCCGACGCCAGCGAGATGTTGGCCGCGGCCTTGGAGCAAATGGATGGGATCATAGCAGGTAACTAAACTACTATAATGTACACTTTGGACTTTTCAGACTTGGCCACCACAGCACTTAAAGGTAGGCAATGATGGCATCCTATGGGGTCCAGCAGCAGCAGCCACATCTGGAAGCTATTAAATCGAAAGCTGGGAACACTACATCCAGTGGACGGCGGTAACACAATGTGTCCTTCTCTACTCCGCTCCTACCTCCAATTTAATGTAATCCTCCTGAATATACATAAAAGTTTGGAATAAAGCTGGGATTGTGCAGCGAGATCAGGGCCTCTCTCTCTCTCTCTCTTTCTCTTTCTCTTTCTCTCTCGGCTTCCACTGGATTGTTCTACCATGAGAAATGAAAGTTTTCCATTGTCCCCGCGGTGACGGAAACTAATGATTATTCAAGCTCTGTGAGTTTGGGAACTTTTGGCCACACTCTAGTCTGTATACTTGCCGCTGCCGCCGCCGCCGCTCGCTGCAGATGAGCAGAGCAGAGCTTCAGTTTTCAGAGTCCCTACTTTTCCGCTGATGTGTGTAATTATAGCGCTGACCTTTCCAATGGGAGCGAGGCGGCTGATCACATGACACCCCCTGCCCCCCCCTCCCTCCTCAGCCCAGCCCCCCCCCCTCACTTCGTTTCCACAGAAACCACAACCGTCATCAAGTCCCACTCCCTCGCTACTGTGCAGGAAGCCATGATTGTTTGGATATTTATTTATTCAGCCCCTTCTTTGTTACCACTGGACATCTTCATCGCGGGCTGACATTTAAGACGGATGACAGATGGCGTGGAGTGAAGGCTGAAGCACATGGGGCGGCGAGATGATGATGATGATGATGATGATGATGATGCACTCGAGTGCAGTCAACACACTCCTGAATTTGCTTCCAAGAAAAATTGGAGAATGTGTTCTCAATACTTACACAAGGGACATTTAATTGCCATTATTCGATTACACTGTGTCATATGATGCTTGATAAAACAGCTCAAAACACGTGCCTCGCCCATTATGTTTTCAGTAGCGTGTGTTTGTGATAATGCAGGGGTGGAGAGGATACCAATAAAGACCTAAATATAGTTGTTAAGACTGTGATTTTGCTGGATTCTTTGCATGAGTAGGAGTAAAAGAGCTGCTAAAATGAGCTCAGGGAAAAACACTTTGACCCACTTTAAAGAATAAACAGTCTTGAGAGGGTCCAAAGTGGCTCTGTGATCAATATATCATTTTATTTATTTACCCAAAAAAGGTCTCGTGCAGCATACTTAGTTTGTTCAAAATTGGAAGGGACGTCGGATTGGACTCACAGTTTTTCCTTTTTTCCCATTTCTCACATATAAATCATAAATTTAGGCTCTTACTTTTATATTAAATGCGATTTTTGTGGCGAGATTTTTAGCCGTACACTGAACAAAACCACAGGAAGCATGTGGAAAGGAGGGGCGAGGCTCCCCTGCCTCATGCTGTGGTTAAGCTGTAGACCACTGGCTTACCATGATGTGCCCTTAATTTGATTTTAACATGACCATAACCATATAGAACATATTGTATGTGAAGTTATGAACCTCTGAAAAAGCTCAGATAAAAAAGTATGCAAGCAATCTACTACCTGTAATCACAGCCAGGCAGAAACTCAACTCTGAAATAAACTGAATTTGGCATACGATCACACAGAGACTGAATAATGCAGCTCCAAACAATCACACTCACACCACAGACCAGATGTATAAACAGTGCATACACAATTTCCTACACATACTGAACACTGTGTATACAAAACAAAATGTGCCTGTCCCACACACTCACTAATGTATACACTTTTCTAGAATAAACCACAGGTGATAGTAATTTGGAGTTGAAAAATAAGGTGATGAAATCTAAGAAGGAAACATTATTCAGGTGTTCAGCTTGAAAATATAAGACCATGTAATTCACAAGAGGTAGCAGGCAGATATATTGATATAAACACTTAATTAAGCCCCCCCTTCTCTCTCTTGTTGGATATTTTGTTTACTCTGCATCTATGGGGTGTTGAAAATGTAACAACCCTGTGCAAGAAACTTATGTACTATATATGTTATGTGATGCACACAGGACATTGTATCCATATGGTATGTCTGCAATTGTGCTTTCATGGTTTTATATGCCAGTTTTGATTGTTTGTTGGAACCTTATTTCTTCACACTTTGTTTTTTCACTATATTTTATTGAAAACTCAATAGAAACGATTTGAACTAAATAAATAAACGCCTCATTAAGGATGTGCCTGCATCTATTTATGGTGAATCGTGGTGGCATTGTGTGGAAATCCAGGCTTCTGTGCTGCATATGCAATCAATTTCACATGCACATTTTGTACAATCCTGATGCACATATGCGTATCTCTGTATTCATGCATACACAGTCGCGGCCCTAATGAGTAACTGCTCCGCTCTGCTTTCCCCAGGCTCCAAGGCCATGGACTACTCCAACGGGCTTTTTGACTGCCAGTCGCCCACTTCACCTTTCCTGGGGGGCCTTCGAGTGCTTCATCTGCTGGAGGACCTGCGGGCAGCGCTGGAGCTCATGGATAATGAGGAGAGGGACAACCTGCGATGTCAGATCCCCGATTCCACTGCAGAGGGGGTGGCGGAGTGGCTGCATGGGCGACTGGTGAGAAGGCCATTAGTGAAGTGCTGTGAAGCCTCCTTCAGTTAGATATCTGAGACAAGAGATCTGAAAACCCTGCTTTCTGTCTCAGGCAGGTGGAATAACTTGCGATTGGAGCGTTTCTCTGTCTGGCCTCGGGTTGCACTTGTCATTTCAATTGTCTTGTGTCCAGATGAAATCCAGATGGGGTTTAATCCACTTACACTGAGCCACATGTGTGACTCAACCTGGATTTCCTGGGTTACGTGCAAATCAGGGTCAGCCGCCTTATTCCAGTCCGGAGGGCAGTGGGTAGGAAGCTGAATTTGTTTGGTAACGATTGAAAATAAGAGAAAGAAAATAACCTTTTCATAGCACAAGCAGCTTTAACAGTCTTTAAATCTCTAAATGTCATTTAAATCAATCTGGAAAACATTTAAAAGTTGTATAAAGGAAACTTTGAACATGTATACAAATTATATTTTGGACACCTCTACACCTCACTCTCTCGACCATGCACATCTTTGAGTGATTGAACTGATTAAGGAGATAAAGGAGTTGAAGAGTAGAGATTCCAGTTGCATCTGACAGATGTATTTGGACCATCTGAACATCTGGACAGACTGCATCTCACACTGGCTCCTGAGGTTCTTTGAGTTGTCAGATCTCGGTCCATCTCTGTCGTCTCTCTGGGCTTTTTACGCTCTATTTTCCTTCTCTTTTTTTTTTACGCTCAGATGGCGAACTGACCTGGGCCAAGACACATAAATTAATACTGTGAAGTGGAAAACAGGGTCTCTGATCTTTTTGTTATTGAGCAGACAAAGAAAATGTCATCATGAATCTTGCACATACAATTTATTTGTGTACTGAGATTTAAAAAAAAGACAGTTTCACCATTTTTTTTACTATGTAATGATCAGCCTCTTCGTATGGTGCAGTTTTAAGACGTCACCTGGTTTGAATTAACCCTCCGATCTGCTCTGCATCTCTTGATCTCGCTCCGTGGCTCCTATACTGTGACTCAGGGCAGTGTTTATTGTAGAGGTGCTGTTATGACATGCTTTGTGAATGATGGAGTTTCTATAGGAGTCCTGCTGCAAATAGTTTCCATCTTTCAAACTCAGGTTAACTCAGAGTGAGGCTTCTTGTTTTTTCTTCTTCTTCTTTTCTTTCTCTCCCTCTTTGTCTCTGCATGTGTGATATTTGAGAAAAAGGAGTTTGCTTTTCATTCAGTGTTCAAATAACTTGCACATGAGAACGCCACTGACCCTCAGGTTTCTCTGGCAAACTCGACTCACGAAGCTGTTATTTTCTTAAAAGGAAAAAAAACGTGTTTGTCTGTTCTCAGAGAGGTTGCACTCTGTGGTTATACACACACGTGGTATGCAGCCATTAGAAAATCTGTGCAGCTCAAGGCTGATGTGTATTTTCATGTGGGCCCCCTCGGCCAGACCCGTATTTCAACCTGACAGCGAGAGGGAGGCCTTCCCCTGCTCTCTCTCTTTTTTCAATCTTTATTCAACAGATGCAGTACATGCGGCTCAATCGGCACAAATCAACGCACATTGTCTTGTCATTTCAGACTAACGGCCACAGCTCTGAGGCAGTTTACCAAGAACGTCTGTCACGTCTGGAAAGCGACAAAGAGTGTCTCATTCTTCAGGTACGCAAGCTCAACCCGTTCATCAGGCGGCAAAACAATGGCATCTGAATGGGCAATTTAGTTTTAAATAAGTAGCATTGTGGTTGGTCGTTACCTCTAGAAGAGAGGTTATGTTTTCAGTCCTGATTATTTGTCTGATGGTTAGCAGAATATTTTAAAAACTGCTCACAACTTCAAAGAAGACATCTGATTGCATTAAACACTAATTTGTTCCTTTCCATAAAATTTTCAAAGATCCTTTTTTTCCCCCCTCGCATAACTTTGGAACAAGTTGCAGCAATGCAAAATGTTCTCCTGGATTCCATCTATCAGTCTAGTTCTGACTGTTCCTTATGTTTATTGTTATAAATCATTTATCATGAGATTGTAGGTGTGGTTTGGTCAGATGAACAGTGGCATTTGGTTACATCTCTCTCCAGGTGAGTGTCCTGACAGACCAAGTGGAGGTGCAGGGTGAAAAGATTCGGGACCTGGACACTTGTCTTGAGCATCATCGGGAGAAACTAAATGCTACTGAGGAGCTGCTTCAACAGGTAAGGCCTGGTTTTGTTAATATGTTATTATGGAAATATCACTTTTTGAAGGCTCTTTAACATATATTTGGGTGTTTGTCTTGCCTTTCCGCCCACAAAATATGAGAATTTATAAAAAAATCTGTAATGTTCAGGCTCCCTAGATTGAAATCCATGTGGTTTTACAAGCTGTTCCCTCAGTTGTTTTCCAGTGATGTAACTAGCTTTCGAATTTGCATAACCCCACCTTGGGGTATTTTAACCAAAGCATGGCACAGACATGTCTTTAAGACATCTGGGAACTATTTTAATTTGTGGAAAAGGGGCAGAATATGTCTCCTTTAAATCTCAACAAGTTGAAATAAGTGCATAATTCTCTGAACATTATGATTTTTTTTATGAATATTTGAGTCCAGCTAAACAAAGTCTGCATCTTTCCTCACAGGAGCTGTTGAACCGGTCGGCACTGGAAACCCAGAAACTGGAGCTGATGACCGAGGTGTCGAGTCTGAAGCTGAAGCTGACGGCCGTTGAGCGAGATCACAGGGACAACGAGGTAGACATCCTTGAAAACACTGTCTGTGGGAGCATCCGAGGCTGTGAAATGGAGCAGAGATAATGAAGTTCTCTGCTGCACCTGTACCTTGTTTTGTGTGATGTGTGATGATGTGTGACTCTGACTCCTGGCAGCCGCCCAGTCATTGTTGTTAAAGTCACAAAGGTTCGTCTCACTCGGCCGGTGGACTCAGATCTGTCATGTGGTGCAGGGTCGAACTTCTTCAAGGGTTACAAAAGAGGCTTAAATACCTCTTGTGCTTCAGCAGCTGTTTCCTGCCAGAGCCCCCTCCCCCTCCTCCAGCTCTCAGGGTATAACAGACTGTGGGAGTTTTTACTTTCCATACACTCTGGACACTAATGGTGACATATATATGGAGAGTACTATGTGGTATTTCCACACACTAAAAGCTTTAAGTTTTTTTCTGGCACTGCAGATGTTTATTTTGTTTCCATTTAGCCTCCATTATAGAGTCGTGTCAATTCCATCGAGGCAGTGCTGACGTATTCTACTTGCTGTTTTTGTTTAACCTTTAGCGCCTGATTGACAGAAACAAAAGCTCAATACAGTGATACTAGTTTGTGTTGAGGATAAATGTCCTTAAATCTGTTTTGAATTCATAAAAAGGAAGCTGATTTTAAAGGGATAGTTCAACATGTTGACAAAATGGCCCATTGCCTTAATCCCTATAGTTTTAGCAGTAGGTTCGTTACTTTTAATTGTCAGTGCAAGCTAAGAAATCCCATTAGCCTCTGTAGTGTAGCTCTGGGCAGCTAGCGGCTCTGCTCTGCCGTTCTAAAAATAGCTTGCACCGACAATTAAAGGTAACGAACCTATTCCTAAAACTATAGGGATTATGGCAATGGGCCAATTTGCCACAATGTTGAACTATCCCTTTAAAGCCACTGTCAATGGCTGATAGGACTTTATAGCTTATGGACAATACATTGGGACACATTCGTCAATAAATAGCAAGAATTTGCAGTACAAAAACGCCTTTTGCATCTCCATTAGACCATAGATTAACTGATAACTTAAAATGGAGAATTGTTTTCTCTTCAGTATTAAAAATAAACCTGTTTAATGTTTCCTCTACTTTGACCTTTAAAATGCTAACTGGAGCTGTAAGTAGCTGGTACAGCATGACTTCACCACACTTCAGACATCTTGAGGCAAAAACATCCAAACCAGGGCTTCAGTTCAGCTCACAGATAACACCAGGAAGAGAAAGCAGCTGTGGTGCAACAGCTGGAATGATCCAGATAAACAACCAAGTGGCTTAATGGAAACTGTGCCACCCAAACTCTGAACATATTCCAGGGTTTCCCCGAGGAATTTGAGTCAGCTGAGGTGGTTTGTGCTGCCCAGATCCTGACATGTGTCATCTCATCATCAGTGTAATTCCTGCTATGTTTGAAATAGCACCTTTGCTCCATTTTTGTGTGTTGAAAGCTGTCTTTTATAAATTACAAAACTGCATTCATTTTTTATGATGTTCAGGGGACTTCTAGTTTCCATTGCTGCGGTCGGCCTCTGCTATAAAACACGGTGGAAAACCCTTGCGTTCATTATAAAAGGAAAAAGGGAGACCATGAAATTCTGCTCTTATTTGTTCAACAACAGTGGTTATTTACAGATATTGGTGTTGAAATCATTATGACAACAACCCAAACTGTATCAAACTGGGTGAAATGTTCAGTCTCAACTGCCAAATGCTGTTCTTCTGTTTCTTGTTAAAATTCAAAGTAAATGTGTTGAAAATGACGTAAAACGCACACCAAAATATCACTAGACATTCGATTTAATGTCAGTTTCTCAGAGTCGCAGCCCTCCTACGCTACACTGCTGCTGATTGGTATAAAAGCAGCTTCACAATAATTGACCATGACGATTTCCCTCACACCAGGATTTGTCTCCATGTGTGGACCGAGCTTCTCACATTCCCTCCAGTGGGATATCAGTCTGGATATAATGTTTGGTGCTTTTGGCAGGAAATCTCTCTGTTAGAAAAGTCAGAACCCCCCCCCCCTCTACCTCCCACCCCCCACACAGTCTCCATAAACCTCCACAGTGCAGGTTACTCTCCGAGTTTAATGGGAGCTCTTCTCTCCTCCCCAGGGTTTGTACCAGGAAGTAACGGACCTGCGGTTCAGGGTGACTGACATAGAGAATGAAAGACTGCAGTGTGAGAAGAAACTCAAAACTACCAAAGTGAGTGTGTTGTAGTCGTTCACCGCCGCAGGATCTTTCTTTTCTTTCTTTTTTTTTATACCTCTGACCGTGACATGAGTTCAGATCTGATGCATCATTACTTGTTTTAAAAGCTTGTAATTTCTCTCCCATGACATTGTTTCTCTGCTCATCCCTCCAATTTTTTTTACTCTCTTCTCTCTGCTCTTCCTCCTCCCTCACTCTCTGTAATTTTAACGTCTTTCTGCAACATGCTAACCTGTCAAGCGTCCAAAGTGGAACACTGAGCGGTTCACTGGAGACGAGGTGAAAGAGGTTTAATCTCTGAGCTTGTACTCTTCTTCTTCTTCTTCCTCCTCCTTTCTGGCCCTTAAGATCCTCTAAACCTGCTCCCTCCACTGCTGCACACACCGCTGCTTTCCTGTGACTTTCACCACACTTGCTGTAAGTCCTTCCATCTGTGCTGGATAAAGGATTTGGACAAGGTTCAAATCCTCCACTAACACCTGTTAAATAGCATCTTTTTTTTTAACTTGTCATCTTGGTTAAAATTAAGTAGATCGATAGAAAGTTTTGAAATCTTGGCAGTGTTAAATGTGTTTTTCATGTTTTCAATGTATCCACCATTTGCATGCCATTTTTCACACAATAGGTTTAGTGGATAGTTTGATCTCGCACCGAATCTCACAAGACAACGCTAACTAACTAAAAACACAGGGCTCACATGCTGATGATTAGCTGGTGTGATGTTTACCCAGTTCATCATCTAAGTTTAACTTGTTAGCTTGCTACTGTCATGACTTAAGCAGGTATTTGGCCATACAAGAATGTACTGGACACATTTAAAGGGATAGTTTTGGCAAACAAACAAACCCATTGCCATAATCCCTATAGCTTTAGGAGTAAATTCGTTACCTTTAATTGTCGGTGCAAGGTATTTTTAGAATGGCAGAGCAGAGCCACAAGCTGCTCAGAGCTACGCTATGGAGGCTCATGGGATTTCTTGGTTTCCTTCATCAAACTCATAAAATACACATCAAAAATTTGGAGTTGTTGGATTGTGTATTTGATGAGTTTGATGAAGGAAACCAAGAAATCCCATTAGCTTCTGTAGCGTAGCTCTGAGCAGCTCACGGCTCTGCTCCGCCGTTCTAAAAATAGCTTGCACCGACAATTAAACGTAATGAACCTACTCTTAAAACTATAGGGATTATGGCAATGGGCCAATTTGTTAAAATGATGAACTATCCCTTTAAATGTTGTGCTGTTAGCTTTAAGCACAAAGGGTCAGACAATAAAAGTCATGAACATACAAACTTTCTTTTACAAACTCTTTATAAGCCCAGTACTTTGTGTCTGACAGTAAAAGCTCAGACTTGAAAGGATAATTAAAAACTGAAAACCCCAGACTGAATTGATTATCTCTGTCTGCCTAAGTTGGATCAGCAAGTAAAGTGATGATGAATATTGCAGAACTGATGACTTAACGTCTTCCCTTCGCGACAGGACGAGCTGCAGCTCCTGCAGACGCAGCTGGAGGAGCGAGAGCTGGAGCTGAGGAGGCTGAAGGAAGAGAGCAGACTGAAGGCGGAGGGCCACGGCAGGGCTGAGGGAGGAGACCGAGGTGGGAGCTGGTTTTTTAATAAGTGTCTGGAAAGCTCTTGTGCGATTTCATGCCGTCCAACTCTAATATTACAAAAAGGTTTATGAGGATCAGACAAATAGACATTTTGCATTCCAACAACACCAGATCCCCGTCCAGCAGCCTCCCTGAAGAAATAATATGTACTTTACTTTCATCTGGAGCTCTCCATTAATTATTTTTCCTCTATCTTCCATTTCACAGACAGTCTAAACTATGTTGAGGTAATCTGAGGTTGTTGTTTTTTTTTTTTTCCAAATCCTTATCTGCGCGTCTGTAAACACCAAACATATCAGTTTTACTCCTTCCACCCTCTGCTGAACTTTTCTTATCCACTCAGATAGTGATAGTGGAGGAATGCCATTTTAAAGGGGGAGTCTCTTACACTCATCTTTGAGTAAACACATCCTGTACTATGTCACCTGCAGCGCTGCAGGTTTTTGTTTTGTCTTCCAGCTCCCTGCACAGACATGTACATGTTTATCCAGACGCTGTCAACATCAAACATGTTAAACTGTTACAGGCTTTCCTTTTAAAGAAGAGATCCAAACATGATGACCAAATGCCAACATTTGTTTTTAAATTACTTGGATGGGGTTTTTATGATGTTGTATTAGCAGTCTTTAACTCAAGTGGGTGGTTAAGTTTAACTACAGTTTGCTCAGCGCTGAAGCTACTGTCTGAGACTGGATTATAAAAGATGGTCTGGTTCTAAGTTTAAATACAATCATCATACAGTTGAGTTACATTATAAACAACTTATGCAGGATAAAATATTGAGTTTTAAACTTGAAACTTTCTTTCGTTCTTTCTTTATTTTTTTCATAAACACATCAAAACACAATACTTTCTTATTCCATGGTTGAAAAGGAGCAGGGAGAAGATTCATTTAATATTGCCTGCCCCTCACTCAATACATACAGTAATTGTTCTGAAATAATCTGTCAGTCACTGAGCAACAGTCTTATATTGAAATAAACAAAACAAACAGAAACGTAACAAAGAAAGTTTCAAAAAGTGTTTTGCAGTCGTTAATAACTTGTGTCATAAGTTCTGATTTGTTTTGTTTTGTTCTTGTTCCAAAAAATAAAAACCATGCACATTCAGCAGACACAGAGAAACATTACGATTCATTTGAAGTTGCGTCTCCGACTGGCCAGCTCTCGTGTTGGTCTCCGTCAGCTCCCAGAGGGAAGGTCCGGCCTCTTTAGCCGCTCAACACCTCAGAGTTCACGTTAGGCCACATAAACCCAGCATGGATTAAATTACCAGGCGGTTGGCGGCGTATGTTTAATTGTGTAGCGCCTCTGAGTAAAACACAGAGACGCTCCTTGTTTTTGATAATATGTGGTGATGATTGAATCAATAGCTCACCGGAGCAACAAGCTGAAATTAGAGCCCTGCTGACCTGCACGCTGAGCCCCAGCGGCCTCATTATTTCTGGTTTCTGCGGCCGCTTCTAGAGGAGGTGAAGACAAACTGACCTTCAACAAGTAGAAAGAAAGAACGTGTTTGTGTTTCTTTCTTTTTTTTCAGACACAGAAATGCTGAAGATGAAGAGGGTGTTGGAGACTCTGACGTCAGTCAACAATGAAAAGGTTGGTAGGTGTGATGTGCTGCTGATGTGTCACGACGAGCAGCTGCTGAGACGTGGAGCATCTTCACTGTAACCGTGTCTGCTTCTTCGCAGGAGAGAAGAATCAAAGAGCTGGAGGAGTCGCTTACTAAGTGCAAGAATGTGCAGGATCTGAGCAAAGGTCAGAAAGCCTTTAGAGAGTTAATTATTATTTACAAATGTGCTAATTATTATATTTATATATGCATCACTGTCACTACATCGATACTGATGAGAGTTTCAGGATCTGAAACAAGCTGCTTCTGTTGCAGCTTCGCATTGGCGTCATTGATGAAATTATGGGTCCAGTTGATTAGTTGCTGACGGGAAATTAATCTGGAAGAACTTTAATAATGATATCAGTCGCTTTTTAGATGAAAAAGATTAAAACATTCAACTGTCAGTCCAGCTTCTTCCATGTGAGGATTTGCAGCTCTGTCATTATCTTTGTAAAGACATAATTTGAGTTGGACAAAACAAGACATTTGAAGATATCACTTTGGGCATTTTACAGACTAGACACTTCGCTCTAATGGAAAAAAATAATTAGCATATTGTCAATCAAGAAAACAATTGTTAGTTACAGTCTTGGATGAAATGCTTCAGTAGTTATTTATCAGCTTAACTTCACATAACTGCTACTGCCACAAAAACAAAACTTTAATATAGTTTGTTTCTCAGAAGATCCTGTTTTTATGTTCTGCACATCATCATCCTGCTGCTCCTCCTCGATGAAAGGTTTTATATCATGAAGGTTTTATAGTGAACCAAAGACGGGATAAACCCCCCACTCACTGTTCTCACTGTCCACTCTCAGAGAAGCTGAAGGAAGACGACTACGACGATATCCCAGATGATCCCTCGGTCGCCGCGGCCATGGAGGTGGATCAGGTCACCGTGGTGTTAGAGGGGGAGGCAGGAAGGAGCTCTGGCGAGGTAAACACAACCTCTGTCAAAACAATTCGCACACAGGATGAACCTCAGACTGTAGACTTCCTTTCAGAAAAAAACAAAACAGAAAAAGCTCAATTTCGGCCTCCCACTCTGAAATGACTTCTCCCTGGAATTCAGAGCTGCTTCTGTTCAGGTTATTATGTGTTGGACTTGGGTAAATGTGCTGCTGTTAATCAGCGTTTTCCTCTGTCGCCTCAGTCTATTCCATGTATAGCAGTGCTGTCTGAGATGAATGAGCTGGACAGAGAACGACAGCTACAGTCAGCAGAAAGGTAAAACTGCCCCAGAGCTTCAAATGCAATTATTGTTCCTGTATCTAAAACCTCTGTGTGTTATTATACCTGCACAAAATATGATAAAAATATATATGCAAACCCTCTAAAAAGTAAAGAAATCCTGTGCGTAATTATTTTACTTTTTTTCCCTTAAATTCGTCATAATCTAAATACCTACAATTATTCCCACTGATTAGACCGCAGCTGTTTCTGTAGACAGAAGAAACATCCTGTTGGATCCAATCCTGATTTAATCAGATGTTATCAGACCACTATTGTCTCCAATAGACAGAGGAACCTGTCAGGTGCAAAAACATAACTGAAACATAAAGTCACGCTGACATTTAAGGTTATTAAACTTAATTATTATGTGTGGATTTAGACTTAAAGCAGCTGTCTGTGCCCACACTCACCTGTCACTGACGTCCCTCAAAGTAAAAAACTTAAAAGAACATGAATTAGTTGTCAGAATATTTATAACCCATTTTATTTTCTTTGTTGTTTTTTATGTCTTTTTTGTCACTTCTTAAACCAGTAATGTCAGATTTAATTAGTAGTTTGTAAAAAACCTACCTGGATTTCTAGTTTTTGCCACTGGTTCTTGACTCAACACTTAATTCTCCCTCTTGTTGTTTCAGCTCGCCCACACCAAGCAGCACTGACCAGGTACCAACTCATCATCTCTCTGTGACTGATTCATGTGTACAAAAAACAGAACAAAACAATAACTTAAATGCTTAGTGTTTTTTAAATTGTCCTTTTGACTGGTGAATGTGGAGAGCGTGAATGATCCATGTGGTTCTCCTGGTTTTGGAGTGAGTGACAGTCTGAGCCGTCACATGACCAATCTGTCCTGCTCCTGGTCCTGCTCTGACACCTACTGGTTAAACGGTGAAACTAAACCTTCTGCTTTGATTAAAAAAAAAGTGTATTTCTCTCGCAGACCAACAACAAAGCAAGAGCAGGCTCCCCCTCCTCGGCTAAACCCAGCGTCACAGGTGATGAGAGTTTTGGCACCAAGAAAGCTCGCACTTCTTTTGGCCGTGGGTTCTTCAAGCTGCGAGGAGGCAAACAGGCGGCCAGCGCCCCGAATCTGGGTGAGTCTCACCAAACTGGTCTTTTTTGTTTTCGTTTTCTTCATGTTATCTCATCCCTGCGGTTGTTTCAGTGTGTGTGTCTGTCTGTGTCATCATCACTGACTCTGATGTTTCTCCCATGCCTCTGTAAAGATCGCACCAGGAGTGTCAGTGCACCTGTGTTAGGTACAGTAGAGCAGAGTGGCCTCGTCGGGCCTGCAGTATGGCTGCTCTGGATGATACAGCTGGATGTGCAAAGGAAACAGACACTAGAATATTAGAATAAGATCATTAAACTTGCATGAACTCATTGTTATTCTGTGCTATGATGGATATAATAATGTCTCAAAAAGTTCTCTCCGTAAGTGGATGAAGTATTGTGAAGCTAGACTCTGATTTTAATTAATTAAAGGTAGAATGATACATTCATACACAAGTAAAGTTAGGATCCACTACTCTAAGTCACTGTTGAAAAGATTTTTTTCTTGTTTTTCTTATTTCATGTGAGGTGTTTCTCAAAATCATCCAGTTGTCTTTTATCCATGGCGTTATAAACCATCTGCAATGAAGCTCTTCAACGCTACTTGGCAGTTGTGAAGCATTTTCTCATTCATTGTAAATGAGAAAATCTCTAAATGATGTGTTGTAGTACTTTACTAGTTAATCTTTGCATGGGTGGGCTCATTTGTGAAGTTCAGGTTTCTATTTTTTTTTTCTTTTTTCTCAGTAACCTCGGGGTGTAGTGGTGCTTCTCTAGTTGATGGGCTGTTTGTTTGAGATTCCTGGGAGAGGGTTTTTAGAAAATCAGATTTGTTCTAAGTGGTAGTGGTGGTCCAGCTGTGTTGCTGTATTGAATCAGTTCAGTGAATGTTTAATTTGATCGATTCGTTTCTGCAGCTGACACAGAACGTAAAGGCACAGATCACCTGGACCTGGCCGGCGTTCCTCCACGGAAAGCCCATGATGGAGCTGCTCTCCCGTTGTCACCGGAAACCAAAAAGAAATCCAAAGGCTTCAGGAGATTCTTTGGCAGGTAACGCTCGGCCAGCGTCATGTGGGGGTGGGTCGGCTGTGAATCATCTGTCATCAATTATACTGGTATTTTTTTTACTCCCGCAGGCTCAAGAGGAGTCACTCTACCTCCTTCAACCTCGATGATGCATCTGACATGGAGTTCAGGAGGGGCGGAGTCAGAGCCACAGCTGGGCCGCGACTCGGCTGGTCACGTGAAGCTAAACACAAGTAGGTGTCACCTCGTATGCAAAAACCAGATGACCCCAAATGAAATGACATTACCTTCTGGTTCAGTGTTTTTAGTTTAAGTGCTTCTCTCCCTCTCCTTCTCTCTGTCCTTTCTCAGTGCTGTCGATGTTCCCTTCTCGCGGTGGAGTAAGGATGAGGTGTGTGCGTGGCTGCATGAGCAAGGCCTGGGGTTGTACGCCGCCCAGGGCCACAGCTGGGTCAAATCAGGACAAACACTACTGCAGGCGTCACAACATGATCTGGAGAAGGTAGGAGACCATGAATAAGGGATGTTCGGGCCAGGCTGTTGTTGTCACAGCAGTTCAGTCTGAATACACTTAAAAAATCTCTGCAGGGCATGTTCAGACAAATAATGAGACCCTGCACATATTTGCAGGAGTTGCATCACATAAAAATAGTAGTTTTAACTTTTTAACAAGCCAAGTTTTTATTTATTTATTTAAAACAGGGACAGAACATATTACTGTAATGAACATTCATGTAAATGTGCTGGATTCTAGCCATGGGCTTATTTTCGTCCATAGTCTTTTGGCAGGTTGATGTCAAACATAAAATAAACAGCCACAGGAAGTTAGTCAGACAGATGTGCGCACAACATTCAATTATACCACACCCAATCATCACCACAATGTTCACAATACACTACCCATGGTACAATAGTTCGTGCTTGTGTTGACCTGAGCCATACCTTTAACTGGCCCTTGATGGCTGCAAAGCTTGAATGATTAAAAAAAACCCCAATGATTAACTTTTAACCTTCCACTGTGTTCGTTTCAGCTTGATGAATTGTGAATGTGTTTTTAAACATTTCTCAGATGTTTTAGCTCCACTTCCTGCTGCTGCTGCTGCTGTGGAGGTTTCCTCTGTAATTTGATTGTTTTGCTCTGTGCAGGAGTTGGGCATGAAGCAGCCTCTCCACAGGAAGAAGCTGCAGCTGGCCTTGCAGGCTCTGGGGTCAGAGGAGGACGACCTGAGGGGCAAACTGGACCACAACTGGGTGACCAGTGAGTGTGACGTCATCTTACTTAACTTCAACTTCTACCTTTACCTTCAACTTTAGCTTTATCCTTAACCTTAACTTAACCTTAACTTTAAACTAAACTAAAGCACCTGGCACATACATACATTGTTTTGAATTTAAATTGAACACACTGATGTTTCTTTGTCCCAGGGTGGCTGGATGACATCGGCCTCCCTCAGTACAAGAGCCACTTTGACGAGGCTCGTGTTGACGGACGCATGCTGCACTACATGACGGTGGTGAGCTGCTGTTTTAAAACCCACAGTCTCACAGGAGCTTTGTAGAACTCATCTGACATTAAAGTGACAAGAAACTTTCTTTTCAAAGTCTTTGAAATAATTCTTTTATATTCTGATTGAATTTTTTCCACAGAATAATAAATCATCTAACAGTGTGACTTGACTGTGTGATGACTCTGATGATTCTGTTTCCTAGGAGGACTTGCTGTCTCTGAAGGTGGGCAGCGTTCTCCATCACCTCAGCGTCAAGAGAGCCATTCAGGTCCTCCGCCTCAATTCCTACGACCCCAGCTGTCTCCGGCGACGACCCTCTGATGAGGTACCACACAAGACGCCACAACCTGTATCACTTTTTCCTTTTTATTTAGATAATGTAACGTCTAAAACCTGGGTTTCTGCTCTCTGCTCTCTTTCAGAACAACATCACACCGGCAGAGATCGCCCAGTGGACCAACCACAGAGTGATGGAGTGGCTCCGGTCAGTGGATCTGGCCGAGTACGCCCCAAATCTGAGAGGCAGCGGTGTTCATGGAGGACTGATGGTGAGTGGGCGGGGATTAGATCAAAGGGGATTCGGTCAAAGTTCGATTAATTGACTTAAATTTATCACAACTGATCAGAGAAATGAATTGAAGTGTGAACAAATTAGAGGACAATATTCAAAGATTAGAAAAGCAATCACTCCGTAACAGTGTATCTGCTCTGAATTAGTTTGTTTATAATTTACATTTTTCTGGTATTTATAGAAAACAGACACAACATTTAATCCGAATCTAATATTAAATAAAGAAAATGATTAAAACTGTTCATTTGATTTACTTTTCTAAAGAGTGGTTGTCATGGTTTAAGGTGCAAATAATACAGTGAGGGATAAATTATAAAACTAATTTCTCTTGGAACTTGTTGGTGTATAGTTAAGGTTTTATAACTCATTGTTTATTTATAAGGCTATTATATTATATTTATTGATGAAAGGCATGTGTATCTCTTGATGGAAAGGTTTTTGTAGACCATATGCTTCTATATTAATTTTTAATGTTAAATAATGAAAGATTATAAAGGCAGACTTTGCCTTAAAGGCTGAAGGATTTGGCTCCGTGGCTCCGGCTTACAGAGAGGACTTGCTTGTTGAATCCTCTTTAGTTTTATTCTGTTACTGCAGGCGGTTTCACTTTATGATTTCACAAGCACAGTGGTTTGTATTTAATTAAAATAAAAACAATAAAGTGACTCTCCTCCAGACTGTACCTTCTCTGTCCATCTTTCCTCTCTGACCCTCTCTCTAATATTTGTGCGCTCTGCAGGTGTTGGAGCCGCGTTTCAACGTGGAGGCTCTCGCCCTTCTGCTCAACATCCCTCCGAACAAAACCCTGCTGAGACGCCACCTGGCCACGCACTTCCACCTGCTCATCGGCTCCGAGGCTCAGAGGCTCAAACAGGACTGTCTGGAAAACCCAGACTACTCAGTCCTCACCGCTACGGCCAAGGTCAAGGTAACTGCAGCACGAATACGCTAATGAATCCCTCTGTGTTGACACCACGATCAGCTTCACTTATTAAAGGCTTAACAGACTTTTACTTTCCGCATTAACTGAATGAAGGAGGCCGAAGGACAGTAAAGATGAACTATGAGTGTAATGTTGTTGAATATCAGACTTGTTTTGGCCTCCAATTATTACTGATATATATACTGTGTATCCCCCAAAAAATCAGCCAGTAGAAACTGATACTCAAAAGTCAAATATATTTTCAGCCAAAGAGACTAAACCTGACCCATAAAAACATAATTTCCAAATCTTAGACCTAACTCAGAGGAGGGTACTTGTTAAATACCTCCTTAGCAACATTTAAGAAGAAACTACTACAGTATTAAGTCTAATTGTCTTTTTGTTATACAACTGTGGGATTGTGTTTTTTTCTTTACATCTTGTGCTCTTTTTTCTCCTTTTCTTTCTTTTCTTGTATTTATTTATTTATTTATTTTAATGTAAAAATTGTTTTCTCTACATAAATCAATGATAATACCAGGGTGGGGTCGCTCCATAAGCCCTCTTCGGGTTTCCAACCTCACAACTCAGCTTTTTACTGTTGTTCAAACAAGTTAAATAAATAACATAAGTTTTGACTCTGTAAAAGCTGAGTGCTGATTACCTGCTTGACCGTCTGTTTCCCTCCTCCAGCCCCGCCGTCTGTCATTTGGTGGTTTCGGGACTCTGAGAAAGAAACGGCAGGACGATGGCGAGGAGTACGTCTGCCCCATGAACGTGGAAATGCCCCAAAACAGCAGCTTCCAGAGGGGAGCGGTCCGACTCTACGAGGAAAACCTGGAGCACCTGGAACAGGTACGGAGACGAGTGCAAACACCTCCACTTCTGTTTAAACTTCTTTAATCTTCTTTATGTTTGTATGAGTTTTCCTCCGTGTCTGAGCCTCTGTTTGTGTTCGTCGGCAGATGGAGGACTCGGAGGGGACTGTGAGGCAGATCGGAGCGTTTTCCGAGGGAATCAACAATCTGACGGTGAGAAAACAGACCAAATCTGAACCATGTCTACAAACCTGAGTCCATCTTCTGTTCCTCTCACTCTGCTCTCTTCTGTTTTTTTTCAGAGTATGCTGAAAGATGATGAGTTCTTCCAGGAGATCTCAGTCTGCCCACCGGATGTCGACGCAGCACAGACACAGGACAACCCCCTCATATGATTTGTTGCGACGCTGAGCTTGTTAAGATAAGTCGTGTGGAGAAAAAAAAAGACCAAACTGTGCCAACACACACACAAACACACACCGATCCCACCCACCTCTTTAGTAGAACATGTGAGACCTCTACTTTTAACAGTGTTCTCATCCTTCACATAACATACAGCCATATCCCCCAGGACCTTATATATTTATTGAAGCTGTCAAATGTAGTGCATGAACTGAAAATGCAACATTTTATTGCGTTAATGTACCTCTTTTATGCAATAATTTTTATTATTCAAGCATTGTGTTGTTTTCAGTTATCAGCGTTTTTTCCCCCCCTCAGCTGTTATTTCCCGTCAAGTAGTTTTCAAGAGTTAATGACCACAGCTGCAGTCAGATTAATTGTTTATTTGTGGTACGTGAAGTTACTTTTAAGTCACCTTTAAAACAAATTAATTCATATATAGACTTGTTTATTTTAATAGTTTCCACCAGATTGCAGATGCTACTTTTGATATTTGCTCTATGCATCATCCAGGACCTGTGAACACCACACATGATGCTGTTCACCTACTGATTATCAGTGTTGATACAGAAATCTCAGAGGAACTTTAACTTTACTATACTGTCAGAGGAAGTGAGAAATGTTTGGGAAATGTGTGAATTTGCTTTGTTACTATTTTAAAAATGAATTGACAGGAGGAGACAAACATTTTTCATGTCTCTGACCACAGTTTACCACCAGTAAGGGTCAACAATGTTATATTTCACTTGTCTCAACACAAAGCAGTTTCAGCATGCGACTGTTATAATTATTTTTTTTTTTTTACATTTGTTTTCATTCACGTAAAAAAACAAGTGAGATAAAACCTGTCAGTGCTAGTTGATGTGTTAAACTGTGTCCATCTCTATGCTAAGCTAAGTTTAGCATCTCCTGTAGCTTCATATTTAATGGGCAGATAAGAGCAACATCAATCTTCTGATTTCTCAGTAAGAAAACAACAACGCATGTTTCCCGAAATGTTGAATAATGCCTAAGTAACCATGGAAACCAAAGTCATTACTTGTTCATAGGAAGAATTAGCTGAACCTGTTTTCTTGCATACTGAATTATTACATGGTGTTTTTAAAGTTTTGGTAATAAAATTGAAAACGCATCTTTCTGTTTCTTCACTCTCATGATTAGATTTTCAAGTGAGAAGCGGCTTCAGTTTCAGTAGCAGTTGATTTAATGTTGCATATCCAAACACAAGTTGCCACTGATGCCAGACGTGCGGCAAAAAACATCGTCTCAGTAACGTCACGTTCAACAATCACCGAACATGATTTAGCAAAATATAGACATCATCTTTAGACAACAAGTCGACGGCAGGAATAACTCTTTAACACATTCCCCACAGCTGCAATGGAATAATTAATGATTCTGTATAAACGAAGCAAGTGCTCACAATTATCATAGTGTGCATTAAGAAAACAACAAAAAACACAAACGTTGCAGGTGTTAAGGCACTCAGAGAGAAGCAGTAAACCTCAACTCCTCTGATATTGAAACCAAACTGAGGCCACAGCAGGACAGTGGGTTTGTTTACAACACATACTCGTTTTCCAACATAGTCTGACTCTCCTCCCTCTGAAACATCCTGCTCCACACTCTGTAAATCCTACACTAATCCTCTCCATGACTGACATGAATTGGTCCTTTCTGCGTTTCTGTTGCATGATGAACATCATGGCATAAATACAGTAAACATAGTGCAATACCCACTGCCACTATATGAGTGCTTAAATGCTTTGGGGTACAGATAATAATTGATCTCCCTCATTTTCCCCCGAACCTCGTTTTTCTCGGGGCATGGACCGGACGGACGTCTAGAAGGTGAACCTGCGGCTGTCGTCGTGGCCGACTTTGTCCAGGTTTGGGTTGCAGGCGAACTGGATCATGGGCGGAGGTCCGCACATGAGGATGAGGGTGTCTTCACTGGGAGGAGGCAGGTGGTCCCTGATCATGTCCTCGCTGATGAAGCCTTGGCTGTACTCCCAGTCTGACACACGGGAGAGATCAGAGGTCAAACACAAACTCAACACAAGCTTTGTGTTCATTAGGATCCAATTAACTTTGAACGCTTTCCAATTCATTACTGACTCTACATTGTGCAGCAGTGACACCTGCTGGTAAGGATGTTAGTGACTACAGTGGTGGATTTTATTTTATACTACTTAACTTTACAACATTTCAAAGAGGAAATATTAAATATTTCTTCACCTTTAAGAATATTACTGTTTCTGCACAACAATCTGCTGATGTATATGTTGAAGTAACACTTGTAATTGAGTATTTTGAAATATTTCATCATGACTTGAAATAAATATTGTGCAACTTACTATAACTATTAAGTTATAAGTGGACAGACTGTGAGATGTTCCTGTTGCACACTGGGCAACAGTAGATCTGAATGATCAATAGATTAACTGACAGAATCTGATCAGCTACTGTGCAAACTGGTTAATCAAATGTCACATTTTAGGGTTTTAAACTTTTACACAAAAAAAGCAGTGCAAATACTAGGGCTGTCATATTTAACGCGTTAATCGCGATACGATTAATTAAAAACAATAACGCGTTAAGTTTTTTTAAATCGTTGCCCATTTTGTCATCTGTCTGCTGGACTGGAAGACTGGACTGTGGGACCTCCAGTCCAGCAGGTGGCGGACGGTAAGGAACCTTCAAGTTGGTTGCCAACCGCCAGCCCCGAGACAAAGAAGAATAAGAGCAGATGTACCAGAGCTCTGAGCAGTTGACTTTCTTGCTATGTCTGGCGACTTTTGAAACCCTCTTTACCAACTTTTTTGTCAAAAGCGATCTAGTGACAGTTTTCAGTTTCCTGGTGGTGTTACAAACATTTCTGGTTTGAAGACTCTGACGTGAAAGCATGTAACGTTATCGCAACTGTTTTCAATGAGTAGAGAGTGCTGCCGTCCAACTGCTGCTGCTGGGGTGAGTGGGCGCTTCTGTGTGTTTGTGTGTGCTCGCTGTGACTCTGGAGCTGTGTCCCAGTTCAGGGGCTGCAGCCTGAACTGGCACACAGCTTCGGTCTCAGGTCAGATGCTGCGTTAGCTAACTTAGCGTAGCTCGTTGTCTGTGAAGGTATCTTAGCTTAGCTCGCCGTCGCCTGTCCTGAGGCAGCTGATGTGTGGCCAAAACCGGGCACCTGGCTTCTCATTCAACCAAACTTTAGTAACGCGCCACTTCACATTCTCGGCAATGGACCACCGCCCCCGTCCTAAAGCACTCACAGTAGTGTCATGGAGCTGTCCCTGCTGCGCCACCCCCAAAATATATATTAGTGTATATTTTTAATTAATCGCGCGTTAACTATGGGAAAAATGCGATTAATCGTGATTAGAAAAATTAATCGTTTGACAGCCCTACTGTTAACACAACCCCTCCATGTTCACTTGTTGACTGTGCAAGGTCAATATTAATGTGGAATAAATCCATCAGGAAGTACCGAGTTGTGTTGACATAAGCTTCAAATTCAACACAAAAATGCTGCAGCACTGCCAAGTATAACAGTGATGAGTGATGTGATAATGTACACAACACTACAGGAATCATGTGAGGTGTTGTTGCCAGTTAAACCCCGAGTCTCCTCTCAGATTTCGCGGCACCTGTTGTTCTGTGAGGTCTTACCGTCAGGTGCTCTGTCCAGAGTGAACCACAGCTTGAACCTGTTGGGATGGTTCACCTGGAGCTCCTCCAGCTCCGGCCGCAGCAGGATGTCTTTCTCAGTCTGACGGAGGAAGAGACACAGAGGTGTTTAATTCGTGTACAATCTGATGCAAACCGCAACTTGCAAATTAAATATCAGCAAGACAAAAAAGTTACGGTTACAGACTTGTGGCTCAGAAATCTCACCTGGTTGGCAAACAGCAGGTGACACACTGTTGTGTCCTGTGGATCCTTGACCACGGCTGTGATGAGCTGCAGCATGGGAGTGATTCCTACAGCAACACAACAGAGCAAGTAGTCGGGTTATGTGGAGTTATGTCAGACACAAAATTCACTTAAATTACCGTAATGGAAATCAACTCTTGAAAATGTCTCAACATTAATTATTCATGACAAAAATAGACCACAAAGTAAAAAATAGCCTTTATAATAGCAAAATAGCCAGTATCTTGGAGGGTCAGGTGTGTGTGTGTGTTCTGATCAGATATGACTGACAGAGAGCAAACAACCCTAAACGAGCAGACGGGCCCCTCCCTGAGTGTTACGCCCATCAGTGTGAAACGCATGTTCATAGACACCACAACGTTGTGAAACTCAACCACAGCCACTGAATCTGAACCCGGGGTCTGGTTTATCGCCAGGAAAATTTCCACATATGAGGAATTACTTTTAGCAGACATTTTTATTTTAGTAAAAACAAAAATATGAACTAAAAAAAAAAAAATCTGGCAGCGGTGCATTCATGTACTAATGTAAACATGGAACACCTTGGATACGTTTGCTCCTTATCTTATAACAAGCTTTCCTCAGCTTTTGGTGCCTCCACCAAAATCAACATTCATTCTTTTTTATCTTAATAATTAGTTAATAGTTTTCTGATGATGAAATTCACATTTTATTTGTGTGAAGTTGTATTTTTAGGCAAAACATGTGCAAAGTTTTTGTCGTTTAGATCAAACCAATAATCACCTAACTGTGAAAATAACTGTCTCTGTGTTTGTGTGGTGGGTGTGTTTGTAGTTTTTCCTCACCCGTCCCTCCCGCGATCATGCCCACTTCTTTGGCCGTCTTGTTGACAGCTGGAGACTTTTTATCCGGCTGAATGGCAAAAACTCCTGTGGAGGGAAAATTATCTCATCAAACATCTGCAGCTCAGTTTGCATCATCAGAAAACACCTGACCGTGGTCGCCGTGGTTCTTCTCACCCTTCCCCTTGTAAACAAGAAGGCCGCTGGGTCCTCTGAAGTCGATGGTGTCGTTGAGCTTCAGGCTCTCCAAGTACTGACTCATCTTCCCTCCCTCAGGGAATTTGGGATGAACGCCTTTAAAGTAAATCTATTGACGAGGGGCCAACAGGAGAAACTGGCTCAGCAAAGTAAATTCACATGTTTATATTTACAAAGAGAAAATACTACTTCCACTCAGGCTTCACCTTCACCACCAAGTCCACAAAGCCTTTGTCGTCGTCGCTGGACACCGGTGTGTACGGACGCACGACCAGTTTACCATCGATCTTTGCAGACAGATAGATGTGTTGCCCTGGGAACAGAAAACACAAGAGATGTGATGTGATGTCTGCAGCTTCAAACGAGTTATGCAAGAGAATCGTTCTGAAATCAGTGCTGTAACAGTCTCTGGGTCCAGACTGAGTTACATAGTTAAGATGCAAACTAAAACATGTGCACATCAAATAATTACTACATCTTTAACTTTGGATTTTTCTCCGATTTCTCTCTGATCTTTTTTCTTGATTAGAATAAGTCAAAGTTTAGCTCCACTCCAGAACATAAAGTGTTGTCTTATGTTCATTAAAAAAATCAACAGCTGAAAATTTTAAATCATTTTCATAAAGAACAAAGAAAAGCATTAAATCCTTGAATTTGAGAAGCTGGAAATATTTGGTCTGAGGGAACTCATTTTTTTCCCACTGACTCATCAATTAAAGCTGTAGTAGTTCTAAGTCAAACAGGAAATCTCTCTGCAGTACAGTATCTAAATATTTTGAATTTATTTGTGCAACATCATACTTTAACTCCCTGGTACTGTGTATTGTGTGTTTGTTTTTGCACATGCAGGCAGTGCTGCACCCTGACTTAAATTTCCCATGATGACTCTGTGTACAGTAGTTTCCTCATGTTTCATACTGATGGTGAAGATTGTGTGAGCGGACGTACTCACCGATCGGGAGACCGAGGACGTGCTCAGCAGACGGCAGAGCGAAGCGGAATCTCCTCGTGTCATGGCTGACGATCTGAACAAGCAACAAAACACACACGCGGCTGATGATTATTATTATTATATAAACATGACGCTGCATGAAAGAAGCATGTAAAACCCAACAGCAAGCAACAGTGGTGCGTGAACGCATCGGCTGCGTTTGTAAACACTGTAAACAGGAGGTGTTGTTTTGTCATTCATTGCATAAACTAGATTACCTGTTTGTCTATGAGCCGCAGAGCATACTTGATGTTGGGGTCCTCCAAGGTGATCGCAGGTCTCCTCTTGGAGAAGAAGAGTCTGAAGATGAGGTTGATGATGCTGTCAACGCCGCCCCGGATCAGCTGTTAAGTAAAGGTCAGAAACGGGAGCAATGACTCAGTCAGTCTCAGTCAGACCACCGTGCTGTGTTAGCATTAGCTCCCGGCTGTTTGAGACCTCCGCGGGGCGTCGTCTGGCTGAAAGGCATTTTTGTTAAATCCATAACAGGAGAAATGAGTCACGGGCTGAGGCCACCGGAACCAGCAGGCTCCAACCAGCAGCAGTAGCAGCAGCAGCACAACTTGGTCTGGGAAAGAAAAAACTAAACGCTAGCTAACGGTAGCCCGAGCGTAAGTAAGCAGAGGATATCATAGAAACATATTATATATGTGTGTAGCTGCTTTTTTGTTGAAGTATACTCACACGAATGATGTAGTCCAACATTTTCAGTCCGTCTGCACGCCTGCACGGGTACTTGTCGGGTCCAGAAAGCCGCACCTGACGACTTCACTGTAACTAACTCACACTGACACAGTAATACGAGCCGTCATGGAGCACTTCCGGTTGCCAGCTTTTGAAAGTAAAAGCACTGATATTGAATTGGTCGCCCTTTAAAAAAAATAACACCCGGAGACACCGTTGTTTAATCTATACACGTAATAATGAATATATTACTGTTATAAAACATTTATTGTTGCTTTTACCCCACGTTTTTATTTAATGACTACGGTAAACTACCAAAACGTACTTCCGGTGTGATAACGGCTGATTTTTGCTAACTTCTCGAATTTGCGTAAAACGTCACTTCCTGTAAAGATTCTCAGAATAAAATGCACCCCTCACCAAAAAGAATAGGAGGCCAAAATGGTACAAGTTTCAGAATAAAACACTAAAACTATCATTAACTACAGGCTCAGACCAATCATCAGACATGGGTTACATTTTAGCTAAAATGAAGTCTAATTCAATCAATGATTATTTCAATAGATTCCACAGAAACAGCAGAAATGGCCAGTCTATTCTGAAGGTCATTAAAAAGTCAAACCAGTGCAGCACTCAGAAAAAACACAGCTTTTTTTGTGTGCAAGTGAACAGTTCCTCTATTTCTGTTTTCACTGGTCATGCATCATCATGTGTCAGGGTTAGGGTTAGCCACAGGCCAGTAGTAGCGAGCCTATCTCTGGTATAATCTGTTTTGCATATTTCCTGCTGCTTCAGTTTCCTTAGCTACAAGGTGTCAATAATGTTTTGTTTTATCATTAAATATATTAGGCTTAATGTGCTTTTCAGAATAAATATGTTTCAAGTAACTTCTCACTCTCCACAAATGTAAATCATGTCATTTGTTGTGTTGCACTTAATCCACAGAAAATGTGTTGATATGTTTTTTTTTTTACTGTCAACCTTTATAGGCTATGTCTTTATTACTTTAACCCTAGCTCCACTCTCTCACTGGCAGAGTGGCTGGTCTTAAAAAAGTGGGAGAGTTTCCTCTCAGAGACCTCAAATGTCCAAAAGTTGCTAAATTCCTCAGTTAAAATTTTGTGGAAATGTAAATGATGCAAAACATATCTGTAGTGTTTCAATTTAACTGAATGGTATAGCCTTAAAACAAAAGTTCATGTTGAATGCCTACTGAAACAACCTGTTGAAGTTTATATGCGATACTGTCAGACACTGTGTAGTAAGCTGTTAAAAGGACATACCATGAAGTCATGAAATGAAAATGAAAGTGATAAGAAGCCTTATCACAACTCAAAGTTCTGCTTCTGTATTTAAATATGTGACATCTGGCGGTGACACTGCACAGTATAGTTCAGATCTCATTTTTTACTGATGAGATGTTTGAGGCCCAACAGCCAAATGAGATTCATTTAATAGCAGCAGCCTAAAATCTATAAATCTGCCTCCCTGGAGCGCTCTCATCATTAAAATCCCCTCTCAGCCGAGCCTCACATCGATGCAACATCCCTACATTTTGGTGGATGACAAACTCTTGTCCCTGTTCTCTGGCTCTAGTAGACATCAGTGAATATTCACTAATAGAAATTGATCTGCGCTCAGGGCGAAATGGAAAAACATATTCAGTTTTTTTCCCCCTCCACTTGTGCTCATACAGGGTGTCATACTCCTCTTTATCCTTTAGATGGCAGTAGTGGCCTTTCTAACAGTCTGTTCAAAGTCTGTAGACCTTATCAATAAAACTAGAATCTGACACACAAGCAATACATCAGAGCCGGCCCTCCCTATAAGCGAGGCCCCTTACCCTGCTGAGTGATATGGTTTGTGCCACGAGCTTCACTTGACATGGGGACATAGGCTACCGGCGTCGGCCCGTGCATGCCAGAGCTCCTGTCATTCAACCCGCATGCGCTACATGATCATCCTCTCCTAACTTCTCTCCTCCACTCCCCCCTCCTCCACTCCCCCCTCTGTGAAGCCTTTATTCTATTTGTGAAAATGCAATAAAGGCATAACTTCATTGTATCACAGTTTATGATCTGTGAAACCTTTATTCTATTCTGTTTTTATTTTATTCTATTTGTGAAAATGTTGTACTTTACCGTTTTCTCATCAAGAGACCACATTAGATCTGGTCCAGAGAAGTCTATTATGTATAATTTACTTTTACATGCAAAAATAACATTTTAGTGGAAAAAAAAACATGCTTTCCACAGCATCATGAGGTCCTCTCCTTCATGACCATGGAGAAATGGAAGGGGATTGAAAACATAATGGTCATATGTTCTAGATACAGGGGGTGTCTCACATTGCCCCACTCTCCCCTAGGTTTCTGTGATTTAAAACTAACCTGGTGTAATTCAATGATTTGACCAGCAGACGGCGCCAAACCACCAGCTGGAGCCAGGAGTGAGCCACCTCAATGTTTCTGGAGAAAACACAATGTAAGTGTGATTTATAGCTTAACTGTTGCAGGACAAACATTTGTAAATGTCAGGATGAGTGTGACTAAATGTGTTGTGTATGTGTTGTCCCAGGTGGAGAGTCAGAGGTGTTTGTGAACATCACACTGAAGATGAAGCAGGAGGAAATGACTGACTGCACAGCAGTAAGAGCATTTCTTTGTTTGTCATTAATGTTAGTTGGTTTTTCTGGCTTCACCTCAGTGTATATATAGGTTTGGAGATTAGTCCAGTAGGAAGAGGGGGGTATCATGCACTTCAAGTTTATTTCCAGGGGGTGCATGATACCCCCTCTTCCTACTAGACTACATGACCTGATTGTGGTCAACAATACATGCGTTTTAAAAATGAAAAGTTTTGTATCTTTTACATAGAAACAACTTATTGCATCTTGCCCTCTTTGTATTTGACTGTCACAGACTCAATTTACTCAAGACGGGAGTGCAGACACCTGTGCTCGGCCAATGGAGAAGCAGCTCCGCCTTCAAGGGGGACGACGTCATCTCCTCAGCTTCCAGCACAACTGATCTCAGATCCACTGGTGGTGTAGTGGACGTCTTCCTGGCTGTGGACTCTGACATCGCCAGTTAGAGTCTAGGTGTTGGTTCTCCACTAGACCACCGTTCAACCTGAGAGGCTCACCTGGGAATTTTGTCACTGTTGTGTCTCTGTGTGTGTGTGTGTGTAGGACAGACCATCCGGGACAAGTTCAGAGCGTGCACCGTGCTCACCATCGCTCACCATCGCTCACCGCCTCAACACCATCATCGACAGCGACCGCGTCCTCCTGAGTCCTCCAGTCCTCCAGCGCCCTGTGACGACGACTGATGTCAAACTTTGTTTTTGTACATTCTCCCTCTGCTCCCTCTTTGCCTCGGCTTCTTCATACTTTCTGTCTTTATTTATTACTTCACTATCTTTCTTAATTTTCTTTCCACACCTCCAAACCTTCCTCAGTCCAGTTCTCAGCTTGTGACGATGCTCTGCCTCCAGCTGTCATGTTCTGCCATGTTTTATTTGTGACGTTGATGATAGTATTTGTTGAGTTAGAAGACACGGATGGACTGAAGCACATTTCATTGGTTTATAAATAAAAGCTTTACATTTTGATTGTGTGTCTTGTTTTTTGGGGACATGTTTGACTCCATTAGAGGACAGTGAAGACAAGACACTGTTGTGTGCTGACCAGAAGCAGCAGCTGTCCTCCTGTCCTCCAGTCTCAGGAGCATCTTGTTAACACTTTGTTCATCAACATACGTGTGCTGCGTATTTTTCCTTAACTCGCTCTGAGCTCAATCCGCCACACTTGCATGACGCCATGGAGTTAATAAATAGTTGATTAATGTGCATCGTCTTCCTCAGCAAATAAACAAGAAATGAAATGAATTGAGAAGACTGACTCATGAGATGAAGAAGTGACCACTTAGGACAATCACGCTGTACTAAGAGTTGGCTGTTCATCCCCAGCCTCAAATCAACCTGTACCAGACTATCTCTGTCCGTTGTGTGACAGCCACATGTTCCCATTTGCTCGTCCAGCTGTCCAACAACAATAGTCATGGAACTGTGTTCATTTTTACTTGCAGTTACATTTTGCGGCCGCTAGATGGCGCTGTATTTTCATTTATGTGTTTTTGCATCCTTGGGTTTTTCAGGAAGTGACGTAGGCCAACTGGGTTGTTGTTGTTGTTTTTTCCATGCTCCGTAGCATCTTTTCTTTCCTCATGTTTGTCTCCCTGTGTAGTGGCAATATGAGTGAATAAAACATTATTTACTACTATTAGTAGGCTACATTGCAAACATTCCTGCTGTTTATCATTTGTTTATTAACGAGCGAGTTATTATCGCGGACTCCACCGTAGATCTTTACTAGGTCAGCTACCGCCGTTAGCAGGCTACGTTACGTATAACGTTACATGTATCGATGCAGGGGTGGTGGTGGTGATGTCTTTTGGTTGCTACCATGGGGTTACAAAAGTTAGGCCTATCTATTGTTATTAGTTCTCAATTAAAAATGTGATTTATTAATAAAACAAAATATTTTGTGTCCCTATCTGAATTCCCAAGTCCAACACTTGATTCAAAGAGTTAAAGCTCCTCTTGACAATGGAGTGTGTTTGTGTTTGTGCCATAGTAGGCTATGTGTTTCTGTTTCAGTTGCTGTTTTTCTTCACATGAATGGTCCTGATCCACACAGCTGTGATGAGCTCTCCCTCCCCCTCACTGCTAGGCGGCGCTATAGGATCTGCAGCCACCGAGTTCAGCCGCTCCTTCACTTCCGGATCGACCTGATGTGCGCGAGGTAAACAGCCAACCTGACGTGAACTTCGCTCAAAGTCACCGTAAGTGCGATCAAACTTGAGTTTGTATGAACTGGGAAAAGTTGTTGAAGCTGTGGAGACGTGATGACGGAGAAAGAGACGTTTGAATCTGCTCCGTGTGTCCACGATCACAGCTGACAGCAGCTAGCTCAGCGGCTAACAGCTAAACAGGAAGTGTGTTACTAACAGAGAAATTCTAATATTGATTATCGTAGACCGGCTCTGTTACTAATCTAAAATGTGTATGCTACGGGTCTTGTCTTGCAAACTTCACTTGGTGTTTCCATGTCAAGAATATGAATTTATTGACTTTTTAAATTTAAAGTTATTGATTTCATTTTGTAACATGTGGCAATGCACTGAGAACTAACCAGGTAGTGATTTAGCTTCATCAATGACAATTAAAAACAACAAAACAAACAAACATAACAGTCGTGCTGCTAGAATCAAAAATCTTTGTTGTCAATTTTCTACATCCAGATCAAAAAGTTGTTTCTGTCTCACCTAAAATAAATATTATAAAAGTTAAATGCTCCAGAAAATAATATAGCCACTGTATATGCATTCCAGTATATGTATATGTTGACATTTTCTATATGTTTTATTGTCAATTCTCTATATCCAGGACACAGATTAAAATGTCATTTATTTCACCTAAAATGATTATAGATATAAAACTGCCCTAGAAAAATTCACAGTGCCCTTGCCACTCAAAAAAGACAAGTGTAAAGTTTGTAAATGTTTATTTGTCATAAATACTTGAAACAAGCAGGACGGTAACGTAAGACAGGCAGAGATGCATGTTAACGATGTCTCTGTCTCCTCTGACACAGGCAGTCGCGGTGAGGACGAGTGGATCTGATGGAGTCTTCAGGACCTGGATGGAGCTCCTGGGAAAAGAGGAGGTGAGGACCAAACTCTACTAGAAACATGTATACATGTGTATAATAGTAGGTAATGGCCTAGCCTCGTTCAAAATTTCACGCTTTTATCCGCTCCGTATCGGTAAGCCCAAAAAATGGTGCTAAGCCCCCTGACTATTAGTGTGTTCATGAAGATGGGCTGGATTGTTTACTCTGTTCTTTTTTTACCAACCAGAACTGGATCATGTGTTTTTTTTCCACGTTGTAGTAAAAGCTACAGCCACTTTATGTAAAACTCTTTATTGTTAACACATTTGCAGCAGTATTTTTTTTTCCTGCAGTGTAAGTGTGAGAATTAGAAATGATTGTTTATCAACTTTATTGTTGTTTATTAATATTAATGTGATTAATCTTTATGATTAAGAGGTTGAATATGTAGAATTTTTATTAAAAGCTATTTAAAAATAAATAAATAAATAATACATCCACAGTGCGTTTTGAGGTGAACAGAATGAAAGTATTCCTTCTCCACAAAAAAATTTTTTTTAGTCTGAATTAATATTTTTAACATTTTTTGACGGGCTCGACAATGACTGTTTGTCCACGTTCTGTTTACATTCGTACCTGCCTGTAGCCGACACGTGGATCACTAATCAGCTGTTTTCCTGCCTCCTCCCGGTGGTATGCGTCTGTTTTCAACGAAGCCTTTTCAATAATCAATCGGTGGATCAATGGATTATCATTTACATGTTAGGATGGGTGTTATTTGTGTAGTCTAATCTGTCATAGACACGTTTACTGTCGCCGACTCCCGGTGCCTGTCATTTAAAACTAACCTAGTGTAATTATGTGTTCAGATGACCAGGTGCTGCTCAATCACCAATTAACAAGGTGCCGCCCTCCAGGGAGGCAGAGCTGCTTCTCCATTGGCCAAACGCAGGTGTCTGCACTCCCACCCTGATTGGCAGCTGCAGGAACCACAGTAGCAGTGTGGTATAAATAGCATTCAGCTCTAGGAGCGGCAGCGACGGCGGCAGCGGCGGAGGTGCAGCGGGGAGATGCGACTTGGCCAAGGCGACTTTGCCAAAAGCGACGGCGCCTAGGCGCAAAACTCAGATCTTTGCAGCAGGTTTGGTTTTATTATTTATTTTATTTCATTTTCAAACAACTTTACACTGTGTTTAGCCTTGATCCATTTCTGGTTTGTGTTGCGATGGCGTCCACCATGTGCTTCACTGAGCAAGTCAGCCATTTTGACACATGGCCTGGCCTACAAAACGTTCAAACAGAAAGCCAGCAACACTCAGGCTTTCTGTTTGAACATTTTGTAGGCCAGGCCATGTGTCAAAATGGCTGACTTGCTCAGTGAAGCACATGGGAGACGCCATTGCAACACAAACCAGAAATGGATCAAGACTGACAGACATTTCCACATGATTAACATTGTTGTCTTTCTCTTGTCATCTTTGACCCAGGTGGTGAAGTTCTTCTGGAATCAATGTGGGCAGCAGCTCCTGAAAGAAAGAACATGGACAAGCAGTGTTAGACAGGACTACCTGCAATGATGCAAGATGGCTGACTTGACCAGTGAAGCACATGGCTTCACTGAAATGGATCAAGGTTAAACACAGTGTAAAGTTGTTTGAAAATGAAATAAAGTAAATAAAACCAAACCTGCTGAAGTCAAAGATCTGAGTTTTGCGCCTAGGCGCCGTCGCTTTTGGGCAAGTCGCGTTGGCCAAGTCGCATCTCCCCGCTGCAACTCGTCGCTGCCGCCGTCGCTGCCGCTCCTGGAGCTGAATGCTATTTATACCACACTGTTCCTGTGGTTCCTGCAGCTGCCAATCAGGGTGGGAGTGCAGACACCTGTGTTTGGCCAATGGAGAAGCAGCTCTGCCTCCCTGGAGGGCGGCACCTTGTTAATTGGTGATTGCGCAGCACCTGGTCATCTGAACACATAATTACACTAGGTTAGTTTTAAATGACAGAAAATGAATAAAGTTAATCATAAAGATTAACTAAACTGTTAATCATTTTAGCTACTTCATTCACTTGGGCATCAAACAAAAAGTTCTCCTTCAGCAGCAAAGAACCATGGGAGATGAGAGAAAGCCTGAAGAACAACAATAACTTAGCACAGAGAGATTTAGGGTGCCCACACATATCACCCCCTTAATTCTGTATTATTTAGCTAGCATACCATGCTTGAGTATAGTACTTTTGGTCACACATCATAACAATGATACTTTTAATTTGTAAACCACTTTTCATAAAGTAATCTCAAAGTGCTACAGAAACCAGAAACAAAATAAACAAAAGACTAAGAGAAAAATCAGACACGTTAAAATCAGCAGTAGATAAAACAGATTAAGGAGGAGATTAAAGTGCATAGAGAGAATAAAAACATCTAGGGGCGACCTAGGAAATCCTGTCTGAACAAAAAAGGTGACCACAGCCTGGGGCTGTCAGGGACAGAGTTCCAGATGTGGGGGGCAGCGGAGCATGGAAGTGAGCCATGATTTAGCTCATGTAAATAACAGTCACTTATGATGACTGCTATGTGGTATATGAACATGATGATGTTTCTAGTAGAGTTTGGTCCTCACCTCCTCTTTTCCCAGGAGCTCCATCCAGGTCCTGAAGACTCCATCGGATCCGCTCGTCCTCACCGCGACTGCCTGTGTCAGAGGAGACAGAGACATCGTTAACATGCATCTCTGCCTCCTGCTTGTTTCGAGTATTTATCACAAATAAACATTTACAAACTTTACACTTGTCTTTTTTGAGTGGCAAGGGCACTGTGAATTTTTCTAGGGCAGTTTTATATCTATAATATTCATTTTAGGTGAAATAAATGACATTTTAATCTGTGTCCTGGATATAGAGAATTGACAATAAAACATATAGAAAATGTCAACATATACATATACTGGAATGCATATACAGTGGCTATATTATTTTCTGGAGCATTTAACTTTTATAATATTTATTTTAGGTGAGACAGAAACAACTTTTTGATCTGGATGTAGAAAATTGACAACAAAGATTTTTGATTCTAGCAGCACGACTGTTATGTTTGTTTGTTTGTTTTGTTGTTTTTAATTGTCATTGATGAAGCTAAATCACTACCTGGTTAGTTCTCAGTGCATTGCCACATGTTACAAAATGAAATCAATAACTTTAAATTTAAAAAGTCAATAAAATCATATTCTTGACATGGAAACACTAAGTGAAGTTTGCAAGACAAGACCCGTAGCCTACACATTTTAGATTAGTAACACACTTCCTGTTTAGCTGTTAGCCGCTGAGCTAGCTGCTGTCAGCTGTGATCGTGGACACACGGAGCAGATTCAAACGTCTCTTTCTCCGTCATCACGTCTCCACAGCTTCAACAACTTTTCCCAGTTCATACAAACTCAAGTTTGATCGCACTTACGGTGACTTTGAGCGAAGTTCACGTCAGGTTGGCTGTTTATCTCGCGCACATACACAGGTAGATCCGGAAGTGAAGAAGCGGCTGAACTCGGTGGCTGCAGATCCTATAGCGCCGCCTAGCAGTGAGGAGGAGGGAGAGCTCATCACAGCTGTGTGGATCAGGACCATTCATGTGAAGAAAAACAGCAACTGAAACAGAAACACATAGCCTACTATGGCACAAACACAAACAACGACGGAGCAAATCCCTCTCACTGCTGTAAGTGGTTGCGGGCAGCAACTCGTAGTATTCACGGAGTGCTCCCGGTATGGATCAGAGAAAACCATGAATGAATGGGCTTCCGGTAGGCTGTCCTCATACTGCCCGGGTCTGAGTGTGGCGGCGATGATTGGACTGACGAGGCATGGGGGGCGGGGCAAGGTGTGATGTGTGGATTTGTGAATGAGGTGAGAGGGCACTAGGCTGAATCGCTACAGTGTCTTGTGCATTTGGGTGTATTTAGTGTCTTTTTACAGTTGTGTCATGTCAGCTTGGTCGTTTCATGTCCCGATGTGGTCATTTTGCATCGATTTGTGCTCATTTAGTATTCATTTGTGGTCATGTGGTCTTCCTAGCACGTAATCCAAGGAACAGGCAGGTGTTGTGATTGGATTTGATTTAATGCCAGAAATTGTGAAACTGTAACAAATACAAAAGGAAAGATTACCACAAGGTAAATAATACATGTATAGGCCCACATAACGTAGCCTGCTAACGGCGGTAGCTGACCTAGATCTACGGCGGAGTCCGCGATGATGATGAATGATAAACAGCAGGAATGTTTGCAATGTAATAGTAGTAAATAATGTTTTACTCACTCATATTGCCACTGCACAGGGAGACAAACATGAGGAAAGAAAAGATGCTACGGAGCATGGAAAAAACAACAACAACCCAGTTGGCCTACGTAACTTCCTGAAAAACCCAAGGATGCAAAAACACATAAATGAAAATACAGCGCCATCTAGCGGAAGATGACTGAAAAAAGTTTGAGAAACGCTGCAGACAGAGAGTCTGTGGAAAAGGTTGAGGAGTCACTCTAACCGGCGATGTCAGAGTCCACAGCCAGGAAGACGTCCACTACACCACCAGTGGATCTGAGACTCAATGTGTTGGAACTTGTACTGCCTCTTACTCTGACACAGATTGGATGTGGAGCTGAAGAGATGACGTCCCCCAGGAAGGTGGAGCTGCTTCTCCATTGGCCGAGCACAGGTGTCTGCACTCTCGTCCTGACGATCAACTGATGGTCAACTGGTTTTGATTCATTACCCTAACCCCCATGGTTCAAATTTTAGTCTAGGCAGTATAAAGGGTCAGTAATCACCTGCTCCATACTGTGCAGGCCAGGGTCAGAATATCAACTGTATCTAGGCTAAGTGTTAAAAAAAACACTACTAGCAGTAAAGAGTGTAATTTATATGTAGTAGTAATAATAGTAATAGTAATAGTCGTACAATCTATCCCCCTGGACCTACATTAATTTATATATAGCACTATTTTCTGTAAACAATATTGTAAAATAGTTTTTACTGTCTCAGGTGGAGCAATACTGTTTAATTAGTAATAAAATATCTGCTCACCATCATGTTGATGGAGGTACAATAAAATACTCAAGGGTTGCATACGGCAGCTGGTTTTTATAAATATTTGATGGTACATATACACTGTGAGGCAAGGCCCCCAATTTTATCCTGCTTAGGGCCCCCACATGTACAGGGCCGACCCTGCATACAATCACCTTTCTTTTTGATATCCAGGGAGTTTGTGCAGAAGCAGTGACTAATTTCTCTTCTGACAATCAATACCAGCTCTGCAGTGACAGCAATCAAGGTTGTTTTGTTATTTAATGAACAATTAGAGGCAGTGACAGCATCTTTTTCAACTTAGTCAAACACTGTGATGAGGCTTGCCTCACCTCAGAAGAAAACATGACATGATAAGCTTCCGTATCAACAGGAAATAAAACATTTTTATTTATCATTTGTGTATATGAAGTTATATAACAACAGTCAGAAAACTCCACAGAGTGAATCACTACACAAAGTGAAACAAAACTGTAAAACACCTCGTCAAAAATGAAGGTATACACAGCAAATATAACTGTCAGCAGCTCGCCGTCACTGCGAGCGATATGGCAGGAAAAAACACCCCAAACAGTTCTACAAGATTACAGAGAAAATTTCCACACACAAAATACTCAAGCAGGCAGTTGATATACACAAAGGCAACTAGGATCTTTCTACAGCATCAGATTCTAATACTTTACACAGCTTTGTTTTTGAAAGGTCAGTGTGGCTTTGTTGTCGGTGTCACCGGAGAGAATCGTGAGTTCCTTCACACAGAGAGCTTGATAAGTTTTTTTTTTCTTTTACAAAGAGAAGAATTATTTGGGGGTTTGATTATGCATGCATACTTTGGTAGGAAACCGTAATGAGAAGAGCATTGCGTTGCAGTGCAGATAATGGCTTTTTGCTTTGTGCAGGGTTTCTTTTATATATATATATATATATATATATATATACCTTCCCCTAACACACACTTCAATTGCAATCTGATGTGTTTCTGCAATGCTGCCCATTACTGAATTCCCTGATACGTTTCTACAGGTGTGCTGTCGCAAATTTTGTATGATTTTCTTCGGTAGTACAACTATTTTTGCACTTTTTGTGTTCATGTTGAATAGCTCAGGCCATTTTTTGCAGAGCATTTTTCATTTATACCTTGTATTGTAATCCATTTTACGCTTAGATCTGAAGCTGTACTGGAATTCATGAGATGCAAAACACGTCAAATAAAAGCCTCCGGCGGAGAGGGATTGGGAAATGCAGCTGTATTTAAAGTATATTCAGTGGTTTTTGGGATGCTATTGGACAGGGGAGGTTTTACCCCCCGAAGGGTTAAGTTAACTAAGTCATAATAGTTGAAAAAATATAACAAAATGACTATTTTTTGTTTGTTTGTTTTTACAACAAAAAGTGCAAAGTACATCTAATCTCACGGTTAAAGAAATCTACACTAACACAGTCCATACTGTACATTCAGAGTTTTCATCTCAAATATAAAAGGGATTTTTGAATCAACAGGGAAGATAATAAATAATAATAACAATTTCAAAAAAATCCATGATGGAAAATGAAACGATGACAATGATGACATATGGATGATAGATTAGAATGATATTTGCGGCTGAATAATTATATTCATGTCACTTTATATTTATTTTAGATATACATTTTGGACATGATTATGTTAATATATACATGGCATTTTAAGGGGATATCTAAATGTAGAATCTCGTTTGGTATTTAACTAATATTCCCTGAAACTTCTGATGCTGGAACTGTGTGCAAGAAGAAGAAAAAAAAACCTGCGAAAAAAGGGAGGGAACCCTAAACAGAGCTGAATCTACGTGTGCTGTGTCCTAACCATCTCACTGGAAAGGAGGAAACGTCTCTCTGGACTGGGAATCATCCACCTAGGGTTAGAATCTATTCTTTCCTCGGGCTACGCCACCCACGTTAACACTATGGGATGAACATACAAGTATTGCACAGTGCTCAACAAAATGCTGTGTGAGGCGACGACCCCGCTTGCACTCGGATAAAAACGTCTTTTAGTTTCATATTTTTTTCTTTTCTTTCTCTCTTTCCATGCCCGTGTGCAGTCGGGCGACGCCATACGCTCTCGCTCTCTCTCTTTCTCTCGTTCTTTCTCTGCGTGTAGAAGGGAAAAATGGCATTAAACGCTACGACATCACTACAGAACAAACTGGTTTCGCTACCTACTGATAAGTCTACATCTCTAAGCACACACGGCAGTCACAGTGATACACAAAGCAGTCCTCAGAGACTCCTATGGAATGACAAGTAGCTTTTTCATAATAGTGCTATCAACTACACAATTACATTGAAAACATTTAGAAAGTCCTCCTGAAGCTAGCATCGAGTATATGCAAGAGGTTCCTCCAAGATAAGAGACTTCATGGTTTTCATGGATTAAAACTCATTCCTTTCCTAATTGGACCCGTAGTAAAGGACATGATGGACTAATAGCCTACACAGACCATTAACTTTTACGGTTATTTCTCATTCTCCTGGTGTAGTCCTGTGCCAACATGGAAACGAAACTGATGTAACTGCTGTTGGCTGAAACATGATTTGTCATCATTGCTTTTTCTTCTTATGTAATTAAGCTGATCGAACAGAACAGGAGGAGTTTCTGGCCCCCCTCACCCCCCTGCAGGTGTCCTGAAATAAAGCCAGCCAACAATCGTCCAGAAATGGTTAATAAAGAAGTCAACAAGCTAAGTTTTAAAGACATCCAGTGCAAAAACAGCAGCCACATAAAAAGTTAAAACTGGCAGTAAAACATGGCTAGCTCTATTGTCACTGTGAGAAAGGCAACGCAAAGCAAAGACTGCGATTCAGGGCACCATTGCAGCCAAAGACATTGTTCCCAATAAACCAAAGCTACAACCACTAGCAAGTGGGAGTGTGCATGAAAGAGAGGATTTCTACATAAGTCACCTCCCTGAAAATGGCAGTGTTTAGAAACTCGCTTCACCTCTGTCAATAGTACATTGACCCCAAGTTACTCTTGATTTTCTTCCTCTCCTCTGATTGAAGGCAAGGGGATAGTATCAGAAGAGCATCCCCTGGTGTCAGTAGATCTCCCCCCATCCCAGCCTTTAGTAAAGATTGTAAAAAAAATCATGCAGTTTACGAAAAATAGTCAAGACGTTGAATTGCTCTAAAAAATAGTCCTCTTAAAACCAGGAGTCACGACTCTATGTTTTTTTGTGTTTTTTTTTAAAAACTCCATCTCAAAGATCGGACCCTGGCCTGAATGCGATATACTTCCAACAACAACAAGGCTGTTTAAAGTAAGCAGTTAACAAAATATTGTTAAACGAGCTTAAGGACACAATGGCTACAGCTTGGTGCTTTTTCACATGGGGTTTGTTGCTGAAGGGTTAAGAAATTATTCTTTTTTTTTGTTTTCTTTTTTTTTTGTTGGTTTTTTGTGTGGAGGCAACATTTTTGACTGTCGGAAAAGAAAACAAGCCAGTCAAAGTGAATGATGGCCTTTAAAAAATGAGGACGTATTTCACTTAGAAGAAACTGCTAAATGTGGAGAAATGAAACGCTAACTGGTTTGTGTCGACTATTGTTTCTGGTGTGCGTCAAGCTGAAACGTATAGGTCCTCTGACTGAGAAATAAGTACAAAAAGTCGTAAGAAATCATGTGCTTGTATAATTTCCAGCAGCATTTTTTTCCCCACAGAACCATAGTAGTTAATGGCCTTGTATTTTAGAGTTTTTGTGTGAATATATTCATCCGTTTGTCTTTTCTGTGATGACCCTTTCCTGAACTTAAAGCCAGACATTGTCCTTTACAGTGTGAATATATTTCCACGAGCATCTTGCAGGTTGGAATTTGTCTTTTTTTCTCTGGAATGCAATAAGGTAATAAGGTAGAATTTTTAAATCCTGGGATATATAATATTGGCTTTCCTCTATATCTGCATTTACATAATTTAAAATAGAACATCTTATTAAAAACATCAAGATATACACAGATTAGGAAACGGGTAACAACATACAAACACATAAACTATAAATCATTTTTGTCTGCATACTTATATATACAACTGTGGTACAATAAATTCTTTCAGTCATGCGCTATCTATACAGATCATATTGCTTAAAAGAAGGGGGCATTTGGTCGGGGCAGTTTAGGGCTCGGAGATGGAAAACAAATAAAACGCTGAATCAGAATGGAACGAAAAATAAATAAATAAATAAATAAAACAAAAAAAGTAGGAACCCGATAGAAAAAAAAGCAGAGGACAAGATGTCACAGGGAGTTTCAACAATTAAGACTGTGTGTGAAATTTGGGGCAGTAAAGCTGGGTGAGGCAGGGGTTAAAGAGGGCAGGGGATTACATGGATGGACCCATATATCACTGAGGTATTTACACATACTGGCTAAAGAGTACTACAAGGCGGGTGCTGAAAGGGCCCTGCCTATTTCTTGGTGGAGAGCTGAGCGTCCACCTCCTCCTCAGGCTTCAGCACGTGCCACTGAGCGATGGGTCTCCTGGGGTTGGCCAGCATGTCGGACCAATGGCGCAGCTCCGTCCCCAAGCTGTTGAGGCCCACAAAGACCTTGCCGATGGCATCGTTCTTGCCGATCTTGTCATAGTCCAGAACAGTTATAACAATTTGCACTTTCTGTGGAGAGGGAAGAGTAGTAGAAGTTGTAGACGAACAAATAAATCAAAGCGCCGTCGGCATATTGTTAGTTACATCCACTGAAAGCCAAGTTTGCATCAAAGACACACTTCAAATAACTTTGGTTTTATATTAATTGTTTGTGTTGAGTTTATACTGTTCTATAAAGTTCAAGAAAATGATTATAAAAATTCTTGTCAGATTTATACCAACAGAAATCAGCTGCACAGGGGGATATAATTAGGGATTGATCTGTAATATAGGCTCCATTTATGGTAAGGAAGGAACCTTTCTGCTGCTTTAAGAGGAAAGCATGATGCTCCCTCAGACATTAATGTAGATAAACAGGATTTGACACTGGCAACCAGGCCTCAGTTACAGCCAAAGCCAAACACTGCAGAGTGTTTGACCACTCAGAGGCCGGCCTGCTACTCAGCCTAGTTGTGTGTGTTTGTTCAAAGGGACTCTGCAAAGAGGAGTGACCTGGACATCAATCTCTGGCAGAGAATATGAATTAGTGCACAAAGAGCTCTGATTAAGTTTCGATCCAGTGGCACAACTGAGACGGAGCCGCCGCCACCTGCATGAGCGCAGAACCACTGTTGAAAAAGAGCATGCCTAATCCGCCATGTAATGAAATACTGAATAAGGTTCCCAGATGGCCAGTTGGGGTTAGTTGATTTTTAAAGGGACAGTTCACCTTCAAATTACTCATTAGAACAAGACTGTTTCATGGGGAATTAGCAGGGCCCATTCATTAATTAGAACTGACCAGTCAGTATTGTCCTTGCTGTGACTCATTTGCCAATAATCATCATTACTGAAAAGACAGATATATGTGAACATTGTGTCAGTCTCTTCAAACTCTTTTGTCTTTATTTGTTTTGTACTTTTTATTTGATGTATTAAATATGTTATTTTATTTAAATTAACTTCCCTTGTTTAGATTGTTGTATGCATTTCAAAATCAATCTATGAGCTGATGAACGACCAGGAGTTTCACCAGTTATGTGTGCGGTTGTGGGGAAAAAAGCTATAGATGAAAACAAATGCAGCTAAATGGTGTCACTTGCTGCTTCACAGCTAATTGCGTGTGTGCTGAGGAGACTGTGAAACAACCTTAGTCAATAACAAACCCTCCGTCAGCGCTACAAGACAGACCAATTAAAAGAAAACAATCTTTGCAATTCCCACGCAATCTCTTAGACAATTAAAATCTTTAAATTAATTACACAAATAGTCCCAAGGTCAGTTTTAACTCAAATCCAACACTACGCCTCTGCTGATAAAAAGCGCTTCATCTGTGACTCCCTATAAGCACGCTTTGTTGTAAATGTTAACAGGATGGGGAAAAAAAAAGTGCCTGAGAGATCGATGAACAAATTAAACTGTATTTGTTTTCTCTTAAACACAAACAAATGAAATATTGTGGGAGTAAGTCTGTGTCTTTATCTAAAACCAGATTCAATACAGCCAGAGGCCTAAAGAGCCTTCAGAGCTGTCAGTTGTCCACTAACTCGAGGCTCACTATGACCTCTTTAAGGAGCCTCGTTGGCATCTGCCATGACTTGAATACTATTCTCAACCTCATGCCTTTGTGGAGAGCTTCCCATACACCCAATCAATAACAAGTTTATGATTCAATCAGTGGCACTAATAATTATTTAATGATCGACCTGGCTCTAGGTGATAAGACAAGAAATGCAAATTTGGCCAACCTACTGGTATCAGCAGCACTAAATAAGGGCCTTGATTTGGATGAGGTTGATTGGGATCAACACTGTTTAAATTGAATCTGAGGCTCATGGACCCAAACTCGTGATTTGTGAGCTGTGACAGGCTTAATCAATTTGACTCAATTACTGTCTTGCCTGAAGAGATAATGTTGTTCATTGCTATTCCTTTCTGGCACAGTTTGTGCATTTTTTATTCTTTGTTTTTATAATGATCTGGAGAGAGATTCATACTCGTTCTGTCACAGACTCAGCTTCCCTATACTGTAGTAGTCGGTGTATGCTCTCTGCTAACTTCACCTAAATCCTAATGTGCATGGTAATGATTGTAAAACATGCCACAGAAGCACTGATGTATATGCTACAGGTAATGACAAAGTGCAGAGAATTACATCCACACAGCAATTGGCGTGTCAAATTGCGAAACCGAGGCTGATTTAAAATGAAGTGCCTTTGATTATACTGTTATGATGAAAAGCCTCTAAACTGATTATTTGGTAAATGAGCTCCCACTTATCAGTTGCATATGAAACTAAATCTTTGCTGGTCTTTATAAAACAATTGGTCTCTACGGTGTTGCACAATATGAATGATTTTTCTGTACATGGATGAAAGATGTACCTGGATTTGTTCAAACGGGACTTCAAAGCTAAAAGACTCGTTGTAGTAAGGGTTGAGGGTGTTCTTCTTGATTGTCGTCTTCTTCTTCTTCAGCCTCTTGCCGTTTTGCATCAGATGGATCTTCACATATGGATCTGAAGACAAAGAATAGAATAAATTCACATATATTTTAACCTATTTTACTTCTTTCACAAAACTTTAAAGCCACTTTTTATTGTTCTTCTATTTGTCGGCACAGATTATAGGAGGTTAGAAAGGGTATTTTGTGGAGCAAGTGGTGATGATTGATGCTTATGCTGTAGCCACAACTGACATCATTGGATGACTAAGGCAAACATGTACAATGCAAACATGTTTGTAATTGGTTATCCATTACTTTTTAAAACTATTAAATGATCCTGATGTCCACAAGCTAGTTGCTAACTTTGTCTGTCTGTTAAGGTTGGGTTTTGGTGTAAGGGTCCATAGCTGAACTGAACTGCAGAGACAGGAGATGATTTTCTGTAGGTTTGTCCCTCTTCACAAACATGTTCTCTGTAAATATAAATTTTATTATAGCAGCTTTAAACCGACCTCCAAAACCAACAATACCGATGGCAATAATGAATTAATATCTCCAAAACAACCAACGACCAGTTGTTACAAAAGGCAGCCATGAAAACCATGTCTCTTTACATCACTCGATTAACCTTCCCCCATTCAAGAGCCTCATTTTCCTCTGTCCCAATGCCATCTCAAGTAGTAGCCAAGTGGTCTGCTTCGTCCATCCTCATCCACTTCTTTATAGCAATCAGGTTGAGTGTGTGTCGGAAAACGGTGAGCCACCCATCGCTTCCATTTATGACGTGAGGCTGCTCCTCCTGATTTGTTTATGTCCTCCCAACTGTCATCACAACTAAATTGGACGATCTAGAGGAGAGCCGGTGTCTTTGTTTAGCCTCAGAGGGAAAAAACGGACAAGTGGATAGTGGCAGTAATCACCTCGTCAAGCTGTGAAATAAATACGTTTTCACGTCTTTAATTGGTCCATTAACGAGACAAGGTGAAGCAGTTAATTTTCACATTCAAAGAGATCCAAATGAAACGTCCAGGCAGTGAGAGAATTCCTCTTTAAGTTTGAGTGGCAAACAAAAAGGACCCAAAAGATGAGTGACGATTCAATAATCACTGCGGTTCAAAGAACATGTCTTCATCTCATTCATTCCCTTTATTCTCACTAAATTTGATCTATTGTTGCACTTGGTTGGTGCTTATTAATTTTGGAAAGTCAGAAAAAATATGTCCCATGTGTATTGTTGAGTCGTCATTTATGTTTTAACACACAGAGAGCGGACCAGCAAAGACATCACTGGAAGTACTGTATAATCTTTACTCTTTATTAACCCCATGTGTGTCTGTCATTTCCCTTTTTACTTCAAGCTGCCTCTAGTCTTCTATTCACTTGACCATTGACGGAGAGCTGTTGGGATGTTCGTCTTTCTAGCAGGTTCTCTTTTGTCTTATTACTTTGACCAGACACCATTTGTACCAGGAGTTCTGGTGGCTTCAAACTTCCAAATGTCATCAATGCAAAGGTCACTGTGGAAACACTTAAAGCTGGTTTTACAGTCTAGTTCTTTGGACTTCTTGCTTAATTGTTTATCCTGACACGCAGTTTGACTTCTGGGATCTCATATACCCAGACGTCTGCCTTTCTAAACTATGCAAAATCATTTCATTTGGCCACAGATGGGCTCCAATCAAGCCCTCAACACATCTCAAGGATAACTAGAAGGGCACTCAGAGAGTTTCCTCCGCCGTCAAGGCCGACGTCAAACAACATTCACCAGACTGAGCAGGAAAGGTGATTAAAATTCATAGTAAATGATACTTAAAATTATTATTCCTGGGCGCTACGGCTCAACATGTGTAAAAACATTCTTTCATTTTGATAAGATTGTTGCAAATCCTGGTGCCACGTGAGAAGAATATACAAGGTTTAATGATGTCAGACCTCAGCCCTCAATCGTGGAGATTATACAAGAAAACGGTAATGAAAAACACTTCATGTCATTTATCATACAAGACAACACGCTGCTTTAGCAAGACAAAAACAAATAACCATAATGATCTCAGAGATGCTAATAAGGTAGTCCCTCACCGGAGGCTAACAACAATGCCCCCTCTACTAATACTCAATACTCCACCTCAGAGTTGTGCACTGGAACAAATGAGGAGCAAGACTGAATCGGGTCTTATAATTGGTTGTTGAAATGCAGCTTGCCCTGATAATCTGGATTCATCCCTGGATCCCATCAACACAAAGTCTTTATTATGCTTCATGTTTTTCTATTTATTGATGTGTGAGGCTGCTTTGAAAAAAGAAATCTCAGTTTTTAGATGGAACATTGGTTGGATTTCGAGCAATAGCAAACACTGAACAAGCTTAGCTCCCTTAATCTTTTATCCAATTTAGGGAGGGGGGATAAGGACCTGATTGCAGATGGACGGACTCATCCAGGGCATCTGACATGAATATAGAGAGAAAACCACACAAACAGAGTAAGAGGGGGAAAAAAAGCAGCAGCATAAATAGATGACGGAGTTGTGAGTGAAAAGGTAGTGGGCTCCTAATGGAGTGGGTGTCCATTATTACTCTCATGCTGAGAAGAGCTGGAGTGCTGGGATGATGCAAACAGTGAATGAGGATGTGTTGTCACTTTCTGCTGGAAATGGAGAGATATAATAAATAGTACGGAAATAAGAAACCTCTCCAGCCTTATCTAGTATATTTTGTCAAACAGCTAAATCAGCCTATTATTTACTGTTTTCACCCATCCAAGTCAGTGTCACATTTGTCACAAATTTGACATTGCAAAAGATTCAACTTTGGGAATCTTGTCGACTAAACTCAAACTCTTATTCTTTTGGGATTTCTCTTCTATTTCTGCACTGAACTCCCATAAATCACTTGCCAATCCTGTCATATTGTCAGCGCCTGGCTGGGATGAATGAGTGAGTGAAGTTTCTGCAGGTTTTCTTTGTGTGATCAGCCATGGGTGGCCGTCGTGGCTCACAGAAACTCCTCAGTTCTTCTTCTTCTCCTTATTTCAAAGTAATCTGGCGTAGGCAGGAAGAGCGAGAGAGAGCACAGAGGTCTTAAAGTCGAGCACAAAGGCTGAGGAACCGCAAAGGGCAAAGAGAAAGAAATAGTTGAGCTTTAGGCTTAAGGAACGGGTTTGATAAAAGACAGATAACATAACATCAGAAAATTGGACTGGACTCATTAAAACATGATGTAATGCTGAATTGATATCTATACTGTAGGTGTACACATGCACCATGTACAGTAGAGGTCATGAATCCTCTTATTTTGGCGACTGAGCTTGATTTAACAAAATAAAACAGCTGAAAGGGAATATGCAAGATAACCCTTTCTCAGGCCTTTTAAAAAAGGCAAAGAAAACACACCTGTGGCGCCACATCACTGCTATCCAGACGCTCTTATCTTTCTGGCCAGCAGATGAGAGTTTGGCATTATTGAGTTTTGGGAGGCTCGCCGTACCTCATATCCGGCCCATTTTGCCGTCTCATCCCAGACGGATGTAATCTCTCCCATTTTATGGATGAATGGCAGCGCCCCTGATGTCAAAGCGCCTCCTCACATATGTGTACAGCACAAAGGCTCGCCTCCGCTATCCTAAGGGTAACTCATCTGAGCGGATCCTGGATCTCGGCCACGGTTTCATGAGGCGATGCGCTATCAGTAGTCCATACATTTCCCCCAGGAGGCTTGCAGCAGGTTTCTGGATAAGTGATGAGCTCCGAGCCAAATCAGCTGCAGAGTTAAGTAGAGCTGCTAAAGCGGTCTAATTTTAAAAGTGGTTACTTGTAGTTTTGTATTTCAAGCTGTGAATAATTGCCAGCTGTGAGTCATTTGGATTATTCTAGCGAGGACGCAGCCCGTCACAGCTGAAGCTACAATACTTTATTACGTGCACAAACACGCAGAATTTGTTTCTTCCTTGAGTGTTTCCGTGTTCACCGACTGTGGCCGCTGACGGAGCCGTGCCAAATGAACACCAGTACAAAGCAGGGTTAAATATAGCCCGGCTGTCATCTTAGCTTTTCTCCCATCATTTTGGATTTGCCACGGTGGGTGCACCCAAGGGTGACTGTCGGTTTAGTTTTTACACACACAATTCAGCCGTGAATCACACACACACATGCCACAGTGACACTTCCACAGGTGCAGCAGACCCACATGAACCATAAAACCGCCTCCACACAGTGTGATCCGGATCTCTGTCACATTGTGTTGCAGAGTTGTTTACACAATGAGAATCTTAATCATCCTGGAAATTCGTCTGTAACTCATCTGCTTCTCATTATCTACACATCTTTGGGATTTGTATCTTTATAAAGCAGAAATTCTGGCAAAAATACATTTTGCATCATTCCCTAATCACTTTCAAATTGCTTTCTTTTCTCCGGCCTGTTCATCATTTTAATGATCCCTGGGTGCGCTGCCTTCCTGGCTGCGAGAAGAAAAAAAAGCCTCTTATAGTCCGACCAGCCAGAGGAACAAAACAAATAAACCCTTTAGCCGAGAGGTTTGATGGTGAGCCGGAGCACCGGGTCGGGGCAGCGCGGCTTCATTACCGTCGACACGGCGCCTGTGTGCTTTGATAACCTCCCCCACTGCGGGCCATTACCTGGTTATGTGCCGCCTCACAGCCCTCTGGGACATCTTCAGAGCTACAAAGAGGGTGGGTCAAAACACTTTTTTTCTGCCACTACCTGTACAAGACCACATGTCCTCATTCAGAGTCGCTTCCAGGCTCTTAGCCTTTGTGTCTGACACGCTTTTGAGCTTGACACACCTTTTGATGGCGCACCATGCCGAGGATGCACCGCAGCAGGAAATACTGTGAAATGCATCGTTTTAAACAACTTTAGCGCAAAAATAAAATGACCGAGCAGTGGGAGGCTGAAAGAGCCGTTCACTCTGCCCACTGCTGCTGCCATCACCGGCTTTTACGACTCACTCTCTCGTCTTTAAGTCTGTTTTGGAAAACTGTGAAATTACACCATTACGCCACCTGGAGTTTCAAGATTTCTCCGAACTCTGATTGTCTACAACTCAACATAATGGGGTGTGTGTTGGAACTATACATCGCTGTGGAGCCAGCTGAAGTGGAGAGAGGAGTAACTCGTCTGTAATGAGGCCGGGATTATTTTGAGACGACAGCTAAAGAGCATGGTGCTCGGAGCGTCACCGCAGTTGAACAGCAATAAGTCAACTGTAAGTTCAGAAACAACAACTTTAAAAGTTTTTCAGGAATTTTTTTATTTTGTTTTTTTTTACCTTCGCAGCATGGAGTTGGATTTTATGAGGAGCCAATCAAAAGAATTATTTCTGATTATACATTGGTTAATGATAATACCCACATCGTCCACAGTGAGCCATAATTAGGCATGGTAAACAGGATGACAATAGAGGAGAAGGCTGATCCCAGGCCATCAATTACTTGTCCTCCTCCTTAAGCTCTGGCTGAGCCGCCTTGTGGATGTAGGGCTAATTATTGTTATTAGAGACCTGCCCATTATTTCATCCATCTGCTGTACTTTTTAAGTCTGTTCTCAGCGCAGGAAAAGCAGTCGCAAACCATTAAAAAAAAAAAAATCAAAACTCAAACTGCAATTTGGAGTATATTCTGGTTGGGTGTAATTAGAAAACGTGCAAGGTGCTATTACTGTATGCTAATAATTCAACCTGAAACCCACAGACGAGCGCACACAGATAAAACATGCTCCAATTAAACATGACATACAGTACACCTGTGTCAAACTGTCTGGCTTCCCTGCTATTTCCCATCTCTGTCAGAGAGAAACCTGGCCTTCAAAGTGAACACATTCACACCTTTTTTACATTCTGGCTAGTCAACGTGGCTGACAACTGAAAATGTTGACGATCCCACGATGCAAATGGACACAGGTGAGAGCTAATGCCAGTAGCATAAAATGGTGGCGGGGGAGTTTTTTCTCTCTTTTTTTTCCTCTTCCTGCCAAATGGCTGCTCGCGCCGGTCTGATAGATGAAAGGGAGCTCTGAGCTTTTAATGTGTGCTGTGTTACTGTACTGCAGGATGTTAAGGCTTATATGGAGAGACTGGGCTGTCAGGCAGAAAGTAAGTGGACCCAGGTGTATGGTAATTGATGGAGAAATTACCATAGGAGGGAAGTGCACATCGGGGAATTTAAAATGAAACCACTGAAGAAAGTCAAAGCAGAGGCAGGAGGGGAGGGGGGGCGAGAGGTCGGGTTATTGTGTGTGTGTGTCTGTCTGTCTGTGTCTGATATGATCAAAAATGACCAGTCAATACTGTCTAGATCTCGAAGGTTGAATATGACGCTCTGCTTTTTTTTTTTTTATCACCATGTCAATACTAAAGCGATGCTCAAAGAGAAGCCACACTCTCATTATCATACTCTGGATTATCAATGAGGAATCTTTGTTCAGGTAAATGTGATAATTTGTGCAGAACGGGTCCTCAGACATCAATAAACAGACTTTGGCTTTAGCATCGACACTGTTAAACATGAAAAAACCTGCATGGTTGCCACCCATAATTTCATTATAGGTCAATTTTGTCTGGCATAACCTGAAATGTCACAGTTTAAATGTGTAAAATGTCACTTTAAGACTGGAACCCAAATCAATTAGTCCCTAAAATTTGTAAAAATAATGACAAATGTCCCATCAGGAGTTCCTCAAGATAAAGCATGATTTCAAAACAGCAAAAATGTACAATTAACAGTAATATAAAGTTATTTAAAGAAGAAAATCATCTCAATTTAAAAGTCTGTGAAGCAAGTGTTTAGTATATTCCCTTAAGAAACGACCTAAATAATTCATGTATTTATCCAAATTGCTATAAATGAGTTAGTTTCAGCTCCAACTTGAGTATTTTAGGGCAAAGTATCAGCTTGAACCCCAGTGTGTGTGTGTGTGTGTCTGTGTGAGCTCTATGTGCTTATTATAATCACAGAGCGACTGAGGTGTGTTTGGAAGCTGTAATGTGCACACAGCTGGCTCCGCCATGCACCTTTGCCCACATTGCTCACTTGTCCCCACAGGAGACATACAATTTCACAAAATGAGATTCTTTCATTTCCGCTTCACAGTACGACATTAAAACTTTTATGGGTGGAAACTAAAAAACAACTGAACCCCCCCCCAACAACTCTCTAACTGGGAACTCACAGTGGATTTGTGCGGCGTCCTGGGACTGTGTTAGAGAGCTGGACCTGAACACAACATCTGTCCCTCTCAGACTGATGGAAACACACTGACCCTGCACTGTTTGTGGATTTTCCAGTCGCCAACTTCGTGTTTGCGGGGTGGTGTATGCACAGTTTCCGTCCCTCCTCTGCTCTATCAAGCGGTTACCATGACATCAGACCTTCTATTCAGACTTGAATATATTGTGATAAATGTCATCTATTGATCTTAATCCCACATGAGAGTATTGTTGGAGCGACGCCACAGCAGGAATGTCTCATTCTACCCCCCCCCCGCCCTCACATATTGTCTTCATTAGTGCATGCTACATTCATTATAATGACACGTATGTCTTTCATACAATATTATACTGTTTCTTCAAGATTTGAACATCTGTGCAAAGATTTATTTGATGGGAAAAAAACAGCAAAAGTCATGTTTTCTTTGATAAATGTAATCATGACCAGTGATGTGTTTGGGTGGTTGTTATAAAGAAAAAGAAACAGCAGTGTTGTAGGAGAGGCAAAGTGAATGCTGCAGTGCATGTATAATTACAGACAAAAGCCCCTGTCAGAGGGAAAGTCAGTGGGCTCACACTCACACATACACTCTCTCACACACACACACAAACACACACATCGTGGCAATTCTCCTCACCTGACAGGCCTCCCACATCCATTTTCTTCAGGTTTTTGGCTTCGAGGACGACCACGGTCAGCTTGCCGGCGGTGGGGACGTATCGCAGGGAGAAGCAGATATCTCCCAGCTTCTCTTGCTGTCAGGGTGGGAGGGTGGGAGGGGAGGGGGGGCAGAGACGTTGCAGAGGTGAGAACAGTTTTAAAAGCAACTATTAAATCCAAATGTACTGCGTCACATGCTCACACCAGATGCTCACCGAGAGGCCAGATGAAGGGGAAAAAATTAAAACTGCCTTCCAAAAAAACCCCAAAAAAAACAATGGAAATTGTTCAGTCGACCAAAATCTGAAGCCTGTGTTTTTCTGCTTTTTTTTTGTTTTGTTTTTTGTAGTAGATCAGTTAGAAAGCTTTTCATGCTGAAAGCTGTAAGCACCGGTCTGTCTGTATGAGAAGTGATAGTTTTAACAGTACCGGAGGTTTAAGTAGAGTACACTGAAGGGTTGTTTACAGTAATTACAGTGTCCAGTTTAAATCAGGGTGCATATCTGCATTGAAATAACATCACTGATGGAAAGACGTTCTTGGAAGTGCTTTAAGTGCACAGTGTCAGCAAAGATGATAAAGTTGTAAGTGCAGAACTGGAAAATAAAATGACACTCCATGCACAGAAATGATGATGTTTTTGGCGTTAAAGTGTCACAGTATTATTTGGTTGCAACAGCAGGTCCAACACTGATTTGAAATGAAAGAAAGTCAAGTTAACTTCATTTCTAAAGCGCAGTATTAAGTTGGCCAAAGAGATGCACAAAGGACAAGTAGGAGGAAGTAGGAGGGACAGGGTTCCTACACATTTGAAATTTTGAAATTCCATACTTTTTCCAGACACTAATTTCCAGACTTCTTGGTAAAACAAATTCAAAGAATTTGTGGTATTTAAGTAAATAGATGTGCATTATTCTGAATGGGTAAATGCCATTATGCAACCAAATCATTTCCAGGAGATTGTAGCTAGGGACAATAGTTTCCATTTTCCATAATTTTCCATACTTTCCATACTTGCATTGGAACCCTGGAGGGAGATTATCTTATATCTAGGTTCCATAATTATGAAGCAACAGCTGCAAAAGCTTTATCCTCTTTTAGCAGCACAAACACGTGATCAAGGAGCTGAGTGACACTGAATACAGTGTGTAATACAAAGAGCATTTAAGTTCCCTTCATGTCTCTGATCATACAGATAAAACCTCTGCAGATACAGCTCATGACTCCTGTGCTGACATTGATCTTTAAAGAAGTGAGCAGTTGCAATTGACTGGAAAATGTTTGCTGTCAGGAAGCCCACTGTTCTGTTGTAATGAGATTAGTGCCTAATATGGGCACGGATTATGAGAGGTGTTTTTATTTATACAGAACAACAACTGTGCAAAACAGAATCCACAGCACATTGAAAACAAATAAGACGGACAGAGATCAATTTTTGGAGACGGATCTGCACCCCGCATGAATATTTTCTAATATATTGTATATCCAAAACCGGCCCACTGATGTGCTATCACGACAAGCTGTTAACAATGTTAGTCATCATGTGAGCCAGCTGCCTGCTGTCCCGGTGAATAAATGGACAAATAATCTAACAAAAAAAAAAAATTAAATTAAATTCCAATTTAAGTGACTAGACATATTACAAACAAGGGCTGCTAACGCTGCAGCTGCTGCTACTAGAGCCAACTGCAGGCACATTGAGTCTTATTACATTTATTAAAACAACTGTATTTCATGTTGCATCTTTTTTGATTATATGTAAATTCACCCCATGTGATATTATTGACTATTTAACACATTTAAACCACTTTCGCTTGACTTATAATGACACTATACTTAATTTACATGTGCATATATTACTCTGCTGCACTCTGCAGGTCTTATTCAAATGGGAAAGTGGTTAAATCAATAGTATTAACAGTCAAGACTGAAATAAATGAGGTAGAAAAAAGTCACGGAATACAAAAATGCAAACTATGAAGTGTGTTTTGCTGGGTGCACGCGTCATATGCTTCATATCACACAGAATCTCTGAGTCATCGCCAATCAATCACACCACACCACATTTTCAATCTTCTGCTGCTGGATTGGGTCTCTCTGTTTTCGAGTTTGACTTCTTTTGTTTGTCACTCATCACTTTGCTGGAAAAGTAGCGACTGCAAGCTCTTCACTGGCTCACACATATCACCATCACAGCATCACAACACAGCCTTATTATCATACGCCGCCGAGCACAGAGCGATTCATATTCCTGCCATATCCCCTCATCAACACGAGGAGCAGACAGAGTCGATAACTCTCGCTCTGGTCACACCTGCTTTACATGTGGCTATTTTGAAGGGAGATTGTAAATTGTACAGATATCAACCTTTTTTTTATTCATTAAGTCTCAAACAAGCTCTATTTCCTCTTGTAGAAATATATGCACTTTGTTTTATACTGCACAAGGCCCCTTCCTATTCTCATCCATCCTCCTGACTGGGAGCTGCTGATACAAACCCAATGACTCAAAAATCTCGCTTTGATGCGCCTGAGTGCGAGCTCCTGTGGAGGCCAGCGACTGAGGGAGTGACAGTTAATTCTGTCTGTCAAGAGCAGTGACCAGGCTGAACTATAAAAGGCCAAACGCTGCCTTTTCAACTCAAAGGCCACTTTTGAAAAACTTGCTACTTCGTCTTTGACCTTAAAAAGTGAAGAGTTACGTGTGCGTAGGTAGGTAGGTGGGGTATTAAACCTCAAATTCTATTCATCCTGCTGCTTTTTCACTGAGGTCACTACCAAAAGATTTAAACCTTAAAGAGCTGCTCTTTCTTTGACTATGTGGAAGTGCTTCTAGAGCTTCCTTTGCTTTACTGTATATACACGTTCTGGCTCCTAATCTGTTTGGTTGGGTATCTCTTAAAACGCTTCCAAGATATATACATAGGACCCCAAATTTCAAGTTGTTGTGGTTGTGAACAGTTTCCCATCAACTAGAAAATGAACCAACTAGATGCTCTGAATCGCATGTTTGCTCAATCTCTAGAAAAAGAGAAATGGAGGCTTGTAATATAGGAGGAGATATAGGAGCATAATTTCCCAAGATGTTGGACTATTCCTTTAATCTAGACTCAAAGATCAAATATATATATAAAAAAACTAATTAAATCTCTAGGTAACACTTTCTATGAAGACTACATCTATAGTGCATTATGAGCGCATTCATAGTGAATTATAATGCTCATTATAATCAATCATAATGCATTATGACTGCATTCATAAACACATATAAAGCTTCATGATGCACTATATCAACAGTTATAAATATAGCTTATAATGCAAGTGTCTTATGAGTGCTCTTGACTGGTTATAAACTACAGGCTGACTGATGAGGCTTATAATATATTACAACTACTCATACCCCTCTATACACACACCTCAACAATCAATTGTTATAAGGACTCATAGGATGCCATAAGTATATATAGATGATCAATGTATGCTTTAAGTAAAGTGAGGTTCATATAGATGCATCTATAATGCATGAAAATGAGTTCCACTTTACTTAACGCCAACAATGAAACATCATGATTAGCTATACTGCATTATAGATGCATCTATATGAACCTCACTTTACTTAAAGCATACATTGATCATTTATATATACTTATGGCATCCTATGAGTCCTTATAACAATGATTGTTGAGGTGTGTGTATAGAGGGGTATGAGTAGTTGTAATGCATTATAAGCCTCATCAGTCAGCCTGTAGTTTATAACCAGTCAAGAGCACTCATAAGACACTTGGATTTATAAGCTATATTTTATAACTGTTGATATAGTGCATCATGAAGCTTTATATGTGTTTATGAATGCAGTCATAATGCATTATGATTGATTATAATGAGCATTATAATTCACTATGAATGCGCTCATAATGCACTATAGATGTAGTCTTCATAGAAAGTGTTACCAATCTCTATAATAGTTACAATTAGCTCTGGTGACTGGTTACGGATCACCAGTTATTCACTGCCACAAAATGATTAGAGAACTCACATAATAAAGATCATAATAATCATAATAATGCATGTTACATTCTCAGGTGTTATAAGGTGGAGAGCCTGAACACTGAGGGAAACGCTCCAGCGTCTCAAGCCTTGCGTAAAATTGTGGGGTGCAGCAGGTGCAGCCTAACGCTATAAGGAAGTATAGTGATGCCCTTCAACTCAAACAACTCCACCAGCCATTCAGCACGGTCATAATTAACCTTTAAATCAAACCACCGTAATGCAAAAGAAAGAAAAAAGAAAAAGAAAACTGAAGTTCCCCGAGCAACACGTGCTATATGCCATGACATTTACCATGAAAATTGAATCTCCTGAACTGTTGCCTGGAAAGTCACACTTCTGTTAATTGAAGGGGAAGTGTGGACATCTGATTAAGTGACATTTCCAGGAGAGATGGATTACATCAGCCATGCCACCACATTTGTGGTTCAAGAACAAATGGCCCGCTGCACACAACAGAACAATCACTGTGATATCACTTACACACACAAAAAAAACATTTAACACAGAAACAGCAGCTATTAGATTTACAAATCTGAACCCTGACACTCAGAGAGGTGTTAGTAAATTATATCAAACCTACTCGTTTCCCCTGTTCTGACTGAACTTTTTGCATTGTGTCTCTGCCCACGCGGGGATCAGAAGTCTCACCTCCTCCTTCTCGGCGCTCTGCAGGTCCCGCCACTCCTCTGTTATGTGGCTGAAGTCCACCTTGTTCATGGGCACCTTGATGTCACCGATGGCGTCGTGTTTGGAGAAGCGGTCAAAGTCGTACACCGTCATCACCAGCGTCTTCCCGCCCAGCTCCACGTAGGGGACCTGAGGACGACGACAACGGTCAACGACAGGGAGAGGACAACCGCCAACATGATGAAGTGTTTGATCTATTCATCATCTCTTTATTCATCCACAAGGGGGAGCAAGACCAGGTGTAAGCTAGAAAAATAAGGTCAGTATTATATGGTAGTGTTGTGGTCAAGACCATCTAACCTGAGACCGAGTCAAGACCAAGACCAAGAGGAGGTGAGACCGAGTCCAAGACAGAGACCAGACCAATACAAGGCCATTACTGTATTCAGTACCAGTCATCATTCCTTAACTAAAAAGGAAAGATACTTTTTTGAATTAAACCTATACCATATTAAATTGACACAAAGTTTGGATTAAAGAAAATAACACTCTCACTTTTGACTCTGGTGCAACCAGGTTTTCCAGATTGTTACGCAAGCAGACACTTTTATAGAACAATTGGACAATTTCAGATCTTAAAGTTCTTAACGTTATTGAATTACATCACATAAATCAAAGTGAGAGAGTAACAGAGAGACATCTGCGGTTAAAATAAAGATGTCACTGCAGCTGTGGTCTTGACTGGTCTTGAGAAGAAATCCAGAGTCCAGCAGCTCGACCGAGACCAAAACAAGAAAATGTGGTCTTGAGAACAACAACACTAGTATATGGACCCCTCAACGCTACCAGTTTATCAGGGGTACCTGTGCAGAGGGGGTGGTGGGTGGGTGGTGGGGGGGGTGATCTAATGACCTCATATCCTGGGCAATCTCAATCTCAAAATGAGATCAGATCATTGGATGGATGTTCGGATGAATCATGCAGCTTCATTTAAGGTGCTAGGAGACGTTGACAGGCAGTGACACATCTAAAACAGGTTGAAGTGACAGGCTGTGTCCAAGGCAACCATATGCACAACGAGTCATGAGTTTAATTAGATGTATGTGGAGACTGAGTGATCATCATTCTGCCTCTAAAAAGACTGTGATATGATCTTTCGGCCAGGTTGTCCACCCCCATCTGTGCAACACCATGCTGTATCCATCCCGTTGTAAAACCCATGATGTTCAGTTGTTTTCTGCCTTTTGATTGAGTTTGATTGATTGTTCCAGTCGCAGTTTTGCTCAGGACTGTTTGATATCAAAAAGGTGTTATAATAAATACAGTAAAACTTTGACACTCCTGAACTTCCATAAAAAAACTTTATGATGTTTCTTTTCTTGAGTTAATTACATGTCAAGCAGAGTCCGATTTGTGTTTGTGTAGCGGGTGGCGGGTGGAAAAGTGGTGGGTGCTTTGATTCCAAAATCAATCACAACATCCCCTGCCCTGACAGACACTGTTATCAGGCTTTAAAAGACAAGTGAGGTGTGGGGGAGGGTGGGATGAGAGGAGAGAGGGGGGGGGGTCCAGGCAGCAGTTGTGATGTGAGTCTTGACTGCATTCAATTTAGGGGATGCAAAGTTATTAAATGGAAATAACGTGTTGAACAAAAAAGAAAATGAGAGATAAGACTCTCTCGTTTGTCCTTGACATTATCTCACAAAATCATCTCTTCTTCTTGACGCTGTCGCGGCGGCGGCTTGTAATCACCTGCAGTCTTGTTTTTCATGGTGCATCACAGATTTGGAATTAAGTATTACAAAAAAAAAAAGAAGCACATAAATAAACCTGTTATTGAGATGGATATCACATCACATTATGCATAACTTGCACCAAACCACCTGCGCTCTTCACTGTCGGCTGAATAACAAAACTTTCCCCACTGCTGAGCAACAGCTATGCATCCATTATGGCCGAGGCAAGGCCAGAGTGTAGCAGTGCATCTGCCTGTGTTAATCCCAATCACATTGAGCCTGTGTGTGTGAGTGTAACTCTGTGTGTGAGAGATATTCTGTCAGGAGCTTGTTAATGTGCCAGCTGGTTGCTGTCTCCACACCTTCCCAGCATTCTTAGCTGCATGCAAATCAGATTGTCAGTGGAACCAAAAGATCTGCTGCTACAAAAAACAACAACAAAGTGCTTGAAATGTGGAATATTTTTTCAGCATATGGTTAAAAAAAAAAACAGCAAAATAAAAGGAATGAAATTAAACTTTTAATGTGAGGTGTACCTTGAAGGTGAACTGCTCATTGAAGACAGGATTGAGGGTCTTCCTGTGGACCTTGGTCTCAAACTTCTTCTTCTTATCAGGCAGCAGGTAGACCTTCACGTAAGGGTCGGATGTGCCGCCCATGTCCATGGCGGGCAGCTCTGCCGCCTGGATGATCCCCACCATGAGCTGCAAGAGAAGATGACGGGTAGAAAAATGAGGATGGGTGTCCAACTGTGCAGAGGTCCTAATTATCACAACCTTCATCCCACCAACATCCTCACAGAGAAGCTGCACCTCGAAGGTGAAATATTTCTTAATCATTACTCTGTGACCTTCAAGGACATTGCTTTTTTTTTCTTTTCAGGTGTCTTATCTTTTGATTTCACTGGTAATAACCCTTCATAATGGCGGCTTTAAGACGATTCAGTGTCATTTCTCTTGGACATGGCACCAATATAGGAAGGTTACGTTCAAGAAGTCTGGAAGCGGCTGAAGAGATCGCAAAAGGTCAGGATGTGTCAGACCACGAGTGAGAGGACTGTTTCTCGTCACACAAGGCTGATAATTGATAACCACTGTGGGGGGGCCTGGGAGGCTGATTGACCTGCCAGTCACAACCTCTACTCCAAAGCCTCTCAGGAGGCCCGGCTAGTCAGTCAATCAACTTCCTATCAGGCAGCCATCAAGCAGCAATCTGGAGGCTGACCAGCGCACTCAGCCATGGAGCTCTACAGCTGTCGGTAGCTGCATCAGATTACTCTGTGGAGCTACCGGTCAACGCAGTGGTGAATGACCAAGTGGGAAACAATGAAGTGCAGTCGGTGATCAGCTTGAGATAAATAACCACCAATATGAAGGGAAATCATTTTTACTGACTAAGATTTATTGATTTATTGATGTTATAACACTTGCTGAATCTATGTGGGCAGAGGCAAAGGACTAGAGTTTGAGACTAACCTGGAAACTAAGGTCTTTGTTGTTTTTTTAGTTTTAACCATATTATAACAGTTTTATCTACAATTACCAACTTTATTTATTTATACAATTGGCTGTAACTGTTAGTGCGTCATCCAGAGCACTCTCAGGACTTTCAGTTTGTGCATCATTTTGCACTACTAAATTCACAAAACAATATAATGTCAAACTTGAAACACTATTTCAAAACTGTGCTAGCGATTTGAAGTCTGGAAAAATCTAGTTAGAAGACCTTAAGATGGGATTGATTGGTCAAAGTAGATGCAAGCAACATGGTTATTCAATACAGCAAAGCTAGACAGCCTAGCTGACCAAAGCATTAAAATGTAGATATGTTGCTAAGAAAGTGGGCCAAAGGAAATCAAACTTTTAAAACTAAAAAAAACAAGTTTAAATTAATGGATAAAAGAGTCGAATAAGACACCGGCAGCAGCTGAGTTTTCATCCTTAAAAAACTGTTGCTGTTTGTCTCTGCACGTTAATGTGTAACTCAACTAATGAGATTATTCTTGCCTCCAGAGAAGCTCTTCCCTGAGAATCACTAATGTGCTGCTGTGTGCCTTACATCCCTGTTAGTACTCACTCTGGCATGAACTATGAATTTATGTCTTGCTGATTAATTTCAGTTTAAAGTAGGTTTACTCTTCATTTTATCGCTGCATCAACCCACGGAAATCCTATCAGTCTCATTACGAGGTACAGATTTGCATAAGGAGGAGGTGGTGGTGGGATTCCAGTAGAGACGTGTGTTGATGGATTGAAAATGTTACGAGGATGTGATCGTACCACAGATGTTCACTCACGAACTAACAAACATCATATACGACAATGGTGAACACAGGGTGAGTACATCATGGATAGTATGGGATGTCCTTAACTGCTTCCCAGGTTGTGCACAACATTTTCTTGACATTTTGCTGAAAACATGCTGCAAACACTGGATCACCATAAATGCACATCTAAAATGTATATTATCAGGATCACTTACTGTAATTATATACATTAAAGGCAAATAAAATACATACAATTATCCCAGTTGTTATTTACCTAAATGTAACCATGTTTTGCACTGCTGTGCTGTGAAGCGGCACTTGGATTTTTAAAGTGTGGCAGTTCACCCTCGCATGCTGTCCCCCTGATTTCTACCCATCAATCAGCCCGGTCTGTGGCAGACACAGCATGTCATACCATCTTTACTCGGAGAGGCACTGACGCTTGAGAACAGATAAGAGCAGGATGTGGTTGGAAACGTTGAGGCTTTCATCTAATCGTATCTTTTTCCGATGCTGTTAAGAGAAACCATAAACCCAACGCTCATAATACTACTACTTTTGTTCCACCACTAATCGTTGAATACACCTCTGCTCAAAATTAAACTAAGAAGATTGTAGTAAAAATTACATATAAATGTCCCCATCCAAACTTCACTTAGTCCCCAACTGTGATTCTACTGAGTTTCTTCAAAATTAAATTTTCGCTCAAAATTGGTTTAAGTATAACTTAGAAAATGCTCCAATTAAAATAACTGAGTAATTTGGTGTTATGTTGTAATTTTCCCGCTGCTACAAATTCACTTCAACTGTTTTAATTCGGATGTGCAACAATTAGGTTTTCATATCCTACTATCAGTGAAGACCCCAGTGTTAATGAGCATTAACTGGAAAAACTCAGACTAGCAAATGTTGGCAATTTTTTGGAAATAGAAAGAGACCGAAATATCTCAATAATTATTGCCATGAAATTTTTCAGATATCAAAAGGATGAATCTCAAACCACTCTGCTGATCCTTTGAATTCATATTCGTAGTTTATATCTATGCAACTATTGAACAGATTGCTACAGATTCATGTTCTCCTCAGGAAAAAACTGTAATAACTAGTGTACTGATCCCTTAAACCTTTTGTCTTTGGTTCATGATCAAATGCTTCCAAAACAAATGACATAAGGCTGATTTATTCTAATGCAACTATTGTGTTCCACAGATTGCCACAGATTCATGTTTCTCCGACTCACCGGGAAAAAAAACTGTAATAACTAGTGTACTGATCCCTTAAACCTTTTGTCTTTGGTTCATGATCAAATGCTTCCAAAAAAACTGTAGGATACGATAAATGTTTTCTCCTCGGCTCAGAGCAGAGCAGATGACTGACAGAGTTTTGACAACATTGATATAACATTAACTTATATTAACACAAATATATCACTTACTTCTGCTTTAAAGAAGACTACAGCTGTCTCTTTAAATATCTTGATTTGTTTATGAGACAGAAATAGGTCAGTTTGTTTTGGCATCTACACTAGTAACTACTTTTTCAAAATTTAAACACCTGACTAATCGTCCATCAAACCTTCTAGAGTAAAAACGTAAACAAGCGCGGCTGTGTGTGTTTGCACATCTGTGTGGGTGTTTCTGTTTAACCAGGAGACTGGAGCTGGATCACAGCGGAGGGCTGCTGCCGGTATTAACCCCTCTCTGTGTTTGTGCGCCGCTCTCCAGCCCGGTGAGCAGCACACTGACCAGAATGGCTAAAGGACGGTGATTCAGCCCTTGGCAGCTCATCTTGGAGGGCTTTGTCCGAATGCATCACAGCTCCACAGTGAGTCCACACACAAACACACTATGTATTTCCAAAGACAGCCCAACATCTTCCTGAATATTTGCAACAGAAGCTTTGAAAAATTAACCACCATGGGAGAAACTCTGAACTACATAATTAGAAAAAAACTAAAATATGAATGTTTTGAAATGCACCCCTTGTTAATAATGAGTTTAAAATTCACATATTCTGACTGGACACAGTGCAATAGACCCGCAAAAAGAGCAATGAATATGGTAATGATGTTGAAAGTAGGAATGACATTATAATTCTCCTCCTGCTGTGCTGAGAGGGCTCTTTGTGGTTCATTTGCTGTGTATTTGCCTAATGTAGTCGCTTTGTCGCTCCCTGAGTGATTTGGATCTTTTACAGAACCTTTCGTCTCATTAGTGTAGAAAAACCCAGTGTCATCAACACCGGGAGCTGCAGCCATTTGTGGTGGTTAACAGACAGAAACAAAGCTGGGACTTTCTGCCACGATGACGACCTGACATTAATCTATCTATCTATCTGTCTTTGGAGTCTTTCCCCACATCTTCTTGTCTTTGTACACACTCACACACAGACACAGTGGTGTTTCCCTCTTTTTCTTGGCAGGGTGGAGCATTTACTCACAGTTTCCAGGCCTCAGTTAATGGTGCTTACAGCAGGAGATTAGAGGAGGGGGATCTTTTCACATCTTTTGGTGACTTTGATTATCTAAAGTTGTTCAGTTTGACCAAAGCATTATGTAAACAACCAACTCTAATAAAAACCAGATTTACTGACTGCTATAACTTACATTTAATGATAATATTACTGACTTTTATTCATTGTATTTGTCTTTAATTGAGTTCCTTATCCATGCACAGCAACTATGAATTAACTAAGGCACAGTTAATGTCAAGGAAAGTGTTTGTAAGAAACTAAAACCCTCTCTTACAGTTACAGAAAGGTCAGAGTTACAATAACAAATGGCATCCCTCTGCATTCTCCAGCATGACAGGTAGAAACACGATACAAAGGGCAAACTGCTCCGTTTGAATGTTATGGGTTAATGGGATCACTTATACTATACGTCTAAGTGCCTGCAGCTGAAACCTTTTCTGATGTCAGAAATGTGATTATCTGAGTACAGGGAGGTTCAAACTTCACTTTTTTCACTCTTCACACACAACTACATGTGTTATTTTTCTCACAAAAGTGGGCGACACCTGCAAAACGGCGACCGTCTAAGGAGGAGGAGGCGGCTGTCGTCGCTGTTTGAAAAATTCTCAGCTCTTCTCTTTTCTCTTTTTCACCATGAATGCGAGTGCATCCACTTGGAAAAGGTATCAACACTTCTTTTTTTTCTCCATTATATGTGGTTGGACAACGCTCGGGCCTTCCAGCTGTCACACTGATCGTCTGAACAAAGAGTTCACCTTTAAAAATGAAAAAAACAAAAAAAGCTATCTTTAAAATTATCCCGAGAGTACACAATACTTGTTTCCAAAGCGACCCCCTCTTTAACAGATGGTATTTACCCAGTAATAACGGAAATTTCACCCCCAGACCTCTACTGTACCGTATAAAGAAACCTGCAGCCGAGGCACTGAATCAATCACCTGTGTCAGTTCTCCCTCGGCAGCTCTATGGTGTTCACATTGATTGCATGGGTCTCAGAGCCTGAGGATTAAAAAAGAAAAAAGAAAAACACAATATTTCCTGAAGGCCACGGTGCCGCTGCAGTTTGTGTCCATGGCTGACTGACTGAAAGTGGGTCAGATGGTTTTTTTAAGGTCCGCCTCACCGAGAGTTTCCTTAACTTCGGACGCAGCTGGAGCGGCAGCGGAGCCGAGGTCACTGTCATGAAGCGTGAAAACTGTCATCCATTCATTACACCCCAGCGCCACTGTGGAGCTTATTACCGGTGTAATCAAGAACCTCATACAAAGACCTGTCACTGCCTCCCACTACATGACAGATCAACTCTGTGAAATGTAATATTGTCACCATAATATCCCTTTTTATGAAATGACTCAATACTTTGTCATTTTTCCCCCCTAAATGAAACAAGGACCTAGCTTTGTATTTTATTCGTGTCTTTATTGACAGGTTGAGGTTAATTGCTTTAAATTCTAAACCAAATGCACAAATAAAGTTTTTTTTATGTTCGTGTGTGTGTGTAGATTTGGCGATGTACCTATGCCGGTGTGTGACTCGGTGTGTGTAGATGCAGCGAGTGTTACTGTCTAATCTCAGGCTGTCAGTTCTGTTTATAATAGCGAGTTAGCTAGCCCAGAGAGGGACAGCGCTGTGTTCACGCACCGCGTCTATTATCTGTCACACAACATCTGGCGCCAGGAAGCTGATGTGCCTCCTCATTCTGCTTTTTTAAAACTCAGTTGCTGGAAAAAATAAAGCAGATGGATATCTGCAGGGGCTGTTTTCAATCAAGTAGAAAGAAAGAAACAAATTCAGTGGCAGTGGACTAAATCCCAGTAGTGTACTGTATGTTTTTTTTTTTATAAGGCTCACTGGCAAATCCACAAACTCGACCACCATGATATATCCCTGTGAGATTGCTCTCAAGCTCCAGTGACCGAACTGTTTGCAGCGCTGCTACTGCAACAAAAGGAGAATGTAGTGCACAACCCGGTTTTAGGTCTTGTTTAACCTCTGGAGGGATGGAAACAGCTGGAGCACCTCGGAGGTTGGGTGTGACCATACTTACGAGGGAGGACCCCTTTTCTCAACTACGACACACACTGAGAGAGGTATCTGGAGAACAGAGCCTTACCGTATTCTCTGTGAAATTGTAATCCAGGGAGTATTGTAATTTGCCCAGTTTCTTTTCCTCCTTTGGCTCGGCCTCTTGCTCCGTTTCAGTCAGCCCTGTCTCCGCATCCTCCTCATCCTTCAAGGCCTGAAGGAGACACCCACCAAGAGTCAGTGTCGCCTGTTTGTCGCTGGCGCTAGCACCCAGCCAGCCGTTCCCCCGCCCAGGTCCTGCCAGTGGACCTACTCCTGTAAAAGCTGCCACTTGTTTTATGATGTATAAAGGGGGGTAAAACGGTGGGTGGGGGGAAGCAAGCACTAAAACATCATAGCATTTAACACCAGGACATGCTCTGTGATGCACTAAAGCCCCGGGCCTGGTCCCCTGATGATGCTTTTCTATCAATCTCTGGGTGTTTCTGTCTAAAGGGAGAAAAGATCAAATGATGGCGCCAGAGATGAGAGCAATGGGCAGGCATTAGAAGAAGAAGAAGAAAAAGAAGAAGAAGAAGAAGAAGAAGGTAGAGAGACATTTGCTGTGTTCAAAACGATCCACTCATTCACTCACTCCCTATCCCCTACATCGTGTATATGATATAGTGCACTACACGATGTAGGGAACGACTTGAGGAGAATTAGGACACTACACGGTAATTTTCTGAACGTGGTTGCACATGCGTCAGGTGTTGCTGTAATGTAAGCAGACGTGCCGAGAATAAGAAATAAGAAAACCCGGACACTCGGGGGAACATTTGAGGATGTGATTCTGTGTGGTTAGTGTTTCTCGGGCAATAAACTGTTGAAATATCGGAACTGTTGTGTCGACCGTGAGCCATTAACAGCTCGCGTGTGAACTGTGGCTATTAGCTTACTGTAGCTTGTAAGATCGTATTTACTACATATTCTACTACAGTTTCTTTATTAGATTGACTTAATGCCGCCTGTTATTGTTCAGATGCTACTGCCCAACTCCTGCTCTTAAGGCGAGGCAAATGTAGTGAAGGAAAATACATCTGAGGAGTTTACTGGTAGATAACCTAAAGAAATCGTAGCTAACGGGAGTAGAAAGTAGTGTACATCGCTTCTTCACACAATTTTGCGGTGCATTGTGGTTGTTTTGTCGTCCTCTACATAGTGGATGAAATTAATAACAGAGAATTCGAACAACACTACAAAATGATGAACATATGATGCACTACAGCCGTGACAGGGAGCGATTTCGAACACAGCTATTGAGAGAGGACAGGAAAAAGGTGAGAAAGAGAGAAAGGGAGACAGAGAGAGGGAGAGATGCTTCAAGAAAAGATCACAGTAAGACAATTCCCTTGATGTTATTTCAGGCAGATCAAGTCTCTGGCAAAAAACACATATCAACTGGGAAGTGTCTGGAGTGGCAGAGTGAGAAGTGAAGTTGCCCTTTCGCTTGCCTGGCACTGAGGTGGAGGGGTTGCAGGTGGTGGCATTGGTGGTGGTGGTGGTGGTGGGGGGAAAGAGGGAGAGGGAGAGGGGCAGGAGAGGTGGGGCAGGGCGTGTGGAGGAGTTCTGCTATGGGACCAGCATGCGATTGAAGAGGCAAAAAGACTCAAGGTTTCTCAAAGTTCATTCAGCGTCAAAAGTTGCCTTCCAAGAAGTCTCTGTTAGGCATGCAGAGCATTCTCCGTCGTACAAACCGGTTGCTCTCGTGTCTGATGCTGGTGACCCCCCCTCAAACATTCAATCACATGATCATCATACTGTAACCCCTAAAGCTGTAATGTTGTAACCCCTACTGTACGCCGATGGTAGCTAGAAGCATCATGCCAGCGGTGGGTGGGTAGGTGGTTGGGGAGGTGTTGGTAAAAGGGGTTGTAATGTACATTGGGGGAGGGGGAGTGGGTGTGGAGGAGGGGGGGGCCTGCTCCTATTAGTTTGTCAAGTTGCTCATGTGGAAAAGCAAAAAGCTGAACAACACTGATTGGTTTTAAATCGCTCCTCTGAGCCACTTCGTCTCCGCCTTATTGAGTGTTGTGGTTTGTTTTTTTCTTTTTTTTTTCTTTCTGGTTTTCGTTGACATGTGAAAGTGGAGCAGGTAAAATGATTGAGGAAATAAAAATCCCCATATTTATCCATAAAAAAGTGTGTTTTTATATGATTTTCTTCGGGTTAATTCAACTCCATCTGTTCCACCTGTGTTGACAGATGTGACTGCAAGTAATACAGTATGTGAAAAGCTTTTTTTTTTTCTTTTTAAATCACCAGCTTCAAAAGATTTACTTGTAGAGCCTCTCAATCATTCTACGTCTGCCTGCCGCCACTCGTTTGAAATGGAAATGCAGGATTCAAAAGGCAGGAGACTTTAGCGTGGCACAAAAAAATCAGTGTGGTTCAACCTTGTCAATGCGCACCCAGTGTTTCTTTCATTCATATATATGTGCATATGCAGGTTGTACACACATATATACAGCAGATATACATGTACTGTGTGCATAGTTACATATATTTGGTTCTACGGGAGTAAGTCGTTGTCAAGAGGCTAGTAAAAAAAACGTCAGAGCAGCAGGCTTAAGAAGATCCAACAGCAATTAGGAACCTACCGCCAGTGACCATCCCGAACAGTCATCAGACACAACACAGATAAGGAGGACATAGAAGGAAGAAACACAAATTAAAACAACCACACACAGGAGTTAACACGCCAGAGTCTGGGCACACCAGGAGAAATGACCGGAAGTGGCAGATTCACTGATGTCGGGAAATTAGTTATTAGCGGTGACGGATAATCATCCGTTTCTTTTGATCAATGAAAATAAAATCGGATTGTGTAGAGGTAGTGAGAATATTGGAAATTAATAGAAAGTGGTCTCCTGTGCTTCCCACTGTGCTGAGCGAATGAATGAGCCTCGTTGAGGTCTTAATTTATGCTTTTCTTCCGCGATAAGTAAGTCAAATGAAGGATGAAAACACTGTCAGTGGTTTCTGTCTGTGAGATTCGGATCCACCTCTGATAGTTGAGGTGTAGCGGGCAAATTAAACACCACTTTGTACACGATCCCCACCGAGGACGGCGGCGTAGCGACACTCCGCCAGTGCAATTAGTGTGCTAACTCCATCTGAAGTGTCAGCGTTTTATAGCTTCTCGTTCTGCGCTGCTGTGGAAACGTAGAGTTTCAATTAAACCTCCCCCCCCGTTTGTTACTCGGTTTTTAGTGATGTCATTTCTCTGGGTGGATACCACTTCATTACACGGCAAAAACGTTACTCACACTCTTCAACAAGAGAGCGGGTCCTCATATGACAGAAAAAAAAAGAAGAAGAAAAAAAAAGAAAACACTCACAGGAACGAAAAAGTAGGAGAAATAAAGAGAGACTCAAACACTCTCTTCAACCTGGAGCCATTTAAATGACTTCCATTAACTCTCCTGTAATTAAACTGGATTCTTATTTTAATTAAATGATGAAATATCAGAGGAAGTAATACTGCAGTACATAACAACAGGGACGTTTCTTTGCAGCAGAACTATTTTAATACTGTTCATCAATAAAATCTGACGTTCTAATAGCATTAGAATTTTTTTTTGATTTACTGTATGTAAGAAATCTTCCTGGATAAATAACTTTAGCATAAAGTTATCATTCATTTTAGGAAACGATAGTTTAAAGTCTTTACCTCGGTTTTGGCTCCATCTTTGACGTCCATCATGTTGATGGCGTTTTTGCCCTTGTCTTTGCCCTTCTTTTTGTTTTTCTTCTTGAATATCCATTTTTTGCAGATGCAGAAGCAGCACGCTAACACCAGGATGATGGCCACAAAGGCGATAGAGACGATGGCCCATGACGGCACTGTGGGAGAAAAAGCAAACAGGAGAGAGCTTGGATGAGACTTTCACTGTGGATGAAGAAAAAACAAGTTTGTCACTGAATTGGGGCCAAAGCTGTGTTTAAGAAAAAATTCCAAAAAGTGTTGATTGCACCGACTGACAGGTGAGATAAAGCAGGGAAATGAGTGTGTGTGTGTGTGTGTGTGTGTGCCGCCTGCAGATTTGGCACAACCGATCAGCGCCGAAGCCAGCGCTTGGGGTCCATCACGAAGTGGCAGACTAAACGATCGGCTCTGACTGTCGGGACAAGACCCAACTCAACAGCTTCAGCCAATTTAGTGGAAGTAACAGATGTTGGCATTTTCCACTTGCCATTTAAACAAAAGATTTCCAGACAGCTGACACTTTCACGGCAATCACCGGCAACACACAGAACTTGCCGGAGACTGAGAGTGGGGGGTGATTTTCACTGGGTGTGCTCAAGAGGCATTAACAGAGGTATGACCATGACAAGTCAATGATGCGGGAAAACCAAACGGGTTCACGGGGGTTTGACACACACCGTTCACGAGATCTCAGCTCCCAAATTACCGCTGAAAAACAAAAAAAGTGTGAAATTAATCTTTAGTGTGGAGAGTTTGTTTTTGCCTTTTCTGTTTTGGGTTTTTTTTCTTGTAACATAGTGCAGTTTTACATGAAAACTTTTCTTCAGATGTACTTTGAGAAAGTCCTTTTAGGATTTTTTCCCCTTAACTTTCAATAAATCATTAATTAAAACATAAGAGGTCTTCTTCTGTGCTTTTCTTGATGTTGTGTTCAGCTGCTTGGAGGAAGAAGATAGAGATAGTCTGTACTCGATAAGTCCACATTTCAATTCTGATTTTCTCGTTTAAGGTAAAAGCATTCTTTAACTTTATGTTACAGGAAAAAAATATATTTTTCTATATATATTTTTTCTTTTCTGCACAATTTATCCTTGTGTATTTTACCTGGTTCATTTCATACAAGCTGTACATTTACTTGTATTCATGCCCACCCACACTGTGCAATATTTCTGATCAAGCAACATGCATATATAATTTTTTCTCAATTTAAATAATTTACATATTTACATAACAGTACATATTTTTGTTATACATATATTTGGTACATACTGAAGTCTTTATATTTTTATTCCTTACTTTCCTTTACTTGTCCTGTTCTTCTATGCTAAAAAGTCTCATGTCTGAACATCTTTGAAAGATGTTTTTCCTCTGAAGGAAACTGAAATCAAATCAAATCACAGAAACATAACTGATAAATTCAATGTGTGTGGTAGCTGTTTTCCCTCCACCATATGTTGCTAACCTGCTGTACTGTACTTGCAGAGATGACATGCAGTGAACTCAGTCACCTACAGAGACTGTCAGTGGTGACTGTACTGTCCCGTCAAGCTGCCAAACACAGTGACATCTACAGCGTCCATATCCGCTTCTCCTCACAGGTGGAGTATACACACATACACAACCACAACAACACAATGATGTGGATGGAAGAAGTGGGTTGCTCTAAGCACCGGAGAGACGGCAGAAACTCCAGATGGGCTGAAAATAATGAGAGACCTTGCAAACAGACTTCTTCATTCAGCAGCCGTGATCGCTGCTCCTTCATTCCACTCAGCAGACACCAAACACCTGGCAGCCCACTCGTCATTTTAATAGAGAAGAATAACTGGCAAATTAGCCAATTTTACAGCCGTGTTTTCGGGTTTAGTCAGTGATAACTACTCTGAGAGGCAATGGGAATACTTCTGACTGAAGCAATTTGGACTGCATTAGCTGAACACTTGTGTGATGAGATGAAAGGAAATATCCCGTAAGCTACATGAACTTCCTGTCACGGTTTGTCTTAGGGAATTCACCCACTAGTGGTCAGAAAATCCAACAAAGCAATAAATAACATAAGCCAGGTCAAACTCCAGCACCTTGAAGACTTTATCTGAAAAACTCCAGAAAGACCCATCAAAACAGAAAAGTATATTACAGTCTATCTATCTCTGGGGTTTTGCTCGCCACCGTTCAGCTGTGGTTCCTTTGCCGAGCTCCAAAGGGAGCGAGAGAGGAGAAAAATCGATGCACTGTTGACAAAATCAATAAGCACTCTCCTCTGAGGGAAAAAAAATGGAGAGTGATGCTCTAAAATAACTTTAGGAGCTACAGCTTTGGCCTTGCCCCGGAGCGCTGTGGTAATGGAAGTGACACTGGATAGGCCTCGTTTGCAATAAGCCACCCCCATAACCAGCCGCACTTCCTTCAGAAAACTTTCCACAGAGTAAACTGTGTGGTGGCCAGGTTCAAGTTGAAAGAGACTGACCGTCTACTGGGATTTTGAAAATCTTGTTATTTTTAAGTTAGAGCATAGATTTGGTATCCAAATGATGAGTCAAAGAAAAGTCGATGCCAGATTATCCTGCTTAAAGTTTGATTTTTTTTTAAAGTGATTAAAGATGATCCTTTTAAATGCATTAAGACTTTAAAAGAAACCCTCATAAATGGTTAGTAAAATATCTTCCAGTGCTTTAATCAATGCAAATCTGGGGTTGGCTGGTTCTTTATTGATTACTTGGTATTAATGACTCCACACTGAAGTAAGCATGTTAAAATGTGAGTGTAAATCCCTTGGTGTTAATGTAGATATAAATGTTGTAAATCTATTTATAAATGCTTGTAAATCCTCCATGAATTGATATTAGTCCAGATCTTCCACACCCCTTTCTCTGAAGGTCAGAGGTCAAACCAGCTAAAAGCTCTAATAAATGCTTTATTAACCATTAACAAAGCCATTAGTTACACCTCATAATGTGTTTCTGTTGGCTACCAACCAGATGTATTCATGCTCAGTGCTTAAATCAATCAATAGTACATATAAAAGCAAACACTTAAGGGGACAGTGTTTTAACAGATGTGACAGATTGCAGACAGAAAACTGTGATAGGATAAACAACCACCTCTCTGTAGGAAGTCTGATTTTGTTTTGTTTTTTTCAAAGGGAGATGTTAATTTAGAAAAATTGAAATCAATATCCTGTAAAATCTCCCTCTTCATGACCACAAATGTTAATGTCGCTCTATAGTCACTCTGGCATTTCATCAATTGCTTAAAATGCCTGATGGAATTCAGCCATTTGAGCTGTTACAGTAGAAATCAATGCATGAACCCCGGTCCTTATCTTATTCACCCAAATGTGCGTCTTTCACTGAAAGGCACTTGTGTGTTCCTTAATTAAAGCAACCTGAGTCCCAGAAAGCAATAAAAGCATCGCGTAATTAACGACATTGTGCGAGTGTCTTTTCTCGAGAGGGAGAAATAGAGCGAGAAAGTGAAAGAAAGAAAAGAGCGAGAGGCAGTAGCGCGCCAGCATGCAGCCAGCGCTGCAATTTCAACTCCCAGCACTTATCTCCTGTTCCACCGTGGCGACGACATGGCATGGAAAATGGAGTTTCTCTAATGGGCGGGTTTTTTGCGCATGATGAAATTCATGTTTGCCGTTCCTCAAGGCTCAAATCGCTTTTCAGCACCATCATCAAAATGGTATGGAAAAACCTTCAGCGAACAATGAGAAAACCTTCAGAGGACTTAGACACAGTGAGTGACATGTACTGTAATGTATTGGACGTGCTCTTTCTTTCTATAGTAGCTGGACTTTGTTTACAACCGTTTTCTTCTGCACAAGGTCGATAGAGGATTTCATATTGTAGGGATTGTAAAGCCCTGTTGGGAATATGTGGTGTTTTTTCAGTTTTGAACTCTATGAATGAAACATGACTTTTACACCAAATGTCAAGGCAGCGTACAGTGTGTGTTATAAAGCACCGAACATATCAACAGAGTATTTTCTGTTCTGTTTGAAATTCTTTTTTTACTCCAGGAATTCAGAGACACACAAAAGCCACTCTGGCTCCATTCATCTCCACAATGAAAACTGGCACCATCATAATTTCCTCCTCTAGTGCGCTGCTGTAGTTTTTATACAGGAAGTGCTGCTAATCCTAGAATAAAAGCCGTATTCAGAGTTTCTCGGGGAATCCATTCAGCGTAACTCAACACCTCATTGATAAACACAGTACAGTACATGAACATTATTAAGTCAACAAAAGGTTGGGATATTAGGATCAGGTTGAAGTGGATGTGACAGTGGCATGATGATTTTTAGCAGAGTGAAGTGTCAGTTTATAAAAGCTCTAGTTTGTATGAATATGAATATATAATACATCACAGTGCTGCACTATCTGGTCCCATGACCTTTATGATGCTGGCATGTCTAATTCGAGCACTTTCCTACTTTATACACCTGCATTAGTTACGAGGAACCACTCTGGACAGCGCAAACACGCAGACTGATATATTGATTAACACATCATACAGTACACAGACAATATATGAGCAGTTATTTCCAGTACACCTCTTCTGAACTGCACATTAGCAGCGAGTGTGGGAGTGAACCACTTAAAGAAAAAGCAACACAAATGGAAAGAAACTCGCAGAGAAAGATGTGGGAATTGACACCAGTGACCCTCCACCCACCGACGTAACAATAAATATTGAACTCATATTACTTCTTAGAACACAGGATATTTTCAGTGGTGCCTGGCACAGCAACAGGGGTATTAACTCCACTGTATATTACCATCATGGACGTTTTGAATGACATATCTATATTTAATCGGTGGAATAGGAAATATCATTTGCAGCAGAACCTCAGCCCGGCAGATTTAGCTCTGATGCAGGCGGCACACTGCTGGGTTTGGGTTTTCAGAGGAGAGCTTATCAGGTGTCTCTCTATCTCCCTCTCCCTAGAGCCGTGAAAGGAGGTCAAAGAACAGCAACCACAGCATAAAGCAAAAAGTCAGGTGTCACTAGCTGACATTTACTGTCCTTTCGAACATCCTGTAGATGCTCCTGTAAGAGAACCACCATAGACATAGGATTTTCTTTTTCAAATCCTGTTGCAGTCCGTGTCCTCAGATGTTTGTACTGTTTACCATCATTCACCATACTTTAAAAGGGACTTATAATGGAAATATCACTTTTTGAAGGCTCTTTAACATATATTTGGGTGTTTGTATTCCCTTCCGGCCCCCAAAATATGATAATTGACAAAAAAAAAAAGAAGTCATGTGCAGGCTCCCTAGGTTGTGGTTTTACAAGCTGTTCCCTCAGTTGTCTTCCAGTGATGTAACTAGGATTCAAATTTGCATAACCCCACCCCTACCTGGGACCGGTAGAAGGGGCGGGGCAAGCTAAAACCATTTAAACATCTCCTTTAAACATCTGCGAATACTTGTGTGTACTGTTTTACTGAATGGCCACAAACTCACTTTGGTTTTACCTCAAAACCAAATGCTTTAAATAATTGGCTTGGGGTTATTTCTACTTTCCAATGTATCAATTTAGTAACATCGTCCTGTGTAAGAAATAACTTCCGTAATGTCCTACACACACAAGTTGTAATAAAACCAGAATTATCCTTAAGTGTTTTAATTATGCTTAATTTCTGGAAATGACAGTCAAATGTATGAAGTATATAATCAGCGTGAGTTTTTGCCACTTAAAGTAATTAATACTTCAAATGTACATTGCAAAGATCGTTATTAATGGGAGCCCAGCTACATTCAACCTATTCTACGCCTCCTGGAAACACAGCGCTTTACATTAAGGAGACATTAAAGAGAGAGACAGGTGTTATGAAGTGGATAGAGCTCCATGGATGCATTAAAAAGGGTAGTGTGTGTCCCTGTGTGTGATTGTGTGTGTGTTTAATATCACATCTGGGTTATATCCACTTCCAGCAGCCCAAACTAATCCAATGTGACAGGACCCTGTTGGTCAATTAACCTTGACATTATATCTTGTTATGCCTATGAGAGCAACACAGTCCGCGCCCTCTCTCCCCGCTGTGGCTTGTTTAAGCAAACAATATGATGCAGCAGGAAGCGTCCTTCATCTATAAGCAACAATGATTCACCATAAGGTAAGTGAGAGGTAATGAGAATAAAAAATGTATCCAAGGACCTTCTCTCTTTCTCTCTGTGTGTTTCTCTTCCAATGCCAAACAAGGTTTAATTTAAATGTGCTGGTCCACTTGGTTAAATGATGTATTTCTATTCTACTGGGTCCATTATTCCGATTATGATCAGAAAATGTGGACCCATTAGCACAATGCATTTGCAGGGAATTTCTTTAGTTAAAGTGATACTGCATTAGCAGGGCATAAAGTGGGATTTGCAACAATAGGTGTGGTAATGACATGAAATAGAAAAGCAGTGACCGCAATTTTCCGGGCACAAAGAAAAGCAGAGGAGTTAAATGTGCTTCACCTTTTGTCAGAGTAAAAAGCATGTTCACATTGAATATGTATGGAATGACTCATTGTGGTTTGTGGTGGTCAGCGCTCCTCCTTTGGTTCTGCTCATTTGGCCGTTTAAACTCAGGCTGAACCAAACATGAGCGTCAACTCCTGTAAAAACCGCAGCTACAAGAAAGTCAAAACAAGTATTTTACCTTTAAATCTCAGATCTGTGAGGATAAATGACACCAAAACTTTTCCAGACTTCACAGAGAAGAATCTTTATCCCCTTCTAGCGACTGAAGACTCAGAAGGAAGCTGGTGCTGGTTTAAATCGGGTCTGTTTTTGCTTCGATCGTGACCCTGGTGGGTGGGAGGGAGGGAGGGAGGGAGTCGCGTGGCGGGCACGACTTTAGCGAAAGCGAGGGCAGAGAGTCGACGGCCAGGCTTGTTGCCAGAGCAGCAGGCAGAGCAGAGACAAATAGCTCGGCTGATCCACCACCGTAATCCCCGTTAATAAACTCTGCTGTCTGTTGACTGTGGAGCAGCCACCGAGTCAAACAAGTTGAGATGCATTAAAACTCTGATGCATCTTTTTGCATTGTTTTCTTAAGCTTTGTGTCAATAACACCACTAAGTCTTATAAGTCTCTTATTTTTGTATTTTTTATCGGGAGCCATCTGGAGTCAGTGAGGGACAGGACACAGAAGGACGCAGTCCCTCAGTCCACAACCCCCCCCCAAAAAATGTCCCTAAAGTCATTGACACTGCAGGAGGAAGAGCTTTCTTGTGTTTGTGCTGCTTTGGGATACAACAAGTAAAGACAACATGAACGGTGCATCACTCTGATCAATTTTGCAGGCTGTATTTTGCAGAATTTTGTTATTTATAAAGTAAGTTCCTTAGGCAAACATTGAATAGGCTGAAAAAGAACAAGTTAATTTCCATTTTCAACTGAATTTCAACTCTTTTTGTTGTTTTTATGAAAGGTAGCATGGCAATACTTTTTACTTGATGTACAAAAAGCGTATTTGTTTGTGTGAAAAGCACAAAAACCCTGATTATAATAAATACAAAAATAAATAAATAAGTTCCCATTGTTTACTTTATTGTGAAATGTCAATCGCTTGTCTGTGTTATTTGGAGTAATGGCTGCTGGAGCAGGCAGTCATGGATCAAACAGCCTGTGTGTCCAGAGGTTAATTGTTTATCGGGGACTAAAGCCTCGGGTGTTTACAAAACTTAGTAAGAAATTCAATACGCTGGTTTCCGTGGAAGCAACCTCTCCGCTCAGCGAGGAGTCGCAGTATGGTTTAATGTGATTACATGTGCGTGTGTTTCTGTAAAAGTGGAAGGAATAATAATTCACAAATTGATCAGAAGGCTTCATTTTGACACAGAGGGAATCATACACACTCATTTTTGTGCAACACAATCACGCCGGTCGATCGCTTGTTTCCTCTGTGTTTTCATTCCAGTAATTGATGTTTCTCTACTTTTCTATGTTGTTTCATTTCGTTTGTTTCCACAGAAACAAAAAGCCGGTTTCACTTCTCTTGCATCAGGATTTTGCTGCTTTTCTTCACTCTGCATCTTTGTAAACTGAAAATCTTTTAAAAAAAACCTTAACATTGTCACCTTCAGCTCTGGGAATTCATGATGGATATTCTTCACTGTTGTCTGACATCTCATAAACTAACTGAGACAACAGCGACGATAAGATGCAGCCCTACAAAATCTGCAATATGTTTCTCTTGCAATATGTTTATAATATCTAAAATGACAGAGTGAATTCTGTCAGACTGAAATAAAGTTTTGCAGCATGCTGGAGCCGTCAGCCAACAGATGGGGTCGAGGTAATATCCCCGGCTCCCGCAGATCTTGACGGACAGAAATTCCAGCTACAAGTTTAGTCCATGTGACGGCTCCATGCCACCAGCCTCAAAAGCCGGCGGGGCTTAAACTGGGTTATGAGCCTCCTGCCACAGCGATACACACTGTGACTGTGCAGCTTCTCCTCCTCACATATTCCTCGTTAAAAACCTGCTCCCTGACTTTCTGCAGACAGCATCGATATTCCACCGAGTAAACAAGTCTCGGGGCATTCATCATTCAGCTGAGCAGCACCGGGGAGCCAACTCACCGCTTTTGATTGAGGGTGTGTATGTGAGAAAACAGTAATTTATGACTCTAAATAGTGAGGAAGACTTTTTTTTTTTTTTTTGGGAGGAACTTATCTGCCTGTGGTATAGAGAAGAAGAACTCTAGTTCTTCTCCATGTTACAATGTCATAAATTGGAAGCGATAATGAATAGTTGAGTTGCTGAAGATGATGTGAAAAAATTGTCAGGCTCGAGCTCAGTGTGGCGGGAACGACAATATGTCTCAATGACAGACGTTCGATACCGAGCCGAAGGGGACGAGGACATCAGCGGCTCCGTGAAGGAATCACAACGCTGAACACTGAAGATTGTTGATCCTGATTCAGCGCCACACACAGCACACATCGAAAACTGAAACGTATACTCCCAGGCACAGCGAGAGACGTAGCCACCAGGTATCTGAATGGAAACGAGGGTTTTTACTTTGGTAAATGTACCGCCTCATACAAAATAAACCCGTGGATGCGGGAATTTCTCATTCTGACTTTTCCTGCTCTATTACATCTGTGGGAAGCAGGGGAATATGACTAGTGGTGCCATTTGTGCAGAAATGGGCCTTTTTCTTCCACGGGAGCCATTTCCTGTCGCGGGAATTACTTCCACATGAGCCCGTGGATGTATCTATATTTAGATTCCTGCTGAATGCATCTCCAGGCGCCGATTTATACCGTATGACACAGTGACAACCACATTCTCATACACTTAATATTATAACGTTCTCCAGGCAAAAGAAACACGTGGATGTGGAGGCATTGTGTGGAAATGAAGAGACAGTTCAAGGCTGAGACAGAAAAGCGGAAAATCTAACAAGCAAATAATAAAGGCTGTTACGCAAAATTTACTGATTTATCATGTCAAACACTTGAATTACTGTCGCCAGATGTTTATTCTCCACTTCAGGCGCTGTTGCTGCTTTTTGGCGAGATAATTCAGTGAGACAGTTCAATCCCAGTAGTAAACACTCTGCTGAGTTTTTGCTGCTGCTATTGAGACAAAATTAAAGCTGAAATAAGTCACTCGTCGACTTGATTCACTAGAAGTCTTTGTCAAAGGTCGCGGCCGACAGTAGCAGTTTTCTTTGTGCGTCATGAACAAAAAGTTCACTGGCAGCCACGGCTGAATCATGTCTGAGTCACAGTTACACCGGGATCACAATGAATGCGCTGAATGGTCTCTGATGGAGCCACTGTAAATCAGACGGAGCGTAATTACGACTTTGCTGCTGGAAAACAGTTTGTTGAAGCATGACGGCGACAACAACTAGGATTTATTCTCTCTGGGATCCGTATTCTTTTGAGTTTTCATTGTAAACTCAGAGAATCGGTTGTAACTTGGCATTTTCACAACATTTTGTTTTGAAGAATCTGTCCGACCGGGAGTAAAATGCTACCAAGCAGACTCTTTTGTCACTGAGTCAATTCAAAAATGGCATCGCATCCATGTTAAATGGTACACAGGAGTGAAATCAAAGTGTTTTATGCGCTCTGTTCTCGTCAGTGAATCAGTGGTGTAACATAAACTTTTGTTGTATTTGTCATTTATTGAGAAATAGATGTTAAGTGTTCCATGTTTTATGTGTTCAATATTTAGAAATCATCTCAACAGGAAGAAATATTGAAGCCATGTGTTAAAATAAAGTTTAAAGGAGACACAAATATATGTTAAAGAGCCTTCAAAAAGTGATATTTCCATAATATGTCCCCTTCAAAATAAAGTCTTGGGTGGCAACTCCTTGATTGCTCTGCTGATTCGTTTTAAGGATTCATTTATTAAGCTACAAACGAAAAGAAGAAGAACTGATTTAAATGAGAAGCTTAATCCACTTACATGGGATTTTGTTCAGCTCATTCATGAACTTGTCCTTTAGCTTGGAAAAGTTCTCGTCCTTCTCCCCGCCGCCTGGCCCGGCCATGTTGGTGGTGTTGGAGCCAGCTGTGGAGGAGGAGGCGGTGGTGGGCAAGGGCGCCGCCGCCAGCGCTTCCCTTCGACTCTCATTCATCGTCGTGGCGATGCTGGGCAGCCAGGCAGATGCTGCACATGTGGGAGAAGGAGAGAGACAAAACAAAAGTGGAGAGAAGACGAGGGGGGGTTATTATTTTCTTCTTTTGCTTTTTTCGCCCTATCTTTTATTCGTGCTGTGACAGATGCATGTCAGAGGCAGAGCGCTCGCCTCGTCAGATGACTGAGTTGACGCAGACAGTGTGAGCAGCTGCTGGCTCAGCCTGAGTAAACATCAGCTGGGGTCCAGGATGAATTGGCCAGTGAGCTGAATTCAGAACAAAGCTACTCCCTCATTGCTTAAACTCCAGATTAACATCACAGAGCAGAGATAAGAATCATTATTTATTACCCCCAATACGACACAGGAGCAGCAAATCCCTGCACAGCTCCAGGCTTAATTGATACTTTGAGTTTATGAAATGTAGTAAATGTTACAGGGCAGACGGGATTACAACTCGACTTATCACACATGAGTTTTTTTCTTTCTTTCTTTCTACACAACAGGTGTATTTACTTTAACACACGTCTGTTGTGAGGGGAAACGGAAACCACACATCTCTTGTGTTAATCATTGTTTGGCTACGTGTGGATATACTCGTGTGTCCATGCATTTGTGTGGTGCTGTGTAATGTGCTGTACGTCGCAGCAGCAGCCACATGCGAGTCATTATCTCTGTGTCACCGTGGGATGTTGGTTCCACATGATGTTTCCACATCATTTCAATGCTGCCTTAGGAAAACAGGAGGAGACTCTTACAATACATTACTGTGACACTAAAGGCACTGTGGCTTTATGGTATTATAAGTATCCAAAGAAATGTGAAACAGGGCTTGAAATCCAAACTTCTAAACAAGAGGTGCAACTAATGGCTATTCTTATTATTGATTAATCACATTAGTTAAACTATAGAAGCTCCATAAATAGTAAAAAAAAAAGGGTTAATTTCTTGTTTTTTATTTTTATTTACTGTAGTCACATACTGTGCTTCCTAAAAAAAAAGGCAAATCCTCACATTTGCGAGGTCTGAATTAGCAAATGTATCTGGATAAACTGCAAATAATCACACATTATTTATACTTTTCAAAATACACCCTCAAGAGAAACAGACATTCAAGTGTTTAATAATGGAATGCAACTTAGTTTAGCTTGTGACTGTGACTGAATTCATTTCTGGAAACTGATTCAGACTATGGGTATATAACAAGATGTGTGTTAACTGTACATACAAAACATTCTTTTATCGTGTTAAGTTTTAAAGCCCTGGTTTAGATTTTAAAATAGCGCCATTCACTCTGTGAGTGTCTCCAACACAGGCGGACTGTCGGACCAACCCTGCAGCCCTGTGACTGCTGTGCAACTGCAGGCAGCAACTATTTATTGTCCACTCTTCCTGTGCAGGTTGTAATTTGGCTCAGTCACCATGGTTATATAAAGAGGATAATGACACACTAAAGTTGTGGAGTTTTGCTCCACCAGTGAGGGCTTATAGCACATTGCTCATTAAACTCATAGTTTTTCCTTTTCATACGGGTATTTCATTAAGTTATGGAGACAAAATTCCTGTAAAAAAAAACAAAAAACATTCTTAAGTAATTGAAAATCGTGAATGTAACCCGGAGTGGCCTCAAATAGTTTCTGTTCCTGAACCTCAAAGAGCTCAGAACAAAATGTGGCGGCAATTCCTCCGAATATAATCTTCAAATACATGAAGGGAAAGGAAGTTCAGAGAGTAGAAGAATAGTTATCTGTCTTCGAATATATATAAAATTAGCCTCTTCTAAGGCAGCGGGGAGATTTAGATACAAGGAGTGTTTTCAGTATTTATGCCTTTCCAATAAAAATTAGCTGCATTTAATCTCTTTAAGCTTTATGTTAGGTTACACCGACAAAATAATCAGCCTCACTTCACCAGAGGAGCTGTGCAGTAACTTATAGCAGTGGGGAAGAGAACCTGGTTTCTCATTTTCTAAACTCTTGGAGATTTCAAAGCTGAAGTTGGAATCAACTTCTTCTGCCTGAACTATGAGGTAAAGTTTCCTAGTTTATGTGATGTTAATTGTGTATCTGAGCATTAGGTACAGTAAATCTAACTTACAACAGGATACAAACTATATTCAAGCATAAGGATGCGTGGATGTGTACAGCTAAATGACATTAATAGACGTTGATGATAATGCGTACTGATACTGTAGCAGCATCCTCCTGGTCAGCACCATGGACAGCGGTCGTTTCAGCTCTCCATCAAGGTTATGTTAGTTATTAAAAGATGTCAAAGCTGCAGTCAGTTCGTATTAAAATGGAGAATAACATACTGCATACTGTATAATGTAACCAAGGCTTAACACCCTGTTCCACCAAAATATTACATGATGTACGACAGAAATCTCACATGCAGAGATATTCACAAGAACCAGAGGCGGTGCAATTATTCCAATTCAAATCCAACAGCATGTGGAGAGGAGGCAGAAGGAGACTAATGGTGGCATAATACCTAAATACATTCAGCGGATCCTCAGCCCCGACCACAGCCTCACACCAGCCGACGTGATTCTGCTCTTGCATGAATGAAATAATCAAAAGCCCGGCACGCATACAGCTAAACTGACTCCACTGTATGGGTTTCTTTCTTTGTTTCCCCCTTGGTGCGAAAGTTCGTATAATTACACAATTTGGTTAATTTACCGCAGGCTCACATCTATCCAATTATAAGAAAAGCCAGGTTTACAAACAGAAGTCACACAGACTGACAAGTAGCTCTTTAATTGGACGGACGCTGATGACCCGTCTCTCCAGCAGATTGAAGAAGCAGAGCGAAAACAGATTGGATTATCTGCAGAGAATCTCAAAAGAGCACTTTATTTCTTTTCTGTCTTATCTTCCAGTTATCACACGGGCAGTTCTCGTGCAGGGAGGTTGAAGGTTAACCCCATTTAATGCAATTTAACATGATTTCAATACTGGAATCTGGATGAAATGAACCTGGATCAGAAAGCACCTATGGTTGTGATGTAATACATGACTTCCTCTGTTTATCACTTGCTCAGAGCTGCTGCTGCTGCTGCCAGTCGCTGTGACTCACTGTTGGTTGATGATGATGATGATGATGATGATGATGGTTTTGCATGTTTTTCCTGCACCTTCGCAACCGCACTCAATTACTAACTGTTCCGTTGTTATGTACTGTAATGAAAGAGCGCACTATATTGTTGACTGTATTTGTCAAGCTAACATTGACACTGACCAATTCTCTCCCCTGGTCCAAAAACCCCACAGAAGAAATCAATAACTTTTGGGGTAATGACAGATGTTGTTTTTCCTGTTTTGATATCCTGTTTATGTTTTTTGTTTCTGTAAAAATCAATAAAATCTTGAAAAAAAAATCAATTACACGCACACACAAAAGAAAAAATCTAAGCCCACCTCATTTTGTTTTTTTTCTTCATTTTTCTCTGCTTGTGTCTTGTTTGTTCTCTGCTGTTGTTTGCTGATCACCTATTATGCACATTTGATTATGTGTTCTCACCCTGTATTGCACTATATAAATAAATAAATCAAAAAAGCTAACAATGATACACGATAACCACACATTAGACATAACCCCAGACGGGCTGGTCCGACGGGTCTGCCTTTGATATCCTCACTTGTACAGTGGCTGAGGTTGCATGGGCCATTAGCATAGCGAGGACCTTGAGGAGATAATGCATCATGACTTGTCTGCCTTATACCCAACCAGACACATTAATAAACATGCAGAACATGTATATCGTCCCTGACAGTGATAAACAGCCTAGTTTAATTATCCTGGACCAAAGCCTACATGGAAAAATTGGCTGATAATGGATGGCATTTATCATCGTATACAATTATCCTGATACAGCCACAGGTACATGGACGTTCAGTTGTTCACTTTGTGTATATTTGAAAATCAATTAATTTGGACATAGTTCCCCATTGTAGTTGTGAAAAATGAACAATTCCAGTGCAAGTGTTTTGCAAAGTGTCTTAATTAGAGTAAGATCACGAAGCTGAACTTCTTCTGAATCAGCTCGTCCAACTTCACACGCGTTGCGTTGTGTAGAAGACACCGAACTCGATGCGAATTGTGTTTCGTTAGCATGAGGTGGCGTTCACAATCACTTTTCGTGTTTGTGCCGGTTGCTGCTCCTCAACATACTGTGAAAGCATGATATCGCTGCACTCCCCAGCTGTGTGATTCTCACACTTTGCTAACACTTCTTTAACATCTTTGTCTGTCACCCACAGATATTCTCAAGACGCGTCATGTGGCTATAGCTTCTGCAGAAAAAAAAACACTTACAAAGGAGAAATAGAGAGAGAGAGAGAGAGAGAGAGAGGGAATAAGTGCGGCTACTTTGTCTTCAAACGCTGCATCTACAATCAAAGCAAGAAGAAACACGATTCATGAAATAATTCAATCTCATGTAAAGGAGCGGCAGTGAACCTTCCCCTGCTCTGAACAAAGCAGCTATTGGCTACCTCGGCCCTCTTAACCCCCTCTTCCCTCACCACCGCCACCACCACCACCACCACCACCACCACCACCCCCTTTCGGTTGCATGGACGCCTACGCGTGTCCATGTTCACTCAGCCTCCCGTTGGTTTCCCTTTGAAAAAGCTGCAAGGTTAGTGTGGAGGCTGGAGCCTTTGAGAGGCACGCTTGGCAATGACAGAGATACTTCAGCACAGGCGAGTACTTTTAGGGAGCACAATGATGCTGTGCAGAGTGCATGTGGGAGGCTTCTTCTATAGAAAGAGGAATTGATCATGAACCCGAGGGGGGAAGGGGAGGGGAGAGGAGGGGAAAGGAGAGGAGAGGAGAAACATAAGGCCTCTCACTCAATATCTCCAAGTGAGCTTATGTCTGAAGTGAGGGACAGAAATGCAAACACGCTGCTTCACCACGCTTTGTGCAAGGATGTGTCATAAAACAATGGGCCTTTACTTCAGCAGACGGTGGGCACGGATCCTCCGCTGTAAATGACACCATCAGTCTGAATGAGAGACCTTTCAAATACACAGAACGAGACGCGGCGCATCTGAATTAAATAACGCAACACGTGTTCGCATCACATCATTTGCAGACGGCAGAAAGAAGAAAAAAAACCCAGGCGCTTCTTGATCTCCGCACAAAAATGTCAAATGGAAAACAACCAGACATGAGCAGTGTGTGTGTGTGTGTGTGTGTGTGTGTGTGTGTATGTGTGTGTGTGTGGAGGACCACCCATGGTGTCTGTTATGCCTCTCACATCACTGGCACACACACACAAAAAAAGATTGAAACATTAATTCAGCTCATCTTTGCACCTTAATGACTACTGGCCCATTCAGGCATAAGATGACAACTTGTGTGTTATCTCCATTGTCAGTGCCGCCTCGCAGCGGGCAGGACACCTGAGGAGCCCGTCTCACCTGGAGAGGATCGGGTTTATTTATCTTTATGGAAAACCTGAGAGCAGCGATGACCTTTTTTCTCTTTCCAAAGGCTGTTGTTGTCGTCATTTCTGTGTTTCTCTTTAAAGGGATAGTTCAAAACGGGTTCAACGTGAACATTTGGCAAATTGGCCCATTGCCATAATCCCTGCAGTGCCCCCGATGTTTGCGAGGTAAATTCCTAGCAAACAACTCCGTCTCGTAACCTTGCTTTATTACACATCACAACTTATCAACGAGAGGGTTTCAGAGTTGATGGATTGTGTATTTGATGAGGGAAACCAAGAAATCCCATCAGCCTCCGTATATATTGTAGCCCTGAGCAGCTCATGGCTCTGCTCCACCGTTCTAATAATAGCTTGCACTGACAATTTAAGGTAACAAACCTACTCCTATAGGACTATGGATTATGGCAATGGACCAATTTGCCAAATGTTCACGTTGAACCCCTTTCCACTTCGGCCTTCAAAGTTCTCGTTTGAATATTTACTGCTAACAAAGAAAAGGAAATACAGTCCAAGCGAAAGGGCTGAAGTGGCCAGTCCATACACGGTTGTTGTCGGCAATGGGAGCCTTACTGAGTAGGAGAGCCGTCGCTGTGAGCGTGAAAATGGATGCTAGCGGGGACTCTGCAGACACAGTCACCACCACACGAGTAGAAGCTCAAAGGTGATGATTAAGCAGGATTTGTTTTGTATACGTCTAGATATGTTTTTTAGACTCTACCTTTAAAGTCACATCACAGCTTCCTGTTTTACAACCTTTGGCAAAAAAGAGCCGAATGCAAATAAGAGAAAATACGTAACCGATATAAATTTCGGAGCCACTCGTGTATCAACTGATCTAAGCTGCTCTCAACTTTCACAGTCATTCCCGCCTTCTCTACGGGACGCAATAAACTGCTGCTTGTTTCCTTTTCTTTCTTTTTTTTTCTTTTTCGCTCCAGCCATCTCTTTGGAGGTGTGCTGCTCAGGTGTAAAACCCCAACCCAATTACAGGGCCGCCAGATGGCCCAGCAGGTCCCCAGCCACAGTGGCGATGCTGGCACACAGCTCCCTCCTATCACCTCTCTCCCTCTCCCTCCATCTTCCTCATGCTCTCTCTGCTGCTCTAACTGGGTCAGCTCCCTTGCTCTCTACCTCCCTCTATCCTTCCTGCTATCTTTTCCATCAACCTTTCATGTTATTTTTTTTCTTTACTCCTCCCTGTAGTCTCCTCCTATGATGGATCCTTGTATCTACAAACATGACTGGATAAAAAACAGAGATAGTGGGAGCTAAATGAGATGAGGAGAACCGCCGTCGTCGCCTTTCCTTGAGTTCAGATTTGGACGGCGTGTGGGTATCATGTGGACTGCTCGTCCCCCCACTGGTTGCAGTTTTTTGGCCGGCTCCCTCGGTGCGCCGGGTGTTGCATCTCACGCTGTTTGAGGAAGTAATGAAGCTGCCAAAATCTGCCCAGCCCAGGATTAATACTGTCCATTTTGTCAGCTAATTCAACATAACCCCACAGTTCATAGCAGACTGTACTGTACTGTACAGGGGGAGCGAGACGCACGAGGCAGCGTTTTGCCAATATCACTTCCCCCTCTTGTCATTTTATTGGGTTTCATGAGTTAATCACCCAGTAAATCACCAATTAAACCCATTTTATGAAGAATTATCTGCCAATTATCACAACATGATTTGGCAGTTGTTATATGTCGGCTTGATTTAAACCAACTGAATAAATGTATGCGCAAAAAGAGAGGGATAGTGAAACTACTCATCATCTGTACAGTATATACAAAATCGTTATCTCGACAGAGACTAAATGTGCATTGTGCATAAGTGGGAAGGGAAGGTTATTATTTCGTAGCCTTAAGCTTGTTAAAATTAAACGACATGTGGTTAAAACCATTTCCCGCAATTAAAGCCACTCTTTAACAGTTCCCATAGGGGATAAGATTGTGTTTTTTAATGGAGTTCATGCTGCCAATGGCAATAAAATCAAACATTTCACATTTGGGGCTTAATATTGTTGTTTTTAAACTTTTACTTCAGCAGTCCAACCACATTTGACGAGCTGAATGTTCCCACAAAACTAAGAATGTGCCTGCCTCATCGAGCTCGTAAAAAGTTGACATTTTGGAGACACGTGGCTTTTACAGGACAGAGACAAGGGGGAAAAAAATGCTTCGAAACAATTGAATCCCAGTACAAATGTAGTAGCAAACTGGGCTAGGTTGTAAATGTCAATAGATACAATTTTCACTGTCACTGGAAGTGGCACATCAGATTTAATAGCGTGAAATTTCGACAGTGAAGTCACCAGTGAAAGGCCAGTCGTCAATGCTCTGTCATTCAGAGGCAGTAATCAGGAAGAGACTAATTATGGTGTAAATGTTTTGTCAAAGACGAATCAAAAGCAGCGAGCGACACACAAATGCTGCTGTAGCTGTCGGGATCAATAGTCCGGATCAATGAGGGAGTGCTCTGACTGAACAATGGACAAATACACAGGACAGAAACAAGACAAAGACATAAAGAAAATCCCTGTACGACAATGATACGGTGCTGGAGTTGTATCATGTTCATGCCCACGTTCAACAGTGAGTCTTTTAACACATTCACAAGATGCAAGTACTTATTTGATTCATTTTATTTTTCTTTCTAGATGTTTTACAATGTTCATATTAGGGAAGCACGATAACTACAGATAATTATCATCCACATATTGGCTGATAATTATCGACCAAAATTCGCAGATAAGTCCGACCTTAGAGCTAATTATTATAACTAGTCAACATTTCCTTGACTAATTTTCAGTCAATTTGCCCCCTAACTTAATTTGAAACAATAATGAGTTAACTCACAAAAAAACATCACAACTTCCCAACATCTGCACTGCACCCATATTCTTATTGAGGAACATTATAACAGCAAAAAAGTCTAAATCACTTGTGCAGTTGTAATTATTTTCACTTCCGTATCGAAGTCAACTATAAATAATGAGTTTTTCTTAACGGTGCTCTGATAATTCAACCCGCATTTATCGAAAGAGGAAGAAAAAAAGACGTTAACCAAAGTATAAGCCAAGAGCTGGCTTACTTTGTGCATATAAATGTAACTAATGAGTCGGATGGGTCACTCTAGTAGAAAAACAACTCATGCATGAAGCCTCAACCTGCACCTTGGATGAACACCAGATCCCACTGTGCTCCTTCTCTCTCTTTCTCTCTCTCTTGTCTTTTTTTGCTCCTCTTTCAAAGAAAATCTAAAAAAAAAAAAAAAGAAAAATTACCTGGAGCAGCAAACCAATTCCTGTGTCATCGCTGATTCACACACATGCACACACAGAATGTCATCTTTATTAAGTCATCTGACAGGAGCACATGTCGGGTACCAAGCCAATCCAGCCCAGGTGGAAAAGCCTAACAGCCCAGCTAAACTTTGGTAAAGTAGATGAGTTAGTGAACTGGCACATTAATAACAGGCTGTCAGTCAAGTGTCCGTCAGCATCTGCCAGGCCCTCATTTAGAAAAGGATAGTATTCCCAGACATAGTGCTCACATGCCAGGAAGAAGAAGAGGAAGGACGGAGAGAGGGAGGGAGGGAAGGGGAGTCTTTTATGTATGTATTAAGTCACATAAATGATTGTCAGGTGAGCTGCCTGCGGAGAGCAGAGATAAGACGAGGCTGAGAAGGCCCCGTGGCCACTTCCCCTTGTCCGGTGCAGCCTCTTTACTCAGTTGAAGCCAATCTCGGGGGGTAATGGAAGTGGAAAAAGTTATTAACCCCGCTTTGCAGTGAGGGCAGGACAGCTCCATTAAGCCAGTGCACAAAGATTCCCCCATTTTCAATTACTGCTACAGCGCCGAGTAAAGAAAGTTAGAAAAAAGCAGGCCTGTTGTCTGCCACACAGAGAGAAAGACTCGGGGACCCCAGATCCCAGCAGCTCTTATCATCTACTCTTGTTCCTCATATAGCATGAGTCTGACACACTCCCCGAGTTGTCGGTGGATACGTTCGGTCTATTTATATGACAAACATCGCAAGGAGGCACGCCCCCCCACCCCCTGGAAAACGGCTCTGTCAGCCTGGAGCTAAATGAGAGGCTGTGAAGCAGAGAGCAGAATAAAAGTGTTCTTTTTGTTTGTTTGTTTCTACATTTAGATGCTGAATCTGACATTAAATAATGTTGCAATGATGGAAATCGATACTGAAGCATAAGAAGCAAAGAAAAAAAAATTAAATCAAAAGAGAGCTCTCTGTTGGAAGCCAAGGTGCTTTCAATATCCAGCTGTAAGACTCATGTGTGACCTTCATTAGAGGAGAAGTCTCTGATCTGATTTCAGATTCATACGTTACAGTTTCAGCCTTTCCGGTGATGACATCTGCATAATGACAAAGAAGATGAGTCTTTACAATACCTTTTAAATGATGCTGTGTAGCTAAATTGGATTTTTCCCCCCTTGAACATTACAGATACTGGCACATGAAACCTTGTTTTTTTTTGTTTTTTTTCTATTTATAGCAAACTAATTAATTCAATGTTTCACTGTATGAATTTCTGAGAACTTTGTGAACATGTTGCAGCTCAATTAATCAGTGTCAGTGTTTTCATTTTTCTCATTTCGACACAACAGGAACCACTGACTGACTACATAGCATTTATGTATTTTGTCTTTTTAATCAAAACTCTATTATTAACTCTATTATTTATATGTAACCTTGTTTTCTAAAAGTTCATACAGCCTATGTCTGTTTTGAGATGGTACAAGTCTTCTCTTGGGTATAAATAGAGTTTTATTGAATTGAAGAGACCAGATAAGAGTAAAAGGTTATTTCTTTTCAAAACTAGTGGTTGGTACTTACTAATGGAGTCCTGATGTTTCCTTGAACTAAAATAATCCAATATTATCTGATAAAACTTTAAATAAACACACACCTTAATGCCTAAATAAATACCAGAGCCAGCAGCAGCGAAAATACAAGTTTTAGGAGAGGCATATTTGTGTAGCTGTTCATATTTATTGGAGCATTCAGTGCGAGTTTGGCCATCAAAGGTCCATTACTCACAAATTACTCACACATGAACTGCTGGTCCACTGTTTCTCTGCCCCCGTGTTTATTGGACAAACAGAGGATCTCAAACACCAGTCGCTGCCTGGCTGACTCTCTCCGTCTTCTATCACGTTTGACAGATACATTTTGAAGGAAAAAAAAAACAAAACACCTCCTACATTTAGAAACCCCTTCACCCTGCTTGCGTGCTAAGTTGGCTGCGACGCCGGAGGGGCCAGGGCAAGCAGGGAGGTGGTCGGGGGGGTTGGGGGGTGGGCTGGGGCTAATATAGCAGCGCCTGGGGAGTCATGTCTGTTGCAATCAGTCTGATGTAGGATGGCGAGACCAGGGGCCACGGTGCGGCTACTGGTAGGTGAGTCATGACCGCAGGCTGTGTGACAGGGTTGGAGAGGCAGAAAGAGGGTGACAGAGTTTTAATGGTCAAGGAGTGAGACTGAGCCCCGGAGCAGGACGATACGTCGTTTACTCCGGGGGGTTTTACGTACGTAGACGGTGTTTGATTCATTCTGCTACAAGAGCCACTAATCGAGAAAAATACACATCTTTATGAGGCGTTCAATGTCAGTACCTTCACGCCAAGGCGTGTTGAAATTAGTTATTATCCATATGGGCCATTTAGTGTTAAGGGATAGTTCAACATTTTGGCAAATTCTACAATTACCAAAATCCCACCTTCATAGTCTTAGGGGTAGATTCAGTACCTTTAATTGCCGGTGCAAGCTAGTTTTAGATTGGTGGGGCAGAGACGTGAGCTGCTCAGTGAAACACAATGAAGGCGAACAGCACTTTCACCTTTCCCTCATCAAACTCACCAAATACACAATCCAACAACTCCAAACCGCTCTCGTGGACAAGTTGTGACCTGCACATTCGCCACGCTATGAGATAACAATGTAACAGTATTTGATGAGTTTTGAGGGAAAGGTGAAAGTACTGTTCGCCTCCATTGCTTTAGCTGAGCAGCTCGCGTCTCTGCCCCGCCATTCTAAAAACAGCTTGCACCGACAATTAAACGTAATGAACCTATACTCCTAAATACTGAGCCTCCTGTTAGCGTTATCATCGACCTGCTCTGAGACAGATATGAATGTTTTTTTCCTCTGAGTCTTGTAGCTCAGTGGAGAAACAACAAGAAAAGCCCTATAGCTTTGATTTTATTTCTCTTCCGCCCTTCAGCTTTTCTCTTTTTTTCACTTCACTTCTTCTTCCCACTCACTCCTTCATGCCTCCCGCCGGGCTGAGCCACTGAGATCACACCTGACATGGATTATCAAGACAAATAATCAGGAAGGAATACTGCATGCAGCTGGGACTTGAAACTACTTTATTGTAGAGTACCAAAGGTCATTACCAAGTATATACCAAGGCTTTAGTGTTTAGGAAATCATAAACAGGAAGAAGTCTCTCCTTCCTTCTTTGTTCCTTCTTCAGTTAGTGCTAATGTGGCGGCAGCAAATCCTTATTTGTTGTTGCAGCCTTTTATCATTTTCTACGGCGTCCGTGTCAAAAAGACACGTCCCCAGGGCTGTTGATGTTGCGCTCAAACAGACCTCCCTTCAAGTGCTCTTTCGCAGACACTTGGCAGCTGACCTTTTAATTCGGTTTTCGAGTGTCGGGCGTGTGCGCGTGTGGTAGCTGACGACGCTGCTTGGGATTGGCTCAAGCTGAGAGCCGGTTAAGATACTGACTGAGAGATAAAAAACAAAATGCTCCGTCGCTTACGATTTGCCGCTTGGAAGAGATAGGATTCAAATAAGAAAAGCATTTTTGGGGGGGTAAGTTGTTGTGTTTAAGGAAGAGGCAGCTGACTCAAAAGTTTCTGCTCGGCAGCAAAACAAACTTTAACTTGCGCTGACATTTTCAGAAGGAAAGGAAAAAAACAACTACTAAATAGGACTGCCTTATCTGATTTGCTGCTTGACAAAGACGGATGGACTGTGTGAGTTTCAACTTCAGCGAGCGTATATGCCACGGGGGCTAAATTATCAGATTCATTGAGGAGGGGCGGGAGGGGGGTGAATGTGAGGTCAGCCGACATCAGCGTTCGGCTGAGTGACGGCACTGAATCAGCTCGTCTCAAGACTTCTTCAGCACAAACACCCCCTGCCTCGAATCTAATTGACACTTGCAACAGATTGATGCTCCGATTTCACATTTTGAGTCATAGGATCTTAAAACACACTCACTCACATTCTCGCACACTGTAAGCTGACAGGTTGATAACTCGATAGAGGTGTCGGAGGAGGGGAGGGAGGGGGTTGGTGTGTGTGATTGGAAGGTGACAAAATAATTCGACTTCAGAAATAACAGTGGAAGTGTGGCTGATCTGCCGCTCGGAGCAGATGCGAACGGATCGACGGCCGCGTGTGCAACGAGATGATTCAGAGAATCAGAATATGAAGCTTTCACTTGACTTTCCCCCTTAATCCAAGGATCTACTCGTGGTTTTCTCTGAAGCCCCTTGCACACTTTGATGTTATCCCCTCTCTCCTTCTCTGTCCATTAGGAAGCCCCCCCCCCCCGTCCTCCCCTACTGGGCATCCTTTCATACGCCTACAGCCTCTCACAACATTTCCACCCACACACTTTGTTTGAACAACAGCATGCCTGCCAGTGCCCAACTAGCTCAATGATTGTCACTAAATTATAATTTAGTTCTGCTCATTTTGTTCCTTCCAACAGGACAAAGTAAATAATGATACCTGATGAATATCCAATGAGAGAGAGAGTTTACCTCTTTTTGTTTTTTTTGTTTGTTTTTTTTACATCGAGAAGACCGGGAAAATAAAAGCTGCTATCATTCTCCATCATTTTTCTTGTTCGTCATTGAGCCGGAGTGAGCTGTCAGATCAGATCTCGCTGGAACTATCATTTAACACAACAGCCTCCCTAAATCATACTCCACATTGCCAGGGTGGCTCGAAAGAGTGAGACTGAACTCATTGACGGTGGTGGCAGCTTGACAGATAACATTGTGAGGGTGACACTGAAATAAACAGGCATTGTGACCAACAATCTTTTGCGGCTTATCGCGAGCCATCAGGCATCGACGACAGTTTTTTTTTTAAAGTTTCCCATCGGGGAGAGGCTCTCTGGGTTTTTTTGTTTGTTTGTTTGCGAGCTCGTGACCCTTGAGGTTGTGAAAAAGCTCAGAGAGACAAGAGGCGGCAGGGAAAAAAGAGGGATGAGACAGATGTGTCTGTTGTAGGCTACATACAGTATATCTCTTTCCAGTGCTTTGATATATCTCATCTTCATAGCTCAGATCTGGCTATAGCACAGGTGTTATTGGATTTTCGCGACAAAAATCTACATATGGCCCCCACACACACACTCACACACCGGATACCATCAAAGAGATTTCTGTTCCTGTGAACATCAACTCTGTAGATTAGGATCAGACGCAGCCTATACCAAGACCGGCCATGAAATTGAGTTGAAATTGCTCTTGAATAATACAGTCTTGCCGCCATGAGAGCGCGATACGGAGATGGATGGAACACCAAGATGTATGTTTGACGATATAAAAGAGGTGAAAATGACACAACATGCTCGCCGCCTCCCTGTCTCCCCGCTGGCAGAGGCGTCCACTCGTGATGACCCTGTGTTTTGCTGTTTTACTGCTCGCTGCTTCTAGAGGACTTTGCAAGATTCTTCTTCCTTTTTTTTTTACCTCCTGGGTGGAAAATGGTCAATTGCAAGCTCCCAAGAGTCAAAGTTGATGGTTTCAAATTGCTTGTCTTGTGCGATATCGATGGTCCAAAATCAAAAAAGCTATTCAATTTACAGCAGAGGTCTTCAACAGGGGGTCCACAGCCCATAGGGGGTCTGTGGAGGTGCTGCAGGGGGGTCGTGGTTGATTAGACGGTGCCTTATATCTTTAAAGTCCCCCTAATTAAAATAGCTTTCCCACAAAAAAGTTGTTTAAAAGAACTCCCAAAGAGGTTAAAAACACGTCTACCACGTCTATGTTTCAAATAAAAATGTAATTCTGAATAGCTTGTCTGCATGATTACCAGTTGACAGATTGTTGATATCAGCATTGGTATCAGTGGACAAGGTGTGTTTATAAATGGCAGAGGGACGGCCCCCTACTCACTGTGCATTGTACATGTTTAGAAAAAACATCAACCTGTGTGCTATTTCAAAAGTTTACTATTGAATGCACAATATCAAGCTACGCTTATACATGGTACGAGGCCTAGTGCAATTCTTTTAATATAAGAGGGGTCCCTGGCTTGAAAAACTTTAAAGACCCCTGATGTACAGGGATATAAAGCAAAGAAAAGGAGCATTTAAGATGCGCAGACTTTGAAACCTAGCTTGAATGTTTTGATTAATAAAAGACTGAAAGCAATAGCTGTTAATACGACCTAATCCTTTCAGCACTACCTGTAATCCTGTTTTTTTTTTTTGTGAAAGCCTTTTTCTTCCTCTTCTCAACTAACTGGCCGGTGCATCCTCATCCTCATTTACCTCCACCCCGCCTTCTTTCACAGTTTGCACGCACACAGGAGAGACATCCCTTTGCTAGCTGACAAACAACAGATGAATTAGAAAGTACAAAGGTTAATCATTTCCTCCTCCTCCCTGAACAACGCAGCGACTCAAACAACAGACTCGCCACTCGCCTCTAAATCCTCCAGCTCCGCATCAACCAACTCACTGGGCTCCACACTTGGGAGACAGAGTCATAATCATGAGGATCCCAGTATTGACAGACAAAGCTCCAAACCAAAACATCTGCTGCCGCGGTACCCCCAGGCAACAACAGAGGATCCCCCCCCCACACCCCACGCCCTCCCATCCTCCACCTCCCACAGCCCACATGATAATTATCACGGCTGGCTGTGGCCGAGCCAGCAGTGTACCATCCATGCTGCCATGTCCAAGTGACGCTTGAGTGAATTTTGGGAGCTGCATGGTTCTGTGATTAAAATAAATGAGGTCTACAGGGGTGTCTGCTATTTGAAATCAAGCATGCCAGTTATTAATCTGGTGGAAGCATTTTTTCATTGTGTGTATACACCACAGTGTTTGTGCACTGATCCCTGTAAACTCTTATTCTTTCTGAGCTGGGGAGCTGTCCGTGGTGCTGAAGGAGGGAAAAAAAAGTGTTTCAGTGACACAAACGGGAAAGAAAAGCTGCTCTGGTGACAGAAATAATCACACTGACTGAATGTGACCAGACTGACCATTTCATTTGTTTTCTATGGGGAAGTGGACAACAGTGGACAACAGCTACACACTACAAACAACAAGAGCCTGGCCTTTTCACACTTGGTATGAAGTGGGCGGGGCTCGACTGAGGAAGTTTTGCTACTGGGCTCCAATTAAAGCCAAACAGCAAATCTGATCACAGTTCAACGAAGCAGACGAGCTGAATCTTTAATTTTTAACTCTTAATATCTGTGTAGCTTTCTTTCAAATTTAAACTCCAAATGCTTTCTGTAGCTTCACCTTAGCACCTCATTCCACTTCCTGATAAACCTGGGTTCCAGATCAGAGACCCTTTCACACTCTTAGTGCTCATTACTAAGCAGTACTCAGCTGATTGATCTACACCACTGGATAAGTAGCTTAGTTGACTGGAGATGAACTATGAAATCCTGGGGGAGGGATCCCTCTCTGATCTGAATCAATCAAGCATTGAAGGGTAGAGGGAGTAGTCTTTTAGGATTGGACTGTGAAGTCCCGAGAGGTAGCTATTTCAACTTAAAGAGACCCCGAGGAGTCTCATATTAATGTGGATGAATCTACATTACCCACACTGGGTCCATTTTTGATAAATATGAATGAATGAATCGTTTTGTCTTTATAGGCCTAGTTATTTTGATATCATTATTTAGTGGTCGACTTGCCCAGAATTTCCTAGTTTCCTGGTTTCCCAGACGCTGCCTGGCGGGTCATGGGAATAACACTGTTGTATCGCTAGTTGGCATTGTTTATGGTCGGAGCTACGACGGTATCTGATTGTCTTCGTACCTCCGACTTTCGTTCTTGATTAATGAAAACATTCTTGGCAAATGTTTTCACTTTCGTCCACCTTGAACCGGTCCAAGAATTTCACAGTGCACGTGGAGGCTCATGGGAAATGTAGTGTGAAAACTCTTTGTTTTCTGAAACTCCTCGTAGTCCCTTTCCGAAACCACAGTAGAGGCATTGTGTTCATCTGGCCAACATCTTCTCAAAGTCCAAAGGTCAAGACTTAGGACTATTTTGCCATCACTTTGGAACGAGCACTTCTTAAACCGAAACTCTAAACTTATTTATTAAGGACGGCTTCTGTGACGGCGCTGTGGCATCTTTCTTTTGTCTTTTTTTCTACCTTTTATGCTTTTTAGGAATTCATCTAAAGCACTTAAGTTGTCAATATAGTGTCGATCTTTCCCCGAAGTTCCTTCTTCAGTGTGCGATCCTGCACAGAGTTGTGATTTCTCAGCTCTGCCAGCTCAGCTCCACAACAGCAGAGATTATTCCTTCCCTCCAGGAGAAGCTCTGCCACAGAATTTGTCTAAGTAAACTCCAATCTGCGCACTTTGCAGAGAATTGCATCTGACACACCACGCTGTCAGAGTGGATCAGGCGCAGGCCCAGGATCCCCATACACATCCAATTTCACTGTGCATCTTAATTCCAAGTAGGCTGTTGAAATCTCCCCCCTATATAAACCTCTCTGTCATGGCTTCTCATGAGTCACTGAGCCTTCTGACTTCTCCGAGCGCCCATTTATAGCTGCTTCATCAACACTTTTTTTTTTTTTCCACAGGGTGCGAGTGTGAAGACTCCACATGGATTCAAATGAGATGTTTGCTCATTCAGATGCAAACGCTTTCACAGATGACTCCGACAAAAGCAGTGAGTCGACGAACAGACGCTGCAAACACTTGAGCCTTTTGTCTACACTTTTTATATTCCCTACTATAAACCACACTGAAATTTCACTGGCTGTTGATTGAAGGGGAGCAATAAGTGCAAGACTGTTAATGCCCTCAGCAGAGATTTATAGGAATGCCTGTGAATATCAATGAATCAAGTGTAGCGTCTCCAGGTGGGCAGGTTTCTGTCTTTCCAAATTAATCTTCCTTTATGTGGTTTATTCCCATTTGAAAACTCAATCTTCTTTGCTAGTTATTAACCATAAATCCCCAAGACATTCAGGCCATAAATGATTCCTTTAAGCCAGAAAAGAGAGATCACCATTATGGCCCTGCGACTCTGATGATGGAGTGATACAGTGTCACATTTTGTTTTGTGCTGTTTCTGTTGGATTTTAGCTCTAATTAGCAGGAAGAAAGGGGATTAAACGATGAACTTGTGAGTTTAAAATGAATCAAAACAATAGAAAGAACAGAAAACATGATGTTGAAGGGCTTGAGACGGTAGAAGGAGCGTAATTCCTATCGATCCGAGTCTGATTTAACAGCTGACTGACTGGCTGGAGAAGAGGAGTGCCCCCTGAGGGACATACACAGCGCTGCAGACACACAGGGTGACAGGGCTGGTGGAGAATAATGAAACACACCATGGAAGGAGGGAGCCAGAGGAAGAGGGGTGTCCAGGTCAGATCACACAGGACTGACACTGGACTTGTACTGAGGCTGACGGCCGGCCCGGGAACTGGCTCGGTCACTGAAACATGCCTCTGAGAGCAATTAGGAGGCCAATTACTTTCTTCTTATGGAGGATGGCATGTCAGGACTCGCCGGCTCCAGTGTGGAAATCCTTCCTGACATCTGTCCCCGGCAACAACCTCGACGGATGCTTCTCATTTCCCTTCCCGATTCTGCTTCTTAAAAAAGCTGACTGGCACAGCTGGACAGCTGCAAAAACTCCACAACATCACAGGGAGGAAGTCTGGAGGGGTGGGGGCTGCTGCTGCAAACACACAAGCATCAGTGTTTGTTTGGCAGTTCCCAGCGCTATGATACATTCAATGGATCCATTATGAGCAAATGAAGCATAAACAAAAGCAGTCAACTGTCTTTCGCTGTTTACCGCCCTGTCAGTTTTGGCCTGATTTTTACTAAATGTCTTATTAAAACTGAGATACTTGGAAATTTAAATTAGCCTTTTAATTAACTAAGCATGAGCGCCATTTTGTAATTTAAATTATGAGTGGTGACAATGTGAGGCAGGATGGGCTGCTGTGATAATTCTTATTTCTGCTGAACAGCAGGAGATTGGGGAGGTGGAGCTGGATTGGAGGGGACATTTTCCCAGTGAGACGTCTCAGCGGAGAGCCAGCTTGGCACCAGCAGAATGCCAGTCGGCCTCAACTGGGCACCGGCAAACAGTTGTGTCATTCAGTCGCAGCCCAATCCAATCAGACAGAGATGAGGCCGGCGCACCGCCACCACACAGAGCCAAGCTCCAGAGCCCAGCGGAGGTCAAAGCACACAGAAGCATGCTGTCCAAATCCTCACTGCTGCTCCCCATCTGACGGGGACTCATGTGGCCGCAGCGAGGAGCTGGCAAGAGCCGGCTTTTTAAAAACATCTCATAGCAGAGCATTGACTGGCACGACAATACTGTTTACATACTTCCACACTAGTGTCCTGAATTCAAACAAGTCAGTTCATGATGAGGCGCCCTTAATAATTACATGGACACTGAGTCTCTAATGTTGCTTTAAATGTTCATAATGTCTCTATCTAGTCAATAAAAAAGCTTATTATAATTGACAATGTTTAAAGGAGATATATTCTGCCCCTTTTCCACAAATTAAAATAATTCCCAGGTGTCTTAAAGACATGTCTGTGACATGCTTCGGCCAAAATACCCCAAGGATCAAACATCACAGCTCTATTCATCCTCTCAAAACAGCTCTGTTCAGAATGGCTGGTTTCAGTGTCTGTCCCTTTAATTGCAAATGAGCCACTGCTTGCCCCGCCCCTTCTACTGGTACCAGGTAGGGGTGATATTATGCAAATTCAAAACTAATGACATTATTGAATGACAACTGAAGGAACAGCTGGTAAAACCACATGGATTCCAACCTCGAGAGCCTGAAAATTACAGATTTTATACACATAGTGGGGGCCAAAAGGAAAGACAAACCCCCAAATATATGTTAAAGAGCCTTCAAAAAATCATGTTTCTGACTTAAACTTGGGTAATTATGGTACAGAGTCGCCACTGTTACCCTGAGCTTTTCTAGTTCACGCTATAGTGTCTCTTGCTAGCCGTTGGGCGCTGCCATTTTACCAACATCTAGATCAAATCTCTCTTTTACCTGCTGCTGCACTAACTGAGTCAATGGATTTCCACCACACCAGCTCTCCCTGATTCGGTTTCTCCACATTCGTCCCGACATCTTCTCTTGCCTTGTGCATTTTGTGTATCTCATGTTTCATACAGTAGACACGCCCCCTCTGTTCGCCCCCCTCTTATCTCCGGCCCTCTGGGTGAATCACGCTCTGCTCTGAATCTCCCTACGGCGGCTTGGATTCACTGGGAACACTGAACCTAAACACTTTGCTTTAACGCTTCTTTGTAGTAGCTTGGGAAAAACTCTGAACCCGCACTGAAGTCGTGCTACAACATTATGACACCCGTGAGTGATAATAGTAATTATAGGAATAAAAAAGTGCTACTATTCCACAGGGAAAGTGAAAGGTAGTAGTAGAATTGGTGCTAAATGACACATTAGAAGTTACACAGTGAGATATCTACAACCCACAATACTGTATGTCCTCTAATTTATTTCCCCTGCAGGTTTCTCTGATTCATTACAGTAGTTTTTTGAAGTATTTCTCCCACATTTTTATCAACAACACAGCCTCCATTCCCTCCTGCCACGCTCTGAATCCCAGGCTACAGTCTTCTTTTGTCCCCCTCCTCTCATCTCTCCCGGTGTGCAGCTGGATGCAGCAGTTGCTTATTACCTCGGCTGTCTCACGGCGACACCCTGCTCCACCAGGGGGACCCAAATACTGTAACGCAAAAATAAAAAGGCCCGGCCCTCTCCAACTAAGCCCCCCTGTGACCTTGGAGTGAGGTGCAGCGCCCTGGGAGCTCGGGGAATGAACAATATGAGGTTGGGAAGGCGGCGGGCATACAAACAGTCCATTACCATCCATAATGTGGGCTCTCAGCTGAGCCTGTCCACAAACCTTACGGCTCTACCCTCTTCTTTCATTCTATCCTGCCAGGGAGGGTGAGGGTCTCTCTCTCTCCCACTCTCTCTGTGTCTGTGAAATCTGGCCAAAGAGGAAGAGGCCAGAGTACATGAATAAAGGGAGCGGTTTTGCTCCAGGCAGGGCTGAAATTGGTCTATTACGGGGCTCCATTTGAGATCAGTACGGGAGGGAGTGGGAGGGAGGGACGGGCGCTGAGGGTTTTCCCTTTTTTTTTTGTGCTTTTCTTCAGTCTGCGCCCCTTTGTTGTGCGGGCAGCGCATTTTACGGAATATATTGCAACCTCCAGGCATAAGGAGAAAAAAAGGGCAAACAAACAGGAGCATTTTCAGCTGCAAGTATTAAAAAAACTTGCAAGTCCCTCTTCTCATCTGTATGACCTTGAATCGTATCCTTCTCGTAATAGCCTCTTCAAACCTCATAAAGATTTTCCACATTTTTGCCGTGTAGGACAATATCACTTTAATCAGTTTTATCCCTATTCAGTTCAATTACTTAAGTGGAAAATAGGGATTGGGCTTGTATGATTAGCTCGAAGTGAATATATGAAATTGCTGCTGATAGTGCATTCAGCTCTGACTAGCCGTGATTATGGAGATAGATCACTGCCTTTATCGAGCAAAAAAATGTGCTTTATTATTAAACTGTAAGCATCGCAGCTGCGAGATAAAGTTTTTTTTCCTTTACCTTTTTTTTTACACTCTCTGAACCACTACAACACGGACGACGTCATAACGCCTAATCTGAGATGTCAAACGACCTTTATCTGCTTGTAGCAAGACGGCACATAAGTGGTCTGATTTGTGAATAACGTTGGGGGAAGGGGGGGCTTAGCAGTGGAATGATTATATGAGAATAAACGTTCCTCTTTGAGGTTTTATCCATGAACAAAAGAGTTTTTAGCTGATGTGAAGTAAGCCCGACCCGACACGAGGACCATACAATCAGGCGGCATTGTCGCTGGAGTGGGACCCTCTCCTGCTCGGTCATTAGGCAAATGGAGATGCAGCGTTGGAGAGTATGCTGTGTTATTTGCAGTGTTTTTTTTCCCATTTCTTTCCCCTTGCTCTTCGGATTTAGAGAACGTGACATGCAGTATTATCTCTGCTGCTGTGTAATCTTTCTGAATTTCTGAGTTATATGCTCTCCCTTGAATGACAAGTGCACAGTGTTATCACAATCTAAGATGTAGAGGGGTGTGATAAAAAGAAACTGCACTGTAACTCCTCTTCTCCAAAGTCGGTAACCTTGAAAAGAAAAACTGTGACGCATGAGCGAGGTCAAACTCTCAACTTCAAGACATTGTCTGCTAGAATTATAGGAGCCATTCTGTATAATGACTCCAGCGAGGTAAACAGAATTAATCAAGATTACTGGACAGCTGAGCTTGAAGGTGGCTCGCCGCGGGGAGCGAGGAAGAAGGCAGAGAGTCAGCAGTAAGTTGTGAGCTCAGATAAATAGGTGATTTATAAGAGCCATTAATAGTGAGGCAGCCCCCCCCCCCCACCCAACACATCTCATTATACAAGTTAGATTGTTTAGAGGTGGTAAAGAAGCCGCACCTCCATTGTTATGATGAGGATATTCAATCACAGGAAGTGCTTGATATAAAAGGTCAAAGTGATGCAAACAAGGAAGTAAGTGAGGCCCTTGCATCATATTATGACTTAAGACATACTGCCTCAAAATACCCACCCTCATGTTTAATCATGTTTATTGTCTCCAGCCATCTGCAGCTGATAACCCTTGACTGAACAAGCTGTTAGTTATCCCACGAGGGAGTGTGGAGAAATATCCGCACTTGCTCAGAATTTTTTTTTTTCCCTTTCCTGAAAGAAGGCCCGCGCTTCAGGGGTGATGCACAAACCGGTTCTGAAGGAGGCAACAGGGGTGAGAGCGAGAGCCAGAAAACCTACTCAGACGTCAGAAATGATATCTTGACATCTTTGAATTAGAAGATGAAGCAGCTTGCGAGGCGATGTTGCTCCGAGGGCGCTGCCGCTGCCGCTCTCTGACTCACCGCTGCTGTAGAGCTCCAGATTTCGCCACCAGGAAAAAAAAAGCTAAACGGCAAAGCACAGTGACAAAGGCAAACAAGAGTGAACTCTTGACCTTGAGCAACAGCATTGAGCCATTCTGACTCAGATTGCACTCTGGGAATTTGGTGTATTTGCAGAAAATCAGCCAACGGTTGAATTTCCACCCCCCCTTAAAAAAAAGAGGTGGGGGTGGTGGGGAACAACTGACAGGGAAACAGCATCACACAGTTACTCCCATTCAGCACGGGGCTGAGTGTGCTCCTGTGTGACATTTAAGGGAATTAGGCGGCGTTAGGAAAAATGACAACCGCTTTGTCTCTGTTAAAGAGCTTAGTCGAGACACAGAGAGCAGTCTCATGTAGCTCTCAGACAAGATTTTAAAACAAAATCTTTGCTCGGGCTGGCGGCACTTGAGCATGCCACTTGCTGCGGTAAAAATTTGTGCAAGTTCTGCTGTGACTCGGAGGATTGTCCTTTCCTATAGTGCTTCACTGACGGCAGATCCGTAAAAACAGGCTGCAGCACCTTTGAGCTTTGGGAAACAACACTGAAATGGCAAAAATGACATGAAAATAGCTTCATTTATTTGTTATGATGACATGTTATTAATGCCAAACCGTCACTACGCTGCTGTAATGCTTATGAGATTTCTGCAGACAAATCCGTCAAAGAATAGATGGTCTCGTTACGTAGTTTTCTAAAAACAATTTACCCTCCAGACAGTCAATTATCCGTATGATATAAGGAGGAATTCCTTGAGGAAAAACCTCTCAGTCTGAGGTATGGTCAGCCAAGTTTTATACAAACTCATCTTCCTTAATTTCTCTCTAATTGGACTCCTCGCAGCATCGTCCACCTCCTCCCAGATGTCTCCTGGTTTCTCCATAAATCTCCCTTTAAATTGGCCTGATTTTTCACATGACTGATGGTGTGTGTGTGTGTGTGTGTGTGTGTGAGTGAGTAAGGCCACCGCTGCTTTGACCTTCAGCTGTGGACCAACAATCCACACTGATCAGGCAAATGGAAACCAACTGCCAGCCCCGCATCGTCCGCCGTCAGGTGTTGACAACCTGCATAAACATCCAGCGAAGAGCGCGGCTCACCTGAGGGGCCGAAAGCCAGGATGAATGATCTGAAGAGTCACTCAGAGCAGAACAAGTCCAGCTCTGATAGATCTGATATGAAAGGGAAGGGGAAACAGGACGTTTACGTCCAGGAGGTTTGGAGCTTTAGTTTTCCTCAGATGGCTGCTATAGGTGGTGCGGGGGCGGAGCCAGATGGATTCATCGTCCCATGGTCCCATATGCACCTTTTGTTGGCCCTTCTCTTGTGTCACGAATGAGGCACAGCTATTATTAATATTTCTGCCGGATATCGGGAGGAACTTTTTCAGCCTTTTTGGCCTGTGACCCTTTACAATAAAGTTGGTGTCGGTAGCTGAGAGTGTTTTTTTGTTTTATTTTGTTTTTTTTACCACTGAAGCTGTTTTTTTTGAATATTTTTAGATGTGAACCAACAGTAAACTGAGGTGTTTGTAGCACATTTCTTTTCCTTCCTCTTTCTTATCTCCTCCATCACCTTGTTTATCAGATTTATCTCGCAGCCCTTCAGGGTGTCTCATTTACTGGATGCAGGATGTATTTGTCTTCCTGATTTAGTCTGATAAAACAACGGTTGTGTTTTTCTGCTCCTTTACCTGGTGAAACTTGAAAAGGTTGTGCAGATTTTTTAATTGCAGAAATGTCCTTCAGCTGATTCAGTTCAGAGTCTTGGTGCAACTGTGTGATCTTTATGCAAATCAGGTGAAACTACTGCTAAGAGCAAAGCCCATTTTGGATGACTGACACAAATGTGATTGGTCCATTAGCCTGTCATTCATGCTATTAAAGTCTGCCATTATGAATCAGGTCTGATGGTTTGTGATTGGGCTCTGGATGCATGTTGGGCTCATTAGTCCCCACTGTTCTCAGCAGCTCCGTCCACATCCAAATCAATGAGCTCCATTTTTAAAAAGAACTTCGACAGCTGCGCAGAGGTCAGTGCGATGCCAACTTGCCCCCTAAATTGCTCAGGAACTCACGGACGGCAGAACGAGGCGGCTTAACCTGCCATCAAACCTGTCTGCGTCCCTGTATCCTTTCACAGCATCAAACATTCCCACTCGCACACACAGCTGTAGACATGAATTATTTAACGAGACAAGTTATAGTGATCTGTAGAGATTATGTAGAGATCGCATGTTGCCCGGTGGATCATGGGAATAATGCCGTCGGATCGCTATTGTCATCGTTTATGGTCAGAGCTAAGACGGTATCTGATCGTCTTCGAACCTCCGACTTTCGTTCTTGATTAATGAAAACATCCTTGGCAAAACGTCCAAGAATTTCACCGTGTGCGCGGAGGCTCATGGGAAATGTAGTGTGAAAACACTTCCACTTTCCGAAACTCCTTGTAGTCCCTTTAAAGACTTGGACAGCTGTGACCTTTGGAGCGCCGAGGTCAACGTGATGCCAACTTGCCCCCTAAAATGCTCAGTCAGGACTCGCGGACGACGGATCGAGGCGACTTCACCTGCTATCGTCCTTGTATCCTTTCACAGTATTAAACATTCCCGCTCGCACACACATGCAGCTGTAGACATGAATTATTTAACGAGGCAAGTTATAGTGATGTGTAGAGATAATGCAGAGGGCTCCTGGGCTTCATGTACATAGCTGAGGAAGATGAATCCCCAGCATCCTACCCTATCCTGTAATTATGCAATGCGGACGCTAATTTCCCACAAGGGAGAACACTGTGTGCCTGGCCTCTCTCTCCTGCCCCCTTAGTGCTATGACAACACAAAGAAGGAAGAAGAAGCCCATACACACAAATACACCAGAGGAGCGCTGTCTGCCCTGCAGGCACATCTCCATCAGGACACAGAAAGAAAAAAAAAATGTCATTATGGTGAAACAAATGTGTCCTCAGCCTCGATAGAAGGTGCTCTCTGATAAACTGGTGCACGGTATTAAATTATTACAGGAACTGACGCTGCCGCTCAGTCGGCCGCTGGTTCTGGATGAGCCTCTTGATGTGTGCTGAAAGACACAAACAAGCTCTAAAACTCGTTTGGCCAGTAAAAATGTGCTTTTGATGGTTTCCCTGAGAAAACAGTGCAGCGTGGCGCGGCGCAGAGCGGAGTGGGGCTTCGCGGAGCAGGTCTGTTATTTCCTCCGAAGCGGTTTTGCCATGCCTGACATGATCCTATTTTGAATGGTCCTCTGTGGTAATAAGGTCATTTGTCTTGTGCAAAGGAGAGGGGATCTATAGTTGTCATACTCTGAGCTGGAGATAAATGTGGAAGGCTGGGCCAGTGGAAGAAATTTATGCAGTCAAGCCTTTCCTCTGTCCTCGGCTATAGTGGAGGATGAAAATGTGTGGATGCGTGGAGGCTTTTAAACCCTCAGAACGAAACGTAAATGTCTGTTAATGAGTTGGCCTTTGAGCTGCTGGATAAGAAAACATTCTGTTGAACACTGTATAGCTAAATAAATGTGTCACTTCTTTCCTTCTCTCTTCTACAGTGTTTTGTCCTTCTCTGTTTATACTGTGTGTTCTGCATCTATTGTCATTTAGATGTTTTTTTTTTCTTTTTTTGGACCTGAAATTGAAATTTCTGTTTTCAGTTCAGATTGTGAAGCGAGGAGCTGTCAGTCGAACTAACGAACCAGATCATGACCTGGACTAGAATCATTGTTTTCTTCCATTCTGGCCAGATGGACAAAATTACATGTTTGAAAACGACCTACCTCCATCTCAACACTTTAAAAAAAAAAAAAAGAAAAAGGAAGAGAGGAATGAAATGAAGATGTTTCATACACGAAGGAGCCGTAAGTGCTGTCCACATAAAAACCTCACACAACCACTAATGGCTTCCTTTGCTTCTTCATCCTCCACCATGTAATACAAAAAGGCTGGTGAGTCAATAACACTCTCCTTTTTTTTCTTTTTTTTTAACTCTTAATGCTCTTATTCCTCTAATACCAAGGAGCACATGTTAAAAACAAAATGGGTTGTTTAGCCACCGCTGCTATAGTACCTCCTCCATCATTTGTAACTGTACAGCCCAGCCCTCTGTGATCTACCCTAGTTATGAATAGACTCACCGGGGTTCGAACCTGCGGGTCCATTTCTTCACCCCGGAGCTGTTTGTATAGTCGCATATTCCTCGCTGTGTGTTTTTTCATGTCATAATTTTTCTTGGATCAGGCAGGAATGAGTGTTTTCTCAGCTATAGTGGGAATCCGATTATCATACAGGGATCACAGTCGTCATGGAAACCAAGGATGGTGCACGGTGTTAAGCCGTCCCTTACACATCCTAGAACATTGGGAATTAGTGTGAAAATTCAGCTCCCTTAAAATAAAGATGCCTTTCGCATTAAGCACATTCTCAAACAGCCGGCCATTGTTTTGTTTGTTGTGTCTTCACAGCCTGTGTGTGTGGCAGGAACATGACATCACTGTGTCTTATAGTTTCTCATGACTGATTTATAGTCTTACCTTACTTCTACCAGTATATTTCTGATATTTATCTACAGACTACAAGAAAAGCTAAACTAGGATTTGAAATATACTCTGTAACACTCTTTAAAGTTAACTCTTATCACAAAAAAAGGAGAACTAACTTTATTTGACTTCTCTTCCGAGCAGCCTGAAGGTGTAAGTTACTACGTGCCAGACATTTTCCTGTCATATTTTGTTGAACTATGTCAATTAATGTCTCTGTGTAACATTTGGGGAAAGAACAGGCTGGGACAGCTGGTGGACAAGGACAGATTATTAAAAAAAGGTTCATGTAAGGCTACATTTCTTCTTCTTTTCACGAATTAAAGTCACAAAACAAAAAAACAACTGAGCAGATTTTGGCCAAATTGGAAAAACAAACAGCTGTACGCACAACATGGCTACAAGAACGCACACATGCACCGATACAAACTTTTGTTGTTTTGTTGAAGACGACCGTAGGAGAACTCAGTGTTGTGGCTTGTCAGTGGTACTTTGTGTGTTCTGTGTTGTCACATCATTATAAAACTGTCATTGAACACTCAAATGTAACATGATTTGTGTCAAGTTTTCTTTTATGAAAACAAAATGTCTAAAAATCACAGGTCCAGCTGCTCAAATGCTAATTTTGGTCTTTTCTGTATCAGTAATGAATGTTTTTGAGTTTTGGAAACTCGACATTTCATCACACTGGGTTCTGAGAAACTGCAAAGACCATTATTTTCCACAATTTTCCATGAAAAGGGCACAACAATCAATGAAAGACATGTTTGTGATGTCTTTATTCATGTTGCGATACAAATTTCAACCATACCTGTGATACGGAGATGGAAAATTGGCGCATTTTCTCAAACATCGGATGTTTTTGTGAGGATCTAGTTCTGACTCAGCTGTGAACGAAGAAACGGGCGTCTTGTTCTTACTCATCTTATCGCCACCTCCTCCAAGTCTGGAAACTTTGTTGCCCACCTCTCTGTCTGTGTCTTTGTCTTCTTCCCGTCATGAGCCTCTTCTCAGTCGCATCTACTCTTCCTTCCTCTCCTTGCCTCCTGCATTTCCTTGACAAAGCGATGTAATATTAATCCAGTGTGTGTTGAGACTTAATTAGAGCCTGTCACAGCTCTAATTTATGCCAGTTTATGAATGTGGATGGCCATCCTGTTCATTACCCTCTCAAGACATTGCTGGTTAATAAATTGAAATTAACAGACTTTGCCTGAAAATGATCCAGTTTAGATTTTCCACACTGGGTCGTCAGGATTTTTTAATTACCATCTGGGTTAGAAAGAAAAAGATGTAGCCGTCCGTTATTGGCCTATCATCCATGAGCGGCGAGCAGAGACGGAGATTGGTAAAGCTTACACACGCCGCTGTCTGAGCTAATCACCACAGAGGAATCACAACACGACGCATCTGATCATTAGAAGGAGATGGACGTCCAGGTCGGTCAATGCGAGACTCTGCTTTGTGGTGTGGAAACGCAAAACAAAACAAGGAGGGGGGAGGGAGGGAGGGTCAGCCCTGAACCCTGGACCCCACCCGCCTCCGCATCGCTACCCCGGGGCGACAAACAGCTCCCAACTCACTGTGGTAAACACGACGACGCACAATATGCCTGCGCAGGACGATGAAAGACATGACCCCCGAGCGCTGTCACCGCTCATCAGGCTGACACAAAAGGAAGAGAAGCTCAGAAGCTCAGATACAGTGCACAGAGTGGTGCGATAACGTGCACGCAGACATGATAGGAGGATATTTTTCTGGATGCTCTGGGGCCAAACACATGAATGAGATCAATGCAAGGGGATCAATACAAGAGTGTTTAAAAAAGCACAGAGGAGACAACGGGCTTTTTAACAGCTCAAATGACCCGACAAAGGAAAAGGTCCTTGACCGGCAGAAGTGACCGGCGGCCTTGTGGGCTCACAAAGGCGCCGGTTCCTGATGAAAAGAAAGAAAGTCGTGGGAAGACATACAGTAAATCTCTGAGCATCACATCACAGAGCGACTATCATCTAGTATTCCAGTGTAGGCGTGTGATGCCGAGCAGTTCGCTGCCATTTTGAGCAACGTTTCACATCGCAGAGAGACAGATGAAGGGATGCAAAGGGAAGAAAAGGTGTGGATGTAAATGTACATGAACTGCCCGAGCTCCACCGCCGCCACAGCGCGCTCTGATTTCCTCCTTAGTGCCAGTCAAGCTTACTAGAGCGTGATACAGGGCCGAAGTGATTGATGGACTAAAGGGGGAAAAGGCAGGTGGGCTAAGACGTTGCACAGGTAGAGAGCCGGAGGTTAGGCGCTGTCACCGATCTAGCTGCTGCTGCTGCGTGCAGGAAGCGCCTCCAGGGCGAAACACGGCTCGCTAAAAAACTCTTAAACCTTCAGCTGCAGCTCCACCGCTGCTTTGCCCTCCCCTACCCACCCCCAATCCCCCCTGCTGCCCGCGCCCAGATGGAGAAAACATGGAAATAATAATGTGACTGACATCGCACTTTGTTTCCAATTACCCAGCCGTTGTAAACACCGATCTCCATTTCTTTTTTCTCTGTCGGTCTCCACATTGGATGCATTTTTTTTTCTGCCTGTGTCACTTATGATGCACATTTCCCAATGACTGTTAGCAAAACAGATTTGAAGTCTGTATTCACATGTAAATCAGCACCTTGAAGCAATTTTCCATCTGCTGGACTGACGAAGAAAACCATGGGAAATCTTAAAGTTATCAGATTTCTTTGACTCGTCGATACAATAAAACAAAGATAAACATCATAGTGGTACAAGAACACTGGTGAAGGGGTCCTACAGGGGGTTGTTGAAGTAACACAAATAACACAATGACAGAAAATGTGACTGTTTCTGTTGTGACATTAAAAAACTTTCTGTGACAAAACATCTAAAAGGCTTATGAGATGGGACACCCAGGGAGTCTGTGATCTAGTTTGTGTCGATTCAGGGGGTTTCTTGATGTGGCAAAAATGCAGAATATTATTGATCTATTCTTTAAATATCAGCACGAATAAACGTGCAATGTTATGTATAAACAGATTAGTCTAATGGTTATGAACCTGAGCATTTAGCCTTTTAAGGGTATAAACTGTGAGATGGAGTTGTTTTCAAGGTAAATTCATGCAAAACGGCTGATGCGTGTTGCCGTCAGGGGCAGATTTTCAGCAGCAGTCTCTGCATTTGCCTCGAAAACAACTCTGTCTCATAACATCCTGTTATTATCTCATCATGAGAGTGTTTTGGAGTTGTTGGATTGTGTATTTGATGAATTTGATGAGGGAAACCAAGAAATCTCATTAGCGTCTATAGTGTAGCGTAGCATAACAGCTCACGGTTCTGCTCCACCATTCTAAAAATAGCTTGCACCGACAATTAAATGTAACGAACCCACTATATGGATTATGGCAATGGGCCAATTTGCCAAAATGTTGAACTATTCCTTTAAGAGGTCAGAAATAGAGAAGATTTTTGAACAATTTTCCAAAGCTGATGATAGAAAAACATAATATTCCTCATTTGGGCTGTCTGACCAAAACTCAAAGACCTTCCTTTTTTTTTTAAAGTGAGAAACTGATACCAGCAAAAGTTGGGCAATTATTTTTTACCTAGGCTGATCGCTCATCCAAATTATTTTAGTCTGTCAAATTGTTTCAGGTATGTCTGGGTCTCTGAGCTTCACACATAAAAGAAACTGGAGCAACAATCAGCACAGTGCTGCCGTGAACAGAAATGTTTCTGCTTTTTAAAAACCACCTCCTGTGGGACGGTGATGCAACAAAATGCAAAAAATAAAAACGCACGTCTGCGGCTGCACAGTAACCAACTTATTAGAGAGCTGTGCCCTCTAAAAGCAGAGGAACAGGTTTATCTTGGCCCCTGCACTCTCTCCCTGAGGACACGTTAAGTCCCCGGGGGTAAACCCTGACCACGCACTGACGACTGGTGCTAACGCTAAATTAGCCCAGAGTATTCAGTGAATGTCAGACTCAAGCCGCCGTAATCCAGCGGCTCGTTCTCTGTGAACTACTCTCTCTATGCATCCTGGGTAATTTGTTCCTCCTGGGGGTTTTTATCATATCAGGAGCCAGAGAGGTTACTTATACTGACAGTTATGGCATAGAGAGGAGGTCGGGGGCAGCGGGGGGTGGGGTGCAGAGGAGAGAGAAGGACTCGATTTGCTTTAAGACTACTAATATAAAGTTTTAAGCCAGGATCTAAGATGCGTCTCCTTCCTGGGAATTTAACTCCGCTACGACAAAGCTGCGCCGACAGGAAGCTGTTTAACATGACACGTCGCTTGTCTCGATGCCCAGGTGGCCTTAGGTAATAAACTCAGAGGTGAAGAGGTGGCGGATTTTGTTAATTTGGCTTGAATTCTTTCAGGAGCAACATGCCCACCCCCTTCTCCTCCAAAATAATAATAAAAAAACTCAGTCACGACTTTTGGCAGTAGGTGAAAGTGACAATGGATGAATAATGCATGAGCTCGATGTGCTGCTGTTAATCACAGTAATCTCGCACAGTGCAATATTTCCTCCCAACGCACACATACACACACACCTCCACCTCTCTCCTCTGATCTGAGAGCAGGTGATGTGAAACCAGGTGGAGCCATTAAGGAGCTACAGATAAAGACTTGGACAGACACAAAGGTTAAAGTAAGATTTCCTGCACCAGTTAAAAAAACAAAAAACATCTCACTTTCAGCTCCCGCCTCACGTCGTCCCTGACTCCTCATCCTCATCCCAATGTGCATGTGTTCTGCAATGGAAATGCACAAAACGAAGCCACTGATTGCATTATACGAGGCTTTTTTTAAAAAAAACCTCTGTGGCCTTTGTGCAGGTCCTTGCCAAACAAATGCAGGGAGCAGGCGAATTTAGAGTCGCTCCGAAGCCTTTTGCAAAACCCACTTGACTCTCTGCACTCAGCAGGAAGAGGAAGGAACTTAAAAGGCTCTGAAATGTATCTGCAGTCCCGCGATTTCTTTCTTTTCTTTTCTTTTTTTTTGTATCCCTTGCCCCCTTGCAATCAGGAAGACATGAAAACTTTACACATGAATACTGCATTAATTCGTGTGGGCGCGCACTGGAACTGTAAGCCCCCTGTGAGACACATCTGTAATGGGATCTGTTTCTCCCATAGTGGACCTCCTCCTCCTCCTCTTCCTCGATGGGGCGGCTGATAATATACTCCCAAGTGGACATCTAAGATCAATGATTACCCTCCATTTAGCGCCGCTTGCTCACCTTCAGGGCATGTCGATGCATCAAAGGACAGGGTTTGGAAATGCCTGATTTTGAGATAACCCACTGGCTTTTTTTTTTCTTTTTTCCTCCTCGGCTCCATGACAGCCTTTTAACATGATGGATTCTTTAACTGCACTAAAACTGGGACTGACTGGAAGGTGACGGAGAGATGGTGACACCGGTCAGGTGACCCCTGGTAAGTAGTAGTGCTGGAAATCCAATTTTGCGTTTTGTGTCCTTGCTGCTTCGGTTGGTTGGCAGAGGGAAAATCAAAGCCAATGATCAGCTCTAATCAAGGAGGAGGTGGAAGTGGGATAAGACTAACGTTGTTTGTTCTGTTCAGTGAGAGGCAAGGTCACAGCAGACAGGCACTGTACGTAGCAACAGGGGGAGAGAGGGTTTCAGGTCAGACGGGGATAACAGCAACTATAAACCCTCTTCAGGCGCCAAATAATGATCTTTTATTATATAAATTACAAATACAGATTAAAGGTCTCGACGCATGTTGGTTGTTGCGTTGCAGTTGTGTTGAAATTAGTGCAATAATATTGTATTGTGGGACCTGTGGTGATTCCCACCCCTAATTAAATAACATCTTCTGATGTTTATACTATTCTTTATTTGATTGATTTTCTCTCTCTCTCTCACACAACTGGCACAGATCTGGTATAAAACAGGTTCTACATGTGTCTGTATGATATGATTGATCACAGTAGAAGACTTGTCTTATAATAATCTACATTTGAACTTTGCCTCTGATGGTATCAATATTCAGGATCTGTCTCTGACGATGGCCTCTCTGATCCAGGAAATTAAAGGACTGTCTCTGCGTTAATTTGAGCTCTGACAGGCTTGAAAGTGAAAACTTTGCGATCACTGATTCGGAGGCTGATACTCGGATCAAAGAACGTCGGTCCAGGTGATGAGAAGCAAGAGACTTTATGACTCACAGCCAGAGGTTAGGTTTGATGCATTCATCATAACACTGTCTGACATCAATACGAGCAAATTAAAACTCATCAACTTCATGAGCTGATTGTATAAAAATACATTTTCCATCTATCATTTTCTTCCTTTTCAGACCATCTTATATTGCAGTCTGTCAAACACAGAACTGGCCTTTGTTTGGTGCTTCAACTACTGGAAAACCAGTGGGTTGTTGCTATGCAACAATTAAATATGTTTGAGGTGTGCTACTCCACAGTTTTCTTTTACCTTTCAGTAACCTGTGAGCTGGAGGGATACAAAAAGAAAGAAACTGCACTCTCTCGGCGCTGTCAGCGTTGCCCCCCTCCCCTCTCTGTAAATAGAGGTCTTTGGTGAATATGCAGCCTTCTGTGGCGCCGGAGATGTAGTGATAAAAAGTAGCTCTTCTTCCCCGCTCAGATCGCAGCAGACAGCGCACTGATTTACACCGCGCAATGACAAGGACGACAGCTGCGGCTTACCGAGATGGAAAATATAACCTTGCTCCATCCCCACTGTCACCCTCCTTCCTTTATCCCTTTCTTCAGTCCGAGTCCGATTCACATCAACTCTCTCTTCATGCGCCCCACCTCCCTCTGCCATCAATGTTTCTTGTTGTTGCCACCGACATCAGGGCTCCTCTGCTCAGAGGAGACGGTTATTGAAGGGCTGGAGACTTAAAGAGGCACCGACCGGCTTCTTCTCTCAGGTCAGAAGGTAAAAAAAAAGCAACAAAAAAAAGCATGTGTGAACTCCCTCTGCAGCCTCGAAGGGAGAATTAACCTGCGGAGACAGGGGGGGCGAGTCCTGAGGGCAATCTAACCTGCCATATATGTGTGGTCAACAGTCCCCCCGGTTTATTCGCCTCCGTCCGGAGACAAGGACGTCTCAGATGAGAGACCACACCTTAGTTTTATGGCGTTGACAGTTGGCAAGGCAGGGCAGAAGGGAGGAGACTGAACGCATGGATGACTCCCACTTCATGTCAGCGCTGAGCCAAACAAACAGCCGCCGCACATGGCATGATGCGTTTGCCTCTTCTTCTTTTTTTTCCGGACCGTGTTATTAACACACCAGTGGAAAACACTTAACTCATGCCTATTCAATTATGCTAATGCAAACATATACAAATGACCCCGGTTAGTTATTAGCTGTCTCAATTAGGGGACATGTGTATGGGGCTTCAGAACAGAGAGAGGAAGATAAATAAAGAGAGAGGAGAGAGACGGGTGGTTCGCTGTCCACTGGTTAGACAGAAGCTCGAGGGCAAGACTCGCAAGCTTTTATTGTTTCCATTGGGGTATAGCCTACGTGGGCTGTGCAAACCGAGAACAGGCAACGATGCACAAAATTAATGTCATGCTGAGAACCATGTATGCATATTAGTGTGGACATGTGAGCATGTGAGAGGGTAAACGCACCAACACAAGTGGCTCTTATCTTCCCCCGAGTCACTGTAAAGCTTTTCGTATGAAAGCCCTGGTTTTCACGTCTGATTTCACACCCTCTTGCTTACGTTCGCCATTATCAAACCAGAAGACGTCAAATAAATCTAATTAATGCATGAAACCGGGCGATTTGCAACCAGCTGCAGAACAAGACGCCCCAGTTACTTTAAAAAGACGTCGCCGTAATGACGAGCGCGCTTTACTTTAAATGCAATAAATGTGAATCACGAAGTTGTGGCTTTTAAAATGCTTTGCACGTATGCATGTTGTAAAACCGTGCATTAAAATCAATAAAATGGATCGACAAAGCCGTAAATGACTCATACATCACATTTATTACAGCCAAAGCAGATTAATCACAATGATTTGCAGCGTGGTGTGAAATGAAGCATGTGGCTATGAGAGAGAGTGTGTGTGTTCTTCTTGGGTGTGATGCACTGATGCTGAGCAGAGCAAAGATAAAGTGAAAGTAACAGAAAAGATTATAGGCAAGATCTGTGATTACGATCTTTGTCAGTGCAACTAATATGCCTTGAAATGTTTCAGCTGGATGGTGTTTTCCATTTTACAGATATGAAGATATATTACAACTCATAAGTCGGTCTAATTTCCACTGAAGAAGTTGTTTCTGTTTCATTCTGCTTTGTAACTTTTCTTCAGGGACTAAAAGGTTCCCGTGGCTCATTGTTGTCTTATTATCAACCTCTGTGTAAATGCTGAGCAACATTTTCTCCTTGTCGTTAGTTGATCTGACACACAATTATGATAAAAAAACTGTCTAGAGACAAGACAAAACTGTTTGCAGCTGTGAAATTTCTTAAATAAAATGCAGCGACTGGCTAACCAATCTGAGTGTTCGGTGTTGCTGACCACACCTCCAAAAAGTTCCTGAACTGTTAGAGAGTACTACCCCCGACCAGGCAGACTTTTTGGGGGGTGGATCAGTTTCTCTGGGGATTCGTTTGGACCCTGGCTCCTCTGGTCAAAATGAACAGTAATTCGATAACACTGAGTACAACACTGACACAAGTGTTACTCATAAATCCTAGAAAAGTTTCTGGGAAAAGTTCCTACAGTCGATACAAGGCTGTTCCCAGATGACTTCTGAGATGTAACAGGTGTCTTAGCTGTCGCGCTTCCTCCAACAGATTAAAATCAATTAATTATTTGCCAACTCTTTCTCTAATATAAAACCACACAGTGTCTCTGTCTTGAACATAAGAACTTACAACATTAAGTATGACACGTTGTGCTTTTATTGTGTCAATAAAGCAAACTTTATAAGCTTTATGCAATACTTTGTAGACAGACACATAGTCTCTATTAGTTGGATTTCTGTCTGCCTTACCTTTTAATGATTCACTATCTGACATGTGTATAGGTCTACAGATTAAATGATATACAGCTACAGAGCTGCTATAGGAAGGAGTGTCACCGACTGCAGTGACTCGTGGTGTTTTGTGAGCGTTGCCAGTTTGGCAACTTGTTCTAAGTATTTAGTTAAGTGGCTGTACTCAACTCGCTCTACTCCGTCGGTGTTGCTTTGTAAACACAAACACTGGCACACTCTGCTGCGCCCTCTGCAATATCTGTCACTTCCCCCTGTATACCATCTCATCATCACATGAATGAATGATCTTCACTAACGAGGCAATAGTTTCCTCCTTGCCGATACGTCTCATTATTTTTGCCCCTCGTTCCCAGAGATTACACGGAGCTGTCCACAAGAGGTGGTGCTGAAATCTCCCTCTCAGTGCAGGAGCGCTGTCCGTGGTTCTGAATCAGCGCTGCACAGCCCGAGTACAGCTGCTCTTCTCCACAGAGGGAAAGAGAGAGAGAGAAAAAAAACATAAATATCACTGGCTGGTTTGCAGGGTGGAGCGGCTTGGACCTCTTCTCAGCTGAATCTGTCTGTAAGAGGCAAACATGCCAGAGTCTCAGCAGGCAGGAGGCTCCACGCCCTGTTTGCTCCAGAGCTGTCACATGTGACAGCGTCATCTACAAAGGGATGGGGGGGCTGGAAGCTTGAACACATCCCTGAGATGGATATAAAACATGACTGTGACTGGGGCGAGATGGAAAACCTCAAAAAGAATGATCTCAGTTTGCTCCTACTTTGCCCTAACGTCCAAACGTCTCAGGCTTGACGGGCTGGACGTGGGATTTCGAAAAAGGGGGGGAGAGATGAAAGCGGACTTGCTGCCTTCCAGCGAATCTAAAAAGCATTTCCTCTACGACTGTTGCGTTAACGTTCAGACGGACACATTGTGAATGTGCATCCGGCGTGGATGTTGTGTGAAAAGAACGGCTGATCCCCCCCCCACCTGCTCATCAGAGGCCGACCCCTTCTTCATCCTGTCTTTCCCCGGAGTAGAAAAGCCGGCCAATCAGAGTGGACGAGGCAATGAGTCACGGAGAGGGCGGACTGGCATCCAGTGGACCGAAAGGAGCTTCCTGCTCTGGGCAGTGAGGCTGTAACCTCTATGGACGGAGTGATCCTACTACACCAACACCCACATCCAGGAACAAGCACATACACCTATAAATACATTCTCTTTGAGCACATTCAATGACACAAAAGTCTCATTTTTCTCTCCTCCCGTTACACTTTCAAGTCCCTCACTCTCTGTTTTATCAGACTGATGAGACAAGTCATTACTCACACGTGTTGCCGCCCCTTAATAACTCACAAAAACACCCACTGTGACACTACAAGGTTGTGTGAAGGTCAGCACGCCATCTAGATCCAACTGGAGGGGCTGAGCTGTGGTTAAGCTTGGTGGTGGTGATGGTATAGTGCTGTACAGTAGGTGTCAGTGAAGGCAGCGCAGCAGCCGTTGGATAAACAGAAAACACAGTGTGAATGAGCCGGCCGCGCGTGAATGAGCGCCAGAGACATTCATTAACTATTGATGCTATGTGAGATCTCACAGCTGGACACACACATGCACAAAACAGTTGTAGAATCACATGCAATATTTCCCCTACCCACAACTAAAAAGGATTAAAATGTCTTCCAAGAGGATGGATGTTCGTTAAACAGCTCGCACAAATGACTACGGATTCTCCTTTTCTTTTCTTTCCTGCACGTAAATGTTATTCCAACAATGGCATGAATGTATCCACAATTGGACGTAAAAAAAAAAAAAAATCCATTTTCCAAGCAGCCTCAAAGGCAGCGTGGATGTGAATAGGGCTTAGAAGACCTCATAGGAGAATAAAGGATTTGGAAGGTACTGGGGGGGAAAAAAAATGGGAAGTGGAAATGGAAGTGAATGGGTTGAAAAGACTGAAGCTGTGTGTTGGCTTTTCACGGTTCACTCCTGCACGAGACAATGGAATCAAATAGACAGGAGGCAATTTGAAAACCCCACAATCTACCAACCTGCACCTCTTTCATGTTTCTAAATGAGACAAGAAAAAAAAATGTAAAAAGTGGCAAATGTTATTAAGAAGAGAGGAGCTTTGTTCAGCCTCCGGCCCTCTGCTCTGCTCTCTCTCTGTCTTTGTTTAATAGTCGACTGTATGTCAGCGTGCGTTGTGTGCACGGAGGGAGGGATGGTGAGGAAGCCAGATCGACTAGTTCATTTCAGTTGAATCTGGGATAATGAGGACAGAGAGGGAGAGATAAGGGATGACAAAGGGGAAATGACAAACAGCAGGGGGAAGGCAGCGCCGTGATTCGATTACAGTAGAACTTCTCATTAAATGACAAAGAAAGCAAAGCCTCGGGTTGGTGAGCCGCCGTTATCGCGCTATAGATACAACTGCTAAATACAGCATGTTTCTCTCTCTCTGTCTCTGCCTTCTGCAGGAGAATAAACATCTCTCTTTTTCTCCAGCGCTGCCACGTTGCGCCTGACCCTCCGTGGGAGTCCTCCGCCTGTCAAAGATCCTGATCAGCTGTAGAGACACATTGAGCCCCGGTCTCGCTCGTAAATGAAGACGTATACACAGGATGGCTCACAAGTCAATATTTTGAGTTTTTTTTTTTTCTCAAAAGAACATGAGTCACAGAGGCGCTTCAGAGAAAATCAGATTTGTATTTGTAAGAAACTCCCGTCTCTGGTGTGAGTATCAAACGCTACGCTACTGGAGGGCGAGAGTGTGCAGTTGTAAAACAAGAAAGTCTGAAGAGACTGAAGGAAAAGTCTGTTCTACTCTTTCTAGTGTTTCCAGAACAACCGGATGTTGGAGGTGATTGTTTTTCTTCTCCTTCTGTAAAGTAACGTCTCCTGACATCTGTCATCCTGGATGAGCTTCTGTCAAAAAGACACAACACCTCCTCCTCCTCCTCCTCCTCCTGCTGCTCTTCATCATCCTCATCCTCCTCTATACGACCCGACTCTTCCAATCACACGTACAGTACAGTTCCCTGTGAGCCATGTTTGCTGACGTGCTCACACACACACACACACACACAAACAAACAGACACACACATGTGCACACATCAAAGTGCAGCGTGCAGCTCGCTTCATTACAATCCAGGGCATCACATGTATGATTTTCAAAGCAGCGACACAGCACAAGAGCTCCTGTGCCATTTGACTTTATAAACCACGATATCAGTGCCCACACACATACACAAACACACACACACAAACACACATACACACACATCCTCCATCTCTCACCTGGCAGCACGCTGTCTGTCTTCCACCGGGTCCTCTTCACAATCCCAAGAACGAGGGATTCAGACGGACAAGTTGTTGCTTTCGCTGAGCGCGGGCTCGATGTGGCACTTTGAAGAGAAGAAGAAGAAGAAGGAAAAAAATAAAAATAAAAAGCAAAGCCTCAAAAGGCAATGTCCCCTTCTTTTTTTCTGTTTTTTTTCTTCTTTTCTCTCTCTCTTTCACACGACAGCTCAAGAAGCGCTCACGATCACACACTCAAAAGCGAAGTCAACAGCTCCGGCAGCTCCTCGCTATTCCCCTTCCCTCTCTCTCTCTCTTTCTCTCTGACACTCGCCTCCTCTCTTCCCGCCCACCTACTCCAGCCCCCTCCCCCAACTCCTCTCTCTCTCTCTCCCTCGCTTGTTCCTCTTCTGTCAGACAAAATGCACACATCCCCTCGATCTCTCAGCTCACTATTCTGACATTTTCTCCACCCACTCACACCTTCTGCTCCATGAAAACAAATACTATCAGATGTGTCTTTCCACAAACCATCAACAAACTTATTCTCCCTTGAAAGAGAATTTCAGGCGATCTGTTCTATTGTTTTTTTCTCCCATGAAACACAAAGACAAAGCACCATGTGACGGCCTAATAGCATTAGATGGTGTGTGATTAATGAATATGTTAATAAGACACTGGTACAACTGACGCTCATTCACACTTATTCTTCTTAAGTCACTCCTTTCCATCTTTCTGTCTCCTTCCTCTTTCCTCCTCCTCCTCCGGTTGCATTTGATGCTGCTCACGTCCCATTCTTCAGACAGCTAGTCAAGGGCATTCCCAGAGTAAGTGTATGCTAATGCTCTGTCTCGAGGAGCTGCCTGGCGTCCCCTCTGCTCTCAGCCCCCCGACCGACCCACCAGATGTGGCACTCGGCTCTCCCAGGGAGGGGGCAGCAGACGCAAAGGCAAAGGACGAGTGGCAGTAAAGAAGAAAAAGCAAGAAACAACAACTAAAATAAAATCTAGTCAAGAAAGTGAAATCTGCAGTGGACATGAACCTGACCCGATGGAGGAGTGGGTGTTTAGTCTCTGATTGGTCGAAATTGGTCTTTGGTTTTCAGCCGCACGCACACTTGCTTATTCACATTGTTGTTTATTACAGGTCCTATATTTTGCACTTTTCTGCTGTTTTATTTGAAGATGTGACCAGTAAGATAAGATTTATTCATGGAACCTGAAACCATCTCCTCTCTCAGCCGTCTCCTCTCTGGAGCTGTTCGGGTCATCAAATCATCATTTTAAACATTATGTCATGGTAATTATCGTTATGTTAATTGTGTCACAGCTAGAGCTAGGGTGTGTACTGTATGTCCTATGGCCCATAACTGATCTGCTTGGTAATGGAGTGTAGCTTCATCTACAATAAGTGAGGATGCAGACATGTCTGACGTTATACATGGTGGGCGATCAAACCTGAAACCTCTATGGTTCAACACTGTGATGAGACTTTGTGCTATGAGATCTCTCGCAATGTAATAAAATGACAATATTTCTTGTTGAGGTGAAAAGCTACATGAGCATGCAGCCAACATGATGGAGCCTGGCGGTGAAATCAGGATGGGAGACGCCCCCGCCACTTTTAAATCAAACTTTTGAATAAACAACAGAGTGACAGACAAGACACAACTCAAATGGGAAATGGGTTTTGCACAATGGTTTGCACAGATAAGTCTTAAAACGTGTGCAACACCTTCTCATTACAATCCATGCCATCAGCTGTTATTAAAACCCAACTCATCAATAACAAGATTGCTATGATGTTAGGTGTTTTCCTTTCACGTGAATGAGCCACGAGAAAAAGCTCACATTGGGATTACATTGGGTCGTGGTCGTGCTGCATGCAGGAGCGACACCTTCCCGGCTTCACCTTGATGTGCCAGTGACATCCCATCTGTCCCACAGGGAAGCATTCAATTGATTGGCTACAATCGGAGTGCGAAAAGGATTTCAAGCAACTTCGTTAAAAAATACTCCAGAATACAATCTTCAACTCTACCTTTAAGTCATCATGAACTTTTCTTAAAGGTAGAGTTAAACTGTCTTGTATCGTCTCATCTAATGAGCTGAGGACAAAGATTTTCTGTGTTGTAGGTCTAAATTATCTGTGAGCAGCGTCCTGTTGGTGTTTTTGTCCTTCCTGTCTGCCCTTTTCAACCATGCGCTCATTTCCTTGACGGGTCATTTTGTATCCAATCAATCCTGTCCCCAGGAAATCCTTGAATTTACCTTCATAGTGTTTGCTTGTTTTGTCTGCGGATTAATTATGAGGCCTGCGAGGGAGCGGTGTCCATCTCACTCAGAACGCAGAACATCTGTCTGCTACACTCCGTCTGCGGCAAACTGTAACACTGCTGGACCTGCGACCGCGGGCGTGGACAGATGTTAGGAGCGAGTGTGTGTGTCTGTGAAGAGAGCCGGTGTGTAAATAAAGTGCACAGGCTGATAAAACTCAATGAGACGCGTGGTCCCGTTTATAACACACACACATAAAAGCTAACAGACATATAGGCAGCACTGAGGCAAAGCAAACAGGGAGTCTGTGTTAATGATTACCAACCATGACTCTGCCTGGACACTGCACAGCTTGCTCCTCTGTACATAAGATTTGGTTCACTGCCTCTGTGTATGTGTGTGCGTGTCGTGTTGTGTGGCTGTGTGGGATCGATGTGGATGTGGCCGGTGTGGATTCAGGGCCCAGCGGTCGTATGGCCTGACCCTAATGAGCAGAGGAAGAAGCGCATCCATGCTGAGCGTGGCGGGGCCATCCTCAGCGGACAATATCTGTTGTCTATCCCAACAAAGTCGGCTGAACACACATCCCAGCCCTGCAGAGGCCATCTGCTATCACAGCTAGGGGGCTTGGAAAATTGCACACCTCCAACACCTCGAGGCTTATCTCCTTTAAAAACGTAAACTGTCTGGAAGATAATAGTTTTTGGCCCAAACGATTTCTCTGAGAAAGAGAGTAAACACTCCAGTTGTTTTGAGATTAATGGCGCTCTGAACGGGAAAAATAGCGGCAGCTGTGAAATCGCTAATGACTGAACTTGGGTCTCTGGATGCAGATAAATGTCCTCGCTGGGCTCTGAAGGTGCAGCGCATATCAATGTATGGTAAAACAACTGAAATCTACCAGAGCGACAGTAAAAGACGGATGGGGAAAAGATTTCTGTTATTTGAACACAATATTATTTTCTGCTGGAATAAAGACAATGAATATATTTTCTCCGTTGCATTCAGAATCCAGCAAATTACCACTTTACTTGACTTCCTGCCAAATAACGGTGTAAACGGTTTATTTCTAATAAAAAGACAAAAATGGAAGTTTAGTTCAAGCTGTGATAGAAAATGTGTGGAAATGAGCGCCACCTCCAACTCAGACTTCTACACCCCATTCAAGGAGGAGATGTCAGATAGAAATGACAGAGCTGTTTCTGAGCAGCACAGTGTAGACAAACCACAGCACTAACAAGTAAATATCATTACACAGGAAAAAAAAACTATAAGCAGTGGCTCCCAGAGGAGAAGAGACCAAATACACCCCATAAATCTGTTAAATTCACTTTTAATTTGGTTTCTATTAGAGGTGTCATTCAATTTAAACCACAATTAATCACAAATGAATAAAGATATGTTTTTAAAAGTGTTACATAATGGACAAGTATGCAACAAACAAAAGGCAAACATTGTCCATTTCCTCCCCCTTTCCTGTCTATCTCACTGTGATATCAAATAAAGAAAAGAAAAAAACATTGTCCCTATAGCTGAGCTGATTCAATCTACTGCAAAATAAATATCTGAGAACCACGAACCTCCGTCACCATCAAGTACAAAGACTGAAGGACTACAGTCCACTAACATCAACAGCTTAAAGCTGTGTCGTAGTCATTAGCTCGTTTCTACACGGCTGGAAAAATTGTGGTGGTTACAAAATCTGACATTTTGCAGCAAAGTTGGCAACTGATTCAAACAATGAGCAAAGGCCAGTTTAAATGAACATGCATGTAAAAATAAATAAATAAATAAATGGATAAATAAAAATTGTGGCATTAAAGGGGATTTTTGTTAATGTGATATTTTGGTGACAGCCCTAATTTTTATTCAGTAGGCCTATAACAGAAATGACCTCCGTGTTAAATTAGCTGTAGCTATAAAAATAAATGTTGAAACTGAACAAAATGACTAAAAATGAGGCTGAAAAACAAACTGTGCATCAACAGTACATAGCAACAGCAAACTGTGCTCAAAACCCAAAGCAAGACAAACAAACAAACAAACCAAAAGACCTTCCAGAGTGTTTGTTGCCTTAGTTTTTGGTGTATTACCAGCATGCAACATTTCAAAGGGAGAGGAACATGGAAGATGTGAAACAGAAGTGGTGGAAAAAATCAAATCTTTCAAACCCGAAGCTCTCAGTGGTCAAGCTAACTGCAACAAGAAAGGGAAAAGAAAGAGGAAAGATCAACGGGGGCAGAGAGGAGAGAAAAGGTGGGGGTGGTGGTGGGGGGGTGGCATTTAGAAGAAAAAGATGGGGAATAAAAGGAGATGGGTGAACAAAAAAAAGGACAATTTCCCAAATGTCAGGAGCATTTGAATGGTCACCTTTGGACGGTTCAAATCACCAGGTCTCATTCAGCTACTAGAACTGATGGAGGTGAAGCTTCAGACCAGGAAGCAGCTTTTGTAACTCACCTACACAAACCGGTGTAAAAACAACGTCAAGCCCAAAAGGTGCTTGTCATTATCTTGTTGTCTCCTGAGGTAAAGGATCATCACATAGTCCAAACTCCTTTCCTTCTCAGCAGCCTGAGCTTGGAGGTATATATTTCAGCTTTGCTCAATATTTAATGGATATCGTGGGTGTGTCTTTACTGTATGTGTGTATGTGCCAGTGTGCAAGCAAAAGAGCATTTCCCTGATAAAAATCATGCAGCTGCAGCATCACACGTGGACAACAAGGTGACCGCTGCACTCTCAATATGCTGTTAAACAGGAGACATCATCATCTGCCCTTGGCGGCACAGTCTGCACTTGCCAATCTTCATCTAAGTTTCCTAATAGGAAATATTACTGGATTGACAGTATGTAGTGAAGGTCACTGAACAACCTTACAGGCCTCATTACATTACATTACATTACAGTCACACATGAACATTCAGTTTCCATGTGTAGCCCTGATGCATCATGAGACCCACATGGCACACACACATACACACACTTGGCTGTACTTTGCTTCCTCCACCTTCATTCACAACAACAAACAACAACCTAACCCGATCTCTTGCAGATTAACTCCACTCATTTTCAGACACTGGCTAAATCTCACTTTTTTTTGCCCCATTCATGTTGTATTGCTTTGACCCACCCAGAGCATCCAGTGCTAATTCTCTCTCAGACACAGACATGCACTTCCAAATGGAGGGAAGTAGCCCTAATTACAGCTGATGCTCTCATTTAATCTTTCTCTCTGTGTCTTTCTCCCACCCATCCTCTATCTGCTTCTCCCTCTCCCTCATTCTCTCTCTCTCCCGCGGGCAGGAAGCTGCCACGAATCACTTACAGCTTTATCGGTTGATAAGTGGCTGTTCAAATATGGAGCTATTCAGAGAACTCTTTTCAATGCACACAGGTGCTGCTTTCACCGCCACCCGCTCTCTACCCCCCCTGCATGCTGCAGATACAGTACTGTATACACAATCTCCCACCCACACACACACACACTTACACAACACGGACATACAGTGCACACAGTGACACACAGAACACCTGGTGGGGTCAGTAACACTTGCCAATGGCACCGATGTCACACAGATGTTTGGCCGACATCTGGGGTTACAAGAGGACCCGAGGCAGCGGGAGAAGCTGCTCCTATCCACTGAAAAATTTCCATTTTTAAACCGCTAATGACTCAAGTTATTTAAAAAGTACCATAGCTGTGGTTCTGGAGTCTATTAACCAATCAGATGCCACCTCTCAAAGCATCAAAATATTCTCCCCGTGCTTTTGTTTGATTTCCCGATCTCTGTTTAAGCTTTGTGTGTGTTTTTTTCTTTCTTTCTCCTTGTTATTAAATGTGTGATTATTGTTATCTTGTCAAGTTACACTGTCATGATGTGCGCATGATTGTCTGACAGTACAACTGGAGAAAAGGCTGTCAAAAATCCACTGCATCTTGTTGTTGGAGAATCAATCTGAACTCAATACGAACAAAACAATTCAAGTAAATCTGAAGTCAGTGAATGCACCAACATGTAGCGTGTTCAAAACAACATAAATCGATCACATCACTGTCGTATGATATGAGCACCAAATGATCAGTCTGTAATACACAGCTGCTTATTATCACATCCAGCTGACACGTATAGGGACATTAGCATTGATCTAGAGGCTTCTTGTTTCTGGGCATCTGATGATTGTGATTTCAACATTCACACCTCATGTTGGAAATGCATTCTTTAGCTGCTACACTTTGTCAACTTTGTCTGTATAGTCTCCAGTCTTGTCTAGTTTTAGCAGAGCGTTTTGGAGTTGTTGGATTGTGTATTTGATGAGTTTGATGAGGGAAACCAGGAAATCCCATTAGCCTCTGTAGCGTAGCTCTGAGCAGCTTGCGGCTCTGCTCCCCCGTTCTAAAAATAGCTTGCACCGACAACTAAAGGCAACGAACCTACTGCTATGACTATAGGGATTATGGCAATGGGACAATTTTCCAAAATTTTGAACTATCCCTTTAAAAATAAGAACAGGAACAAAAAGGTGAAGAGTAAGAGCGAGGATGAGGGGGAGTGGCAAAAGGAAACAAAAAATAAATGCAAAATTCAATAAGTAATTAAACAAAAAAGAAAAAGATATCATGATGTGACAAAAGTTTGAGTCTAACACTAATCTGCACAGTTTGGTCTTAGTATGCATTGGCACACTTACACCGCTATAGTGTATCACATCACTGCACTGACCTTATTTATCTGCTTATTACTTCCACTTAAACATAAAGCCAGCAGAGACCGTGTTGATGACTCCAGCTGTTTCCTGGAGTCTGATTAACATGCTCAGTGGCCTCCGTCGCCTCTGCTCCCCCAGTCACCCGGCGCTGCTGCTCACCGAGGTCACATCCTATTCATCCCAGCAGTGATAATTACGACATTCTTATGGAGAGATGAGTGGCCCCTTTGACCCCAGAGTCCCCTTGACTCACACACAGCGAGCAACGTGAGAGGAATTCATCGGGACTGATGACTGGAGCCCTTTGGACTGAAAGAGACACTAATGCACATACACAGTGAAGGAGAGCTCACATACTTTTATAAATGAAGCCACCGAGGAGCATCTGTGTGCAGAACAGCGAGAGGAGTGTTTTTATTCTTCTTTCTTTCTTTCTGGACGGCGCCGTCTATGTCTGGGACGGGGAAACGAGGAGTCGGCTCCAGCTGTTGGAGCGCCCCCCCCGCCATCCCCGGCCGAGTCTGTGTAAGGGACTCAGAAGGGGGATTAGCGGGGATTTAGAGAGCAGTAATTACCCTTGCCCGTGGAGGGTCTGGTAATTAAATTACCTTAGCAACCCCCGTTACCGCCCAGGACACGCAGCAGAACCTCCAAGGTCAGGGAGAGTGAAATTTCAGAATATGCAAAAAGTTGTTTTTGCATTGTCATCGGAAAAAAAAAAACATCACCTCCTGTCAGACACAGTTTTAGCATATAAATTGGAAATGTGAGAGGGCATAATTTGAATAATGCATCGTATTCTATGTAAATATATGTTTTTTTTTTCTGGTTAAGCAGGCATAATTAGAAAACATAGAACGATGGAGGTGTAGCACATTATGATATGAGCACATACAGGTAAGTGAACCTGATCACAGCAGCCTTTTTAAAGCACTAGTGCCGTCATATAACAGAAATGAGCTTTTCCAACAAAACTAAGTGGGACTTCCATCAGTGCTTCTTTAATGGATAGCTGTGACATAGAGGGTATAGGTCAGTGATGAAGTGAGACATTAGCTGAGGTGAAAGACCAGTGGATTTGGAGAGAAAAGAGACAGAGAGGGAGGGGAAAAAAAGAGGGAGAGAAATGCGTGGGAGTAGTCGCAGCTCCCACACAGGCTGGAATTGGAAAAGTCACGATCAAACACCGAACGGCGGCTCGCTCTCCTGCTCAGACTGACATATAAACACGCCATGCTATCTCACTCTCACTGCATGTACACTGTATGTGCTCCCAGTCCCTGTCACATGAAAACCAGGCAGCGTCCATATATATATATATATATATATATATGTATATGAATCATCCAATTACAGTGTCATTCACCTTTGCAACAAATTCATCTCACTGCCGGCAACTCTCCGGCTCTGTCAGCAAATTTTATTTCAAATTAATTCGCCTCCATGTGTCACCTGACATGAAGAGTGACTTCTATAGGTCTATAAGCTGCAGTGGCATGATAACACCCCCAAACACACACACACACACACACACTACTGTACATGCTGTACACAAGCATCCGTGCAAACACAGATGCACAGTGACATACGGATGTGGACTCTGGCACACGTGAGCTCATGCACACACGAGCACGCACTCGGCCACAGACCGACAATCATCAGCCATCAGAGGAGATGGAAGAATCACTGAAATGCATTACTGGGTTAACTGCCAGTCATTTAACTACAATTACATAAAATGAATGAGGTTTTTACTTGCTTTAAATTCTGATCTCACACACACATTTACTCAGGCTCCTTTAAATCACTCAAGCTTTACGATGAAGGCACCCAACCTCACCCTTATCTAAACACCCAGAGTTGTATTGGTGGATCTTATGACAGTCTACCGAAATAATGATCCTATTCCAGTGTGCAGAGACGGCCATAGATCACTGTGTCTGAAGTGATGCAGCTACTCAGCCTTCTGAAATGCACTGTTTTTCTGGATGGTGGTGTATTGATCTACTTTATTATAACATTTAACCAATAGGACAAAAGCTTATCACTAGCGATCTTACAGTAATCTTAACCGTTTAGTTAACAAAATAAAATATCAGTTTAGACAATCTGTTCTGCTTGGTGTAACCATGTTGTTATTGATGCAAACACACTTAAGCAGGCCATTAGTAGGAAGACGATGTTTTGAGATTACCAACATCTAAACATCTAAACAACTTAACTAATGGAAGAAGAAGAAGAGAAGAAAGCTCAGAGTCTGCAAAGTCATCATTATCTCCACAACGATGTGATTCTTTACTGGTAATAGATTCTTGGTTACATATCTAACTCCAGAAAGAAGGTGAATCTGCTCATGTCGGCCCTATACGTTTAAATAAACAAGGACCTGAACTCGTTTATTAAAGATGATGATAAAGAATCTTTTGGATGAAAACACTTAAGTGAAGGATTTTCATAAATGTGAGTTTGCATGCATAAGTCAAGATGAAGTGTTCACAACTGAAGTGGAGCTGCTGTTTCTTAATTATTGCTCATTTAATGAATCATTTCAGAAAGAAAAAATACCCTTCACAAGCTCACAGAGCCTACGGTAACATCCTGAGATAAGGTTGTTTCACTCAAACCAACAGATTAAAACACTAATGATGTTATATGACTATAAGAAAAACATCAAATATTCACATCAGATCAGCTGCTACTTAGGTTAAGATGATTTCATGAGTATTTGATCGTTATCTTGGCGCAATCCTGCTCATCGTTAGGCATCAGGTACGGCTGGAGAATAACTGGTCTGGACGTCTGGGGCCACGCTGTTTCTGACAGCAACAGCTTCTGGGTATCAGCAGCTCGTCTTCTATTCCAGCTGGGTATCAAGTCTGCGCGGGAACACGCTCCCTTCTCAGAGAAACTTTATGAAAAACCAACACTGACAGAGGCTCTTCGGGGCGGACGTGCACTCTTGTCTGCGTGCTGATTAAAGCGGTCTGCTTAGATCGGTGCCTTGCTGTGCACAACAGACAGAAACAGTACATTGTAGCAGGTTTTGCTCATTAGCCATGAATTGACTCTGTCTGTCAAGCACCTGTGTTTCTAGGAGGGAGGGAGGGAGCGGGGTTTGAAAGCAGCCAGCTATATGTTCCTTGGGACTGCGGAGGATGATTGATGCCCTTATTGTACATCAGGTGTTAAAAATCCAATCCTGAACACTCAAGGTTTTTTTTTTCCTCTTCTTTTCTTCTCTTCTTCCTGCTGTCTACTGGAAAGGGAAGCACGGCAGAGAGAGAGAGAGAGAGAGCTGGGAGGTTTGGCAGCTCTCCAGAAGCCAGTCGATCAACAGACATCACGTAACGGTGCCATTACCTTCCACTGCAGCCCACTGGAACATGTAAAGGACATGAACAGCTGGCGCCAGATACCCTCCATAGCACCTGACGGCTGCGATGCTATCGACTTGGCAGAATTAGGCCGCCTGGCGGAGCAATAATTACAACAAGAGATCTTAATCTGAAGCGTGAGAATGAAAGCAAAAGGAAAAGTGTTCAGGGTGGAAGGGGAAGGAGAAGGGGGGTGGGGGATCTCTCATCAAAATGTGCCCGTCACGTAGGCTTCTCTGAAGTCACACCCCACCTACCAAGGATCCCCCCCATCGCCTCATCCCCTATTCTCAAACCCACTGAAGTCACCTTGACAGCGCCCTTCACGGCCCTCCATCACTGGACCGCCTGCGTGTGACACAACGGACTTCACATCGTCCTGTTTATTCACTTCTGAATCACTGCGAGCTGTTTATTAAAGATGCATGTATACACATAGCTTCTGTCTTTCATGATGAATTAAAAAAAAAAAGGGTAACAAAGAATACTTAATTACGCCTTCAGTTCAGTCTTGAGAGAGAAGAAAAACAAGAGGTAATCACGTCAAAAAATTTACAAATCAAATCGAGTTAAAATTACAACAGCTGATTGGCACAACATTCTTTTTTATTTATTTTTTGGGGAACATGAATCCGTCTTAATCAAAACATACCACATAATTTGCACTGGAATTATTTTTTGCTAATTACACAAATACAACACTGACAGGAAATTCACGCGTTGATTAAAAATGGTTTCAACAAACACGACAATCCACAGTAAGAAGAAGAAGAAGAAACAGAAGCTGGAGCTGCAAATGAAGGTTGGAAGTAAAAGGGTGGATTTAACATCTTCATTTATCTGCTGTCATGGAGGTAGCTGAGCCCTAATGGCCCTCCTGTGAGCTTTTGAACCCGCATTTATTCTCCGGCTACACGCCTGAAAGAGGAGTAAGTTATAAAGAGGTGTAATCCTAACGGACGCATTGTTTTGGCACAGGAAATTGCACGACTGAAGAAGTAGGAAGCGGATATAGGCTACGCTCTTTCCCCGGTTCGTTCGAGCTGCCACACTTTTTCTCCCTCTCTCCCGTCCCCTGTCTCTCCGTGGAAACGCTGCTCTGCCACTTTGGATATGTCATGGGCAATAAGGATGAAAAATTGGACTGCTCTTTGGGACCCCAGTTGGCATGCCGGCTCCGTCGTCCACCTTCACAAGCCCGGAAGGAGGCCGAGCTCCACGCTCACAAAACAAAATAGGATTTAACAAGGCCAGAATCACTCACAATGCCTCAGTAAATAGCCGCTGAACCCTGCCTGAACCAGCGTCGGCTGGTTGAATACTTGGGACTTCAACATAGAGGTGTGGAGTGAGGGGATGGTGTTTGACAGCACAGGGAGGATTGTAGAGGTTTTAAATCCATGATAAAATACGAGCGGCGCAGCCAGGTTGCATCAAAACTCATAACGCCAAAGTCAGCATGGATGAAGCCTCCGCTCTGCAGCAGTGGAAAATATGATCTCGAGTAACTCTAATCTCCGTCAACGCCACCGTTCCAGTTCGAGCCAAACCTAATGCTTTCTCTCTCTCTGTTGGATTCTGCTTTTAGGAGTCAGACTCCTGAGGATGATCAGTGACTTGTAAACTCTGCACTTTATCTTACATTGTGAATAAACCGGATGAAGCAGAATAGGATGCTGAGCGACGCACAGTAAATTCAAAGTAAAGTACATTTCACAGTCGGCTGATTATCCACTAACAAAACACTAAAATCAATCGATCATATCATACGTTCTACAGACTTTCACAGGCTTACGTTTAAATCCAAACCAAACTGTAATTAAAAAGGAACAATGGTGTTTTTAATTTATGCACTGTAGCTGTAACTCAGATCTACTGTTATCTTTGTCTGTTTGCATTTTATTTTGATTTTATCTATTTTATTCTTTATCACTGCTTTGTATTCAGTTGTTTTGGTTTCTCTCATTCTAAGCCAAAACATAGTAAATGACTTCTCAGGAAGAAGAAGAGCTACTGTATTTATGGACTTTGCAACTAAATCCATGATGATAATGTCAACATATGCTCATCGAAATGTGGCTGTCAAATATTAGAAATAAAGTTCCTTGAGATGAACAATTGTTGCGCTACATTCATGTGTCAATAAACCTGGTGGTGCAATATGATAATGTCATTGTATGATAATGTAAAGGACCAGTCAACTCTGAAATGGTGGAAAACAATGAGCAAATATGACATTTCTGTTAGTTCCCATCAGGCAATGATGCAATAATTGTGACAGGCCTAACAATGAGTATTCATTTGAGCAATATATATGGGATTTTTTTTGTCAATGTCACAATGTCTGGTAATTTAAGGGTTTTCGGACACAAAATTAATCTTTTCATTCTTGATAAAGCTGAGCTGACATATTCAAATACATTGCTTTGTCTGATTTACTGTCATAGAAGAAAAACAAGACAATATGCACATATCAGAGGCAGACTGATGGTCTGCCACCAGACTAATCAGTTGAATTAATAACATTTCAGCTCTGTTTTGGATTTTGGCTATTGTCTGCTCCACACTGTACAAATTTCCATATTAATACCCATATGGGCATGTGTTGATATGAAACAACAAAGTCGTCTTGAAAAAAAGAGTTACCATCAGATTTGCACACAACACATGATTCATCTTGTTTTTTTCTTCTCCTCCTGATAACGTGGTGTATATATACGATGACAGGTTGTATGTACCGTACCGTACAGTCGGGGCTTGTGAATCCATCCCCCGCTGAGATAAGGTAAAAATCAATACGACATTATTCAAACCATATGTCCTGGACCCATAAGCAATGTACTGTCACAGCGGGAAGACAAGGAAACAACCATAACTGACAGCTCGCCGGTGGGCGCGTCCATAAATTGGGCCTACACAAGCGGCACAGTGTCGTCCTCCAGGGTCAAAGCCGACTCGCTAATTTTCTATTCATATTTTCTCAGCGTCAGCCTCCCCGTGAGTTTATAGTACACTTTGAGCTTGAGCTGAAAATGTTCCAATGAAATAAGCTTTAATTAAACTAATAAATATGCAGCTAAGCAGCTTCAGCAAATCCACACAGAGCAAATAACTTTTTTCCCCCCAAACATATGCTGCTGTATTTTCATCCAAGTGAAAAAAAAAGTAAGGACACATCATCTCCTATAATCATACCATCTGAAGAATATATTCCGATAAAATACTTGGTTCATTACATTAAATTCTCATTGAGAGTGAGCAATAAAAGCAGCAATAGACAGCAATAAGAGGAGTTTAAATGAATCTTAAATGATCTCCAAGGAAAAAAGTGTGTGTTACAACACCATGAAATGGGAGATCACATCAAAGGAAAGAAAAACAAATAGCCTAAATGGATATTAAAAGAGCATGACACAATCCTAAAAGCTGAATTTTAACAAAGATTAGAGCCCTGAGATTTGGCTCTGCGAGGAGTAAAAATGGAGGATTGTATTTGTTTTGCTGACCATGCTGCTGCAGATGTACTGTATGGTGTTAGAGTGAAAACAGATGTTTGGTGCTTTGTGTTTCCATTGGTAAGAGAATAAGAGACTCACCTTTAACTCGACGACGCCTGCTGCGGTGTCTTTAAGTGCTACCTCTCTTTCACCAGCAGACACTCAGATCTGGAGGACATGAAATGAAAAGGAGAGAAAAAAATGTTTGCACAAATGAATGAGAAACAGTCTGTCATGTACCAGTTCTCACAGAGAGCTCCAGCTGTTCCTGAGATAGATGAAGAGAGAAAATATCTTACAATGATAATTCTTTGTTTGGAATAAGAGCTGCTTATACCTTGATAGACTAAACCAGAGTAAGAGTGAATAGTGTGACGTCTTTCACTGTATATCGACTTGAAGATGTGCAGGTGAATGCAGCAAAGACAAAAGAAAACACTGAAATCTCCAAATAATCAACGTGCACAATGGGCTCAAACAACTGGATCCAGAAGACAAGACACAGATAAATAAGCCTACTACGTCTTCTGCACCTGCTGATTGTTACACGGGGCCCGGTAATCTGTGTGTACTGTATCAGCGGCGGGGTGGCAGATGTCCATTATCGATGGACTGTTTTCATAGACAATTGGCCGTACACAGGGAACAGCCAGTCAGGACCAGCCATGTGTTGAGGAGCCGGTACAGGCAGCAGCTGGGGATCAAGTCCCCACAGATGCTGCAGAGGTGTGGGAAGATTTTCCTCACCACACAGCTACAGTAACACTGCTCCATAAAGTAAATCAGATTGACTTAAGTGCTGAACTATATCATCTATAATTGATCAAAAGCTGTAGTCGATTGGCAGCTGACATGTGAGAAGTTGAAATTTGGATAGTTGGATGGATAAAATAAGCAATTTATTCATCTGTGCATCCAAAAACTAATTAGCTGAGTTGTGAGAGTAATTAGCCTAAGATGTTATATTTATGTCAATCAAATATGCCTGACACATATTTAAAGTTGGCCAGCAGTAATCAATCTATCAAGTTTCTATAAACATTGATAGTTTGACCTGAGGAAAAAAGAAGAAAGTTGCATGAGCAGTGTTCAGTGAATTTCAATGAATAGATTTTTTTTCTGTATAAATGGAAATTTGGGCCAGATCCCAAAATATCAATATGAATCACCATTTGTGAACTGAAAATCTGGCCACTGCTTTTCAGGGAGTGAGTCACCATGGGTGTGTCTGTCATTGGGAAAATATAAATGAAGGTCAGCAGGCAACCAAACCTAGGGGGGGCATGTGTAGTCACGACAAACGTTATTAAATACCGTATTTGGCCAGTTGTTGATGAGATGTCATACTGGATTGGAGGTTGGGAAGGTCAAGCAGTAACAAAATGATTATGAATCGTCCTCTGGGGAGCATGAACCAAACTAAATGTGGGGGCAAACTGACCTGTTGTCAAAGATTACACTGTTAAATCAAACTTTGAGAGAGAGCTGACCCCACATCACTGCCCTGAAGCACAATCACCAGCAGTTCAAAACATGTTCTGCCAGCACAAGAGATGAAACCACTTTGTACTGCTGTGTCTGTGTGAATGTGGCACGACTGTTTGTGATTGATTTATCGACCGGCTGATGCACAGATTAAACGCTGTTGCCTCTAACTTGGCAGGAGTATAAAGGAAAAGCATTTCCAGTCAGACAATGCATTCATTCACATTTCAATGAAACTGTCATGTCTTATCAGGAAAAAACTGAGTCGATGAAAAATGGTAAAGGTAAATAAATTCCACTTTACGCAGCGCCGCGTCACTGGATTTCAGCTACAAGCCACAGAAAGAGTTTAGTGATTGTGTTTGTCAGTGTTAGCACGCCGCCTCTTTTCATTTTATGTCATACTGTCATGTATTAGCGGTGCACTGGCTCCACACTGGGAACTGATGGGGCCGCTTTCGCTGCATTCACACACTTTCCAGCTGTTCTCACATGTAATAGCACACAGAGAAGGAGAGAGAGAGTGCAGGCTGTGGTGACAACAAGTCCTGTTACAACCGTGTGCACAAATCAATGACGCATTGTCGTTTCAAATGCACTGCTAAATATGCATGCATAACAAATAGCATGCTCGGAACACAGTGAGCATGTCATCGTGACATTAGTCGCTAGCGACTGAGTGTTTGCCTTTGTGACTTTCAGCTGCCATCTGCACAAGTTCCTGTTTCCTGCTGTGTTTCCACATTTGTTCCTCCAGTCCTTCTGCTCATCGGTTTTCTGACCACTAAATACTCACAAAAACAATTGTTCTTTATATATCTCTGCTTAGAGGCGTTTGTCCACCTCAGTCAGTGTCTGACATCTGCTTGGATGCACAAATACTACATGACTCTGAATTATGCTCATGATTTTTTTCAACTCTTATGAATGAGTTCTAGGTTCAGTATACTGTAATTTTGAATCAAAGTGCTTAGTCAACAGAGAAACGCACAAGGCCTGCAGTCACAACAAGTGTCTGAAAACAAGCTGTCTGGACTTTTGTAACTTTGTGATGTCACTCTCAAATCAGTGCTCCAAGCCCCGCCCACTCCAACCTACAATCTGACCTCACCACGCAAATATACAATGTATCAACAATTGAAAAAACAAAAGTGTAAAAGGGGTGAAATATAGAACCTTCAAATACTGAAGATTAACTAAAGCCAACAATATATAATATCATCCAAGATAGACAGATAGATAGAACGTATCACGATAATGTGCCTTTGATATATTACCATAGATAATGTCAATAATCATTTCAGAGATCTGGTTTTGTTTTAGTGTTATTTATTCGGCTCTAAAAGCATGAAAGATATTTATTACACTCTCTGCTAAGAGTGAGTGAGTAAAAAAGCAATAAGCAGGAAGCGGCTGAGGAGAGACTCAGCAACAGTCTCTGAATGGAGAGAAATAGTTCAGGAAATGTATGTCATGGAATTACTATTAAATGATTTCTTTCACTGCTGTGTATTATTTGTTTTCTTTCTCTGGCAGAATGGACTTTAGATTATAACTGGAAAGATCCAACATTTTACCAAGGTGCTTTACCTCAGTGTGAGGCGGAGTCATGGATCATAAACTCCTGGATGATCTTAAAGGACTACCATGGACAGTAAAGACTCACTGGCCTTGATGCCTTTTTCTTTCTCTTGCCTTTTAAGCATTGTGCATTATGGTATTTTCCTTCAGTAGATCGACCCAGCTGCTTTCTATCACTAATTTACTTTAAGCACATTCTCAGGAGTGAGGAATATGGACCACAGCCAGATGTTGGCCATTTTCTGAGGCTGAAATCACTCAATTGCGTCCCATTCACCCTTCCCCAACCCTACCTATTGGCAGAAATGACATTCATTTCTCTCACAGCATCACCCAGATATGGCAAATGCAACATACAGCCCAATCTCCATGCTCAACAACCAGCGCAGGAGCTTATGTAACGACATGATGAGGGGGGAAAGGACACAATCTTTGGATCTGAGTGTAGACGAGGAACTCGAGAGGGGGGGGGGTGGGTGACACTCAACAGGAGAGATATTACCACAGTAATCTACACTGAGAGGGTGAGCTGTGGAGCAAGCTGACCTTGAAGAGTTTAACCTGCCAATCAAAAGAGTGTTTCTCCCCTCTGACAGGCAGCGAGGCAGAAAGCAAAAGCCCCAGATATGTCAGCTGGGTCCAGATGTATAAATGATGTGGCAGACACAAAAAGAATATGTGCACCACTTTACACTCAAACTTAGTTGTGATTTAAAACAGCTAAACATGTTTGCACTTTTTGTTATATGGATCTTTATGCATGTTCTCCACCAGGAGTTCATTCATATGGAGGGAACAACTGGTTGCTGGAGTGCAACGTCATCCAGCAAAGGTCACATATTTAGCAAAATCTTTACTATTACCTTTCGATCGTCACTACAAAAGAATAAATAGCTGCCGCTGTGCTTTATTTTGGCTTTTGACAAACCCTTAATGTTTAACAACTTCCTGGTCTCACCTGTGCTTTCAACAATACCGCCAACGCTGCCGCCACCACTGTTGGCTAAAACAGCAGAAACAGCCTTGAAATGTGGGGCTACTTAAAAATAATGAGCTGCATGGCTTCTCCATTTACCAGCGGTGGGAAGAAAATGACACTATGAGCCATCATTAAAGCCAAGAGTCCTCTCTACTTCCCCTCTCAGTTCGGCTTATTTTGTGTGATTTTCTTTTTTTAATGGAGATCCATTTCTTTTTCCAAGGAATTATAATTAAAGCAATGCATTGCTTAATAATGAATTACATCTCTGAGCTATGTCGGCAGCAGACGATACATTTCACAGTATAGGAGACTGCAATCTTTGCCATGATTAGAAACCTGCAACCTTATTACTGTAGCTTCTAGCCTGAGGCTGAACTGATAAGAGCCAACTATGTGGCGGACAAAGAGGAAAATTCATCTCTGAAAGCAAATGTACAGTAACATCAAACACCGGAGTATATTCAACATTTAACATCAGACAGGCTTTTTGTTAATGAATGAGGTGGGAATTGTTAGATACTTTGTGCGTACTGTACAACATACCATCCATATGCTTCCAATTGGGAAATGCCATTGAAATGCTTAGCAACTGTTACCCAGCATTCCCTGCAACAACTGCTCTCTTGTGTATTAGGACATCTACGAAAGGCAAAGCTTGATGCATACTATTTTTATCCCTTCAATTGTAAAAGAAAAAAAAACATTAAAAATCAAATACTCAATTCAGCATGTGAGGAATACATTACACACGAGGTATGACAGAAGTCGTCTTGCGTTTCCATTTCTTTGCTCACTCCTTGACACCATCCTGCACACGTTCAACCCTTGCTGTCACCCAGAAGAGTTGCTCTGTTGTCTATAATGAGGTTTTTAGTCAGCACCCTGCTCTGTATGCTGAATTACTAAATTATGGCGAACTATAAACGTTGAGGTGCAGAGATTGACATAAGTAAAAAAAAAAAAATAAATAAAAGACATATAACACCCTGAAGAGAGACAGTGACATGTGTTTTATGTTCTATTTTTACAAGAAAAACTCACTCAGTATTCCCATGTGGGGGGTTTTTTACCCCCCGTCTGCTGTCACAACACCCCACCTGCCACCAAAGACGAGAGCAGTTGCTTCACCTTGGTAAAAAAAAAAAAGTGTGTGCAGGGATTAGTGGATGAGTTATTCTGTTGTGACACAATTGCAATCCTCTCCCTCTGCTTTTGATGGCTCCACACTGGGAGAGTAATTATGAACCCCAGAGATCACTTTGAATGGTGAACTCCCTTCACGCGGAGGCGAAAGGCCGCTCTAAATTTTAACAACAGAGCTGTCAGAGCCTGAACCCGCGGTCCTACTTGAAGAAAACATTGGAGAACACTTTGGTTTTATTATATCGGTTCATGCGGTTTGAGTCGGGCGTCCCGTGGTTTTTGTGATGCAGTTTCTGCAGGGGGCCGCCCTGCGCCGTCCCGTGACGTCACAAAGCTGCTGCCAGACCATCTCCGTCTTTAAAAACATGAAAACAGGGGTCGCAATTTCTTCGGCGTGGGCCTTTATCCCCGTGGCAGCGTGCTGTCCCGCGTGGCTGCTGCCCTCTGAGCAAACAAGATTACCTTGATGAACAGAGGCAGGCTTGTTTACTAACTCCCTGTGCCAAGGTACTTTGGGGGTGACTCACTGACAGCGGAGAAGGAGAAGAAACTTTAGGAGATGAGACGCAGCTTTTAGGAATCTGCTCTAACAAGAAGAAGAACACCGATTCGTGGTTTTCTGTAAACCAGGTTCTCGGATAACTACTGCTGCTTCTGGGGTCACTGGAGGGTGACAACCAATTATGAGTTCTTCTGAACTTTTGTTCTTTTTTGGGGGGGGAGGGTCTCATTTGTCACCTTATCTGTGTTTATTCATTTCTTCATGGCTCTGCCCTGAAATGACCTGCACAGCAAAAAGAGCTTCAGTCGGTGTCAAGAGTCTGCATCTCTGCTGTGAACCCTGTCTCTTAGAAATTATGTTCTAATTACAGAGAAGAAGTTTTGTAGGAAATGAAATTGCCATCATAGCTGATTATGATTATTTCCATAGGCTACATAAAAAAAACATCTTCTCCAGTACAGCTCATGTTGTTATGCTGCACTGAGAAATGACTGGGCATATGAGCTCATGTCTTCAACACTAACAAGGCGGATAGTTTTCAGTAAACATGAAAACTTTCAATGTTTTCAATCAATACCAACTAGCACCTCGCCCACTGGTTGTAATCTGTTTATGCCTGTTCATCCAAAAACAATAATTGTTGCTATAGGCCACACGCACTTCAAATTTACAAAGTTTTGATAACTAGACACACACCTCGTTGTTATTGAACATTAATCCAGAAGAAAAATACGCCTATTCCTTAAAACAACTGGTGCATTTGTTGGAGATCATATTCAGATTCAGGATTCACATGGTTTATGGTCTACAGTGAGTAATCACAGTACCAGGACAGTGTGTGTACAGAGTTGTTTCAAACATAAACTACAGCTCCAATGTTATGACGATGTTAATGAGGAAACATGGCGCCAAGTACAACAGTGTTTCGCACTGATGTGTTTTTAATAGTATCAGAGAAACAATCAAGTTCTACTGCACTCAGGCTTTGGCTCCGCAGGCAGCTCTTGTTTATAGCATGAGATGACTAGTTGACAGTAAGAGAAACAGAGAATATGACCAGACTAAGATTGTATACTACATCCACGCTGTACAATGCAAAATGGCTGAAATATGTTAGTGAATGACACATGCATCATTGTCTTGATATAAATTAGTCATACTGTATATGGATGAACAACTTTTCTATATACAGGGCTCCAGACTGCCCCTAAATGGAGGCATTCTGCCTCTAAAGTTTGAGACAGTGCAATTAAATTTTTCAGTTCGCGCATGTGCAACCAGTAAATTTGCTGTTTGCTTTTTTTTAACACTGGTGAAACTTGGAAGGCCAATGTTGCGTGAGGATCATGAATGAAAAGGAAATGTGAATATCTGTTTTGTAAGTCAATTTATAGCAGTGGTTCCCAACCTTTTTTGGCTCATTACCCCATTTTGACATCATAAATTTTTGGCGACCCAGATTTAGCAAATAAATATAGTTGTTTAAGATTTTGTGTGGTGTTTTTATTCTAAAAAGAATAATGATTAGTTAAAAAAATAATAATAATCAGGAATATTTTTATCAATTAGGCCTAGACATTTCAGGCGACCCCACGTGGGGTCCCGACCCCAAGGTTGGAAAACACAGATTTATGGTGTGCGCCCCTAAATTTTCTGCTTCTGCTCCTAAAAATTTAAGTTACAGGCCACTGTGCTCCTAATAAAAAAAAAAGCCATGAGGTCTGATAAACGTAGATACTATACTTCACAGTAAACATGTTTTGTCCAGAGTAGGTTATGGCCTAAGTCAAAGTGTGGTGGTGCAACAGCGCCACTACACAACGACATAGTTTCTCAAACCAGTGCATAATATTCCCACGTGGTGGATACATCGCTGCTATAGGGGCCAATGCTCAGTCAAACAATGTTTACTGATGTCACTACATCTTTACCGCTCACTCTATATAAACATTGTTCACCGACTAGACCAGTTTGGGTCACACACGATCATGATGGATGTTGACATGTGCCTGGTCTGCCGGAGCAGGAGAGATAGCTGTGCGCTTGGTTGGCAGACGGCCATTTGAGAGCTGCATGGGCTCCATCTTGACTAAGGATGGCTGATTCCTATCTCATTTTCTGTCATTTCCCACACTGCTTTCTCCATCTACCGGAGGCAATGCCCTTATCATCTTACCTCTGGTAGGATGATTGTTATTCTTACACATGCCTGAAGCACAGAGTTGGAGGGGAGCTGGGTGTATCATCAAGAGATTGGAGATGGTTATGGAGATATAGGATAAACAAAACTGGTACCACTTCACTTCAAGATGTTCAGTGGCTTTACAGGAATACAGATGAACTCCACATGAAACATTAGGTCATTAAAGACATGCCCTTTAGAAGAAAAAAAAAAGGACGACCCATAAGAAGCCATTCATTGCCTCAATAACAGTGTGATTACGTATGCAGCACAGCACACAGACTGGCGATGAAAGAACACCATTTACAGGTAATAAAAGAGATCATTATAATTCTGGTCTCCTGTTTGTACAAACCTACAAAAAGTCACTGAAAAACAAACTCTTTAAATCCTTTAACAGTGTATACATACACAATAACCTTCAATATAAGGCCCATGGCATATTTGCACATGTTAAAATGTACAGTAGTTATTCTTGCATTGTGCAGTGGGTTTTATTGTCTTCACTTGGTAAATCAACATCCAACTGAATCTGAAGGTTATTTTAACCCCAGAAAACTAAATTTGCAGATGAAATCAAGTGAGCAATACAATTTTCTTTTCAGCACTGGAGGATGCACGCTCGTCGTGTCTCTACTTGCTGTATCCTTGGTTTCAAATTCGAAGCCTTCTGCAAAGTCATGTAATTGCCTTTTCATTGCATTTCACGAGGTTCTGGAGCAGCGGTGGCAACAATATGGTAAAAAAAAACAAAAAAGCATCTTTTTTTTTAAACTTTTCATTCAGTTAGTTCACATTGTTACTCCGTGTTTCATTTTATGGTCTTAATCAAAAGCATTGTTACATTCTAAACTGCAGGACAGGTGGTGGACAAATAACACTTCCCCAACCTTCGTGTCCACTGTACATGATGTGCGAGTAACCTTGTGGTGCACTGTAAGCCTCCCCCTCCTCTCACCCGGCTACAGTAGATGTCAGAATGACTAAGTGGCGTCTGAGAGATCATGAATCCTCCTCCTCCTCCTCCTCCTCTCAGCTTCTTCGCCGTGGCCGAGTGTAAATCATCGAGCCCGAGCAGGTGTGTCTGCTCTCTGCTGAGCTCTGTAGCGTGTGAAACGCCATTGGTGTTTATGTGTGTGCTACTGTAGGGCCAAGCTAAACTAAACTAGGCCAGAGAGAGAAGGAGGTGGTGGTGGTGGGGGGGGTGTCTCCATAGCGACAGCAGCAAAAAGCACCAGATGCATTTTGTGTGATGCCAAGCTACTAGTAGTGGAGTATTATGGGAAAATAAATGGCTGAATCCATTTGCTGATTCATAAAAGCTGCTGTCGATCCTCCACTGCTTCCTCTTTCTACACACACGCCACATGATGATGAAGGGTGCCATGTTTGGAACAACAAGCTCCAAAAGCACACTATCATTACAGCATCCGAGTTTTAAAATGGGAAAAAAAAATATCCCAGGAAGTTATTATCTTCCCCAGCGAATGTTTCCTGCTCTTATGTATAATCAAAACTCTGCAAAGTCATGTCACACAGAGACAATCTGCAGCTCAATGACCTCATTTACAAGTGAGACTCAACTGATGTCTGCACTGTTTTAGCTGAGGAGCTTTAAAGGTCACAGGTGTTTCTTTTCAAAGCTCATATTTCATGCAGCGTATTGATCTGGAGTATACAGTACAGAATAAAGTACACGCTGCAAAAGTTAAAAGAGGTGCCTTTGGACTTTATGTGTTCATCCTTGACATCATAACCAATGCACCGAGGCCACGAAATGAAGCAAAGAACATTAGCATTACAAAAAAGAAAGAAAGAAAAAAAAGAAAAAGGCCATCCCATTGTCTTTAATGCACCTCTCCAGCTCGGGCTCTCCAGTGGAAGATCAAAGCGGGTCTAGCCGTGTAAAAAGCTTGACTCTGGGGCCAAAGGGGTTCATTGACTCCAGCTCCTCTCCCCTCTCTGCCTTTGAGGGTGCAACTGGGCTTTCATTTTGCTGCTGCTGCTGCCGCCGCCTCACCGCTATTACCAGGAGGTAGATGCATCCCTGAAAGACGCCTGCAGCTTTTTCATCTTTAAGTGCGAGGGGACCTGATGTGCTTGGATGCTGCACAAAAATACCTTATCCAGTATCTGTAATTGCTGTAATTTGTTTCATATTAGAGAAAGTTGTCATTAAAAAGCAGCATTGGATTGGAGGTGTATATTGTGGAATTTATTTTCAACCTCACGCAAAAATGATGGTGCAGTCACGGTGCATTTACTGTATGTTTTCAGGATCGACGTTGAGCATTAATTCTTATCTTGCTGAAACTTTCATTTCCATTTTGTGCCTCACATCTACCGTACATTTCAGTCCCCAGATGTAATTTTCTGCATGTTTGAGGATTAATCAAAGTTCCTCCGCTTCCCCCTGACGTCCTTATGAAAAATTCGATATGATGATATTTTTTAGCTTTATACTTTTGGCGAGATTCCTCAGCTTATCTGTCTAACAAAGCAGCTTGTGAGCACAGCTTTTATTCTTGGAGGTGTGAAAAACCTGACGTAGTTTTCAGAAATAACAGCACAGTCTTAGGAGGCATTTTTGTTACCTAGCAACTCGGCTGCAAAACCTACTTTGACACAGTGCTAATGGTGAAGTTACACATTAACTCTGAACTGAATTTGTAACGTAGTCCAAACAGACACCACACAGAGGATGGGGACGACTTAATCTGCCTCATCCTCGCATGGGAACAGGCGCGTCGGGTTCGGTTTGTTGTCATCTTTCAAACACGGGAGAGAGGAATTAAAAAATCCTCTGTGAAAATGGAGGAGGGGGTGGTGGAGGGGAGGGGCGCTGATGATGAAGCCACGCAGGCAGAAGGTTCACCAGTGTCTGAACATGACAAACAGACAGGCAGAATTACACTCCCATGTTCAATTTACAGCCGACTGTGAGCCAGCGCAGCATTAAACAAGCATCTGGGTGTTTTGGCTCCGGCTGCCGTTGGCTAGGCGGAGAAATCCCTCCTTTTTTTTTCCTTCTGCACCGAGATGCAACCACATCTGAGGCCGCCTCATCCACGCCCCTCTGTCTTTTGTCGGGGAAAACCTCATTAGCTGGACCAATTTTTAACTTTAATAGTTTCCCCACCATTAAAGTGTGAATTTTGTGACTTTTATACTTAACGGGCCACACTGATCCCTGTAAAACTTTAATTTGTTTTACCTCCTAATAAACCCTTTAACATTCAAATAATTATGTGCAACTACGAAATCTCAGATCCAAAGCGATGGAAGTGACACTAAGGCAACACCATCACAAATTGGCCAGTTTGTTTTCATTCCTCTTGTCTATTTGTTTCCTGCTCAACTGTGAGGGACAAAACGTTCTTAGGTCAAAGGGAACTGAGCAACACGATCAACTTCCATCTCATCAGCTCATTAATATTACCAATTGATCGATATAAATGATCATGACTTAAGTAAAATGTCAAGTGTAATGACATTGCATATATTCTAAATCAATGAATCGTATTTATTCATACATTTCATTTCAAAACTAAATCAATACGTTCTGTAATGGTTTCAGTTTTTGTATCATTTCAGGTTAACTAATAGTGGAAATAATTTCATGCTACTTTCTATGCAATTACTCATAGAAGTTGCCAATTACCTCAGATGTTTCTCTGAAAATGATTCATGCTTTAATTACTGCTAGTTGTGGGCTTGATTGCAGATGAGTGTTTCTGTTGTTGAGCTGACCTGCTGGGATCTGACCGGTCTGAGGGATGTGCTAGCTTTGAAAGTAATTGCACTTAAGAAACAGCGGTGGTACAATTGCACTCCCGTCTTTTCTATTATTATTATTTTTAACCTATCAGCACCGAACAGCACGACTCTTTTCAGGAAACTTTCCTAGACAAAGCATTGCCAATAATTTGAATAAGAGCAGAACAATAACTTTTTGGTAGAACCTGGATAGTTGCTACCAGGAATAAACGACTAACTTGGTCGAATAGGTTCAGGTTTATAGGTTCGAAAGCCAAAAAAGTTGGAAGACATGAGCATAGAATGAGAAACAGAAGCAGCAACTGTAAGGAAGTACCAAAAAGAACCTCATACTGTAGTATTAATACAGTGTTGTAGTATAAAAAGAGAGGAGTGCAGCCTTCATAAGATACATGAAGGAGCACTGCATAAGAGCAATGAGAATAAAAGTAAATCACAGCCAAAGCACCAATCCATTTCTGAGGCTGACACGATGGTAACAATAATTTCCCCCAGTATCACTAATCCATTTTGGAGAATTTGGCCATGAGCTCTCATATGCAAAGTCACGAGCTGAGCAGCCATCATCAGCGTGATTGAGTTCACCCCTGTGATCTGTTTAAATATTTCCCCGCCAGATTAAGTTTGCTAAACACACAATTCAGCGCAATTACGTTAGCCTCGGCGTGTGTCATTATGGGAGCTGTGGAAGAAAGACGGGCACGGTGGGTGAGTGGGGGTGGGGGGGCTGTGGTGATGAGGAGAGAGGCAACTAAATTGCTCCCGAGTCGGCCTATCAATCCATTAGTGGTCCGATTCAAAGCAGTCTGCAGGCTGGAGGCAACAAGGCCAAATGTCTGCTTTGCTTAAACTTTGGATGCTTCTTCAAAGGGGAGAAAAAAACAAAAACCTGAATTTCAAACGAGAAATTAAGATAGAGACAGAATTAAAAGACAAGAATATTAGCCTGTATTCGTCTATAAAATTTTAACCGTGTAATTCTTCTTACTTCAAGTAGAAAAAAAGGGAAACTATTGAATCAATACCCCCGACGTGATCACGACACTGATTAACAGGTGGAACGAACGCATCCCTGTTGTTGCTCTGGGAAACAGTCGTGAGTGGGAGAGGTCTGAGTAAACTTTCCAAGAATACACACGGGTAACATCTGAAAGCTGAAACTCAGAGGCATGCGTTTCAATTTAAAGATAAGAGAACGGAGCGAGATTTAAAATGTCTGCAGCTCCACGAACGGTGACATTTTCAGCTCGATACTTAGTTGTGACCGAGGGGGCCCCCACGAGTCTGTTTATCACCGCCGTTATCTGCTTTTTGATTTGAAGAGGGAATGTTTGTTGGTTAATGGAAGAGTCGAGTCTTTCGTGGAGTTCGGTATTGGACCTCAAAGAAAAAGGAGAAGAAGAGGAAGAATGTGGAGACCAGATTGTGTCTAAGAGCTCCATTTGTGCTCTGAATGTGTCGACTCTGTTTGTTCTCCAGGCATAAGAGTGGCCTTCTACCACTCTTTGAATATTTGCCAAGGCATGGCTTAATCCTTGAGTGGGGGTTGCGAGGGGGGGGACCACCCACATTCCCTGAAGGACTGGAAAAAGGGATTAAACCCACACCTTCATATGTACACCCACGCCTCGCCCACTCCAACTCCATCACACTTTTCCAAACCCAAATGTTTTAGCTTCCCTGTGGTGTTGAACAAAACTGAGTAAATTGACTCGTATATAGTGCCTTGGGCTCAAGAATCAAGATGAGTCACCAGAAACTGATCTAAGAGCAGTTTGAGAAGCTTTCCCCCCACCCTAGATATTTCACATAATGGAGGAACAGATTAGTATGCAGCAGCTTTGATCCTGTTAATATGATGCCTACCATCTTTCCTGACACCTTTGGTACATGAGGCGATTTGCCTCTTTCTGCCAGGAAACAGTAGCGTGGGCTGGGACTGTGGATCTCTCTGTCTCTATAAAACAGGGTCTCTATGGCTCTCAGTTATTAAATAAAAAGACCACGTATGGACCCAGTACATGGCTGGAATTACAAATAAAAGCACATTCGATGATACCACAACGGCAGATTTTAGGCCTCTGTCAGTTCATCTGTTTGCTTTTTCACTGTCCATTAAGGGTAGTTACTTTTGTACGCTTACGGTCACAGTCTGTGCCTCCCTACACTCATTCAATTCTAATTGATCTGCTGGAAAAAGGAGACAAAACACATAATAAATAAAGTTAGAGATGAATGGGACTGATAGCATCATTCATTTATTCAATTTCAAGCAAGTCTGTCTCAAATCAAGGCCTGTTATCTTCTGCAGTTGAGATAAATAAAGACCCTCAACTCTATTTGAGTTGAAACTGATGTAAACCTGCTTTAAAGGAGACATATTATGCCCGTTTTCTACAAATTAAAATAGTTCCCAGGTGTCTTAAAGACATATCTGTGATATGTTTTGGTCAAAATACCCCAAGGATCAAACATCACAGCTCTTTTCATCCTCTCAAAACAGCCCTGTTCAGAACAGCTGGTTTCAGAGACTGTCCCTTTAAATGCAAAAGAGCTACTGCTTGCCCCGCCCCTTCTACCGGTCCCAGGTGGGGTGTTATTATGCAAATTCGAAACCTACGTCACGGTAAGACAACTGAGGGAACAGCTTGTAAAACCACACAGATTTCAGCCTATGGGAGCCTGCACATTACAGATTTTTACAACACTTGGTGGATAAATGATGTAACTTTATCACTCACTCAGTCACAGACGTTCACACATGTAGTGTATTTTTTTTTCTTTTTTTGTAGCACAGATAAAACAGCAGAGCCGATACAATGACAGTTTGTTTTTCTTCGCTCTAAACCACAGCAGGACTTTACTTGGCTGCACTTTTGTGTTTGGACAGAATTTTTGTCATCTCACCACGTTTCCTTTGTGTGGTGGCCCTCTGTGAGTTTTCTTCACAACGCAAGAGACAGCTGGGTATCGGATGAGGACAAATGTGTCTCTGCACCAAAGGAAAGGATGTATTTTAGGATCTCTACTTGTTGTTACTCCAGATTTTTTTTTTTCTTTTTTGCTACTTGCTAGTGAGGTCAGGATCATTGTGGTGTTAAATCTCATAAAACAACAAGACAGGAGCTCCCTCTAACTTCTAAATACAGTAAATCAAAAAACACCTCAATGACTGTTTGATGTTTTGTCATTTTAAACCTGCATAAAATTAGTACATAAAAATATTTTTTGGGAAAACATAATTATAGGAAAACTTTGCTTCCCGTAACTTTAACCCTGTGTTTTCACCGAGGACAAAACAGTAGCTGTCAGTGAGGTTGCATGAACTCCATTAAATTCAGGATCCAGATTAGCATCAAACTATGCACGGCTCCAATCATGTGTGCACTTGCTTCTTTTCAACAGCAGTTCATCAGAAAATACTAAATGCATTTAAAAGGGTCTTATCTCTAAACATAGGAAACTCTTAAACTCCCTGGATTCTCACCAAAAAACTAATCACTTGTTCTCTGGCTCACTGCCACTGAAACTGAAGCTGAAAACATGTGGTTTAATTGAGATATCGTAAAAAGGGCCTAAGAATATTAACAGTTTTGGTGAAGGTAGTGAGGACTGTTTGTGTCTTCGGTGAACTGTGTTTACTATGATGACAATAATTATGTCAAAGTGTGAATTAGAAAACTGTCTCAGACTCGTATCTACTTTGGTCCCTGGGAAGATATAAGGCAGGTGAATTACCACACACCAAGAGCTGGCACACTGTTGCTTTTCTAGTCCTGTCCAGGCATGAACAGAAAGAGGGTAGATTCAGAAGTTGTGAATTTGTAGCGCTGGGAGATGTGACTTTAAAGGGATAGTTCAACATTTTGGTAAATTGGCCCATTGTCATAATCCCTATAGTCATAGATTGTTGGCAGTGCAAGCTATATTTAGAACGGCGGAGCAGAGCTGCGAGCTGCTCCGAGCTATGCTACGGAGGCTCATTTGTGTTGTTGTTGTTGTTTTTTAATAGGGCAAGGGTTAGGGTTTTTAATATTTTATTTTTTCAGGATCAAAGTTACAGTCACTAACTGACAAATCCACAATGTTGCAAATTAAATAAACATTATGTACAATGGCCGGAGAGGAAAAATGAATTCATTGACTAATGAAAAAACTTAAAAAGAATAAAAAAGTAAAGTAAAACATGTTTAGGTCTAATCTGCTCAGTGTTCGTGCTCTTGTCGCCTCTATTGCCAGCTTTGCTTTGAGTAAACAGAAACTAATGTTAGAGGGACGGGGCGGGGACACATGAGTGAACACGAGGTTGTGTTTTCTTAAGGGGATGGTGTTAATAGAATTAACACAACATGAGCAAGATTAAGTCGGTGAGAGGTTTCGGATAATTGCCCAGCCCTGGAAGAAGAAGTAGATTGTTTCGGGGGAGCAGACGATGGAGGAGGCTGAGTGGACCTGAGCTGGAAGAAACAACCGCAGCTGCGTTTACGACGGGCCGAGACATCTGTCATTCAAGTAATTACACTTCCAATCATATCCTTCCTCCTTCAGCCTTAAAATATGCATGACTGCCTCAGGTTTCGCCGCAGCGTGCGTATTAACTGCTCGGTTTAAGGCGAAGCGAATTAAAACGTAATTGTTTCACTTTAAATGAGTTGAAATTTAAATGACTTTTAAATTGATTTAGCCTGCTGATCAGCGCAGCAGCTAACAGCTATAATAACACATTTACTGTTTTCCCATTATCAAAGCGAGTCTACAAGGACAGTAAACACTTCATCTAGTTTTATTAGAGAGCAGCTCTGCCTTTTTACTTTTTCAACAATTAAAGATGTATGCTAATTCTCTGCAACTTCGCTAATGAGTTTGACAGCCCTCCAATGAAACCAGAAGCGACTTCCGACAGCGAAGCCTATACAATATCGCCGAGCCAACGCGTCCTCCTCTCGAGGGAGAGGAGCAAACAGGGTCGGTCCTTTGTATTTGTCATATCTCCTCCAGCCCATGGTGACCGCAATGTGTCTCAGACACTTTGGCTCACAAAGGACAGATCGACACCAAGGAGCCAGGGGAATTGGAGCATTGTGAGAAATGGCTTCCCTGTGGCCATTTTGAACACGCCAGGCCATCTCCCCCCATGTGTTGCCTTCTCTTAAGCTTATCCAGAGGGGGCTCTCTCTCTCTCTCTCTCTCTGTCTCTCTCTCTTGCCCGCCATGTAAGGATCATAGGGCTGCAGTGACAGAGACGAGCCATCCCATCTGATGGTTACTAAACACTGCGTGGCAGCCTCCAGCACATGCCAGGCTCACTGAGGAACTGCACATGACACCCAGAGTATATATACATATACAAGCTGTTTATGGTCTGTTTTGATTATGCATGCAATGCTCTATATATATACTGCCTTATACATATGGGATTAAACTGCACTTCAAACACATTAAACTCACAATGTAGTACTCCTACACAGCAGCATGGATCCAGTAGTATTTTAGTGCAGGGATCATGAATGCAATGAGGATAATTTATAAAGCTAAATAACAGTTTATTAAGACTTTGGTTTTTCATTTTCTTCCTCTTAAAAGTGCAGCATCATAGGTAAAAGAGTTCAACTGGGCAGTAAAAAGGAGAAACAAATGTTTTATTGTGTAGGAAAAACAAAGAATGTGGGAGTTAATTCACTGTTAGCCTCTGTTTTCTCTTCCAATCTCGATCTACCCTTGTCTGGTTGATGATATGACTCTGTTTCTTGACCCATCACATCTATTTTAAGCAATGCCTCCATACTCCGAGGACCAGTGATTAAAGTTTTGTGACACCAATCTCTGAAACCCCACACCTGTAGGAAAAAAAGTTCACTTCCCTCCTTAACTTTCTATTCCAGCTGTGACCTTTTGGAAAGCAAGGTTGGATGAACAGCTGCAGCTTCACGGAGCAGCAATGAGCAATAAAACTGCCCATACAGCAGCCACATGAAGCATAACCATAGCAACTGTGGGTTAATGATTATTAGGCTAATTATTTCTTTTAAACTGGATCAAATTGAGTCCATTCTTTCCACACTTCACTGCAGCGTGAATATTCTCCTCTGTAATTTAAATCTAAGATTATGTAAGTCATCACAACTTCAAAAGTTTTTTTTTTAATTCTGTAAAAAAAGAAAAGTATTGATGTGTTTTTTCTAAAGCGAATCATTCTGTTTAAAAACTGTTTTTGTTCTGTCAGAAAATCCTCGGTGTGTAAGTGAGATGAAACACGTCTGCCTGGCGTCGCCCCGCCATTAACGAGCAGCGCCCGGATTTGATTCAATGAACAAGGCAGGAAATGAAATAGCAGCCCAGCGAGATTAAAAAGGGGGAACAAGGAGTGTCGTCTGTCCTCGCTGCAAAGGAAACACGGCTCAATACTAACCTTGACAGTGAAGGAGGAGGATTTCATTTTGCGCAGGCGATGACAAGCGAAAAGAGAGAATCGAATTTTGACATGATAGAGGACGAGTCTGCTCTGGGAAATATTATGATTTTAATTTATGAACCTAGTCAGGGTGAGACGCTGTTATGAAAAGCCACGACTCCTATTAAATGCCATTATTTTCATAAGTGTGACCTGTTTTTTTGAAGTTTTTACACAGTTCACTTTGCAACCAAGCATCATTAGGGTTTGTCGAAGCTTGAAAGTTTTAATTAGGGATTTATCTGCCACCTCTGATTAGATCTTTGGGCGTCTGTGTTAGAAATAAGGTTAAACCTGAGTGAGATCTGCTCACTGATTAACATCACCTTGATCTTCGTCTTTACAGGCAAGTTGATACCATGTGCATCACATTATACGTAATAAGCTGCAGGCGTTTGTCTTACACATCAAGAGTCTGAAGCTGCATGACAGAGGAAAGGTCAAGGGGTCAACAAAGCCAGGTCATGTAAGATGTTGAGATATTTCAGTCTGTAGCTGCAAGATGGAAACTTTCTATTTAGCAGCTACATCTTTGAATACTCACATAGTATTAGTGCTTAGACCAGGATCTCCTACTGTATAAACTTTTAGTTATGTGGCTTCGAATAAAAGCATCTGCCAAATCCCTAAAAATGTAACATAATGATATTCCTAAACTGTGGTACAGTGAGCGACCTAATAATTCATCACTCTGACTGAATAATAGTGTCTTGTCAGTCATCAGTCACTGCTCCATTATATCCCCAGAAATGCAGTCGATAGTCAACGAGTGACAAATTTTTATTAAATCCAGACTTTGACATGTGTTACAGTGAAAAAAATTTTTTCAGCTTCCACACAAACATAGACGAGCGCATACACCTACAATACAAAGACAGATAATGTGCAGTGGAAACTAGTTTAAACCTGCTTTAACTAAACTGACTGTCAGTCCATCAAATCCATTATAGACGATTCATCGCTTCTGTCAGTATGAGCTTTAAGGCCAATAATAAGAACATACATGTATGTATTTGAGGTGCGTCAACATAAACAGCAGCAGCTAGAAGAGCCCTGTGCATTTCCACTGTGTGCCTGCTATTATTTAAAACACCAAACTTTTTAAAATCACGCCGGGTGCCCTCCGCAGCAGCCACTTAGTGAAGTGATTATCAAAAACGAGTGAGCGTATAAACTTTTCTCTGCATGCTGAAAATGCCATCAGGTTAGAGCTGGGTCAGACCCAATGAAACACTCACAAATTAGCAGACAACGGAGAAAAACTGCTGCCAAAACACTGGCAAATTACTAAATGGAACATTAGCTTTTTATTTATTTATATATATTTTTTAATTTTTCATAATGGTGCTTAAAAGAAGCGATGGAACAATGAATCCACTCTGAAAAACAACTAAATTGTGATGGTGGGAGCACTTAAGCCTTGTCTTTTTATCACATGGGTAATTTAGTTAAGGTAATTTGCACTCTTATAAGAAATCAGTCTTTATGGGGATTATCAGTCTTTGGCTGAACATGAAGGGAGGAATTAAAAAAAAAATCTCTAGGCAGTGAGTTCCCTCTGGCGAAATGTGGAGCTACAGTACAGTGGGACTTTAACCCAATCATATGGCGCAAAGGAAGATTAATACTCCTGCTAATGGGAGGAGGCCGAGTCGCCTCTGAGGCGTAAACAGCAGCCAACGGTGGCGAGTGAAGGTGGGGATGTGCACAGTGCATCAATCACCGCTGACAGACAGCTGGGACAGACACAGGGAGCTTCATCATCATGGGAGGAGTGGGTGCTCCACTATGTCAGATCAGACACCGCTGCTAATTACTAATCTCTGTAAATCTGTCTCCAAACCCGGAAACCCCCAAAAACATCTCAAACAACCGTCATGTTAAAAAAAAAAAAAAAAAAAGCTGTTTATTGAGCGGTTTATGAAAGCATTGCTCTCTGAGGCGCTCGTATCTGTAGCTGGACTCACAATCATTATTCCAAATGAAAGGTGAAGGCAGGAAAATGAAGGAAGACTGGACTCAGGGGGTGGAGCTGGTCTGACTGCAGGATTAATCTCATTGGTTGAAGTGATAGGTGCAGCCAATTAAAGGCAGTCAATATCAATTCATTTTGTTTCCTGTTTTGTCCATAAGGGTCCGACATGTCGTCATCTGCTGCCCAATAAAGCTGCGGGGATGTTTGCTTACAGCACATAACTCATTTGCAAATGAAGTCACTGCAGCCAAATTGGCCCCTTCAGACTTTCCTGAGCAGCACTTACTGACAAATCCAGTGATTTTTTTTTTCTTCTTCCAACCACTAGATAAAAGCTGGGATGCAAAAATGTAGATTTATGGCTGCAGCAGATTGTCACATGACATTTCCTGGGCAGCCAGTTGCTACTAAAAAAACCAAAAAAACTTGACATGTATCTGACTGGCCATCCACTCTCCACTCTGGCCTGTCCAGGTGTGGGGTTGAGCTGGCAGCAGGTGTGACATGACAGGACTGGGAGCAGGCAGAGTAACGGCCCTCTCTCCCCATCACTGCCCCTCCAGACCCTCAGCCATTACTCCTGGAAGAGTAGAGGTCTCCTTCTAGCAGGCAGCGCCAGAGTTCCTGTCAGTGCCCACCCCCACCCCACTCCTCACTCTTCTTCTCCCACAGGACCCCACAGAGAGTTTCAATACCAAAGGTGTCCGTTTTAGGGCTGATACTCATAAGAAAGTATCAATACTATCACCACTCTGCACTAATCTGGGGTTAACAAGTATTTTTTTATCACAGTAGACCGTTATTTTGCTATTTACAGGAACTATTCCCCGCCGGTTACATCTGCTTCCACCTCTGAGGCGAACTATGGTTGTGTAAATCAATCCGCAAACACACGTCTCAACTCATAGACCGAATAAAGTTTGCATGTTATTCTTGAAAAAAAAGGGTTTCTAATGAAAGAATAAGAAAGATCACCTGTGATTTATTCACTGCTACCTCAGAGAAATTTCAGGCTGTTCCTTTTTTGCTCTTTCCCCAAACATACCATTCAAAAGCTGGCCTTCCTACAGCTTTTAATGTCATCTCCTGCCCCTGCCATCACAGTAATGTTTGGTTTCAGGGCCAGTTCAAGACAGCAAAGAGTAGAGAGAGTAACTACAACAAAAAACTATGTTCACACTGAGCTCTGAAATGAGCCTGACTGTGAGGTAATAATGTCAACAGGTGGCACAAAGAGCACAAAGAGGGTCTCTTTCTCCACACTCAACAACTATTTCATCTTTTGCTGACGTGGTGTAGGTATCATTCGGGGATTTCTGCGGCACCCCCAAGGACATGGGGGCGTGGCCTGATCCTAGGCTTGTGTGACAAATGACGTTGACGGCCAGGCAGCCGGCAAGGTCGAGCGTCCTCTGTATTTGTTTTTCTTCTGAAGTCACGTATCATCACGCAGGTTTCTGTTAGAGCTTGTGTCTGGGGTGAATTCATTTCTACAAACAGCATGAGTGTGGTCTCAGCCTCTATGTTACTCTGCCTCCAAACATGTGCCCTCTATTTATTTTTATTTTTTTGACTGAACGGCCACTCCAGTCCTCCTGATCACAGCTGACTTCCCTCCATTGAATTAGCACAGAGCCTTCTGGGTTACAGGCTCAGGGGCCATGTTGGAGCCTCAGTGGTGAATATTAGATTGCACGCCTCCAGATCTCATTAAAGGAAGCAACAGGACAACGTCTGCATCTCAAATGAGACCAGAGGCCATCAGGCATCCTGACTCCCCGGCTGTTTGTACTGATCTCATTGATATTGTGTGTATGTGTCAGAGAATAACATGTTGTTTTCAGTAAATAATGACAGCGTTTTTTTTTTACAAATCACACAACTGGAGGTAAAATGCTATAAACGGCCCCACATTATGTTGTCCATCACATACTGTACACACTGGTCATTACTGAGGATTCAATGAACAAGCTCAACACTTACAGGATCTGAGGTGTTTCTTTCAGTCCTCCTTTCCCAATGGCAGCTCACTGAAAAAGAAAAATCATGGCGTCAAGGTCTATAGTATAAAGTCTTTTAAAAACAGTACATTCAAAACTGGTACAATGTAATTACAAATGTCAAAATGAGTCCATGAGGACAAATGAATGAGGCTTCTTTAAAATAGTGGGTCACTGTGGGTTTTCTAACGAAGATCTCCAGCGGACATTATTAGCTAAAGTTTTAAATAAAAACGACTCGTGCCTGAAGGCAGAAGTTTTACAATAGTTAACCAGTGCAGCAGTTTTAGCCATTAATTAACACAGTTCAGTACCAGTTAAATCTCCCAGTGTCCACTATTAGGGTGAAAAAAGTGGGTTGACACTCCAGGCGTGGTGGTAGCCAATATTAGGCCATTTAATTAAAGTAGAAGCTTTCAAATCCAACCTTTTAGATGAGAAGAGATAAAAACCTAACCTCTGAGTTGTAGACAATGTAAATCTGAAAGATACTAACAATATAGACCAATTATGCTGTTCTACATTAAACATACATTTAAGCGGATACTGGTTGGCTTCATGGGCATGTACGTACATTAAATAACCTGAACTATCCTCTTAAAATGTTATTTAGCTTTACAATTACTGTTGATTGATGAGAACAGCAGTCTCATTTGCAGGAAGCAGATGGCACACCATGAAACAGGAACACATTAACACTGCAACTTTAATAGGTTCAAAAGGACGAACAAGCTATATGAAATCAGAAGATCCCGTGATCGGATTTAATCTGCAATTAAAGTCGTACACCTTCACAAGGCCAACATGATCCAAGCGGTATAGAAAACTGGCTTTATGGTGTAATTGGCTGCTGAAAGAAAGAAAGAGAGGAAAAAAAGACGGGAAGTGAGGGAGCTGCAGCCCTTCAGAGAGGTGAGGTGTTACCCTTCTAAATTAGACGTACATGGGGGTGGCCAATCTCACACCATGTCAGGGGGTGTAAACTTTGCGTGCCATAAGCAGAGCAGAGGGATATGATATGATGAAGCAAATTTCTGCTTAAAAATAAATAAATAAGCAGTCGACTGTCCAAAATAAAACACAAAAGCTGTGCACAAAAGCTCCATTCTCCCAACATGCACCCATTTATCACTTCTTCTCTAGATAGAAACGTAGGCTACAGATGGAGGAGGGATGGATGACAAAGTGAGTTTTGTCCATTGATTGCTACGGGCAGAAAATCAGTACCAGAGCCGGGCCGGCCGGCTGACGTCCAAAAAGATGATTTCATGAAAAGATATAAACAGCCGCTAATTAGACGCTGATATTTACCAGTAGACAGCGGGAGGGCTTCGAGAGCCAACTCCGCGCTTTTACCGAGAAGGTGTTTCATGAATGTGTAACAGTCGTGTGCCTCTGAAAAAAACAAACACCTCACCGTCTGCCCATTGTGGATCCTAAAATAGACTTCAAATGCCACAGGGGGATACTGGTCGGCCTCGATGGCTGCCGCCGAAGCCCAATAAGCCAGGTGAAGAGAGCCTCAAGACACGTCTATTTTTAAAGTGCAGGGGTCAACAGGAGACCCTATCTTACTCCGAGCGATGAAGATTGAGGACCCTACAGCGAAAACCTGAGATTAAGAGGTCACAGCAGAGAATGTAATGAAATCAACTCAAGTGTTGAAGCAGTTTTTTTTCCTTTAATTTCAATGGTTTATTATAAGTATCCTCTTCTTTGCTTCAACAGCTCATGCACCGTCACACTTTCAGGAGTCAGTCATACTCGTATTCAGAGGAGCCACCTCCTGCTGTCCTGCTTTCACCCAATATCCACAGCAAAAAAAAACTCATCCTGGAAACCTGCTGGAGTCGAGCTTTCATTATTATCGCAGATGTTTCGCCGCTTTGTCTGCGGACTGAAGCCATCACAGACTCCTTATCATCACACTGGCTGAGCCAGAGCGGCACATCGAGTGTTTGGAGTCATGTTGTGTCCTGAGGCCGTTTTGCTGGTGCACCAACAACACCTGTACTTGGAAAAAGTTTGATTATTTTTCTGTCAACAACACTGAAGTTTGTATGACACTTCCACAACTGGCAATCTGCTGATTATCCAACAGGGAAGCATTGTGCTGAACTGCTAGCAGATAATATTCCATTTATTTTTGTTATTTCATAATGCTCTAATGCTGTTAAATGCATTAAAACATGCTGATAGTTCATGAGAATTAATTAGAAGGACTGCAATTAAGTTGGCAAAAAATAAATGCAAATTCATGTGCATTTAAGTTCACTGCTGTATAAATATTATGAATAATAGGAATCAGCACATCAGTAATACCAGACTCCAGTTGACTGCCATTAAATCATTGCAGAAGAAGAAGCAGGTGGCTTATGGTCAGTGCTGAAACCTGTATTGAATTAAATGGGATGATTTGTCAATTAATTGATTTTCAGACAGAATATTTATTGGCAACCAATTTCATGATAGAATAGACAACTAATTGATTGAAAAAGCAGATGCACTAATAATGAAAATAACTTATCTCTTGCATTTGGTCCCCATTACACCAGTGTCTGGTTGACAGCACATGCTGTATGTCTATATCTACTGCTTCTCAGATTCAAATATCTGCAATTGAGATAAACAACTGACCGGCCTTTTGTCCATTTATCTCACCGCTCTAGACAACACATCAAATATTCTCCTGTGTATACAACCCTGCAGTACTCGTATGCAATAGGAAAGGGCCGCCTCGTGGAAAACACAAACGCAATATGAAGCTCGGGCTCATATTGGTGTTTAGATCTCAACATCTATTTAATAAGAGGAGAAGGGGACACTCATGTTTAAGGAACAATGGGGGCTCCACGGTTTGGCAGCGAGGGCACAAAGCCAATATCCGGTGTGGAGATATTACCCCTGAGAAGCATGAGGCTCCATCATTCTGTTAATCTCATGTCATCCCCTCCTTCAAGTTTGAAGGCTGGATGGAGTCGCTTTCATTGTTTTCCTGAAGCTGGTTGTTTCCTTCCCACCAGACAGGCAGCCTTGACAACAGCCAGATCTGAAGCCCACTTGAATTTGGCTCAAAGAATTTGGCTGAAGGACACCCAACCAGGCTGTCAGGAAACAGCCAAAGGATGAATACACCTCTCCTCTGCCAAACCTTTGCACAGGGGCACTTGTATTTTTGTGGGATGTAATGAGGCTGCAGTATGACACTGTCTGGTATCCCCCTGTTTTTGAGCTGTTTACACATCATACTGACTGACGGGGGCTTGTGTGGGATTAAGAGTGACATCTGGAGCTCACACCTCTTCTCTCTCTCCTCTTGACAAAAGTAAATATGACAAACAGGGCAGGGTGTTTTGTTTCTGGTGACGTAGTTTGTTGTGGACAGAAAATGATGACATAAACTTGCCGCTGCTGCACATATGTCTGGTCCTCCTACTGATCTGAGTAATGGATTTCAGTCATGTGAGTCACAACTTCACCTACTTGCAATCTGCATATGATGAAGGAAAACAAGTCATACAAGGGTCAAACCTCCATCAACAGCATTAGGACTAACGGGACTCCGTTTGGACTCTTAAAGAGCAGTTTTATAAGTTTTCTCTCCCACTCAATGTAATTTCCTGCTCAAAAAAGGTGAACTTAAGAAGACGTTTGGTTTTAGGGCTTTAGGGCTAATTGGAGGCTGCAGTGACTCGGTATTGGAAAATGTGGAGATAAGATTAAAGGCAAAAATAAGATTTAACATGATGCTTTCTATCTGTAAGAAAAGGGCTGATAGTTTGATGCTGAACTCTGTTTTAGTAAGTTAACAGCTGTTAATGCTAATGTAAGATGTAGAATTAGCAAGAACGTATACTTTTCTCCTTTAAGCACCATCAGTCCTAAGATATACACAGTGTAAGACTGTGCAGCACATTTCCTTTTCTCTTTCATTTTAAATAAAGAAATACAAAGCTAGTGTGATAAGTCAGTCATGATTTAATCACTCAAATCCTACTTTGTCTGAGCCTTTGGCCAAAGCTTTTAAGAAAGTAAGTGCACAATCTTATGTACATCAAATAAAGAAAAAAGTGCTATTTTCTTTTTCTCATAGTGGTGAGTCATTTTCCTTTTGTACTTTCATGCATAGCTGATTCATGTTTCTCTACAGTTCACCCTTGGATGTGAAAACCTCTTCCTGACGATGTCCAAACTAAACGCAGCACCTGCCTTGAAAAACAACAGACGGCCAACCTAAAACTTTATGATAAATAAGCTAAGCACAGTGAAGGTCAGGTATGTTTTATTTTTTTTCCCTTCTTCTCTTTTTTATATTCAATCCACCATCTGGCCAAAGCAGGCAGGTATGGCTTTGATGCTTGTACACTCACGTCCCGGCCAAAGCCTCAGAAGTGGCATTTAACTAACTGAACTTCAGCGAAGAAAAGACGTTGGGCCCTGAGGGATGAGACGTGTAAGTCCTTCGTAGACAACAACCAGCAGACCCATACTTCCTGATATGAATAAGACAAACTCTCGCTTATACTGAAAAAGTGAGTCTCTAAGAAAGAAACTCTTCAAAATAGACAGATGGTAAGAAAGGTCATTGCACTTCGGCTTTACTGATGATAATTACCAAATCCACACTTAATCTACCTGAGATGTTTGAGCTCCATCTCTTTCGAGCATCAACAATGAGGGCATATGAGAACAGCCCAGCCTGTCTCATTTCTGTAGATCAATTCTCTGTCTGTTGAGGCTGCAAGAATTATTCAATGTTTTGTTTGCTGCTGGGGTTTTTTTCTTTCCCTCTTGTGCAACGGAGAAAAGATGGGTCTCTGCTGTCAGTTACTGTATGATCCGGTGCTCCGGTCTGGCCGGGCCTGTCACTCAACATTTCTCTCTCTTGACATCAAAACATTTGATAATCACTCTGCTACAGACGCTGAAAAGAGAAGGAGAGGGGGAAGAAGAAGAAGAAGAAGAAAAAGCGTGGTATGCTGTGCCTACTAATTGTGCTGCCTGAGATGTCTCTTTGTCATCAGACTAAATTGCATGACATTTAACAATAAATTGCATTTTTGCCCATTTACTTAGCTGAGTGTGCAAGAGCAACAATCGAAAAACTGAATGCACGCAAATGAAAAATGAATATGTGACAGGAATATACGAAACAGGCGTATCCAGTGTGGCGCATCCGTGGCTTTGATTTGATTGTTGCTTAAAAAGGACAATGCGCGATGATGAAACAGAGTTGTCATTGCGATTATGGAGATAGGTTTCACTGGCAAACATATGTTTACTACTCAAAACACTCGAGAGGCTTCGCCGGCCTTCTGCTCTCAATGTAGCTAGAACAAAGCCAATAGACTGAGACCAAATCCCACATCTACCCCTACTGTATTTTTTTTATATATACAAAATGCCTGCACAAGTAACCGATGACACACACATATGTTAAGTAATTTTTGCAAAAGGATTTTAAACTAGTAACAACCATTATGTTACATTCAATCTTGCATATATTAAAATTGATGTTTGTAACACTGGCTGACTTTATAGTATGTTGTTATTGCTGATGTGTACAAAAACCCCATATTTCTACATATTTGTCATGTCTGATACAGCAGATGATGTCAAAAATGAGTTGTGTCCAAGATATCGATGCATTATGATGTAGATGATGATATGTTACAGTCAGGCAGCCAATTTTGTAGGGCAATATTTCTACCCCATACCCTTGTCACGATGTTGCAAGAAGGAAGGGTAGGGTTATGAATGAGAAATTGGAGGAATGTCTAGAGCTGCAGGCAGGCAACATAATCAAACTGAATTTCACCCTCAAACAAAAAAAGAAAGAAAGAAAGGGTGCTCTAATGTGTTGTGTGTGTGTTTTCTTGTGGAGGCTATACCCACTTCCTGTAGCAGCACTAAGCTAACCTGTAGATGGAGCCAGCAATTACTGATTACCTTGGAGCAACAGACAGCCTCATCACGACAATTACTGAGAGTCAGCTGAATGTGAGCACTCAGCATTAACTAAATGAAGTAAATCTATTACAGATTGAGTAAATAAAGCTAAATGTTGTTGTGTGTTTTTTTTCTTCTTGTATAAATGAAATGTTGTTGGGTCTGGTTGAGTGCTGCAAAGAACTTCAATAACCATCTGGGGTAGAGTAGGATGCCCTTGAAGCTGGCACTCAAATCAGACAGCATAATAACATTCAGATGGTCTCCCTGCGTGATGATGACACAGCACTGGCAAGCCCCGTCTCTCCTGTGCTTTGCCCTTGAATGATAAAGCCTTTACCCTTTCCATTTACACAGTTACTTAAACCTCCATCGCAGCTGGTTTTCTTTCTTTTTTCCTACTCAAGCATTATTCCTGCATCCATCGCTGTCGTCAGTCTGGACCACCTGAGACACACAACTCATTCCTAATGCGGGAGCTGAAAGGTAAGCAGACTTTGCATAACTTGAAGCCTCACATGTTTTATTGGAGGAGACAACCATGACCACGTGCGGCACACTGCCGGGGCTCAGTGGTCACCTCCTTGGTCAGGATGACCCACTTTGAGCCGAAAACATCGATCAAACACTGTTTAATTTGAAATAGAGCATCCTAAGTCTCAGCCCAGCCTGGGTAAAGCTGTTTAAAGCAATGCCCTTCAGATTAAACCTGGATCTATGGCGTAATTCCATTGAGAGACAATCTGTCTTTGTTTAAGTGATACACTATTCTGCCTCCACCAAGGCTGCGACGCCACGAGACACCGAGCTGGATGAATATGAGCCGATCTGGAGAGTGGATCAGCGAGTCTCTGCTGAGGGTGGATCGGGACTCAATCCTCTTGTGTAACATAATCAAAGTGAATGACAGCACTAAACAGCCTGCGACACTGGATAATCATGCAATCATATTGCATTATTTGGCTTCCACAGGTGCAAAGTAAATGCAGCGCATTTCGACGTTGATGCAAATTTAAACCGTCTTTGACTCATTCGCCTCCAAAGATCACTGTTAAAACCCACCATAAGAGAGATCTCTTCATATTTAAACGTTTGATCAAGGGATATTAGAATAATTTCAGTGGCAGCTATTTGATGACAGACTCTAGCGCCACATTATGTTATTGATTTCTAAACAGAATATGCAGCCACATATCCAGCTATCTTGTCCATCCCTCAGGGCCGTAATCACCGGGTGATTGCAGATGCCCAGTCAGAGCAGAGGGAAAACTAATTTCAAGCTATGTAGGATGTCAATACAAGACATTTTCCACATCTGCAGAATATTATTTTGCCAGAGAAGGAAGATATGAAGATATCAAGCCATCTATCTATTCAGAAATGTCCTTATAAATCACCTGCCAGTATCATTTCTCCCCATCGTCCATGCTACTGCATCAAAGAAATGGCATTAGGGCTTCAAGATGGTGGCTAATTAAGAATGCAACGTAATTATGTCTTGGCAGAACAGGACAACCTCTCTGATGTTACAATGTGGAAACAGGCATTGTTGGTGCACCCAGATGGCACATGAAAAGCAAGTTGAGACGAAGAGAGAAAGATCTCTTCTTTTCTTTTTTTTTATTCCTCTCCTTGCCAAAGCTGACTTTACCAGCCCTGTTTTAACGGTTGCTAGGCGACACTCATTAGTGAGCTCCACTCAACTGATGGAGACGAAGAGAGACGGGATGTATGAACCCGAAGTTAGACGTCTGCTCAAAGGCAATTAGATCTCCGTAAGACAGTTAGGGATTGAAAGCCAACACCTGACACTCTGCTCCGCTCAACCTACATATAAACTGAGGGGTCAAATCCTCAACAGGCAGTTGTTTAAATCATTAAAATAAATATTTTTTGGTAAGAAATCAGCATGTACTGTACATTACTGTATGTCTTTGGTGTCTGTTGATCATGCCAGTTGTGGACAATTTCAAATAGTGACAGTGACAATAGGGCGATCTCTGTGTATGAACTCACAAAAATGGTATTGAATGAGTTTAGTTGAAATCATGGCATTGTTGAATAAAATTTAACTCTATAGCCTATTATTGATTTTTTATGTTGCCACTTAACTTGTTTTGTTGACTTCATTTAAGGATTTCTTCATCTATGTTGTGATTTTCATTCAGATCATGTGTGAATTTAAGTTTAAGTTCATGTTTGCAACAGTTGAGAAAAAGCAAAAAGGGTCGTCCCTCTCACTTAGATTTCTGCATTTCTGCCTCCAGCTGCATTCAGATCTATTCTTAGTTTGGTCTGTCTGTGCTTTTGATTGTTTTGTTTTTTTGTTGTTGTTTTTTTATCATTATGCTGCTAAACATCAAAGGATTTGAACATTTCCATGCATCGCAGACTTCTCTTGAACGAGGCTCAGCAGAGAAGTGTTTCCTATTCATCACAACAAGTATAATAAACTGAGGCAATAGTAAGTGTTGCATGTAATTAGCTGACTGGAGATCCTTAGTAAAAATAAATAAACAAACAGTGTGATGTACACTTTTTATTCATTGTTGATGCATGGAGCAGCCATCTTGGATTGCGAGCTCAGTGTTACTGTGAGTTATATAAAATGATGATTTCAGGGGAGAACCTGTTGCAGGAAGTCTGTTTTCTGACTTAGGCACACACACACTAAACGCACTTGCGTCACATGTTTCATATTTCAGACCATGCACTTGAGCCCGGAGTGTTTTACTCCACGGCAGCCTTTTCATTAATGACAGAAATGCTAATTTGCTGTTTTGTTGCCTTTTAGATGTGAAAAAAAAGTGTTTTAACAAACAGAAAAACTGACGACTGAGGGATTATTGGATGAAATCCATAGTTTTTTATGTTAGAAATGGGCAACTGTGACATTATGATAAGCACAAATCACCCACCAGCCATGAAATACATGCACACAGACACTCAACACAGCACCTTATTTGAATATATTCGCTTACAATGGTGCTTAGTTATTCTTTTCATTTGGAGCCCGGCGGGGGAGAAAGTAGCCGATGATCTTTAAAGGGTATGTTTGCCCTTGTTACCGTGGGCATGTATATTTGATCTCAGGCTCATAGATCATATCCAGATCCGCTCCATTAGTTTCTGAGTGAGCGCTGGGCATTTTGCAGTTAAGAGAGTAGAGAAAATCCAATTTTGCGCTCATCCTACTCGCCAATTCTTTCTTTAGGAGTGTTTGAGGTGGCCCGTCTAATGAGCTCCCATGAAATTTGGTTTCCACACCAGACAATATACCTCATTGTGTCCGGGGCCAACATCTATTTCTCCCCCTCCACCACCGTTCAGCGCATGCACATGCTTAACACACACACACACACACACACTGGGTGCAATGGAGCAATCTGAACTTGAGGAAGCTGCCAAGTGGAAGTTTTCTATCATTTCCCAAAAGCCAATTGATTTGAGCACTATTCAGATGAGGAGAATGGTCTTTAAGCTGAGACCATTTATTAAAACCTAAGTACAATCCACTCTGAAGGTCAGTCATACACCAGATTAAAGGACAGTTTCAAGTCCATTTAAACACATTCACTTATTCCTCCCCTGCACACTGATGTGAACGTCCCCCGTCCAATTACACTGTAAAAGATGGCGCTCGAACGCTCTCTCTGAAGTTCAGCCAAAACTAACACCAGGCTCCAGACGCACGCAGAAGTTTGTTGCTAAGACAACAGATGCAGCCCAGACCTTTGAATGGACGGACTGTGGTTGACTCTGACGCAGGTATCCGACGGTGACATGAGCGCCGCATTGTGTCATATCGACTCGTGGCCGATGTGGACGAGTGCATGGGGGAAATCAAAGCTAAACAAGACATGGGGGTTTTTCTGAAGGGGACGGTTCAGAAACACATCGTTAGGAGTCAGATACTCCTAAGGGGGGTATTCATGTGACATGCAACATTTACTGTTGCCTAGAAACATCTAATCGTAGTAGTAGGGATGTAAGCATGAAATTAGACCACAGAGTCTATGAAACAAAAAGGAATAAGCACAGGAATCTTCCTCGTCATGACGTTCAAAAGGATCAAACTGGTGATGTTTTATGATTTTGCTTTTGTTATTAAATCAAAAGCAAACGTCTATCACTCAGTATATTTGCACCGCCCACTCTGTCTGAGGCAGGAAGCAACATGTCATCCTGTGCAGAGGCATCGGCTCCACAGACACAGGTTCAATGCATCATTGTCTGATGATTTAGTCTTTTTTTAAATAAAGAATAAACAGGCTTTTACATTAAAATTAGACAGTTCTGATCCCTTTAAATTGATCGTCTGTTTCAGAGTGTATGGTATGATGCAGCAGACTTTTTTTTTTTGCTTTTCATACTGAAAATGAACATTTTTTACAAGTGACTAACTACAAGTGTATTGTCATGGAGGCAGCTGTCCAGGGCCCTGAGTGCCCTACATGCTTATTTTCGGCCCGCTGTCACAATTTAAAACGGATGAACAAAGGTCTCCTCTTGTACGTCAGGACATCAGGACACAACACACACATACATACAAACACACACACACACACAAACTGCATCATCTAGCAGCCGCATAGATTAGACTGTTTTAATCAAGTTTGTTTGATGAGAGCATGGTTTGACTGAGACGTGCTGCTGGCAGCAAAGGACAGTAGAATTGAATTACCCCCCCTTCCCACCACCACCACCACCGCTGTACACAATACAGTAAACCTCTGTGGGGATTTTTTTCCTGACATTGACCACTGACTATTTTCCATAATATTAAGAAGAACCTATGGGTCTTTTCCCACTAGCGCTACTCGACTCGACCTTTTTGCTTTTCCACGTGGAAACGCCTCAGGTGATGGGGTGAGGTTCCAAGCGAGCTGATACCAAAATGTGACACTGACTCACCAGTGTCATCACTGAAAGAGTCGTGAGCGGGACGTCCAACACAAGAATCAAACCTGCCATTTTTAAAACCACACCAGCAACAGCGACCGCTAATCTGTGCTACCAGTGGTGTTATTCTTATATGGCTGCTGTGCACAAAACCACACCGTGTTGGGAGCTGGATGATCAAAAAGAGAGAGTAAGATGGAGCGACTCTCGCAGCCATGACGATCCCGTCCACATTGAGGAGGAACTATGAAGTGCTCAGCTGTAACGGAAGAGGATCTAAACCGAGTCGAGTTGAGACAAGTAGAGCTATTGGGCCATAACCAATCGCAAATTAGGATTAAAGTGAACATCATGAGTCGCATATTGAAAAACTAAAAGCTAATAATGTTAGTTTTTACCAAATAAATACACAGATTCCTTAAAAGGAAAAGATTGGTTGCTTAAATTCATGATCCCCACACAAGCTAATAATGTGTTTTCATGAGCAAGAGGCAGGGAGGGAGTTAGTAATGAGAGAGCCTCTCCTGGGACGGACACAGCTCTGAAAAATCATCCATAAGTAAAGAAAAAAAACAGGAAAAACATAACTGACCTTTTGATTATGCACCAGAGCCTGTCTAGGTGAATAAAAATAAGTAATAAATAGTTGGAAAGCTGATATCATACACCATACACGTCCATTTTGTTTACAATATGTGCACTTCACGGCCCAGTGATACATGAACATGTCCTGATAGGACTTAGATGACCATAATAAACACAATGCGAGAGGTGTGGACATGCTCATTTTCACAGCAGGGACATTGAAACTGTGAAAAAGGCAATCATTCACTTTGATGTGATTATATTCCCAATTCTTTACAGCATTTTTTTTTCTTACTCTAGCTCAATGGCTTCAAGTGACAAGCCTATTTCCACCTCAACTGCAAGATAGCACCGACGCCAGCGGGGTGGAAGTGGGATCCGGCTGCGGCTCGTCACATGTGGCTTATTCAGTATTCAGTGAAGCTATTTGAACCTTTTATGACCTTTATGTGTCATTAAGAAGTCAGAGCAGTGTCCAGGACATCAAAAATATGGCCATGGTCCCAGACAACTGAGATCATGATTTGTCAAACATCGACTTCTTTTGAAACTTCTCTTTGAAAAGAAAGTTACTTTGACATAATGAGGCGGTGGGTAGTGGCAGTTATAGGTTAATAGGATGCAATCAAAATGAGCGTATGTGTTTAAAGGTTGAGTCTGTGAGCCTACAAGCTAAGAGCCTCAAAACTGCAACTGACTGAAATGGCGTTACTATTACCACCTTCAGTAATGGACATAGATTCGTTCTGGGGGCTCGGGATGACTGGAAAGACTCCGAGGGGAAGTTCAGAGGTGACATCTGATCCACTGGTGTAATGATGCAAGAAGAAAAGTGAAGTCAGCCTGATTGATGACCAAACCGTCCCTCGTCTCTTTGTGACGCAGCCTGCTCTGCCTAATCAGTTGTTGTTCTGGCAGAAGGGACTCTACCTCCCCGGCTCATGTCCATTATCCATAATTAACAGAGCAGAGGGCTCCAGATGAGGCAGAGGAGCTCAGCGTGCAGAGAAGTGTGGGCTGCATCGGCGGAGCTCCTCCATCATCATTTGAACTCACTCAAATAAGATAAGAGGAAGCTTAGAGGAACATTTTGCTTCATTTTGTTTTTTTTGTTTGTTTTTTTGCTTTGAAATAAAAGTTCAATGTTCATTTCACTTATCTGACTTTGAATTCATCTCCACACCTCAGCATCAAATGATTCAGAACTTCATAAAGTAGTGACGTTAAAGCAAAACTGGTGAAATGAGAGTGCAGTATAGTTAAGTGCAGCCCCGCCGACACTCTAATCTGCCGCCTATTCATCTATGGAGAAAAGTATTGTTCGGCAGCACTTATAGTATGTTGTCTAGACACCCCAGACCTAAGGACCGAGCTCAATCTTTCCCACTTTAAAAGGTGACTTGTGTGGACCTTAATGTGTTTTTTTTTTTCAACCACCATGTTCCCTCAAAAGGTTTTTAGGCATTAGTGAGAATTTGACCTTCATGTGCCAGAGGAGAGGGATCAGAGTGCTGTGCATTTGTTAAACAGACTCTGGAGAAGCTGCAGATTATAAAATATCACCTTAAAGGGATACTCTCCTATCTAAGGGTCGCCATCTCCCGGTGCCACTGGTCGATCGGCTGCTCAATACGCTCTCATCCCCACCAAACTCTCAATGGTCTGACGATTGCCAGTGCTACTTTCATAATAAGAAGAAAAGCCCCACATCAATAGCCCTCCAGGGTTATTTTTAGCAGCAGGAGGGACAGACAATATGCAAGAAAGGCGGCATCTTAGTAAAACAGCAAATAAAGTGATTTCTCCAAAATGTTGCAGTTAGTAATTTTCAATTATGCCTTCAACAAATATAATTTGCTGTTATTTATGTTTGCATTATATCGGATTCAGTGATTATAGCTTCTCTCTGCTCAACTCTATTTGTCTGCTTTTCCTTCAATTGTTTCCTGAGCAATTATTCAAACCACATGTCTTTATTCAGATGTGTTTTCTCCAAAGTGTCGCTTCAAGGGATAGTTCACCATTTTGACCACTTGGCTCATTGCCATAATCTCTATAGTCCCATTTATCATCTCATAGAATGTGTAGGTCACAATTTGTCCACGAGAGCGGTTTGGAGTTGTTGGATTGTGTATTTGATGAGTTTGATGAGGGAAACCAAGAAATCCCATGAGCCTCCGTAGCGTAGCTCTGAGCAACTGGCGGCTCTGCTCCACCGTTTTAAAAATTGCTTGCAGCGACAATTAAAGATAATGAACCTACTGCTAAAACTATAGGGATTATGGCAATGGGCCAGTTTGCCAAAATGTTGAACTATCCCTTTGAAGCTTCTGTGTGTTTCCATAATTCGAGCCTCCGTAATCCTTTTGCCTTCACATACAACACATTAGAAAAGTATCTGACTCTGAGCAGAACGGCGTCCTGCTGAGTTCTGGCTCTGTACCAAACAGTAGAAGGGAATCGTAACACGGTCCACTCTGCTCTAGATAAGAATTATATGTAGTGTTTAAAGAGCCTGCACGTGATGGGAATAAATCAACAGCTTGCTGTGGGTTTAGCCAAGATAAACAGATATACATGCATAAACAATGACAGATCTTTCTTATGGGGATTAGCATGCAAAACGGGTTGATTCTGATCATCATGGCTCGTATATTTGGACGGCAATTTGGAAGTTGGATATCATATTGGTTCGGCTTTTTGGCTTTATATCGTCCGTATAATCAATGTCAGTCAGTCCTTTCATTTCAGGATGCTCAATTTCCCCTTTTAATTGGAACTTAATGTCCATAGGAAATGCCAAAATGAGGTCTGTAATTTCCCAGTGCCACTACATTCATTATCAATGCTTGGTAAACAAAAGGCCTCCATTGTTGCCATGCTCAGTCTCAGCCCACAACTTCAGAACTGATCCTATTCCATTTGCATTTCAGCACATTATAAGAAGCAATTACTGCTTCTCTAACAGACCCCTCTCTGGGAAAATCATATATTGATTACTAATTCCCCCCTAATGAAAATGCAAAACAACTCATTGTTTAGGAGGTTAAATTACCCCTCTGATTATTCCCTCTGAATATGTATATAGACACATCTTATTTTTAAAAAGGTGATGAGCTCTCTGCGAGTGGGTGGAGAGAGGCCTGCCATTGGCTCCTGTGCTTTTCTGCTCCAGTTCCAGCAGAGATGTGTGTTACATAATGTGGCCTTGTTGCGTTGGACGGAGTTTCCGCTCCTATAGCTGTCGCATGAGTGTGTGTGTGACATAAACTGTATGGATTGATAATAATCATGCACATAAATCAGGTGGCGTTTACACTGGGAAAAAAAGTATTTTACCAATGTCGTTGACACGCAGGAAATCCACACGTCAAAAGTCTCGGGGGGGGGAAATAAAATCCTCCATCAAACAAATTACCTCGGGGAATCAACAACTATTTTCAATCACGACAGGACATCAATGGGGGAAATTGGCTTTTCTAAGATTTACCACACTCAAATATCACCAACTACTTAACTTTTAGCATATTGAATATAACAAACTGGCATGAAGTGTTGATGAAACCCTTTACTGATGATTAAAAAACTAGGACCTAAAGTCAACATCAAAAGACAACCGTCCTGCGATTAAGCCTCTACCAGGAAGTCTGTAACACAGGTACAGTAGGAAGGACATTAGAACCAACTCTTCAGTGTTTCCATCAAAATTGTAAAGCTGAAGCTGCCAACAGACTATGGAGGGTGGTGTTGATCTGAGAAAATCCCTAGTACAGACACTGGCAAAAACCTTTATGGACTTTCATTTGACCCAACCTCAGGATTTGTCCCATCCCTGTGGCTGTTCTTGGTCTAACAGTGTCTGGCCAGTGTTTTAACCAATACATGTCTCTGGTGTGTTTTCCAATCATTACATCTAGGTTTCCTACCAAGCCACCCCAGTTCCCGATACCGAGGTCTTCTGATGGGCTGCTGGGCTTGGAATAAATACACTTGTAGTAACCTTTCTTCTTAATTCAATCCAGTCCAAAAACACCAGAAACTACAAGCTCCAAAAGTTGAACACTTGTTGCACATCGCAGCCTTTATTCGTTGTATTAGACAGCTACAGTAGTTTTAGCTAGGTACTGTATTCCTAACCAGCAGGGACTTGAGTTAACAAATAACAAACACAAATGACCCATGTTTATCTTCATGGTTCGTAAGGATCTAAGTTCAAACCACAGGACAATCATAGTGACAGAAACCTCAAAAAATAAAAAATAAAAAATCACTATTCCTGGGGGAAAAAATCAAGTATTTTTGAAGTGTCTAGAGAAGGAGCTGCAATCAAGCCCCTCTTCTGGCTGTTTATTCCTGCAGAGCAGCTCCCACTGAGCCCCTGTTCCCCCAACTCAAATCACATGCAAATGTAATTTATGTCACCAAGTTGGCCACATCAGCTGCCCACCCGCCTCCCAGGATATTTGCATGTGAAGATTGCACTGCTACACCAGTGAGAAGGAGGAGGACGGCGTTGAGAGGAGGGGACTGGGGGAGTGTGTATACCCGAAAGAAATTCATATTCATCAGTTTGGTCTGGAGAGCTCACGGGACACAAGGAACTCCAGAATACATGCAGGAGTGAAGTGTTTCAGCCAATGACTGCCAGATTGATGTATACACTATAGAATAGCAGGTTTGGGTGTTTGCACTTGCAGACATGTCTTCCTCACCCTTCCCTGGTTTACAGTGGCTGCTCATTGAATGGATCAGGACATGGTCCATGTCAACAGTTTGACCCAAGACTCATTGATTGGATGCAAAGAAATCAAAGGCCATGTTACACTGAGCATAAAATTGGCCTTAAAAAACAAGCTTAACCATGTCACAAACGGCACCAGAAGAAATCGGTTTTCTCAAGACCAGCAAAACAAACATCAGCTTGTGATACTAAATAAAAAGACAAATCAAGCTTCTAAGTATTGTATGCTACTGTGACGTCTGTGGTCGACACTCTGAACTTCAATCGTAGCCTGAGGCCCGACTGCTTTTAAGCGGCAGTTAATGTTCTTTCGTGTCCCTTTTGCTCCGCAGCCTGCAATGTTAATATCAGGCTGGAAATGTAAAGTGACAGAGCACTTTAAAGGTTTGTTCCTCCAGGCTTCTGGCTTTCAGTGTCCACTCTGGCTGCACTGGGAAACAAGCAGGCCCCCGCCCACAGAGGCCACGGGGGGAAAAGTACAATGAGACCAAGAGCTTCTTTTAAGAGTAAAGACAAAAAGGCCTGATTTCCCTTTGTATTCTGGGAAATTCTGACAATGGTATCAACATCGATACTCATCAGACAGACCTCAGCCGGCCATGAAAATGAGAAAATACAGATGGGGCGAAATGAAATAAAACTTTATCAAAAAACGCCCTCTTTGTCGATCCTTTTTGTTACTTTGTGAGCGGTGGGGAGGGGATGGATGTGTTGCACTGAAGTGTGATGGATGGTTGTGATAAAGGAGCTGAAAATAATGGGAAAGAAAGAAGAAAAAAAAAACGTCCAAGGTTGAAATGACCAATGAGGCATTGTTGGTGGAGTTGAGATGATCGATCCGGTGACAAAGCTGGCAGTCAGACCAACAGGTTAGACTGAAACCAGGTCAAACTGGGTGGCTTGCACAGACTACAGTCGCACCAATGAAGTAGCCTACCAATACAAATGTTTTCCATCAGGTAAGCGAGCGTGGTGGCGATGGTAAAAAGGACATTTTTGTAGGGTATATAGAACTAATTGTGAAAAAGCAGGAGCACAGTGAATAGGAATAATAATCTCCCGTGAATCAAAATAAGAGCTGTGGAGGCTGAATGATTCATTATTTTCATCAAATTCTAGTTTTGACAAAGGTCAATTCTCAAACCGCAGGGGTCACAGTTTAAATGAGAGCTTCGGTGATTAACATGTTTTAACAAGCTGGACAAATGTTGATAAAAGTTTAGTCTGTGTGACCATCAGCTCTTTCACTGGCGGTGACAACTGTGGCCAACACCAGCTCCAGCTAATTAATTTCAATGTTGTTGATTGACCACAATGACAAAAGTAGGCATTGTTCATGTTGTGTGGTTAATGTGGTCAGAGATATTAATTGGCTGTGCAGAGCTGTGGCTTTTTTTTCTGATGAAAAAAACACTAGGCTGGTGAGTCAGTCACTGCATAACCTGTGTATCTGGTTGTGTTGTTTAATTTTAAGATGTATTAATTGCAGTTTGCTACATGGGCCAATTGGACTTTAACTTCAAGTTGGACTTTTAAAGGGGACATATTATGGAAATATCACTTTTTGAAGGCTCTTTAATTTGTCAAAAAAGTGAGTATTGACAAAAAAATCTGTAATTTGCAGGCTCCCTATTGAAATCCATGTTGTTTTATCAGCTGTTCCCTCAAATGTCTTCCAGTGATGAAACTAGTTTTTGAATTTGCATAACCCCACCGCTACCTGGTACCACTAAAAGGGGCGGGGCGGGGCAAGCAGTGACTGATTAAAGGGACAGGCTCTGAAACCAGCCGTTCTGAACAGGGCCATGATGTTTGGTCCTTGGGGTATTTTGACCACATCATGTCACAGACATGTCTTTAAGACACCAGGGAACTATTTTAATTTGTGGAAAAGGGGGCATCATATGTCTCCTTTATAGCAGCATGCAGAGCTGTCAACAGTATCATCAGTCAGGTATCCAGACATGAGTTCCTACTGATGTCAAATATTTATGGCACTAAATGGAGAGTTTGTTTGAATCATTCCTCCCATGTGACACTACCAACCCCAACTGCATCAGTTCATTTATATATTTTCAACTGTGTTTTAGGCACAGTTGTAGCAGTTTGTCCAAGATGGCGGCACTGCAGCGAGACCAATCACACGGTCGTGCAAGCTACAGCTAGCTGCTTAGCAATAGTTCATGCAAATGAATACTCCATATGAACCAAGCAACAAGTGTCCTTTGAGAACAAAGTCACAGCAGGAATAGACTCTAGAGAGTTGAGCTTAGCCTTGAGTTGAAGTGATAAGACTTTGCGTCCTGGCAACCATTATGCACAATGCATCATGTGATCACATAAGTTCAACTATATGGGAGGACTCGCACTAAACACTGTTATTATTGATCAGAAATGCAACTACAGTACAATGCTCACATCATTCATCTCTGTAGCTTGTAGCGTCATCATTTGACTTTCTTTACTTAACAAATACTCTGCTCACACACCTGTGTGGTGATTGTTACTCCACTGCGCTCCCCCGCGGTGCACAGCTAAAAGCCTCCAATATCCATCTTGTTTATCCTCACTTGCAGCCACAAAAAAAAAAAAAAATGTTGAAGGATGCTGAGAAACAAAATGATGTATTGATGTATTTCTCCTCTGCTACCTTTACACCAACTCCTGTCTGAGGGCTCAGACACACCAGGTTCAGGACACCCAGGGGACAGAGAGACAGAGGAGAGAGGGGGAGACGGAGAGAGAGGCGATGGGGCACAGCCAAGTCTCATCCTTCCTCCGCAGCCGCCAGATGAGCACCCACCTGATCACCACCCCTGGGAGCCACTGAGCAGCACACAACATCTGGCAGCGCCACGTTTATTACCTATAGATTATTCCCAAGCAATAGCAATTGTCAGCCATTTTTTGACAGGCGGCAGAAACATAGTGTACGGCTCGCGCGTGTCTCCGAGGAATGAGCGGATGAATGAGTAAATGACAGGAAGTATCTCGCTGATGGCTGGAGGAGGACCTGTCAGACTTAGTAAAGAACGACTGAAGGTATGCCGCCATCTTGAGTCAGTATAAGTGCCATTGCTTTTTGCTGTGAGTCATGTTTATATTTGGATTGGGGAGGAAGAGAAGCAACCAGGCGAGTAATGCACATCACCTTCCCCGGTGGAAGCATTAGGCTGTGTGTATGTGTGTGCATGAGATAAAAAAAAACGAATATTTGACTGCGTGTGTGGATACATGTGATCACACTGTCTGACCTAGAAAAGCAGCTGCGCCAATCAGAAGATCGGTGGCAGTTGGGCAACATGCTCCACTGTATAAATAACTTGCCGTGTGCCAGTTGCATGCATAATTACAGAGCAAAGAGGCAGAAGCAAAGATGCGCTTTAAAAATAATAAGCCATCATATGCCCCCCCTGCTCGCCCAATCCTAACCCCCCACTCTCTCTCTCCTCCTGCCCATTTCTCTTGAACATAGTTTGGACATTGTAGGCTCCTGTACAGCAGGTGGGGCTACAGTATCTTGGTCATCATTCAACACATGTTGAGCTGTAGATGCTCAGGAGTAGTTTAAAGGTAATGGATAATACCTTAATACTTCAGGTCATGGTTGATTTCAGGCTTTTATTTTGAAATGGAAAATCTTCAAACATGCTACTAACATAAAAAGATGCACAGTACACATCATCAGTCTTATCATATTGCTATATTGCTATCATATTAAGAGGATGTACCCTTATCAAAGCTGGTTCATTTGTACAGGTTGGAAGATTGATTGATTGAGGTTGTTTAAAGCAGGAGCTTGCCAAGTGGGGTAGGTGACCTGACCCCCATGGGTCCCTCAGGAACCCCCGCAAAAAAAAAAAGGTAATGATATAGTATTTTCTGAATATTTCCATGCATTAAGTAATGAAAAGGTTAGGTTGTCATATACAGTAGCACCTTCAAACCACCAGCATCTAAAAGCAAACATCTTATCACTTGGGGTCTATGCTGTCAGTGATGTCAGTGTTTGGGGGAAAAAGTTTGCTTCAACATCTACAGTAACTTTCCTGCTACCACTTGTTTTTCCAAGGGAAATAAAGCAGTTATAATAGTTTTTAAACAGAAATCACCTTGTTACAAAGCCAATGCCTAATGTCACAACCTTGTTCAACGAAAAGTCAGGTTATCTCTATACAGTAGCCTATCAGATGGTTTTGAAAAATGAAAATGGTCATGAAAATGAAAAGTACAGGATCAATGTTCCTGTATTTGAAAAGAAAGAAAAACACTGTGGCAAAGCTGGCTTATTTTTCTTATCTTTAGATAGCAACGGTTGCATGCAATCATTGTCAGAGTCCTTGTATAAATACAGTGTCATATTGTGGGAAATACAATGAACACAGGGCAGATAGAGAATAAAGACAGCGGGACGAACTGGCTAATGAAAACAGGACACAATAAGAGTGCTCCATCAGAGGTAATTCATCTATTTTCCGTGGCCCGGCAATAGATATGTATCTCAATACTGTAGTAGCCGGAGGGACTTAATGGCTGTTTGAAATAGGGAAAAACAAGCAATGGTGTCCATACGCTGTTTTGATGGTAGCGAATAACACATAGACGCAGTTTAAATCTCATTTGCAGGGAGTGCCACCGAGTCCAGCAGAGAGGGAGGGAATCTGACGGGAGGTCAGTGGGGGATCTTGGCGAGCAGAAAGGCCAAATAACGTGGCAGCCAGCAGAGGATGCTTTGACCTTTTTTTACTGCTCGTTTTCGGAGCCAAAAGAAGGACAGGGGGGCCGGGCGGAGGGAGCTCCTGCCCGTGGTGAAGTGGAAGCACCTCAGATCTTTGGCATCTCCGCCCCGTCCTGCCAAAAACCTCCCCGCCTACTCCCCGTGGGCCGACCGGACGTCACGGAGGACTTTAAGGGTTATAGCTGCTGACAGGTGTGGGCAGCCCGTCACGACAATTATCACAGACTGCTTAAGTGTCTGACCACCATTTGTATGGGGAGGTATCGGACGAGCTGCTGGGGCAGATTCATTCATTTCCTCTGACACCAGTTCTTCTCCCTCAGAAATCTGATCAAAGATGAGAAGAAGATGCATTCCCATTTTTTTTTACTGCTTTTATTTCCTCCTCAGCGACACTGGCAGGATCATAATCTGTCCCATTACTGGACCACCGAACCTTCACTGCCCTTATGTTTGCATTGAAGCTTGTGGCCTTTTCAATTATTCAAGGCATGGTTATTCAAGAGTTTGTCAACAGCATGCTGTCTGATGAATATTATATTATGTTATTATATTATGTGTGACGGGGGTCCAGTTATAGCACAATAAACAGTCCATAAAAGCAGCTTTTGCTGATTAGATTTCCAAACAGGCTGCGTTCAACATCGAATCCCACCACTCAGGACTTTGAGGGTGGGCTCATCTTCCACGCTAACCTCCTTTTTCAACCCACAGCTTTACATCTACACTGACATTCTGCCATAGATGGTGCCACAGGAATTTAAGTGGGTTACAACATGGTTCTCCTTGGTGCTCATTAGAAACACTCATCAAACAGACTTGAAAACTAGGGGATTTGTGTTTTCTTTTTCCTCCTCCCTGCTACAATGTTGAGTGAAGAGACTACACAGTTTTCTTATCCAAGGATTTTCTCAATAGATTTGCGCCCACATTTAGACAAATCAGCTTGGTGCTGCAAATTGAGCTGCAGCAATTCATACAATCTGAGGCAAATGTTGAAGCGTGGATTTCTTTCTCTTGGGAAGCTTTCAACATAATGAAAAAGAAGTCATTTTAAAAGTAAAAAAGCTGCAGATTCTTCTTCTTGATTAAGAACAGACAAAGCACATTTTTAGGTGTGGGAAGGATAGAAACCAAAAAGCAATATGTAATATAACAATTACAGATGTGATGAAGCAGAGATGAGGAAGTCTAATTTAAGACTGACACTTAACTAAAACCTCATTTACATATAAATGCAAGGAAGTGAAGGGCAAAGTTATGAAGAAGAAGTTTCAGAAGGACTTTTTTTCTTGATGTCTGTACAGTCGATCCAGAGGCTTAGATGTTAACCAATAACTTCAGCTGACCAAACACAGACACCATCGAGCCTCGGAAGGTAAAAATACTGTCAGCCTAAATCTACAATGGGAACTATTTTCTGAAAGGACTAAAAGCACCTGCACCAACCAGAGAAAGAAGTGTGGAGGCCTTTCAGAAAGAAGGTAGCTGCTGCCAAATGGACTTTCAGCAGTCTGTATCGGCTCCAGTTGTAGCCAAGAGAACTTGGACGTGTGTGTTTTCTTTTTTTTTTAACAAGTCAGATAAGCCCAGAAATCCTTTCTATCCAATTCAGAAGCAGGTTTTTCAAACGGCGTGATTACCAGTCTGAGCATCCATCGGCCAGGCGGGCGCAGAGCTCCAACAAGGCTGAAACTCATCTGTGAAGAAGCCACAGGCTTTGTCAGCATGACAGAAACCCACAACAAAGGCATGATAAACATGACTGCTCCGACCAGGAACCAGCAGCAGTCCAAATTCACTGCTTCAATAAAATGCCAGTGTAGAGTCATTGCTTAAATCGCGCCCATAGGCAACTAATTCTGTGGAGGACGCTGCTGCCGTTGTTGCTGCCAACATTTCTGGAGAGAACACCTGCGCATCAAAAATGCAACTTTTGGAGATGGACTGGTCATTTCTACCATGGCCACCACAACAGGTGTCAGAGTACATGGTGGCTTTTCAACAGAGCAGAATAGGATGGGATGCACATTATCAGATTCATCAATACAATTCTTCTATAAACTTAATTTAAAATGTTTGCTCATCATTAAATTGATCAGAGCTTAATATTGCCTGCATGTGTGTGTGTGTGTGTATGTGTGCTTTTGGCTTTGTAAATAGTATCAATCCATATCCACTTTAGCAGCATATGAGCCCTTTGGTTTCCCATCCCATAAATCTATAAGGAGAGATGTGGTCTGAGCACTGACTTTCATCAAGGCCGATTAGCCCAACAGTTTCAGGCACTCTGGATGCACTGATTCCCATTTTGGAAATACTGGGCTATATTAGGCATGGTTATTTAGCTCTGGCTTCTGTTTGGAGCACGCCTGCTTGTTGCTCAATACAGGGCATTAGCTCTAAGTGAAGGAAATGGATGTTGACAGACTACACACACACACACACACACACATATAAACAGGATGGATGATTATAGTTCTGCCATATTGCTAAATTTCAAAACCGCTCGGTTTGGTCGTCCTTTGTGATTTTGGCTCTTCAGAGTCAGACAAACAGGGCGACAAATGTACAAATATTTGGTTATCACCTACAGCAGAAACCGGCAAACACCTCACTCCCTCTTCCTCACACAGTCCACTCAGAAATTAGTCCAAATAAACCTGAAAAGAAAAATGAAAAATACTATAGTTCAACTTCCTCTCAATACTGTAGGTGCAGTGACTTAGAAGATGATGAATCCTCACTTCTGAACATCAACGTCTAGAACACAAGAGTAGGTAAGATCTACTGTATAAATGCCAATGTGTCCATTGCAAAAAACTGCAAAAATAAGGAGGTAAATGCTCAGATATTGTCTTACAGTGCTTCCAAATGTAGCTTTGAACATTTTGGGTAAAGTTAAACATTAGTGATTGGTAACTGTAAAATGCTATCAAATGAAATATTTACTGAATCTTCCTATAAATGATCATTAAAGTAAAGATAGTACGTCACTTATGTCGATGACATGATTAAATATGGTTTTATAAAGGCACTTTATGAATCAGATGTCATATGTACTTTAATATACAGTATATACTGTATAGATTCAGTATCATTGAGTGTATTTTGGCACAGTGTTCACGTTTAAGCTTGTAGAGAGTTCAGAAGTTCTATCAGAATAAGGTTTATTCATTATTAATCAACACTGCTTTTCTAATTCCAACGGGACTCCTTTGCCAAGATTCTCTCTCTAAGCTTGTTATTCATGTGTGATTATCTTTGAGTTATTTCTGGCACACTGTAAAGAAGCTTTAGGTGCTCCAAGATGCGTATTCTCCCTGCAGTATACATCTGAAAGTCACATGTATAATCTAACCTGTTTCAAGTCGTCAGCTCATTCCACGTTATCTCATGATTATAATTTTTTCCTCCTCTCCATGGAGATACTCCTCCTCAAGGTGACCTTGAACCTTAAATACAATCTATGGGAGAGTTTGAGCGCTTCCCTCCGTGGCAGCAGGAGATAATACTTGTACATGGTGGGACTAAATGCAAAAGATCAATATCGTTCCCGTGTATCGATTTTGGATTATTACATCACAAGTGTACATCACTAAGACGCTCCCATGCCCTCCAGGTCAGCAAACTGGAATTATCTCAGGACACATTTATAGAACAGTAGGTGATACTCGCACAGACAGGTTTTATTTCAAAGAAAGTGGAACTGAGTCTCCTTTAAATAACCCCTAAGTGCGAGTGTTAACGGTAGCCTTTGCTGCTCATCTTCCTTTTTTTTTTTTGTGGCACGCTGCACTCGAGCCAAATAAACAACACCATGTCAGCTCTCTGCAGCCCATCAATCTCCGTTCATCCCCGAGAGTCCTGTGAGCAGATAAAAAGCTAATCAAACCCTCCGTCATGTAATTCATCACTGGCTGCTCATGAACACTCTATCTTCCATTGCTTTCCTTTTGCCCCCTTTTGGCAGCACCTCCATTTCTCTGACAACCGAGGCGTAATGGTACTGACAAGCCAACAAATCAAACGCATCTCTCCGCGGTCATTACAGGCCCCATTAAAATATTGATATTTGATTGTATTATTAGACATTTATGATGTTAGGAGATGATACGCATTACAGATTTTTATGTTTATGAGTCTTTTTTTTTCCTAAAGTGGTTGCTGCTGCTCACGTTGCTGCGTTTTCTGTGTGTCACCATTTTTGTTGGGCCCAAATTCCCAGAACCACAGGAGGAAGTGCAGAGAGAGACAAAAATGACAAAAATCGCTCTCTCCCCTGTGAGCTGTTGTCCCACTTCAGCGAGTCCGTCAACAACCTGTCAAATTTGTCTTTCCTCTGACACATACTGGACGTCTCGTCCACCTTTTCTGGAGCATCCCCGTGGAATTACACAAGCACTGGTGAGTGTAATGACTTGACATTGGAACAGGCTTATAGGCCTGAAGTTTGGATCTGTATCTGTGATTATCAAAAGTGTGAGTAGCATCTGACTGAATGGAAGTTTGAGGCTGGTAAATGGCTGCGGCGAGTGATGACAATGACTCAAATGGTGCAATTTATCAGTCACACATCCTGCATGACTGTAGCTGCAGGAACTGACATCATAAAGAGTCAGTTGAAATAATAAATACACAGTTAATGATACCAATCTCAGAGCAGATTGCTATTAATTTTCATAAGACTTCAGGCTTGTGCAATACCCAAGATGTTATCTCTTGATACAGTCCAACCCAAATATGGCGATAATCAGTTTAAAAAGGATTTTTTTTTAAAGATTCCAAGGTTGATACAGATGTATTTTCAAAATTAAAAACAATTTCATCAAATGATAACTTTCTACACATGAACTCGATAGTTTTTTATGGAAGAAACCACCAATATTCCCTCAGATAGACGAGACACGTTGAGGAGAGGCGGATGCATAAAAGCACTTCAGTCATGCCAATAAACCAACATCGTCTGATATTTCCTTATTAAGTACACTGACAAGTGTGCTGGACGCTGAAGAGCGGTAAATTACAGCCTTTGCATCATCTCCGGCTCTATTGACATGCATGTCACGCAAACACGTCCTTTCAAAAAATTTCAGGAAAAAAGAGGACTTTGAATTGGTTAAAGGTGAACTTAATGAACAAGTGAAATCTGCGCAGCCTTGATACAGTATTTCCACACTTTGATGATAGAGAGAAATCATTACCATTGATGCAGGCACAGGGCAGGCTGAGGATAAAAGGGGCCCCGTCCATTATTGCAGTTGCAGTTATTGAAGGTTGCCACTACAACAGTGGTGCAATCCCATTATTGCAGCTGAATGAATTAGAGATATGCCATGCATTCAAATTGGTAGGGCAAGAGGTGGCAGATGCCGGTGAATCGCTCTGATTTTGTATTTATGTCTAATGAATATGTGCCGAAGCTTAGCGGCTAACCTCAGTGGAGACGCTGAAACGAGGGGGGTCGGGGACTGGGGGGGGGTGGAGGAAAATCATTTTATGGTGAATTAAAGTGAAGACGGGACATTTTATGTTTCGGCCACTGCAGAGTGCTCGCCTGATGCTACAGCATTTCACGGCGTGTTGTCTTTGCTCAATTTTCGACTGCTCCAACACTCCCAGAAGAGCTCATCATCAGCTCGGCCAAAGCTCCAGATCTTCTGTTCTTGTTTTTATGTGGATTTTATGACTTTTATCCGTGGATGTTATGGAAATATTCCACCGCAATTCATTAAAAAAAGGAACAAAGAGTGTTTTGACTGATCAGCCCCCCCTTTGGTCTCTTCAGTGCATTTCTGGTTTATAAATTTAATTAATTTTCAAACAGCAGGGCGTCAGTTTATTGAAAGGTGTAATTCATCCTTTGTGGTTAGAACAAGTCACATTAATCGACATGTACTGTACTGGCTTTTCTACATACCCTCTGAAAGCATGCCCTAAGCAACCGTTTATTTATGGTAAAGCGTGGGGAGGCACGTGGATGCTGATAATTTGGAAACGCAGGGGGCACACATACACTTTTGTGCGCGCGAGCTCAATTATTTGTGTTTGTTTTTTCCATTTACTTTTCATCTGGGAGGAGGAGGAAACAACGCACAGTTTAGCAGTCATTTCATTTCTGTGTCACAAGTGCGAGCTGGAGATATCCACTCGTGGTGCTGTAATCAAACATGTATATTGTCTTTAGTTCAGTGGCTTCTCTTCGCTCCGCTGATATCTTCACACAGTAGGGGGGAATAAAAGACAGTGTGAGGGCCGTTTCACTCTGGGGGCCGGGGGCGCACTTCAAACACATGGCCCTGAAATTCATCCAGTATCTGTCTGTATTTCTCAGACAACATGGAAATTTTGACATTTCTATGGCTTTAGAATTCAGCGTTGGGCTGCGGAGACCAACTCTCTATAGAGCAACCAAAAGACTGAAAGTATTTCCAACATATTATCACAATTTAAGAAGATCGGCATGGTCACAACTACTTTATTCTGCCTGTGGCCTGAGGGCTGTTTCAGATTCCACTTTTTTATGTGGGTGTCAGGAGGGTTTCACGAACTCAAGCATAAAAAGGAAGAGAAATACAAGAAAATATTTACTACAGTGCCAGATTGAGGGCCACACACACAGGAGCCCTGTACCATGCTCATCAATACACAAGGGCCAATTTCTCTCCAGATCAGCCATGAAAACAAAAGCTTGGTAACTATGCCCAAGCTGTGGGGACATCCATTTCTTTTAAAAAAAAACAACCAAAGGGTAGATGCTAGCAGGGCATCTGGGTCTTTATGAGAGGTTTAAGATGTTTTATAGTTGTCACTGCAAAATGTGCCAGTCTCAGGGGCCATGTTTCATTGCCATGAGTTTTTATGACAATCCAAAATATCCAAAATTGGCACTTTCTGGGTGTTTCTATCATTACTATGACTGCATGGCCCTTCTATGCTACAGGCATCAACTGATGAGTATTTAATGATGCAATGCTACGCGAATCCGTTTTGCGTTCAATTTCCCCCCTCCAGCTTGAAACTTGTGAAACTGTAATTAAGGTAAGGGATCACTGTTGAAACCTTTTGTACCTACAAGATCAAAGATAGAAAAGCAAACAAAAGAACCCTGATGATTTGGTTTGTACATCAAGCAGCTGATTTTGTGAGAATATTAGCCGACAGCCTCAGCATATAATATGACTGTTTGAAGAGAAAATCAGTATAGCGTGTCTACCCTCCTGCTTTAAACATCTGTCTGTTTATGTTATAACAGTCTTTGGTCTAAATCCACCTGGCTCCATTAAACCATTTCATACAGAGGCTTCCACCTTCAAGATGAGAGGATTCAAATATATTTGTCCAATAAGGAATAATTGACACAAAAGCGGTGACCTTGCGTCACGACCAGACAATCATTAAAAAGATTAGCCGGTCTATGCAACATCCTTTCATCAAGTGAAATGCAGCCCTGTAATACTTGTTTTGTCTTAGTTTCAACACTAATCATGCAACATGTCTATGATGTGTTTGATGTGAACTCCCCGATATCACAAAACAAGACGGATTACTTTGAAATAAACTCAGCATCACACAGAGATCCAAAAAACATTCATCAATTGAAAACCATTCAGTTCTGCCGTTTAAAACAACGCCACGTCTTTGATCTTGTTGCAATTTCGCTCTCAGACTAAAACTTTCTGGTCCTTTCATCTGAGCTGAGGCTGAATGAGGAACGCTGTCTGGATACAGGTGTTCTGGTTGTTTGATGTGGGCCCGCGGTGGTCCGGCAGGTTTGAGAACACGAAGCAATCGTGACCCCATTCTGGCGGCCCGCGACACACTCGGCCCCCTCCCCTCCTACCTTTCTGATGAAGCAGCCAGGTGCCAAAAATACACGCAGCTGTGTTGAATAAAACATCTGACACAGTGACTCCCTGACTGATGGCGGGACAGAAGGAGCCACCCTGGGGACGCGTGGGTCTGGGACTCGCCGCATCCACATACACTCAACTCATTACACGAGTTAATGAGAAAGTTTCTGCGGAGTTGGCGGCTGAGACAAGGCTCGGCCTCGTCTGCTGCTCTCCGAGCGCCAGCAGGGACCGCGGTGCTGGATCTGACTCGGCTCCTAACACTGTGGTTATTCAGGCGTTTAGCTTCTGCACTCTAGCTGAGCGACTTGGACTGAGGGAGAATGAAAAAGGATCTGTGTCTTGTTTACTAAAAAGGCACTTGACACAGTCTCTCAAGCCACTTGGACAGAGCATATGTTTATGTTTTTTTTTGTTTGTTTGTTCATTTAAGCATGAAGGAAACACCCCTAATTTTGTCTGGCTCTTAACAGCAGCAAAATGTAACTGACTGACTGAGTGATAAAGTTACTCCATTGGTCAGCTGAGTGTCAGAATTCAATCACCGGCTGTTAACTTGTTAATGAATTCGTGGGAACACATTTTCCAGAAGATTATCCTTCTTTTCCGATCTCATCGCTTTGTTGCTGCCAGCAACGAATCTACACACTTTTTAGACAAAGCTAAGCTACAATAGAAGACAGTTGACATTACTAACCTGCATGAAAGAGATTGTGCTTTTATCTCTATAAGCTGATTGAACAGCAACTGATGTGAATGAGCTTCTAACTTCCTCTATTTCAAACTTTATGTTTCCGTTCACTGACAACGGAAACAACCGCAGTATTGATAAATCCACTGGGTACTGAATGATAATATGATCAACTAACGATTTCAGTGTTGTGGCAAACACAACTCAGAGAAAATCTTCCATAATGAGGAAAAAAATGTCCCTTTCCCACACCAAACCACTGCAATGTTTCTCCGCTCATTTATTCAGGATTTTCCTGTGATCCATCTGTATGCATATATTATATACAGAGGAAATGTGATCCATCATGTTGTTATCCCTATTAATATCATGCCGCCACGTCATCAGCAAACAACAAACCACACACTCGCTACACAAACACACCTCCTGTCAGTGACAGACGGCATCTCCGAGCCTGCCGAGATCTGCTTCAAAGCGAGTGAGAAAGTAGTGCACTTCCTGCAAGGCTGAAATAGAACGAAACACGGCTACACATGGAGCGGCTGAGCATCAAGTTATTTTTATCAACAGGCGAGAGGAGTCATTCTGATCCACATGCTGGCACGCCACCAAGACCCGAGACCCCGGCATATTTAGCTACATATTGATTCGACATTTAAAAGACTAGTTCGCTGGCTAGATCAGATTACAAGGAGCCGCTGCCCCTTTAAGCCAGAGAGCAACACCAAATCCAGTTTTAAATACGATTACAGGAGCACCTGGGCTTAAGTATTTGGTTAATGTGAAGGATTTGAGACCCGTGATTCACAAGGCTCTTCTGTAATTGTGTCGGCCCGCCGCTGAGCAAAATTCTGCTGAAGAATCTGGGTCACATTCGATAAATATTATGTCTCCTTTGTTAACACAGGCCTGGCCCCGTCGTGTTGCAGTCATTCAAAAGGAGTCTGCAAAGATGCCTCTGAGGCACACTATCCAGCTCACAAGCATGTCAAATAAAATCACAGTAAGGTTCGGTGAAACCGGTCGACGCGTAACACAATGATTTAGCCATCGCGGGGCAATTTTAGAAGACATTAAAATGAATGAAATTGTACGGGATGGTGCTCTTCTTTCTTTTCCCTGCTGTAAACACATTCATCGCGAGCACATCCTTCGGATTCAACGAAGCAGGCGCTGCCCTGTGGCTGTGTGTGCTTTCCATCCAATCTCTTTACGTATGCATCCGGCGAAAGGATGGCGCCCGGAGAGAGAGAGAGACTGACGGACCGAGTGGAGAGAGGTTACGAGGAGGTGGTGGGGAAGTAGACAGAGGGTAAACAAAAGAGAGTCAGTTAGTACGTCGTGACCCCCAAAGCTTGAGATGGAGTCGTTGAGTCACCGCCTGTGTTTACAGTACACAGAGACTGATAGCGATACAACACACAGGGACAATATCGTTTACCGACACACCTCTGAGAGACGGGGTCAATCAGCAACTGGTGATTTGCGGCGAGGAAGCCAGAAAAGAGGGGGGGCGGGGGGGTGTTTCTGTGCAGAGAGGGTATATTTTCCTGGGAGCAGAGCAAACATCCTCACACAGTCATATATAAACTGCAAACACAGAGCTACAGCGAGGATGGGGATTGTGTGGATACGATTAACAACACGACAGCCTGACAGTGCACGTTTTGGGGATTTTAAAGCCCCCCCCTCCCCTCTCAACACCAAAATAAGATTCTTTCTAATTAATTTTTCACTGGTTGACTGGTCAGGGGTGAATTGCTGATCTAGGTACAGTGCAGTATCTTGATTTTGTCTTTTTCAAATTATAATGCAAATTGTGCTGGCAAAATTAAAAATACGTGTGCACCAATGTGGAACTGAGGCCAATTAAAAGATGGGAAGAGGTCTTCAGAAATGATTGTGTCAACACCGATGTGGTTTTCGACACTCAGGGGCTCGTCCGCACATTATTCAAAAAATTAATTGTGGGATGCGTAATTAGCGTCTGTAATCTGCGTGACAACTTCCCACTTCCTTTAAAAAAAAGTGCAGATTTTCGAGTTGCAGCGAGACCTAGTGGCCGTGATGGCTCACTGCACTTCAGCTGCACAGTGTCCCACGACAGCACAGCAGCTCACTTCTCACCCAGACAGGAGATGGTGTGTTTGTGGTTCAACAAAAGGTTCCCATCCGTTTTAAAAAAACAAGGACACAGAAGTAACACATCCACAGCCAGAGCAGAGATGTTGTCTGGGCTTGTCTGGTCTTTGGGGCCCCACAGGGACTCTTAGTAAGGCTGGTCAGTCAGAGTGGGAGGTTGGGCTCCAGTTATCGATTGAAGCTTCTCATAATTTTTGAGCGGGTCCGCAGGTGCCACAGGGCGGATGTTCGTGTGCGCCAGTGTGAAGCTCTGACATTGAAGTTGCCCTTACTGCTGCTGCCACTCAATAGGTTCTGCACCCACAAGACCCGCAGCATGTATCAATGTATCCCAAAACAAACTGCACACGATGGGCTTGATGCAGAAGTGCAGCTATAATAACACACGAGGCGACCTGGAGAGTTGGTATAGTTTGATCTGCAGCTCCTCCAGTTCGCATGTCAGTGTCCTTGGGCGAGAGACTGAACCCCAAACGGCCCCCCATGTATCATCAGCCTGTGTGTGTGTGCACTTGGCTCATCGTGTAAAGAGCTTTGAGTGGTCGATAAAGCTAGAAACAGTCAGTCCATTTATCATTTATCTGCCCAAGAGAACAACAACCATCTGCACTCAAGTAAATAGTCAAAAAGCTCCACTTGCTCTTCCCCTCCCATACTTGTTTTTTCATCCGCCGCGGTTTAATTTGTTTAATTTGTAGAAATATTCTTACATTTCTTATAACATAAGTTCCTCTCTGACATACACAAACACATTGACTCGTCCTTTATGGTCAAACTAACTATCGGACATCCCTCCTATAGATCACCATAAAATCTATAAAGTCTAAGGCCGGTCCTCTCAATGACCCTTTGCACAATAACAATGTGTGCAGGGACGCATGTTAGCTTCACTGGGGTCGACATCACATGTCAATGGTGTTGTAATTATGCTGTTCATAGGCTACGTCACGGCCACAGAGTCCCATCTATCAAGAGGACTGATGTCATGCCAATATCCCACTGTCCTTTAAAATCATAGAGCCAAGTTTGGACTAACATGATTGGCAAAGGCCGCTGTACACTCCATGCAGAGGCACACTTCATGTGTTACTCCAACTGTCAACAATGTGGAAATAAAAACAACAACGTTTCATTGATTTTGGACTGTGGTGTGAATAGCTTTGCTGGCTCATTGAGTAATTATGTTTGTATGAAGCATCAAATCATTGGTTGATTAGCTCCCTCCTGGAGGAGCTTTTGCCCGGCAGACAGAAGTCGCTACAACACCGGCCCTTCTCTGTCAATCCACTGAACATAAACTAAAGGTTTCCACCATCTCCCATTGTCACTGCCACTCTTTGTCATCCAAAACAAGAGGAGTGAACGCCACATCAGAATGATAGATTTCTGTTTTCTGCTTCAGTGCAGCTTCTAAGAAGTTTTAAAGGCTCAGTTCACTGAAATCGAAACAAAAATTACACGTTATCACTTCCCCTTTGTGATATCTAGGTTTGCTGTTAATCCCGAACAATACAGGTAAATGAAATTTGATATCTAGTGTTCAAAAATCAACCAATTATGCTTCAGTTGCGTGAGACAATCAACAGATGTCGATATGGTCTCAGTGCATCTACCGTATGTGATTTAGTTTGAATAATATTCATCCAGGGTACTTGTGTGTCATCTATCCCACATCTGGCCTGGGAGGGGAAAAAAAGAAAACTCTACTGATTCCACTTTTAATTGGAATACTTGTCGTTAATGGCGGCAGCCTTACAGAGTTTGTTTTGCGATGCACAATGCATGCATAATCCACATTTGTAAGTGGCTGCCTCTTCATTAACAACATTTAAGAAATGAATGTGAGGAAATCCATCATTATCGCTGTTCGCAATCACCAAACCCTACAGCGGGTGCAAACTCATAATCTTGGGCAATTTGCATATGCAATTAGTGTAAGCTTCAGGAAAAGGACATGATTGACAGGGCTGAAATGTTTTGCCTAGTTGGTCTGATTGAACCCAATTTAGAGAGTAACCATGGCCGACTTTATGGGAAGTGTTGTACATTATATCTCCCGAGCCATGTTGAGACGCGTCTGCAGATAAAAGAAAAACACAATACTGTTGGACAGCTTGACCTCCAGGCCTCTACTGCAGCAAGTACGTTCAAGAGAATTTGTCCACCAATTGTTTTGGCCAACAGCACTGTATTACCTTCGTACTCGTCTTCCATTTTTCTGATGCAGCCGGCACCAACAAATACACAATCTGACAATTCATCAATTGTTTGGCACTGGGCCTATTTTTCTGGATGGCTTTGAAGATTTTGCCACCAAGCTAAGAAAAAAAAAATAACGCTGCCTGGCTGATAGATTTTCATTTCAGTGGAGCCACAGACATAGGAGGCGTTCTATTCCTGCCCCCAGCTCTCATCTTCTTTTCTTTCTCATTTTTTCAACCACCAACCCTCCTCAAGGTTATTCATCTGGCTGCGGAGTCAAAATCAATGGCAAAAGCAGGACTGAGGGTTAAAGGCTTGTGCTGAAACTCCTGTGCCGTGCATATAGGACGTGAAGGGACCGCCATGTTTCATTATAAATTCAAGGCCAATCTGTTCCCAGGGAGGGAACGCAGGATGTCAATGTAATGAGTTAATTTGGGAGATAAGGAACAGCAAATGTAATCTCTGAAATTTCACCAGCAGCAAAATGGTTCCTGAAGCCTCAAGACCATGCATCCTATCAAGCAAAGGGAGGGGATAAAAAGTCACTCATTATCGTGATAGTCTTGGCTCTGGATTCTCCACAGAGCTGTAAATAAAAGGTAATCATCCTCGCAAAATAATGGTAAAGCACACCCTGAGGCGTCATTGTAAAGATCCCATTAAACCCTCTGGTGTGAATAACAGACAGGGATTGCTTCAAATGCTTCAGCTTAAGCAGTAAAGTGCAAGAGTCAAACAGCTTAAGAGAGCACAATAATTTCTGCCACTATCGCAGACCCCAGACTACCCAGTACGCCAGCATTATATCAAATTTAAGCAGATGCCTAGTTATTATCCCCAAGTGGGCCGGGTTGGCCCCATGGCGCTGTGGTAATGAGTGTTTTTTCGTCTGACTGGGTGGACATGTTTTGGAGGAAAAGGCCTCTGTCTGCACCCCCCAACAACAATCTTGGCTCCGAGGGTGAACTCCACTCAGCATGGAGCCATGTGCGTCCACATTTGCATCCTCCTCCATGGGAGTCCCAAACATGTCAGACCGCTCTGGTTTTTTTTTTTTTTTTCCAGGGATGAAAGAGTTGATAGATGACACAGTAAACAAGAGAGGGGTGGGGGTGGACATTGAGGCCGCTTGCTGTTATATCTCTCTTTTCTTTTGGTGGCGGCAGCGGCGGCGGTGGTGCTATTATTCCAGCAATTGACTCTGGCTGCGCTGGTTGGCAGTTTTCTCAAGTGAAAACATTCCTGTACCAGAGGGTGTAATGCTATGCAGGTTTCTGAGCAGCTGTTAGGAAAAAAAAAAAAAAGGTGGCGTTAGTGGCGGGGAGGGGGGGATCACCTCAAGAAGGCGCAGGAACAGCAACGCCGAGTAATAAGAGCGGCTTATGAAGATAAACTAGGCGATTCACGCAGGGCGGTGTACGGGGCTCGCACGTGTCAGCTACAGTACAGCGTTAATGGGTGAGGAAGAGCATGGAGGGGGGGGGGCAGCCAGGCAGGCAAAGCGTGCAGGCAGGCTGGCTGGCATGACAACCTACAGCAGGCAGGAGGAGACTTGGTTGCCATGGCGACGCACAAGGATGTTTGTATCACAGGCAAATCTCAGCGGTTGGCAGCGGAGGGGCACTCATGCTGTTCCACTAACAGTAGTGGTGGATCGTCGGGGGCCAGACACGAGAGAAGGTGGGTGGGTGGTGGGGGGGTCTGGGGGGAGGAATCGGAGGAATGCCTTTATCTTATCGCTCCGGCATTCCCTCACAATCTCTCCTGTACAGAGCAGTGTAGTGGGGGGAAGGAGGAGAGAGGCTGATAGAGGGAGGGGGGGGGGATGCTGGATCTGTGTAACTGGGAATTAGGGACTAACTGGTTCAACAGCTGATGAACCCTCTTGCTTTGCCGCGTTAGAGGAGAGAATGAAATCATCTTCACAGTGGGGTCACTTGAAAAATATTAAGGCCGGGGTGCTGATGATGTGCCCGTGCATTCAGTCTGTTTAATCCATCCACTGTGAATTTAATGAGTGTGCAATGACCTTGATTGGTAGCAAAACAATCCAGCAATGTGACTCACTTAGGCGAGATGCTCTCTTCTAGCTGACCAGGGGGGTGCGACTGCGAACACACACGGACGCAATAAGTTGCATATCTGGACCAACTGTTAATGCTTCCCCAGCACATGTTGACACATTTTGAATCCACCAAGGTCGTCTGTGTCATGGGCGTGGCGGTGCAGGGTGACACTGATTTTAATTGCTTTTTTTTTTTTCTCTCTATCCCATCGTGCCACTGTATTCTTGCACACAATGCTGGGTGTCGTGTTGCTTTATGACTCATGCATCCTCCAAGGGCGCCCCCGAAGCAGCGAGTGAACTGTAAGCAGAGCCAGTAGGGCGACTTTTACTTGGACATTAGTTTGTTTCACTTTCCCCACTCGTCATGCTGCGGGGACGCTGACAGCAGCGGCGGCGGCGGAGAACTGTGAGCTTATACAATCAGTTGGAAAAACACAATTATCCTTCTCTGCCTTAGATAGGACTCAGCAGGATGCTCCAGTTGCCGTTTCGTTTCAAAAATTGATGCATTCGCCTTTGTCATGCTCGGTTTAGATTTCCTGCGTATTCAACGTAATTTCCATCCCAAAAATGGCAGCTGTTTTTCTCTTTAAAAAAAAAAAAAGAGAGAGAGAGAGATAGGCTCAAAAATGGACACAATTCATTTTAATTCTGGGCTCATCTCCATGCTGACGCTGAAACTGTCAATATGCAGTGGCTGAATCAACAGGGGACTGCAGCGGAGCACCTCCAATCTAATCATTTCAGACATGTTGGCCAAAATGAAAAGATAATTATACAAAGAGCAGCAGTTTGATAGGTTATTACTGATAAAACCCTTGAAGCAGGTGGCCTTGGTATCAACAGGTGCAATGGATGGGATTGGATTGAATTGGATTGGACGCCCCGAATTGTCTTAAGGGCTGCGTGTAGATGTGCAAGAGTATACGAGCACACAATGATAGCATTTTTTTATGCTTTATTACATTCATGAAACATTGACACTGTCCTCCAGGGCCTCTCTTTTTTACGCCATGTGCCCTTCAGTAATAATTAATCTACTCTTTCATTGGGCAAAGAGGATGTTTCACCCGCTATGTACATGTGAGCACATGGAGCGAGGCGTGTGTCCCTCAACTGTACCACACCACCCAGACGCTGGTATTAATCTCTAATAACCTCCCCACAATGCAGCTTCGGGCGGTGGCGGGAGAAATGCTACGGGTATAGCCGATGCATTTTACCAGAGCTAAGTATGATTCAGGATATTAAAAAATTGTAGGAGGGCAAAAGCAATTTCCTCCTTAAGGGGATTTTAAAATTACAGCTTTCAGACTGGGAGGAAGTTTTGCCGTAAAATAATTTTCTCGTTCTTACCTATCACAATAAGACACCCACCCCACAACCCCCCATGGAACTTGGGTAAATGAAAATCTCCCTGACAGACAGTCATGACAAGACTATGAGATAAAACCTCCTTAAATACACTTTGCACATGGACACGCATGAAGAAATGGATCTCAAAATGAATGGCATCCTGTGATATTGTACTTTTTTTCCTTAAGACAATCCTGTGGAGCCATTGTAACATTAATTCACTTCACTTTGCTGCTGTTGAATCTGCAAACCAAGGCAGACGTATCTGACACAGACTCGTTTTATATTTATTCCTGGCTTCATTACACATCGTTCAGGCCGCGGCGTTGATCCTTTCCGACTGACTGCGGTTTAACGCCGATTGTTTTGACCGAGCTTGCGGCTGATAAATAGGAATTTAAATGCAGTCGCATGCAGCTGGAAGAATGGGCTTTTGTGGCAAAGCGAACAATGCGTTCGGTTCTTCTGCACAAATGAAAAAAACCCTTTAAGCTTTGTTGGGATTGTGAACAGAGGTCCCACACACGCTCTGTTACATCCAGCCACTTTACACCATGTGACGCGATACACTGTCAAATAAGGTTCAGGATGGAGTTGGCTGGGATCTGAAGTGGTTGCTTTGCCATGTCTATCTGTGGTTGTTGTCTTGGATGCAATAGAAGCGTATTATGTGAAAATCATTCAAGTTATTATCATACAGTTCATCGCAGAGCAGAAAAATGTTGTCACAATCCCATTTAAGTACAAACTTTTGGTTCAGTCCTTAGGATGTGAGCGAGTATGTCTGTGTGTGTGTGTGTGTTTATCGGTGAGAGCATGTCTGTGGATTGATCATGTAATCTGAGTCTTATCTCGGTGGGTTGACGGAGATCAAGCAGTCCTGAGTCCTACACACCCTGTCAAACATCCAGATTCAAATCAGGACTTAGACCGAGGTAATTAGCTCAGCGATCAGACTTCAGGACGACACTAAGACCAATTAGCCGAGCAATGAAAACTCTGAGCACCTTCATCAACTCAACAACATTTTAGACTTAGATTTGATTTCCTGACTCCTTTCCACCACACTGCTGCTCTGTTTTAGTGATTTGATTTTTTTTGCGCTTGTTTGGGTTTGCAGCTCCCCAGTGTCGGACTAATGCCAACAATCAAACAACTCTCCCTAATGTGCGGTTGAGAGCGAAACAGCAAGTGGCTTCAATTAAGAAAATATTGGCCAGAAATGATCAGCAAGAGTCCAGGATGGAAATGATTTGCTTTCATGGTCTGGAACAAAAAAATCAATCCAGGTAAAATATGTTGTGTTCTTTTATTTCTTAATAGTGTTGGATCGATGAGTCAGAGAGGAGTAGTCTCGGCCTCTCTGGTTTAGACGCAGGAATATACACTGTCTGCCCCCCAAAAAAGTCACACACTTGTTGCTTCTGCAATGTCACAACATTTATGTCCATCCAGTTGCATTCATTTTTCAAAGATGTTGTAGTCACATGATTGGACCATGTTTCTTCCTTGAAGATGATGGCTCCCCACTATCCTTCCAGTTTTTAATAAAGCATTGGACAGTTCTTAACCCAATTTTAGTCTCAGTAATCTCCTTAGATGTTTTATTTGCTTGATGCCAATAATTTGACCCTTCTGAAACATTTTAACATATTTTCCACGACCACAGGATGCGTCTTCCGTTCCAATATGGTTGGTTAATAAATGAGACTGCATCAGTTAGGGTTAAAGAAGTTGTTGCCAGCTGAAACATAATCATCCATGCAGTAATTATCCAATGGGAGGCTCTTACCCATTAGCTTAGTTAAATCCAAGTGGGGACTTTTTTTTGGGGGGGGACGGCCAGTGTACAGTGTATCTAATCTATGTGAACAAACTAATGAGCATCGCTCAGCTTTTAAACCCTGTCCTTCAGTGTGAAAGATGGGATGCGAGCAGATTTACATAAAGCCGAAGGTGTCCAATGTACACAGACTGGAGGCACGGTTTATTTGTCAACATTGTCAAGGATGGTCTGACTCAGTGATGCCACGCCGGCTCGCTAATGGGCAGTGTTCAATATTTCATTTCCATGAGGAAAAAACAAACAGTAAACATTAAAAACAATGCATTCATGTTTATGTGGAGGACGCAAAACACTGTTCAAATGTATCTAACTGGATGTCATACTTGAGGAGTGACGCATGGTAACTATTCGAGTTACACCATCCTGTAAAAACAACAACTCTCTTTTCCACACTGTCCATCCATGGCACAGTAAGCAAACCTGGACCAAATTGTACTAAATACTCAATCAATAATCAACCGCAAATGACCTAAATATGATGTAGCAACTGAGCTGCTTAAAAATAATGTTCCTGTTACCCACCACCACTGTATCTGTGGGACCAAAGATGATGATGATATAAAGATGACACAGGGATGAGCAGGACAGCTCGTCCTACATCTCCATCTCCACCAGTATGAGCCGGTCTAATGTGATGACAATGTGGTGTCACAGATCTGTGCACATCCTTCCGCGCGGGCGCCCACCACCAAATGGCCACAAGGTCACATCATGGATCAGATTCTATTTATATTCCATTTGTATTTCTATCCAGAGCAGAAACAAACACCTTCCTAATGCTCTTTTTACTGTCCCTCCTCCTCTTCCCATCCCTCCATCCCCCTCCATCTTCTGATAAACTGATCATAGATGAGAAACTTGTCCTGACAGGCCGGCGCCCTCTAATGCTTTTGAGACTTTTTGACAGTGAACTTTTCAAAAAAAGCCACAGGTCAGGCCTGTGAGGATGTCAAGCTCAGGACTCAGGCCTGTACTTTTTTATTAATAGCTTCTAAAACAAGCCTGATAAAAAAAATCTAAAAAAACAACGCTGCCACCTCTGGCGACAGTTGAGTTGCTACTTGATTAGATTGCAAGTCAACCTCTGCCTCCGCCCTCTCCAGCTCTGGTGTAAACAACACTGGGGCAGAGAGGGGGGGTGATGGGTTTCAGTTTTAGAGCCAAAAGGAAGAATTCATCGTGTCATCCTCGGACCTTCATCACGACTCAGACAGATATCAGAGATAAAAACAAAACAAAACGTAAGAATGATAAAACACCTGTGTGATGATGACACTCAAGTCTGGTGTCTCTGCAACACAAGAACATGAAAAATGCCCTGCAGGTGTGTTTCAAAAAGCGATTGCCAGCCAACGGTCCGGGCCGAATCCATCAGCGCGGGCGCAGCCTCAGCCTGTCTGATTCAGTTAGTGCTTATGAAATGGAGCATCTGCAGAAGCTCCCAGAGAGTATGTAAACATAAGCTCTGCCTTGGGAAATGAGCTGAGGGGTCATTTGGATTTGGGTGGGTGTGGGTGAGGGTGTGGGTGGTGGGGGAGCACTGCCTTCGCTCCCACTCTCTCTGTCACCTGGTAACAGTTTGACACACGGGAGCTTCCTGGCTAATGTATTCCAAGCGCTAGGCTAAGCAGCAACACCTGAGCAACCCCGACCCCCCCCCCCCCTCCTCTCCTCCTCTCCTCCTCTCCTCTACTCCACCCCCCTCCTCTCCCTTTCTCCCGCTGCATTGGCTGATCCTGCCTCCTGAGATATTAGGTAATCCTGGAGCAGGCGGGAGGTGATAGGCCGGCCCGCCTTCTTTTAACGACGCCTTATTTGTCAGTGAAGCCACGCTACGGTCGCCGTGGATATGCTTGACATGTTTGCCGAGTGCCATCCATTGCATGTTCACCGTGCAGCGGCCGATCAGTGCTCCATCAGTGAACCTGTGGAAGGTGATAAGCCTCCTTTACAGCAGAAAGCAGACAGGGGGAGTTCCCACCAATCACAGCAAAAGCGGAGATATAGTGTACCATATGGAACTTAAGTCGCTTTTCAATTGCATCTGCTCAACATATAGACTCCAAACTCTTACAGATTGTGACTAAGAGCGGGAATTCATTATCAGCGGTCAGCTGGTGTAAAGGCTTATCAGCACATGGTACAGTCAGGAACAAAAGCAAGCAGGGGAAAAAGTCACAGACAGAGAGGGATGTCTTGTTCTCTTTTCAAATGGCATTACAGCTCATTTCCAGATCAATAGCTCGCCTCTTTCCTCCCTGCCCAAGATAAACCCATCACAATTGATGAAGGATGGAGGAGAGAGGAGAGGAGAGGGAGAAAAAAAAAGAGAAAAGAGACAGGGCACCACCACCACCACGGCCATAGCCGGCCCATTTTATCTGATGGAGAGGAGGTGAACAAACAGAGGGATTAGCTTCCATGGGATGAAAGCAGCTCCTCGTCTTCCGTCTCTTCTCCCCTCCCCTTGTCTCTCTATCCGCCCACACATCCACACCGTGGTCTCCCCTCGCAACCAGGAGAGGAGAGGCATGCTCTATACGTTGCTGCCGATCTCCTGTTGCCAGCTGCGCTCCACCCTGTACCTACAGCCGTCTCCTAGCAATCAAGCGAGCACAGACACACACACACATGCACATAAAAAAAAAAGAAGAAGAAGAAGAAAAAAAGCTTTTTGGTGCACATGGCAATGAGGGGGGCACGGTGGAAATGGGCGCCAAAATTGGTATCAACAAAAGAGAGGGGCTGGGAGTTGTAGCAGCAAAGTGCAGTTTCTCCCCCCGTGGCATCCTCAAAAAAGCAACCCACCCTTCCTGATTGTGTCACCTAGACACCGATACATCAACACACATGCTCCGACTCCGCCACAAAACACACGCGCACAAAGCAACAAGAGACATCCCCGTTTCTTTGTAACTTCTGAGTGGCCCCGAAGAGGAAATTGCGCGCTCTTACCTGGCAACAGCAGCACACCTTCAGCTCCAAATCGGCTCGCCCTAACGAGGAGGCACGCTCATCTGGAGTAGGAGATGGGAGTCGTGGGAACACAGAGGGTGTGTGTGTGTGTGAGTGTGTGTGTTATGTATGTTTGTGAGGCTGCCAGAGAAAGAGAGAGAGAGGAAGGGAGGGAGGGAGAGAGAGAGAGAGGTGGAGCCTTGTTCGGAGGAGAGACAGAGGGCTGGATGATGACTCTGTCTGCCGTCTATATAGCCAGTCTGGTGGGAGCAGTGTGAATGGCGCTAGATCATCTCTTGTTCAAACACACACAGACGCACGGCGGATGCACCTCGTGTAAGGCTGGGAGAAAGAAACCCTGGGGCAGACACCGGGAAAGGGAGGTGAGGGGGGGAAGAGGAGGATGAGGGGGGTGAAGGAGAGAGTGAGAGAGACACCCAGAGCCGGCATCGTCACGCGGCAGTTCCTAGGAATCCCTCCAGTAAGAGGGGCACTGCATCACCGAGTCCTTGGCTGTGATTGGCTGGGTAATGGGGAGACGCCAAGGATGGTGGGCAACACGGTGTAACCTAAGATGACCCTTTCAACACATATTAACATGCCCGCACCCCCCCCCCCACCCCACCCCGCCCCGCACCCCGCCTTGTGCCTCTCTACTCCTCCAGGCACCCGTCACCTTCAAGGACACTGGGAAGAAAAAGAAAAAGAAAAAAAACCTGTCCCCTCGGATCCTGGGGACCTTGAGAGCATGTGTGTCAGTGTATGCGAGTGTGTTTGTCAGATCATAGTAAACCATGACCTGCCCTTGTACATGAACAAATACAAAATCACACACACACACACACACACACATATACACACGGCATCCATCAAGAACTTGCCCATGAAGGGAGGATGATTTCCCCAGAGGAAGGCTGAGCACATCGATAGGAAAGCCACACAAACACCTGCAAGGACGATCTTTCATTAGAGTGATTGAATATGTTGACGAGCTTAAACCAATGAGGAGCTTTTATATATATGTATATATATATAGTGATATAGAGTATAGTAATTATAGACAATTTTATAAAAGTCTGAAGTGACCATCACCTTCAACACTAGTGCTGTCCCTCTGTTAAACATCTGAGGTTGATTCATCATCATTATTATGTAAATCATAATTTAAAATCTTGAAACTGATTAAATAAATATGATCTTACTTTTTTTTTTTAAATAAAAAGGCTTCAAATTCAAGGAGAGGAAAATTAGCAGGTGAGACATGGCAGTAAAGTGATCATGAGACACAGGAGTCATGAATATGGAAAGCGGCTGATAACTCCATTTTTAGCTGCCTCAGGTAGCGGATGAGGTTTTCTATTGGCTGCGGTGCACGGCATGAATAATAGTGGAGCCCAGCTGCACTCAAAGGTCAGACAGAAACCCAGGCAGCAGAATGAATAGAGCTTTCTACCCTCCCCAATAACATGTGAGGTATTGTTCAAGGGGGAGTTATGAGGATCTTTATGTGCCTAATATATTCTAATCACTAGAGTCAGGTTAACAGACACCTCAGCCTTATTGATCTGTTCAAGTAGATGATACACTGAGCACAGTGTTTTGTATATATTCACATAATCAACATAAGCGGCCTGATCAATTCCTTTCTTGTCATGTTGTTGTTTTTACATAATCAGTCTGGTGGAGCCTCCTCAAAAACCAGGGGGAGACCGGCGTCTGCCTACACTGGTGAGTCACAAACCGTACTGTAGCCCCCTGTGGTGATCTCTCTTTATCCAACTCTCAAAGGTCACACCCTCCTCCAGCATTGCTCTGGTATTTTACTGTAAGAATGTAACAGATTCAATTATTTATAGCAACAAAACATTTTCATTCACAACAGTGAAAACAAACATGTTTTAATGGCCTTTCTGGGAGGGAGACATAATTGTTGTTTATGTGGAAAAATATCTAAAAAATATCTAAAAAATCTAAACTGATTTCAGATGTTGGACCACAAATTAAGTTAAAGGGATAGTTCAACATTTTGGCATATTGGCTCATTGCCGTAATCCTTATAATTTTAGGAGTAGGATTGTTACCTTAAATTGTTAGTGCAAGCTATTTTTAGAATGGCGGAGCAGAGCCGCGAGCTGCTCAGAGCTATGCTATGGAGGCTCATGAGATTTCTTGGTTTCCCTCATCAAACTCATCAAATACACAATCCAACAACTCCAATACGCTCTCATGGACAAGTTGTGACCTGCACATTCACCACACTATGAGATGATAACAGAACGTTACGAGACAGAGTTGTTTTCAAGGCAAATACTGTACAACCCCGACGGGAACGCGCATCAGCGGTTTTGCATGAATTTACCTCGAAAACAGAGTAGCTGTGAGCAGCTCACGGCTCTGCTCCGCTGTTCTAGAAATAGCTTGCACCGACAATTAAAGGTAACAAACTACTCCTAAAACTATAGGGATTATGGCAATGGGCCAATTTGCCAAAATGTTGAACTATCCCTTTAAGTGTGGGTTTACATATTTTTTTCTCTCATCAGGGGTGAAAAAACATTTACACCACTTTGCACTTATAAAGGATTGTATTAACACCAGTGGTAGGTATAATTATCAGGTTGCTTAGCAGCTGCTTCCGGCTGAGTGACAGAGTTGGAAACACTGGAGCTGTTTAGTAAAGTCATAAGTTCAACTCTACCTCATCAGTAGTCGATGGTGCTGACAGAGCAGGCCTCACTTTTATCTAAAGACAGATACTGGCTCAGTGTATCAGTCGACTCTCAAATTTACACCTCTTAGCCCTGTGTGTCCCCAGCCGAGGGCTCTGGCCCCCGGCTGGACAGTGATGACCGGCTTTAATGGTGGTTTGCCTTGATATAAAAGAGCTCATTGGTTCTGCAGGGGCTCCACTGGCACACTGACACTGTCAACAGCAGGAGCACCAGCTGCATCCTCCCTGGTCCTGTTCAGAAATAGCTTGGCCCCAGTCATGTCCCTGGCCCCGACCCAGTCAGCAGACCCCACCAGGCAGGCAGGCGTTCGGGCCGGCCCTGCTCCAGACCAGTAGCCTGGCTGGGAGCGCGCGTGCGTCCTGGAGGACAGAGGTGTCTCTGAGGCCCGGAAACGACAGGGCAGCAAACACGGGCGACCCCCTCGCTGTACGAGCTGTGTCCTCTGCCACAGAATCTCTCGTCTAATGAGCTCAGAACAAAATCAAAGTGACAATATTAATCATGTGATGGGGGGAAATAATTAGAGGGGCAATACAGGGCCAAATGAGTCCCCTCCCCCTCATCTTCCACCAGGCATCAGATAACTGATTCCTGCTTGGCTCACTGAGTTGATGAAAGGGTGATGGTCTGGATGTGAATGACCACCGGCAGCCAAATACTTCAGACACTCAAGATGTGGCAGCGGTTCCAGCTTAGGCGTCTATTGTATCATTGAAAAGGTTATGTCATTTTAAGTGCCAGTGCTAATAAGCAGAGCATGAGTCCATCACACCAATCATCACGCTGCTCTTTTCAAGGTGCTGAAGTGGAAAAACTTCCCTTGCTGGGTTCTCCCTGTCAACGATATTCCCTCGTTTGAAAATGTCACAAGGCCATTGATTGTTTTCATGCTTCCGACATGCCCCCACCCCACCACCACCCCCCCGCTTTGGTCAAATCAGCTGTCTGCTGGTGTGATTCATAGAGGCAGAGGCTTGCCCTGCCCTGACTGTCTGCACGCACGGCGCCCCGGGAAGCCTGGTGCTCCTCTCTCCCTCTCTCTCTTGTTTACAGATCGACAGCATCGCTGGGAGAGGACGGCCGGCAGCCTGTGACAGACTGATGGATGATGTGACACTTGTGCACCACTGTGTCATCTCTGCATCGGCGTCCTGCCCCCCCCCTTCTTCTCTCCCTCTCTCTGCCCCTCTCACACCCTCCACCTCAGGGGAGGATGAGGCAGTAAACGCGGTCGGTCATATATTTATATCATGCACCTTTCGTCCAAGCATTGTACATGCGGAGAAAAGCCTGATGTGGTAAATGGTGGGCGGCTGTCAGCCTGCCTGCCTGCCTTTCCTGCTTGTTCGCGGCCAAATGACAGGGGCGAGCGCCCGCCGTGGATGGAGATGACGCTCAGGAGCACGGAAGAGCAGATGAGACGGCCGGGTGACAAGTGGAGGTAAAAGGACACTGAAGTGCCAGATGAATCTGCATAGAAATGAGCCAGCCCACGGAGAAATTACATGTCACTGCACAGAAAAGAGGTAGTTGACCGTCAGAGCCGCGGAGAAAACTACCAGATGGATTTTCTGAGAAATGAAAAATCAGAGAAAATGTCACATATACTGTAAGTAACATTCATGTACCCATCAACAATCAGCAGTACGACTCACAGAGTTAACTTTTGGAAAAAAAACATAAGCCATGTATTTGGCTTTTGCGACTGTGAGTGACGTGGCTAAAACTGGACAATCAATGGCTTCTTTCATAGGGCATTCTGGGTAATAGGCCTGTTGAAATTCAAATTAAGAGCTTAAACTCTCTCTGACGTGTCTGCCAATTTCCCAGCTCTGTAAAGCGAGTAAACAGCACTAAGTAATGTTTTGTATGCCGTTGGATGGACTAATCTTCTTATATTGATTTTACCTACCGGGCCGTCACTTAAACCGTCCAACTCTTAACCACATATTCGCAGGAGAAAGGCGGCAATTAGGAGGAGCGCCAGGGCTCAGATTCAACACCGAATGACATGAATTTCTTATTTAACACTTTCAAATCACGCCCGTCGTGGCTCTCAATCACAGATCAATAACAGGACGCTCCGTGACGCGGAACCCGTTACTTTGTGAAGTACTGAGACTTTGGCATTTTCATAAAACAGACATCCGCAGTCAGGACTTTCATTTCATTCTCACGCATTTTGAGGGAATAAAAAAAAAAAAAATCAGCTGAGGAAATCGACAGGTGCTGTTTGACAGTCTTGACTCCCTCTCTTGAGGATGATTACTGTCAGAGGTCATCACTTACTCATTTCCCAGTAAATTAGGCTCTGCTTTTGAAAGCAGCCAGATGTGTCTTGGCAGCAGCCCCAGTAGACTCCTGCCTCTTGCCTTTGCTTCCATGGTCCAAGTGGCTTCTGTCAGGCTATAGGTCAATGAGGCTGCCGCGCACCGCTGCTTCATCACACGTCTCCAACCACAGAGAGAGAGAGAGCCGGAACGCCTCAAAGGGAAAAGCGAGATTGACACCTTTTCTTTTTTTTTTTTTAGTTTTAAGAAAAATAAACGTGGACTTAAATTGTACAGGGTTGAAATCTATAATCATCACATTCAATCGTGGCAAAAAAAAAAAAAAGACCCACTTATATACTGTTCATGAACTGACTAAAACAACAGATATGACACTTCACTAATCCAAGAAAGCCGGTGGGGGGGGTCCTGTAATGTTCTCCCACCACTGAGCTTGCTAATGGTTTCCATTGTTATGGTAAAATTGAGTTCAAGAGATTAGTTTAAGGCGCAGACATGGTAAGATAATTCTCTAAATACACTGAGCACATCACTGACTAAATGGGAAGTTGTGATAATATCTGGTCTGTCGCATAAACACGGCAGCGGGCGTCCTGAGAGGAGGTCGTTTTTTTATGACAGACAATCATTCATGAGTGCTGAGGTCATCCAAGAGGTTTTTATTCTTAGAAGATAAACACTGAGGAAATGCAAATAGTAAAACCCTTAAAATCTCACGCCTGACAAAAATAAACAAACACAGCTTGGATAAAATGCCCTTCACTCAATCGCAGCAACCCTCTGCTCCTCTCAGAGGTCATCCAAGTAGAAGGTGAGCCACTTCCTCTTATCGGTCCATCCAGACCTCCAGACGGCCTTATCAGGCCAGCCTGCCCTGGAGGTGTTTGGGCCGGCCATGCCAGCTGACGACTCCACGCCAACACACGATAACACCTGTGCTCATACGATCATACAATCGACCCGTCTGTCAGCCCAGTCATTTTCAGGTGCTGGGTAAAATGGGGTTAGCATGTCTGCCTGAGAGCACATCATCATTTTCTTATAGGAGCCAAGATGGCTGCCAGCCTGCCTTCCAGTGACAGTGCAGCCAAGTCAACATATAGTAGTGCCTTAAAGGTGATAATGTATAACCTGGCTGTGGGGTACACCGATGCACTGTGGTTCAATCCCACATGAAGTGTCTCTTAACTTGAGATCATTTCACTGCTCTGCCAGGGGCGACGGATCAAATGCACAAGCTGTGGACCAACGCAACACACTAGACGCAGAGGAAAAGGCATTATCAGGGCTCCAGACGGCCCCTAAATGGGAGCATTTCTCCATTAAAATTCGTGCAACCAGTAAATTTGTCTCTTTTTTAAAGGGATAGTTCAACATTTTGGCAAATTGGTTTGTTACTGTACCTTTAATTGTCGGTTGTTTTTAGAACGGCGGAACAGTGTCGCCAGCTGCTCAGAGCTGCGCTACGGAGGCTCATGGGATTTCTTGGTTTCCCTCATCAAACTCATCAAATACACAATCCAACAACTCCAAAACGCTCTAGTGGACAAGTTGTGACCTGCACATTCACCACGACATGAGATAATAACAGAATGTTACGAGACAGAGTTGTTTTGTAGATAGTTACACCCATCGTGCCAGGACCTGATGCCTCTTGTTCTTCCAGTCGACCCCTAAAACACCACATGAACATCTCAATTCTCCTTCTACTCTAACATCCAGATGACCAGCTCTCAAACCTCCCCTTGTTCGTCCAGGTCAGTGCACTCCTACACTCCCTCTACTGGAAGCTACAGCAATAAAATTCACAGCACTTGTTAACAAGAGTCAACATGCAAAGACTCGACCAGCTCTTCACCTCCAGGTCAAAGACAGAACCTTGACTTGACCTCCTCTGTTTCGCTTTGTCTCTTTTCCCCGCATCACTGCAGGATTAGAATCTACTGGTTGAGTCTAGTATTTATTTGCTGGTCACTGAAGTGAAAGATACAGGATTATTATTCTACTCAATGAGAGCACATACAGGGCGAAAAAAAAATCCACCAAATCCACCAAAACCCCCTTTGTACAATCCACCTTTGTTTCCTCATTGCTCGACTGTAACGTTAGAGCCAGACTCCTTCTGTCTCCAGCAGTCATTAGCAGAGCTTTGTGGAGGGTCGGAGCGGAAACAGCGCTGTGTAACAACTGACAGATACCGAGCCGAGGCTGCACCGAGCAAATTATTCTGTCACCTGCTTTGCTGATATCGTATTGTTTTCAAGGCCGAATTATTAAATCCCTTCTCTGTTGTTGTGCTGCAGCCGCCGCTTCACTGATGATTTACTATCACGTCGCTTTTTCCCTCCAGTGGGCCCTATTCTTAGTGTGGGTATCATCCTCATCATGTGTAGGAGAGTGGGTTATTTTTAGTCAGGCCATCACGTGATGTCAGCGCTGGTGGAGTCTCACAGCTGTAGGCTACTGGTACGACATGTTACAGATCCACAGCTCCCAGCCTGGAACAAATGATGAGGATCCTGTAGATCTCAGGGATGCAGTGAGTGACATCATCTTAATAATCAAATGAATCAATACAGATTTACATGCACATTGCTGTGGCTTACAACCGAGTGAGTGAAAGCACGGGGATGAAAACAAAAAATTTCATTTTTTTCCCCCTGACAGATACTGATTTGCTTTTCGCAGCTTTCAGTGAGGACAAAAAAAAACAACCACATTTCACAAATGCACTCAGACAATGGCTCATTCAATCATATTGTTATTCAGCAGTCTCTTAAACATGTAATTGCGCTGTGTCAAATGCCAAAAAAACACAATTTATTGTTAGATTTGATTCATTATTTTCCTTAAAATGGTTCAATCTCTGAAAAAAAAAGAAAAATCACCAGTGTATGCAGCCAGCATGTTTTGATTGAGAGCCATGCAGACACAAGGACAAAGACAACAAGGCTGGGTCAAAACCCAATTATACGGTTGGACCGCCTATAGTCAAATCCTGATTTTTTACAAGTGCTACGATGTCTGATGAAATCACCAAAACAGACAAACGAAGGACAAAGACTGAGCTGTCACATCTGAATAGTTCGTCTGTTACTCTTAATGTATTCACAAAGTTAAAACAACTATTAACATGACAAAGACACACTATTTGTTGAACATTTAGAGCCAAACCTTGACCCCGCACGGAGGAGGAGGTGGTTGTGCAATTATGGAAGTATCGCTGTGCAATTAATGTTAGATTACCACCTGTGTGCAAAATAAACTGAGACAAAAACAGTGAAGTTCTCATAAAGAATAAAGAGCTTCACTGGAAAACAGCAAATCCATGCACACCTGTGGGATCAGAGCCCACCTCAAGGCCAGGACAATTAATCACAGCAGAGATGACAGCAGCAACTGGCACCCTATAATTTTCCTGGGCGGTATTATCTATAATTTAGCTCATTACATAACACAAAGAAACTTCTATAATTGCTGAAATGAACTTATTTAGCTACATTTTTTTCTGAAGAAGGGATGGTTTGGTCGTGCCATTGCGTTTGATACGGCTGCTGGTTGCGAACTGTAATTTTCATCTCAGATCATCCACGGTTATCAGTCATGGTCAAAAGACCGACTCGTCCCGACTCTCCCACCTCGGAGCGAAAATAGTCTGGCTTGATGGAGTCAGAGAGCCGAGGGAGATTAAAGAAGGTGGACCGTCGAACAGAAGTTAGACGAAAAAAGAGAAAGTGCCGTCATTCCGCCGAAAAAGGCTGTAATTGAAAACTTTTGTCAGCGGTGCAACAGCAGGAGGCAGAGAAGATGGGAGGAAAGGTGTCACGATGACGGCACTAAGAGTCCACAAATTGTTGACAACGCCGGCCCTTCGGCATCGGCTGCAGTTTCACACCTGAATCTGTGTGACATCAGTTCATCCTCACGAGCAGCTATCAGGCCTTTTTTTCCCTGCATTTGCAAAGACGAGGCTGTCAAAATTCATGCCACCTCCAGCCCTCGACCAAACACCATTATCTAACAAGTGTTGCACTTGGCTCAGGTGATATATTCTGTGGCCTGCAGAATGGGTGAATATTATTATATTTTGCATCAGGCCTCACTGGCCAATTCTCAATAACCCTCACAGCCTCGGGAAAAATATTCACCTGGTAGCGGTTTGAAAAATCCTTTAGACAGTAACAACAACAACAAGAACAGCAAACTCCTGAAAGTCAATGTTTGTAAAGTGTTTGCTAGAGCCCGTTGAGGGTCTATATGCACATAGTGTATGTAGTACTTCTGATGATGACAGTACCACCTCCGCCTCAAACTGAGCCAAAAAGAGCCATGACTCTAGAAATATTAAAACATGCTCCCTGATGATTTTCTCTGATATTTCAGCACAAACTGTTCGACAGACGTGGGCTGTGTAACTTCAGACAGATTTAGCTCCGATTGGCCGTTCTGCTCTGGAGTCTTTGAGGTCAATATGAGGAGAGCTGAAGGGATGGTTTCAGGAGATCTGACGCTGTTGTGGGATTTGTAATTTCTTACTACTGGTGTTTACTCTCCCTGGGGAACATGAAGCAGTGAAACAAGCCGTCTTTGAACTACTGAGAGACTGGAGACAACATTCACTGAATCTGTTATGGCTGAAATGTACAAATCTAGTTTCATTGCAGTCTTGTGTTAATAGTTTAACTGACAAACTACATTTCCTCTTAACTATAAACAGAGAACTGTTCTTTATATTTCAGATTAGAGGGAACATTAGCAGCTCATTTTGTGGTTCAGACATTGTGTGTCCTCCTTTTAGGAGAACAACAGCCTCAGCTGCTGGTCATCTGCTACTGAAATAACAGGCATGTCTCATTTTAACCAATTTTCTACCAGATAGGCCCTCAACCCTTTTTTTATTTTAAATTATAGTATTACAAAAACAAAAGTGGAATTTTCTGTGCCACGAGGGGAACAGCAACCTGTTGTTAAATAAACACTGAGGCTCCCAGGTAATAAAATTTAATTCAGTTTGCAGCCTGTGGAAACACCAAGAGATGTGGTATTTGAACCATCCAACTATTTAAACAAGTGCTGCTGTATGAAGCCTTCATCTTCTCCAAGGACATATCGACTCACTGACACGTCCCATCCACAGACACCGTGATACTGTAGATTCATAGTACGCTAAAGGAAAGTAGTGAAAGATAAGACATGCAGTAACCCACAATCTGTCGCTCTGCTTCAAACTGCTATAAAGCTCCATGATATCTGTGACCTTACATACTACATGTGCTGCTAAACAACTCATGTCATGAGCAGTTGTACAGTAACCTCTCCACTGTCAGAACAATCTCAGATTTTGCTCTGAGCAGCACAGACCGACCCTTCCTCCAGCAAACTGGCCAATCATGACCTGTCAGAGCAGGAGGGCTGATTGCAGCTCGTCAGCCTGTCAGCTGGAAGTGCACAGAGTGTACAGAGCTCCCACGGTATGTACAGTATATAGTGGACCTGGCCCCCGTTTCTATATTTTCCTCACTTGAGTGCACATTAAACGGCCGTTGTTTAAGTCTAAAGATCAGTGAAGTTGTGGAAGGGATGAAAGAAGGTGAATTACACGGCACCTCCATTCACATGAAGGTAGAGCGGCTGAGAGAGGCTTATCATTTGAAAAGCAGATGAAGGCCCGCTGAGGCGAATGCAATGTGTGTGTGCGTACCCACGGAGGCAAAGCCACGTGACCGACTGCTCCAGCTACCCCTGCGCCTCCAGCTGGGTGCCATGGTGCAATGCCATTACAGCTGAGTCCTCTTCCCTTTACACTCCGAGCTGAGCTTATCCTACAGATTTCACTTCCTGTCCTTGGATCCTATGGACCTATATCTCCCAGCATGCACTGCAATCCTCTGGCTGCCTAACATGATTAAAAGAGGTACTTACCCATGAGACTCTGCAGCCGGCTTCTTCTGAACGGTTTCGACGTAATGCACTCCCATCTCTTTGTCCACTGCAACACTTGATGAACACCCAGCTGAAAACTCCCGTGAAGTGACTGATGCAGGTTGCACGAGCTGTAAAGAACGGACATTACATGAGGGAGTTGAGTTGAAGAAGTGCCAAGCCTTGAAACCATCCATTAGTCCCATAAAACAGCTCAGAAATAAATCGCAACTGTCTCTATAATGCACATTTAAGAGGTGCTAAAAACGCCCGTGTCTGTAGGCCAAGGGTGGTTTTCTCATTTCAGTAATATGCCTCGTAGCATTCATTGTTCTACATTTTCAACAACTGGCAAACACAGACACTCTTTAATTTTTGGGGCTCCCAGAGCAATTTTCTAAAGAGCTAGAATATCATTTTCACACATCAATTGCTCTAGTTGCAAATAAAAGGACCATATTAATTTCAAATATCACATTATGCCTCTCAATTACAGAGTTTTTAATTAGGGGCAGTAAATGTGTTTTGGGAACGCACGGATGCACATCAATTTCAAATGTTTTCCTTTGCTTTTCATACTCTTTGCTGAAAGAAGTGAATTCAAGCCCGAGGAAAAGTAGTTTTAAATGCATTTCTGAACAGCAGCAGTTGGTAAAAGGGGAACGCGGTGAGCGGCGAGAAGTGGTCAGTGAGATTTACAGAATAATACTGGAAAGAAAATTGAAGGAATTATAGTGAAAGCACACAGACAAGGTGAGGTCATCTGTGTTTGTGGAGGCTTTTCGGGGGGAAAAAAAGATAATGCATTGCAGTGTCAGAAAGAAAGAAAACCACAGTGTGTAACCATTCATTAAGATTGCTGCCGTTTGGTTCTCTTGGGTCTAACATAATCATTGCAGTGATTCACCCTGAGAGGATTTTTTTTTAGATAAACAAACTACAACTTACTGTATATCTCAGTCACTGAGAGGAAAGCAGAACTCGATGTTACCAAAAGAAGAACAGAAGATGGAGGATCTATCAACACAGCAAGCATATAGATATCAAACATTAAACTCATACAATGCGTGAGTTTTGAGCTTCAATCTCCTCTTATGAAACCATCAAGTACATTGACAAGCAGAACACCACCATAAACAGACTGTTTGCTGTGTGGCTGCTGGGTAAACACTAGAGCACTACAGGAGTTCAGCAATTCACATGCAATTATGGGAAGAATGGTGCAAGAAAGCTTTCACATACCGTAGATCCATTACTTTTAGATGACTCAACCCTCTAATGCATAACCACACATGTGGAGGAAATGTAGATGTGGCTGTAAAATGTAGCCTAAATCAAATAAATCGAGTTTCCAATGAAGCTATAACAAAGTAGAAACATACATAAACTGTACTGTAGGCCTATAATAAGAAACAGTGTGAAACTGACAGGTAGGGGGAAGGACTTGTGCCACAGCAGCATGAATAACAAAACGTGAAAATATGCATGAATTGAACCCACATGATGCTGCTTTTAGCTTTTTATTCACTTGAATCCAGCAGAAAATGTCCAGCTCATATTGCTCCTCCATGTTCATGATGGTGTCATATTGTCATAATTTATTTTGGACATTTTGCAAATGGACACTAAACAATAGCCTACGGTGTGTGTTTTTGTTTTGTTTTGTTTTGTTTTGTTTTGTTTTGTTTTGTTTTGTTTTTAAAGCCTGTTCAGAAAGTGGACACTGCAGCAACAAATGCTCTAATGCTGAAATCGATGCTGGCCTGTTACTGTAAATCGCCTTCACAATCAAAACCAATGAAGCCTGCAAAACTCTAAGGAGTAGCTAACATTACTGCATCAATATCCATATTTCACCACTTCGTAAAATCAGCAGAGCATCATTCACGGCTACCCAACATGGGCCAGGAGCCAAGACAACAAACTAATCCACTGAGGGAAAGTTGTGTAAATCATCCAGAGCGGAAATCAGCAGTGACACACCTGGTAGCCAATTTCAGCACTAATCCAACCACTTACTGTAGCACACAGTGAAAGACATTATCAACTGACTTTTTTTCCGTGATCACTTTGTTAGCACAACCAGAAACTTGTTAGCTTACCTCGCTGTGGTGGCTGTGAAGCAGTTCGCATCTTTGAAAAATCCGCGGTTTGGTAATCAATACTATGATCAATACATCCATGTTTGATATCAGCAACATGCAGACAGGACAAATCCAACTTCTTCTTCTTTTGATTTTGATTGGGAGCTGGCATCCAACTTATAGGTGCATTGCCGCCACCTACCGGACTGGAGTGTGGAACAATCAATAGCAGGAAACAAAATAGTAAAAAAGAAAAAAAAACTAAACCCTCTCATTAACCCTGTGTCCCTCACCTATTTCCTTACATGCTTACTAATATTTTCTGACCTTTGCAACAATGTTTTCCTTTGCCTGGTTCCTATTCAAGATTGCTGAGCTGCCATATCTGGGCCAATTCTGGCACACGCAGAAAATCTAATTGCTTTCATTCAATACTGAAGGGCAACAGCTGGAATCTGCCCAGATGTGTAGCCAACTAGGCATACATATGGGGATGAGGGGTTCTGGGCAAAGCCAATAAGACATATGGAGGACCAGAAGTTTTATTTAACTGAGTGAGATTAACAGGGCACCCAACACACGGATACATAACATGCATAACCAGATGCTCATTTAAAAAAATGTCATGTAAAGGATCACATCTGCCCTTAACTGAAAATAAATGCTATTTTCTTTTTGATGCTTGCAATATTTAATTATAGGCCTACTTACAAAAAGACACAATGAAAATGAAATGAAAAATCACATCATTTTTTCAATGGTGCTGTGTGTTTGAGGCTATGGTTGTGTTACTTGATGTCCGTCAAAACCTGACAAGTGCCTGAACTAGATCAGGCTTCACTCTGTGTCAGCACGAACATCATTCAAGTTCATATTTCTTCCCAATAAACTGTGATCAAAGCCGGCAGGTGCGATTGGAGGTGGCAGAGTGGCTGCAAGGTGCCTGTAGGGGCTCACGCAATACAAGTCTTTCATCTGGCTGAGGCAAGGGATAAAGAGAAGGAACATAGGAGAGAGCATCATTACAAGTCCATCTACACTCTTTATCTAATCACTAATGGCTTTGGAGAGGAGTTTCAAAACCATCAACACTGCTGTTTCACAATGTTTCCCGCAATACCCGCCTTACAGCCAGCCATTATGTAAACTAGAGTAGGCTACAAAATATGCCATTCCAGCCTGTTCCCGTCTCTTTCCCTCCATATGCCACAGTCAGGATGACCTTTTTCTGCTGATGGATGCCAAAGTTACAGTGATCCTCAGTGGACTGGCAGTGATTTTAACATCTGATGCGACAGCAAGGTTTTTGGAGTCATTCAGAGAACATTAAAATCCTGTCAAGGTGACCTGCATATCTGAGAAAAACAATCTTAATGTGCTCTCATACAAAAAAAAGGCAGATAATAGACGGATGATGACATTTGGTGGAGGCACTGAGATGACTGACTCGTCCCTTTTCTTTGTGTTAAAAGGTCAATATTCACGTGCTTTCCTGAAGGCCTCTTCAGGAACTGTACAGCGTCTACTGGATCCATACCATCATGCACCCAGTGGATGACTCCTGCTAGTGTGGGATCACGGGTTGCGCCATGTGGAGAGTGACCTTTTCAGCCATGTGTCACCTGCCCATGATGCTCTCGGTGGCGCTCTCTCAGCGTAGCGTGGCTGAATGTCATTGTCGTAATGCTCCAGTGAAGCAACCAGAGCTCGGGAAAACAGGAAAAAGGAAACAGGATCTCACAGCCAAAACAACAGAGTGAAGAACAAAACACTCAGACATTCAGCGGAATCTGGAAAGAATATTCTTCATGCTGCTGGTGGAAAACAAGTTGAACACACTCAGATCTCAGCAGGTGCTTTGGAGTACTCTCACACACACACACAGACTCAGACATATCAGATTTTGAAATTCAAAAGCAGAAACAGACAGTAAATGAGGCAGCAGAGGACCACAGAAGCCCCACAGGGTGAAATAAGTTTTGATGAAGATGATGTAATACAACTAAGAATCCATAACCGCTACTAAATGGACCTTGTAGTGAGGTCTGATTAAGACCACACACTTTGAAAGTCTGACTTAAGTTTCTGTTTTTTTCTTCTTCTATTTTTTAAAAAATCTATTTGATTTCTATTCCTAATTGAAATCCAAAAACCTCCAAAATTGGGACCACAGTGAGAAATTTACAGACCAGAGGGTGAGTTTGAGTGCACAAAGAGGATTAATCTCACAGGTGAGACGTGTGAGGTCATCACCGACAAGAAACTGGAAGTAACACAAGATTTTTCAAAACAAAGAAGTGTAAGCAATGAACACAAAAACACAAGGGACACAAGTGAAACCGGAAAAAAATAAATCACAAACCACGACTTCTTTCTCATGTCTAGTTTTCAATCTTAAGTGTATGATATTTTCCATTGTGCAATAACTATTTATTTAGTATTAACTGCAGGCGATTGTCAGATGTTGGATGCACTGTAAATATTTTCCAAAGCAGACCTCCTAAAAATTGCTCAAAAAGTCAGAATCAGAAAAGTGAAACTCTTCACGGTGATGGATGAGCTCCCTGGAGCAAGTCTCATGTTGATTTTCATAGCAGAGGAAAAAATCCACCAAAGCCAGAAACTGCCTGGCAGGTCGAACATTTTAAGGGAAAATGCCACGCACTAATGTATAAATGCAGGCAATATGCAGCTAATGGGCTAAAACACCTCAAACCACCCACATGGCCTTTTTTTCTTTTTTTCTTTTTACACATGAACATTAATCTTTCAGCAAAAGACCTAAGGGGAGATTTCCGGGGTGTTCAAGGTCCAAACCCCTCCAGGACGGCGGCGCAGCGTCATGCTGCAGGAGAATGAAACCTAATAGGGATAATTGCCTTGTTAGAGCTTCCTATGAAGTCAGCTCCCCGGTGAGCTGCTGCCATGGCTATGGTCATGCATATATGGATGAACTCTGCTCCTCCTACACTCCAGCTCAGCAACACCTGCATGCAAGCCGACTGGCGATATAACTCCATAGATAGGGGCAGGTATGTGTGTGGGTGGAGGGAGGGAGGGAGGGCGGTGATGGCTGACGGATCATGAATGGAAGGACAAAGAGGACGGAGCCGGGTGTGTTTAGTTTAGTTTAGTGGTTGACAGCCATTTTTCAGAGTAAGTGTAGATGACAGATGGATGATTAGTGCATGTGTCTGTCTGAACCATCTGCACCGAGTCTTTTCACACTTCTGTTTACATATTGAAGGGGAAGGCCCCCCGAGAGGTGAAACTCCGGCCACTTTGGCGTCCGCGCTCCCAGGATGCAACAGAGGGGAGGGCCTCGTTTGTGATTAGCTTGATCTTGATGAGGCTGCTGGTGTGTGTGTGTGTTTGTGTGTCCTTCCCGGGGGAAAACTAACAATGAGACTCAGCTCAGGGCTGAACATGCACCTCTGCCTCTCCCCTGCTGACTCTGTGGTGCTGATGAGGGAGGTGGATGTGTGTGCGTGTATGTGTGTGTGTACAGGTGCCAAGCTGGAGTTTGTTGTTTTCGCACGCATCCCGAGGCAGGTATAGCTGCCATTCCCCTCCCTCCCTCCCACCCCCTCCTTCTTCAATCGTGCTACGCAACGACACGAACACACAACGGCAACAACTTCTCCGAGCGAGGCCGGCGCTGTCATGGTAACAGCGTGGAGTGACCTTCAGAGGTTGCTGATGCTCCCCAGAGCTGCCTCCTATTCTGCTTGGCATGGACTTTGTGAGTCATCAACAACATTCAAATTCACATGCTCCCTCTCTGGAGGTTTGATGCTTATTAAAATGGATGAGCAAATGGGGAGAAATGATGGAAATAGCAACAAACTGAACCAAAGTGACAGATTTTTTTTTTTTTTCCTTTGAGCAACCTGATTAGCATAGTCAATAACAAATCTATCATAAACAAGATTAGACATAAATGAGATTAGGATAATAGCACATTTGGGATCAAAGGATGTTATGTTCCTATGGTAATCCATCAGTATTTACATACACATGTGGCTACAGGTTGTTGTTATGTAACAGTCATGTTCTTGTCTTGTGACAAAGAAACTTGTGACATCATCACCACATGTAGGATGTGAGCCAACAGCATCCACGGTGCAGCAGCATCTCCACACTGCCTGTATACGATGGGGTGGGGGGGGTGGGGTTCCTCCAGGAGAGCTCCTCACCAAGGATCACTGAGCACATAAGCACATCAGAGCCATGATAGGTCTCTGCCTCGTCTTCCCTCTCTCCTGGTGTCACACTGATGAGCTCCACACTGCCACCGACTGGAGGAGAACAGGAAGTGAGGGTGGAGGAATCTTCTTCTGCTCAGGATGGAGTGGATTAGTTTACAAAGAAGGAGAAGAAGAAGAAGAAGCATTTACAAAACAGAGAGTGCATTTAACAGATACAGTGCTGATAACGTCTCCAGCAGGCATTAAGAGGCCGAGGGGAGGTAAATGTGCAGCGGCAATTTGTCATCACATTTATAGTGAAGCTTAGTCATCTCTTTCTGTGTGTTTGTGTGTGTGTGTGCATTGGCATTTTGTTACACAGTGTGACGGCTTCATATGAACTCTATGTGTGTGCCTGCTGTGTCACAGAGCACTAAAGTCTTCTTGATGGTTGTGAGTGGACAACGAAGATGTTATTTTATGTGTGCGTGTGTGTGTGTCTGTGTGTTTGTGTGTAGCCTCAAAGATTGATTGCGATACACACGTTGCATCCCGTTGCCATGGAAACCCCACGAGAGCCAGGAGCAGATGACTTAATTCCCAACGGAGAAAACAAGCCATGCACTCAAGTCTGTCATCCTCTGCCTCTGTGTGTGTCTGTGTGTGTCATGACAAATCGAACAGGTCTGTTGTGTTGCTGTGTTTAGTTTACTTCGCTCTAATTGAATAAAATGTCCATGTGATGATGAAGCCCATGTTGATCAGACTGAGAGCTGTGCAATGCAGAAACCAAAGTGATGGTGGGATTTTAATTTCACCTCACAGGACGAGACGACGGGAAAAAAACTCAACTGCCTCAGGGGTAAAGAAAAAAAAAAATACAAAACCCAGCTCCAACCAACAGGCAGGACCATTAGCAGCAGTTTTACAAAAGGTCAAATATTATATTAGCAGCTGAGAACACAATCCTGTTTTCACTCAATGGCTGGTCTGAATCTCAGAGTAATTGAATGTATCGCTGCGTCTTGACCGCGAGGAGCCACTGAAGACATGAAGCTCTCCATCATTCAGTGTCACAACACAACAAGGACAAAAGCTTCACACAAATAAATGTGCTGAGTGTCTCTACGGAGACAGACTGGCTGATTGATGCTGGACATACATCTTCATAGCATTTCACTGAGTCACAGTTTTGACACGACGCTGCTGTTTGGTGACATGAGCCGACCTCCACGACAGAGGAGGGCGGAGGAGCTGTGTCACTGTGTTTGTTTTTTTCTATTTGTATTTTTCCAATACATACAAAGTCACATGAGTTTAATAGGACTGTTGAACAGTTTTTCTATTATCAAAATAAACATTTTAATCTGTTTAATAGTGGACAAACATGCTTGTTTTGTGTAAATGTAACTTTACTATACATTAACTAAAAACAAGGACAAGTAATGTCCAGAAACCCCCAAAGAGCCACGTATTTGCTATTAAAAGATATGCTAATTTGTGTTATAAAACTAGAAAAAGTATCTGTGTTGGTAGTGTGCCGCAAAGGTATAATCAATAGGAAGAAAACCACAAAATGTGGCAACATACCGCACACTGAGACTGTGACAGTCAGTGTTTTGTGGTTTTCTTTCTATCGATTGTGTCATAAAACCTTTAGAAATCTCACCAGACATAAAACTATGGAGGTTTTAGCAAAACGTAGAAAGGAAATAGGTTTGCAGACTTTTACCAGGTCCAGATCATCAACAGCACAAACAAGTACGTACTTGTTCCTGGGCTTTTGACCTCTAGGGACCTTAAAAACCAATAATTAGGTTCGTGGTAACATGACTCTACTCTGGAGTCCTCACTATCACTATAGAACAGAAGTAAACTGAGATACTAATAGTCCTGCTGGTGCTTCGAGGTGAAGTGAGAGGAGAAAGTGTTTGTGTTCTGTTAAAGCCCAGACCTCTGGTTCAGCGCTCGCTGTTTATTCTCCGGGCTGGGCCTCCTGGTGAATACTGAAATTCAAATCAAAGTGGGTCTGACTCTAATTACACCCAGAAGATGTCTGACTGTGACTTCTGAGGTTCTCATTTATCCCACTCTGAAACGATTAAACCACATTACTTAAACCAGATGGACCAATCCATTTGACACAATAGACATAGCTGAGACCAAAAAAAAAAACCCAAACAAAAACAAAACGGAACCGTTTTGTGACAAAAACCATCGGGGGCCAAAGGACGGAGCAGGACGTGGGTTGGTAGTGCCACCTCAGATAGATGTCTTTTTTTAGGATAATGTGCTGTGAGTGGTGGACGGACGACGGACGGGACTCATTTCTGGCACAGAGAGTGAGTTAGGTGACAGCTGTGGTGATAAAATGGGCCAGATGGAACGAGTAGAAAATGTGTGGATGTGTTTTATAGCAGCTGATAATGTGATGGCGGCCGGACAAAGTAGTGATTTAAACCTCTAAAAGCTCTTCTGTAGGCTTTTAATCAATTAACTCCCGGTTAATAATATATCAATTATCAGCATATTATTGTAATCTTACATTTACTGGCATTAGTGTGATGGTTTGTTTTGATGCTTGGTCTCTTTTAAAGGGACATTTTGATTCATTATCTTGTTCTACATCTGTTTGATCTTTAATATTTTCACGTGAACCTTCGCCCACGACTCTGAACCAAATCAGTTAAATCGCGCCATTTGGTAAATGTCACGCCTTTGGACTGTCATTAGCTGATTCCTTGCTGTTTGTGCGCCGCGTTAGTGTCCAATTGGCTTCTACACAGCGTCTCAACAAAGGGCAGCTCCACATGTGGTCCAGGTGTTGAGGGGAAGTGCATGTGAAGCGTGTGAAGTCTTTATTTATTTATTTTGGTTTGCACTGAGTCCAGCTCCATCTCACCTCATCTTCTTCAGAGAACGACGGCCAACGTCAGCGTGACTTCAAAAAGCACTTTGATGGCCAGAAATCTCCAGCGGCTTGAAAGAGGAGATTATAGCTTCAGCTGCAAGTTACTGTAGAGTCAGCGTGTGACATTGGTTTAGGCCGGGACGTCTGAACGCTACAGTTTCCCCGTCATCAATTTGAATATGTCACCTCACATACCAATAAGCTTTGAGATAACGAGGTATATAAAAAGGTGCAGGAGTCATTTTCACACCCGTGGCTGAGAAAATGGGAAATAGCACAAATATGTCCAGTATCACTGCCCCTCGATCCGGTCTCACTCTTTTTGCTGATGTCCTCCTGACCTCTGTCCGTATGGATGAGTGCTTCCTCGCACCAGAGACCTGCGGAGATGGAGGAGACCGGCCGGAGAGAGAGAAACCGAGCATGAAACCAAACTGATAATGAAATATGTTCCAAGAAACAAGATAAGGCCTGCTTCTCATCTCTGGGTCCGACTATCAGCCTCTCAGGATCTGAGGCGCTTTCTGGAAGAGGAGGGGATGTGTCTCTTCACGGCTGCACATACATACAAACAAACACATGCACATTCACTGTGAGCTATTGGGGAATAATACATGATGATAGCAGCTCTCACACAGGACAACCATGGTTTCAAAACTTAAAAACTTTTTAAGTGAGCACCTGCTGTCACGAGAGGTCAAATCATGATTTGCAGGATTGTTTAACCTGAAGAGGCAGCGTTTGGGTTTGAAGTGAAGGGAACAGTAAACTAGCTAACAAAGCAAGAAGTGCTGTTAGTGAGGATTTAGCCGGTGTTTCCATGACAAAAAGACAGTAACACTCTGTGACAACTATTCACTGTTAAGCTTCAGTTAATGGTAGAGTAGGAGACCCTGGAAAAACAGTCTGAGCAGGCTACATTTTGGAAATACACAATTCAAAAGTCAAAGCCCCTTTCTTCAGACTTCTCTCTAAAGCCTCCAGAGCACAGCAACGCACAATGCTTTTATTTTTCTGCCATAACATTGCTGCAACTGTCTCATTGAATTTCTGGCTCTGGTGTTGTCCTTTTACTGTATCCTAAATCGTTGAAGATGCCTGAAGAGGGGTATGAAATGATTGGATGGTGTTTTTACAGGACTGTCCGTTCCACAGGTGACGGACATTTTTCATTCTTAAGAAAAAGCTGAAGACTTCAAGCTCTTCTCCCCTAACTTTGACTCATCATTTATAAAACATTCTTCCTACATTGATGCTAACAGATATGTAGTTGATAAACAGTCAAAAAATGTTTGACTCCTCGTTAATAGGCTTATCTATGATATGTTCACATAAATCAAGTATTAGGCTATATCAATTACAAACCAGTTATTTATAGGACATATCAGTGGTTTAATAGATGATCGATAGTGTCAACATGAACACTTTGAAACTTTTCCTGGAAACTGGAGATTGAATCCACAGAAGCAGATGTGTCACTGTGACACGTACGATCCTGGTGTTGAAATCTGGGTCTGTCTTCACTATGACTTGGCAGCACAGGTGACTGATCACCTCTCAGCTGTTCTCCCGTCGAGGCTTTAGAGTTTCCTGGCCACAGTTCAACATCCACACGCTACTGACAGTCTGGTATGTCACAGAGACCGCAGGGACTTTCGTTTTAATTTGTTGGCTTTTAACCCTAAACATAGAGAATAAAGTCTCACTTTTTCTTCTTCTTTTAATTAAGTCACAAACCCGTTCATATAAACCTAAAAACTTTCCGTCTCTAATCACTTTGCTACTAGATTAACCAGTCCTCTGAAGGCTAATAAGAAATTATATCCCCGTGAATAAAACATCACTGTTTTATTTCACAGCTTGAATTATTTGGATCTTTGAAAAGCTCGTTCAAAGCTCCCATTACTAAATAATTGATTTGTTTATATTTGCAGCCCTGAAACTAGTTGGCTTCAAACAGACTGTGGTGGAGACTGTGAATCCACAGAAAGCCTCAAACTGTCACGACCTCAGTTACCAAGACTGAACGGCCAATGGTACATCTGTTGAACTGTTTGTTAATGTAAATATCTAATAGGCCAATGATCATTGAGGAAACTCAATGAATTTATGCACTCAGTCGGCCAAACCTGGAAATTGAGGCCACAATTTGGACACGCTCACTTGCGCTGGTCTCGAAATCTGGATTTCTGAGATAGTTGGGTCAGACAATGGATCCAACCTGCCTCGCATCAACGTGTCAGGTGTGCTGATCTTCATTTTCTTGGATCATGGACCAACCAAATGCCACAGTTGATCTGAGTATTGTTGTTGAATATTGTCCATCCCTTTTTGACCAAATGGTTTCTCGATCATCTTTGGGATGTGGTGATGCCTTCATGACCTAAACCTCTGAGGAACGTTTCCAGAAACCAAATCCGATCCAATCGGTGTACTGTACAGTGGCCCAAACAATCACATCTACGTCAACAACAACACAGCCTGTCACTTGTCTCAAACAGTCGTGGACATGATTCATTGAAAAGCTTGAAAAACAAAAACCCCTTCACAACGACTGATGCAGCGTTCACATGCAGCTAAACCTCTACGTAATTCACTAAGTGACTGTGAGACTAAAGGGATTCTGATATTTTCTGACCTTTAGCTGAGGCAGGTTTGAATCGTCGTCGCGCCCCCCTCTGCGACTTATTCCACATGACAAACCCTACAAGTTTTCCATAAAAATGCTAATGGGGGATTTACGGATGGAGCCCGCGGCGCTTTGGATCAACGGAAAGGCCATTATCTGGATATTTAGTTGACATTAGTGCTGATACGGTTCTTATGTAGATGCCCGCCTCCTCTCTCTCCGTCTCCAGGTGAGGGAATGAATGCGTTGCAGGAGTATAATGGAGGTTCTGTAGGGTGAATGGAGGTTTCATGTCCCAGTTGCGGGCAGGCAGGCTGGTGATTGGCACGTTGAATCATCACGACTCTGTGTGTGTGTGTGTGTGTTGAGGGATAGGCGGAGGGGACCGAACCCCCCGCCTCCGTCACATTGCATTACTGCCTCGGTGGCATGGTATCATCACATCAAATTAGCCTTAATGAACACAAGCGAGTCGACTGAGGAGAGAGATAATCAAACTTTTATTAAATGACTTAATCCTCTGTACATGCATAATGTAATGGAAAGAGAGAGATGGGTCTGTGATGTTCTGTCTGCAAAAGGAGAGGTGGGGAAGTGGGAGGGTGGGATGATCTTTACCCCAAAAACATGTGAATGAATGTGTGTAGTGTGGAAGCTGAGCTGTCTATCGCCGGTCTAACGCCTACGGATTATTTACCACAGTGCAGCAGCTGGAATAAAAATCATCTAAATACAGGAAGTTAAAAACGCCAGCCAAACCTGTTCCCTTGAGTAAACAAAAGAGATGCATTTCAAATAGTATGTTCCTTCAGTTCATTTGGTTATCATACAGAAAGAATGCACTGTAGCTCACTCCACACATCTTAGATGCCGTAAAACAGAGCAGCTAAACTGTCATATTGCTGTAACTTGTAAACAAGAGCAAAACAAAAAAAACAACAAATTGCTTCTTTAAAAAAAAAAAAAAGAAAAGAATCCACATAATAAACTAGACGTGGGTTTTACCCTAAAACATTTCATCACTGACAGGTATAATGTTCAGATGCTAACATTGAAATGCATAAAGCGTAATAGTTGATATAAAGTCTTGCTTGTGCATACTTTCGAATTGGTAAATATCTCAATGTGATGTGATTTGTCTGCAGGATTCAAATGTACCAAGACATGATCATGATAAATCTGGCACTAACGTCCATTAAAAAAAAAGAAAGAAAAAAAAAGAAGAAGAAGCACCAAGCTGAAAAATCTGACATGCGTTGCAACAAGGCACTCTGCTCTGACTTTGGCTGATGGTTCTTGCAGCAGAACGTCTACTGAGTTTGGTCCAAGTGTTGACACTGCAGCACTGGAGATCTCTTCATTTAACCTGGGTGTCGAGGTGTGTGCACTACTTTTTTTTTTTAAATCATCTAAATGAAGGGTGTGAACAGACTTTGTGTGCGCTTGTTTTTTTTTTCTTTTGCAGCACAGTACATTCATTTTTAGTTTTGCTTTTTAAGACCTTATTAAAAATCAATAGAATGAACAGATCTAAATTGGCCTATATACAGTACATTTACATTAAATATGTAGACGTTGGACAGGACAGGACGACGTTAGCCCCGTGTTTGCTGGGCTTTTCACCTCGGGGGTGGATTAAAGGCTGCGAGGCTCTGAGGACGACTAACAGACAGAATCAAACAGAGAACAGGCCGTGATGCTGGACTCCACCCGGGGGCGGGAGGAGACAGGAGGAGAGGAGAGGGGGAGGGGAGGGGAGGCTGGCGTCGGGTCCAGGCCGGGCAGCAGAGCGGTTCTACCTCGTCAGCTGACCCACCACCTTCAGCAGAGTCTTGTTCTCCTGTTTGAGTTGCTCATTCTCGTCCTCGATGTCATCCAGGTCCTGCAAAACACACAGATCTCAGTGGTCATCATCGCTCTCTGGACACATTTATCTACATAAATATTCAAGACGATACTCCTCCACCTGAGAGCGGTCTGGTCGCTGTGTCAAGTGTTAGTCTGAGAGTGACGGTGTGTGTTATTTGCTGCCAGGCAAATAAATTTGACATTAACAGCTTCGTCACAAATGAAAGACGGCTCTTAGTTGCCACGGCGCCGTCTCATCCAAGTGGTGCTGCTCATCAACAGTGCCAGGGAAGTGTCACAGACTGGCTGTTCGGATCAAATTGAACTGGGATATGCTCAGTATTTTTATAATAAACATAAATAATGTGAAAGTGGTTGCTTAACGTGATGAATTATAAATCTACAGCCAGTGTGACCAGGTGTCCTGCTTTATGCTGGACTCATGTCCTGTGTTTTCACTGGCTCAAGTTTTCTCAAGTCAGCACTGCAGGACAAAGGCTTTTCTCAAAATCTGGCTTTTCTTGAATGACTGTGGGGAAAGCCAGAGGGTGGTGGGCTGTCACTGTGGGGCTGCTACGCCGACGATGGAGAGACGACCACAGAAAAGTTAAAGAAAGAAAGAAAGGGTAATACAGCTGGAACAACAGAACTAATTTTCGATTTCACAAGAAACGTCTGGCTGAAGAAGAGACGTGGACGTGTTCCTGGACAGACAGAGGAGCAGCAGCTAAAATAACGAGTGTTTAGCACATTATCCAACACAAACACTGGTCAAAAACTCTGCTCACCCTCCATGTTTACACGCCTGAAGCTCTAAACAGCCACAACCTGTTCACTGCAGTCCAGTGATGGGAATAATAGCATAGCATAGAAGTCCCATCACAGAATAACACATCTGTTAAAGTGTATGTTATAAAGCCTGCATGTTTTTTTCAGTCCAACAACTATGTTTCCCTAAGGTGGTGGTGGTGGAGACCAAAACCAGAGTTAAAAAAGTGAATATTGTCCTTATTTTTGCCAGATGGCGTTTGCTAAAAAAAAGAAAAGAAATGAAAAATCACTGTACTATGACTAAAGAAAAAACAATTCAACCTTTGAACTCTCTTCAGCTCTTCAGAGGCCATCAGAAGAGAGATACGGGTCCAAGAGTTGAGCTTTATCTCTTTATTTCTTTACCAAATAAACTTCTACAGTTACTGAGGGTTCAATCATCCTCTGCAGAGATGCCAGACTGGATCAGCTGTTATCTGCTGCCTTCCCATCAGGCCTTGTGGTGGAAGCTTGTCTCTCTCTCTCTCTCTGATGGCTATCAGCGCGTCGACCGTCCTGACATAGAGCCGTTTTTTCTGACCAGCTTCCCTTCCATGTGATGCTATCAGCAGGGAGCCTCATGCAGTGCTGCACCCTCGGTGTTTGCAGATGGGTTGTGTTGTGTTGTGTTGTGTGTATCATGATGACAAAAGCTTTCAGATAATAATGAAGCAACGTTTATTTGACTCGTAGCTCAAAGTGTACACATCATTGACCGCTGCGCTGGCTGGCAGGGCTGGAGCTCTTGTTTCGGTTTGATTGGCTCTGCAGGGGAGAGCTGAGATTTGTTTTCTCTGAATATTTGAGTCATCTGAGTCTTTCAGATCTGTTCCCACCCAGAGCGCTCGGAGATGCAGAGATGTATTCTACCACCAGTCTTGGTGACCCAGAAAACAAGCCGAGGAGGGTTTGTTGACAGTCTGGGGTGAAAGCGAGACGAGGGTTCAGGGGGTTCGTGGAGGTTTCACTCCGGCAGCCGAGCACAAAGACGCATCAGCCAACCTGAGACTGGCCTGACCTCTCAACCCTGACCACAGTGTGAGGGGGAGACAAGACCTCCAGCAGGGACGCCAAGCCAAAACTTAAAAACACACACATGACCCCTGAAAGTGGGTTCATGTCAGGGTAAAACTCTCAGGAGCGTGTGTGGTGACACTATAGAGGCTCATGGGATTTCTTGGTTTCCCTCATCAAACTCATCAAATACACAATCTAATAACTCCAAAACGCTCTGTTGGACAAGTTGTGACCTGCACATTCACCAACGACAATCAAAGGCACCTAACCTACTCCTAAGACTATAGGGATTATGACAATGGGCCAAAATGTTGAACTATCCCTTTAAACTATTTGCGACCGTGGCAGCAAGTCCTGTTTGAGACGGAAAATTCTTGGTATAAAATCTCATGGCAAGTGAGAATTCCCCATTATGGAGAAAGCAGGTAGAGAACAGACATGACCTTTAGGACTTATAATCAACACTGCATCAAAAGCTGAGGAGGATTTCACCGATCATGTACAAAACAACACTTACAGACCCAAAACTCAGTCATAATAATTGACTGTACAACAACAACAGTTGGGGAGAGTGGAAACATAAAAAATATGACCTTTGGAGTACAGTGGTAGTGAAACCACTGGTCCACAGCTACAGAGAAACGGTGCCCGACTGTTAATGAATTCAATAATAAAGATGAATCTGCAATCAACAAATCTGGTCCATGAGTGTGAGTTACAGCCGCTCATGAACCGACAATACCACCGTGATTGGTTGAGGACGGCAGGGTTGTGATTCAGTGGTCGTTGGGTTTGACCTGTGGCTCCGGCTCCGCTGAATGTGAAATGACACAGTAATTACCATGTTCAAATTCACTTTGAAAGTTTTAATTGGAGGGTTTTTGAACTCTGAGTGCGAACGTGTACTCAGCCTCCAACCTTAAATCAGAGCATGGAGGGAGAGGTTTAACCTTTCTGCGATGCACTGGAAATGTAAAAAGGAAGAAAGTTGGTGCTTGAAAGTTGGAGACTTTGGTATTGGTGGAGGCTTCAGCTGCAACTGCACGAGTTATTTTTTACTCATCACTTTGTTTATTTCTTTATTCTACAGAGCTATTTGTCCAGACCCTCTCAGACGAGGAGCACAACAGGGGGCGCAGTTCTGAAAATACCCTGAAATTTAAGCTGACGACAAAAAACCCTAATAATCTTTGCGAGTTTGCTTGAGACATACAATCACGTTCCTCTCCACCAAGCAGCAAATTCGTGTTTTGTGGGTAAATCAATAAGCCGTAAATGTCACCTTCTACACTGACCACTAACTTTTGAGGCTCAAATGTCACCAAACCACCAGAGAGTTTTTGTATAGTGTTTAAAATGCAAACGGCACTTGCTGTGCCTGTGAGCAAAAACATATATCATTATGATGTGAGTGAGTGAATCCAAAAATAAAGCTTTGTTTATGCCGAAATCCTAATGGACTGCAAGGCAGGGGAAAAAAAACAACATCACTGTAGAGAGAAACACATAGCTATTATACACAACTCCTGCTAAAATGCCAAATGATGATTTACAGCCCTCACAAGCCGCCCACACATGAAAACACAAAGCATCGCTCAAAATATCAGACATCAGAGCAGAGCGTTACGTGGGCCAGACTCACTCTGTTCAGCAAGTCAATTTCCTCCTTCAGCTTCCCGATGAGGTCGTCTTTGTCCTGGTGGGCCTTCAGCAACCTGCCGTTCTCCTGGCGCTCTCTGGCCAGCTCCTACAACCAAACACACACACACAACCAACATGACTACATTTACCAACATGATTGCATGAACGACACAGTTTCACCTTAGAATTATAAGGGGTAATGAAATCTGTATTTAGGTTCATGGAACTAAAAACAAGTACAGTGTTTTCTACTACTGGTTGTTAATCAAGAGGATGCCGATCCCAAACTCTCCAGGCTGACGGCAGTCCATAAAGATGATTTGTTTCATCAGATGTTTTTGATGTGATGATGCATCATTAAACCTTAATTCTTACAAAATAAAGAAATCAAAGCAGACGCTAAGTTATTGGCAAACAAATTGGACTGACATCCTTCCCGCTAAATCCAGGACAAGTCACTGCAGTAAAGTCAAAACCTGTTTGCTCCCTTTCTTTTCCAAAGAACAACACCTGTTCCCCCTTGACCTCAGGCTTTTTGAAGAACACCTGGAACAACACAATATGACTCCTGCAACGAGTTCGTCAGAAATGATAGTTGTTAGATTCAAAACTCTCTGATCTGGAGCTCTGCTGCCTGAAAGGACAGTATCTCTGGTGCTGTCGTCTGCAGTAACATTATACTAATAGATAGATAGAGTGTAGCAACCCAAAACATAATAACGGCCAATAACATAACAGTTTTGGCCATTTTAAATGTAATAAACCAATAATGTAATGAGCCAATAACGTAATAATGTAATAACTTATTACATTATTGGCAAAAAGTAATTACATTTTGTGTTGCTACAGGGAGCATGAAGATAAAACTCTCCAATCTACCTGTTGATTTACTCATGATTTGTTCAAAGCTGCCATCTCTAGCCTTAATGCCAGAGTAAAGATTAGTCCCCTTAATGAACTAACTTGTCAGATCTGACCACGCTGGACGGCTTGAAGTGTTACACATGTTTTCTGAAAAGGCCACTCTGGAAGGAGGCAGGAGCCGAGAGCCGGCTGTCAGAGAGAAGGAACAAATCGTACAAATGGAGATCGGAGACAGGACCGTCGCTGCTCAAATTGATTTGTGGTGTCGCAGGCTGCTGAATGCACAAACAATGACAGAAGTAGCTGTGTGAAGAATTTTAAAACGGCCAGTCTTGCTGAAGTTGGAGAGCTTTCATGAGGAGGGGGGTTAAAATCATGTTTGATGATCCTGTGAGCTGTGTTGGATGCATGTAAACGCTTAAAGGAGCTCGGACATGGTGTTTTGAGGAGGACCATGCAGCGCTGAGGTGGTGTGGCCGCCTGATTACGACCACCTGACTGTGGAGGAGTCAGAATATGCAGTGGTGGAGTGAACTGGATGAACGCTGCATGGGCTGAGATATTTACTCATCAGAAAAAAGCTGTAAACATTTCACGTATCGGCCTGTTTCTGCACAGTTTTAAGTGAATTCATCTTAACTGTTGTGCAGCCAAAAGGACAAAAGCAAACGGCTGAATTCAACAGAAAGACAGGTCTTTATGGAAAACACATTGTTCTTCCACAAACATCTGTTTTTAACCGACTCTGTCAATAAATAAAAATGTTCTTTTTGTGACGTGACAGTTTTAATGAGTATGCGATTCTCTATTTCCGTGCTCAACTTGTTCTTTAATAACAAATCAACACTGACTGACAGTGAACAATGCATTAACGGTTGCTTTTATACACTGCCTTTGTGTTTCTTTTGAATGTCGCTTGGTTTAAATTCCTGTCTGCCTCCTACATATAGATAAACTGAGACAAATGCATATTGTTTCCTCCTGTAAGAGACAGAAACAATATGTGTGTATGTTATTAACACTGAAGGTTAAAGGACCCATATATCCACTTTATACTGGTTTTGTAGCAGTTACATGTGTTGCCTTTCTACGATGAAGGTGAAAAAAGTCTGTTTGCTCCCTTAATTGATCAGGGATTTGCCTTCCAGACCTGTCGTACACACCCCTCTGCTGTATGGTGAAGTAAACGATGAGGACAAAAACATCTTGTGTGAAATATGATTTCTGGTCATTTGACCCAGACAAACACCTCTCGCTGAAGCCGCCGAGGTCACAGCGGCACTTACTTTAAAAAAGCCTTTTTTTCCCCCCAAAGCCACCTGTGTGACATTTGATTCCGAGCTGAGTTTGTGCAGTGAGTGGTTTCGGTGTCTGATGGGGGGCCGGCGGAGGAGGGGAAGACATATCTGCACTGTAAAAGGTCATCTATTCAACAACACAGTGGAGAATTTCTTCTGACGGTGCAGAGCCAGAGAAATCAGAGGCTGGGACGAGGAGAGGAAGATCAGCTGAACAAAGAGGCGTTCATGGAGGCTTTCAGCTGGTCTGAGGACTTCTGTATGGACCCTTAAAGATCTCAGAGCGTATTGAAACGCTGATAGGATTTGGTAGCGATGGAAGATTTCACTCAAAAACCTGATCTATCCTCTGTAACTGAAGCTAAACTGACTTCAGCATGAGATGTAAAGCCACACTCAGGGAAGAGTAGTTCAAGATTTTCCTCTTTCTGGCTGATACTTTATCAAAACTCACACCCGACTTCCAGAACAAGTAGATGACACAAGATAGAAAAAGAAATTGGTTCAGATCCAGGCAGTACAGTCCACTGAATTAGTCTGTGGTCTTAAATAGGGATGCACCGACCAATAAGATCCCATATCGGCCTGGATATTGACTGAATATCGAGATCTGGTATCGGATAATGGGGCTGATCCATGATGCTGATCTATTCACTTCAATTCTATTTTATGACGCATGCAGTTTAATTAATCTGTATTGGTTATCAGTTGATATACAAAGCTCAGGTATCAGGAACGGTATTGGGACTAAACAGTATTGGGACTAAAATCCAGATTTGTCAGTGTTATTTAAACCTAAAACTTCTCTTTTTGGTTGTAAACCTGATTTAAAGAAGCTTCAGGGAGGAGAGCTGGTTCTGACTTACAGTAAATAACTAAACTCCACAGGCCAGAGAGATGTTCCATTAAGACGCGCGAGTCCCGCTCCATATGCTGCTGCACTTTCAACAACAACAGGCTCTGACCTTTTCACAGCAGGGAGTCGGCCAAACCTGCCAACGTGTGTATTCTGACTCATCCGGACAATGACAGGAACCACTCCAGACTCCGAGGAGATGTCTGCATCCACTCACCTATTTTTTATCAGCAGCACTGAAAGTTTTATGCGTTTTATAAATCCGTTATTAACCTCAGCTTGACCTCACACGGTAAATTCAAACAAGTACAAACAAGGTGCAGCATTCGGGGGGATAGCACGACTCGATGAGAGTTAGACGAAGAAGATCAATACTGCTGCTCTTACATCTCTGTGTTAAGTGTAAAGCTGGAAAAAAGGAAGGAATTCACTTCACACGAAGGCTCTGCTTTTGATATTTGGGTTTGAGGACATTTTAAACAAACAAAATGTGAGCTTCAAAGCTGATGCTACGCTACGATAATCGCATCTGGCTCTTGACATGAGAACCGCATCGACCTTGGGGGACAAAATGTGGAGTCATTCATTTAAAAGTTGAGTTTATGGAGGAGATTTACATCTTATCAAACACAGATAACTACCACCGATCAGTGATATGAACGGCGGGGTCGCTGGACGAACCTTCTCCAGCTCCTCCATCCTTTTCTCCAGGCTGCCCTGCGCTGCGGCGCCTCCGTCTCTGCCGTGGCGGTTGTGTCGTTGCCTGCTGTTCCCACCCACCTCCTCCTCAGATCCTGGTCCTGCAGAGCTACACACAAACATAAACACCACTTTTTACATCCAGAAAACTTATTTCACTTTCTCAGGGGGGGTTGAAGGGGGGAGGTGACATTTCTATGTTCGATTTTCCTCTATTGAAAGTGTCCTGTGTCGTGTTCACTCTGAGGCTGTTTGAAGCTATGAATCATAGAGACATTATTAAAACTTCAATGAGAGGACACATCCATCATCAAAAGAACAGGTGGGAATATCGTCTGCACGCTTTACCTTTCAATTAGGCATGCATTATTAACAGCCCTCTCTGCCTTTTATTCCATTAATGGAGAAAAAGGCCAGCCAGAGTTTGGTAACAGCCTCAGGAGCAGCGGTGGCAACTTGTGTGTCACCGTTCTTCAAGCCGGTGAGAGAAAAATAAGGTTTTTGTATGCAGCTCGAGCAGAACATTAACCTTATCTCCTTTTCACTTCCGCGCTTCTTAGAGAGGGATTCTGGGGCAGCGGGGAAGGAATATTCATGTGCAGTTTATTTTTCATACTGATCTTATTTCAATTGCCAGACTTTTAACAACTGCTCCAGGTCTGTGAAATCTTCCCAGGAATCCAATTTGTTGTTTTGGGGAGGAGGCTGCAGGCTTTCGCTTGTCGTCTGAAGGAGGCTGTCAGCATTTTTATGCATGTGAAACGGACGGGAAAGCTGCTGGCAAGACAAAGGACAAATATAACTCTCCTTTGTACCATCTGCACTCCTTTCAGGATCTGCCAAATATGATGTTCCCATTATTAGACCGCTCGCCAAAGTACTTTTAACTCTGCGATTGGAGAGGAAGCAGTGGGCAATATGAATATGAGCTGTCACAACACAGAAAATTGCTTTATTTTGACGTCCTCAGCTTTTACTGAAAAGCAGGAACGTGTAGAGTGACAGGAAACAGAGAAAAACAGGAGATGCAGAAACATCAGGTCCCCAGATCAACGTAGAGATGGTATATGTCCTTCCTAACTGCTGCAATATGAGGACATTGATGCAATAAGCAGATGTAGATGTAGTTTATTTAATACCTTGACAGCAGAGACACATCAAATAAGTGCTGCTGGTTTTTAATTTCTCAGGATCTGAAGTTTGTAACCATCCCCTTAATGTGATGGATCAGACCCAACACAAACACAACACTTTCTGGTTGTTTAGTCTGGGACGATCTCGTATTCTTTATTCTTGTTGCTCATGTTACCATGGATGGATGTTTAATATTTTATTTTTATTAATTAAAATAAGATTTTATAGAAGGGAATCATTCTCAGACAACCAGACACTGCTGCAGAAATTCCACATAACGTTGTTAGGTAATAAAGCTAATGTAATAGTGGTGTGTTTGAGAGCCCTGGAAAATGAATCTAGATGTTGTTAATGGTTGGAGATCTGGGCAGGATGAGGTGAATATGCGAAGAGAGCAAAGGAAAAGTTCACACAATATAAAATAATTCAACTGAAGTGAGAAATATCCTTCACTCTGATAGAAAATGAACCTTGGCTAATCCTCAGTGTTTGGTTTGTTCACTCCTTTCTGTTTATTAGGGGACAGATTTCACTCAAATACCAAATATATCAAAATGTGCAATTTCATTTCCACTCAGCACTAGCCTGAACAAACTTAAACAGTCCAAGGATTTAGAAATGACGACAAACTGATGTACGCACAGGATGAAAATCGTGACTTTTCTGTTTGACTCAATCCGCCGTTCTTCTTTCCTCTATTGACGCCACTGTGCTGCGTCTCATACACATGCAGACGCAGTGTTTCTTTTCTGTACCTTGACATTTACACAACCAACAGCTTATTTCTCTGTCGTGCTCGCAGAGAGCCAAACGTGGCAGCGGACATCGCTTTTGATCAAGAGGGAGTCCTTGAAGCGCTCTCTCCTTGGTGCTCGCCTACACCCAGATAAAGTGCGTTTCATTTGTCTCTCTCATTGTGACTCTTCAAGGCTACTCTCCCTTTATCTGCATAAGCACGCACACACACACACACACACACACACAGAAGCACATGTGCGAACACTGCTGCATGCACATACACAGGTATACATTATAAAGAGTGACACTTCACACATCCCTCCATGCTGCTGCATTAAAAACAGCCAAAAACAAATCAATGCCACACCGCGTGTTGCTGCGTGTGTGTGTGTGTGTGTCTGCATCCACGCATGATGTCTTGTTTTGAGAGATATCTCCACTGCTGCACCAACACATATAAACAGCACACACATGGGTCCTCTGGGGCGCTCAGCGGGTGACCAAGCCAAGCCTAAACATCCATGGCCTCAATACTAAATATCACAGCGCGGCCCATTAGCGCCCCGCAGGATGGGGTCTGGGGGAGAGAGAGGCTGAGCCAATCACACACACTTGGGAGCCTCAGCAGGTGGGAAGGAGAAAGTACAGACAGCAGAGCCGCTAACAGCAGCAATCCACAGGTTTAACATCTCTCATAGACTCAAGTGTCAATGTGGAATAAACCAACAACAACACACAGTGACTGGCGGTACTCAACCATCTGATTAACGCCCCGCCAAGATGTGACACGCCATTCCTCCAAACTTAGACCACATCAAAGCAAACCACACTCAGGTATTTTGAGCTGGTAGTTTAAAGATCAGTAATCATCAGGAATATCTCTGCACCGCTTTGCACAAAACAACCATGATACAAGGGCGGGGGTGTTGGGTTTCTTTTTTTCTATCTCAATTGCTGCTGAGATTTCAAGCTCTCTGAACAGAGCTGCAACAAGCCACCTGGATCACATGCTGATGTCGGTGCCTGATCCTGGGGGATGTTTTTATGTTGTTACGCACTAAACATAAGTGAATCTTATAAAGTGAGGAGTGCTTATGTATTGCTGGGCTGCCTCAATTGTATTTGTTTAGGTGATAAGGATGATACAAGGAGATGTAAACAAAGTCGGACTGTGGCAAAAATGCTAATTTACATCTGGTATAGTAGAAAAAAAGACGTAATTCATACATTACAGAGATAGTGAAAAATGTGGTGATGTGATGCCTAAATGAATCATTGTTTGGTGTGTAGCCTTAGGTCTTTTCACTTGAGTATACAAGATAAAAACAAGACTGAATTTGCTTCAAATAACATGTTGGTGATTGAAGAGAAAGACACAAGTTAACGGTTGTTTTTCTAATTTCCCAAATATGCTGCTGGATAAAACTGCCTCGCTCCTCTACGCTGTGTTTTCTCTCTTGTCTGAGTTCTGCTCTTCAGTTGCGTCTGAGCTGTGGCTGCAGAGAGGAGTTGTTAACAGACACAGAGCACAGACATCAGAGTAAAGAGGAAACTACAAACAAAACCAAACTCATAGAGACAAAAATACCAACTTTCACCTTTTTTCTTTTTTTTTTTTAGCAGAGAGCGTTGGCGTTACACATGCCAGTTAAAAGTGGGCAACTCATCTTAACGACAGACAAGTGTTACAATTATAACTCGACAAAGTGAAGGGTGGGAGGCTGAGACTGGAAATACACTAAAGGCTTTAAGACAAAAAGCTGAAACCCACTGCTTTTAGCATGGTCACATCTTTTTTTTTTAATTTCTACTTTTAGAAAGAGCTTTGTGTCATATTCCCACAGCTATTCTCAGCCAAAACACACAGTGGAGTGCAGGGCAGTAGTAAGTAGTGTGAACCACTTAGTGGTGGAGATATTATTGAGATAAAGTGCTGCTTGACAGATCATTTGCATGCTGCATTTACGAGAGGACCCACAAAAAAGTGTAAAAAAAAGTCAAAGTTAAGTTCAGTCGGACGCGTTCAACCGTCAGAAAGTCAGGGAATATTAAAACGCTGGATACTTGACTGGTGTTTGATGTGACTTTCCCAAATTGGACTGAACATCAGGGACAAACTGAGAAAAAAAATGTAATCTAGAGGGCTGACAGAGAGGGAGGAAAATCAGACACTTGTGTGTTAAGTTGCTCTTTCGGCCATCTTGTGCTGCTGGGCCCACCTGTCGGCTTTTCCATCGCAGAGCCTCCGAGTGTCCAAGTGTGGCCGGGCCAGCTGATGAGAGCCGCGGCCGTAATTACATGGCCAGATTGAATGTCAGCTGGTGAACTTGGCTCTTGCCGTTGGCCACAACTTCCCAATTTGATTGCGAATAATGCAAAAAAAAAAATGAAGCCACAGTGGACACACACAGAGGTTCTTCAAAGGCCTTCGCCACATGTAGTGTAGTGTCAATCACAGGCTGCAGGCTGCACTCCGAGAGGGGAATTTAATTGACCATTTCCTCTGATATTCTTCATAATCATGTGAAATCAAACAAACAAAAGGAACGTGCAAAGAAATAAAAGAAATACAACGCTGTGTCTCTCCAACCTGCTACAGTAAAATGTATGAAACCAGAAGGAAAATTATTTCCCTCCCAGATAAAGGTGTTGCTAAACATCAATGTTTTTTTGTTTTTTTTAAAACCTCTTATCAAATGCCAAAGCAATTTTGCTGAAGCACACGTTTTAGTCTCCCAAGCTTTCAAAGCTACTGATGTACTTTCAACGGCGCTGCCTGCCAGTGACTGCTGTGAAGTGACGGTCTGAACAAAGTGTCCGAGCTCCAGATGGCGCCCTGTCAACTACTGTTCAAAAGAGTTGTCAGGCGTCATTCCTTCTCCTACCATAAAAGCATGAAATGAGCAGCACTGATAGAAGGGAGAGAGGGGGGGGTCATCAACGGTGACGCATTTCAGGAGAAATCTGCTCTGATAACTAGTGATTCAAACTGCTCTCTCTGTCTCATCAACACCTGTTTCTCCTCCTCTCGTATCACTAGAACCACTCACAGTGCTCAGATGAGGAAAAAAAAAGAAAGAAAGTTTCTCACCTCTTGTGCCGGCTCGACCCACATCTTGGAGTTTCCTGGAAGACAGAAAGAAAGACAGACATGACTTCAGACTGTGTGGGATTTCAATGTGTAATTTCATAAAAAAAAACACAGCAGATATCAGAAAGAGAGGTTAGGGATCATCTGTTGTGTTCAGGCGCCTCGGGTCAAAAAGAAAAAAATTCCATCTACAGGAAAAGAGTAATTTATGGGGCGCAGCGTTTATAGAAAGCCTTCAGGTTGTGTGTGAGCATTTGAGAATCGCGGCTCGCGGAGCTGATGTATAGATGAGCTTTGTCACGTTTAATAGTTCTGCGTCGCCCCAAGTTGTGGAAGGCAATCTTGTTTGGCGACATGGAGGTGCATGTTTATCTTCTTTTCCCATTATTGTATGATCTAAAGGTTGCTTAGATGTATACAGCCGTGATGCTCCAATAAAAACACCTGCGGTAAAGAAAAAAAAAAGAGGTGCGTGTCAGTGACGGCGTGAGAAGAATACCCATCCCCTCCTCCTCGGGCCTTGTGCAGCTGAAGGGTCCCGGGTTTGATTGAGGAGCCTCGGCTCGGCCGCGATCTATCAGTCAGGGCTCAGCTTCAACAACCAGCGGCCGACTCTTAGCATGCGCCAGCCGCTCTCCCTCTGTGACACATCATCCATTACCTGTGGATGAAATCCTGACCCTCATCTCTGCCTGGCTCAGGCCTGGATGGATTTACTAAGATGGAGGACAGTGAGGGAGGAGGGGGTGGCTGGGGGTCTGCGTATGTATGAAGGTTCAAGCAACACTTGGATTTAAGAGCAATTTGATGAATCTTGTTTTAGACAGCAACATTTTCTAGGATTTGGTCTAATCCATCAGCTGTCGGTACGAGTGCAGCTTTGGCAGGTTTTGCAGCTGTAATAGTTCAATCGTTCCTCAAAATTATGCCTCATCTGGCAGATCGATGGGGCTGCTTAAAAAGGGCACTGGACGCCCTTTTCAAAAATATTCAGCTTAAAAAACAGAAGAACTTTAACAACTGAGCTGTTGTTGGAGGCTTTCAGAAAATAAGAACCAGGTTTTAGGAGTGATGACATATTAAGAGCTGAAATGAACTCAGAAGGTCAGAGCTTCACATCAAGGCTGAAACTAGAAATTACTCCAATTATGGAAAAATACTGTTTTCTGTCTGAAAAATGTTGAAAAATTGTGCATCAAATGAGTTTTTCATGTTTGCTCTGTCTGATTTGAGACACAATGATTCATTTCAACCAGGCTTTTCAATATCTCTCACATCCCAGATTTAATAGTTGGATAGAAACAACCAGTCAGTGTGAGGCCGAGTTTTAGTTTGAGATATGGTGCGTATTGTTTTCAAGGCAGCTACACAACCAGGCTCCTGCTCCAGTATAGAATATAAAATGCTATCTAAATGTAAATGTGTGTTTACTGTCTCGCCTTCATGGTCCGGCATAACGAGAATAAACCAACAGGATTGTTTTAAATATACAATTGACCTGGGAAACCACTGGGAACCTGACTGTGTGTGTAGGTATAACAATTATTTGCTTTCTCATTTCTGCGGAAAAATTCAATACATCTATATTTTGTTAGGTTTCATATTGCAAGGCCATTGGCTGACAGAGGGTCGGCGCACTGAGTCGATTATTTTCTGAGGTGCAGAAAGGGTTGAGATACGAGTCCAAACAACAATATGGGAGAAGGTCGCGGCGGTCAGCAGATGTTGAGAGATTGTGCCAGTCATCATTTGCACATGATGATATGTGCGTTGGAATAAGCAGAGAGGGCTTTACTGCCTCTACACACATCCGGGCCAAAGTCAGAATTTATAATATTAGTGATTGTAAATCACAGGAGATAAAACCCCGGTGTTAGGAATTAGCATTTCTACACATTTCCTCCTCAGGCAGTGACTCATCTGAACTTCACAATAAGAGTCAAATGCAAAATGCTAATGATTCTTTCCTGATATTTCTTTTTAAATTACCTATTATTTTTTTCATTAGACTGGAGCAATAACATATGGACAGAGAGAAGGTTAATGACATTCAGCGATGAGTCAGGCCTCCTGCCACTGCAACATGGAGCATTTGCACCACTGTGGTCTGTGCCTTCAACACTCAGCCGTCGGGTAAACATTTTAATATTTGCTTTTGTCTATAATCCTTTCTCTTTTTGGTCTGACAATATTTTAAATTCTGTTTTGTAAAGCACTTTGCATGAAAGCATCGTTGCATGAAAGGAACTATAAGTTATTATTGTGTTTGATCTGTTTTTAATCACTGGCACTCCGGCTGAATCTTGTGCTAATCCCCAATCGTCCACTTCAGCGAGACGGTTGCAGTGAGTTATGTCCACCCTCATGCAGATAAATAAATAAGAAAATGCTGTTTATGTGTCAAACAGGGTTATGCCTTCTCTCAGGTCTGTTGTCCACACAAACAACCGAAGAAAAAAACAAAAACAAAACAGGCGTATCCAAAGTGAAATCATACTGTGTTTACAGAAAACATCCCAGAGCTCGTTTGCCACGTCACTCCTGCACCTCCCGGCACCGTTTCACAGTGTGCACCTCCTGTCTGGGATATGAATCTGTGAGACAAGGTCAGTGCAATTCATGTGCGTCCACTTCACTGCGCACAATACTGACTTGTGCAACTTTATTTATCATGCTTGAGCTGCACTGACAGCTCCCGTAAGCCGCACTGCAGAGCTGCGTAGAATACATAGAGACAAATACCAACAATAAAGCCTGTGTTTCATCGTTAGACCTCAGATCGTTACGCAATCTGCATTTCCGCCTGTTATTCTTTATCACACTCCGCACACTCTCATCTGAAACTCACCCAAATGTCTCGGTTGGACAGTGTCAGCTTTTAAATGCCAACTTACTACATAAAAAGGTGAGCTTTCTGCTAAACAGCAGAAAGCTGATAGAGATTGCGATTTCAATGGAGCCATTCAGAAGATTCAAGAGAAGGAGAGAGATGCTCTTCACATGAGAGATCATGATTGGTATTTAGAGGAAACAGGAAGGTCAAGGACAGAAAAATCCCCAGTAATACTATCTTACTGGAAACTCCCGGCTTCCTGGTCTGACGTGTCCTGTGTATACAACGCAAACAAGTTTATTGCTTTGATCTATTTATGGAATCAACCTGTTTGTCATGATAATCACAGGCTAAAGCTGTAACTGTACTGTACTATTGTTTAAAATGAGATGCTTTACATTTCTTCCACACGCCCTTTTTCAAAGAAGATGCTGACCACACCTGGTTGTGTGAATAGTTACTGCCAGCTCAGAGAACAGATGCCAAAACACCAAACTGAAGCATAATCGAGAGGCTGGTAACTGGTGCCTCTAAAGCATTGTATTGAATTGTGAAGTCACAAGGACCTTGACCTCATCACTTCATCCTTGAGTCCAAGTGAACATTTCCACCACATTTGAAAAAACTGTGTTTTGTGAATTCACTGTGACCTTGATATTTAATTTTTGGCCACTACAATCTAATCATTTTAACATTAAACTTGTGATTACAGTATTTGAAGAAGCTCAATCAAGTCGTTACTGATGTATTGTATTGTACGGGCAGCATGGAAACAGCACAACCCAGTCTCTGATTTTCGCCACATGTACAAGGCTTGAAAGTTAATTTTCATCACAGGGAGTCTTTAATCAAAAGTATTTTTCCTACAGAAGTTATTAAATGAAATTCTCCTGCATCCCTGCACTGCATGTGCTAGATAAAATCCAGGCTGCTTCATTTCCATCTGTACCTTTTTTTTAAATATTATTTATGCTGCTGTCTGTGTTCCTGGTTTTGCTGCAAGAAGCCTCAAGTATTTTTGCTGGTAGCCGTCCTGTCAAAGATAAATATTGGTGTGGTTTAGTTGGCTTATATAATGGTAATCCTTAAACTGTTGAATCAACAGAGGCGTGAATGTGATCAAATATTGTTTCAGGCAACAAAATGAAGTTCACTTAGCTGCTGCTGCTGCTGCTGCTACTCCTGGTTAGAAAATGCCATGTTATGGGTGGTGAACATTTCCCTGCTGCTCAGGCAACATGTTCTGCATCAGCTTTTTTTTTTACCTGAAAGGTGCTAATTACAAATGCAAATGAGGCTTGTTAAAAAGTGCTGGGGATTGTCAGCAGAGTGTGTGTGTTTTCCACAGAGACACAGAGAGAGACCTGAGCCGCTGTGGCCACATTAAAAGCAGATGATCAGGAGGAATGTTCCATATGCTTCTGGCTGCTGGATCGCTCAAACAGGTTTTGCATGTAAGACTCGCATACAAGGCCCTGATAACCAGGACCACATGCACTCACTCAGAGGAGGCCACACAGATCAGTGTCCTGTCACACGGAGAGGAGAAGTGCGTCCAAGCACAAAATATTCATGCATCCCTGCCTGGCCCTTCCAGAGCAAAGAGATGGAAAAAAGGACATCAGTACAGAATTTAAACCATCTGATGAAATGTTTCATATTCAACAGCCTGTCTGGAGTTTCCATTATGTCTTCAGCAGCGAACACAAGAAGAATTACAGCTTGTTTTGGTTGTGAGCTGCTGAGAGACCTGGGGACACAGAGCCAAAAACCTTTTTTTCTTTTTTCTTTATCACATATCTCGGTACCAGCTCAGAAGCCTGGCTGGATGCTCTATATCATATCAGGTCTGACATGGCAGTTGCTTGTGATACATGGGGCCCGTGAGAGGCGGCACATTTTTGGGATGCTCCGTCTTTACCGAAGTCTGACTGACAGCTCTGTCGTAAATCCACTGACCACGCTTTCCCCCTTCTCCTCCCCTCTCGGTCTGCCTCCTTAAGAGCGAGCTGGCACCGGACCTCCAGCTGAATATGAATGTCAGTTTGACGTAAGTGACAGCGAGACATTTAATGGTTGTTTCTGCGTAGCTCCATCTGGTCTGTGTTAGGTCTCGTGCTGCGATGGCGTGAATGGACATATCCTGTATCAGATGATGGAGTGAGGATCGTGGACATGCGGCCAAAGCTGCAGGAACTCCAGCTCTGCTGAACCGCTTCTTGTTTATTTATGTGTAGACTACTTTGTGTAAATAGTCGAGCCCTTTTTTTTTTTGTGATTTCTTTTCTTCCTCTGGGCCACGTCCCAGCAGGTGCTGTCACAGCCTTCCTGTTGGTGAGGCGTTTGTGTACCTGTCTCATACACAAGGCTTCGTCTTTGTATAAACAGGCTCAGACGTTTCCAGCCCAGAAACACAATAAGCCTCCTGATGCATAACAGCCGATTCATCTGGAGCTCAACTCCTCGCTGCATCCACAAGTGTTGTCACTCGGCTGTGTTTTACTGTCAAACAGCAATACTCAATCAGTTGGATGCTTTTTTGTACAGAAATACAGCGCAGCAGTCTCAGTCGTTGTAACGCGGCTGGACGCTTTTCATATTCTCAAATGCTTATGCAAATCCCTGTGTGAGTTTGAAATTGCGTACTATCACACTACCGAATATGAACTTCTACTTAGGAATAAAAGTGAGTCAGTTTCACTTCCACTAACTCATTTACGGCCCTCTCTTTCTGCACAGAACGCCTCCTGGACGTATCTGGAGGAAGAGCGGGCCCGTGTCTGTACCTTTATTGTATAAACACAACACCACCTGCAAGAGTTAAAGGAGCCAACCGCCTCTGATTCACATTGTTAAAAACCAGACACCTTCTACACAAAGCAGATCCACAACACTGGCTTTCAAATAAAGTTTGATGAATGCGGCTCTCCACACCGGCTCCTTTGAGCGCTGTGAGATGGGATGAAACCACTTTGTTACTACTCTAAACATCATCAGTTTTCTTTATTATTATTTTAGCCTATAAAAAAGATGCAAGTTCCAATATATAAAGGTGATATAATCAATAAAGAATCACTTCAATGAAGGGGAACTACGCAAGTCTGGTTGCTTTTCCGCTGTTTTGCTAACCCTCCTCCTGGCCATGTGCATTTGTTTACAATGAAACCAGCAAGAAATCAATCGATAGAGCGGTACAAAACGTTATATATCATATACGATGTCATTTATTAAACCATCCCAATTACTCCAAAGTTGTTTATTTAAGGTAAAAATGTGGCATAGTTAAGCAAATGTTAAGATAATAGTTAAGAAAATCCTGCATAGTTCCTCTTTCAATATGCTATTTGCAATGAAACAAGAAACTGCTCTTTGGAAATGCTGATGTCTATATTCAAACATGTTTTAGTAATACATAAGGTTCGATGTCATCATGTTCATGTAGGTTTAACAGCATTTTAATGTGTTTCTGTTGATCATGAAACTTATTTCACAGTGATGATGAAATGTAGAGACACCTCTGATTTCTGCAGCTTTTCACACTGAGCTCTCCTAGATTCTCCCTGAGCAACAGTGCCTCTGTTTGGCAGCATGAATGCATCAATCTGTGCAGCTCAGGTGAAGTGAGGAGGAAAGAAAAAAAAAAAAAAGGATGTTATTTGATCCTGGTAGTGTCTGGACATGTCGCCTCTCACCATTAAGTGGCCGGTGGCAGGGTCAGCTATCATGGACTCATTCTGGAAGGTGTTGGCCTGCACCAGCTCCTCCTCCTCCCTTCTGTCCTTCTCTCCTGCGTCGTCGTCGTCCAGCTCATCCAGGCTCTGAGGGAAGAAGAAGAGGTTGATGAGACTGTGTTCACATGCACACACAAGAAAGCAGACGAAGAACCAACTGAGATTGAAGAAACAAATCGAGTTGATATTGCACAGAAACAAGCTGGGGTCAATTTTACCAAATCTACAAGATGACGCACCTGAGGCTCGGTATTAAAAATCAAGCCTTCTTGTTGTTCTTAAACATGGTCAAGAAATCAGATTTCTTTCTTTCTGTACAATCTCTTTTATCTCAGTTCAGTATGGGCATCACAACCTGAGCAAATCTGAGATATTTTACATCAACTGTAGCAACTGACATAAAATAATAGAGTATAAAACACAAAAAGACAAGAAAAAACACAAAAAAAATTAAATAAAATTCACATTTTAGGGGAGGGAGGAATCGGTACTGATAGAAAATCTGAATTCAGGTTTCTCTAATTCAGATTTTAAAGGATCAATTTTTTGGTATACTGTTTAAAAAACCAGGTCCTTGCAGAAAAGCAAAAGTGTCACAGTCGCTTCAGCGCAAGTAAACACTGTGAGAGATGCACGGTGACAGGCGAGGTCATTCCCACCATAACAGCGATGTTGACCTCCGCCTCAACACAGCCAGGGTCTCCTCTTAATCCTCTTAAGACATGATCACATTCACTTCCAGGAATCCCTGAGGAGCTGCAGCTCAAACACAAACCCAAACACCAGAGAGACTCAGTCAGGCAACAGGATGACATCCTGTTCGACGGCCTTTCACCTCCTGAGGACAGTCGGAGGGGGATTTTTTTCTCTCTTTCTGACCAGTGGAATGTCCCTTGAAAACACAATAAAAAGACATGTACAAACACGCAGAGACCAAACATCCCTTTGACAGAGGAGTGGTGGGAGTTTGCTTTCATTATTTAGGCAGAGATCTTGCACATTGTCTGGGAAAACCTCCAACTTTTACTCCTCACAATCTGGATTCTTAGCTACAGCATGAAATAGGCGCACGGCCCCGGCTTCCTATTGGCATTACTTTACAGCGAGCGGAGCTGCGGAGAGGGGGGGTGCTGAGGGTTCAGCCTGTCCGGAGCGGCGACGAGGATGCATTGAGTAAACAGAGCTCGACATTAGGATGGATGGTTGATTCGTGACGAGAGGCAGGGATCAGGACCAAACTCCCAGAGGGGGCACAATGCGAATCAGTGTTTCCTGTTTCACGCTGCAGGGCGAAACAAAAGGTGCCCCAACTCCACAGGCCCTTTAGTGGCAAAAAATAGCCCTGCAAGGTTAACAAGGAATGCAGTCATTTGCGAGGCCTTTCCTGCCAAAGGGTTTATCAGTCATCCCGAGGGAAAACACCAGTTTCTTTTTCTTTTTCGACTCTCACTGGTTTCCTTAATGTGATGTGAGCTCTCTCCTCTGCCACTCGACTTCTTTTTTCATCCATAACATACATGCACATCGAGCAGAGTCGATAAAATCACAACTTTTATTCTTTTATCCGAGAAGTTTTGATTCTCCACAGCTTGTGTCGAATTGCACTGTGCTGTGATTTAATTGTCTGCATCTATGTGCGCGCATGAAATGTTTTCCTGCAGCCGGTTTGACACGGCACCGTTTCAGGATGTGGCCAAAACAATATGTGGGAAATAAATAAGTAGAAGTTTAGAGTTGGGGGAAAGAAAAAAAAGAAGTGATATTAAACAGAAGTTCCCGTCTGTGTATTGTGCAGTGACTAACCACTCTGCTATGTACAAACTCGCCTGAAATGTGGAATTGGGGATCGGAGAGTTTGTTTTGGATGGAGATGCGGCCCGTTTTGCCCTCTAGTATTCCAGATTGCTGTGCATTTTCCTCTATTCCAAATAAAGGGAAAGGGGGAGCTCGCTTGCAACCATATATGGGGAGTTTTTGCTCCTGACATCATCAACACGAGTCTCCGGATTTTTTTTGGCCAATTCTTACCTTGGACCACGGAGACAGAGCAGGATAATGTGTGGAGGGATGAACGAGCGAGGGTCTGACTGATGGTATGACTTAGCTCTCATTTCAGCACTGGGACGGATCCAGAGCGGAGAGTTACTAAAAAAATACTGCCAAAGAAACAAAACCGCTGCTCTTCGATATCACTGTTAGGAGCAATTTTGAAGCACAAGTTGTACTAACATGTTCTGACTGAACACTTCATATTGTTTTATTGGATAAAAAACAGATGTTCTCGGATGTTTATTTAATATTTTTGCACGAGGTAGACTGGGCTAACGTTAGCTCGTATTTCCAGCTGAGCAGCAGGTGCTGACACACGGAGGTTTTCTTTCCAAAAATGGTCATTTTCAAGTCTCCTGTTATAAAAAACTTAACTTCTGTTTTGGTCAGATGTTGTGCATGCTGCCCAATGCCCATGTGCAGCTGATTACAGAATGCATGATGGGAATAAAAATATAACAGACATTTTATGTGATTAGTAACGCTGAAAAACTATGCATATACTGTAGGATCATTATAACATTCTCCAAATGAGCCATTATTGACTTAATACAGCAACTGCAGTGGCATTAATTCCTATCTTGATGACACACGAGGAATCAAAGAGATAGAGGACTTGAGTGTGAGCTGAAAAGAAGCAGCCACATTTCCAGGATCCTCTCTTCCCCGCTTCCTGTTTACAGCAGCGCCGACTGTCAGGGCCTCACAAGAGTGTTTACTTAACTGGAGCGAGTACAACACGTATCCTCGGTCTGCTCCGGGACGGGTCTCCATACCCCCGTCGTCTGTCACTCTGCACGTAAAGAATTAAAGACACCACATCTGGAGCGGAGCTGCACGGTCTATTGGAATGTCTGTTGTGGTTGGAAACGCTCTCGACGGGGAGGAAAACCATCAGTCATCTATTCTTAAAAAACCTCCATCCACGGCCACAAGGATCTGAACACATCTGACTATCAGTCTGCACAGCGGCAGACTGTGGCATTTACCTTTTTAAGTGACTGTCAAAGAGACGCAGGACGGTGCTTATGACTTGAGCGAGCTGAGCACATTCTGTGGCGGCGATAACCCTGCAGCATTACACGGAGTAAATTTGGCAAAAGTGAGGAAGTTGAGCTGCAGGGACTCTGAAGGATATTGCAGATGGTGTACTTGCTATTTTTTTATGTCAGTTGGGGATATTTGACAAAGACAAATGAGATAATAACAGAGCTATAAAAAAGTATTAAAGAGGTGCTGCTCAATGTGGATTTTATGACTGTAACATAAGCTCTGACAAGGTGAACAGAGAACACGGAGTTCTTGATAACGAGGTAGAGGTCAAATATCTTTAGAGCAGACAAAGTCTTCGTGGTCTCACATAATACATTTATATCTTCTGACACGTTTCATCGAGCCGGACGCACGATGACTGACTGAGTCCTTTGTTTTCTTTTTCCCTCTCGGCACATTTGCTATGGAAAATGGCTCAGCAGCACTGATACGAGAGAAGCAGCTATATCTACGCTGGTCTCCATGGTAACCAGTGGTGGAGCGATACAAACAAACAGAGCATTAAAGGGATAGTTCAAATTTTGGCAAATTGGCCCATTGCCATAATCCCTATAGTTTTAGGAGTTGGTTCGTTACCTTTAATTGTTGGTGCAAGCTATTTTTAGAACGGCAGAGCAGAGCTGCTAGCTGCTCAGAGCTACGCTACGGAGGCTCATGGGATTTCTTGGTTTCCCTCATCAAACTCATCAAATAAACAATCCAACTCCAAAACGCTCTGGTGGACAAGTTGTGACCCGCACATTCACCACGATATGAGATAATAACAGAATGTTACGAGATGGAGCCTCTGTAGCGTAGCTCTGAGCAGCTTGCAGCGACAATTAAAGGTAAAAAACCTACTGCTATGACTATTGGGATTATGGCAATGGGCCAATTTGCCAAAATGTTGAACTATCCCTTTAAGTATCCTGGTGAATCTAACCAGCAATCAGATCAATCAGGACAAACAGGGCTTGGCTCCACTATAGGCTTTTTATTGGCTGTACAGTATATACAATATAATCAATATGACCTCCCTAAAAGCTGATCATAATTAACACCTCCCTCCTCTCAGCGATGCCACACAAATGGAACCGGCTGCCTCGTCCCCCTGCCAAGTGCCCCGTCCACTTAGTCCTCAGATTTATTTCTAAACAAGCAAAGGTCACCTCCGCCCGAGGCACCGTCTTTTTACAGCACGCTTTAATGACTCGTGTGTATTAATCACCTGCCACTCACCGCAGCACAGTGACTTCATTAGGATGATCTATTAGAGGAGATGCAGGCACACACACACACACACCGACGCCCAACACTGTCTTTTTTTTCCCCCTCTCAAGAGTGGCGATGTCAGCTCAGACGACGGTAACAGACAAGGCTCAGCACAGCGCTCAGGTATGGCAGAGATCAAAGAGGGGACATCTGCCCCGGAGCTGCCGGCTGATTAATGTGACACTACAGACTGCCAAGGTCAGTGTCAGGTCCAGGAGAGGTGCGCCCGCTCAAGGGCAGGAGTGAGACATCATTTGACAGCTTCAAAAAAAAAGGTGTGACTTGGACCTTTGCTGACCTGTGGCAGGAATATTACATTGGAAAAAAAAACAACCTGTGTGTGTGTGCCGCCTTTTTCCTCAGCAAACTTTATTTTGAATTCCACTTGACCTTTATTTAACCAGAACGCTGAAAATGAAAGCTGAGGCCAGAGGGGGAGCGCAATTATGTTACAGAGAAGGAAGCAGAGTTGCAGAAGCAGAAACTACAGTCGTAGACTACAGTTTTTAAATTACAACTATTCCAGTTCAGATTTATCACAGCTGGCAAACCCCAACAGTTATAATCATGCTTCCCAAAATCTGATGTCTTTTCATGATTTAAGTCTCAAAATTGCACAACAGGGTTTTTTTGTTTTGTTTTATTTTTTATGAGAGGGGTTGTTTGGGGACAAAGTCGAGTCAAACAGCGTACAAGACATTCTCAAGAATCAAAAGCTTGTATTGGCCACAAGGCCCCGGGTTGCTTTCTTTAAAATCGAGTGTTTATCAAGTGAAAGCCTTTCACTTTCTGGCTTTGAACTTAAAAGTCTGCTTGCCTCTCATTTTCACCCCAAGTGAAACTATAATATTTTAATCAGCGCTCAGCCAGACCTCAAAATGAGTTCGCTTTACATGACAAAAAAAAAAAAAAAAGGAGCTTTAGGCAAACAAACAACGGGGGTCTGGCTGCGATTGCTGACCCAGAGATAGCAGCATCAGCATTCCTCTGGATGTGTCAGATGGAGCTGAGGCCTGAGGGCGGGCCGGTCGGGCTCAGCGGGGACGGGCAGAGATCTCCGACTGTCTGCGACAGCTTTGATACATCTGTGGGAAACAGCTTGGAGTTGTATTTTTAAGTTTGCCAAACTTGTTCTCTGGTCTATCGCCGCCACAGTAGGTTGGACTGGACTTGTAAAGAGTCTGGCTGTGTGTGTTTGTGAGTGCAGAGTTGAGAGGGACAGCAACAGTGTGTATGTGTGGGGTTGGGGTGGGGGGGGGGGGGGGTCACTGTATTAATGGGGCTTTACACTCCAACACCACAGACCTCCACAGAAAACCACATGCTCCGCTCAAAGATGTCAGACTCAGCCAGAAGTCTAGTAACTAGAGCCGGTCGATGTGTCAGCGGGCCGATACCGGGCGATCGCAGCGATGTCGGTGTCTGCATGTTGGATGTGCAAGAAGTTTCAAAGCTGCTGCAGCAGAGACAACCTTTTTGACTTGTTCAAGTATTAACCTTTCGGGTTTCCCACAAGATAATGTTGCAGCGTCTGGCTCTAATTTTTAATATTCTCATCATGCACACTGATGTTGTTATTGGCCTCCAGGAACCTCTACAAGTGGGTTTACTCATGACACAGGGGGGTGAACGGCAGAGGAGGAGGTTTAAATTCTTGCACTAGTCTGCACACACAACAATCTCTCAGAAGGCAGCATGCACGTCGCAGAAGGAGAAAACACTAAGCTGACCAGACACTTTTATTCTAGTCTCAACGTGGCATCCCTCTAAACACTGCATCCCCCAACATGCAGCTGTGTTTTGGAAGAGGTAGATGCCTTCAAACAGCCTGCTGTACGGCTTTAGGGAGCTCTTGGAGATGGATTACAACACAGTGAAGTGTGTAAGAGAGCAGCGGAAGATGTTAAATATCCCTCTTCTTCTCTTCAGCATTAAACAGGCTTACTGCAGCTCCACGCTGAGCCGCTGACCCTCAGCGGACCGTTGCAGTCTCGTAGCCGTGACCTGCACAGACTGACAACACAGCTTCTATCAACACTGAATATGAACCCAGCGCATCAATCAATCTGCAGTATGCCTGTCAACCTCATATGCAAAAACGATCATTATCAATTCAAAAAGAAGCCAGCATCCAGCGGCGGTTGGTTCGTGCTCATTGAAAGCGTTATAATCAAGAGGCAGGTGAATTAAAAAGTTGCAGGTAAGCAACACTTAGCGAGTCAAACAGGAAAACCAAGGGGTTACACGACAAGCGGAGCGAAACTGTAAAACACTGCTAATGGATGACATTACCTGATTAAGTTTAATGCCATGAAATTATTCGAGATCATGGAAAATTCTGTAATTACATGGTTTTGCCTGAGATAAATAATTAGTCACTGGTTGAATTTATGCGTAACAGATTGATGGTTTTTTTAATAACTGCAGTGCAAATGCCAAATCTGAATCCATTTATGCATCTCATCAGAATTAAAGATTTTATAACCAGCGCCTCACGGAGCTGATGCTGATGTATCTGAGTTAATGCTTCTCTGACGAGGCAGAAACTTTAAAAAAAAAAAATAGAGGTCAGTTTACAAGCGCATGAGTGCAGGCGAGTCAAACACATTTCCTTTTGGTTCATAAAATCTTGGCCGGTGTCTGTTTTTGTGTTTCTCAATCCGTTTCCTCCAGGTATAAACATTGTCTTCCCAGGAAATAAACTGCAGGCTGAATTCTGGCCTTGCGTTGCGCAGGAAGTCTTTATCTCTTTCGTGTATTTGCTCGAGCCCTCGTGCTCATAAACACTGACCGCTGATCTGCGACGGCAATCCAGGAGATCCAGATTGAAGTTACGCACATTAACAAGTGGGCTGTTTGTTTTCTTTGGTGTTTGACCCGGCAAAATACATTTTCATTTGACTTTTAGAGTCCTAACAATGGGGATATCCATCATTTACAGGCTGTTAATAACTAAAACCAATACTTAACAATGTTCAATGTTTATTGAAGTTACTTATGAGCATCATTAATGTGCAGCTCTGGATGTCACTCATGCTCTAAATACATGACATTGACTAATAACTGCTCTCTCCCAGTTAGGACAGGAGCTCTGGGCTGTCTTGAGAGACGTACTGTATGTTTTTAACATCTGTGTGTCCCGACCACAGACCAGGACGGCTGTAATTCAAGCCGCAGAGAGACGACAGGCTGGTAGAGCGTTTATCCCGGCTGCCTCTTCTATTTCCTGCGTCCCATTAATGAATCCTGTTTCTACAAACCAGCAGTAATAATAACGGGGCGCCTGCAGCGTGCCGCCGTACGGAGGCCGAGGAGGGAAGTGGGTCTTGTGTTTTGTCTAAACCCCCTAATCTTGTTTTCGCCCCATGCACGCTCCTTCTTCCATCCTGTCCTGCATGTGCATGTGTGTTTTTTGCACAAACCCACCCTATCAAGCTGCAGTGCGACAGTGGTGTTCTAGCACTTTTTTTTTTTACTTGTACGTTATGTTTCCCGGCAGCACAAAACCGCTGAGTTACCCTGTTGTTTTCCATCTCACATCCACATCGTCCAAAAGCGGGAAGGATTTAGAAAAACCACACAAGCAGCTCAAAAATCATACAAAGGAAGAAGAGAAGAAGGCAGGAGGCGAAAAAGGGCACAGAGGGAGCATCCAACATCCTGCTGCTTTTGCATTTTATACTTCGTCCTCTTCTTCTCTTGTCCACGCGCTTCCCATCCCAAAAATATTTTAAGGAGCAGACAATGAAAAAAAAATCTGAGTCTGCTTTCTCTGAAGCTTTCAACCACTTCTCACAGTCAACAGAGAGACTACTTTGAATGGATTTCCAGAAAAAAAAGCAAAGGAGAGACCATAATAATTTGTGTTCCCATCCATTAGTGTTATGCAAAGTGTTAACATTAGGTCAGGTGCTGTTAAATCATTACAGAGGAAATCTGTGGAAAGTTACTGTCTCTGTTAATCATGCAAAACCATCAACTGGGAACAACCTGGAAACTAAGGTGTTTATATCTTCTTGTGGCAGGAAACTATATAAATATTTTCGGGGGACAATAGATTTGTCTGAAAAATGATTTACAGCTTTTAAAAATGTTTAGCTTCACACGAAGGTCCACAGTCTTCAGGATACACCTGTGTGAGCGAGTGCATGCGCTGTAGCGTCACGGCAGCAGCTGTGTCATGGATGGATAAGGGGGGATATCTTGTACCCTACTTAGAGTTAATAACAGCTTATCTCCTCAGCATTTAATCAGCAGACTACGATGTGACCCCCGACCCCGAGCTGTGGCCGACAGCCTCCGCTTCTCCACGATCGCCTTCCTTGGAATGTCTGGTATCTCCCTCACGTGTATACGACCCATCAACCCAGAGCGAGTGCGGTGCCAAGCGGGTTGTTGAACATCTGGTATCGCAGGCCATTCTTCTCTTTTAGCCCCCACAACACCTCTGGAGGGTTGTTGGTCCGTCCTGCAGCCTGGCATGGACCGATCTAGTCCATTTGGCAGAGCAGCGTTCAGACAGGGAGGTATTGTGACAGCGGACGCTTTCTCACGCCGCACAGGAGGCGTCTCATGGGCCCGTTGTGGAACCTCTGACACTGGAGAGGAGCAGAAATGTGTCCTGTCCTCTCCTCTCTCTGTTGACTGGGTTCATCTAATGAGAACGAGACGCCCAGAGAGCCAAGTTGCCATTCAGCCCTCGATGCCTCTCTGCTAGGCCGTCGTGTTTTTTGGCCGCCGGCGCTCGGTTTTCTTGGCCGAGGCTTTCGCTGCTCATTCAGAGCCCCGACAACTCCGAGGCTATTCAGGTTTCATGGACCTATCAAAAGAACCACAGACATGCTGGGCAGGAGCAACGCCAGGCCCACAGCATCCAGGAAGCAGCAGCAGCAGCAGCCACGGCGCAAATGGCTTTCACACGTTGTCGGACTGCACAACGTCCTCCAAAAAGCAGAGAGTGACCCAACGATTGATTTTTTACATGCAAAACAACAGATGTAATGCAGTGTACTTTAGCAGCAGCTTGCGTCGGCCAGGATTCAGAGCAATAATGGCCCTGTGTAATTACACCAGGATTCAAAACATTTTATCAAGAATGGATTAAAGCTGTCCATTTTCTCACACAAGCAGGTTTGTGTGTGAAATAGATTTTTGCTATAAACAACCGGCGCAGCCAAAACAACCAAAACAGAATTAACAATGTTTGACCAAATTCCAGTCAGTTTAATTTATGTTGTACTTCTTGCACATTAATGTCTTAATAGAGTGAGTTCCAGCAGGCAGAGTAATTGCTTCCTGACTTTCTGTATTTGTATTTCCACAGCAAGGATGTTGTGTCCTGCTCTAATTTCTGTGACTGCACGTTTCGTAGATTTTTCAGCCAACTTTTGATTAACTTTCTGTGTCTGCGACATTTCAGCTTGTCGGCATCAGTACTGTAAAGTCCTCTTGTGGGATGGTTTACGTCTGGGTTACTATTTTAGTCTTAGAGAATGGGTTCAACAATTCTGGTGGAAATTAATCTAACAGCATCAATCATTTACTCAAGTGGAAGACTCAGAGAGAAAGGGATGACTGTAAATGTTCTTCTGAAGAAGAGGAAAGAAGGTTATCCTGAGTGAAGAAGGTGCTTCACTGATTTAAATCATATTTGTATCATTTCACGATCTGTTGTTGGCTGTTAGTCAAGTCAAAAGTCTGTAGTTGGAATATGTTTTGGGATGTTTAGAGTAAGTCTTTTGCCTTTTACCATCTCTAAAACAAGAACCACAGTGGAAAATACAATGTAAGACCTGGGCTTTGTGTGTTTTTTGAGGTTTTACATGATTTGACTTGATCTTTTCTGATTGATAAACTAAACTATTGGAAACAATTTTATGCAATAACGTATTACCATCAATGGACAGATTGCATTCATGCTGTTTCATGCAACATACAGGGTAGATTTCTTTGTTACATCCATTTAAATACCACATAATGTAATTTTATGGAGGCCACATGTATTTTGATGTCGCCATAGTCATCAAGAGGCAGAACTAGAATCAATGAAATCATGAGAACAATGATCGGGTGGATTAATGATAGACTATTCTGTGCGGCACAAAAGACCAGAGCAGAGACGCATTGTACCTGCAGAGTGATTGATTATAACGACAGCTGCTGAAAGAACAAGAACTCAGCCTCACCCTCACGTTGGGTGAGCCCACATGGGTGTGTGTGTGTGTGTGTGTTTGTGTGTGCACGTGTGAGTGTGTTGAGTGACTGCTGGGCAGCTGGAGAGCAGTAGCAGCCTGAGGGCACCTGATGGCAGTGCTTAACCGTGCTGTCTCCTGACCCTGCACCTGAACAACGCACCTGGCAATAAAAGGTTTTGCGGTTGGGTCGCATCTCCTGGTAAACACAGCTGCTGCCATCAGGGCGTCACACGGCACAAAGACCGACAACTGACCTGGACCGACTCCGCTGCCGTTGTGTGGGTCAGTGTGCGCAGTTATGATGATGTCATGGTTTGATATTGTGTCAATATCGTCTCAGATGATCGGATACTGGAGTTTTATTGTTGCTTTTTAAATGTTACTTCTTGGACGACCCACTTCCACTTGATCACCTCCTTATCTATCTATCTATCTATCTATCTATCTATCTATCTATCTATCTATCTATCTATCTATCTATCTATCTATCTATCTATCTATCTATCTATATCATCCATCCATCCTTAGAGTTATGAAGTCCTAAAAGAGTTTTGATGGGATTGTCGCACAGAATAAAACTAAAATTAACTTTCATGAGTGAATTTATGAGGCAGTTAAACGAACACTGGCACTTAGCCTCTGCGAGTTCATATTTTTATCGTCTCAAACATTAAACTGATAATTTCCAGTGTTGTCTCTGTTATTTCTAATTCATTTTTCTCATGTCCGGGAAATGTCTGGCTCCAATTTAAAAACAAATTTGCTGGTAAAAAACATTCCTATAGAGGTACATTCTTGGGCCACAGGGGCAATGTTGTCAAAATAGCAAGCCAGACAAATTTAGCATTCGAATCGAATACCACATTAAAAAACAGTGTGGTCCACTCGAGATGCCAGAGCATTCGGGTATTGGAAGCTGCTCAGAGCCTTGATCCAGTCATTAGCGAAGAATGGCCTTGGAAAGCAAAGATTTCCTCCTGAGATTATTTCTTCTTTGTCATCTTAAAGGGTCTGGCCTGTTGGAGAGGAATTTCTGAGCCTAAATCACAGCCTAATTAAGGAGATAATGTCTTGTAGAAACAAAACAAATACCTCTGGCAGGCAGCAAACACCCCGCAGCCTCCGAGCAGGTCACAATTCAATTATTTGAGCCGGAGCGTCTCGCTAGACAGCGGCTGTCTCTGAAAAATCAAATCTACCAATGGGATTAGCCTGCTTTATAGGAAATAAATTGTCTTCTTTGTCTTATTAGGTCTGCTTCATTTCGTGTTCTCCGCCGGATGCATTTGCTTCATGTTAAAAGGAAAAAAGGAAAGTTCACAAATTCCCTTGCTGTCAAAAAGATGGACTAACAATCTTGACTCAAGTGCAACACATGTTAGTGAAGACTTCACATAAGTCTACACAAGAGGAGACGCACTGTAAAATATTATGTTTTCACAAGCTCTTCATAATTAACACCATCTGCAGCACAACCCAACGACCCATAACGCTGAATTGAATCCATCTGTTTTTCTCCTCCATTTTCCTATTATTAGTTTACACATGAAACCCAATCGATCAGGGGATGCAGCATTTCCTCGCATTATTGGAGGCATTTGTCGTTATAATGGTCCAGTAGGAGTCCAGCTGACAATTTCAGATGTTTGTACACTGTAATAACATAGTAGAGACAAATACACAGAAGCCTGAGTTGTTTTGGACTGATGATGATGAGGCTAAGTTGGAATCGTTCTTCAGAGAAGAGGTTTTTACTATGGATACTTTCATAAAAAAGTGTCAGGAAATTAAGAAAAAATGAATTATTTGTGTGAATTCTTCTTTTTTTGTTTGTACTCTACTTATTATGTTTGCTGGCTATGAAATGAAATCTGTGTCTTGTAAGGCCTAATTTGCGTATGACACAAATGAAATAAAATTCAATTCATACACAGAAAGAAATGTGTCACTTTCTGAGTCTTTTTAACTTTTTCAATGAAAACCAATTAAAAAGTGGCATGTGCTGGGTTTGGTTGTGAAGGAGGAAATGCAAAACCACAAAATCCAGTTAGAGAAAGTCATCAGTGAGGTCAGTTTCAAGGCTCATAAGATACTAAAACACCTCTGGTTGTCCGGTGTCTCATAGAAATGAATGAGGGTCGTGTTTTTCCTGTGGTTGGAACTCAGCCTTCCTTCATCAGGAGTACAGTCGCCTTACCCTCATGCCTTGAACCCACATATGCTGATAATGAAACCCCCAAAATTAGCTCGCTATTAAAATCGCATGAAAAATGTGGAATGAAAATGGGGGCCAGAGATTTTAAGTGCTTCTTAATATCAGGTCTTTCTATCGGCTCCCATTTGGGCCTCGTATTGCATGACAACCTGCCTGCTTGAACCCATATGTGGAATTTGCAGTTGAGCCCAGTTATAGCCCGTAGCAGCGGCTCCTCCAAACAAACAGCGAGCACCGAGTACCATCCACCTACCGCACACAGCACAGCACAGTAGGAGAGTGGCCTCTGGGACTACTGTAACTGTGATTGACGCAGCTTAGAAAGAAAAACAATGAGTGGAAAACACAGGGAACACTTCTATTTAAAGCCCGTGTCTGCCGGTCTATTCTCCATGCAGTACTGTACTGTACTGTACCATTCCCCCTCCGTTTTCATTTCTATTCATGATGACTCCTGTTGAGAGAGGCACCGTTCCAGATGAAAGAGAGAGGGGAGCTGGATGATGGCTACATAACACCAAAAAAAGTAATTTACAATCAAAATAAAACAAGAGACGACAGCCTCTCTGCTTCTTATTCATGAATGGCGGTGAAATCAGATGTGTCAGCGTCCAATGTTTAAGAGCTGCACACATGTTGTCAGCCCACAAGACGGGCAATAACATCACTTCAACAACACATTACGCAGTCATTTAGTAACATTTAAAACCAAAAGTATGCACTGTTCTATGCTCTTGCATGTCTGCGTTCGCTCTGCAAAACCAAGATTATTATAGAGTCTTCACGAGGATGTGGCCAATTTAGCCTGTTTTTTAAGAGCGAGGTGTCATCATGGGCTGGAAGCAGGTCCCGGGTGTCTGACTCAAGTTCACTGGGAAAATGGCACAATAGCTTCGCCTGGTTGTGAAATTAGTAGAAACAAAACCTGTTACAGTGTGCAAACATGCACTAAAATGCGTCACAAGTACTTCTGTACCCTACTTTTTTGGCAACAGAAATGAATATGGTTGTATTGGACAAATAATGATCAGAAAGTACAAGACTTTATCGACACTTCTATCACATTTTTCAAGAGCACTGATTGGTTCTGTGTAAAGAGACTGAGCTGAGTCAAAAGACAAGAGAGACTCAACCACAGACATTCAGTCTGCAGGAGGGATTGGGGGGGTCTTTGTCTCATAATCTGTCCTCGACTGAACCCGCATAAGGATCGGAAAAGTGATGGATAGATGAACCAATTCAAAATCATTTATTCGTCCTTGATCATGTTGTGAGCTTTTATCAAAAGAAAGAAAAAAAACTGTTATGCCGCCACACAGTCGAGAGATCAGGTTTCTCCAACAACTGTTTTGTTCTCCCTTCCCTTACCTGATGAAGAAAAACCTCATCCTGATTTACATCAGAAAGATTAGCTGAGAAAAACAAGGTCACTGTAGTTCAAGTCTTAGCGAGGCAGTAGAATGAGCTCTGACAGCTCAATAAGCAGCACTCAGAGCCACAGACCCAGTGTGCTTCTGTGAGGGAAGAGTTTGCAAAGGAGAAAAAGAAATGAAAAATAGGAACCAAGGAGAGCAACGAAACAAAGTTTGTTTTGCTCAGTGTGAATCAATATGAAATTTGAGACACGGTAGCGACGGTGCATGCAAGTATACAAGAGAGAATGAGAGAGTAATCAGTCTGGAAAAAGGCCGAGCAGTTAGCGAGGTTCCAGTATCTGAGGAATTTCAATCAACTGCGAGTTGATCCCCAGAACCGTGGCGGTGGGACACTCATCAAGTTTCTGTGGGTTTGCTTTGGCGAGTTACGGCACATTCTCTCCAGAGCCGGCTCCTCTCGCCAGCAGAGATGAGTAGCAGACACTTAGGAAAATAACCTCTCTTCCCTCCTGTGCAGCTGCCGAACATGGAAATTACATCTGGTGGGACGATTAAACCTGTGTGGCCACTGACCACTCTGGCCAACGCAGACGTGCTATCCCATTGCAGATGTGTAGTAGTAGAGTGAAAAAAAAGGGGGGTGCTGCTTCTCGGCCAAGGGATCCGAGCTGAGGAGATACTGTAGTGTTGACTTTGAACTGAGAGAAGTGCGCGGTGTGAGATTAATACGACAAGACAGGCTGCGAGTCCCCGAACGCAACCAGTGTTCAATAAGTGAAGAGATATTATCTAAGGCCTCACAATAAACAGACTTAGACACCAGCCTCCCTCCACTGGCAGGTACAGTCTTATCTTACTGCAACAGGCGACGTATCAAAACACCAGACAACAGGGACACGGCAGAGCTGATGAAAGCGAGCTGCTTCGCTTGTGCTCCGGTGGTGGCGTACCCTCAGGATGAGGACAAACAGACTCCCGTTTACCTCTAGCTCCAGATCCGTACTAGCACAAAACAAAAAACCTCTTCTTCTTCTTCTGTGTTCACTGTGTTTTGATGCTCTCTTGGTATTTATGGGTGATAAAACGGCTGATAAAAAACACGGCCCTGAAGCGATGCAGATGGGGTCTATAAAGAATCCGTCCAAAATCCAAACTGAATAAAGTACAGTAGATTTTACAAGCCTTACTCATGGAGACTGTTATTTGTAGTTTTTTTAAAGAGTTGTCGGCTGTTATCTACTTCAACCTTTGTGTTTCTCCTCAGGTCGTACAGAGGTGGTTTGACGTCCAGTTCCAGAGAGAGGATCTTGTACTTCAATATACATTTAAAATGACAGCTGGATTTTAGACCTAACTGCAGGTTGCAAAAAACTATGTACATTGTATATGACTCTCTTATTTCGACGGTTGAAGACATTCACAAGGATTTGAATTTAAATAATGTGAATGATTGTTGGGCTGCACCTCAAGATTGCTGGTATTATCCTGGTTTTACACCGACTCATTATTTGAAAGCTACGGTATAGGCAGCCACAAACAGGAGAGAAGTTATGTTTTTGTGTGTTCTTTTGTACCAGCAGGGAAAAAATGTGACATGTGCCTGGATGTCATTTTTAAAAAATTGGCTAAAAAGCCAATTAAACACCAAAGGGAGAAAGCTTTTATTTGTAATTTTGGTTTTCTGATAGATTCCTGAAGCTTCTTACAATCTCTTCGTCCGGCGGTTTCTCCTCCTAATGGATACAAATTGAGTGACTTCACTATGAGCACTGACATCTTTCAAATAAATTTAATTTTGTCAACTGAGAAACCTGCTTAGGAGTCGTGTGCACTGTGGAAATGGGTACGGAGCGAAAGCTTCCTGCCCAGAATAAACATGTGGCACAGCCTTACTGGAAGCTCCTCAACAATGAGTGGAGAGGTGGGAGGGGAGGGGGGGGATGATAAAGGCAGAAGAAGCAAGATGGGGAAGCCTGCATTATGTGTGTTAGTGTGTGTGTGCGAGAGAGAGGCTGCAGCCTGTGATTATGTTATGTAATTTCCACTTGAGGTAACAAAGGTTTGCCTCTTACTGCTGCATGCCAGCGGCTCCTTCTCTCCCTCTCTCTCCACACCGATTACATCCTTCCCGGCATTAATGGGGTCAAAACAGGGCCCTTATCTTTTTGGGGCAGGGGTCTATTTTTCCCATGCAGGGTGACTCTGCAGATGCCCTCTTCCCTCACCCCTCAAGGGCGAAAGCACACCGAGGAAACTACAAGCTGCCATCTGCTCTCCTCAAGGCAAAACTCTCCAGAGCAATCAACACTGCAATTTCAACCATAAAACAGTGGTTAAATGGATTTCCCTGCGGAAAAAAACAGAAATCTGGACTGTGAAAACGAGCAACGAACCTCAGGTTTTTTGGTTCTAGGGTTGAGTGCATATCCCAGCGTGGCCGGTGCAAAAACAAATGAATCGAGGAATGTGGAAATAATAACTCGCAACAGTCATTTCAAACGAATTATTTTCTAATCAAAACTTATAAATGAATTTGTTGCACAATGTAGCGATCTGATAATGTTGGTTCACATGCAGCAACGCACGTAGGTCAGGACTTTCCCAGAATCACGCCAACTGCTTACAGCGGGTCGACAACCATTTGCAGAAAAATGTTCATGTTTAGTAAAAGAAAATATCCACTTGAGGCGGCGTTATTCATTCAAGAGGCTCTGATCCTCTCCAGGTGAGTGACTCAGAATAGATTGTATCATAGATATTGTGTTAATTAATGAATGACAAATGAGTAAAAGTAAAGATCAAAGGTATTTGCACTTTATCTGTGTATCTTATATTGACTTGTTTGAATGTTTTCCCTGCAGCATGACGATCCCAGCTGGAGTCGTCCTGCCATAACTATTCACCATTTCTTTCCTAACGAGGTTTTCTTTGGAGTCGTTTCTGTGCGCTGTTGGTCTCAAGTTTATGTTTCTGGATAAACTGGGCGGGCTTTGGTAGGTAACACCAGGTTTTGTTCCCCAACCATGCTATTCTGTCTTGTACTTTGTTCCCTTTTGTGTTTTATGTGGTTGCATTCTGTATTACATAATTATACTCTGTGACCAGCTTGATGTATTTATAGAGGCTGTAAAAAAAAAAAAAAACGCAGATGAAATTGGTCCTGTAAGCCATAATGGTTCGCTCTGCAGGGAAGAGGAAAGACAAACATTTGTACTAACATGTGAGTACTATAGGCCTCTTTTGAAATACTACCTGTTAACCCTCCCCTGTCCACCAGTGGGAGGGAAGCCAGCCACTGCTGTAAACTGGCTGCCTTTTATATTCCCTTGGAAACATTGGTGTCAAATTAACTCAATAAAACTAAAACAATAAAAACAAATGTACTTTTTTTTGTTGAAAACAAGACTCTTGGGATGAAATTAGAAATTACGTTTTCAACTATTTCTTATAATGGTGGACTGCCCAGCTGAGCTAATGGCTGGACATATTTATATGGTTTAAATTGTTTGCCCTCTACCTGCAATCTTAACAACACTATGTTTTCTTCTTAAAATGACCACGAGTGGCCAAAAATTGGATTTTATAACTTGAATTTTCCACACTGAAGATAATTTCTCACTTCCTCCTCGTATCTCTATCTGGCATCTATCTTATCACATCTTGAGATATCTTATCACACACAAACACGTGTCGATTTCATACAGTAGTTTGTGCTTTTACTGTGAAATAATTGGTAAACTTTGTATTGAAAAGTGCAAGGTTATTAAACCCAGAGTTGCCGCTGTGGCCATCTGATATAAGGGAGGTAAGATGATGTTTGTGTTTGTCGCTGGCAACAGACAAACCGTAGTAAGACATCTACCTCCCGATATGTTCAGCAGTTCCTCCTGATTTGAAAGCATGGTTATCATGTTGTTATTTGTGGTCCTTTAGCACCACCAGCCACTTAACTCACATTAACCCGAAATTAAAGTAAGTGCTTTGATTTGAAGCTTGAAAATGAAGGTGCTGCTTAAAGCTATTGATTTAATTTGAGGGTGAAAGTGAAGCTTAGATCCTCAGTTCACTTAGTCAGTCTCAGTCTTATCAGACGTTATTTGATACTTTTATGATGTTTGAGTTGGTGGAGGCCTTTTGTTTTAAGCGTAATATGGTTTTAGATGTGTTTTATTGCTTATGAAACACACACACACACATCCTGTCAGGACATGTTTGGCCACATGCAGCCAACACCCCTGTGAACACAGCTCTGGAAAGACATCATTCACAGCTGTTTCATTAAATACTGTACAAACTGTACGACAACATCAGCTATAGTTGACTCACTTTCTTTTTAAAGGGAATGTGCTGTTTGCTGTTTGGTGGCACATTCAAGTTTAATGACGTAACTGAGGTCATCCTAAACCTTAAGTTTTAAAAAGACATAGTAAGACTGATTAAATTTCAAGCTAAGATGTATAAAAATAAATAAGATGTTATTTGCATCAAAGAATGATTGTCCTGCTCACTGAAATAAAACTCAAACTTACCACAAATCAGGTCATTTTTGTGCTAAAAGACACTTTAGAAAATATTCCAGATAAAAGTTGAGATTTAAGTCCAAAATTTTTTAAAATAATCTTAATCTTCCTCGGAGCTGCAGCACTTTTAATCACATCGGCGCATCCATGCATCCGGGGCCGAGGCAGAAGTGTACATGTAACACAATCCATCTTGGCAGCCTTGTGTTGAAAGGAGGACGAGGGAACTGGACCCAGAGCAGCATGTGACAGACACACGAGCTTTGATCGTCATGCAGAGGCTGTTGTCAGTTTGCTTTGACATGTGGAACAATTTGAGGGCTTTTGTGTTTGGAGTTCTGTTTTCTACAAACATGACATCTCTTCATCCATCCGACACGCCGACTCAATGATTTTCTTCTCCTCTGAGTTACGATGACAGTGATAATTGGTCGTCTGACCCACACGAGTGGTTGGCTGACTTAAAGAATAAACTCTTCTGAAAGCACAACAGATGTAAACTGTGAGTAAAGAGACAGAGAGTTCATCTTCTGCACATGTGCTGGATCAGAAAAGATCTTCATCTTAAAAATAAGCACAAGAAGATCTTAACAGTTTAGAAAATGTTACTTAAACCAGCAATCGCAGCTATTTCCTGCTTTACCTCCAGGTCCAGTGCGAATGCCAATCTTTGATGTTTTAATCATATACATTACACATACGGCTTCCCACAGCGCTCTTAACTGTGCCTGACCAAGCAGACACTGCATTAATACACATTAATGAAACAACAGCAAGATGAAACGTGTGTTCCTCAACAGCAACTGACTGATCGATCACATTGAACGTTCACGTCAGGAGAACCAATAAGAGCAACAGGTCACAGTGATGGGAGGAAAGAAAACCAGAGTTAAGACAAACAACTCGATCAGATAGTTTGTTATCACACACAATCCTTCCACCGTGGCACAAAGCAGCTCCCAGTCTTATCTAAATCTCAGCTGCCCGTGTTTAACAATAAATCTAGTCTTAAATGTCTTATTCCATCACAACATCTGTGCACAACATCTACCATCTAAAGCTTTCACAACAGGTTGCCGGATTCAGTAATAGGAATGAATATGTAAAATTCATCACGACTTTATGAAAAAATATGCAAATCAAAGCAAATATAATTAACTTGTTGTAAAAAAGGTGATAATTCATTTTGATGACTGTGCCTTGAGCAAGAACCTCAGTAACTGCTTCAAAACTCTGCTGACTGTCTTGTTGCTGTCAATCACTGATTTCCAAATGGAAAATAATCTGAAAAATACACTGGAGGGAAATAACATAAGCCTAATGAAAAATGTACCAAGCTCCAGGCCAAACCATCAAACCATGTGCAGTCCAAGATTTATTTTTTCTTCTTATAAAAGGCGACTGGTTTCAACATTACATCAGGACAGCAGTATAGTTTTACTGCAGGAAAGTGGAACACGGCGTGGTCTAGGAAACAATAAGTTTTTAATGCTTGGGCTCAGAGTAAATCTCTGCTGCTATGTAAAGCATGCAGCTCCTGTGCAGACAGTTTAACTGTACGATTTATTGTCTCTTAAAATACCTTTTTTAAATAAACACACAGGACTTACAAAACACCCTGATTCTGTTCGCATACTGTAATGCAAGAGGAGAGTTTTATGTCACAGCTCAGCCAGAACTGAACAACGCTGCTGATCTAAGGGATATTTCACAAAAAAAAATTTAGGACAGGTGATGCTTTTGAGGGACAGTGTGAATACGACCTATTGTTCCCTGTGGTGCAGTTCGGCCTGGATTACTGATTGTGTCACAACATTCCCGTCATAGCAGGAGAAGAAGACAGGAATGGGAAGTTTTGGGGAGAGGGGAGGGGGGTGAGGGGGCTTGTGCTCTTCCTGGAAGACCAAGACAATAAACATTTCCCACTCCCACCGCTTCTATTCCATCTTTATAGTAAAAAAAAAAAAGAAAATGGAAGAAATCTGTGTAGTTTTTTTCTTGTTTTGGTTTCCAAGTGCAGACAAAAGGCAGGGCAGCTGGCAGGGGCAGGGCAGGGCAGCACAGTTGCATGATTAGTGCATTCCTCACCAGTCCACCCCACCCGGCACAACAGCAAAGACAAAGTCGGCGGACAAGCCTGGAGCAACAATAAAATTTCCCTTTTCCATTCCCATCGAGCTCTCTGTAAATAGCCCGTCTTAACGCATCGCTGCGTCCTCGTATTTACATTCAAATAACAGAGAGGATGTGGGTAGTTATCACTGCCTGCCCCCTCTGTGTGGCTGCATGTCTGTGATTTTTGCCAGCTCTTCCCCTTTTCCCCCCAAAAAAAACAAAAAACAAAGATTAGAGAAGCTACCAGGTTTGCTGAGGCCTAACTCAAGCTCCTCCTTTAACCTGGACAAGGGAAAACAAGGACGATATGTGTAGGAGTATGACGTCATTGTGTTGTGATGATGTCATTGTGTAGATATGTTCATTTTACTTATGCTGAGTGGCGGTGGGAGTTTTGAAACAAATGGAGTTTAGATATTTTTTGTCAACGTCATCATCATCATTATTTCATCTATTGAACCACGCCTGGTACTATTTTGACTGTCCTTTTTTTTGCAATAACTGCTTGTTAGGGGCTCTTTTTTGATTTTTCGTGACAATAAACATTTTAAACTGATTGTGGACTTTTAGATTTTTTTGGACGCATCACAAAAGACTAAAAAAAGTGTGACTCCAGATACAGTGTACAGGTTTTTGATGGCTGCAGCACAGGATCACAGTCTTTTAGAGGTTGTAGAGGTTTGCTACCTAGTCAAAAATCAGGACTCATCTACTGTGCCCCCTAGGACAAAGCCCCCCCATCTCGGTAATGTTTGTTTCTCCTGCTGCTCCCTTTGCTTAAGTCTAGCCCACAGAGAGGATCACCCCAGAAATGTGCAATAACCTCTGTGTGGCTTTCAGGAGCAGCCTGGAGGTCTAAGGTGAGAAAGCAGAGAAGCAGAGAGAGAGTCAGTGTGAACTCCCTCCCCATGAGCAACGAGCTCTGTTGGTTATTCATGAACACAACAGCGGCTCTGCCTCCTGAGACTCTGGGAAAAATTATACTCCAGGTCTTTGGACAAATGAACTGTTTCTCTCTCTCGGGCGCTGGACAGAAAGAAAAGAAACGACCGGACCGCCGTCAATCCACAGTTGTTCCACGACCCTGCGCCCCTCGGAGGCTTATCTTGCTCAGCAAAGTAAAGAAAGAGAGGGGGGGGTACAGGGTTGGATTTGGTGAGTATGTGAGAAGAAGAGGAGGAGGAGGAGGAGAGGGAGGAGGAGAGAAAGAGGGAAAGCAAGAGATTGAGTGGGGAATTAGTTCAGTATTTCGATAATGGATATCCTTGGAAGGAGCCCAACCACTCATCAGGGCATGGGGGGCGGTGTGGGGGTGGAATATGCAGGGAGGAAGAGAAAGGGATGAAGACAAAGAGTGCAAAGCGAAAGAATGTGCATTCAGGCATGTCCTGAGGCCAAACCCAAGCTGGTTGAGCCTAAACTTAATTGCAAAACCAGATCCTGAAAGAAGTAGATTTCCCTTTATCTATTCTATAACTGAACTGAACCTCTTGTGATAGTTGTTGCGAAGCTGCAAAACTTTCACATTGGAGTTTAAAAAGTGAAAGGCAACTCCTCCTCAGTGACACAACCGACATATTCGGTTACAGCGCCTGCCGCGCAATAAATGACCACCGACAGCTGATTGGAGCCTCTTAATTTTTCAAGAGTAAAGCTCTTTATCTGTTCTTTGAAGCGTCATTTGAGAGGAGAGCCGAAAGCTTGAAGAGAGAGAAAGAGGAGGGGAGTGGGGGGGCGGGGGGGTTGGCAGAGCTTTGCATGCAAATGAGGAAGTCGGCTGGAAAACAGGGCCAGATTAATGGAAGGCACCCAACATCAGAGCAGCACACAGCGGGTCCCAGATGAACGGCGCTCCGAGAAGACGCGTCGCCGTCCATCATGTGTTTCTGATTCCTTGCTGAAAATGATAATCCAGCTGCCGGTGACTCATGCACACAACTCCTTGCGTGAAATCCACAAATCATCATCCTTCTGGTTGTACAACAGCTCAAAATGGCTACTGTGTAAAAGATGAAGTTGCAAAACACAGCACATGTACTCTAACATTATGTAACTGATCTGGAGGGCAATATAAATCATTCTACACGCCGCGTCCGTTGTGATTTACTGTTTCATGGCGGCGGCGGCAGCAGCAGGGATGCATGCTGCTGAGTTACCTCCCTCGCAGTTCCATCCTCCTCCCTATACGGCGTGCAAGGACATGCTGGATCCCCGGCTTAAAGCGACACTTCTGAGAGGGAGGAGAGGCATCAAAGCGGAGGGGGCGGGCACTTTTTTTCAACTATGACAGGCCTCTCATTAACCCTGAGTGAATGGGAGGAGGGAGGACCGGTGACAAAGACGGCCGGGAAACTGACCGCCATCATGTGACGACTGATTACCTCTCGTCGTGGTATTTCGCAGAGAGAGGAGTTTTCTTTTCCTCTGACAGAGACGGAGAGGGAACGGACCAGACGAGTCCAGATATGAGCCTGGGAGGGAGTCGTTTCTCAGAGCCGTACCGCCGCTATAATCACGCTAATGTTCATGAATGTCCCACAGATCCCAGAGGAGCTCCACTTCCAGGCAACACAGTGTAGAAGCTCTGCTCGCTCATGATGATAACACTTCCTGTTTAAAGAATTTTTCCTTTCTGCCTCAGATAAATGAAAACTGATATTTTAATATGGTCTGCTGCAGAAAAAGTCTTTGATTCATTTATGTTTTGCTTCGTTCTTTATGCTAATCACATTGGCCACTCAACTTTCTGCTCTTTCCTGTACTTGTCCAGCCTGGGGCCAATACTAATCACACTGATTACACATTGAAAGCTAATATCGTGTATATTTCATTGATATGAATCTGTACAATAACAGTTTTTGGCCCCACTACTACTACAGTACCACTAATATCCTGGTCTAAAAAGGTCTTCAAGTTGGAAGTTATTGTATAATTCATTATAGCTTCATGGATGTGCTGTAACCTTTGGGTTGCCAGGTTGTGGGAAGTTGTTTTTTTAATGAGCTATTAACTCTGCAGTTATCAATCAGCATTAAGGGCCATACTGTAGGTTTCTCACTTAGTGATAAACCACGAGAAAATGTCATGGCGGTGGTGATCTGCATTTATAGTAAGGGTTTTATCAGGATTTTAACAACACAGTTCATATTTAAAAGCTGTTAATGACTCAATTTTGGTCCAGATGTTTGTGGCACATCTTTAGAAGGTTAAATAGTTTACTGGAGAAGTTTAGCCTACCTGATGAGCGAAAGAACTAAAACAGAAGCGTATCTCGCCCTTATGCTGGAGGATACAGAGCAGCCACAGAGGTCATGCTGGCAACACGAAAGAGATTCAAATGAATGTGAATGATTTATTAAACGCATTAAGAATCCCTCATCAGCAACTGATCCCTAATTAACTACATGAAAACATGCAAAACTCACCAAACTACTAAATAAAACAACTTAATTGCTTACATTGACATCAGCTGACTGATTAGGTTTCCTATGGGTTCAGGATTAATCACTATCGTCGGGGTCATAGTGGGTCTGTGTTTGTTTGTGCACCGGGGGTTGAGTTGTCGAGTGCACCTTGCCTGGCCGTCGTGTAACACAATACTCAGATATACAGTATCGGAAACTGTTAAAGCATGTTTTGCATTCCAACGGCACAGAGGCAGGACTATTGTGTACAGAGGCCATTGTGTTGGTCTGCTGGCAGACACCGAACCAGACCATGAGTCAAGCTAAGCTCAGTCTGAACTCCCCCGGCAGCAGCGAAACAGCACAGGCTGTGTTCTCCACGCTAAGTTTGTTTCAGATCAAACTGCGAGCCTGGTTCGGCTTCACACCTGCTAGATACAACACAACTACATGGGTCTGACAGTTAAAAAAAAAAAAGCTGGTTTACAGAACTAAAGCATGCAGTATGTAAATGGTATTCCTGCCGATGACCATGCAACTGTGAGAAAAACAACACTGGATATTAGAAATTCAATTTCACATGTGGCACCAGCTGCGTCAGATGGATCCAGTCGACAGAAACCCGGGGTTATTTCTTACAGTAAAACCACCTCTTGTTCTTTTGTCCCTTTTGGGGGCAATGAATAAGAATGTACTGTGTTAGTCATATGACAGTCATCCACAAAAAGCCTTTATTTAATGCTGCACTGGGCAATTTTGCACAATAGGGGGAAGAAATGGAAGAAAGTGTCAGCTGGAATTTTCACCTTCAGTCAGAAAGGCACAAAGAACTCGTGTTTGATGTTTTATACAAAGGGAAGAAGAAACAAGGAAAAGATTTCTCTGAGTGACGTATTTGATCTTTAAAAGCCAGTACCCTACCTCACATGGACCACACACACACACAAACATACACCCTTTCAAATGTCAGGGTAACTAAGGAGACGAGGGCTTTGTTTCATTGTAACTTTTCTTTGTAGATAACCTTGACTCGAGATAATCGCCCTGACCTGTTTGTAGGTTACTTAAAGAAAGCCATGTCTTCTTTATTATTTATCTTTATCATTAGTTTTCTTTTTTGCCATTTTGGCTTCATTACAGTGACGGTGAGACAGGAAGAGAGAGGGGATGACATGAAGCAAAAGGCCTTTAGTTGGACTCGGTTGGTTTTTGGAACTCATTCACAGCACGTAGGATGAAATTATTTTACTCTGCAGAATCAATTTAAGATCAATTCAAGTACAAAGAGGTTACAGATGATTGTGTTCAACTGTCTGGCAGGAAAACCAACAGTAATGCCCACAGGTATCTCCCTTCTGCTTTGCACAATAACAAATAAGGGTCACATTTTATAACACAGTACAACTGTATTGACCTGATTTGGTTAAGTAATGCAGATAAGGGCTTTTACCAGACATGCAAAGGAGCTATTAATAATAATAACAACAATAATAAGGTCATAGAAAAGATTTAAAAAAAGAAAATAGCCCAGAAGGTGGACAGGAACGGAAATACCGTCACTAAAAAAAATAAGAGACAGAAGACTGACTGCTGCGTCTCCGCTCTGTGTCGCTCTCTACTCCGCCTAACGATAAGGCCGGTGAATATGGATGTAAACACCGTGCGCCTGGTGGAACTGTCAAGCACGCTGTCAACCGCGATCGCCATGAAGTTGTCGCACCTCGGCAGCGCCCTGTTTATGCTCAGTAACGTCTCAAAAAATAATTCCCAGGAGGCCGAGCGGCACTCCCTCTCTGTCCTCTGGATAATGGTGCGACAACGACTGTTTGCACTTGATTGTGTGACCTTTCGGGGCTGACACGAGGAAGATAAATCCAGCCCCGTGGACAGATACGGCCGCTGACACCAGTCCATTCATCCTGCACCGGACAGCGCCACATTTGGCTACTGGAGCCGACGGTGTAAAGAGAGGGATGGAGGGAAAATAGAGATGAGAAGAAAGAAGAGAGGAGAGGAGAGGTCACGTAGGTCACACACACAGCTACACCTCATGTTTACTTATGAGTTTGAGTCTTTGGATGCAAACAAACAAACGCTGGAGGACGGATTTACTAATGAGCTGTTTGAGGAGATATCTAGAGGAGAGAAGAAATGGGAAAAAAGGAAAACAAACTACATGCGTGCACAGGCCACAGGCCAAATACCAGATGAAAGATGAAATACAGAACCAGACAAAAATACAAACAAGGAGCTGGTGGTGGGAAAAAAAAAACGGGGATGGGGGATTCATGACATATGGCAGAAAGCAAAAGCACACAATCAACCGAGGGTGGCTTGTGATGAAAATCCAATCTGTCACACTGAACTGAGAAGTTTGGGTGCCTATGAATCTTTCAGGAGGCCGTCAGCGCCACAGGCAAAAGGTTAATACCCGCTGAGGAGGGAGGGCTACGCGAGAAATTACCACTCGGCTTCTCTTTCTCTGAACACGAAAGGCATGACGGAAACGCAGCTACATCCGTCTGTTCAGCTCTCAACTCGCGGGTTTGGACACAGATTTGTGACCAAACAGCGCGCACACACACACACACACGTTTTCCCTGAATGTCTCCACTGCGACGAGTTCAGACGATGGTTTACAGTGTGGAGGATGCAAAATTAAAGGGGTGAGTGATCAGAGCATCAAGGAGACAAAGATAAAAGTGAATGTAGCGGAGATCCAAGCCGTCATTTACTGACACTTTCTGAAGCACCTTAGAAATGTAAAAGCTGGGATTTGGCTCATTTTTAAAAACGTTTCAACATTTTTTTTTTATTCATGAGTCTTCAAAGCATCACGACAACCAATCAGCAAGATCAGAGCAAAAAAAAAAGTGGCAGTACAGGCGAAGGTGAACATGTGAAGGTCAGAGATCAGAGTAAACACAAATCAAAGGGTGTAGTTTCTGCTCGGTGCCTTGACCTTCCTTTCTGATCATGACAGGCATCTTAAATTAATTTATTGGAGCCATGAGTCATAAGGGCAGAGAGCAAGAGAGCTGCAGTGGAAATAGATGTTTTTAGCCTGTGATACTTAAAAAAAAAAAAGACAGACAGACTGATATAACTAAATAATAAATCCTGTTTGTCTGATTTCTGTCTGCATTCCTGAACGGCACAAATTTGTTTGAAACTGGGCAGCCAACAACATGAAGGGCACTCTGGGACGACAACAATAACTTCTGATGACCTCATTATGAGGGTGATGTTAGGTCAACAGATCACAGAAGACATCACAACAACAACAACAACAACAACGTGCGCAGCAAAACGAAAAGAAAACATACAACAAAGACTAATGAGTCAGACAAAAACTCAGCAGACAATGGTCCCGTGTCAAACTAGCATGAACCTGAATGAAGCTCATTTTTAGTATTTGATGTCAGAGTCATCCTCCTCCGGCTTCGTTTGACCCACATACATCAGCAGACACTCGTCATCCTCCCTGCAATGAAAGCACTGCAGGAATAGTTGCTATATTTGACACTAAAGTGGAAAAACACACGCAATCAGATGTATTCAGGTCAGGTGTCATACTTGGAAGATCAATGAGAGTCAACGGTTTGCCAAAAAAAAAGCTGAAACTGAACGCTGCAAAGAAATGTTGTGGTTGTTGTTTGTGTCTGTTTGTTAATTCACAGCTAAAAATCAATAAAAAAAACTGCAACTAAAAAAAAAGTCTTCATTGAGTCATAATGTCCTTAAGTTGAACAACATGAGATCTAAATTTAGCATCTACAGGTCTATGGATCCTACACATGGACGGGAACACCCTCAACTATTATTGTTTCATTTGCATTCTAGCGTGCTGATGTACAGAAGTATAGCAGCGAAACCACGCCATTGTCTTCATTACGTTTGCACTTGTACTGTCAGAGCGTCCACCAAAACAGGGCGTGCCTGTCAACAAAAGCCATGACTGACAACTCGGCTCTGGTTATTGTTGTATTTGTGTACATGTTGCTATAGAGCAGTGTTTGCTCTGCATGGTCATATCTCCATGCGACTTCAAGTCACCACATGGTCCCATGGCGTCATAACGCAGCTGTGGCTTTCGTTCACTGATAAGAACCCGCAGGACGACTCTACGGGACAAAGTTATATAAAGATTTCAGATAAGAATCGTCAACTAGGAATAACAACAAGAGGCATATAATGGATTTACTGACATTACTGTCCCCCATGAAGTGAAAGTTTGTCTTTAGTGTAGTAAAAACACGCACAGTCTATGCAGCTCAACACATAATTAATACAACTTATGGCGGCACAAATGAGCAGGGAGCAGCAGATTACACATGTCATGATGAAGACCAGAGTACAACTCGTATACAAAAACAAGAGCTGCCATAAATAAAAGGTTTGTTGCTCTTGGCGCTCTGAACTGAGTCCAAGCAGTAGTAGTCCAAACATTAATTACAGAGGGTGTGAGGTTTCGCTTCCAAATCTATTGGAAAGTCGTTTTTGTGCTTGCAAATCTTAACGTAGGACTCTGCAATGTCAGATTTTGTGTAGTCGTATCTGTCATTACAAGAGATTGTGGGTTAACCATCACAATTACTCCAAAGTTTTTTAATTAAGCTACAAATCCTGCATAGTTCCTCCCCTTTCCTACGTGCTTTTCTGCAGTTATTGCCCACAAAAGTGTTGAAGAGATTTTATTAGACTCTGATGATACACTGGCTAATAGTTATGATCAGTTTGTCTATTTTACCTGCATCAACCGTGAGCGTCAGTCTCGGTCGTGATAACACCTGGATGGAGCGACAGGTCCAACAGGTTCTACCGAGCTGTTTCTCACCACAAGCTGGCAAAGGAAAAGTGTTGACAGAAACTAAACCTCAGACTTCCCTGTACAATCAACAGAATTAATTTGATGTGTAAACTCTATCGTTAGACAACTGATAGACCTTTTAAAAGCTTTTACAAAGACATGTTTTGTAAATACAAGTTTAAGCCAAGTCACTAATTGACAGAGGTGATGAGTCGTGTGAAGTGAGTATGTTTGCTTTCAGCTGGAAACTCTCTGAGGTGGCCTCTGGTTTTCCTGACATTTCCTGACGTACTGTTTTGATTAATTACTGCCAAAGCAAAGGTTCGACGTGAGCGGTCAATTACTGCCATCGGCATGAGTATGACAGATTATAATGGCATTTCATTTTCACGATCAATTTAATTAAACGTGATAAACAGGAGCTTCACTTGTTAAATACTATTCATGCCACTTTATGGTGTGAAGTTGCACCCCTGCTTTTTCTCTCCTTGTGTTAGTGAAAGTTTTTTCATGTTTTCTGAAAGTTAGAGGGGGCGTGTTTATTTCAGGTGCACAAACACTTGAAATGCATCTCTTCATTACTCACTATAGCACCAAAAACACTTTTAAATGTCTTATCTGTTTCTGTTTTTGTTCCCTTGTTTATTGGGAGCTTCCACGCACATTTGTCCTGGTAGGGACAAATAAAGATGTACTGAAAACTTCTGAGAGATAACATCACAGAGGGGAATTAAAGCACATGTACAAGACACGCTTGTATTACACAACAGAGCCTCACAAAACAAAGTGCCAGATGTAATTTCCCCAAGTCTACCAAGACAGAGCTGGAATGAGAAAACAAGGCACTTGGTGGGTGGCACATTGTAATTTCACTCCCCCCGGTGTTGTGGGGTAAAAGTGGCATACCGGCTTGGTAAAGACAGATACATTCATGAGCACACGAACAAACAGAGAAGACGCTCGCTCGAGCTTCAAGGAGTGAGCTTTAAGACAGGTAAGGCCCTTCTCAGGACGGCAGCAGGTTTCTGGCTCCTCTGTTGGGAAGAAAGGCTTAAAGATCAAGGCTTCGTGCGTTTGGCAGTTTAGAGCCACATATTTATTCGATTTCAGGGGTTCAAGTGCATTCCTGGGCCTTTTCACCGAGCTGTGTTTTCAATACTGTGTCCTTTTGATGTGCTTTTTTTTTTTTTAAACAGCCACGGGGGAAAAAATCCTCTTTATCTGTCAAATATTCAACAGAGACGTTTGAAAGTGGAAAATTAAATCAATCCTCTGGTGTTGAAAATATTTTCACTCCAGCTTTAATTACCACATAAATCCTCACCTATCTAGTTCTAATAAATCCTATTTGTTTTCTTTCAATGGCAACACATGGGCCAAGAGCAAGTATTGAAGTGTGGTGGGGGGGGTTTCTTCTCGTTATAAAAGTTCAGTTTGTATTTGTGAAAATTAAGTAAGAAATTAGAAGTGAAATCGCCAAACAAAACAGTGGCGAGACTCAAAAACATCATCCTGTGAAGCCAACATTCCTCCGTCTGAGTGTTTCACTTTCCTCTCTGAACTCAAACAGGAAGAACTTGTGTTTGTTCATCGTTCCTCAAGTGCAGATGGCATTACATGTGTAAATCCAGCTCGTCTTGATAACAGCGATGCTTACTGGGGGAAATATCGTCCTGTGCGGGATCCTCTGTGACATAACACACAGAACTGGTGCGTGAAACCTGTTCGACTGCAGACAGAAATCAGTCTGTTAGTGTGCATTCATTCATACAAATATAATCGAGGCTTATTGTCCCTCATGCGATAAAATGGCAGCGCAGTGAACGGGGCTGTGATGGCAACGGCATCAGACATGAAATCTGATGTCATATCTCAGACTGAATGAGCCGGAGATTCACATTCAAACTGAATTTTTGTGACATTTTCATCAGATTTTGATTAAATTTACAGGGATGACACCTTATTTTTCTGTGTAATGCCATCTGAAAACTAACAACAGGTGCACAGCTCTTTAAATCTATAGGACGTTTCTCTAGATCACGACCTTTCAAACACGTAATTCAATTAAGATGACAACAGTTGCATGTAATGTGTTTTCACTATCTATGAATTGTTGTATCTCTAAACTCTAAAATCCATGAGATTTCAAACCTGCCGACACAGGTTTTCCCATCTGAGATTAATCAACCTTGAACAGAAATGAAATACACAAACTGTCTTAGTCTGGACATTTTTATCAAAGGTCGTATTTTCAAACTCTAAAATGCCATAAAGCAACATCAGCACATGTTTTATTTTATTATTATAGGACCTTTGAAGTTGGTAAGATCTTGTTACAGAATTCCAAGTGTGATATTTGTGATTAATTTTCCTGTTTGGGAATCTGCAGATGCAAGCACATGTGGCGACTAGTAACTTTACAAAACACTTATAAATAAGGTAACCTCATAAATTAGGATTTATTGTTCTAGATTAAGGCGCCAGCTGGACCACCTGGCATTTACAGCACTCTGTCATTAATCAATAACTCCACTCTGAATCAGGCCATTCTTCATATTCAGACTTTATCTATTTCTTTTTTATGACTTTATTTGTTTTTGTTCATTCCAGTGGTTTCTGTGCAACAGCGCATCAACCTTTTGGAAAAACAGTCATGTTTAAATATATATTGTTGCTAATAATCATATATGTTAGACTTTTTTCTTTTTTTTACAATTTTTGAAAGCAGTGTAACAGTAGCACCCTCTGAGTAATGTCAGTATCTTCCTTAAACTTGTTAATATTAGATAACATTGGCCACCATACCAGACTCAGCAAAAAGCTGAGACAGCATTTTTCAGTTTTATGAGGAAGATTTAGTTATTTTCTTATTTTAAAAAGTAATAAAGTCTCCAAACAGACCAATGCAGAGCAGAGACACCAGCGCTCAGACGAGACGAGCCAGAATCTAAAATAGAGTAGAGTGGGAAAAGGGAGTATGGGACCTCTAAGTAATTTAGCTTTAACAAATACAAATGGACAGGCTCCCAAATGCCTAATCATGCAGAGTGGCCTGATTAGGGCTGACTCACAAATTCCCCTCGGTCGTCAGCGAACACACAGGAATGTCCCAACAAATAGGTTACACGTTACAGACACACACACGCACCAACCCACCCCTCTCTTACTTAACGCCCTCCCCACTGAGTGTGTTTGTGTGCGTCTGTGCTGCTGTCACACTCGCAGGACACCCAGCGGCTCGGCACAGAAAGTTCCCATAAAAAAGTAAAATAAAACAAAATAAAAAACACACGCAACAGGGGGAGACTTGTTTCCACCAACCCCAGATCATCACTTATCACCGTTTGCCTCCAAAAACTCTGAGGATTAAGAACCCAGACGGTGAATTTATATAAACTGCACTGTGATAATATTCTCAGCGTGAATGCTGCTAATGAGGGGGAAAATAATCACAGAGGGAATTATGATTGAATATAGATGGACTTAAATTTAAAGGAAAAAAAAGTGCAAAATGACTGAGTGATGATGGTTTGACTTGAACTTTTGAGGCAAAACAATGGCCTGAGTCCAGGGTTAGACAAGGACACGGCTATTCACTCTGACATTGTTTTGCGCCTGTGGAGAAAACAGTCAGAGTGGATTTAGTTAAATATTTACATGGGTTACGTCGCATAACTGAGTTTAACCAGTTCATTCAACGAGGTCTTACAATGTTTGACGGCCGCCAGCTCCGCAGGATCGATCATTTCTGCTCTACATGTGTCTTCGTTTTTAAAACCTTCGCTTGACACCAGGTACAATAAGTGTTTACCGATGAACACACGAGTTCGTACACACTCCGGGGTTAAAGATTAGCCCGCAATCACACCAATTGTGTCACTCTGGCAGTAGCAGGGAAGTGAGTTAATGTCTCAGGTGAAGTACCTTCTCTATCAGGAAACAGCTGAGTTTCAGTGGCCTCTATATTACCCCCAGCTGAGCACAGGTTTGGGAATAAAACGCAAAAGATCTGGGAGCGCTGGTGCTCAGGGACAGTGCAGGTTGTGCTTTGTTCTTTAGTAATAATCTACAGTCTGTTCCACAAAGATCCTGAACTGACATAACTAAAGAGCAGTGACCCAGATAGAAAAATAAGACTTTGAACTCCGCCGACTCGCACCAGTAAATATCAAGCAGAACGAGTGGTGCCACAGAAACAGAAACAGAAACTCTAATAGATATGAGTAATCAATATGACTACGATATCAACACAAACAAATATTCAGTCCCTGAAATCATCAATCATGTAAATTCAGATGGAAAAAACTCCAAAGAACTTCAAAGAATTTCATCTTTGTGATATAAAATACAGATTTGATCCTCAGTACTAATTCTTTTGCATTTGACAACAGTGAGAACTGGATGTTAAAAAGTCATAATCAAGCTAATTCTGTCAATAAAGAAGTGTTGCTGATTTTCATATTTGCACATAAGAACTAAACTGGAGATATTTAAGAATCTACCTCACTAGAAACAGCAAAAATCACTGACAGTAGACACATTAATATGATCTGACGATAGATTAAATCATACTGTGAAGAAGATAAACAAGTTTTCCTCCATAATTCATTCAATTACCAACACAAACAAAACTACATCATCAAATTATGCCAAAAGATAAAAGGAACCACGAGCACAACTTTAAGGAAAACTGTGGAAGAAAATACTCAACTATGACCAGACCTCCCTTTTGTGACATTATCTGGACTCTCAATGTCATGGAAAACATTTTAATTCATACCAAAAAGGTGCGCAGGTTTGATACCCGGACCCTCTGATTCCATCTGACAGCGTTAATGGACGCTCCGGCTCGTCAGAGGTCATTTTAATGAGAACTGAAGTTTACGTAACAATCCTGCAAACTGAACAAAACCACGTGCCACGGCCCATTACGAGTGCACTGTGTATTTTATGAGGTGCTGAGAGACCCCCAGGTGCCCCAGTGGAAAGGAGGGGGTGGGGTGTGGGGTGTGGAGGGGGGGTCTGGGCTGGTAACAACTTCATCGCAGAAGCAGACAAGCAAGACTTCCTCTTTCTCTCCCTCCTTCTTCCTCCTCCTTTGGAATTCCCTTAAATCTCACAGAACAGCTCTTCGGGGACGTTTTTTTTTCTATTAGTCACCCCTTTGAATCGTTTCCAGTGACAGCGGCCCTCGTAAACAATCCAGGGTTCATTCCAATAAGTCAACCAAACAAAATGTTCTTGGGAACACTGCTGGTGCTTCTGGCTTGGGAAACTTCACTTGGAGAAAGAAACACATGTTTTAATTAAAGAGTTTAGCATTCCTGTTGTTCAACCAACAAGTGAAAAGAAAGAAACAAAACACCCTGCTGCCTAAATAGCTCCTTTCTTACCTAAGTCCATGATAAAACCCCTGTGGTATTTACTGTGATGATGTGACCTTGTTTGGAGAGGGTTTCAACAGAAAGTGAAACACGCTCCACCCCGATGCAAATTAACATTCTTGTGTTCTTGTGCACAGCTGTGGATTGATTGAGAGCCTGTGATAAACAAACTACTGCAGGTTTTCTAACCAGTGATTCATAAAAATCCTGATTTGACATGAGCCAGAAGGTCCTCGGCTGGTTTCATGCAGCTTTAGAAAGGAGCTATTTGTACTTTTTTTTTTCTTCTTCTATCGCCACACAGGCCCATGTTAGCATTAACAGCTGTTTACTCACTACACACACACAGTCTTGCCAAGAGTTTCAGCCAATGTTGCGTTTACAAGGAGGCAGACTGGACACTACAATGACTCAGCAGTGGAGAGTGAGTGACAGGACAAGGCAGGCCTGGGTGGGTTTACTGTAAGTGAGCTGGTTGCTACGCTAACTTCAGCAAACGCTCAACATTTCTTCTACTTGTAAATAAACAGCTGAATACTATACTAGCGCTATGGCAATAGCAAAACTTGGGACAAAACAGTTCAACAAAAAGTTCAAAAAGTAAAATATGAAAAACTGCACAGACATATAACTTTTGGATATGTTCAAAAAAAAAGCTCTACTGTAAGACTACAGACTGAAAAAGCACCCATGGGCAGATATTAAGACTGAAGAGGCAAAACAGTAAATATGCCACTAATCTGCTGCATATCCCAAAATGGCCTTGAAGGACTGTGGTAATATCAACCGAATGTCTCACAAATCTCAGGCGGCTCTTGAGGGGAAAGGCAACAATACAGACACTTTGGAGTCCATTTCATTAAACCAGTGTCCTTCAGCATCCAAACATACAAGTTCACCCTCCACTGAACGTCAGCACAGAATAAAATGGAGCAGAAACAAATCTGGGGCATAAACAAGGCAGGGGCGTTTGAATCTAAGGCATTTGCTGATTAATGTCGTTCAGATGAAAGAGTTCACGCCACAACTCAATGATGCGTGGTCTCATTTGATATGAGACAGATTTGTCCTACACACACTTTTACCGTACATCCTTTGCCCTGGAATAGGGAAATACACAATCCAACAACTCCAAAACGCTGTGGTGGACAAGCTGTGACCTGCACATTCACCACGTTATGAGATAATAACGCAACGTTATGAGCAGAGTTGTTTTCGGTAAGCAGTCTCTGCATTTGCCTCGAAAAGAACTCCTAAGGCTATAGGGATTATAGCAATGGGCCAATATGAACTATCCCTTTAAATTCAGTTTTAATATGTAAGAGCATTAAAAAAAACAAGTAGGCAGTTATTTTTGTCCGTGTATAACAAAAAGGCTGAGGGTAAAGTTGTCAAAAACATCTGTTTCTGTTTGTTTTGGTTGTTAAAATAATCATTTTCACACTTTCAGACAGTCGAAACAGAAGCTGCAGTACGAGCGTCTCAAACTGAGTGAAATATTTAAATGCAAGAGACTCCATGCTTCTTTATGGCGGCACCACTCCAATAAATCATTTCACACACTTTTATATCGCTGACGTACATGCTGCCTTTTGGAAACTCTGGGGTCATAACTACAATTTTCACGGCGAGTTAAAAGAAGACGTTTCTGTGGCTTTTGAACAAAGTCTGGCAACAAAACGCAAGTGTGCGGCAGCGCGCTAAGTGATTTACCAGTGGCGGACAGTGAGTGGTGTTTAATGGGATATGTTTGTATAAAACATATTAACAACCACCTGGATTCACAAAGGATCAGATTAAACAAGGACCCTCTTGTCCGCCATGTTCTCCTGTCAACACAGTGTTAACTTCCCGAGCGCTCGGGCACAGTATCGCATGTTGAACCTGTTGACCTCTTCAGTGACGCTGCAGACAAATAGCTGTTGGGAGGAGAGGGGAGAGGAGGGGAGGGGGAGAGGGGGTCTGGTAGCAGCAGCAGGGGCAGCAGCAGCCTCTGTGGGGCAGATCCAGCCGTCCACATGAAACAAAGTTCACACTCCCCTGGCAGGAGGAGGGTCTGGCCGCGGCCTCATAACTCACTGAGGTCATAAAAAAGCTGCACAATGAGCGACATGAATCACCGTCGGGCTGCATGCGGCGTGACCAACGGGAAACACGCTTACATCACAACCACGAACCCTCTTCATATCGGAGGAGAGGACGACCCTTAGAGAGATGCTCGAGTCGACACACACACCCACACTCACACAGACAGACACGCACACTCTCGTTTCCACATTCCTCTGTTGCATAAGCATGGTCCCGAGTGATGTCAAAGGTCAGCATCAACAACAATGCCCTCCAGTCTGAGGCGGCGAGCGGGGCGAGAGAAAGGAGACACCTTCCTGGAGCGCATCGGGAGGTCGCGGTGATGATTGATGCTGCGCGAAAAAGTGTCTTTTCTACGGTAAAGCAGGGAGCTTTTTATCGGGGGCCATTACGGCCTCAACAGGTAGAAGATTGGGTTCCCCTGATGATCTGAAATCCGGCTCAGCAGCTATTATTCTGCACAGAGCGAGCGGGGAGATAATCCCAGGCATCTCTATTCACACCTGTCCGCTCACATTCACGTCACAAAGGGAGCTTGTGTGAGGGAGGCTTCATTTGCATAGTTTGGTCCTTTTATATACAGTATAGGCTGCACCCAGAGGAGAAAGAGAAACGTGACAAAGGGATTGTCTGTGTTGTGAGATGCCAGTTTTGACAGTTTTTAAGTTTTTTCGCGTAGTGTAGATCCCTTCAGTCTGAATCTGTACCGTTTATTATTGATATATTTTACTTTTATCCCTACTATAAGGTTCTTTTAATCTACCCACTATGACGTGCTATCCGTTGTTGTCCATCTGTGTATTGTGCAGTGTGTTTGAATGTCTCTCTCTCTGGCTGCAAACCCATTTTCCCTGTTTGGGACAATAAAGATACTTTGATGACAGCAGCGTCTCCAGCCATGAGATCAGATGAGGCCGCAATTTATGAAAGTGGGATTAGAAAACCTTGAGCTGCTGTTCGGTGTTGGTCACTGCTGCTGGCTAATTTTAAATGTTTAAAACAATGAAGTATCTCAGGGGCAAAGCACTTTAGAGATCACATGTGTCAGGAAAAGGGGAGGGAGACTACACACCACATTAATTCAATAAAAGCCATGTTGTTCACAGCTCTAAGTTTTGTCTTTGGGGATATTGGTGCAGACATGCTGAAAGGCTTCTGAGGCATTTCCTGGTTTCAGCTTTTAAAATATGAGCGTTTGAGCTGTTTTCTCTCGGATTGAACGTTGCTGTAAATCAAATATATATGTTTGACCATGCATCGACTGGGCACAGGTCCAAGGACCACGGGGGGTTGAGTGGCCATTGAGCCACAAGAGCGTGCAGTGTGATAAAATGATTAACATTTTTTGTCAAAGGGTAAAGTTCAAAGTCCTCATGAGGAACAGCTTCATTCTGAAAACATCACAAGAGGAGATGTCACATAAATCACAATGATTTCTGTGGTTGCCATTGGTCAGGCCGGATAAACAATTTGGAAAATGATGGGCATGTTTTCTGACCTTTTATTGGCTCAATCGTTGCATTTCATTTAAAAATGACTGATAAATCTAAATGAGCATCGCTTGTAGCTGATTTAACAGCAGAGCTTCACTTTGCTCTGAATTCCTTAAAACAAAAGAGGAAAAGAGGGATTTACATAATTACATATGTAGCCAAAAACAGCTTGTAGAGCAGAGTGAGTGACATAAAACACCACATATTCACCAAAAATGAAGACTTTGACTTTTTCCAGTGACGCATTTGCATAATTGTGTTTAAGGGTGCCAAGCTGAGGTCACAATGGACCACATTAGCTTGTAACTTCATGACCTCGCTGACCCCAACTATGACACTTGGGGGATTATTAAAGCATCAAAGTGTTGAAAATGTGAACTGGATTGTGTCCAGTGAGTGTGATTACCATGTCTTGTTGCTGTTTTTTTTAATATAAATAAAACATGGCACACAGAGAGGTCTGGGTATTATTATGCAAATTATGTTACAACCTTAACTAAGTTACATCTGTAGATGAAGATGAACTTCATCAGGACCAATCTTCTCCCTCTGATCATCAGTAATAGAAAACAATTGCCTCTAACTGACAGATTTGTGATTTTTTGGGAGTCCTAAAACCTGATCTTACCCAGGAAACTAACAGGTATGTAAACACACTCAGTGGTTCTCAGATAAAGCTCTCACTGTGGGGGATTTCTGCAAAGTGTACTTACTGCAGAGACTTCCAGTTCTTTCTCTCAGCCTCAGCCTTAGCCTCACCCCCCCCTCCGTCCCCGTCCCTCCCCAATAATAGTGCGTTCACCCACTTTACTACACAATCAGCAGCCTATGGGCTTGATCTAACATATCTGGCACAGCCCAGAGTGCTGAAGCCCCGCATTACCGCCTGGCTTGTGACCAGTTTTCAAACGGCTTTGCTCAGCACTGCCGAGCACCTAATAACAGGATGTGGAGCACCAACTGACAAACTGGTCAAACTCCAAGCTGCGCTGCCCCGAGGGCACCCGGCTCTAACAAGAGGAGGGATACGGGAAACAGGGTGGTTATGGACCACTACTAAAGGCATCACACCACCACTTATACTATCACCTTAATGAAAAAAACATGGGCTCCAAGTGTTTTTCTATAATTTGTGTTCTTTTGAAAGTGTGTGCGAGTTCACATAATTCACAGCGCTCGGTTGGCACGGCTTCGTATCAGAGTTCCTGCACCACAGGAATTAGGCAAGAGTCTGACATGATTTAAATTCAATAACAATGAATGCCCCGACACCGCCATTAAATACACACACACAATCCACCACCAGCTGCCCCCCCTCCCTCTTTTTTTCCTCTCCAACATCTGAGAGCTGCTTTCATTTCTATCGCACCAGAGGGTCGATTAAACCAGACACATGTATGGGAGGAATTTGGAGACTTTTTTTTTTTCGGAAAACAAGTGCTGTTGTTTGATTTTAACTATTAATGAACCCCTCAATGTTTTATAGACCTACAACAGAGCCCAAGAGGTGACGTGTTAAAGTGAGAACATGGTCCCAAGATGATATAACGCAAGACAGCCAGGGGGAATGTGAAATGATAAATTAAACAAATATTTATATCAGATATGATATAACACCAACAAACTCAAGGAAGCACAGCGGAAATAACCTGTCGCTTTGCACAACATCCACTGACCAAACCTCTTCAACTCTTTCTGGGTTCAGACTATAAGGTGGCTGGTCCACTGCAGGATAAAAGTTTACTTCATCTAAAGCTAAACAAATACACACTGGCTGTGGTTTTATAATCACACTCAGTATGGATGCAGGAGCATGCACACTCACTTTGTTCTCACCAGTTTTAATAAGCTGATGTCAGCCTATCACAAATTCGTGGCATCTGTGTACGTCAGCTGATAAGAAACAGGAAGCTGCAGGACAGACATGCCAGGAGAAATGACGGATGAATTAATGCATAAAAATGCAGAGCTCATTTGTGACTGTTTGCTAGAAAAACAAGCTTAATGTTCTCTTTTCCAAAAAACCTAATGTTTATTTAGGATTGTTCACATGCCAACACTGTAACTAGTAAGTTTTTCTTGGTGTGACACTTGAGAAAAAAAAGATCAAAGCAGTAATCAACATCTGTCATCATCATCATTAATGATAATTAGGAATATCAGTCATCTATAAAGTTATAAAGAAAAGTCTAATATTTCCTATTTTCAGCTTCCTAATCTGTTTTAAATTGTTGTAAAGTGAAAACATTTGGATTGGGGAGTGCTGGTTGGACAAAACAAGCAACTTCACAACATCGAAATGGGCTCTGGAAAATATTGCCACACTTTTAGTGACAATGTAGACTAAACAACTTAATCGTGAATCAAAAGATTCATCGACAATGACAATAGCTTTGGGATGAGTCAGTGGATGTCTTGGTCATCACTAGTGACTCTTTAGTAACTGTTATTGAAGCTTTTTCTGTCTTAAATACCACTGTATTCTTGATGTTGAGACTTTAAATGCAGCAAAAAAGAAAAAAGAAAACTCATCAGTGGCTCTTTGCACCGGCCCTGACAGCCTCCTCCATCACAGCATGGGCCTCCCTCCATATTGTCCCACTTTGTGGCAGCAGTGTGCGTGTGTGTGTGTGTGTGTGTGACTGAGCCCTGACTCTGAGCAGCATTAACACTTAACACTTCATCTTATGAGGTGACCCTGCTGCTGCACCTCTGACCTGCCTGTGGGAAGTGACAGCCAGGAGAAGAGATGTGTTTGTCACATCATGTGTGTCAAACGTGAAGCTGAACTCACTCACCTCATTGGATGGTATGCTGACAACACCTGTTGATCTCCTCTTTTCCCTCAGCTTCCTCTTCTCTATCTGTCCTTTGCCCTTCCTGGCGCTGGGGCCGGAGCTCTTCTTCTCCTTGCCCTTGCTGGGTGAAGGACTCTCCTTGTCACTGTCATTGCAAGCCATGGGGCTGGAGTCCGGGGAAGCGCACTGAGCCTTCTCCGTCTGAGGCGGGGCCTTTTTCAGGTTGCTCACCGGGGTGGCTGTGGGTGCAGGAGGAGGGTGAGGGTGAGGAGGGTGAGCGGCAGCAAGGTGGTGCGTTTCCTCCTCGGGTCTCTTTAGAGCCGAGCCGGAGGAGGACCGAGCCACCGTGTAGGAGGAGGGGAGGCAGTTCCCAGAGGAGGCGCTTCGCTCCGGGTTTCCGTTGTTGGTGAGCTCGGTGCCCGACGGAGCCCCGTGGCGGCTGTTGTTTGTGTTACCGGAGCCCATGGGCGCACCGGTCGCTGCGGCAATGTCCCCCAGCATTTTGGCTCTCATTTTCTCCCGTTTCGCCTTCCATTCCTCCAAAAAGTCCGTGGTAGCGTTTGACTTAAATCCGCCTGTGGCCATGATCCCTTTTTTGTTGTTTGTTTTTTAAAAATAAATCCCTCCGCGGGCGTCAAGTTGGTGAAAATTGACTGAAAAGTTGAAGTTGATATGAACTTTCAGCTCTCGGCTCTCGTCCTAATGGCACCACATTCCTTCAGTGATTAACCCGGGTGCTGCTGACAGGTAGAAGGAAAATAAAGTCAGCGACAAAACCACAAATAAAACTTTAAACTGACTTTTCTTGCATTTCTTCTTCTTAAATCCACAGACGTCTTTCACGTCGTTGTTGTTTACGTACGACGTCAATAAAAAAAAAAAGCCAACGCTTCTTACGTTAGCTAACCGCTGCAACTTTTTTTTCGGGGAATATCTGAGGTTTTTTTTTCTTCCTCCAATAAAAGTGACGTAAAGTGTGTGGAAGCAGACGAGGGGACGGTGGATGTGTGTGATCAGGTAGAAACTCACCTGTGCGGAGCTTGATCCTGCGGTTTCAACTGCTTCTCCTCGGTCCAGCCAGGTGTGCGTTGTCCCGTGCTCAGATGAATGGTGTCGGTCTCGAGCGCTGAGAGACGCTGCGCTCGCGCTGCTCTCTGGCACGCCGGCTGGAGTCGACAACACACGAGTACTTCCGACCGGAGCCGAAGCAGAAAGATGGCGCTCAGCCCAAACAGTATAGTCCCATATTATGATCCTCCAGAGGGCTCACGGTGTGTCTCAGTTGAATTATGATGCTCTTTGAAGGTATTTAGGGTATTTCATGGTGATATTGTTTCTATCAATCCACTATTATCATTCTTTATCATAGTTTTCTTTCCATTCTAATAAACAGCTTTCTAGTGAACATCCTATAATGAGTGTTGACACATCTTATTGCACTTTGCAGAATTAGAATATTGTATAGGCCAAATGTACTCTTTTGAGATATTTTTACTTCTCTTGGGCTACTTCATATTTTCCAATTTGATCTAATTCAGTGGCTGCATCACAGAGAAGATAAATATTTCCCTTTTTACTCCACAGTTGTAGTTACAAATTATTCACCAGCGTAAGATTTTGTATGCAAAATATACATCAGGTTTAAACAAGATAGCACAGTGGAAGTAATAAGTGCCTCAAATTGCCTATACATATATAAAATGAAATTTTAAGGAGCAATATGTTTATGATAACACTAACAGAGAAAAGTATGACAGTGCATTATTTTGGTTGAAAATTTGTTGCCATGTAGTTGTGTTTATGCTTCTGGTATTAGAAAAATGCTCAATAATTAAAAATTACGATTACTATCAGTGAGTGTTAGTGTGTCAAATTAGATGAGATTATAATTTGGCTTTCTAAAGTTTGGTATTTCTAATGGATGATGATGATGATGATGAGGTGTACTTTAAGTGCACAACATGGCAGTGATGTCCATGATCTTTCCTACAGTAGAAGTTGAAGTGCATCATCTTGTTCAGGCTGAACCTTGTAAACATAACCAGGACCACTGAGTGGGGTAGAAGTTGAAGAAAAACTGGGGACCTTGAAAGCAGCATTTTCAGCAGTAAATGTATTCCATCAGCCACAGGTGAGTGCCTGCAAAAGCCTCAGCACACACTCACGACTCTGACGGCACAGAAGCTGCTGCTTTCTAGACTTCAATAGGCCTTTGATAATTGCACAGTCTGAGTGCAACATTTCTGCAGGAGAGCGTTCGTCGACGACTGAGCTCTCCCACGCAGATCCCACAGGCCGACTCCCTGAGGCGCTGCATGACTCATCAGACCAGCTCTGATCAGACGAGCGTCTCCTTGTTTCGTGCCGTTGCAGTTGCTTCATTCCAGTGTGAGCGCAGGTCGAGAACAATTCAAGAGGATTGACAAGCTCATTTTCCTCATGATATCATGTGGTGGTTAGAGATATGAATAGTCACTAAACACTGAGATCTCACACTCACACTGATACTTTACAGGTATGAAACATTTGCAGCCCAGGAACAGAGTAATTACAAGTTGATATGTACTGTCAAAGCCATTATAGAGGCCTATAAACATAAAAATTTTATCATGCAAACTTGAAAATGAGAGTGTAATTCTCTATAATGTGATTTTTGCTTTTACAGCAAAGCCACTAATGGTGTTAACATACAGCTGCATGTTCGTGTTCACAAAAAGCAACATTGCAATAACTCAGCACAGTCCTCCAGTCATATCCAACACATACAGTGGATGTGTTTTCCTTAGGGTTAATGGCATTGTGCTGGAGGCTGTGCTCCCAAGGGTGCACTGACTTTCAGGGAAGTTTATCATATCATTCACCATATGTGTCTGAAAAGAGGCTATTTACATGTAAATTGAAATTTCTGGGCCATATATGTATCACCCATTGGTGAATGGGAGACCAGGCCACCTTTCAGTATCTCCGCATGTGCCAGTCCTGTTAGAGATGATGATAAAAACTTAAGGTGGAGGCAAGAGAGGGAGGCGCCTCTCCCTAAGAATAAACCCTGATCTATGGACTCAGGTCACAGTGCTGCATATTTTGAATATTTCTGTCTGGTCTTGAGGAGAAAAGGAAAAAAAAAAGAAAGAAAAGAATGAGGGGGCACGAGGTTGTCGCTGAGTCCTCTCATCCATGCCAACACAAATGCTGCTTTTTAAATAAATCTTGTGGTTTATTCCCAAAACAAGTGCACTTAGATTAGATTAGACTGCATGTTCAAATATTCCTGTCTGCGCCCTCTTAGTAAAGAACCAGGCTTCTTTGTAACCCACAACACATCTGTGCTGAAGAAAACAAATGCATTTCTTGTATACGGCTGCAAAATGAGCGTCGCCACCAACATGAAATTCATATTATTAAACGTAACACTTGTGTAATGGCCACTCTTGCGTTGGCACGTTTTCATTTATCTGACAGTAATGTTTCAGTCAGAAGCTATTAGCTGGATCATTTTTTGCAGCGAGGAGCCCCGACGCCGAGCCCACTCCCCCATGAAATTGTTTATCCAAGAGTCAGTAAGTATTCAAGAAATGTTTCTCCCAGAGCCTCCCAGATGCTGCGTTCGAACACAAGCGTTGAGCGGAGTGAAGACTGCAGCTCTGCAACAGAGAAGGAGAGAGAATTAAGTTTTTGCTTATGAAGGTTGAAAACATGATTATCTTTCCTCTTGGGTGTCTTTTAGCTTTTACACTGCTGTCATTTTAAGACTGTTACTTTTTTTCCCCTTCCTCTTAGGACAGGATTTTATTACCTTTTTGCAAATTTTAGCCCCTGTGAGTATTATTGTGACGCAGTGGGGCAGTTTAAGTGACCATTATTTTGAAAAGCACACTGCAACTTATACAGAAATCAAGAAAATACTCTGACTGTGATTCAGATATAACAAAACAATAAGACTTCAGATACAGAGTCTAAATTCATCTGCCGCACATAGCAGTTTAGTTCAAACTGGACCACAGTGCAATGATTTCTGGGTAAAATTCAGACTAGCAGCAGTCTAAATGCTGCAGAAATATCTTTTGTAAGAATGATTAGTATCTTTTAATTTTAAGTCTCTATCACATTGTAGGTTCCCTCAGTTAACACTGAATTTGGAAAGTCCAGTTATTCTTACTGTGCACCTGCAACCTTGAGCAGTCTGCAAAACCACCTGAAACTTACCACACTTTTATTGTTAGGACAATTTAAAAACATAACTGCATCTTATTTTACCCCCAACTGCTCCTGTTTTTAACTAGACTTCTCTGTTTTCAATTTATCTTTGTCACTTTTACTTATTGGTATTTTTTGGATGCTCATCATTGTATGTTTCAAATGTTTTGTGTTTTGTCTCTGCTATAGTGTAAATGAGGTTGCTCTCCCGGGTTTAAATAAAGGTTATAATAATAATCAAAAAGTTAAAAGAAAAAAGAAAGTGAAATAAATCTGCTCTTCTGTTTCCCTGACGATCCTGAGTGTGAACTGCTGAGCTGCGCGGTCGGTCCGGAGCAGGAAGGAAGTTTAAAACAGAGGGACGACAACAACAGAGAGTTTTTCAATGACACATTTCCTGCTGAATCCAGAGGGAGCAAGTGTCAGCGTGAGGTCGTCAGAAAAACTTCTCAGGATTTGACATTAAACTGGAGAAAACGCAGCCATGAAGCTTTGACTGACCTGCATGGTCCCGATGTTCAATGTGTGGATTTGCTGAGCCAACACACACACACACACACAACCTCCCTCATGTCTCCTGGTGCCATCTGCAGGGGGCCATCTGCTGCTGCTGGGGTGATGGAGGGTGACTGGGCAGGTCGACATGACGACCTCTTCCTCCTCCTCCTCCCCAAGTCTGAGCTGCTGAGTCGGCTAAAAAGTCCAAAGTCACACTCTTTAAAAACAAAAGTAGAATTTCACATAAAAGTGTTGATGCATGATTATAATGGGGAATGTGAGGGTGTCTAACTCAAACAAACCTTTAACTGCAGGAAACACTGGATTTTCCTGCAGCACTGCAGCATCACATACAGAAACAGACAGAAGACAGTACCAAACAACATCAACATATCACTGGCCTTAAAGGGATAGTTCAACATTTTGGCAAATTGGCCCATTGCCATAATCCCTATAGCAGTAGGTTTGTTACCTTTAATAGTCAGTGCAAGCTATTTTTAGCACGGTGGAGCAGAGCCGCGAGCTGCTCAGAGCTACGCTATGGAGGCTCATGGGATTTCTTGGTTTCTCTCATCAAACTCATCAAATACACAATACAACAACTCCAAAACTGCCCCAGACATGATCTGGGGCAGTTTTTCTGCAAGCAGTGTCTGCATTTGCCTCAAAAACAGCTTAGCTCAGTGTGTGGAGCAGGTGCCCCATATGCAGAGGCTACAGCCCTTGTCTCAGGGGTCCTGGTTTGATTCCAACGTCGGCCCTTTGCTGCATATTATTCCCCCTCTCGCTGTCAACCAATTTCCTGTCTCAACAGCTGCCCTATCAATCAAAGCCCCCCACCTAAAATACTTGAAAAAACAAACAAATGTCACCTTGGTAGACAGTAGTGACTATTTAGCAGTAGTAGGGTGACACAGTGGTGCAGGGTTTGATTCCCGGGGGGAGGTGGAGCTGGAGACGGAATTTGACTCAGACGAAATAATCAAAACTTGAAAATCATTTGAACACAGCTCCAGGTTTATTATGTCCTCGTCTCTTCTTCCCCTCAGAGAGTCACACTGAACAAACAATAGCTCATTAGTCATCACAGCAATCAGACTTCATTTTAAAACTTTTATACAGTTTCATGCTTCTCCAACTTTTCTTTTTATATTCATTGAAGAAATAAATCAAGCTGCTTGTCTGGATTCTAGACTATAATTTTCACTTTTTAATAGTCACTTTCTATGTCTTTCCACTGAGAACATTTCAGTCCATTAGAGCCGTCTTTAGGGGGTCTTCTCCTAATGGAGCCTTTTTCTGCAACTAACTATTACTTTCGTCACTGATTATTTGGTTGATTAGTCTATTAAATTGCAAAAACTAATGAAAAAGTCCCAGTGCAGTTTCCCAGAGGCCTCGCTGAAGTGCTGAGGTGACAAACAAACACAAGCTGCAGAGAGACGTCTCTATATGAGAGAGTTTGCTTTTGTTTCAGTCACAGTGACTGGAGCTGTCGCTTCATCCGGACGCCTCGATTTGTCATTGTTTGTCATCGGAGCAGACGAGGTTTTTGCTCATCCACTGTGTCTAAGTCTAGAGAGTGCGCTTGAACATGGCGGTTGTTTCAGGGGAGGAAGAGGAGGTTTGTTTGGGTTGCAGAGAGAGAAGGAGATTAGGCCACGGAGGAAATAAAAATGGAGCAGAGCAGAGAGGATGAGAGTGAGAGTCTCTGCGTGCGACAGCAGTTGCTGAGATCTAATTCCTCCTTTATGGATGGTTTCCAACCCAGAACAGCGCAGCGTGTCTTCCTCTGGTGGAGCCGCTGTCAGGAATCAAAGAGACCAGGCAGAACACACCACCATGTTTTTAAAGCTTCATTTCTGGTTCCTCAGTGAGACACCATCAGACTCTGACCGCGACACTCAGAGGAGCACAGCAGCACTCCTGCTTTTAAATCACTTAAATCATCTTTACTTCACATCCCTGCTGCCAAATTAAAGGAAAACTCCACTATCCTCCTCTCATCTGATGCTACTCTGTCCTTTATCTGTTGCTTTTATTTTCTGGTAATTAAACCTACATGAGATTGTTGGATATCTCCATTTAAAGTCATTGGCATTATTCTGTCCACCTGATTTTGGGTGGGTGAGGTGGTTGCTCATGTTGGGTGAAGGTGAAATGGATGTGAACAGTCATATCGAAGGTCAGGTTGAGGTCAGGGCTATGGTGGCCCTGAGGGCTCAAACACACTGCACGATATAAACACGCTGAAAGTAGGAACAAACTAACTGACTAACTAGAGCAGGGTTCCCCACTTCCAGTCCTCGAGGGCCACTGCCTTGCATGTTTTAGAAGTTTCCTGCTACAACACACCTGACCGGAATTGGGGAACCCTGAACTAGAGGATTGAAGGACAAATGAACTTATTAACAAACAAATTGGAGGACTAACTAACTAACTAACTAATTGAAAGACAAATTAACTAGTCGATTAAAGGGTGAACTAACTAACTAACTAACTAATTGAAAGACTAACTAACTAACTAACTAATTGAAGGACAAATTAACTAGTCGATTAAAGGGTGAACTAACTAACTAACCAACTTCTAACCATTTCTGTAACACTTAGGTCATGTTTTGACCACCGTCAGCAGCATGCATGGTCCTGTTAAACCACTGACTGAACTGAACTTTATATAATGGTAGAAACTCACAGCCTGATGTTGCCTTCACTGCCTCTGTGCTGGGAAAACCACAGAGAGAAAGCGGCATTAATTCAAACCATTTGTCTCTATAATTACACGGGGGTCTATTTCAGAGTCCAGGAATCCGTCTGAAAGCCTCCGTCGGCCCGTGTCAGGGCCCTGATGAAGACGTTCTGCCTGCTGAAGACGGCTGAGGAAACATGTCCATGTCACAGCATCCAGACACAAACCAGACTCCTCAACCACACGCTGAGGGAATGGAAACTGGAAACTCCAGACACTTTCGCATGACTCTGGGCAATTACACAGCAGATACCGCGGCTTAAGCCCCTAAAGCTTTATCTTGAGACTGAAGCTCTTAGATCTGAAGAGCAGGAGGAGAGCAGGTCACACCCAGTCAGGGTGTTGCTGAAGGTAGCTCCACTATCTCTCGTATAAATCACACAGAGAAGAAGAGTCTGTCTCCCTGGACATGTTGTCCTCCGACCTCAGGCTGCTGCTGTGGGATGAGGAGGAAGAGGAGGTGAAGCAGCGCAGACTGAGGAGGAGACAAAGGGAGGACAGATTCACTTGTTGCTACCGATGAAGAACTTAAATCTTCACGTCGAGCCACAGTTTGTCCTGCAGAGACAACCGGCTGCTTTAAGGCCTGAAGAGCAGGAGATTTACACATTTTACTCTGCAGCTGAGAAACAGAATTAAATCAAAGACTCTCTCTCAGTGCGTCTTTAGTTTAAATTAATGGGATCAGTTTGTTTCATTGTGATTCATTACATGTGTGTGTTTTAACAGTGAAGATGAAGATGATGTGAAGGAAACCAGGCTGACCTGTCTGCATGCAAAGCCCTGCGCCATCTACTGGTACAACTGGATATAGCAACAGCAGCAGTGTCCTGTCCTGTCAATTAAGCCCTTCCACCTTAAAAAAAAAAAGATCAAAGCAACACTTTATAATACTTACACATATTAAGTTTAAACCTGAATTAATAAGCTCAACGATCATGTGTTGAATTACTGTTTTCATTCTTTGTGCATATGATGGATTAAGCATTTATAAATAAATTATAGCAATATACTAGTATCAACTGCCTGAATGGATCGTTGCAGTTTCTTGAAAATCTGTTAACACACTACTAGTATACGTTGATACCGACACTTTATGAATGATCTTAACCACTGACAATTCCCAAATAACTGGTGTGTAATTGATATATAGATTTTAAGACTACAACATACAGTAGGATACAACTACAACTACAATGACCAAACACTCATTAATCCAGAGTTGAACATGTTTTACTGTGTTTATACTAATCAGTATCAATGTATGGATGGTGATTTATAGATAGTAAAATGTTAAATAGTGTATAGTGTGACCAGAAACAGTGTACACAATCCCATAATCAAACAAAGAAGAAAAAATAACGAGACAAGTGGAACTTTACAATGTACAAGTTTATTTTTAATGAACTCTTCAGTGGTTGGTAGTCACAGCACAGCTTGCATGTATTAAGCCACACACCTATTTTACAAGATGGGAAAAAAATAAAGAAAACAAAAAACAAAACAAAAAAACAAAACAAAAAAGTCTTAACCAGAGTAGATGGTCATTAATCCATCTGCAGTGACTTTTTTTTAAACTTCTTTTACTAAAATATCCTTAAAAGGCCACTGAAATGCATAAAATGTCTTCAGATGCATGGAATATTTGATGGTGGCGATTTTGCTTTAAACCTGACATCAAGACCCCTCACATGGCGTTGACAGTGCATGTAGACATTGTAAAAAGGACTGGGTTAGCGATACCTAAGATATTCTTCTTTTTTTTGTCTTTTTTTTCCATAATTTTATTTTTTTTAGTGACAACACCTTGGCTATAATACTACAGCTTTAAAAAACTGGAAACAAAATTAACAGCACTCTTCCAAGATACTGAATACAATGAAAGTGAAATGTAGTGAAGCGATTATTATTTTTCTCTTTTTCTTTTTTTTTCCTTTTTTAAATCTCACAATTTATGTGAACACTTATTTTTAAACTGGAAAATAAAGCACTGAACACTGCCTGCCGTCCCGTGTAAAGAGAGAGAGAGGCTCTACTGTACTGTAGCCAATGTCTTTAGACTATAAAAGAAAAAAAATAATAATTAAAACACACCTTTTTGTCCTCTGGAATTTGTATACTTTTAATAGTAACAGACGGGAACCATAAACGCATGCCATGTGCTGGTCTCAAACAAATACATACAGGTATATACAGCATCACTCAGTACCTGCTAAAACAAAGTGAGAAATACAGAGTATAAACTGACTACACTACAAACTTAAAACAAAACAAAACAAAAAAAAAAGAGGGGAGGAAGGTGAGCGATGGAAGCGGTGGAAGAGTGAAAAATCCTACTTGTGATGGACTCATCATTAAAGCATTAAAAAAAAAAATGCATATTGCACATACAGTGAAAGCTTAAATTCCACCAGGTCCGCCTCGGTTTTCGCTAAAGCGAGATTTTTTAAAATTGTTTTTTCCCTCTTGGAAGACACACAGAGGTACAAAAAAAAAAAAAAAAAAAAAAAAAAAATGGGGGGAGTCGGTGGGCAAGTGTGTGTGCACTGGTGATCGGTGTGTGGGAAGGAGGGAATAAAGGAAATAAAATAAAATGGGGGCCACGATGAGGAGCTGATACTTCAGGGGAAGGGAGGGCAAAGTGGCACTTTAAGGAGGGGTGAGGAGGAAACTGCACAGCACACAACACTTACACAGGATGAGGAAACAAAAAGAAAAAAAAAAGACATCAAATAAGAGATTGTGGCACAAATAAAAATCAGGTGTTGGATAATAATATCTGTTCTTCAGTGATAGCCGAGAGAGAGAGGAGAGAGAAAGAAGAGATCGATGCAAGTGTTTTTTTCTTTTTCTCTTTATGTACATCTAAGGCTTATTGGTTAAATAGTTTTCAGGCTTCCCCGCCCACAATGCTTTTTAACATGCTGCTCACACAACCCTTTTTTCCTTTTTGCTCTGTAAACTCAGTGGTTCTATCAGGACAGCAGCCACACGGTCCGAGGTGGAGGGGGGGTGGAGGAGGGGCTTACAGTCGAGTCACGGGGTGAGGTTGGGGTGGGGTGGGATGGGGCAGATAGATAGATAGATGGATGGATGGATGGATGGATAGGTGGGTGGTGGATGCTGCAGCGGTGGAGGAGCAAAAAAGGGAGATAAAGAGTTGGGAGGAGAAAAGGAAACAAAAAACAAAAAAAACAAAAAACAGGAGTCTTGTCTCTGATGTCTGTTGCAATTAATATCTAAATGTGCAATTCCATTAGTCACTGTCATGGGGGACTAGAGGAGGAGGAGGGGGAGGTGGGGGGTGCAGAAGACGGGGCAGGGCGGGCGGGCGGGCGGGCGGGGGGGTCTGTTCTACTTGGAAAGCTTGCTAATGACTCGAATGAGCGCTCCGTTCTCGTCCTTTAGTCTCTGGTTGTCTGCTTTCAAGTCTGGGAGCATCTGAGAAGGGAAAGAAGAGGAAACAGGGAGGAGAGGACGAGAGGCAGAGAGAGAAAGAGAAGGAGAGAGAGAGAGGTTTAGACACGTCTTGACAAACACATGTCACTCAAACCAGTCAGGCTGGTTTTTATTTGTTTTTACAAACTTTACTTGTTAATTGCAGTTTGTGTAAAAAAGCAATCTTTGGAGTCACACAGCAGCTCTCATGTTTTATTTACTCCTTTTTTTTCTTTTAAATTAAAGAAAAAATTTAAAATTAAAAAAAAAAATCACTTGTTCCAAGTCAAGAGATAGAGAGAGAGGAGTAGAAGCGATCACACCACAGGCCAAAGATCCTGAGAGAAGCCATGCACAACCTCAACCGCTGCTGCCCGGCAGCCACAACAATACACAGCACCGACCGACATCTGAGCTCAACTACAGCTACATGTTCATTATCGTGTTGTTGATGTTGTGTTTTGTGTTTGTAGCACAGAGCGCGACAGGAGGGCTTGCTTCTCGTTTATTTACTGTTGTTCACAAATGAGCAATTAGTGCTCCTGAATGTCTCAATTTGTGCTCTTATTGTGAAATCGCAGCAGCAGGTGATGGATTTACAGCAGCTCCCAGGTCAGCAGCTAAAACCTAATGAATCTACTCTTTATTAAAAACTGTAGGTTAATTAGTGTTAGTGTTCATTTGTGTTGTGTGTTTAAAACAGCTCCAACACTGGCTGCAAAAGTACAACAACAGTCTGATCAAGTTCAAAACTGTCTTTAATGGAGTTTTACACTGAATTGAATTGAATTTAAAAGATTGAATAACTAGGTTTAAGATTAGTTAATCCAGGTTTTAGTTAAACTCTGTTGAGAGCTTGAAACAAAGTATGCATAAGAAAGACAAACATTAATATACACATATTTAAATATATAAATAATCTGCTAGTAAAAATCTGCTATAAAACAGTTAAACCTCCTTAGTTGGTGGTTTAAAATTAATCCCAGATTGAGTTTAAACCAGGATTGAATTAAAACAAAGTAAAAACTAAACTGAGTTTAAAGAGAGGTTTAAATTAAGAGCACAAATAAGTAATTTAAGAGCACAATTATTATTATTATTCTATTTCCCATCATGCCTGTCCAGCTCTGTAGTATTCTGCATTATCTTCCTTTTGATGTGTTTTGATTGGGGGCAAATTTCAGGCTTGAAGATCTGACATCACTCATTTTCCTGCCGTCCATCAAGGTCTTTATCAATAATAGTCTAAAGTTAAGAATCTCCAATTAATAACAATCAAAAATCCAGTTGTTGTTGTACTAAATAAGGAGCTGTGAGGAGGTTCTGCAGTGGAGGACTTCAGGTAGGACTCATGTTTCTCTACTGACAACACTCAACACTGAGAATCCCCGGCTGGAGATTTCAGTCCCGTTTGGAAAAACAAAGTGTACAGATGACAATCGGCTGCTAGTTTAAATATCCCATCATGTTGTGAAGTATACTGAGATACTTTGTACTTGATGCTGATCATAGCTAAACCAGAGTCCATGCAGCTGTCTGAAGTCGGCTTTTGTTGTCATCTGTTGAAATTAAAACTCGGAGGATCATCACATACAGAGGAGGAGGAGGGGAGGGAGACAAAAAAAAAAAAAAAAAAAAGGTTGAGTCTGAAGATTTGGGCCAAAATAAAACAAAACAGAGAAAGATGCCACTTCATGCAAAGAAGCCAGAACAAGCCAAACCGAGCTCCCTGTGATGGGAGCGTCACTACTAGAGACTACAGAGGACACTTTCCTCCACAGTGGAGACGCGTCGGTGTGGAGTGAAATTTAGACTCCGGTCGGTCAAACTGAGCCCGACTCGGCTCCTCCTCCACCTGCGCTCACTAGTTCTGGATGTTTCTAACACTCGACACGTCATGTACTGTAAAAGGAGAGTGTCCTGTAAAATGAAACAAATAAAAAACACCCTCCCCAATCTGTACAAAAACTCAAAAAGCTCTGGGGAGGCAGAGAGGGGGAAACGTTTACAAAACCAGTGGTGGTGGTAGTGGTGGTGGTGGTGGTTGGGCGGCTGGGCACCTGCCTGTCTATGGAAGCGGGGCAGAGCGCGAATGGAGCATGAGAAGAAATGGGGTTGGGAGGGGAGGAGGTGAAGAAGAAGGAGGAAGGAAGGAAGGAAAGATGGTGGTGGACAGACGGACGTGGCTTAGAGGTCGACGCTGGGCAGCTGGCTGCAGGCGGACTGCGAGAGCTTTGCCACCACACGGGCCAGGGCCCGGTTCTCAGCCTGCAGCCGCTCCTTAACCTGCCGCAGGGCCTGAACCTGCTTTACCTGGGGGAGGTTCTGCAGGGAGGGAGGGAGGGAGGGAAGGAGGGAAGGAAGGGAGGAAAAGAGGAGGGAGGACAACAACCACAACATAGGAGAACAGAGAGAAAAGGAGGAGGAGAGGGAAAGAATGGCAGAGGGAGAGAAGGAGGAGAAGTGTGGTGCGAGAAAACAAATTAGAGGGAGGATTAATGAAAGACAAGGACAGTATAAATGAATAGAAGAGGAGGGGGCCGAGAGGAGGAGAGAGGGAAAACAGAAAAGGAAGATTGTTAGAAAATGGGGACAGATTTTTTTTTTTTTGGAAACCGAAGGAATGATTAAGAGTTTTTTTTAATAATTTTTTTTAAATCCCGGTTTGACATGATGCTTGTAGACAGAGTGGAAAAGTGACACTGATAAGATCACGGCCTAAAAATAAAACACACTTCATTATCACAGCCACGGAAAGAACATTTCCTTACTAGAGTTTAATGGATTTTTTTCCCCTCCAAACTTAAATCAGCTTTCCAGAAAAGGAACATTTAATTGGACGTCTCTGCAGGACGTCTCTGCGTCGACATAGATTAGGACCACTGACCTGAGATGTGGCCTCAACAGAATAAAACATCAACAGGTGCACGTTTACGCTTCTGACAGACTGGAGGTTATGTTACATTCAGGGACTACGAGAGGAGGAGGAGTTTTCTTGTTGCTTGTTTCGCTGCTGGGTGAAAATGTGAACGTTTTCTCCAGACCAATTAAATCCTGTTTAAATCACAGATATCAAGAGTCTAATCGTCTAAAACCATTCAGCTGTGTGAGACTGATAACAGGTGACAGAGCGGGATTAATGTGTTGGTGCTGGTTTAATCAAAGTGTTTCATGTTGTACATTAATAAGAGGAGGCAGACGAGGACCAGCGGTACCTTCAGGTTTCTTTTCCCCCAGCAGGACGTCATCTACATTTGGGTTGTTAACCGTATTTTTGTATTTGCCTAAAAAAACCAAATCAGCTGTAATATCTGTGCTGCGCTAACGGCTCATTAGAAACAGACAAAACGACACAAAACATTTAAAGAAAAAAAGAGATTTCCTGTTTGTAGCTCCTCAACGTCAGGAGTTTTCACTTTGAACTGATTTGGTTTGTTTTAATGTCTTCATTCATCAGATTTCCTGCACACTGAAGCTACGTCACCTGTTTCTCTCTACTTCATATTCATCATATTATGTTTTAGGGTTCATTTTAATTAAGACAGAGACTTGGTTTTGCTCCTGTCTTACTCTGCTGCTAAATCAGGGTCTTCTTGACTGATGCATCGTCTCTGTGACTTTTGGGAACAGCCCCACCTGTTGGCAGCACTAACGTCACACTCACAGTGAATCGCTGAGACACTGCTTTGTAATCAGGACAATACAGATGTGCAGGTTTTAGGTTATTAGATAAACTGCTGACTTGTTTTACCACCAGTTTCTGTGACATCTCCTTGTTCCCAGATCCTAGAAACGACTTTATTCATGACAATGTTCACACAACTGATAGAATAAAGACCAGAACTACATAAATGAGACCTGAGCTGTAATAAACACACATTATATTTTCAGCATCATGGGTTTTCAGATGACTCATCTCTCCTGCTAAACCAAAAAAAGTGTATTTATTATAAATGTTATATATATTTATGTTAAAAAAAAGGAAAAAAAATCTGAAAAATCACAGCTGTTCACACCACACTGGAACTCACAAGTACCACCTACACACCACCTATGATCTTGACGTCACTGAAGGAAACAAACCCCATTAAAATCTAATGCTGCATGTGTGTGTCTGTGTGTGTGTGGCAGTACCTTAAGTTCCTCCTCCATCTCAGAAATCTTCCTTTCTAGAGCTCTTCTTTCCTGCAGGGCGGAGGAGAGCAGGTCAACTCGACATACTCAGCACAACAACGACAACAACAACAACAACCACACGCTGTAGGTGCAGGCTCTACACACTGCGTTAAGTACAGAGAGATGGTGTGGAAGGTGGTGAGGGTGTATAGTGACAGCACACACACTTGAACACACTCATGTCTTGTGAGGCGTCTGCAAGCAACAGCCAGGTCAGAGTTAACATGACGTAGAGATGATTTACAGGATGAAGGAGAAACGGGAGACGTAGTTTTCTCATGGGGTTGTGGTTGGATTAATGAGATGACTCACGGACAGTGAGGTCAGAATGTCTTTTTTGGACCGAGAGAGAGGGAATAAAAAGGACATTCTCACACTATAAAAGCCTGTGAGGACGAATGACACATGGGTGACGATGTCAAATGGCTGCGTTTAAAGCAGGGGCTTAGAAATAGTGGCTCAAATCAACCAGTTACGATGATGATGATGATGATGATGATGATGTCATGGCTGCAGAGAAGACGCCAGTGAAAACACACATGCACAGGTTCTTGATTCAACAACCTATGATTGTTCTAGTTCCTGCACTCATTAATAAATAAATCACTTTCACAAACACACACACACACACACACAAATGAGGAAAGAAGCAGTCTGGAGAAGTGGTGACCACACTCTGCATCTGAAGTTTAACATAAAACAATAAAAAAAACACGTGTGAAAGAGACGGTGGCGGTGTTCTGGGTGGCGAAGAGGAGGAGGAGGAGGAAGGCCCTTTGACCCCGGCTATAAGGGCATGTGTGAGACAACAGCCAGCAGCAGAGAGGAGACTGATACAAAAAAAAGAAAACTCAGGGGAAGAAGATCATACCACCACCCAGATGATATTGGGGCCTGCTTGTTACCTTCAGACATAAACCCAGGGGCAGTGTTACCGTCATGTTTTAGATCAGGTGGGATTTAACAGAGAGTCTAATTCTACATGTAGTTAGAGACACAACTGGAGACACACAAGTTAAACATCTTTACAGTAAAAGGTCAAACAGAGGAGGAACGTCTGTAGAGGAGGCATTTACCCTTTTCTCCATCTCAAGCTGTGATCGGTCAGCGTAGCGTTCCTGCCTCTGCAAAGAAGACGACAATGGCGGCAAAACGTGAGAAAGCGGAATAACCTTTTAATTAATTGGTTTTCAGTTTGGTTTTTAATAATAAAATCAGCCGGAAGTGTGAGCTCATCTCACCTGTGTGGCCTTCTCTAGTTGTAGCTTCAAGTCTGCCAGCTCCAGGTCCGTGTCACGTAACTGGGCCTTCAACTTCTCGTTCTCAGCTAAGATCTGCTCGTAGAGCTGAAGAAACAGACACAAGCATGTCGATCCGAGAGGGAAATAACTCAAATCGATCATAATTATCACTGTAGGAAAGATTATTAACTACGTATGTACCTTTTTATAATCAGTGGTGTCATCTCTATCCAGTCGGCTCGAGTATGGCCTTCGACTCTCGCCATAGCTACGGCTAAAAAGAGTGTCGTTGCGATCTAAGGATGAAGTGCTCTCATTCCTGAAACACAAGGGACAGTGGTGTGCGTTTATAAACAAATGTTCTGATAACACACAAACACACAAGATAATGTGATGCCAGTGACACGTACCTGGACAATCTGTCGCTCTGTAAGGAAACAGAAAGTCAGAGAGTGTTAATGTGCATCGATAAAAGCTGCAACAGTTCATCTTATCAGTGTTTGTGCAGAGTTAAATTGAATCAGACTGAACTCCGCAGCCTCCTACAAACTGCTCTACATGCAGGTATGTACGCTAATCCCTGCACAGCTGCTGCGCCCGGAGGCCTGCTGCGTCTCGTGGCCTGCCGAGCTCCTGCAGCAGCAGCAGAACGAGCCCAGACATCAGATAGCTGTGTCAGGTCGGTGGGTCGGGCTCCCAGCTATTTTGAAATTGCGCTCGGCTTCCTGAGGCGGATGGAGGGCGGAGGGCGGCGGTACGACAACAATACTACAATCTGAGTCAAGAACTGCCGTTGAGAAGAAAAAAAAAAGAAAACGATTCATGTAAAGTTCAGCTGATCAGATCAACAGGCCACGAAAAACAATGTGTTAAAATCTCTCAATCAGGAAACATTTTGTACAACTTGCATCACTTTAGGTATTTTTATCATACTGATGCTTTCAATTTAAATGTATTTGAATATCATCATCTCATGCAAAAACAGCTTGAAATGCTTTACATAAAAAGAATAATAAAAAAAAGATAATAATAGTCGGTGCTGCTCAGGAAAGGCAGACGCTCAGAGGCTTTTCCAGTGAGCTTTTTGCATCTTCAACCAGGATAATTGCTTGTTTCCTATTTAGAGCTCCACCCTTTCTACCGTGGTATCTTGTGTACGTCCTCCTCATCTCCCGAGTATCTGAGCGTCTGTTTGATGCTCCTGTTCAAACAGGAAGTCCGCTCAGCCGGCAGTATTTCCACAACATGGTCCATTCTGCTCCTCGCTGCTCCATTTATAGATCATCTGACTGCTTTTAATCCGTTTTCACGACGTATAGTTCCACTCTTATGTAATCACTGGAAGAAATTTCTATTTTACTATGATTTTAAATGGGAACAACCCTCCACCGTCTCATCCACGTGTGTGCTCCGACCCCAGTGACCCCGACTTCCTCCGCTTTGTGTTTTGAAAACCTTATGATCTATGGCAAAAAAACCAACAAAAAAAAAACGTTGGGTTTCCAAGGTCGTCACGGCAACCGGACAATCGCAGGAAGACGGACACAATAAAAATTCAAAAGGGCACTGACGGTGAAGTGAGAGGAGCGGGGGGAAAGATAAGAGGGAGGTGGGAGGGCGGTGAAGGGAAAGAGTGGTGAATATCAAAGAGCGGTGGGACCCGGTCGGCCTCGACGACACTCGACTCGAGGACGGAGCAGAAAAAGGGGCAGAAATCAAACGGAAACAGAGTCTCGTTTGATTTGACGGACAGGCTGAAGGAGCTCCGGCTTCACTCGGCTTCATCTGTCTCTGTGTGAGCGAGGGTCTTGTTACCTGTGGCTCCCCCTTGGTGCTGCCCTCCTCCGAGTCCGACTGCTGGTCAGGGTCATTTTCATCACCCTGGAATTAAAAAAACAGTAGGAGGTTTTACACATGGTTTTTTTTTTTTATATAGCTCTGATCTCTTTATTCTATCACTGTCTGTGAGTCTCTTACGTCTTGGGTCCAGAAGGAGACCCCGGTGGAGCGTCTCTTCTCGCGGGGCCGCCTGCGATCCCGTATGGAGCGGGGCTGAGATTTGTCCTCTCCCTCCTTCTCCTCCTCCCTTTTGTCCACTTCTGTGCATCAACACAAATACCAAACAACATTTAAAAACTCTTTTCCTGTCTTATGCAACAGACAATTATACAAACATGAGCAATACCGAGATCAATTTAACCCTAATTACTTTGACATCAGCAGGGCAAACGCACAAAAAGTCTTCCTAATCAGAGCTCAAACTGAAAGACAGAGAGGTCCAGGTTAACTGAGGCAACAGTTTGAACAAAAGTAGAGTCAGGACATCGACTTGACTTGGCTGCAGTTCAGAGAAAGAAGAAGAAGAAAAAAACAAAAAAAACAGGCTTTGGTCGTGGGAGAACAAAGCGGTCAGTGTTTCCTTCAGTTGAACAGAGTAAAGCTGTCGCCCGTTTTTTCCCAGGGATGTTTCACGGATTTATTCGTTAAGAGAGCAGCCACTTAATTTAGAAAGGCAACACAATCCCCCCCTCCCCTTTCTGTCACAATGCTCTTCATCAGACTGTGGCGGTTTGCCCGTGTGAACGTGGATCTGCGGCAACAGATCCACGATCAGCAACATCAGGTGGAATTAAGCTGTGATGCAGCCAAATGTTGTGTTTATATGGTTTCATGTTATTTATTTGACTTTCAGGGTAGTGGCAGTTAAATCAGCTGAAGAGAGACGACACCACGACAAGTATATTATGTGTTCTTATAAACTAGTGGTTTTTTATCATGTTTTTTAAACCACTTCTCGCTTTATTGTTTTCTGGATTTGAAGTGACTGACCTTTTTCTGTGTCTCTGGAGGAACGGCTATAGGAGGAGGTGATCCCCGTCAGGCTGTTTGGCCTGTTGAGGGAGCTGGAACTGGAGGACAACGAGGTGCTAGAGTAGGATGGGGTGGAGGCAGTGCTGACTGAGGAAAGGGCAGAGGTGGAGGAGGAGGACGAAGGTCGGTAACGCTGGAAGGGAGAAAAAAAACACAGAGTAGAGTCAAAGATTCAGGGAACGATGGAAAATGTCAATCTGCTTTATCATTCGGAGGAAACGGGACATCATTGTCAGGTTTTTTTGGTAAGGTACGATGAAGAGGAGAGCTGTACCTCTTCGAAGCTGCGGTACTTCGACCGGTAATCGTCCTCCTTGGTCTCAGTCTCCTTCTTCTCCTCCTGCTTCTCCTTGTCCTGCTTCTCTTTCTCCTCCTTCTCCTCCTCGCGGGTCTTTGGGGGACGACTCTTGCCGATTGTTTTCTCAGCCTCTTGCAGGTCGGTCAGAGTCACACCCTGGAAGAGGAGAGTTTTAAATGACTTTTTTATTTCTATTGATTCTGCGGTAAAAAGTTAGATAATATATTTTATGATGTTGAATTCCTGGTTGTCATAAATTGTGTAACATGGCGGCACAGTGAAGTTCAGTTCTGCAGGAAATGACAGAGCTCAGATTAAGTCAACAAGTAGATGAGTATCTCTGGCTGTGTACACAACCTGCATGGGCTCTGTTTCAACCAGCATAAAAACTGTTGTTTAACCTGTCAGCGTCTATAAAAACCATCATGCAAGCTAAAGGAGAATCAGCAGCTCAACATATGAGACGATAAGAGGTGAGTGGAGGTCACTGACCTGAGTGGACCTCCTCGACTGTCGAGCCTGTCTGGAGCGAGCTTTCCTCTGGGACTCCGACTCCTCGTCTCGCACTGGCGTCAGGTATGACCTGACAAACACACACAAAACACAAGTTGAATCATTTGGTAGAGAGAGCAGAACTACGACTGCTTTCTGATCACATGTCATCTGTGTTTGATCTTGACCGGCTGTACGTAACGACACCTACAGGTCACACTGGGTGGCTTGTGATGAGAGGGATGGCTGCTCTAACCCACACACAACCTGGGAAAGTGATAACACTCTCCCTTTCGCACAATAACTCCTGCAGAGCGAAGATATTAAACTGACAACAGAAAGATTCATATACTGCAGGTGTGCGTTTGTGGAATGACGTGAATGTGCAGCAGCTATCTATTCTGAGCAACGATGTGACTTCCTGTAATGAAAACGCAGGATATTACTGGAAAACGTTTGACTTAGATCAAGATAAGCCTTTAAAAACAACATTACACCTACTTTCAGTAACTGAGGTAAAAGAAAAGAACAGGATTTATGTTTAACTTTCTGGAAACACTGAGCTATTTCAGCACTTTCACTCAGCAGCAGCAGTGTGCGCCTCCGTCGGCCACACACAAGTATGAACTGATTCGGTGCAGAGTGGAGCCGTGGCCTTGAGGAAAATGTGCAGCTTCTGCCCACCGTCCTTATAAGGAGAAGTCACTGGAGCGGCCCCCCACCCCCCGCCCTCTCCGGCTTTGAGACGGCCCCTCGCTCCGCTCCCTCCGTGACAGACAGGTGGCTTATTTCAGCTCCCCAACAGGAAGAGACGCACTCGACCCCACTCGAACACACATGTGCAAAACACACGCTTTCTGTGACACACTCTCGCAGACAAACTCGCTCTTCCTTCTGTGTGTGTGTGTACAAAACTGGAGATCAAACACACACACACCCCTGCCCTGTTCTCAAACAGAGGAAATGCATCCGGATTACTGTCGGACTGACGGAGGCTTTTCAGGATAACGCCAAGATTTCTTGAGTCTGTTTACAATAAATATTTTGTGTTATGAATTAACCAAGTTCCCTGAATAAACATAATAAATAAATGCAGCAAGTAAAGAATATGTCAGGACGAAAATAATATCATGGGACACCGAAAGCCTCCACTTACCCCAAAATAGCAACAGCGATAAAAAGACAACTAAACAAAATCTGAATGACAAAATCTATGAAATAAAGACCAATAACAATAAAATAACATTCTTGAGAGAGAGAGGGACGACACAATTGAGTCTCCAATAAAAAAACTGAACTGTGCCGTTACCTGCGTCTTTCACCGGTGACGGTGCCAGTGCCAGTGGTGGTAGTGGTGGATATGGCGGTGGTAGTAGTGGTGGATGCGGTGGTCGTAGTGGAGCCAGTGTTTATAGTGGGGATGACCGCAGCAGACTCCTTCTCCTTCTCTGCACTCTCCTCTGACCAGTACCTGTTTACACGACACCATTTCATACACGTTACACACACACACAAACACATTCCACTTCAACTGGTGTCATAAAAATGTAGAGTTTGTGGTCGTGGAGCAGTTTCAGAGGTCAGATAGCACTGATGCACTAATAAAAAAGATGGATAAAAATAACTTTTGTGTACGGGTGGAGGAGAAAAAAAAATAGTATAGTTTTGCTATATCTTGTGATACAGTATCAGTCGTTTATTATTTAGATTGCAAATATACAAAGTATGAGAATACAAGTTCTTTAAAAGATAATCCTATTTTACAAGAATGAGAATAACTTGGGGTCTTTTGGGTAAAAACCACAATCATATCAATATATTATTGCAATACACAGGATATTGCAAAAAATTTAAAAGTTAATAGCAAAGAGTAATGGGAGATTTATTTAAGGTCCCATTTTTGAAACTTTTACTGTGTTTTATTTCAAGTGTTTATCCATAAAGAGATATAGCTGGGGATGTTTCTGGAGCTCTAGTGTCAACAGGTTGGTGTCTCAGGGTGTGGTCTGTTTACTGAAGTCCTGATGGCTGATTTTACGGGTCAGATTGTGAATACAAGCTGTGTACACTTCTCTGTGGACTGACCCTTTGATACTTTAACAGTATTAATGTAGAACCTGGTCCTGCTTTGTAAAATGGTGCGAAAGATAAGCCTCAGAATATGGATCAAATACCCAGGAAGTGACAACATCAACAAGTACCTGCTGGTGAGACTGGTGGAGCCAGTGCGTGTGGAGGAAGAGCCCAGGCTGGAGAGCAGGCCGCGATGGCCTGTGGGCGAGGTAACGGATGAGGAGGTGGTGGTGGTCGTGGAGGAGGAGGTGGTCGAGGAGCTCAGGTCCTCGTGTCTTCTCCCGAAAGAGCCGCTGTCGGACGAAAGAGCAGTGAGACGGAGCGGGGACGCGGGCCGGGGCTGAGTGAACGGCCACAATGTTGATCGCTACCACTTTGTTAGACGATGTGATTATGAAGTGAGATCATTAGTGCTGATGCCCAGAGCTAAAATATCTAAGCATGAAATCAATATTTGCCGCCAATTTTTTTATTTATTTTTAACATCTTTCTCTCACTGTCGGTCTAAAATGCTGCATTTTTTGGGCTTCACTCTGTTTGCTTCACACACAAAAAGGACCTTTGTCAGACGGGCTTAATAAATCATTGAATTGTCGGACAAAGCCAGAGGTTATTCTAGAAGAGTTAGAGGTTATGTTAACAGTAGCGCTATTGATTAAAAACGGGAAATTCCATAACTGGGGAATATAACTGAGCAGTGTCTCAGTATTATAGTGTCCAGGTTTTGCAGCACGATGAGTCGGGTAGGTTTTATTTAATATCTAAATTCTATCATCGCTGCACTGAAAAACTTGCTCTAAATTCATCCGGACAGTAACTGTGAAAGTAAATCATAACAAACACATCTTTCAAATAGTCATGTGATCATCAAAATGAGCACAACAACAACAAAATGCACTTGGAGCAGAGCCGAGACACACACACAGAGAGGAGAGGTGGGTGTGGAGACGGTGGTGTCCCCCGGGTGAGGCTGGTGTACCTGCGGTAAATGCTGTAAGACTGGTAGTGGGAGGCGGGTGGCTGCCAGGGTTTAGTATTACAGGTGTTAGGGTCCAAGCTGGAGGTGGACGAAGACTTGGCTGGCACGTCCCGCGTGCTGCCGCTCCGCCCTAGCGCTAGCGTATGGGACGTGCTGGCGTGTTGGCAGGCGGGTGGGCGAGAGAGGCATGTTAGCGGTGGAGGCGCACACACACACACATATACAGTAAAAAGAACCATATATACTTAAGACTAGCTTTGACACACTATTTTAGCATTTATGCCATATGGGGATGCGTTGTTTTTTTTCACTTTTTCTTCTTTAAGTTTTATTTAAATTCACTGAAAAATGATTTAGCCGAATCACTTATAAATGTGAAAAGTAGGCCAATTTAATTAGGTGGCTCATACCGAGGCTTTTTCCCATATGACATGAATGCAGCATAAGTCCATGTCTAGGTTTTGTGCCATGAGAATTAAGTTTGATTTATCTTGGAGGCTTTTTAAAAAGCCTGACTAATGCATTTAAGCTCAGTGGCACAGCAACCCGACAGGACAGGTACAGTCATGCAACAGACTCTGTGGCAGTGATAGAGACAAAAAAAAAAAGGCAATGGGCTGATTTGCATGGCTTTCTCAGTAGCTGCTGCTGTGCATGGAAGCAGACATCTGATGACATAATCCAAGCCACAAAAAAAAACAGAATAAGGGGCACAGTAGATGGCTGATAAACAACCGTCAGTGTTGTCTACGCAGTGGGTTTTTACTTCCAAAAGCTATGCAAGTCAACCTCGGGATGGGTCGACGCATCAGATCGGATGGGGTTGGGAGGGGGGCAGAGATCTGATGAGGAGATGAAGGGATGGGAGCTTGGCGGAGGTTTACGCTGCAGACAAGGCTAACCTGCGCTGGTAGCTGGAGGTTCGGTTGGTGGAGGCGCTTCCTTCGCTATTCTTCATGTCGTCGTCCCAGCGTCGCCGGGTGTAGGAGCCGCTACGTATCAGAGCAGTAGAGTCCCTGGAGAACCACAAGCTACAATAGTACCCTAGGTTTCCACATACAGATCCTGGATACTGGATAGAAACTTAAAACCAATCGAATCTTTCCCCATTACATCAAATCTAATGAATTTTTCAGATCTTACCAAATTCACCACTACGCAATGTGACAACATAACCAAAAGCAGGAGCTTCAGGCTACACACACCATGCAGAGCATTGAGGCCTTGAGCCTGCAACACACAGCAGTGGGCAGCAGGAGCTGCTCATGCCAATGCATGTTTGCACAGAGCCACTCGGCTCCGAGGCTTCACCTGTTTTCCTTCTCGTCAATGTCTGATGTACTGGCCAGTCTCCTGGGGATAGTGGGGGCCACGTAGGCGAGCCGGGTGCTTTTGTCCTTTTCCTGTAGGCAGAGGAAGCAGCACGACCCACGTTAGTGAGTTTATATGGAAGAGGATGTCAAATACAACTCAAATTGGAATTGAAATATTTTTTTTTAAAAAGTGAGCTCTTAGAGAAGTTCAGCATTTCATAGAAACATCAGTCGGATTATAGATTTGATGAATGAGCTGTAAAAGATACTTGGAAAGACACTGATTCAATCGCAGCATCCTATAATGTCTTTGTGTTTCACATTTGCTGTAAATATGCTGTGACCCACTGATCTTAGAATGAGAACAAAACAAAACAGCGAGTGAATGTCGACCTTCTCTTTGTCTTTGTTGTCCAGGGACGAGGAGAGACGTGGGCTTGAGGCTGATCGCATCACCCCTGTGGTGTCCTTCTCCCTCTGGGCCTCCTTGGTGGCCGTGATCTCTGCCAGCGCGCCGTAGCTGCCCGTCTTCCTCAAACCCAGGCGCCACGACGCCGGAGACTCGTCCTTCCTCTCCTCCTCCACTTTTGTCGAGACCTTTCCAGCAGGCTGAGCGACCTGGAAAGCCGAGCAACCGAGGCAGCCGTGTCATACACCGACGTAACCGATTCAAAAAGCACAACTGTGATTTTTAGTCATCTTGGTGAGTAAAACAAAAGTCAATACAGTCAAGAGAGTGGTACAAAATGCTTTTGGATTAATCTCTAAGGGGCTGCAATTTTTAGGATTTAATAATGAGACCAGGAAGTGACATTTTAAAAAGGAAGGACATGCCAGTTATGAGGTACAATCACATTCAGATTCAGACTAAAAATATGCACCGGTACCTGACTTAACCCACTGCAGGACTATAAATAAACATCCTGAGCACATGCTATCCTCAAAAGATGATAACTGTAACGACCTCAAACGAAGGGTGCTGAAGGATCTTTCCACCTGTTGGGAGTTCAGGGTCCGATTTACAGTTTTCACACAAAATCTTGCCACAGAAGCTACAGTATCGGAAGATGACAAGCAGCTAAACACAACACAGAAGCCACACGGACACAAGGTGAAAGCACAATTAGGACGGTGCAACTGCTGAATACAAGTGAAAACAACACCATGTAGGGTTGATGAGTGAAAGTCAGCGAGGGGGGCAAAAACCTGGAGCAGGCCAGCGTGGTTAGGGGGGGGTGTTAAGTCGTTTTGTCAGTGCACAGGTGCATGTAGGATGAGAGAACAACTCTGGTGCACACCAATGCCTCACCATGGGTTTTTTGGGCACTAGAGAAATGCCAGTTTTGCGCAAGCCTTGACGCCACAATGCAGGACAGCCTGGCTCCGCCACAGGCATGAGGGGAGTAATATATTCAAACTAAAGCCAACCAAGACAAGAGCCCAGGATGAGAAAGACGCAGAAGAGAGGGAGGAGGGAGGAGGACAAAGAGGTTGAGACAGAGAAAAAGCCATAAGACAGAAGCAGCAGCAAAAGAAACACACTTTATGGCAAGGACAGATTTTTTTTTTTTTTTTTAAGGCCTAGTCACACCACACAATGCTTTACTGCCAAACCAGGGAAAAGGAGGGAAACTACCATTATTATTATTCTCAGTTGGAATAAGCGTCAGATCCCACAAACATCTTGGTAGTGTCAAAACTGGACGTTGTTAAAAGGTTTTTGCTCACTCTTTGTTAGACAGAAGACATTGTGATGTGTGAGCGCTAGGCTTCAAAGAAGAAGAAGAAGAAGAAGGGCTGGAAAGAAGAAGATCATTGCAAGAAAAAGAAGCAGAAAATAAAAAAAGCATTGAGAGGGGGTCTTGGAGAGGTGGCAGCTGTTTGCAGGACACTGGCTAAAGGCTGCTAACTCAGGAGAAGATGAAACACTGTAAAAAGGTTCCCTTTACTTTAGATAAATAAAATAACACCTTCCCAGCTGCCAGCTATAGCTTTAACAGAAAGAAGCAGCTTCATTCATGTAATGGGGTCACTTTGGTTAAATGCTTTGCCTGGATTTGCCAGCAGAGGGCAGCAGACTCAAAAGAGGAAAAACCAGCTCGTGTTTTGCTCCATCTTGCATCCAACGACCAACTCCATCTACTCCTCTAAACACTGGTGTTGGTGTCTTAACGGCCTTGTAGTAAACTGTTAACATCACCAAGAACTGGCCACTCGTCGTCATCCCATCTGGGCAGCCTGTTGCCATGTTTGTTAAACACCAGCATTAACGAGTTGAAAAAAAAACAAAACTCCAGTTTTGTTTAGGCCTCGGTGACATTTTCTCACAGTGCTGCAACACAATGAGCAAAATCACGAGCAGCTTTGATGGCCCGGGTATGAACCACAAACTCATTTACGTAAAACCCCCCTGGTGTGTCTTCAGTCGGCTGTGAAATTAAGTTTGTGTTCAAAGGGAGGGGGGGGATCTAAATAGTTGTTTAATTTTATTGATTTATGTCCGTAATGAGGCACCAACATGTCTCCGTGGGGCAGAGTTGGCCTCATGTAACACGGGAGGTGCAGTTTCTACTTAGAGTGGTTTGAGGAGAGAGTACTGACGTGATTACATCATCATCATCCTCCTCTGCTGCAGCGTTCAAGGCCTACACGACTGTGGCGGCTGTGTGTGTGCACCACCAGGTCATTACCTTCTTTACCGGCGAGGTGGGGGTTGTCACCTGGTTGGTTGGGGTAGTTGGAGATGACACGGTGATACTGGTGGGGGCGGGTGTTGTGCTGTTGCTCACCGATGCCGACGGCTTGCTCTTGTCTGGAGGAGCCAAAAAGAAAATACTCAGTGATTCATACACATACGCATTAAAAAAAAAAAAAAAAAATCAGATATGAAGTGGTGACTGTGGTGAAGTCGGGAACATGAGCCGACCTGATTTAATTCAATGTAATTAAATTGAAAGTAAATGCTTTGGATGTGATTTACTGAAGACAAACACACACAGTACCTGCTTCAGTCTCGGACTCTGAATCTTCTTCCTCCTCTTCCTCACTCGAGCAGCTTGATTCGTCCTTCTTCCCCTCCTCTCCTTCATCCTCCTTCTCGGCTTCTAAGGTCTCGATGCGTGGGGCGCTCTTCTCCGGCTCCAGAAGCAGCGTTTCTTTGCTGCAACGCACAGAGAAAAACAAAACAAAAAACACCGTCAGCAGAGAACAGCGAGTTAAAAATCAAATGACACAAGAGGGTGAAGTTTTATTTATTACGCTCTGCTCTATAAGGTGATTAGTTTGGGAGCCATTTACCTCTTGAGTGGTTTCAGTGATTGGTTGTTATCCCCGGTGGTCGTCGTTTCAATCAGAGGAGATTTCTTAACGTCCTTCTTCTCACTCATCAGCTGCAAATCAAGAAAAACCAAATCAACTCAAGTCGTTCTAACCGGAGGGAACAGACACGATTCTTGGATACATAATGAACGAGTCGTGTTCATTCAATCACAAGTTTCATTCATTCTCCTGATGAAGTTGCACTCACCAGATTTTGTCTCTTTTGTAGTTCTTCTAAATATCCCAGAACATCTTCGTCCGCTACGTCTAAAGGTGTCTGGCCCTGAAGGGGAGAGGAATGAAAAGTTTAACTAAAATACAGATAACACAGCACTTAGTGTAAGGAGGCTTCAGGACGGTTCAGGGAACTCACCATTTTATTAATGAGGTCCATGTCACATAGATTTTCCACCAGTATCCTACATGCCTCCTCTTTGCCCCAGTGTGCTGCTGCGTGTAGAGGAGTCCAGCCATCGTAGTCCTTAATATTTACATCATACCCTGCTTGGATTAAAAGCCTGTGCAGTGGAGAGGTGAAGGGGGGCGAGGGGAGTGTGAGGTGGGACAAAAATAGTTTTCATTAGAATTAGCAAATCTGGTTTTCTCGGATTTGATTCTATAAACTAATCCTCCAAGGTGCTGCCAACAGGGTCGGGGCTTTTACAAATGCTTCTACTGTTAACAGATTTAATAAAACAACAGTAGCACTGCTGGACGAGGAAGGCAAATCTTAAAATCTGATTTCTGGCAATAAATCTGCAGCGACTTGGAAGACATTTACCTTCTTGAATTGTGTACGGTAGTGGCTAAACATCTTAGCTAACTTAAAGCTATCTATGGCATCAAGAGTTTGTTTGGCTGCCGTCCCAGACCAGATGGACGGGCGGCTGCACCGCGGCTGTGAGGACAATGTCGAGACGATGCATTGACGAGATGCAGAGACCGAGATGTGTTTGACATTAGTGAAGAAAATCCCGATGCGAGGCCGCTGTGCTGTCTTGATTATAAACAGTATTTATATAAAGTAACTCCATAACATCGAGCTACACAGGCGCTGGTTGCTGCAATTTTAGCCCAAAGACCATTGTTTTTTCTTTTATCCTATTTATTATATTAAACATATTAAGACAAAAAACAACTTATTAAAGGGATAGTTCAACGTTTTGGCAAATTGGCCCATTGCCATAATCCCTATAGTCATAGCAGTAGGTTCGTTACCTTTAATTGTCGATGCAAGCTATTTTTAAAACGGCTTGCACCGACAATTAAAGGTAACGAACCTACTGCTATGACTACAGGGATTATGGCAATGGGCCAATTTGCCAAAATGTTGATCTATCCCTTTAAAGGGTTAGACAAGACAAATGCTACACTGATGCAAACAGTGCTATACATACAGTATATAGATATGTGTGTGTCTGTGAGCATGTGCATGTGTTGGTCTGACCGCCGCTTACTTTAAAACCTCAACGTATCCTTTCGCAGCTGCCACGTGGAGCGCCGTCCCTCCAGACTTGGCGTGCCGGATGTCTTGAATCTGGCCGCTGTTGAGCCACTGCCGGGCGTCCCTCAGCATGACCCGCTCCTCCTCTTTCCGGGCCGCCTCGATGTCCACACCTGAAGAAGACACAGAGGAGGAGGAGAGCGTTAAAGTGGCATGCTGACGAACTTAGGGACAAGATGTTAGTTGTAACACTGAACAGCAGAGAGTGGAGAAGGAACAATATGGAGATATTCATTATGAAGCCTCGTCTTACGTCTATGGTAAGGTATGTGAATGTTTGGAATACATTACATTAGGCTGCGACTATGGATTACAGCGGAGAGGAGAGAAAATATTTCAACACGTAGCCATCAGATAAATCTTTGCATTCTTAAACACTGCGGTGATAATGCAGCTATAGTGACAGCTGTGACAAGTCTCGTTACACAAGATGCACTCCATTCACCCCTGCACTTTTATAAATCCAGGCCATGATGCTATCTCTTCCTGCAGAGGAGAAAGGACGCAGCATTTTTCTGACAGGCCTCTGGAAACACTAGAGGGTGTTGTAAAGCTCTTGAAATCACAGCTTCGTGCCAATATTCTGTCAATTTAAGCAATGAAATAGTGGCAGCACACATAAAGACCTGAGCTGTTTAAGTGGGTCAATATGTGGGAGCTATACGCTGCCGTGAAAAAACAGGCCTGTATTGTCTTGTCGACACCTGGTTGGAACACGAGACGAGTCTGAAACGCACTGCTGCACGAGTCGTTGACTTGTCAGCTGAGCGTTAACTGAGTTGAACCACATAAACAGCGGTCCAAGAAGTGCTCTGGGGCCGTAGCCAAAGCTTCAGTTGATCTTATAGTTTCTTGTTCCACTCCGAGGGATACATCATCGCTCAGTGCCTCGACACTTTTGGAAAAGTTTAAAGATCGCCTCGGGCTTCTACGCCAATGAAAGAGGACGTCTGTGTCTGGCAGAGATCGGCTTCGGAGAAGGGCAGAGGGAAAAGTCTGACTTAAGCCATAAGTTGAATAAAAAAAGAGCTGCTAATCAAGAGGAGCACAAAGTTATTAAGACATCTGCTTGTTTGCTTATTTGTTCAAATTACTGAAAATTGGTCCATGAGCCTTTAATATCACGGTGAAAATCCATCTACTTTCCAACACGCGTAACACAGGCTTCAATGGAGGAAGGATGGAGCGGTCATATTCTGGCTTGTTTAGGACTGGACATGTTGCTTATTAGGAGGAGGATTACTGAGCTCAAGCCTCGGAAAGTGAAACCAAATGGGAAGAAGATGAGTCAGTGTCTGAGTTTGTGTTCGACTGGAAGTTTCGTTTCAAAACAGAGCGACTTCGGGGACAGGAACTGCGTCCTCGTTTCACTATTGGTTGCAGCTCAAGAACAACAACAACCGAGATGTTGTGCACATCTCTGACTTTTGTAACCTTAAAACGCAGTGACAACTACACTCTAATTATACCTGAAAATGTTCTTCCGCCAATAAACACATTTGTTAAACTGATGTTTTTGGGAACATACAGTACCAAGTATACATAGAGTAACTTCATTTAATCACATCAACTTATGCAGGAGCTGTCATTTAACAAATCCACCTCAACTACAGGCAGAACAGCTACGGTATTGTGGTAGAAAACCAACTTAAACTTGATTAGAGCGGTTCAGTTAATGTAGGGAATGGGAGCCGGCCAGGTAGGGTAACGTCCCGTGATCTCCTGGGAAGTAGCCTACACTGTGTCTATAAAAAGCAGGCAGCCTAATGGCCTTTAAGTAGGACTACAGAATAAGAGCCGAGTGGGAGAGTTGGCAGCGGTTCAAAGTTGAGTTTTTACAAGGGAACAGCACATCTTCTACCTAAGCATTAAGATAAAGAGAAAATCCGATACACCAAAAAAGGACATGCCTCCTGTTTCACCTCGCTGACAGTATATTTACAGGATGTCATGACAATGGCAAAATGAAATATCTATAGAAATCTACCCTGAAGCAAGCAGCGGTTATTAAAGTTCCTGTTTTCTTTTTTTAAAAGAAAAGTATAAAAAAACAAAAAAAAAAGGGAACTAGAAAATTCACAGCTTCACTTAGAGCTGAAGATAAAGCCGTCTAATCTTAATGACCCGCACAGTCGACCGCGCCGGCGTGCCAGTTAGAAACATTTGTGAGGTTTTCCACCTTCAGTCCGTTACAAGGACAGAGCAGCTTTCATGCGGCAGCTGATGGAGACGGAGAGGAGGGTGGCAGCGCTGCCCAGTCACTTGACCCAAATCAGGGTCAGGGAGAGGATCTAGAGGTTGTCTCTGCTGTGGGGGGAAACCATGGCTACTCTCTAACAAGTTTAACCCCATGACTGGTGTCTCTTTGAGAGGAGAAAATCACATTACAAACATACAGAAGTGTTACACAACAGCTAGTTGCATAATGCTGCCTGCTACCTCTAGCATGGAGAACTGAGCCGTGGATTGTCTGCAGCTGCCCCCGGGCCAGGATCATCGCACATTCACTCTTCAGTGGAGATTTATGTCAAAAAGCTGTTTTTCCAAAGGCTGTATTGATGAATAAATAAATAAGTCTAAAACTCGAATTACTAAAAAGGAAAAGCTATTCAGGAGTCTAAGTGCTGTGAAATCTTTGAGCATGCTGAATGAAGATACGTTTGGCTTTGCTTTTCATAGTGATGGATCTTAGCTAAGACAGCGGTCGGGATGCTCTGAACCAGGCGGCGCGTCGCCCGGGAAATCGGGCAAATCAAAGCTGACAGGTGCCGCTGGCCGAGATACTTGAGGTTCGGGCGGGTGTGAGTGTCTCCGCCGACGTTACATAATACACCCGAGGAGCATAACATGTAAACAAGCGCTGGGGTGTAATTATCGCCGGGTGCCATGTGCTTTCAAACGCTTGGACCACGAGTTAAATGAGACTGTCAAGAGACACAGACGGTCCTTTTTCTTTTGCTCAAGGTTGCTGAGGTTACGCGTTGGTTTTCAACACACCTAAGGTAAACGTCAGCTAATGGGATTGAAGACGTGGAGTCAGCATCTTCTCACCCAGTGGCCTGGGTCACTATTTACCTTTCTAATGAGGCTGCTTTCAGGTGCACGTACAGCCAAGACTTGCTTTGCATGCACAGAACCTGAATATGGGACCGTTTCTTTAAAGGGATAGGTTCAGCATTTTGGCAAATTGTGGCTCATTGTCATAATCCCTATAGTCATAGCAGTAGGTTTGTTATCTTAAATTGTCAGTGCAAGCTATTTTTAGAATGGTGGAGCAGAGCCGTGAGCTGCTCTGAGCTACGCTACGGAGGCTAATGGGATTTCTTGGTTTCCCTCATCAAACTCATCAAATACACAATCCAACAACTCCGGAGGCTAATGGGATTTCTTGGTTTCCCTCATCAAACTCATCAAATACACAATCCAACAACCCCAAATGCTCTGAGGGAAACCAAGAAATCCCATTAGCCTTTGTAGTGTAGCTCTGAGCAGCTCGCAGCTCTGCTCCGCTGTTCTAAAAAACAGCCTGCACCGACAATTAAAGATAATGAACCTACTCCTAAAACTATAGGGATTATGGCAATGGGCCAATTGCAATGCCATTTGAACTATCCCTTTAAGCAACAGCCAAATGTACCACATAAGTCCTAGCCAGCCAACCTTTATTAGTGAATATGAGCTGAGGAGCACCCCCCTGGCCCGAGGCCAGTAAACACGTCTGTGCGTGGCCTCTCACCATAGGGGAGGGCCTTTCATCATCTAAAGAATGCCCTGGCCAAAAATAGAAAGACTCGACTTTTCAGTTTTGAATTATCACATGACGGCGCACAAGCACAGCTGGATCGCTGCTCTGCATTATGTAAGATTTCATCAAAGCAGACAAGTGAAAAACAGCAGGTGAATGACACTCAATGAGAAGATCCTATTTGACAACATACTCATACATGCATGAAACACACACACACACACACACACAGCTGTGCCGCCTTTAACATGCTTTACAACATCAGGATTGTTTCTAGATCTACTATGATTGAGATGTATTACGTGATGGCACTTAACCTTGAAAAATCCTCAGATTAGATTTCCTCTATTATCAGTATCTACATCTATTTGAGACACTGTTAAACCAGGTGATAAACAGCAGCAGCAGTCAGGTGTGTGATGCTGTACCTTGTCGGTTGATCTCATTCTGTAGGAGTTCCTCCATCGCCTCCTCCTCGGCGATGTCCAGAGGCGTCTCACCCTCACTGTTCACAACTCCTACACTGGCACCTTGGCCAATGAGATACCTGAGAGAGAGAAGAAAAAAAACACATTGCACATGTTAAACTAGATGTTTTTGCAAAGATGAATAAAAACTCTGCTGAATTTTGTTTTTGAAAGTTTAGAGGTCACATTCCCGAATGAGAGGTAGAGAACGTGAAGGCACGTGTCACTTCCTGTAACTAATGAGGCAACTGTCTTGCCAATCACAGGCCTCAATGCCAAACACGTACTCACCATTTACATTAGTTACAATGACTAAACCACATTATTATCTGTGCTATTTTAAAATGGCTGCCAAACTGCTGCTAAAAGCCCCACAGAGACGAGAGGGTGTGCTCAGACTGCCAAAGCCACGTGTTCAATTAGCGAGGCGTCAGTGTCACGCGTGCTGAAAACTCAAGGCACATAATGTATTTAAACTATACAAGGTCTTTGCTCAGGCTGAGTAAACACGGTGAACCAGACACACCTCAGCATAAAGACAGCAAGGAGCCGAAATGAAGAGACACTGATCCAGCAGGTGTGAGTGAACCACTCTGCAAACTACTTTGGTTATTGTTATGAAAGCTGGAAGAGGAGATGGTTCACTTCTGTCTGCAACTCGGTATTTTCAAGATTAAAGTCGTAAATTTATAAAAATAAAAAAAAACTGGATATTCTATTACATTAGTTACATTTGAGAGAGAGATAAAAAAAAAAAAAGGAAAAGGAAATACATGTCTTGTTTTGCATTATACTTTGCAGTAGATCTTATCATAGTCGACCTTTCAGTTGCATTTAGCATTAAGCAAATGCTTGCTATTTTGGTCCCAAAGTGGGTAATTCAGTTTCACTTAAATTTGCAAGTTTATTCTTTCCTTTTTTTCTTCTTCTCTTCAATGGATTAAGATATTTAGATATTTTGTTTCAGTTTCGGCGACTGACTGGCCAACATGTGCTCATGCAAATATATCTGTAAGAGGGTCATATTGGCATTTATGTGTTAATATCAGAAATTTCTGCAGAAGTGTTCGACTGATATCCTGCAATAGAAAGAAGTTCAAATGTTTGGATCGTCTGACAGTTCAGTTTATTCTGTAAATAAATGGCTGATGTTTGTGGTGACTTCCATACAACACAGATAATCAGATTTTTTTTTTGAGGATAGAATTTCTCGCATGACAGAAACCCATAACCATGAAACCCTATATAACAACACCAGACACCTACGACCGGCTCCTCAGTGATTTAACCCTTTCACGTGTTTGTCTCCTCTCCTCTGATTCGAGACATTTTTAACCGTTCAACATCTTTACTTCAGCTGCTTCCAATTAAAACTGTGGTGAGACTCAGGCCCTTCTCATTAGGCCGACACACCACTTGAAAGGCCTTCAGTGCATATGACCGCCCCCCCTCCCTCACCGAAATGCCAACCGACTGGCTGCGCAGTTCAAGGTTTTATATCGTCTTGATTGTACTTTCTATTCTGCCTATTTTTGGGTCAGTTTTTTACTGGGTGTGATGGTTTCTGCGGCGTGGCGTCCAACTGCGCGCCTCTTAACCGACCCTGCCATTATCTGGCTGTGGTGACACCAGGGGCGAACAGACACCGCGCTGCTGTGCTGCTCCCGTTACTGTGAATGAAGTCGCTGGAGCTAAATAGAGGCTGAACAGAGCTCGCCACCCACATCAGGTTGCTGCGTTTCTCCCCATGACATGATGTCTCCATTACTCACTCGTATCAGACCGGCCACTTGACCTTTTCATTCACTACGTGACAAACAAAAAACGTCTTGTTTTCTGTAACACTAGCCCAGTACTGATGCTGCGTTCGGGGGCCAACTGAGCACAGACTGGTGCAGTTTGAGAGGTTAAACATCGCGGAAAATCGGGTAGACATTTAACTGAAGCAGCTAATGTTTCATTTGTTCGTGTTTTCGTTCAATACGGCCTCTCGGATGACATCTTAAATACCAGCAGGAATATAACTGGCAAACAGTTTAAACAAAAAGTGCGTTTCTGTCTCGACAGCAGGTTGCGGTTATTACTTTTGGGGGAAAACATTAATAGTGGGTAGAGATCTGAAGCCAGGTTCCTGTAATGTAACACAGAAGTAAAACAGGTCACAGCACACTCCCAATCTGCGGAACAATGAGCACAAGCGAGCTCCTTCAGCCCCCTCAGCCTGTTTAAATATCCACCGATAACATCTGTGTTGTGTTCGCTGCCCCAAGAACAGCCTTCTTACCTGAAAAGGACTACGGGGGCAACCCTAGAGCTCGATTCCAGATATAGCGGGCCGACACTAATCTCTCCATATTTGATTACATCACCAACAATGTGTGTTTGTTAGCGATCAGATGGGCCGCCGCTACTGTCAAAATGTGATGGCAACCGTGTGCTAATGATGATGAAAATGATAGCTGTCGATTCAGGCAGGATATCTGAATTACAGATCTCAAGAGAAAACACGCTTTTCATGAATCTTTGTCAAGTCAACCGTGTGACGGTAAAATGTCAGAATAAATGCTAATTGCAGGAAGTCCACAGGATGTGCTCAGATGTTCAACTTGAACATGGTCAGATAACACATCCCCCGCTTTATTGAGCTGGAAAAAACTATAGTTAGAGCCATACATTAAGCCCCACAGAGTGGGCATCAATCTTGCTAGCAGCAATATAAAGACAGAGGTCACTAATGGGGGGCGCAGAGAGGTGACAAAGTAGTGCAGACCTCAGCTGGAGCCCACTGTGTGCTTTAGAAATTAAAATAAAGTGTTTAGTAACATCTGGATCTCAGCGCAGCAGACAGAGCCAGATCTGACAGGTGGAGCTGTGCAAATCATGATGATGACGACTACGGTTACAAAAAGTTGTTTTTCTTTGAATAAACTCCTGCTGGAACAAAACAGGATGTAAGAATGAGTTTGCAGAAATCAAACCTGATGAAACAGATACCAGCGCTTCCTAGAAACTGAAGCCAGGCCTGTCAGTACTTACTCTGCTATGTCTAGGTATCCGCAGGAGGCCGCGGCGTGGAGGGGGATCCAGCCCTCGTTGTCGGGCTGGTTGATGCTGGCTCCATGCTCCACCAGGAAAGTCACCATGTCGACGTTGTCGTCTATGCACGCCTGAGATAGACAGAGAAGAAGAGAGAGGGGGAGGTGTAAGAGCACTGTAAAAAAACACAAAAAACAAAAACAAAACAAAGAGCACGACCCATCCTGTGTATGTGTGTCTACGTGTGCATGAACCTATGTGAGTGGGATTTTATGCGCCATAGTCAGAAATAGCTCGCACTGGAAAGAGAATTGCACCGCGTCTGATGGATCGCCACGTGCATGCAGAATTATTGGGGAATTTCGGCAGCTGGAGCGTTCCCAAAATGCCTGCACATAGCAGGGGTGCCTGAAATACCACATAGTGAAGCACTGCTGCTCTGATGAAGGCACTGGAGCTATAGGCTGCTACTCTATGTTGTAAAAAAAAAAAAGACAAAAAAATAAATAAGAGAGTTAATTTCCACTTTTTTGTACAAGCGCCAAATATTTCCTCAAGTCTGATAAATCGAACCACAACACACACGTCAGACATTCTCCTCTTGCACCGAGCAGCTGATGAATCACTCAATTAAATCCACATTTGTGGTCAAACAGAAACAAGTTCAACAGTTTTTTCTGCCTGCTCACTTTGCACCCAGTTCGTCCTCTTCATTTAATCAATCCTGATCATTAGGGACTGTGCCATTCACGGCTGCTGCTGCTGCTGCTGCTGCTGATGGGGACACAATACAGATGTCAGGCCACATTAAAAAGGCCAGAGTTAGCCTAATTAATCAGGGTCAGGACTTTCTACACCTTTAGATGAAAGTCCAGCTCAGATTTCCAAACAGTGATTAATTCAGTCTGGACAATGAAAAACTGCAAAAACCTCCAAAAAAAAGGGGGAGAAAAGGGTTGAACAATAGAAAAACCGCCCACCACAACATGAAACATTGATGATCAGCACATCCTCGACCGTCACAGACAACAAAGAGCTGAGCTCCTGGTGGATTCACACACCTGCCGTATGCAGCCGGTAGGAAACTGCTCTTGTGAAACCTCCAGTACAAAAAAAACCCCAAACTGTATATGACTGATGACTGTGATGTGAAAGTGAAAACAAAAGCGATGCCCACCCAAAAGAAAAGGAAAAAAAAGCAGCTTCAAGTGGGAGAGCTCTAATTTAAAACACTCTGACTCATGAGGTGGGAGATGCTCTGATTTTTTTTAACCAACATTATGAAGCAGAATTCGCTCCAGGGTGGGCGACGTACTTCCACTTCCTGTTGTGTATTCAATCTGCACTTCACTGTTAGTTAAGTGGGGGTTAATGCAAAGGGGAAATTCACTTTTTAAAAAAAAATAAAAAGCACCACTTTGTTATTAGACCTGCTAGTCGACACTATTCCCAGCATATGTTATGTATTTTGCAAGTTGTATAATGTTTTTTCTGCATCTTCTGTTCATATATGTATTGAATTCTTTATAATACAAATTCAAAATGTTTCTCTTCAGCTACACGCTCATTTCCCGTCTTTTATCTATTGTCTAATGAAGGAAACAATACACTCCAAAAATACTTGAAGGAGGCGTTTTTGTCTGTGAAACTTCATGATGATACATTACATTTGTATGTCGAAACTTCTCAAATGCGCTGTGAGCGTAATAAAGTAAATGTTTTATTGGACATAGTTTATGCTGATTATATTTTAATAAGATAAAATATGTGTCTTATCCTGAAAGGGCAACAGGAGCTTTACTTAGGCCACATGTGGGAGAAGGCGATCGCTGTCAGGGAGGTCACATTTCTGCTCGACATCTTAAAAACAACACAACTGAGGAGCAGCAGCGGTGAGAGGCTGCGCTGCACAGCGGCTCCTGAGGTGAAGCAGTTACCTCACAACAAGGTCACCTGCAAAACATTGGCCGGGAATAAAAATTTTAAAAAAAAGTCCTAATGTGCAAAATACAGAAAATTGCTCTCCTCTGGTGCATTCGCAGCTTTCCAACACAAACAATGCAAAACACTCAACTGTTAAAAACACTGAATGATCATCATTAAGATAGAAACTTCTAATCCTCAAGAATAGCAATAGAAAACCCAACTCACATTCCCATCACTGCATAGACTCTCCTGCTCTCTCTCTTGCTCTCTCTCTCTCTTTCCTGGGGTTGCTATGACAACCAAAGCGTTGACAAGGGAAACAGATACACATGAACACACAGTGGCCTCACGTTCAGGGCACACGACTATCTGGCTGGAATCCTTGTCCAAATTTGGGCCGTTTACAACGCCGTACATGGCCAGAGATGAAGAGCGGCTGCAAAGGCCTCACCGAGCTTATCTGACAGTGTGTATGTGTGTGTGTTATGTGGTCTGGTTGTGCGTGTGTGTGGCTGCTCAGGCTCTTTGACAAGAGTTCCTTCAGGTGCAGGTGGACTTCTTAACAGACCGGGTTTTATCTGACTTTATCAGGAGGTGTGTGTGTAGCAGAGCACAAAGCCACATGCTTCGCTACCAGTGCCAGTTTCTGAAATGTCACCGGTGTCACGGGTTTGTTAGCTGGACGGCGTCTGTGTGTGAAAAAAAGAAAAAAACATGGTGGCCTGTGGTCCCTTCATCCAAACCCATAATTCAGCATCATCATCATCAGCGACGAAGGCAGATGTGATTCACAGCTTTAAAAAAAAAACAAAAGAACAGGCCTCAGTCAAGCCAGATTTATTCAGGTCTAGCAGTCAATCCTCATAGAGCTTCATTTCTCATCATCATATTGACAGCAATCACTTAAAAACTGCACAGGCGTGTAATTATGAGCGTGGTGGATTATTTTCACCTTCAGGGTTTATCCTTCCCACACATGAAGCTGTGCTCGTCCGTGCAGAGATTCGACATGCCGCTGTTTACTTTCTTGTGGGATTTAAAATAAGAGATGATGGTCGCCCCACTGATTTTGCCGAATTGGCAGCGCAAAGTGAAAGTAGCGTGTCTGGCTGTGAATCACTGAGTTCAACTTCTTTAGTTTGTTACAGTCTCTCTTCCTTTTTTTTTTGGTTTTGATTTTTTCCCTTTTCTTTTTCCACAGGCTGACACTGCAAATGTGATGCAACTCATTGGAGCAGGATTAATCATTAAATTAGTCATTTTTGTGATTTACTAAATGAATCAGTTGGATATAAAAATCATTGCTAATTGACTATTATGACTAACAGTCTGTTTTGACTTCTCGGAACGAGTTTTGCTTTCACAACACAAACACACACATGACTGGGTGCTTGTTTCCTCTCATGCAGTCTCAGATCGAGTGTTTGTGTGTGTCTTGTGTCAGCTGCAGTATTATGTGTTGGACTATTAACTTGAACAGAGGATGTAAGGAAACACGAGACAACTTGTAGCCGTCTCTCTGAGACTGACTGAATGTGTCGACTGGTGGACGACGTCCTTCGCTGACATTTCGTCGTCTTTATTTGCCACCGCTGTAAAATCAAATGAAGCCTAAAATAAAAGATCTGCCTCTCATCTAAATCCTCCCCCTCAGTCATTCCCCACACGCTCATTATCTCTTCAAAGTCCTTCTCCCCCCTCTCTCCCGAGAATGGAAACAAGCCCCTTAAGGTGAACGCGGCAGCGCCGGCTGTGACCTCCCTCTGCTCGGTGCGTCATCACCAGGAGGCCGTCCCTCCTCTGGCTCCTCCCAGCAGCCATTGGAGTCCAACAAAGGTAATCCCTTAATGGCTGTAATTGTCTGTGGCTGACAGGTGCCAGAGTTGCAGTGAGTATGTGTAGTGTAGTGGCCAGAGGGGCCGGGAAAAGTATCACAGCATCCTCTGGTTTATTTCTAGAGCATGGCAGCCTCTGTAAGCCTGTAATGCATCTTTGTATGCGCTGCTGCCTCCACAGCCATGTACAGAGAAGCGCAGCTATGTAACAGTGCAGCCGCGTTGCACTAGCTATGGTTTATATAAATCTGCAAAATATTTGATATCTGACAGCAGGCAGAGCGAGTGAGTGAGTCAGACGGTGTATAGAAGAAGAGGATCTGACTGTTAATTAAAGTTATATAAAGAAACAATGTGGGCTTAATCCTGTCTCACACATCACAAATCAGCCCCCGAGTCACATATAGAGAACCTGTGCTGAGCTCACAGCCGAGCATTCAGACATGTGGTGACTCACTCCCCGAGCCGAGACGTTGCCATTTAAACCTGTTTGGCCAGTGAGCGAGCGACGGGGGAAAGAGAAGATGCCTTGTCAAGCGTTACGGCAATAAGATGGACGGCACCACGCGGGGGGAAAAAAGTAAAAAGCAGGACAAAGATATGAAATAAACCGAATCTAAAATGTCATTTTAAATCACAGCTGCACCTCGACAAGGAAATGACATCATACATACACACTGTACTGCAGGGTTTGTGTGTAAATTCCCAGGTTTACTTAGCAGGCATGTTAGCCGCAGAGTTTTGCCCGACATGAGCACACAGGATGAGTCCTTGCTGCTGCCTTTCCAGATAAAAGGTTCCCCCCTCTAATGGAAACTGAGGCTTCTGGGAAGGTGACGTAACAGCGAAAACAAAATCAAGTGCTAACCGAATCAATGGACACAGGATGCTCCATTTGATAGGTCGATAAGAGTTTGATGTGCATTGAGCGGCCGGCATCTGAAAACAGCCGTTTATCCATTAGGCTCTGTGTGATGTGGTTAGCAAGAAAAAAAAATCAAGTTTAAAATAAAAAAAGCTAATTAGAAATTAATTGAAAGTTCAAAGCTCTAAAAAACCGAGGTCAAACAGGGGTCAAGGGTCTCAAAAATCAATGATCCATTAACATTGTGGGAATCCAACAGAGAAATGCTGCAGCAATGGAGAAAAGCTGAGGTCCAACACCCCAGGCCGTCTCATGTTTACACTGTAGACAGGCGCAGTACAGTGGGATCTACTGTAATGCTTCAGCAGCGCTTATTTGATGGTGTACGCTGTGACAGGCCACTTAGCATCCTGTTTCACAACACAGGGCCGCCAGCTCTTACCATGTTCTTTTTCCAAATCCACAAAACATTGGCTCTAAATTACCAAATGTGTCCTCTGTGTTTATGAGTGTGTGTGCACGCTCTGGATGGGGAGCAGATTAAAATAAACATCAGACGGACGTCACTGGAGGGTCGGCCTGCATTTGTCGAGACAGAACTGGCCTCAAGTGGCACTTAATGAAAGAGCAGGAGAGAAAAACCTGTCCCCTGAGTCAGCCAAAGCTAATGTGGAGCACCTGAAGGAAACATGACAGGAGACAAAAAAGGAAAACTTTAAGGAAATTCTGGCCTTAAAATGTGAAAGCATGTTGTTGGTATAGGCAAATATGAATGTCAACATCATGTCTATCCATGCTAGATAAATAGCAGTCATAAATGCTGGATGTATGCAAATATCTTGTCAGCGTTTTCGAACGGGGTAGAGCTGCACTTGGCCAACAAATTCCGAAGATAGAAAGTTAAACAAAGCAGGACCATGTACATTTCTCCTACTTCACACACTCATCAATTTATTGCACCCATGTGGGGACTGATTATAAGCAACCATCAACAGATTAACTTAATAAACTTTCCTAAGCCAACGGCGATAAATATGGAGACAGAAACAATACAGTGTCCGTCATATGCACACCGCTCTAATCCTGAAATAATAAAGGAGGAATTAAAGCCCTAGCTCCCTGCTAGCGCCACAAAAGAAGATGAGGCTAAGCCATTTCTCAGCAGCCGCACCAAAAAAAAAAAAAAATGCACCCATGACATGCACCTAAGAAAGAGAGAGAGAGCCCGGTCTGTTGCCATAACGACAAAGCCAAAAAGAGAACACGGGTTCAGGCCTTGTCAGGCTTTTGTAAGAAACATAAATAAATAGAGAAAAGGCTTCATTTTAAAGCACACGGGGGTTGCTCGGACGGCCCCTGAAGGCAGCGCAGAAAGCAAACCGCTGTGAGACAACATCAAAAAAAAAAAAAACTAATGTTGAAAGGGAGGGGGGGGGGGGGCATCTCGAGGTGCCATCTTTATTTTCTTAACATCTAGCACACAGGACTTTTAACTGTTATTGGAGCGATTCTCATGACCTTTTATGGTAAAAAAAGAAAATGAAGATGTCTTATACGCTACTTATTTTAATCTTTAGTTTACATTTCTATTGAAAAAACACACAAAGATACAACTTAGATGAAGAAAGAGGAGGCCCAGTCAGGAGACACTCAGCTGTGTTATCAGCATGTGCAGCGCAGTCTGCAGAACAGGCCTCACATTATTACAGTAAACAGGTTTAGGACTCCGCTACATGACATCTATTAAGACTATTTCAAGCACATTCACATCTTTTATTCATCCTTTATCTCTTACCTTGTGCCTGAACAACTGAGCAACCATCAAAACAAGCTCCAACAAAGTTTTTTTTTTTTCCACCACATGCTTCACGTCAGTTAGACAAGTCTGACATCCCAGACAAAACACTTTAAAAGCCACAGTCCTCCTGCTGCTGCTGCTATACAGAAGGGGTATAGCTACTGTGTGTATAAGAACGGCAGGTTTATTATCTAGTGGGCCATCGTGCAGAGAGCAGCTTCGAGCTTAATTTAGCAGCACTCCACATCAAGGAGACACTCGAAGACCCCTCCCCTCCTTGACTTCCTTTAGTATCACCCTCAGATGGCCAACTCCAGCACCCTGCCGAAAAGCTGCCGCTGCTGTGGCGCCTGTAGTTTTTACTGCTGAGAGTGGAACTCGGTGGCGGGCGGCCTGTGTCCATTGTGCTCGCGAGCTATTCTGCTCTCAATGACTGTGCGCGCCCCTCCACACCCCCCCACCCATGGTAACAGCACCCGTGACGGACAACAGTGTGCCTGGGTGGTAAGGGGACGTGATGAGAAACAATCGGCCGGCGGTGCCACAGATGAAGCCCCAAAAACTGAGGGGGAGTGAATGGGATACAGCTGGTCATTAAAACGCTCATGTAGAGTGAATATCGCACATGTGACGCAAATGCTGTGTAATTATGAATCACTCAGCTAAGCTACTGTTATGAAAGCAAGGCACTAATTCAGTCTCTATTTTCATAATGCGTTAAAACGTGGAAACATTATCAGGCAAATGAGAATGAGAGCACTTGAGTATGAGTTTATTTTAATTATTCTATTATTATTATTATAATATTAAGAACTCCTTGTGCCTGATTATTAAAGGAGAGGAGTCTATTATAAATTGAGGCATTGACATTGTAGTTATTTAAAAATCTACATGGTTTGTTTGTTTGTGTCTCGGTCGATCAGGAAGCAAAAAACTGACCCTGAGTGAACTGTGAATGTTTTCTTCTATACCTGTGTTGAACAAATAATTCATCATGTTGTTATAAATCCATGTGCACATATCTTTGCCTTGCATGTTTAGTTATGCACAGCTTTAGGTCCAGCCTTTATTTGCCAACAACGTCGGCTGGCGAAGGGAATTTGATTCGAGGTGCAGAGTCGTTCCCAACTCAACAACAGCAACGACATCCAGATTCGTCCTGATAATCCTCAGACGTCACCGAGGACAACTGAATTTAATAGTGCCCATTAAACTCTGTGCAGGGATGTGGATTAAGCTTCAGCCACTAAAAAAGTTAAAAACTACAACAGCAACTAACCTAAGAGATCACAACAGTGATGGAGGGGGAACTGTTTAGCTTTGGAGCAGCTGTTTAACCCCCCCACCACCACCGCCGCCCCAACCCACAGAAGGCTTGAGTCACTCTCACTACGACCGTGATGAGGAGTTTGGCTGAGCTCAAAGCACCAACACAACCACAAGGCGCTGTGTGCCCTTTAAAAAAAAAAAAGCATGGTGTGTGTGGGGGAAGAGAGATGATATCACCCCTGTTCTCTCTAAGAAAACATTAAAAACAAACCCATAAAAACAAACTCTGTTTTCTTATTTTTGCCAGTGAGTGCACACACAGTCATCTAGAGAGGGTTCAGCAAGACCTTTTCACTTTTCCTCTTTACATGTGAAGTGGTGGGGGTCGGGAATGCTGTCATTTCTGTGGTGAGCTGGATGATGGCTGAACTGAACCCCTATAGTATCTGTGAGGAAACTAGAGCATTATCTGGGTATTATGGTGTAAGGTTTCTCACAAGTTGCATGTGCAAAATAGAGAAAAAAACAGACTTGTTGGCGCTCAGGGCAAACACAATAAATCTTAATAACACAGGACTGGTTTTTCTGTTTTCCCCCCTCATAGGAAATGAGCAGTTTTTCTCCCATATAAAGCAACAGTATGGACACGACGTAGCAGCTTCTTCTTGGAGCTCAGAGAACTGGCCTCTCTCTTGCTTTACTTTACTCTCCCTCCCCCTCTAGTAAGTAGTACAACTTCTCTCTGCAATCACCTAGCCAGTGAGCAGCAGCAGCAGCAAAGGCCCTGGACTAGCATACCAGTGGAGAAATTCCCAGATAAGTAATACTCCTAGCCTTGGGGCTTCAGGCATCAGCGCTCTGGCCACTCCTCGCGGGCTACGTCATCGGCTCTGAGGCGCGCAGCCACTTCCACAAAAGGAATTCCTTCTTACCGCCTGCATGTAAGTATGAGTGCGTTATGTTTCTGTGTTTGCATGTGTGTAAGTGTGTGTGTGTGTGTGTGTGTGTGTGTTGGATAGATTAGCCCAGACAGAGAGATGGGGCGAAAAGCAAAAAAAAAAAGAAACTGGAAATACAACAAACCAGACGTGCAAAAGAGGAACAGCATGATGATTGGCCCAAACTGTAGACTATAGCGTGAAGGTTAATTCTCTGAGGTATGGCACATCTGTGTATGTGTGTGTTCATGTGTGTGTGTGTGCGTCTGTGTTTACGCCTGAGACAAAGAGCTCACAGCTTCTGTGCTATTGGCAGGGTTCAGGAGGCTAGAGGGTACGAGGGGGAGGGTTGGAGCGCTGCAGGGCGACCAGCTGGGTCCTTCCACTAGATGAGCTCTGTTGGGAGCTGTAACCAGACTACACACACACGTACAAACGCACACACACACACACAGACTTTGCCTTCAGTACTTTAGCTGCTGTTGCTGCTGCTGCTACCGAGGACGACCATATATGGCCCTGGGATTCCCATGGAAAAAGAAGACCGGGATTGAGGAAGAGGGGGGAAAAATGCCGGCGAGATTGTAACTGTACGTTTCACTTGGGTTTTCGCTCGGCAGCCAAAACAATAGCCCCGCTTGAGAGCCAAGTTTGTTTCCATGTGAGGGGGTCCAAAGGCAAGAGGGGGGCACCAGGGGAGGGGAGGCAGAGGGGTCAGATAGCCACGGAGAGAGATGGCAGAATACAACCTCTGTTGATATTTCCATATAATAGAAGCCTTATGTGGAGGCTGCTATACAGAGGACAGAAGATAGCTCAGTCAGCAGTCACTGACAGTCAGTCAACTAAAGAGGCATTGAGCATGGTCCATAGTACCCCCCCTCCTCCCCTCCCCGCCCCTCCCCTCCACAGTGCTGGCAGTATGTCACCGTTCACGCCAAACAAGCTCCGAACCCACAAGGTTAAATGGATAGTGTGGATGCCGGGGTCTGCCCCGCAGCCCTTCCACCAATTTATAGTCATTACCAGCACAAATATGGATCGTCAACACTGCCATCGCAACACGTACCGAATCACTACGACACCGTCACGCAAACATTATCAAGTCCAATCCCATAGTTTTGACAGGAATAAACAAGCACTGTAATCTACTCTCTACAGAACTATTACACCCTGCTCACGTGTAGAAATGTAAAGGAAACCTGTACATGAGTGGTAGATTTTTGAAAATTGCTCTGTGGCTGTGCAAAAAAAAAAAAAAAAAAGACAACCCTGCAGTTCACAGGAAGACTTTGAACCAGGCGTGAAGTTCATAAATAGCAAAGCAGTGACATAGTAATGCAATGCAGGCCTCAGTTATTTCTACAGAAGAATTTTTTACAGTTCAGAAAATAAAAAAAATCAATTTGGTCCAGCACAGCACATGTGAAAAATATCACAGGACCTACGTTTGTCTGGTTTTTATGTAAATAGGTGAAGCAGTGCAGGCGCTTACATGTGTGTACGTGTTCTGTATGTTAGGCCGGCGTCACTGATAAAAGCAGAGGGAGTGGAAGAAGCAAGCTCACTAGTGGAGCCTCAAAGAGGAAATGAGAAAAATAAACAGCCACTTCCTGTTCCTCTCTGGCCTGAAATCTCCAACACCCTGATCCCTCCTACCATCACCACCTCAGTAAGAGAAGAAGAGCAACACAGCCCCCCTCCCCAAACTCGCCCCCATGTGCAGTACCTGAGAATGGACTGAAACCACGTTTAACATCTTAAACAACCTGAATAAAACACACAGGGGTATAGATACAAAACCTAAGCAAGATATCTACATTAACCACAAATAATCAATATGCAGAGATGAAAAATAATAAACACTATCAATATCATCCAATCAGAAAACTGTGAGCAACATTCCACCACAATGGTTTCGGTCACCGCCAAAGAACGAAGATGCATTTGTTTAAATTTGACCCAAACTATAAAAACACTGTGTCTGGATCTCGGGGGTCGTAAATTGGCGGGGTCGTTTGATAATGAATTCATACTTCTCCATATAGCAGCTTGAGTGGTTTGGGTCCATTAATTATTCATTTAACAGTCTATTAACATATTGCCTTGATTGGACTCAGTGACCTGACTTTCATGCTCTATAAAACATGTGGTATTGGTCTGAGGTCACTGTGATGACTTAATGACTGTTTTATTTGGAAATTAGCCTTATTAGATGAATTTGTGTTTTTTAAATCATTTTTAATGAACAAAGTGATTGAACAAATAAATAAAATAATGTGTGTCTGATTCAATTTCTTGACAATATCCAGTGAAGCACTAGCGGGAAATGCCCATGGCAGTGATTCACCTGACTTTAAAACTATCTGTGAAAAGCATAGACACACACACACACACACACACACACACACACACACACATAAACATCAGCTCCTGACACACAGGCCATACTTGGGTAAGTCCATTTAAAGAACAAGCCAAAAGTACTCGGCCTGTCAAGCAGCAGGCCCATTTACTGACACTGCTGTTTATCTGCAGGAGGAGTATCACTTGCATGTGCTTACTCCCAAGAACACTAATGGGGAAGCATCACTGCAAACAGGTTCATTCAATCTCATGACCACGCACGGATCAGCACAAACTAAGATCAATGGCAATCAAGAATAAGGAAAGAACATTACACTTAGAGACGCTGCTGTGTATAAGCTTATTGTCTATCAGCGGATATTTGCTTTTTAAAGGAAACTCAGTATCAAAACACCAGTTTTTAACTTGTTGGGAGAATAAAAGAAAAAAAAAAAGGTTGTGTGACAGGTGAAAGCAGCAACTCTCCCATCTGAGAACGTAAGGATATCGTGTTGCGTATCCGCGAGGCTTAACAATAACACAAAGTCTAGATTGTGCGTAATGAGACAATCGCCGCGTTCACCTCTACCCCTCATTTCATGTGCCGAAGACACAGCCATTTTGAGAATAAATGGAAAGAATGTAACCTCACCCTTCCACAGACAACAAATGGACATGCGCTCTCTGCCTTAATTGTGCTCGCTGCTGTGTAAGACAATGAGGAATTCACAGTTTCTCGGCGTCCAGGTGTTCTCAGTTCAAAAACAGCTCATAAAAAAAAAAAAAACACAGCTCGGTGTGAGGCATGTGACTGCCGCCGAGCAAACAACAGCAGGATGGCTTCAAGAAGACCTGAGTTAGAGTAAAAGACAGACACTGTGTGCCACAGGGTGAAACAAAAAACAACAAAACAAACAAGCTGAAGTCATGCCACAAACATTTCACAGCAGCTCAATACTACACACAGCACGGGAACGTAGGGTCTGACAGAAAAGGAAGCGTTTACCATTAATCTGTAAAAGCACACAGGAGGATCTTTTACCACTTTATATGACACAGAAACAAACAGATAAGTGTGTTTGCATGTTATATTCTTTAATCGGCCTCTGAACTTCATCCACAATGTGGTAGAAACAGCTGCATGCTGATGAACAGCTGATAAATGCTCATCAGAGAAGCAAATACTGACATCATCGACACATTAAGCAGGAAGAAGAGATTCGATACAAAACGCTTCTGGTTTTGAATTGGAAATATATACAGTATATATTTTATAAGGGTGCTGCATGAAATTCAGCTTGTGATCAAGGTCAAGTCCGTAGCCGTAGCCTTGCCATTGCCATCTATAGTCATGTACATGTACGTGGCAGGAGGCTTTTAACTCCGCTGAGGAATTCTCCTGACGACCCCAGGTGAACCAGTTCCAACCTGCAGCGACGACGCTCATCTCAAAGACTTCACAGCAAACCCTCCCGCCACCGATCCTCAGGTGGGGATGCCTCTGGCAATTTCACCCTTGCTACGCATTGCCACAGCACATTCGCAAACAAAGTGAAAGGGGAGGGGGGGGGGGGGCATCTTTAACTGAAGACAATATATGAATCTCCCAAATACTCAAGATCCTGTTAAGTGACTATTCCTCTGCACCTGAACAACTTGATTTCAACAAGAAGCCACCTTCAAAAAAATTAATTACACTTTTGCAGCACAAACCAGTCTGTCCAACCTCACACAGCGTCTGTCTGTTGTTTCAAAGTCATACATGTTATCTTTGAAACGGCGCGCAAGGGAAACAACATTGACGTGTCACAATCAGCAGATGACCTGGCATGTTGCACAGTACTGGCGCGCAAACACCACAAGGACTTCCTGCCGTTGATTATGGGGTTGGTAGAAGGGGGAAGCTGAATGAAAACAGCGAGCGAGGCCAGCCTGACAGGGAGAGACGTGCCAATTATACGCAGGTAAAATATACATGTTCAGGGGCTCCGGTTCTAAAATTAACAGAGCCATCAAGCGCGCTGAGGTTTCAATAGAGCCAGATTGATTCTCTGAAGGAAGACATCCAACATTGCACTGGATGACCTTTACTTCTATGAGAAGTTAAATTGTGTGAAAAACACAAACCTGCCAAAAGAGGAACTGCTATGTAAAGGTTAATACGCTATTTATCAGTGACAATAGAGGATTGTCACCCCACACAAACCAGCTAATTGCTTTTTTAAAATAAAAAAAAAATGGCACAGGATCAGCAGAAAATTTAAGACACAACTTATTGTTTCTATTGTTGTACCATGGTTTGCTTGGCTTTAATCCATGTTGATCCAGACTGCTTGCTTTATTCCCTGTATTCCCAAAGTTGCTCCTACCATCTGTTTGAACTCAACGGAGAGGTTACAGTTTCCTTTTTGCGGGACCTGTTCTGTTTCATGTGGTTAATAATATCATGTTGCACTAATATTTCCCTGACTGCACCCTCAACAGTGCACTTCCGTACGTGCGACCGATCATTCATCAAACCTATGAGTAATAGCACTGGAAGGATAAACAAGAATACGGGCAAATTAAATTATGATTTGTCTTTTGTATTCGCTGAATAGAACCAAATTACATGAGTCAGTGGAGGCTCCTGATTGCACACCAGGTTTAGAAGTATCAAACAAGACGTGTCATTGGCAACGTTACACAATCATAACTCATGTGGCACAGGCAAGTGGTAATTATATCTAAATATATGCCAAAAAAAAACAAAACATGATAATAGCCAATTACATTCAAGGACGATTGGCAGTTGACTATTTGAGCCAGACGAAAGAACAATAAAATCTAGACTGTCTACATGCCAATCCATGAATTATTAAGTTGCAACTTAATGTATTCTGCAATATGTTAGAAATGCATGAGTGGCTCACTGCTACTGTAACAGTCTTGAATCATAACAAAGGACCTGGAAGCCTTGTGCAACCTTCTGCAAGAAAAAAAGTGATGTGAAAGCAGACTCCTTCTAAAATGCAGACATCAAATACTGCAAAACAGTATGATGCACAGTGCACTTACAGACAACCACCTGGTTTTACACCATAAAACTCAACAACATATTCTAATTTCATTTTTAGAGCCCATGTATCTACCCATCAACAACACTTCAGCAGGTTGCATTATAGAAGCAGCTGCTGAGAAATAAACATGCTACTAGGGATGCACATCTTGCTTTTTTTTCCATGACCGATAACCGACGCTCGTTAACCGATTATTAAACGTTAACTGATAAGATTAAAACACTCACGGGGGCAATCATCCACTGTGCTCTGTCTCAGATGGAAGTTAAGGGCGGATACTGAGACAGGACCTTAGATCTTCCAATGTTGAACTGTTTTTATACAAAGTGCAGCCAAACACCAGGCTGAAGAGAGAGGAACAGCAGAGCTCCTCTGACAGCTCCTCTATGGAGCTGCAGGTGAACCGGCTGGAGATGATGCATACCGTAGATGACCATTTATTAGCCCGGGCGTTTAATATGCTAAATCGACTTGGACCCCAGGCGTCTATAAGAACCAGGCGGCTGTTTGCACCAGGCTACAATTTATTTTTGCAATGAGCAGCACCAGACCATCATGCAAAGAACAGGAATTTCACCATCGACCACTGGACAAAGACGGTTTGTCTGTGTTACCGCGACACAGGGAGCTGATCAGCAGTGTTATGAACGGTAGCTGGGGGGAGCGGGGGATGTAATTTCAACACTGTACATTAGCGTATTTATCCATTTATCCTGTGTCGTCCAGCGCGACATGTCCCGCTAGCGCACCTGTGTTTGTGTGTGTGTGTGTGTGTCTGTGTGTGTCCGCCTGCATGCGAGAGAGAGAGCGAGAGGAGGGGCTGACTGACAGAGGTAGGAGTCGCTGTTGAAAAAAACTTTTTTTTTTCTGTGCAAGACTATAGTAAAAACTTAATCGCCCGGGCGTTAAATTGAACAGGCGTTTATTATGCCAAATGAGCTCGGACCCCGGCGGCTGTTTGAGCACAGGCGGCTATTTGCACGCGGGCGATTATTTGGTCATCTACGGTACCTCCATACTGCTCGCTCCCAGCGGCTGAGCAAGATTTGCTTTGAGATGTTCTTCCGTCTTTACGTCATACATCCAATGGTTTACAATGACAAATGAACATCTCACAGCAGATCTTGCGTATGTGCACAAACATCAACAGAGCCACTGGGAGCTACTACTACTACTACTACTACAACTTTTCTATGTCACGGCTTCAGGACACTTGGGTCAGTACTGACGAGCAGTATGGAGGTATTTACATGTTTCATAGTGTGCGTTTTGGACGAATCAAACATGAGCATAATCCACCACCATTTTATGAAAATCCGTTGCCAGCCGGACCCCCCCCGGAACTCCAAAAGCATTTTGATGACTTTTGGGTGAAGTATCTCTTTAAAGAGACGCCAATATAACCATGTTGAAAGAACAGGCCATTTAGTGCACACAACAAAAGCTACCTGAAAGCCTGTTTGTTTAAGTGACCATACGTTTAAGATGTGGGTTTACAATCCTTTGCATTAATGTACCAAATCTCGGCAGGAGCTCCCAATTAAACGTTCATGCAAAGAAGCACAGCTTTTTTTTCTCCAGGCTGATTTTCCTCTAACTTTTAGGCCACATGCCTAGAAACTCCATGAGCTACTGGAGACCTAAAACAGCACTGTGCATTACATCACACCCTCAAAATATGTAATTCTAGGTAGTCTTTATCCAGCAGTCATCAGATCTGGGCGTTATTACGGAGGATGATCATCAAACTAAAGCACCGACAGATTTATGTGGACTAAGCCCTTCCTGGTAAGTCACTAACCTGTGTCTCCATTGTGTAGACTAGACTAGCAGAACAGGTGAGCAATACAGGGATGCACACATGTTTTGCCTGTCTGAGCCAAGGGGCCTCTCTCCACATGAGATGGCGGGATTTTCTCCCCGAGGCAGAGAGACAGGGGGTGCGGGGAGGGCAGGTGGGGGGGGGCTAGTGGTCTGTAAGGGGATGCCATCATGATGCCTTTATCAGGAAAGACAGGGACATGTCAAAGGCATTTCTGTTTTTGCTCCTCTCGCCGGCCAACTGCACGGCTCGAGCACAGCTGAGAATCTCAGGGGTTAGGGCTTCGGCGAGATTCACGGCAATTATGTAATGTGCTAATATGATGGATGCTGGTCTGGATGAAAAGAAACGCAGGCAGCCACCTCGCCATCTCCCACCACATGCTCTGTAATTGTTCCATTACAAGATTCATGAAGTTGATTCTCATTTTCAGAGTCATGCTATGCACTGCCAAAGTCTCTCTCTCCCTCTCTCTCTGCTCACTCTGTTATGCAACTCCCACTCTGTACATGCAAATCCACCAACACAAGTGACTAGCAACCTTCCCCGAGTTGTTGTCATGGAGACAGTGCAAGATAATGTTCATAGACTTCGGGGCCATAATGAGGGTGTGTAATGTCAACAGAGCGCAGGCATTGTAACACCCAAACTTTCTGACATGTTAAGCTGAGCTGAGTCCTGCCACCTTGGTCCGGCAAAGACGGTGAATGCTAAAGGAAAAAAGTTCAGGTGTAGGTCACCGTGGAGATATTCTTGAGCGAGGCGACAAGCCCTGGTTACCTCCGCCACTAATTGCCTTGATAGAGCTCAGTGGGCAACAGTCAGCTGGGCCTTGGCATCGTACGGGGAGAGGCGAAGCCAGAGGGAGAATGACTGGAGGGGAGGGGTTTAGGTGACAGCTGAGGAATGTCTGCTCTCCTCTGTCTTTGCCATGGTTTCCAGCGACTGTCATCTGAAGAATGCACGGGGCCCTAGGACGACGGGACCAGGAATGCTACCCTCCGAGACGAGTTTAGCCGACAGGATCTGGAATCTCCGCTTGTCTGCAGGACCCCTCGGCGGGTCGTGCGCTCACTCACTCACTCACTCGTGCATCTTCTCTAACCATCCACCACCTGAATCCTGAGCAGTCTGTGTTCGGGAGAGCCAGTCGGTCTAAGTCGATTACATCCTGAGATACAAACGGGATTGGGAAGCTACACAGAGCTGTAAACAATCACAGGTTTCACTATTCTCTTCTGTATCCATTTGCCTCATATCCCATCATAATGTCCTAATCTTTTTCTTGTTTATTTTATGCAACTGCAAAATGTAAATGTTTTTTTTGCCGTTGTTTTGTTATCATGTCTATTACTGTACTTATTTTTCCTTGCACTGACCCTTTATGTTAAGATGTTAATTTGTCTTGAAAAGCAAATAAAAATAATAATAACTCTTTGACAACAACTACATAAATGAGCGGCAGATATAGTCACATCACAGAGATAACAACAACACAACATGGTTAGGGGCGCTTCAGCAAGAGGTCATGTTTAAAAAAGGGGGACAAAAGGTGTGTGACTCACACAGAGGCACAACCTCTTGCCTATATGTGAGATTATGCCAGGGGTGCACTACAAAGCAGAGCTACAGACTCTGAGTCATATCCAAACTTAGTCTCATCTGCTGAAACCCAGTTAGGAGAACTTGTGGCAGGGGGGTATTTATATCCCTGCACCGGTCACCAGCTACAGGACTGATACTGCTGCGGCCAGTGAGGAGTGAGCCCTCATGTAACTACATGACACATGTCACAACAAAGCCAGAGGTCAATCAGCCAGTCAGCCCACGGAGCAGGCCACTGTAGTTTATTGCACAAAATTAAACTAAAAATGAGCTGTGAAGTTTTCAGCAATCAAGCGGCTCACTGTTCATGTGACAAGGGAAGAGAAGCTGTATGAAAATAAATAGCTTTGCCTTTCCAAAACTTCATTCTGTGGTGCCTTTTATCTTAATGAGAAGCGTATGACAAAGGCGTGAACAATGACACCAGGTGACCGACTGTCTCACTGTTCATTTCAACTGTTGGAAACTAACATAAGCTTGACCTCGGCCGCAATTCTGGGATTAGCACTTTAAAAACACAAATCCCTGTATCGCCTTCCTCAACTTCTTTATAAGACCCCAAAACCCAGGGATCACATGCCGGCCTACGACGCGCACTTCACTCACACACTCACAGCAGCCTCTCGTCCAGAGATGGTTAGGTCTGGAGAGCAGCACTGCGAATTCTTTCCTCACTCTAGCTCATCCCTGTACATCAGCCCAAAAAAAGGCAACGTTTCCACCCAATGAGTTTGCAGGGGGGTGAAGGGGGGGCATGTTAATTCCAGATTTAATGATAGCCGACTCTGAGCACAAAGTATGGTTGGTTTAACAACACCATTAAAAAAGAGAGTACCAAACCATTTCATCTTCCTAAGATAAAGCAAACTACCTTTCTCAGAAAGCCTACTAATCCATTATTTTAATGTCTTGGACAACATACCATGTAGCAAGGTGGTGCACATAGCAGGACACTGGCTTACTAAGACTAGACATGTGGGCATGAGTAATGAGGTGACATCACTGGAGATCTATGCTGGCATTAAACCTTTAAAAGAAGTTTTCAGTGAATCCTTTGATCATTTTAAACACTTACTATCCTAACAAATGGGAGGGGAAAACATCCTTACTGGTCTAATGAGGGCAACTATGAAAATACATGTTTCCACAAGCAATGATTAGACCTTCGTTAGTTTTAAGTACCTGGGATATCCCTCTTGCCCCAGGCATCTAGGGTGCTATACAAAACTGCAATGTCATAGGCGTGTACATATTTATATCTATATAGCCTAGTGAAAGACCTTTGAAAAATTGTCAATCTGATCTGACAAACATTATAAAAGCTTTAAAAAAGGAGAGAATTGTGCTACTAAATGTACATCGACTAATGTGGTGGTGTTAATGAACAGGAATATCATATGTGTAACAAATGACACTTGATGCAATCACATAAAATGTTTAAAAGTGAAAAAGACCCTTCATGATAAATCTTCGCCATATCATGCCTGTAACAGTGAATGGTTTAGAGATGAGGTCACAGCACAAAATGAATCCAAATAAGAGTAAATCCATGAACAACACCACAAGACATTCACTAATTACAATGGAGGATTTCCAAAGCCACATTTCAGCACCTTATATGTTAAGGGCTAATCTTACTGTACGTACAGTTACACATCACAGCATCTAACTTGGCCATGTCAGGTCAGGGCTCTCCTTTCTATAACTGCACCATCGAGCTACAATAATATTTCAGCCACCTAATTGGTCTTTTTAGAGCCATGTAACTCTGACATTTGGCACGTTTAGTTTCAAAAGGCCTCCTACATCGGACAGCACCTGACATTACTGTCTAACTACAGGCTGCCATTTTCATTATTTGGCTTTGGAAGTACAGAGCCTTTAGTGTTAAGTAGCTACCCGGAGTTAGCGGGCAAATAGTTAGCTTTAGCACTGCTGACATCCCAGCCGAAAATAGAAAAGCATTTGATTCACGTGTGTGTTTCCAGAGATAAAAACCAAAAGCCGATCAATCACATGAACGTCAATTTTCGTGTCCAAAAGTTGTCAGCTGACGTCGTTTCTTTAGCTCGCTGGCTAACGAATGAATTAACCTTAGCTACACAGCTAACGACAATTAGCCTAGCCTGCTAGCGTAGCGTTAGCATACATTTTAGCTTGTCAAACACCGCACTGCAATGACATATCTTTTTTTAAAGAAAAAACTGGATCACACTTCAACTAATGCGACACACACCGCCTGTCAACACTGTGGTTATTGTGTTAATGTGATAGAGGCCTTGTTAGCCCTGTAGCGGAATGACGTTGTGACTGACTGAGGCTAGTTAGTTAGCTTCTGCTTCCTCTCCAGAGAGTAGCCATAGTCCGCGGTGCAGGGTTTTTTTTATCAACAAAAACGACTTTTCCCTGCTAGCCCAGGTTATAGCCATTGTTGTGGAATTCACTCCGCCAGGATATGGAGTCTCGATCAATCAATGACAACCTTTACATTACGCTCCTAGCATGACTCAAATGACTTTTGTACAACAACAACAATAACACCACCAATGAACCATTAAAAAACCAACCGGTGGATGTTTGGATTCAATGTAATTTACAACCTGAAATGCAGCAACACAGCAATTAGACTGCACCCACACGGACTGAGGCTAATTTACCGAGGCATAAAAAAGTAGTACCAGAGCTTTATTGCTAATGTGAACTGCATCCTGGAAGCTGCATGCAGGTTTAGCACTGTTTTGAGGATCTGAATACCCCCATAAAGAAGCTTTTTACAGTAAGAAGCCAGTGCTGTTCATCTAAACTCTGCGACGAAAGGGACGGGTGTGCTAAGGTAGTTAAGGTAGGTAAACAACGGGATGAGAATGGCTTCCATTTGACAGGTGCTCCAGGACAAGCAGCAGTAGCCCGATTATTTGTGCGTTTTTATTACATTTACACTGGCTGGCCATGGCAAGTAGCAGCGACTTGACGTTAACACCCAAAAGCAGGCGAACACACAACACAACACAAACCTGGTGGAGGGCGGTGAGACCGTCTACATTGGCGTAGTTGATGTCAGCGCCCCGGTCAAGCATACGGAGCACCTCCTCGGTATCGCCGCTGGAGCAGGCGGCCAGAAACACGGCGCCATCATCGAACTTCACCTTCGTCTTCTTCTTCTTCAGAATAGGAGGCTCCTGGTCCGTTTCCGAGCCCAGCCATCGCTTTAACTGCTCATTCCTCTTCTGCTTGGCGTCCGCCATCTTCATCCCCCTCCTGTCTCGGGCTTCTTATCTTTCTCCGAGAGAGGATATACTTTATAGTACCACTATCCCACAGCGCACTGGGGCGTGGGAAGGGAGGGCTGTGGAGGAGGAGGGAGGGAGGGGGGAGCTGAGAGAGCGAGAGAAGAGAGAGAGAGAGGGCGTCTGGATTGTTTTCCATAACCTCGCGAGAACTCAGGAGCTCAGGAGCTGCAGTATAACGTCATCATCAGCAGATTATGAGGGGAGAGTGAGCAGGGTAATCCCTTATAGACTGTGTACACCAAATACGACGAGAGTGCTTTAAAATATTACATAACAGGCAGCCAGCCCACAGGCATGTCCAGAGAGAGAGAGAGAGGAGACACTGATACACACAGCAGCAACTAATATTCAAATCTATACTATTGTTTACTATGATACCACTTGGTACACAAAGGTCATAGTTCACTGTCAGTTCAACTATGTGTAGTTGAGATATGTGTTTCTGTAGCCTACATGAATGTGTTTCTGTACATGAATGATACTTAAAAATCTACATTGACATACTCAAAGTCAAATTAATTCATACTCATTCTGTGCATCTCATATAACATTTAATACAGGGGGAGGTAGGTTTACACATTTTACCAAGAACAAATGAATATGTCTTAAATATATGTGCATATAAGTTATATTATGAACTATGCAGTGTAATCATCATTAGAATAGAAAAAAAAGCAATATCAATATCTACATATAGTGACTGACAATGCAAAAGAGACCAAATAAAACAGAATTATGTGAATAGAAATACGTTTACAGAAGTTGAATTGCAGTCAACACACTCTAATAATATGTCCACCAATAACTTGTGCTTAATATGAGTTTCTGCAGTGCTTCTTCTGGCACTGTGCAACACTTCCGTATTTTATTTTTATGAGCTTATTTATATCCACAGGTGGATACTGAAAGTAAATATTATGAGTGAGTATCGACAAACCGAAGGTTGTATCCCCATATTACAACATGTTTTAGAATCATCTTCACTTTATTTATTTACACTGTTGAGTTGGTTTTCTATTCATTTAAGTCCTCTCTTAATGTATGTGTATTTTCATTAGTGGTGATTCAGAGGAACTTCCTGACTATGATATGACTATTGTTCTGTGTTGGTAGGGCACTGTAATTTTTCATATGGAGACGACTTGTCTGTTTTCTTATCCCTGCAGGAAGTGGCATTAAATCACTGCCAACTATAAGGAAACTTTCATTTAAGACCTATTTCCCCCTTTTACCACACATGAATGCATCAAATGAAAATAAATTGTTGTTCCAACCATGTCAGACACATGTAACATGTTTAGTTTCCATCCAATAAAAACACCTCGCTCACTGAGCCAAAATAAAAACCTTCTTACCATAAAGTACCTGTAATGATTTGATGGGTATACTTGAAGTGCCAGGAATGTCTAGTGGACTCTGGGACTAAAGCGCCGGGGTGGTCCAGCTCAACCTGTAAGTAAAAACAAGGTGGCCAGGCATAAAGTGTTTTTTTATTTTGGCACCCCCATGTGTTATTGTTGGCAGACACCCATGTGTACTCAGCAGGGGGTGCGGTATTGCCTCCTCCTGCGGGTTTACAGCACGCAGCCCCTTTTCTTTCACATTAAGGTGTCATTACAGATGATAATGATGTTATTTCTGTGTTTAAAGACTTTTTTTTTTAAAGAAAGAAAATGATGCTGCTTGAGTTTGATTAGATACCACCCACCTACTGAACTTGAGGTTGACATCCTGAATAACAAGCTGTTCACGCAGATTCACGATCCAAAACATTTATACAACTGTGACCATGAGCCATTGTGCGAAGTCACGCCATCCCTGTTTTCTCATTTCAGAGCCATTTTTCATGTCACTGACGTTGAGTGTAGACAGATTTAAATAATTTACTGTACCGAAAATCCAGCAAATGAGACTCGGGCTGCAGCTCAGAGCCAGAACAAGGAGGTGAAGAAACGGAGAGGACGAGCAGCTCAGCTGATACTGATCATTAATGATACAGAAATGTCATGGGAAATTACTTTGAATTACTCCTACTGAGTCATAGGGACGGTGGAACACCAACAGCGTCAATGTCAGGAAGTTGTTGGCCGGGGGCTTCGCTGTGCTGCTGATATCAGGAGGGTTTTGGAGGGAAAGTGATGCGTAAGCTGCTGGTCGGTGGAGAGGACTGACCTTACAGTGACTGACAGCACAGAGCCGGCCATGTGGGCCAGCTCCGACTGTAATGAGAGTGTAGCGTGTAATACACAAGTCAGTTTTAGAGATGCTGATTACGCAGCGCAAAGATCTGAAAAGCTGATCTAAAAGTTTTGGTCCCATGGTAACAAGAAGTTGCTTTAAATAAAATACATTTGAATGGATTACATTTGAACCAAGCGTCAAATATATGATGGCACCGAAACAGTATTGCTGTATTGTATAATATTGAATTGTGTACTATTGCATGCAACAGATAGACATGTCCTTGAGTTTCAGACATGAGTTGTCAGTGAACCAGTGAAGGGTTAGTGATATCTATAATAGCTCAAAGCTTATAGCTAATAGTTAATAGCTCAAGTAGCAATCCTGGAGGCTGCAAGCATCAGAATTCAAAGTCAAATCAAATCAAATGATTCAGTTTGAAAGGTAAGTTCAGCTTTGCTCACATCTGCTCTTAAGAAATCACATTCACATTTTGCTGCGACGTGTCTGCAGATGGTTTGACTGAGAAAAAACTGAAAAGAAAACTTAATTATGAATCTGGTCGATCAAGTATTTGCCGTTTAGGGCTTTGTGTCTCGCTCAGGGCCCAAAATGCAAATTGAGTCCCTTTTAAAATTCATGCTGTAACAGGATAAAACGCAGATACTTCCAGGGATTTAAATGTTCCCTATAGGCTGGTGTGTTTTTAAACCTCCAAAATCTCATCCACAGTTTGCACAAAATCTACAGCGTCAACTACATAGTTATGTAAGTGAGGCCTCATGTTGCACCGAGGGCATGGAAACTCTTCAACGTATGTCTGCATACTCCACTTAACACATTAACAAACATCTTGGATGAACAGTAAAGCATCCTGTTTATGCATCCTGCTATATACTGTACCCCCTCAGCAGCTGTATTTACCACAGCCGTAGCAACCTCTCCTGATATGCAGGTTAGGATAAATTAAATGCAACCGGTGCAAATAATCACGCTTTTGATGTTGACGCCAGATGAATATCAGCGTCTCAGTGTTTGTGACAACCGACTGGGTGTCGCAGGATTCAGCAGGAAACACATTATACAACGCAAGAGAGAAATCATTTGTCAGCATCCCCCACCGCCCCATCCCCGACAGCCACATGTGTCATGGGACTATACAGAGTATACTCTCCACTTTGATCTCCTATGACTGTTTGCTGTTGGTCCTTTTTTTTCCTGGAGTGGATAAGTGTCTGGGAGTGACTCAAGTGTATCAATACCACAAAGTTACACTGCTGCACTCTCACTTTGTCTTCAGCCGTCCGAGACGTGCATGAGCGAGCTGATTAAAACCCAATGACAGACTAAAGAAGCCGTGCCATCATGGGCGCGCCACCGCTGTGACATCACTGTCAGAGCACCGCTGCACCTATGACTGACTGATCTCCGGGAGGAAACCTGTGTTTACTGCTTTAATTGGGAGTTTCCGAAAGCAACCGCCCCCCCTTGTGTGGCTTGTGAAACCAGATGAGGTGTGCGAGTCAAGTGTTGTGGAAAGACAGCTGGAGAGAGGGGGAGGAGTAGTCTGCGTGCAAATATGTGTGTTTCTAGGAATTGTGGACTAAATTTTGCTGACATCGGCCTTCTGAGGTTTTAAAATTTTCCACCTCTGATACAAGTAATACAGTGTTTTTCAGAGTCCTATAGTATCTGACCTACAGCATTAGTCTGTGTAGTTTAATCAAGTTTCTTCTGACATCTTTCATATATAAATCCTTGATGTAACTTATATGGCCCATATTAAACACTTTCCTACTCTTTTCAATTCCTGCGCCTGTTTTGTAATGATAAAAAACAAATTGATCTTACTTCATAAAATGTGGGTACTTTAAATATTGGTTTCTTTTGCATTGTAGAACAACCATTTGAGATGTTTCATTGTGAAGCTCTTTGTAACTTAAATTTTGAAACAAAAAATCTCTACTCACTAAATTGGTTTTCAAAAATGATTCCTGTCTAATTATAAAGCATCACATAATTCTGTAGTTTATTTTTCATGAGATAAAAGTTATATTAAATATCACTACACCAGAGTCAGTCTTCAGTGATGTCAGTCTGCGCTGATCCTGTATCAGCCCTTCAGAGTTTACACCGGTGAGACCAGACTGCAAAGATGTTTGATTTTCAGTGCTTGTACAGTAACTGCATGCAGTCAGCATGTCAGCGCAGGTGACCCAGACAAGCAGCACTCAAAGAGCGGTGCCTGGTGATGTGTGGACAACTCAGTCCCATCTGAGAGAAGCCAGACCTCCTGCTCCCATGCTCCCATGTCACCCAAAGCCTGTTCTTGGCGCCGTCAACGCTAACACACTCATCTCCTTTCTCAACTCGCAGCAGGTCCAGACGGCAGCGCTATCGAGCAGAAATAGTCGTGCTTTGATGTTATCAGAGGAGGTCTGATGTCGCAAAATAGTCTGATGGTGCTGCTTCAGCCCTTCAGACCCTTTCAATTAGTCACTGGTGGATTGAAAAGCTTGTCCCGGCCTGTGGTATCAGGTGAGAGTTAGCAGGTCACAAGACAATGAGAGGCCGGTTTCCAATGGAATACAAAAATATTCTTCTAGGAAGGGCTCATCCATGAAGGAGCAGCCTCAAGGTGACATGGCATACTGGACTGGGCTCAACACCCACGTCCATCACCGACGAACTTCACTGCATGTTAACTATGTGTAGAACTTCACCTCGAGTTTCATGTCAGCACGGGCTTCAACTCTCAAAGTGTTTAAGGGAAATAAGTGGAAGGAGAAAGTAAAACCCGTCCAACGCCAAGCATGTGTCGGGCAGTGAAGTGGAGGACGAGTAACCGATTGGCAGAGAAACAAACAGAGAGGAGAGGCAGTTGAGAGACCGGCAGGAGTGGCACAGAAGGGGTTGGGGGTGTCAGAGCATTCTCATTAAGACAAATAATAATAGTAAGATGATCTGGTCACTGGTCACACGCTGTGGGTGCTGCTTCACATGCTTGTGTCTGGGTTCCCTTTTGCATGGTAGTGCAGTGAATCTAGGTCTCTCAATCATATGGACGAAACGTGTTAAGCAACGCAGTAACATCATGTGCGGCACGAAATGGAGAAGAAGTGACAATTGCAATATTTGCATTTTTGGGTCACGAATGTAACATGAAGAAACCAGGAGCTCTTCCACGCCATCTCAGAGTGAATGGCCTGTGCCTTTTCAAGAGCACCCTGCATCCAAAACTGGGGTGCAGGGCATGGCAGGGAGGACAGTGCTCATGAGGTGATCTACTCCCAGACGACAGCTGAGCTGTAACCCTGGACAGAAATAGGGCAGTCGCTCTCACTTAGCAGGGGCTGTATGTCCAGAGCATCACTTGATTCTGCTCTTTCAATCCCAGGCCATTATTCTGGCATGATAACAATGGATGTTTGATTGTGCTAAGTCAATTCAAATGCACGGAAGGCAATGTTATGTCAGATATGTGCAAATGAACAGTGGATTTAGTGCACGATGCAGACATATTTTATTCTGGGATGTGTGTTTCTTTAAGGCAGAATGAGTAGTGACAGCCTAATAAGACAACGCTATTTGAGTGACCTTGTTTCCTAGAGAAAAGAGGCTAATAATAGGCTAAAATCTGGAGCTGTGGCGAAGCCTGTTGTAGGTTAGTGCTAAAAGCTACAATGAATCATAAGCCATGGAAAAAAACAATTATAAATATCATGGTCCAGGCACATCAAGATGAGGATGTTTTATGTTTTCTAAAGATTATGGAGGAGCCTGTGAGAAAACAGACTGCATGATTACAAATGACCAGGCAGGACCTGACTGTTGGTGTTCACAAACTCCTGGGGGAATATTTGGCTCTTAAGCTCTTAAATGCTCCTCTATGCTCACCAGCTAGTCACTGACTTAAATAGAGCTGTGAGACTCAACTAGAAGAGACATAAACAAAGCTAAAATGTGCTGCATCAGGTGATAAATATCTAGTTAATCACTGAGTAACTCTTTAACACATAAATATGGTTTTGATCCACTATAAAAGGAGCTTTTTGTGGCTTTTAATAACCAATATTAGTATTATCAGATGTTTATCAACCAGCCTTTTTACAACACAAGACATTTTAACATGTCCTCTACTCTTCAAGACAGACTGGACACTACTGGAATTCACCATTAGAAAGTGATGAAACCATCGTTTCAGACGAGGGCTGGCTGGTCAGCATGCTAACTAGAAATAGAAGCACAAGATTTATCATCAACACTGGCTGAAGAATCTTGACGAGTAGAAGAAGTAGGATACTGAACTTTAAATATTTCCCCAGACTGATGAGGAAACAGCTGTCAATGCTAATATTGGCTACGTAGCAATAGCAGAACTTACAACTAGCTCCTTTTAATAGAAAAATGTCAACTGTGTCATGGTGGCTTTAGGTTTTGTGATAGCAAAAATACTAGTCTTGCTCCAATTGGTCAATGACCAATTCAATTAAACTAACTGAGTGCAGCATCAGAGGTTTGCCAAAGTGACTTCCAGGAAAGTTGAACAGGATACTCGTACCGTACTTCTAGAAACTATTTATTCTCTTTGATTATTTTAAGGCACTGGTTCGCCTCTTTTCTTGTTTTAGCTATTGAAACCCTCCACATTATTTCCATTCACCTTGGTGAAAAGAAGCATGAGTGGAAAAACAGAGCCACGTTCTGTCTCTAAGCCTCGGCCCTATCAGGTTTTAAATACCACTTACACATTGTGAACTGAACTCAACCCCGAGGATGATCAGGGGGTGCAGGCCCAGTGGGTGCATTCTCCGAGGTCAAAGTTCGCAGACCATCCCATTTGTCATGGCCAGTACTTCAAGGCACTTCGTTTCACATGAGGACAGGTTCGTGTTTCAATTAACAGGTGTCATATATCTCATTTCCTAACTGCGCTCATCTCCCACGACCTTGGTAATCCTAAAATCTACAGCAAGTTACAATGGATATCTGTTGGCTACAGTCTCTCCCATGACTTGCATTAATCACAGTCAGTTTATTTCAGCCGCAGCTTGAAATCTCGATCCAAGGATGTCCTCAGATCCATGAATTACATTTCTAAAAAGGCAGTCTGAAAACTCATGAGATCCATTTTCTCATAAGTATCTTTAAATCAAGAAAATGAAGTCCACCATCGGCCGGAGCAGCTTTTAACTTTCTTCTATTATACAAAAATGATACGCAGTTTAAGCTCCATCCACACACTTCACAAAGGAAGCCCTCAAGCAGCAGCTTAAAAATAGATAAGTGTTACTTGTGCTACTCTCCCTCATGCAGTGCCACCCACATATGATTATTACCCTTTATGCAGCCAGCTGACTATTTTCCACACTAGCCTCAGCTGTGTGCTGTATAAGCTTGACTAAAGCTCCCAGGCAAATAGATATCAACAATTTATTGCCTCACCTCACACTGGGCCAATCAATTACTGCTCAGAAGAAGCAAAAACACTATCTAGTGCAGGTTTAGAGCAGACAGAGTGGATTTATGCTATGCACGATGGCCAGTAATACAACATCAAAGTTATGTGCATTTTATCTCCAAGTTGACACCTCAGTCACTATTTATTTTGGTGGGTGTGAAAATTCCCAGAAACTTAGACAAAGACACATAAATCATGTAGATGTAATCTCAGTTAAAGTATGATATAATGTTTCATTTTCCATCACCTCTTTTCTATAATCTCAGCTGATGCTGATGCTCCTCTGTGTAAATGAAAATGAATGTAGTCTTTTGTAATATAGATGGTAGCCTGATTAGTGGAGGACTGGCTGTGATGTGGTTTAAATTTAGAGTGCACCATAAATTGGGTCAAGGCAGTTTTAGTGCCAATATTCACAATCCTTGTCTACCATGTCCAGAGTGCAGCCAGAGGAATGTAAATGAAGTGCATTTTAAATGCCGTGGATGAGGTCCCAGACAATGTGACACACTGAGCGTGGTGTTCGGGGAAACAGGCAGTTGCAGTGGCCGAGCGCAGCATTTGATTTCAGCCGTGTTATCTGCTCGGCGCAGGCCTCGCAGCAAGGTGTGGCAGTGTCATAGCTGACAAGGTGACGACTGACGCTGTTCATCAAACGGTGGTACCTGTCAACAGCGCCGGTCTCCGCTTACCTGAAGCTGGATGAGACAAGGGGTTGGACTGATGAGAGGGCAGAGGAGTCTAGGAGGTGGTGCTGTTCGCAGTCTCCTTATTTCCAACGTAGAGAGCCACTTTCCCTTCCCATGAGCCTCTACTTGCAGAAACAGCATTCATCTGTCTCATGGGATCAGCATACTCCGTTTTCATCTCTGGTTTACTGCAAACATACCAAAATGATCAGTGTTAATGGCCTGTGGTGCCCCAAAGGTAGACTGATGGTTCTGCCTCATGTCCTGACTCTTTGCGTGTTGATTCTCCCGACATAAAGTTAAATAAACTCTGTCTAAACCTTAAGAAGGTATCTGTAAGCCTTCCTATTGCTTTGAACTGTCGGTAACATTGGCATTAACAGTGGAAAGTGGAAAATAACCCTCTATATTGCTTCCATTTGGGACACTTATTTTCGTAAACTTGCTAACCATACAGCTGCAGCCTCATTGGCCCATCGTTTAAATAGATTCTAATTATAGCTTTGCAGCATTATCAAAATTTTCAAAACACCTGTTTGACTCTTTAGGAAATAGAAGAGAAAATAAATACGACTATGAAGCTCAAGCTAGCAGTTTTGGGTTAGGGTTAGAGTTTAGAGATTATTCTACTTTAGCAGTGTCTCTAAAACAAATTTGTAGTCCTATAATTTTTCTTTTTTTTTAGTTCTATGAAAGATGACATGGTGAAGATAAATAAGCATAGGCTATTTCTTAAAATTGTCAGCCTTTAGACAATCTAGACAGGTTTTCATACTAAAGAAAGAATAAACACTGACATGTCGGAGAAGCTGTGATTTCAGTGTTGATGATGCTTTGTGGATGTCAGACAAAACATGTCCTTAACACTGAAACAACCCCCCAAAAATTCCAGTTTGACAGATGAATAAACATAAACAGACACAACATGAAAAGCGGGCAGGAAGTGTAACCCAACATAAACAATCAGATTTATTTTGAAAGCCCACGTGACATCATCATAACAACCACCAGCGGCGGGCCGGCGCTAAAAATAGCAAAGACGTCAATGCACTGGTACATATATGTCCATGAAGTGTGTGGAGAGCATTCCCCAGATAACTGAGACGTCCCGTAGATTGGACCCTGGTGAGGAGCTCTGTCACAGCCACGAGGGTCACCTGGGAAAAACCAACGCTCCAAAATGATTGTTTCATGGGGTTAAAGAGGGCATTGGGATCTGTTTTGGCCGTACACGCATTGTGTACATGAAGTGGTTCTTGACCCCTATCGCAGAGGCTGTGATGGAAAAAATTAGTCGGGCCTGGGGAAACAGAAAGGCCAGCAGCTGCATGTGAAGACATGTGCTATTTATTGTGTTTGCAGCATTCTGATTGGCCAGAGCTGTCCGGTCCACCTGATGTGTGCGAAAAGTGGCTAGATAAAATGGTTTCACTATTGGCCAAGCACAACTTAAAAAAAGACAACTTCCGCATCTCTTTCTCTGTTGTGTTGTTGCATTTCCTCCTCATTTCTGCTTTTGCTTTGCAAATAAAGGGAACTTTAGCGCAGTTCTGCAATCGTTACTAACACTTCAATTTGAAACCCTCCAGTATATGAGCACGGCAAGGTAGAAAAACTCCCAATCTGGGAAATCCTATCTTTCACAACAAGCTTTTCCAGATTCTGATGGATGGAAGCCTTATTTCAGCCCAATGAAGTCATCAGTGTCGTGTGTTTCTATGATGTGCATGATGAGTTTGGCCAAAGACTGGCTCCGCTCCTGCTGCCGGGCTTCTCCGCTGCTGTTGAGGGGGGAAAAAAACATAAGCGGAGGAGGAGGGGGTGAAGGAAAGAGTCCACGACATCATCTCTCCAGGCCTTTTAAGGAGCTCTCCAGCGGAGGGCTGAGAGTGCTGGCCCACTTTCCCATCAGAGCTTCCCAGCCTTGTCTCCTCACCCCCTGGGAGCCTGGAACAGAGAGTGACTGAGCGCAGGCTTATAGACACACCAGGAAACAGAATATGGATATAATATACTTTACAAAAACATACTGAAAATACTCAAATATGGTGAAGACAAACTGCTCGAAAACGCAGGACACCGACAGGACGGCATTGGCGATCATTTGTCATTATGAGAGAAATGGACTGCGAGTTGTAACATGCACTTAACATGTTGTCAAGGTCACACTTCATCATCTTTTGGACGTTTTAATACGTGTGCAGGCACAAGCAGAGTGAGGGAGAGAAATGAGGGGATGCTAGTCGCTGCTGGTGATCACATTCATCATTGTATTTCCAGATGTTGTCAAGGGCCAAAGCAGGCTGGAGCTCAGTGTTCCTCAGCCCATCAGATAGATAGACAGATGGATAGATAGAAAGAAGAGAAGGAGGGGAAAAGGGAGAGTGAGGATAAAAGAGAAGGAATAAAGGAGGCTTTGGTGCAGTGCAGTTGTGACCCTCTCTGGTTGTATCACAGCCAGGCCCTACATGGCCCCGTTCTCACCCCACTGCCACTGCCTCATACATGAACCCTGACCAGAGTCAACCCACACACACTCGTACACAAAGGGTGAGATGGAGGAGAATAAGTGAGGGGGGGGGGGGGGGGCAGAGAGTGAGACAGAACATGGAGGGTGATGTAGCAGATTGTGTGGGCGACTCGAGTGTGTGTGTGTGTGTGTGAGAGAGAGTGAGATGGATCTAGGGGAAGTACCGGTGTGTGTGTTGTGTGTATGACAGCACAGACAAATGGCGAGTGAAAGGCTGTTATGTTGGCAAGTTTGGCCCTGCTCGACTGCCAGATCAGCTTCATGAATTCCGCGTTTGAAGTGCAGCTCTGAGCTCCTCAACCTGCTCTGTAAACAATAAGCCCCGCTTAAACACATAATGAGGCTTTTCGAGTCAGCTGGATGGAATAATTTTGTTTTCCTGAACCACATCTGATGGTTTATTATAGCGCATGCAGTCCAAATAAAGTCACAGAATTTGAAGAACTGCTGTTTTTAAAAAAAACATTACCTGAAACGTCCAGTCAAGATCATGAAAGGCGGTCAGTGTAAATCTTACACGAAGCGTTTAAATGGGTCAATTAGTTGCATTGGCCGATAAAGCTCATCAAAAAATCAATCAGTGAAGGGAGTTTGTTTTATGTACAGCACAAAAAAATTAACAGAACTTTGCTGTTCTGATAAAGCAAAGTCTAAGCACCTGAAATAATAGAATAAAGTAATATATTAACTTTTATCAGAATCATTATCAGAGTAGCTGTTATTGCCAAGTAGTTATTACGCTAGAATTTGAGATTGTGTGAGAGCAAGAAGGAGGGATAGTTGAATGAACAACACACAATGTTACACAATACAATAACAACTAAAAATGAAGAAGAACCAAAACTAAATATGTATACAATATATAGAGAGAGCTCAATATGTACAGGTGGACAAAGTGAAATGTTCAAGTAAAGGAGTTGTCCAAGAAGAGCATTAAAGTGCATGCATTAGCTGACGTGGATGTAAACAACAACAACAAAAACACAGTACTTTCAGCATTCACCCGTATTTCCTACACTCATGTTGCATCCCAACAGAAACACAAGACTACAAGTGACTGATGTAAATTGATTTCTGCAACAAATTACAGAGAGGGTGAAAGCATTGCATTCTGGGAGGGGAGACAATATGTCCGCTGCATGACTGAGCCCGCTCGCTCCTGCATTATCCCGTGGCCCCATGCTCCAAAGCCCAGATGGAAGTTGACAGAGCGCGGGACAGCTGCAAGGCTCATTGCTATGTGGTAAATGCGTGCTGAAATAGCCAAATTAATGGAAGAGGCTCAAGTCCAAACTGGGGTTCAATACCAGGCTACATTTTAGTGCTATGAGCTGTCAGTCCAGTCAGGCAGACATCAATATTTACTGCTGCCATGGCACAGCAACATGCAAAAGGAGAAAAAAAGTTGCAGCGGCCGCAATACTGATATCGCTCACCTCCAATCTTCGACTTTTCAAAAATCCCACTTTTTGTTGGATATTGAAGCACCCCTATGTTTCTCAATAGGAGGCCTCACTACAGTTTTGCGCATGTGCGAAGGATTAAACACTTTAAAAATAACAGAAAAATGCAACAGGTGGTATGTTCTGTCTAATCTGATCATATACACTTGTTACGCAATAAAAAGATTTGAGTGTTTTTCAGTGTCTCGGGACATTTCACGGTGAAATGGCGAGATAGAACAAACTATTTCTGGAGCCTCGCACAGGGATATAAAAGGTAAGACCTGTTGCCTTGAATCATATTTCTCCTGACTTGCAGATTCATGAGCCTCACAGCTGCTTTTCAAGGAAGACACTTTTCTGCCTCATGAGCTGAAAAAGAGTTTTCCCCGCGTTGCCGTGGCAACCTCGCTTCTGTGTACCTCACAAAACCTTTTTGCGCCCCTCGCGGCCTCTCCGCCCTCCCAGTTTTAGCGGATCTTCTCCTTCTGCTCAGGGAAACTTCAATTACCAGCAACACTTCTCCGACCACCGCAAGGCCTATTATGGTCAAATGAGACGCTATGGCCGGCCGAGAGCAGCATCTCCTCCCCTGTAAATCTGAGAACGTTGTCTCATGCTCAGGGTGCTGTGACAAGACAAGGTCAAGGGGTCGCGCCTCCAGGTGATGTGTTTCCATAAGGCTGTGGAGAGGAGCTGCACATATATGGTGTGGTCTTTATTTATTGCCAGCTCTTTTACTGGATGGCTGCAGACTCTCTTCCTTCTGCAAGCTCTGCACTGCTTCTGAAGCAACCAAGCTTCGTGTTTGCCACTTTTTTTTGTTGCAAAAATGTGAGATTTAAAGACAGGAAGGGAATCTTGGACCCTCTAACAACGTGTGATTTCGTCTACCATGTGTAAACTCAATAAGTGATAATGTGACTGCGTGGGGTTTTCAGTCCTCAGTACAACTTGCTCTGAAATACCTCTGGCCAAAGCAGTAATGTGAGAGCGTTTAACTTCAAATGGCTGAGCGGTCTGGACATTGTAAGGTGAACTTGACAGTTAGCAACACAAAGGGATTGTGTGCTTTAGCCTGCTCCCGAACAGAGCAGGAAATCAGGGACGATTCAGCAGCCTTAACGTGTTTCCTATGCAGACGGTGACAGGGGGGGGGCCCTGTGTGACCCCGTAACACAAACATGGGTTTATCTGAGGGCTTATCATCCAGCCTGGGGTCTCCGCACAGTGCTTCCTCTGTCTGCCTGACTCTGGTGTAGATATTGGCACTCTTCAGTCCATCTACATCCCTTAAATTTATCTGTTGGCGAATGAACTCTTCGACTTGTCACGCATTTAAACTGAAAGGGAAAGGACAGCAAAAAGGAAAGAGTGTGTGTTCTATAGAAAAGGACAGATCTGGGCCTGGACTAAGTTCTTCCAATAATGACTGTTCTATGGAGCAGGCCCCCATTTGTCACTATAAGAGCATTAGGGAAAAGGTCCAAACATCCACAGTGTCTTCATTCACTTCAACACAGACTATTTCTTATTCATCTGCAACCACTTTACATCTGAAGCAGAGTTTAGAGACTTTAAAGCTGCACTTTACAATATATCTGTATTAGGAGTAAAATGCTTCTCGTTGTGAAAAGATTCACTTAGAGTGAAGGACAAACAGAGAATTACAGCCTACCTGCAGTTTCCTTTAACAGATCTATTGCCCTGACCTTCACTGTTTGGTATGATGTTTTCAGCTGAAGAGCTATGACTGTAGACTTCCAGCACCAAACAGCAAGCAGGTAAAGTTAGCAACAAGTAACCAGTGACACATAAGATGTAGTAGAAACCAAAACAAAGTCACATAAAGAGCTGACTGAAACACAAAGTTTGTACTAGATTTATCAGTAGGTAGCTCTTTGCGAACATGTTCGCCATATTGATTGTTAGTTGATATCATTGTGTTTGCTCATTCTGCTGCCCCCAAGTGGCCAAAAGGTGAGTTCATGCAACAGAATAAGCGCAAAATTACAGATATTTTTTTGGATAAAGGCAAAATATCAGACTTAAAAGTTTATGCTCTGACATTTGTGAAGCTTCCCGCACACAACAATGGTCTGACTGTGTCTGCTGAACTACAGACTGGAAGCAGCAAAATTCATTATCCATCTAGAACGGCTCATCAGCAAGCAGCCCTGAGGGGAGTACAGCATTCCCCCTGACAATAAAAGAAGCCAGGTGCCTGTTCAGCCGTGGCCGACACTGTAAACACCACTCTCGCTGCAGTAAATGTCAGGCATAGGTAGGCACTGCACACCGCACACGACTCGCGTCACTGTATACAGATTCCCAAGATGCTATCTATCTTCAGTCCTTCTCTGACCCAAGAATGGCCTCGCTTCTTCCCTCCTTTAAGGGTAAGACTGCGCCTTGAGGCTGATACTTTTCTCTTGTCTCCAGCGTCGGACTGTGCTGCAGGATGTGTGTACTTTAGAGTCCTGATAAGTATCCCTTGGCTCTATGGAGAAGTCATCTGGTGCAGTTTTTACCATCATGTCGTTTGATTCATTTGTTTTTGTCAACTGCACATCCATTGTGAATCATGAGATTATTGGACTGCAGTTTCCTTCCACAAACTGCAGGGTCTAGTTTGGTCACATCAACCTTGTCCAACATTGTGGTCAAGCAAACAAAACGCTGTCTCTTGTGTAGGGCTATGGTTTGGTACTTGATGTCCAAACATATTCCCACTTTGCCATGTCATTTCCTATTCCCATACCCTTGACCCTCCTCAGCTCCTCAGGCCCCAAGCAGTGCTGAACCATGTGATCTCTGTGGTTGCACTCACCACAAGCTTAAAAATTAGGTTTGATGAAACCAAGCTGCAGTGAGTTTGTGTAGTTTCATGTAAGCTGTCAGGCCCTAATGCGTGGAAAATTAATGCTCCGCAGTGATCTCTGCCAGACTCCCTCTGCTTGCTTGACGATGCAACCTTGCCCCCAGCTGAGATGGCAGTGATGTCACATTTTAAATTGTGTTATTCGCTTTAGCAACACCAGAGGGTGCTGTTGTTTAGAGATTCGGAAAGTGGATGGAAAGGAGACATGGTAGCTAATACTTTAAAATCTTACATTATCAAATCATTATCAGTTTATATACTGGTTTTAAAAGCATTCTGGTAAGATTGCTATAAAAGCGTATGCTACTGTACTCTGACTTTTCCCCTTGAGCTGGCAGCAGAACAGTACTGCTGCCTCTTCTGGTTTTTGTTGTTTAGACAGCTTCTTTTCCTTCTCTGAACATGCAATCTGTCTTCCTCATAAGTATATAGAGAAAGGCTGTTCACTGCTGCACTTAGATGTTTCACAAGATTTTCAGAAAGAGACAGAAAACACTTACATCCTCACTTCAAACTGGACCTTTTAGTGCGTGCAGACAGTGACTAAAGAATAGTGACTAGTGACGATAGTTATGAATGAAAATTTCCCCTCACAAAATGCTGACCAGTCTGTTTAAAACTGAAGATCAAAAATTGATTTCACTAACATTAGTCGAGGCCAGAGTTTCCCGGCCAACTCCACAGACATTTTCCAAGGAAAAGGGCAAGTGTATTCAATAACACGATGGCACAGTTTGTATATTCCAGTAAGCTGACATGCAGTAACAGGACTTCCCCTAAGTACTTGTCTGGATATAACATTGAAATCAATGTCTACGTCAAACAAAGGTGTTTTAGCTTATTAAGCAAGCCTTGATGGGAAGTAAGTGTTCAACGCATTTGGCAGTAGGCTATCTCAATTTGTTTCATATACACAATTTGGACAATAAATGCCAGAGGCAGTATAACTGAAGTGTTGTGCCAAAGAAAACTTGCCAACCTAAAGCATCAGCCCACATTATGTCAAGGGTGGGTATTACTGACACAGGTAGCCTACTAATGCATGACAATTTGGGGTAAATTCAAGAAAGCCCTGTTTAGACACCTACAATGCGTCTGCAACCGAGGCATCAGATTTTCAATTAAAAGGCGAAATTTCAAAAGAAATAGCAAATTGTCAGGTGGGATAATAGATGATGAGTGGGCCTATACAGTAGCTTACACAATACGTGCATCTTCTGGATAAAAAGCAGCGTATTAAACTATTTCTGTACATAATGATACACCTGAAGCCAATTTGAATAATATCTGCTGGACATGTAAGTGTGATAGTTTCTAATAGCTACTAAAATACACAACAGACAACTTTTCCTAATGATAAGCTGTGAGTCAGAATGAAATGGAGGTAGAGCGAGAGTAACTGTCGCAAACCCTACCGTCAAGCACGTCTGAAGTGTCGTGCAACACCCCTGATGTTCGGCGTGTGAAACCCCGTCGGTCTCTCCGTACGGCACCCTAGCTGCAGACGGTATGTTCTTCAGCCCGATCCGACAAAATGAATAAATATACCCTTATTCGTTGCTTTCCAATCTAACTGTGTTGTCTTGTGTGTTTTAGAAACATGCCAGCCAAAGGTCCTCTGCAATCTGTCCAGGTTTTTGGACGTAAAGTAAGTAAAATATAGAACTTAATCCACGTGTGGTGCTTGTGGCTACAGTACCATGCTAGCGCACATTAGCTAAAGTAGCTTACCAGAAGTGGTGGAGTGTCGTGTTTTGACAGCTATGTTTAGCTTTGTTATAACTTTTGTGGAACAATGTAGCGCTTAGAGGCACTACAAGTCTTGTATGAATATCATTTGTTGCCCAGTGTGATCGTACAGTCCCATACAAATTGATGCTACTTTAGCCCATGTTACCTAGCTAGCCGGGTGCTAGCAATGGCACCGCATCTGGTACTTTACAGAGGATGACAACGTTATCGTGAGCTCACGTGTCTCATCACGCAATGTAACACAGATATTTCACGTGTATATAAAGTTAAATTACTTAGATTTGTCGCATGGTCAGAATTTAGGCGTAAGTATCAACAAATATGTCGATCCCCGGCAAAACCATGTTGCGACTGGAGTTGTCCATTCACTGTGCGTACATGTGTTCAATCTGAATGAATTGTGTATTTAAAATAACTACAGCAGCACTCCTGCATTTTAATTTGCGTCCCCTGGTCTCAATTTGTTGGTGGGTTCTCGTATTGCCCTTGCTGCTGTATTACTTGGGCAGCATCTCTTGTGGTTGTATGGTATTTGACTTGTCTCTTATATGATGTTTTGTGAAGTGCTTTGTAAACTTGTGTTTTTAGTGGTGCTATATAAATAAAGTTATTGTTGTTTCTGTTGGTATTTAACAATGATGTTCTTCTGTCACAGAAAACCGCCACAGCAGTTGCCCACTGCAAGAGGGGGAATGGCCTGATCAAGGTGAACGGCAGACCCCTGGAGATGGTGGAGCCAGCCACCCTCCAGTACAAGGTGAGACCCCAGAGAGAGAGGGGATCATCAGGTTGCACATGTCTGTCAGAGAGGGGAAGCCGGGTGGTGGTTGTGGCATCTGTGTAAAGCGTAATGTGGGTGGTGATTTTATTCATTTTGGGGTGGCATCTAAATGAAATGACAAATATTTCTCCACCTGGCAGCTGACAATTATCTAGGAATTGTTATGTTTTTTGTTTTATTGAGATTTAACTACAGAACAGTACTTGTAGGATGGGTGCTTTCTACCTTTTTGATTGCCCTACAGTCTTTAAACCTGCTCTTTTTTTGCTTTGCATTAAGTTGGCATCATTATGTTTCCCCTATAGCTTCTGGAGCCAGTGCTGCTGCTGGGCAAGGAGCGTTTTGCTGGAGTTGACATCAGAGTCAGAGTGAAGGGTGGTGGACATGTCGCACAGATCTACGGTAAGCACACCTTTTTGTTTTCTCTAAATATCTTGTTTCCTTCTCATTTGTGAGTCATGAATACTCAACTGTGGACACTTGAATAATGATTCAAAATATTCTCTTCCAGCTATCCGTCAGTCCATCTCCAAAGCCCTGGTTGCCTACTACCAGAAGTGTAAGTATTATAAAATGCACTCTGTAATTAATCTATTTGATGTAGTTTTGAGGTCCTAGGTCAGTTATTTGGGAAGTGTTTCTTGAAATGGTTGTAATTCTGATGCTTAAATACTGTGGTCTGTTGTGGATGATGAAAACTTTTACTGTATAATGCCATAAAAATGGTCTAGCACTGAACTGACACTGTCATGCTCTGTGTTCAAGACTCTGTTATGCAGTTCTTTTGTTTAATTTGCTGTATCTTTAAAGTTGACATATCTGACTACTGGTATTTCAAATGTATTATAATGTTGGACCAGTGTTTATTTTGAGAGCAAAGCTAAATATAATGGCAATTAAAAACACTTGAACAGTGTAAAGTCCCAAGCTCTAAGAGTATTTGTCAACTGCTTACAAAGAAAAGATGGTACCAAGATTAAATTGGTCTTACAGGAGCCCTCTTCACACTTCGTTGAATTTTATCTAGTTGGATTGTTTTTGGCTTATTAAAAACGATTTAAAAATTGTACAAATCAACAGAATATAATTATTTGATACAAAACATGCATGTTTTGTATCTACTAAGCAAACGGACTAAACATATGAACTTACCTTGTGAAGAACCTGCAGAGTAACTTGTGTTGTCATCTTGCTGCAGATGTGGATGAGGCCTCCAAGAAGGAGATCAAGGACATCCTGATCCAGTACGACAGGACCCTGCTGGTTGCCGACCCACGTCGCTGCGAGTCCAAGAAGTTCGGTGGACCTGGAGCCCGTGCCCGCTACCAGAAGTCCTACCGTTAATCCCCCTGTACATTTTCATAATAAATTGGAGGAACAAAGGAACAATGATTTAATTGTCTTTTTTCAATATAGTATGAGTATTTACAACCTCTCTCCCTACTGTTTGAAAATGTAAAGGATACTGAATGATTAGCAAAGTTCAGTTTTATGCAAGTATCTGTCAATCTGGGTGAAACAAGGTCAAGAAAATGGGCTTGACCTCATAAATTCTGGATCATGAGAAAGAGGAAATCACATAGGGGATGAATGAGTTTTGTACATCACCACCTGAAAGAAACATACAAGGTCACAGCAAAAAAAAAATCACTAAACATTTTTCTTCATAGTTTATGCATTGAGACCAATTTGTCAATAATGGAGATTTCAATACACAACTTAAGACATGGCGCAGACATTTACTAGGACTAAAAGCAATTAAGAGTTTGAGGGTCATGGTCAAGGTATGTTACCCTCACAAAATACAGTTTTAGCCATGTTAATACAAAATGTTAGTGAATTCCTTCAAATTTTGCACAATCTTAACTTCTTGAACTGAATAGATCTTGTTGGTCAAAGCTCACAGTGACCTCAAAACATGTTTTAGCCGCTACTCAAACAGTAAATGTGACAAAGTTTTGCAAAAAAAAAAAGCGGAATATTTATATGAATGTGGACAGTCTGGGACACAGATGTAGTAATTCCAGCTGTGTTTTGTCAGTGTTGTAATATTTAACTAAGAGGAGGACGGGTGTTGATTGCGGCTCAGTTTCACTGCAGACGTTTTGACTTGTCATAATTGGGGAAAGCACAGGTGTTGTTAATCACATTAATGACGCCCTGAGAGTCTCATTAAGCTGTGACAGTGGCTCAGCATGAACAACATCAGCATCTCAAAACTGAAGCAGCTAAGAGGAAGTCAGCCATTAATAATCCCTCTATTTACACCCTGTGTCCCTGCATGCCATAATGAAATATACCGTATCTCTATTATATTTATATTTGAGCTGTACAGTCACGGTCATGGAGGTGTGTAGTCGCACCAGTCCCCCAGCAGAGGGCGACATAAGACAGTGGTGAGAAGAAACAATGCTAAGTGCACTGTTCCTCACTAGCAGCCATTAGAAAATGTTCCACTGGCTCGCTGCCATTTCACAATGAGCCTCACAGTCAACACATTTCTATGATTAATGAGTGCACCAGACTTCAATTCCTCACTGTACCCACTTCTGCCAAAATGCCTCTGAGCAAGGCATTGAGTTTACTGGCTCGGATGAATAATTTCTAGTCACAGTTGGCCGCCCGAGCTGAAATCTCTGCAAATAACATATTGAATAGACAAACACTGATGCACATGTTGACTATTGTTGGCAGTGTTATTAAAAATCAGATATGGTGGCTCGCTCCACTGCTGCTCTGGTGGTGGATGCTTTCCCAACTCACTGTGCCAACATTTCTGATTTCATTCATTTGTTTTTGTGCTTTTTTATTGTATTTTTCAGCCTTTCCAACCACGATAAGAGTATCTTACACACACAATTTTCACTTATCATCACCTATCGGCAAAATAAAAATAAATCCTATTTTCTCTTGGGTCTCAATTTTGTCCAGGTTCACACAATCGTACGTCTAACTTCAGCTCTCCCTCCTCATATTTTCTGCTGATTCCTTGTTACTGCTTCAGTGTTTTTCTCTAACACTGCTGATGCACACACACTCCACTCTGACGCAACAACAGGAGCGTGATGAGGTGAGCTGAGCTGAGGCCCAGATGTTGTTGGCCTCTCTGTGGGGCAGCCAGCAGCAGCCGTTCCCGCTCACTGAGCTCCTGGGGGGGGATCAGGCCTGTTTACAGCCCTCCAATAATCAACACAGCAGGGAAGCCATCTCCCCACCGCTACTGTTGTTTACTGCTGTTTATTTTCTGCCCCTGCCTGCCGCCTCACCTCTAAAGGCCGTAATGCTACGCCGGTGACAGTCTGTGCGCCTGTGGAAATGGCTTTGTTTTCTTGCAGCAGAGGAATAAGGGCTGACAACGGAGATGAGAATAATGCAGATAATAAATGTGGCGAGCTGCGGGAAGCAGAGGCAGAAGGAGCAAAGAGCTGTGACAAAATTGTGTTTGTGATTTCAGTGATGGTGAAATTGTTCTCCATCTCTGTTTTCTCAAAACGATGTGCGTGTATTGAGCGGGCTGGAAGTAGAAGCATAAATCAACAGGAAAACAGTAAATGAAATCAAACAGTTGAAATGACTTTCAAATTACAACCCAAGTTTCAGTATAAACCACCTGTTTGACTTTACATAAGATGAGGATCATCTAAATACGAGACTATTATTAAATATGATTATGATGCTTTCAAATGAAGTATTTTATGAGTAAATAGCTCTTGGGTTGCCAGGTTGTAAAAATCCCTCTAGCTGGTGTTTACTCAGGATGACTCCATCAGGTCAACCCCTCCCTGGACCATACGACCTTTGACCTTCTAAGAGAGGGCTACTGTCCAGTGATTCACCGTTAACAGTAAACAGTGCCTCATGAGAGAAGTGTCACTGGCTGCAGGTTTCTATTGTATTTGTGAATGTAATCCACATTTGTCTGCAGAAATGGAAGGAGAACGAGCGCACTTTTAGAGCACAGTGTGGTAAAATGTAATTTGTGGTTCCACATGTAACTCATCAAAGGACGTGTACACAACATGTCGGCACCTGCATGGATTTGTTTTCCTCTCCGCAAGCTGCTGCTTTGATTCAGAGACACTGTTGGTTCAAGGCTGACAGGCTGCGATGGTGAATGAGGTAAATTTGACTCATAACTCAAAGGCGTTGAAATAAAAAATTTTTTGCACACGTCTTTGGTGTTTCAATCATGTTATGCGTGCAGGGTTTATTCCTTTATGGCTGAGCACACATGCACAAACACACACACATGCTGAAGGTAGCACCTGCCTTTCCTCTGTTAACACCTCTGCCTCTCTAGGTCTCCACATCACACCAACACTGAGGTGTGAGGCCAGGATGCATTTTGTCATCACTTGCACTTCATCCCCTCCTCTCCTCATGACGCCTTCATGGACACCCACTGTGCAATTAACACGTGAAAGCATATGAGCAATACACCCACATCCACATAAACAAAAGAGGTGCTTCTACGGTATGTTCATTTTCCATTTCAACCTCCACTCTTCAGGGGGAGCGATATTTATTCTATCTTTCTCCTCCTCCTCCTCCTCCTCCTCCCCATCCTCTTCAGTGGTCAGCTCCTTGTCGAGCCTCATTGCCTTGAACGAGTAAACAACAATTGGTCGAGGGCGCTGGTGGCCGAGGATCAGGGGGCAGTGGCAGGCAGCAACAAATGTTGACTGCACTGGAGAGGAAACGCAGCTTAGCCAAGCGACGCGCCGCTGTTTGGGCCGAGAGTGATAATGAGGGGGCTCGCTGCTTATCTGTTGCTTTGTCCTTGTGGGAGGTGATCTCTATGAGAGGGTGTGTATTTAAGTCTGAAGGAAGGTCTCAAGTCAGGCCAGGGCTGATTTTATTTACTTCTGATGCAAGGTTTGATACCAACATCAAACTGATGCTTCTTGAAATGCCTAAGTTTTAGGAAATAAACATGTTTACTGCCTATTCCACTCGTTTTACTGTAGTAAAAGTCAATCTCTGCTGCACCCGGCTTCCTAATTCTCAGGATTCTCACTATTTTATGTCACAGTGACTGGAATATAAACATCACTGTGGGTTATAATTTGGGTTTTACAGCACAGGTCAGACAAAACAAGCAATCTGACCTTGGATTCTGGGGAGTTGTGATGACCATTTCCCAGCTGCTGCAGTGGATTTTATTACCTCTGGACGAAAACTTGCTATTTCCCTTTGTTTCCAGGCTTTCTACTAAGCTAAACCAACAGCCACATATTCACCATAAAAACACAAGGAAGCGAATCAGCTTAAAGTGCTTAACAGCTCCTTTAAAGGCCCCATATTAAATTAAGTGAGATTTCCATGTCTGTTTTGCTTATAAAGCTGCTCTAGTTTCTGTATTAATACTGTGGAAGTATCAAAGCCTCAGATCACAGAGAAAAGCTGTTTTCAGAAACATGCCTTAAAATGAGACGTCAGGAATCCTTAACTTTGTGATGTCACAACAAAGCCCACCTGAATCTAGCTCCCTATCGGCCACTTAAAGATGATTAGAGGATATTGATTTGATTAAAGGATTGGATGAGCATCCTTAGTCAAAAGGCACCACTGGCGGTAAAGAATGACAGAAGACTTTTATTACCGAGGTGCGTAAGCGACATTATGTCAATCAATCAGCGCAGACAGTTGAAGCGCAGGTTACCCTCGTACCCTCTTCACCCATCCCTCCTTTTCCTCACAGATTTTTAATGACCTACTAATGCTAAAGACTGGGGCAATAATTTCCTACGCGTCTCTCTCTCCCCATTTCCACTGCTTTAAGTGGAAAATAATAAGTGCCAGTACTTTCCTTATTCAACTGTTGGGCGGTCGGTACCAGCAGATCATTAAGTGATACATTCAACAATGATGCTGATTTAAAAAAAAATGTTTCATTTGAACTTTCCACAAAGAGTTTTAACAAGTATTTTCCTGTTAAAAACCATTTATAAAGACAAATGAATCTATGTTTGTAATTTGAAGGTGGGGAAATGTAGTGTAGCCACAGGAGTGTAACTATCACAAATCGCTGAGAGAAAAAGACCACATTTAACTTGGCCTCATGTCTCTGGCTCTCTCTACGTGAGCCACTTTTGATTTTTTGCAGGAAATGAAAACCACTTAGAAAGACGGCGAGACAACAGAGCTGCACTGCATAAACATGTTTAAAATAACGAGCCCTGATAGACTGTGCAAAGCTTCCCAGGAAGTGATTCCCAGTTTGTTGAAACCTCAACACAAGTGGCTCCACGCAGGGAACACAGCAAACATCAAGACTTGTTACATCCATCTTGGGCCAAGCTTTGCAGACAGTTAGGAGCTGGCAATCCTGCAGGTATACAGCGTAAGTGTCTGTGTGCGTGAGGCAGCTTGTTAGAGGCAGCAGCTTTGAACGCTGCTCCCTTTAGTCTCTGGTGAAACAGACGAAGCAGATGTTGAGGATGTGAAGATCTGAAGTTTCCAGAGTGAAGCCTAGATCATTCCTTGACTACTTGACTCTCTCACGTTGCAGGATCATTATTGGAGAGGAAATGCAAATAAATCTTTGGCTGCAAATGAAGTCTCTTATTGTTCCAACAGCTTTGTGTGAACTTCTTTGTGTGTGTGTTGGCACAACATAAGCTGCCACCTGAATGCTCGAAAAGAAACATTTCAGCGTTCTGGCACGAATGTTGATGACAACTTTAGAGTCAGGTCCTTTCTGTTTATTCCACAATCCCACGTTCCACTTAGCTTCGCCCCCGCCTGTTCCCCTTAAAGCACCCTTCGTTACCGCGGAGGGTTGAGAGAGAGAACACGGAGCTGATGATGGATTCATCTCATCTGTTTCCCCCTGCACACTGAGGCTTCTCTGGCTCTCTCCTCTCAGCCTGTTTTTTGGTCCGAAAGCAGCCAGAAAAGGGCTCCCCGTTACTGCCCCGCTCTGTTAGTCACACTCTCTGCGGCCAGCATTGACTCATTCCCAACGCATTTAACCTAGACTTGAACTAAAGTGGAATTAGTCCCAGTGCGCTCACACCGCAGAACCTTTGTCTCCTATTAAAAATCTCCCTCTACCGCTCCGCTCCTTATGTTTTCTTCCTCCTTCTTCTCCCTCCATCTTTGTGCAGGCGGTGTGGCACTGTGGCACTGGACACCAAGGTGAGCCGGGTCACGCTGGGGTTCCCCCCCCCCCAAGAGCTCGGGTGTTACGTCCGAGCCGAATCGGGGGGTCATAGGCTACCTCACACACCCTCCAACCTTTAGCCCCTCGGCTCTGCCAGTGGCGCTCTGATACCGTGCGACAACCTGCAGAGGGCCTGCGCTGCTGACCCCTCCCCAACCCCCCGCTCCCCTCCCCACTCCTCAGGGGTCAGTCTGGCCAGTCAGGATCTATTTTAGTGAAAACACAAAGTTCATGCAAAGACAGCCTCACCTCCTGTGAGCAGATTATTAGAGTTCACAGAGCTCTGAGGTGGGACTCCAGACAGCTTTGAAGTATAGAGGTTATCTTTCACCGCTGCCACATTTGTTGTTGTTTCTTTTAACGTCATGATTAAAGGAAGACGTCAGGACGACTGGTCAGGTTTTTCCTGAAGGGAGGCCAGAGTGGTGCCCGCATTTCAGTCCCTTTCAGTTTAATGGCCCCTAACTCTGATGCACACTATTATCTCAGCTTTAAAGGTAGAGTTACAGATGAAACATGATGTAGCATATATTTGAATAAGCCGTTTTTATTTTCTTCTTCTGAAAATATGAACGCATTGGTTGCAATGACAATTTGTGCGGGAGTTTTGATGTGTTATCAGTCTTTATGTGGCATTGTGTTAGTCCAACTAAAACCAGACTATTATAGTCTGACTGATATCGTACTGAATTGACAGACTCACACTGTAGGCAGCAGGGTGATCTATTTCTGTGTCTATACATTAAAGATTATACCTGTGAAGTGTATATATGGGATGTTAACTTAATACTGCTTATGTGTCCTGTGGACCTGTGGTTGTATGTTATTGATAGAAAAACACTAGGCTATAAAGCAGCATGATGCTTTAACATTTCTCACCATGGTAACTGTGTTTACACTAATTTCCTGCGAGATGTGAGTGACACTCCACAGTAACCTCAATGCTGTTGCACGAAAATGGGATGAGCCTATATATTTATATGCACCGCCTATTGAGAGAGACGGGGCATACATGATTGAAGGGTGTGCGATACGTACGCTGTTATAAAATTTCCTCCACGTCTTCCTGAAGTGTGGCAGCAGGGCTTCATGAATGCAGCTGCAATTTTCCACCGATTTTCATCAAGATTGCCGCAATTTTCATAAACGATTACCTACGAGAGGTTTTGAGGAAAAATCTCCCGCTTTAGGGAGCCATAAGGAGATCATTTCATTTCTGGGTCAGAAGCATGAAAATGGTGGCTAATACAGGAAAAACACTGTATTTACCAAAACTGAACTGACTGAAGTGAAGGCTGTGCAACATGCTGCTTAAATTAAAACACCATCATCTCAACAAAGAGAACATTTGACCCTGTTTTGGTCACGCCTCTGACGCATAATTATGAGTAATATTTTATCACTTAACAGGAAAGTATCTGCCAAAATGTTTAAAAAACAGCAACAGCGGGCAGGTGAATTTTATTGTCAATGCTCTCATCACTTAAGGGGCCGCGTTGGCAAATCTCCCAAAAACCTGTTGCGCTCCTCTGATGGGATCTGACATCGTCTAGTCAGCTTCACTAAGTGCTGTGGCCCACATGAGCTCCTTGACTCAGACCTGTCAGGAAGTGCTGTGAAGAATGTTACTGAGGGAGGAGGTGCGTGAATTGATTATCCTCTGACTTGCTGCCAAAGCTCGCTCGGTGTGCCATCCTTGTGTCGACTCGAGTAAGTGTGTGTGTGTGTGTGTGTTTCGGGCCTGTCATGCCCCCTATACGTGGAGATAAGGGGGGACATGGCTAATTAAACGGAGTAAAAGCTGTTGAAAGGGGCTGGACACTGCCAGCCAGCACGAGAGGACTTGACACCCATGTGTTCTTGTTTCAGGAGGGAGAGGGGGGCAAGCGTGACGGAAGCTGGAGGCCCAGGTTGCAGCACCCCGCCTGGCTGCCAGAGCTCAGTCATAGGGCAGGGAACTGTGGAGAGGTGGTGAACGGTAATGGAGGAGGGTGGTGTTAATATTAACTGCAATTCCAGACCTTCGACTACCAGTCTGTCACTCTTTTTTTTTTCCTCCTCAATTTCCACTGCTCCCCAGCTCCAAACCCCAGCACTCTATCCTATACACACACATACACAAACACACATGCACACACAAAAGCACTATATACACACATTCCAAGAGAAAGGGATGGGAGCGTGACAATCGGGAAACAACGGCTGTTAGTTACAGAAAATGCATTACTGCGTGAGCCCGGGCAGCAGAGCGGAGGAGAGGAAGTGGTGGGATTACGCCGGGGCTTGGACGGGGGAGAGCACGGGGCCATTTCCTCCCCCTCTCTGCAGTAAACTGTCCAGATTTACAAGGCCTCCAGGGATACAGATACCCCATCCTCGTCCTGTCAAACCTCGACAGCTCCTGATTTAAAAATAATCCTAAATCATTGCATGACAGTTGTCAGCCGGGCATAAGGAGGTCAGAGGAACCATCGACAGAGGAGGAAAAAGAAATCGCTTAAGGTGGCTGGGTTTGTGGAGATGAGAGATAAACTCCAAAAACACTAAAGATCCCATCTGCAAAGTGCCTAAGCCAATAATGAACATTATTGGCTTAAAGATAGCGATTGGATGGATTAATGACACTTTTCCTGCAATGACATTGATTCTCTGAAATGTGAAACTTGTGTTTTTATTATATGAATCTGTGAAAGCTTTCTGCTGGTGATGGGTTTGATTTACAACAGAGTCAGCTTTCCAGGAACAAGGAAAACACCCTCCTTACTAATGGAAAAAGCACAGGTCAAAGACTCATTTTTATTCCCCTAAATTCTGCATGGCAGCCTCTTTAATTGTACATCAGTGAATCAATGTTATTCATCAGAGAATTGAGGAAATGTAACTTCTATTTTTAGGCACCCATGGCCTTCATGGTGATTATCACATCACCATGAAGGGGCTGTGGCTGAGACCCCCAAGAAGTCACAAGACATTTAAATACTTCTAGTTCTACTCTTTTGTTAATAATATAAATAGGATTCAACTCACCAAGTTAACAGAGAGCAGAGGGAATGATGTGTATTTAGTCCAAGGACTCATTCCTGTGGCACAGTTGCTGTGATCCATGGAGCTTCAAGGAGCTACAAAGGGACAAGGAATAAATGGAGACAGTGAATGATACAGGTTTAACAAAACAGGTTCCGGGGTCAGGGTTAGAATATGGTTTTTACCCATTAAGCTGCCTGCTATTATCATCCATCATTCACAGACTAGCTCATCATGCCTGTGTGCACAATTTCCCTCTCCAGTGAAGGTTAATTACCTACATTTCCAGTGCACTTTCTTTCACTTTTACCACTTGATTGTTCACCCTGGACCCTTTGCTATTGGCAGATTGCATGTGCCCGAACTCAGCAGACGCTTTGATGAGTAGAGTGTTATTATAACTTATGGACAAAAGTGTGTAACAAAGATCCAGTTTTGTCATAAAGTTGAGCTCATAAGTCAAAAAATAATGAGGGAGTGCACTGTTTATTAAGCTGCATGTAGGCTCAGTCTAACACAGTCTCTCCTCCTCTATACGTCCTCCCACTCCGACTGAGTGAACATATTTCTGCCTGTATCCATCACAGCAGTAAATAATGGCATTTATCTATCTCCCCTCTTTCCTGTTCCAGCTACTGCTCGGTTGACTGATGTATGTTTTTCACTGCGGCAGCATCACTCCAAACCGGATGCGCACCGCCTGCCCGCCATGCCTCTCCTGTGATCACCGCAGGCCTCGGAAGACCCCTTCGACAGAAACAGGAAGCAGTTCATAGCACAGGTCGTGACCCCTCTCATTCGGCCCCATGAGTCAAGCAGGGCCCACCCCGGCGAAACACAGGAAAGATCCGGTCCCATCAACAAGGTGTGGAAGGATAATTCAGATGGGAGGAGGAGGGGGTGCTGCGCTTCTCTCTTTCTCCGTCTCGACGCACATCTGTATGTTAGTATGTGTGAGTCAGAGGCAGAGAGGTGCACATCTGTTGAGCAGTAGCCGTGTAACATTATTACACACAAGAGTCACACCTCAACGTACAACTGCGTCCAATTCAGGGCTGTGTGCGCGCAGAGGGGAAACTACTGTACGAGCTGCTGTTCAGCAAAAATCGAACACTCATAGGTCCCTTTGGTCGTCCGAGCCGAGGCGCCGGGCCAGATCACAGTCTATAACTAAAGGCTGGAAATGCTCATGTCAGTAGTTAAATAGTCTTTGCCAGAACATGAGCAGAAACCAGTCAAGTTGTAAATCACCCTTTGCAGTAATTCATTTTTAACTGATTTGTTCTCCTATTTTTCTGTGTCTTTGAAATGTTTTTGTTTTTGACCATATGAAGTTTTTTGGTCTTAATATATTCAATGAATTTGAGTAAGATGACTTCATGACTAGCTTGCATTATAGCCTACATCATCTTCTATATTTACACATCAAGCATTTGCTCTAAGGGATTATTACTGTAAAGTGGAATGTTCTATGGTTCAAAACATAAAAGATTGTTTTAATGTTCAGTAAATGCATACAAAATGTGAATTATTCATTTGATGAACTATACCAGACTAAAAGAGGTAGGCTATAGATGAACCCGTTAAAATTAGTTTGTGAAAAGTAGCTGATTAATTTCATTTGGGGAAAGTCTGAGGCCAACACTTATTCAATATTCAATTCAGTAATATATAATAAAGAGGGAGTAATTTGGGCACAGCTGAAGTGAAATGCTTTAATTTGACCTGATAAATTAATTCAGTACAAACCTAACACCTCATATAACCGCTGTGAAGGTGAAGAGGCCAAATAATAAAGACATAATGTGTGAAAATTAATGCATTTAACGTGACTTGAGTCAATTCAACGGCACACATAATGTTACTAGAGTGATGAAGAGAGGTAGGCTAATGCATGTCCCCTGAAGTGGTGTGACATGACAGGACTTGCCCTGACTTGTCTGCAGACTGGGAAAACAAACACACACGTTGTGGATGGATATGGATGGTTTGTTGATAATGTGAGTGAGTTGTGGCAAATTGTGTTATTTACGTCCTTTAAAATGATGTTTCTTTTGTAGGAGGTGGAAAAAAATAATAATTGGAGGGGGAAAAAATGCTGCTGAAAACTGTTAACTGCAAAAGCATTACATGCTGCCATTTTCTGATATTATATTGACAACATTTGGAGTCTGAAGTGTAGGTGTGCGAGTCCCTTAAGTCAAATGCAAAGGAAATACAAGTGCACTAAAAAGCTGCTCATCCACAGGGAAAATAATAAGACCACACAGTTACTAAACTCTCACTTTATAAGCCCACAAAAATAGGACACTTGCTGAGTGGATGTTTTTGTGCCAAAGATTCAGGCTTTTCTGGCCAAAACACGGAGCTGATGTCATGGGAGTCTAATGTTCATGTTCGTCCACATCTGATATTTCACTTTAATGGCGGGGTGTTAAGAGGTGGTAAGCGGAGGGGGAAGCAGCACAGAGAACATACAGAGACCCTTTGGCTTTATAAAAGTAAAGCTCCCCTATAGGTTTCTCCCTCAATGGCTCCATCCGACTCCAACATTATCTCCCCTCTCCTGATTTTAGCTTTGCAGATAATCTTTACTTTAATAGCTTCCTCTCCCCATGTCTGAATTATTCAGCCTTCCCAGACATCTCTAACCTCTGGCAGGTTTATGAATGTCCCAGATAAAATTGGGAAGTCAGTACTTAGCAGCAAGACCATTTCACACATGATAAGAATAAAAACCTATATTAGAGTATATTGGCTCTATGCCCACAGTCCTTGTTAAAGTGACACTAATCAGTAGGCTACTTAAAATATATTTATCAATCTGTGTGGACATATGTGGCAGCGGTTATAATAATACTGTGGTGCTTCTTCTTACTATGATGTTTTTGCTTTCTCTTCCTTGTCTTTGTTATGATTTTTAATCAAACATTCAGCAGCGGGCAACAGAAAAAGTTAGCAAGTAGCTATTAGCTCAGTAGGATCTGCAGAGCTAAAATTAAAGTAAAAGTGAGAGGGGTGCTGGATTTATATTCACCAGATAGAAAGTCGACGACAATTGATGTGATGAATACATACACAGCCAACATTAGCCAGTGCTAATGCGAGCTAACCTAATTTCTTTTACTCACCAGGCACTTCAGTCTCCAACATCGTAAAGACACACACAGATAACTTTATGTGATTACAGTTAGAAATTTTAGGTTGTAAGTTGCCTGAGTTTAAGCCTACATTCAGCCAAATCTCCATCTGTGAAAAGCAGGTAGAATCACCATGGCAACCTCTGAGGGCACAGGTGTTTTAAATGAGATTATTAGTAACATCTGGGGTGTTTGTTGTGTTTATCACCTACTATACTGTCAAGGACCGGGCGACCATAGGCATGAGAAAATGAAGAAAAAAAGGCTGTTATAGGCTAACCCTATTAGGATGAAAACTGTTTGGAAAGTGTAACACTGTGGAGCATAAAATTTTCAATAAATTCAATGAAGAGCTGCTAATATTATTGTGATTGCATCCCAGAGCAGCTTTAACACACGAACTCCGAGTTTGGAAATCTACAGGTCGGATATCCTGATGTCACGACAACATCAAAACGTCATCATAATCATCATCATAATAATCATAATCGTCATCATCTTAAACGGTTAGAATTTTAAGAAATTAAGTTATTTGTTGACGTTTTAATGCCTATTTTTTGTGTATTATTGCAGTAGTCTAGGCTATATGAAATACGTTTATATTAAACTGTGATTTATGTAGGCTATTGTGTGAAATTGTGGTCCTTGTATTTAATGGAAATAACGTTTAACAGAAGGCTATAACGTGCACTCATCTGCGGCATCTCCTTCATTTGCCTACAAAATAAACATAGCTAATTTGCTGCTGCGTATATTTTTCATATTGGTATCCATGCTTTTTTCTCTTTTTTCCTGCAGTGTCAACGCAATGATGTCAGAAGTCGGAAATTTTCAAGTTGGCAATTCTGACTTCCAAGTTGTTTTGACCTAAATAAATAAATAAAGCTATGTATAAATGTAAAAGTTGGTTTTAAGTTTTTTGTTTTCATCATTGTTTTCTTTGTCACTTAGTCCAGTTGTTTTTATGTCATGACCCGCCCTCTGTAACTCTATCCTCTATCTGCTTTACGGTGATAAGAATCATCTTTTTTAACAAATGTGCTGGCTTTTCTCCTGTTGAATTTATGCCTTGCCAGTTCTGGTATTTGTCCTTTTGCCAGCTGTTTTCTTTCCTGAGGTAAATCTCTATAAATCAATGAGAGTTAATCTGCTGAGAAGATTGTGTGCTCGCCCCAGCTATGGGGGCACTCTATCTCCATTGGTTACAGAGCATCCATCAAGTGCTCAATGAAGGCTCCGCGGAGCAGTGACACCCCGATCCCCTCTAACCCCATCACCCCACCCCATCCCTCCGAACCCCCTCCCGCCCCCCCCCTCTTCCTGGCTCCTCTTCATATTATTCTCAGGATAATTAGTTTATGAAGATGATCGATTTTATTCTGCGAGAGATAAAGCATGGTCACTTAGAGGAACGTATTGAATCTGTTGTTATCTGTTGTTAAGTTTCACACTCCACATCCGCTCTCTACTTTATCTGGATGTCCTCTTGGCCTGGCTGTGAAACAATTCTTCCTCCTGTGCTGTCTCAAGGGCGGCAGTGTCTTGCTGCATTGGAAAGTTGATCTGATTGCCCTGTCATTCATCATGTAACTTTAACTCCAGGGGCACAGTGAAGCGAAGTGAAGGCTTCTTCGCAGTGATATAAAGCCGGGGCTGCACGGGTGCAAATCATCTACGTGCTCGTTGCAGGGGGAGATGGGTTTTGAAATTCCTCACATTCTGTCCAGGAGTGTCTCTGTGGGTATACGGAGCTCACCTGGCACAGCGGTTTCAATAACACATGCATACGTACACGCTGGTAATATGCAGATACACTCATATATCAGATATAACTCTGCAGGGTACTGTATCACTGTAATGGAAAAGCTTCACAGTATAATGGGAGGAAGCCAGAGGAGGTGAAGGAGGAACTATAGTTGTGATATATCAAGGGAGAGGCAGAAAAAATGGAAATAAAAAGACAGAAGAGGAGTGGGGTAGCCTGTTATTTGTCCTGGGTTTGAACCTTGGATGACCCTGTTGTGTTTACCCAGGTTGTCCCATGGCTCCTCCCTTTATACCCACCATGCCAGACCTCATTTATCCAACTCCTACTCACCACTTCCCAGGTGAGGACCTTTGTTGACAAGCAAAATATTTCCTGAACTGGGTAACAAATGTTAAAAAAAATACACTCAGGCCTCTTTAACAAGCTCAAATGATGTTTACACCAACCACCCACCAGGTAGCTTGTTAGCTTGTTAGCTCCACGCTCACTCTTTTGCATGATGAGGAGCTGATATTAACTGGCTAAACATTAACATTCAATATAAAATAACACAACGCAAAATAATTCAATAGCCACTTGTGATTTATGTACAGTATTTGCAGCTACAAAAATCAGCGTGTGGCAGCCGCTGCATTATTAAGTTGATCATATTTCTTTTTAATGTATGATTCAAATGCAACATTTCCAGGGAATTACCATCAATCAACTTAATGTACGCCTTGTTAGCATGGAGTATATCCAAGTCAGAGCTGTTATAATGTCACACAAGAACCACATTCTTTCATTTTTCTCTTATTTTGAAATTTTAATAGGCCTCCCCTATAGTCACGGCGATCCATCATCCTGTGGGATTAACAAAACCCAACGTGACTCTATGACCAATCTGACACTGCGCTGGGTGTTTCATACACAGGGGCTTTGTGTAAATGCTCGTGGCGGGATACTGGCCTGAAATTCTTCCTCTTCATGTTTCGATGCTCCCGGTGAGATCAGTGTTCTGACATGTACAGACTCAGCTGCTGCGCTTGAGCCTCTTCCTCCTGGTTGCCACCTCTCCGCGGGGCTCAGTAGGCTGTTTTTGAAAGCAGGCCAGCGGGGACCACACGGGGAGAGGGGGAATCAAGGAAAACATGTCTGACAAACACAACACAACAACCCCAGCGATGTAGCCTTTCATCTGCCTCAACCGGCATGGGGAAGGTGTGAGGAGCATTCACAAACAGCTCTGGAGTCAAAGGGGGCTGCTGCTGAATTATCTCTTTCACAGCGCCAAATTATGACTATGCAGTGATGAATTCAGGCTGCTAATAACCTCTCCGCCGCAGAGAGTAAAGACGTGCATTCCTTTGTGAAGCACTGTTAAGAATGGGTCAGGCAGGTCAGTCCTGGACACTGGTGTGTCTAAGTGCCAGAGAAAAGCAGAGAGAGGAGGGGGGGGAAAAAATTGGAATCACTGGTCCAAGATGACTCCATTCCCTCCTATTGTTCATCATCCTGAGCGTCTTCTTTCCATTCGAGAAGCGTGAAGAAATGACTCAAAACTCAAACATCGCCCCCAAAGGAACTCCTCACTCACAAAGAATGTCCAAATGAGCGTGAGGGTCTCAAACATCAGCGCCGCTCTCTTAAAACAATGTCTGAAATTCTCCAAAGGGGGCGAACACTATACAGACGAGGCCTGGCTTGACTTTCAGCCGACAGCGGAACTGCGCTGGTGGGAAACTGAAATAATGTCTAATAGCAGTTTAAGGTTACACTTTGTGTTTTAATAATTTGACTGGGAGCCAGAGGGTGGTTTAGTTCTAATGGGCTGGAGCCATGCTCTGTGATGGGCTTGGGTATGGTGATTAACCAGGAGAAGGAGGGGAGGGTGGGTAGGAGGGGGCGGGGGGGTTACAGATGAACCATGGGCAGCGCAAGGTTTCAGCTCCCCGCTGGCGTAAACTGTGGGTGGCAAGGAGATAAAACACAAGGCAGACTCGGCATTGTTTATGCTGCCTGTTTGTGGTCTGCATCCAAGCAGGGGCGGGTGTGTGCAGCCCTTATGTCTCTGTTAGGTAGCGCTGGGATGCTAAAACCTCCTACACAGAGAAAACAGCGTAACAACACAGCTATTGTTTATAGCCAGTTGAGAAATGCAGCTACAAATATGTGTTGAATCTCTGAGAAAGGTTGTTTTAACCTCATGGGGAAAGATTTATTTCTGCCTGAACTTCATGAAAACTTTATTTAACGCCTCAAGATGAAAATACAACAATGTGCATTAGCATGTAGGAACCCCTCTGATGTGCTCCACCTGGGGAGACAGGGCTAAGTATTCTCTACTGGAGGTCCGTGGTTAAGTATGGGGGGTCCCAGTCCACCTGTCCCCACCCCCCACCTCCATGCCCCGAGCACCCAGGGTCAGCCACCAGAGAAGGTGGTCCTGCCTGGCTCCATCCACACCGCGGGTCCACCCTATCAACGCTAAACAGTGTGAAACAACACAATAACCAGTGGCCTGCCCAAATGTCAGGCAGGACAAGTGGCCTGCCCAAATGTCAAAGCTTCTATTCAGGACTGAAAAGTGCATGTGTTCCCCCAATGTTGGTTCATTCCTCTTCGATACGGTCCTAGGAACGTTTTGCAATCACTAGTTTCTCGTAGGACCGGTTAAAGTGGGAACCACGGTTGACATCCAGTTTTACCTCGCCGCAAACGTTGATGGATTATCTTATTTGTGTTATAGTCTCCTTACTGTTTGTCTATGAAGCTAGCAAAAGCAAAATAGAGATTTCTTTGAGATATTTGAACGGTTTGATGCTAATTAGCGACATTTTGTTGCTGTACATGTAAACAATACTATATATTCAGATGGCTTTCAGCAGTCACACACAATTTCTATAGCAAATAAAATTATTGTAACTCTTTGTAATCATTATAGAATCATCATGTTGTTATATGAATGCAATTTTTGCCGTTAATTTTTGTTCAAAGGAGAATCATTCCAATCACTCCTGTGGTTCCACCAGCAGGTAGTGAAAAGTTAAGTGGAGAAAAGCTGCACAAGGTGATGAAAATAGCAGTAATAATGCTATAATATACAGACCATTTGTGTTGTTAAAGATTGAGCAGAGTAAAAAAATTCTCTGCACTTTTCAATAGTGTTTTTTTTTTTCAGGTGACCACAGCAGCAGCAGCAGCAGCAGCAGTGATGAAAGCAGCCCAGAAGAAGAGGATGATTCAGCGCAGCAGTTCAAGAGCAGCTGCCATCAGAACGAAAAGACAGAGAGTGGAAGTCAGTGAAAAAAAAAACTCTGCAAAAGAAGTCCCAGTGTTAGCTGCTCTTCCTGAGGCAGATATAAAACTGCCCGTTGAGTACTTTAGAGGACAGTGACCTCCTAAACAGTATTGTGGAGCAGAGGTGGTTGGTGGTTGAGCTCAATCAGACCTGCAAGTCATGTCCGGTCCTGCACTGAACTACACACATATTAATAATTTATATAAATATATGAAGTTTTGAATGTCTGTCATGAAACCAGATTACAATTTAAACCTAAACAGTGTGTTGGCATTAATAAAATCATTTTCATGCCTCAGATGGGAGATGTGTTTTAATTACTACTTTATTACTACTTTTATCCATTAATGCCTGTTGTCGCTAATTTGCATCATACCCAAATGTATAACTATTATGTGTGCTACAGTCAAATTAATTATCTCCACTTAATTTAGTCTCTGCTTGAAAGCAAAAACACAAATAATAAATTTTTGAACATAATTGCATATAAATTCAGGCGTCAAGGGGTTAAAAACGACCACCACACATCCAGTTACCTCACTGTGTGGTCTCCACATGAAGATACGTTCGTCTTTTGTTGTTGTTGTCGTGATGTTGAAAAATCTGATCCCAGTAAAGATTGAGCAGAGATTTGTTCAGTTCAGATAACTTTATTTATCCCATACGGGCAATTCAGTTTACAGCTCTGAGTTCAATTAAGTTAGAAAAGATAAAGCACAACACAAACAACAATCATTTATTGGACAATACAACTCTGACACTCAACTCTCAATTTTCAGTAAATCAGTTCAACTCATGGTTTCCCAACAGCGATGTCATGACTGCAAATATGCAAGTAAATAAATGAATAAATAAGTAAACAACAAGCACAAACCTATATTAAAATCGGCATTCATCAACCTAATAACAAAATTTGTGTTGCTGATGCCAAATTTGAACTTGAAGTGACAGTTTGGGTTATTTAATGTTTGACTGTGTGAGGTACAGTAGTTATGTGTAGGTGGTGTGTTATATAGACCTATAGAGATACTATATTAGTGTGTGCTGCCAGTTTAGAGGAGCAGCAGGGAGCACCAGCACACACAGCCTGATGCTACTGTGCATGGAGCCAGAAAAAACACATCTCAGACTCTTTTAAAAGGCGCTCACTGATACAATCAATTCAGATTTACACATCATTTCACACTTTGACTTGAGCTTGAGCTCGTTAGCTTCTTCGGCGCTTTATGATTCATGCCTTGCAGCCTCAGTCTAATACAGTGCAAGCAGTAGGTAGCCTATGTCACATAACCTGAACTATCCTTTTAATGTGTTGACATAGACGTCTGAGGTTTTTCCTCCCAGTGCCATTTGTAACCAACGCTTAGCCAACACTACGGGGGTTATCCAGCCAATGATAGACAATCAGCCACTGCCTGTTGTTATTAACTACAAAGCCAAGGAGACACTGCTGCTACTACCATCATTAGAAATGGACAGAGCTGGTCCACATGGGGGGAAGGAGCGTGAAGGCAGAGCTGCTGATTGAGATCTCAACCATAAAATCATATCAGCAGTAGCAGCTCTTTTTGTGAGATTCTGTTATTATAATTTTCTTACAACAGCTCAGTCAAGTTTGATTACTTCAGCTTGTTTCTGATGAAAATCACTGTCACGTTTTGATTTCTAGTTCTTTAGTTTTCTTGATTAATGATCCTTGAACCTTCATTATTCTCTTGTGCTTGGGGATACTGAAATAAATCAATTTCTGCTGGAAACAAATTGAAATTTTAGGACTACATTTGTATTTTTTTCCACTTGTTTTGAGGAAATGAGAGATTGGGACTCAGTCACACAGGAAAATGACTTGATAAGAGTGCAAATCTTTTAGTGGGGGAGGTTCAGTCATGTTAAAATCTAAAATCTTGTCTAAAGCATGTTCTTCAAGTTTGTACTTATTTCCATTCATATTACACAAGTTCAGTTCTCATTTCTGTGTTAAAAGTAGTGCATATTTTACTAGTAAAACTTATAATGCAGTATATTTTAATTGCTCATTTTTACTCAGGTATGAGGACTTTGTCGACCTTTGCAAACCACAGAAGAAGAATTCATCTTCTTCGCATAATATTTTCTCTGGCACTAACAGGTCTATTGGGGCAGAGGACGAACACGATGTTAATTAAGGTGCAGAGATATAATTATACCTTCCTTGCATAATTTATAATATTTGAACACAGAATGAATGAACAGATGAATTAAATAAATGAAAGCTGTTATATTCTCTATTATTTACATGCTTTTATGTAGAAAATGTAGGTACTTATGCTATGATGCTTGGGCATGTTTGGAGTCAGTGGTTCATTTCTGCAGAGGATTAATATCGCGACACTTTGGTGGTATCGTGCAACCCAAACCCTCTCTACTGTTCCACACATAAATCTCACAGAGCGTGACTAACCCGGCGGTAACAGGAGCCGGGGCCGACGGTCCCCGCGGACCCTGGCCCTGCATGTCAGCGTTTCAGACCGCTTCTGCTGTAAGAACCGGCCCCCAGAACCTCCCTGGGCCCCCGGAGACCCTGTGAAACCAAACAGTGAGGTCAGCTCTGGGCTCCCATCTCACAGTGAGGATTACACAGAGACACATACACATGCAACGAGCTGAGGCCGCTGAGACTGAACTTGGATTAAGTCATTAAGGGTAACCATCCCCTAAAACCTCAGCCAGGGACTTTCTCTGTAAAAAGATATTCTCTTCTCACAGCAATTGACTTTGTGTATGTGTGTGTGAGTGAGTGTGTGTGTGAGAGAAGGAGGGAGACAGAGTGAAGCTGCCAGGGCCTGTCCTGCCCTTTATTTTGGATTGACAGTTAATTTCAACGGTGGATTACGACTCATTATATTCTTCATTAACCTCTTTTCTCTAGAGAAATATTGTCATTGTCTCAATGAATGCCTCCCTGGTTCGAAGACAATGAAATGGAATAGCTGTAAAGCACAGGCGGATGCTCCTCTATCAATAATATTACACCCGTCTGACCACTTCCCTGCATGCACCTGCACTACACACGCACAATGAAACTCAATCTCCAATAACTTCCACAACAGTAACACTAGATTTTTTATTGTATCAAACAGGTGGCGATGACCTTCAGTGCCGGTGAAATGCATGGCACCGGGGCATGCTGCAAGAGTGTGCATGTGCATGTCACATGTGCACGTGCACATGAGCGGGACAGTTGATCCTCATTCTCACACTCTTGTTTGTTTACAGTTGGCCGTTTTCCTGCAAGCACGTGACGGAGATGAGCACCAGAAACAAAATGCTTATCGTGCATGCAGAAGATACACACATATGCTTAACTCAGGCCGCTGCGGACACACAGTCATCAATGCTCAATTACTCTCTGCTGTGTTTAGACAGTAATGCTAGTCCGCAGGGCTTTTGGGTGTGGAGAGCAACCTGTTGAGAATAATTCATGCGAGTGTCAAAAGTGGGAATCTGGGGATTCTCTTACATTTTGTGGGGCCACACACGTATGAATGGACCCAACCTTCAGCCCATTTGTCAACATTATAGGGATCAATTGTAAATCACATTTCATTTATTGCTTTCAGCCCGGTCAGGACGAGGCATAAATTCTGTTCTCTGAGGGTACAGTGAGAGCAATGCCGTGCATGTAAAATATTTGTGGCTCTCATTAAGTTAATTAAATAGATAAAGACATAAGCCTTTACGGGGATTTTTAAGCTTGAAGGCACTTAAAAGATGAATGTTAGTTTTGAGCATCCATTTCATCCCTGATTCATCATTGATCCCTGAATAACCCGCCCTGTTATTTCACGTCTTTGATGAGCGGTTTTCTGAGTCTGATTTTTCCCAGACTGGAGGATTATTGAGCATTACGAGGCCCGAGATATGATTTCAGAAGCGGATGCAACTCGGTATCAGTTGTCAAAGTTCATTGATAAGAGGAAACAAGCTAAAAGTCCATCGGCTCCCCCACATCAGATAAGACATGGCTTCAACCGGAGATTTGACTCAAAGTAGAGGAATAAGTTCTGCCTGACGCCCTCATAGTAAACTGTACGTTCAGTGTGCCGTTACATACATCATATCAAAGGGAAGACTGTCTGTATCACTGCTGTGGCAGAAGATGAAGAGCGCACAGTCTGCTAAACCAAATGTCTGTCTCTGGTTCAGTTCCCAGCTCCGCAATTAGCAGTGTCTTTGGGCAAGAAACTAAGCCTGAATTGCCTTTAATGATGCACCAGTGCTGTGGGAATGAGTGAATATGGCTTCCAGTGTAAAGTGCTTTGAGTAGTCATTAAATCGGTAAATTAAAGCTTAGTTATTCTTTTTTTCAATAATTGACTGGTTAGTTAAAAGTTTTTAAAAGTAAAAAAAAAAAAGTGTTTTTGTTGAACCAAATTTCCAAAAAACTGAGGAGAAAATTGAGGAGCTAAAATGATTTTTCTTTCTTTCAGATTGGATGCAAATTGTCAGTTTTGTTTAGTAAACCAACCAGAAGACTGAGAGTCCAAAAACAAACAAGCAAAACAAAGCAATTGCAAATTCCATGTACTACTGTGCAGGTAATGCACCCATAATTCATAAAGAAATAACAAAGCAACAACCTAAAAAGGAGAAAAAACAAAACAATAACAACAAAGAAAGAAAAAAAGGTCCTTGATACAACCACATAGATCATATTAAATGACTTCATGACGCTTAAGTCTAAAGTTGACTTTGAAATGTATAAAAGAGTTTGGATAAACCTGAAGATGTCCCACAAAGCCCATGTCCAATGATGTTGACTTTGGATGATAGTGCCTTTGGTGTGGACGCTCCACTTTGAATCAGTGGGATAAGGCGCTGGTTTTGTGTAACAAAGGCTCTGTCCATAACGGCTGAGCCAGACATGGCTCTGTTCTTTACCCACTGTGGCTTTATGGCTATCATGTTAATGCCTGCATCCAGCCAACGCCTCTGTGCTGCTTTACTGGTATCTGCTGCTTTCACTAGCCTATATAGACCCCATATAACCAATTATACAGCGCAGCAGCGCCCCTTCTCTCACTCGTCAACACTCACATTTATCAATATCCTGTTAGTTTCTCTTGGAGCCGGGCACTTTACCCCCCCCAACCCCACACCCATCCACCCATCCTCCCAAAACGTCTTCTGTTGTTGTTATTCAAGAGTCTAATATTCATTGTAACAAAACACGCTTTGTTCTTGGCTCAGACACTTAAGGAAAAACTAATATTGGTGGATCATTGTCACCGTCGTTGCCATGGCTACAGTCACACTTGCTGATGACTGGATTCATTCTGTGTTATCACTGGCCTGCATCCCCCCCCTCCCCGGCTCCCAAAGGCAGTGTGATATTAATGATAGCGATGTTCCAGCGTATCATTTACCGGCTGCAACATCAAAGCAAAACTGCAAAGAAAAAAAAACTGTGCCCCTCAGATGTGTCTTGATAATAAAAAATATATAAAAATAAAAAGACACTTTATTGATTTCCTCACTTTTTGTGCAATGAGTCACTTTAGATAAATGGCTTTCATAATACTTGTCCTGTGTTATGAGCCCCTTGTCATAAAAGTACACGAGGGAGAGCATGGAGTCAGACGCAGAGGTCACAGGGGTCAGCGTCTCGACCCCTCTGGCCAGACATGGGGTCTCCTATCGTCTGCTGCAGGGTCAAGGCCGGCGGCCCCCGCTCTTAAGTCCCCCATCGGTGGCTGTGCGTCTAGAAGGCAGACAGGGATACACACCAAAAACACGTACACCCTGAACACAGCATCGGGCTAATCCATCACTCTCCTGAATGAGGACAGAATCAATCAGATCGCCCTGAACTAAATCACCATCAGCTGTCAGGTGAAAAGCCGCAGACGGGGCAGAGCAGGGATGTGAACAGCTGCTTTAACCTGCTCGGGCCTTTTAGCCTTCTTGGAGTTTTGTTTCTTTTCTTTTTTTGTCGATACGAAGCATTCGGTTATTTTTCTTTGAATCCATTTGCGGGAACAACACTTTAAGCCCGTCCATCAACACCAGACCATTTGCAAAGAGCTATTGACATTGCCTGACCAGTGTGCAACACTCTCATCATGCCTCATAATGTAATGCTCTCTGAGGTCATAGAGAGTTGGCCAGCGAACGGGCGAGTTAGCGAGCTCTTTCCCTCGCTAATTGATGCACTTCAGCCGCTCGGTCTTTGAACTGAATCCCTGCGCAGCTCCACCAGAGAGAAGGCAGATGCCATCACTGTTCCCTCCCCCTATTTTTTTTTCGCCTTTGAAACCCAAGCCGCCCGTCTAACCCTCAGCTCAGGGCACGAGTGAGAGGAGCCGTCTGTTAGCTTAGCTCGAGAGACAGCGACTCCCCGCTTTGTTTGACCACCGTTGAGTCTGAGGGAGCCAGGCCAAGAAGATTAGCTGTGTTTTCAGTGGGAGATGCTATCATGCAGGCGGTTGGGTCCTGTGATAACGGCTGCTTCTGTCTCCGAGCTCGGTTGGCCCAAGGACAGGAGCATTTGTTTGTGCAAGGCTTTATCCTCGACTGGCACTCTTCCAGCCCTACGCTGTAATGCTCTAAGGTCTTTCCTAGGAACATGAAATTCTGCACATATGCCTTCTAAGTTTTGGTTATCATGAAAATAACAAAACAGGAATGTCTCAACAACATAAACTTTTTTCATACTGTTGTTGTGTGGCGCTTTAATTCCTCTAACTCCGCTTACAGTGTGGTCTCCTGGAATTTAGTGAGATTATCACGCTTAAAAAATTAAAATGCTCCATGCGTGGCGCTCCGACAACTCCAGGGAAGTAGTTTTCAGCTGTGAGAGAAATGTTTGTTTTCAGCTCTTCTAAACTGGACAGAAAATGCCCCTATGTAGCAAAGTAAAGCCAATGGCAAGTCCAGTTTGTGTTATTGCCATTTAATCACTTTTCTGCTTATAATCTCAGCCAGTCGTTTGAAAAACATCTCAGAAATAGTCAGCTCTCAGTTCATTAATGAACTGAGAAGCCCACTTTTTTTTTTTTTTTAGAGACGTCTCTATAAAATCTCTGCAAAGAAGATGGGTTGGCTTTCCTTTGCTCAAGGAGATTACATTTGCAAAGTGCTATTAATAGCACGTGCTGGTGTGACATGTGAAATTATTTCTGGCCGGTAATGAAACTGGCTAATAAGCAGTGCAACAGAGAGGAGGAATTTCTGCTCATTGTAACCACCTGTTGCCGTCTGAGCCTCCACTGCTCGTGAGATGCCTTTATTTTATGTTTTTGCACGTTTCTGTTATGAATGGCTCAACGTCCTGCCATGACTCTGAGTTTTTGGGCCGACTTTGTTATATATTGGGATAAAGAAGCTCTTCTCATAAGCTTGGGCATATGAGATAAATTTTGTGTCAATATATCAGGGCTGAGCGGCTCGGTTTTCCAATGCGGGCACAGCACACACTTTTTATTATCCCTTACATCACTTCTCTGGTGCTTCCAGAAATGATCCATCCATCTCTCATTTTCACTTCTGGGTCGATATCTGATGAAAACATGATGCAATAATTGTCACTAGTGTCCCAACTTTCCCAGTTACTTTATTGAGATATGAGCTATTTTTTTCCACTCCACACTTTGCAGCAGAGTCAGATCAGTGATCCTGGAGGTCAAAAGGTCATGATCCCCAGGTGAGTCATTGTCATCGTGCCTATGACCACAGTACTTAACCCCCTGATTGGCTAATTCATATCCCAGGTGTGGGGCTGCTGGGTTATATACGGTGTGTCCGTCACGGGTTTTCCTCTAAAACAGCCCAATGAGTGTGCAGCCTGTCTGAGGCAGGAGGTCCTCCCGTTAAGCCAAAGGGGGGTAGGGGGAGGTGTGTGATGGGGGAGGAGAGCCAAGACAAAAAAAAGAAAAGAGGCCTTGCAGTTCATGTTCATTATCAGCTCGGTTTGTGACCCCCATGTCAGCACTAGTCCTAACTGGATCAGTCTTCTATAACACCTGCTGGAAAGAGAAATATCACATGGACATGACCTGTGTGAACAGGCGCCTATAGGAACTGTAGTAGACCCTGATAGAGGCCTGGTGGTTTAGGGGTCTTTGACAGTTTCTAACCCTTAAAGAGACTAAGAAATTGAACCGTTGAAAAAACAACATGAACCGCAGCACATTATATATTCGCTGCATTCAGTGAAGCTGCGTGTGATTATATTCTTTGGGTTAAATGAGGTTTCGGGAACTTACAGTATATTATTAATTATTTGGTGAATGCCATTCTTCACCAGGGCGCATGGAGGAAATTTGTGCTGAATACTTCCGTGATATAATTGTGTTAAGATATGCATATCAAATGAATATAAAATATTCCATTAGTGTTCTTTGTTGTGTTCTTACAAACCATTAATCCTCAAAGAAACGTACTTAATGAATCAGAACGACCACAACAGTTAGAATAGATCTCTGCAGCGCTTTGGCATTTTCATTATCTCTTTTTCACTTTCCACTTTCACTCCCTTGGCACATGATCAATAATTCACCCAAGAAAAAAAAAAGTTTGAATCTCTGAGTTGCCACTGGAGGAGACACTGACTGACTGTCCCTGCTGGATCCCGTCCTACTTTATAGTCTGGAATATCGAGGCACATCCAGAGTGCATAACTCCGCATTTAGATTTTTCTTCCCCAATGGATTTGAGACTGTAATTGTGGATGCAGGGAGATTTTAGCCTATACCGCTTTTTTTCTATAAAATGTTTAACACCTTAAACACAGACATGTTGTACCTGAAACTCTTCATACAGCATCACATTGACAGTTATAAAGCATGTAGGGATGTATACAGAATATATAAACATTCATGATTTGCTCTGCATAAGGAGGAGAAAGCTTTTAGCTCAGCATATGGCCAGGAAGCAATGGGAAACAGCCCACCTGGTTCCACCCAATGATTTAAAGTTAGACCGAGCCCGTTAACTCTAAATTTTAAGACAGGTTAGTTTTTCTAATTGATGCTAGTCTTCATACAAAACATCAGCTAACCAACTGCTAACACGAGCAGTTTGGAAACTCTAAACTACTGGGTCTTTCCAAAGATTAAGTTAATTAAAAAACAAAACAAAAACAATGCTACTATTGCAATACAATACAAAAAGACACTATGTTACATCCAACTTTTAAACAAGACCACTGTGTCAGCTCTATCCACACTATGTCAAAAATATTGTGTCATATTTATTGTTCAGGTGTGGTGTTCAGACTGTAAAGCTGTTTGACTCCGAGCCTCTTCGGACTCCAGACAGATTTACGCTTCCCGCGGTCCATCCCCACTTCGCCTCCTCCTCCTCCTCCATCCATGAGAGGCCAGGTCCTGTAGTCTGACTTTCTACCCAGGCTATCTCATGATTCTCCCTGACAGCTGAAGCGCCACCCCCTCCCCCTTGACACTGACGGAAATTTATGGTCAGGATGCACAGTAGCTCTTGGGGGGAGAATACACACCCGGGGACACAGTAGGGACACAACTCCATTCATCTGAAAATGTGAAGAATCCATTGCAGATCAATGAACAAGGCCAATTACAGTTTTATGTCAGGGTTAATTTCATACCCTATTCTTTTCTGTTCTTCTTCTTTCATCATTTTCTCATTTATCACCATTTGTCACTTTCCCTTTGTACTGTGACTGATATTGTTTGCATGAAAATGATGCAGAGGCAATGACAGCGAATGCAGTTTTGTTTTTGTTTTATGATGAGTATGGGATACTAAATGTGCCTCTTTTGATGAAAGGTACACTGAATCCAACACCTCCCACCCCAGAAAACTTAATGCACCACATTTATACGCACACATACTGTATGCATCTTTTCTGCTGCAGTGACAACCTCACAAACAGCAAACAAGTAATAAAAGCTGTATTGCCTTCCACAGGTTCCTACCCAGGAGAATAAATCACCTCAAAAAATCAAAATAAATGACATCTCTGATATTTGCAGTAGTTTACAGTAACTGACAGCGGGCTTCAAATATTTTCTTCGAGTATTTCCATCATTCTTATATGATTTCTGTCACTGTCATTAATTATACATTAACAATGCTGCATAAATGAGGGTCTCTGGTGTAACTGCATTTTCTGAAAATAGAATATACATTCTCATTTTGATGTAACCGATAAAGTGAAGATGTGTAAATTGTGCATCTGCAGAGCGAACAAAGTGAAGGACACTGGAGACTGAGGCTGCATAATTAGATTTATAGGCAACAAAAATACATTATTTAAGCATAGAAGAAACTGTAGTTTGACAAATACTAGATAACACATCCACACACAATGTGTTGACCGATTTATGTGATGCCTTGCATGTTTTAGAAGTTTCCTGCTACAACACACCTGATTCAAATGATCAGCTCGTCATCAAGCTCTGCAGTGGCCTGATAACGAGCCACTCATTTGAATCAGGTGTGTTGTAGCAGGAAACTTCTAAAGCATGCAAGGCAGTGGCCCTCGAGGACCGGAATTGGGGAACCCTGATCTAGTCTTTATTGTCATTGCACAAGGTACAAGCAAAACTTAGATTTATGTGATTCAAGGTGAAAAAAATGAATGAATTACCGATATGTTTAATGTAAGCATCTGTCCCCTGATTGAAAACAATAGAAAAAACAACCCTGGACAGTCTCTGTTTCTTTCTCTTCTGCCTGCTGCCTCATTAATGCCGGTTATGGCCACCACACCTGTTCCACCTGTGCTTTACCTGCTATAAAAAGTCTAAATGGTTTCAATAAAAAACTCCCACACTGACGACAGTGTTTGACTGACATGACTGTCAGTGTTAAAATAAAATATAAAAAAAATGTGGCTGCACAGGTGGAGCTAATAACATAAAAGGAGCTATTTGTAAGTTATACTAAAGTCTTGGTGACAGTCTGTACGATACGTTGTAACTGCAACATAGTCATCACAGACGACGTACACAGATAGCGTCTTGACTTGTTGTGTTTCAGATGCTCTGACAAATGTGGAAAAGCACCCATGACTCTCAGCCTGCCATAACAATGTAACAGTAGCCATGGGGGCTGTGGAGGGGAGGGGAGGGCAGGGGGAGGTGGTGAAGTGGGGTGGGCGACATCCATAGGGTAAAAGTAAAACCTCACTGATTGTGCAACAGCATTTTTTAAGTGCCCGGAGACACTCACACAAGTAGAGCGATTATGTGGGAGTGTAAGTGTCTCTGTGGGGATCCCTCTGAATTCGACTGATTCATAAGTCGCTCTCCAATAAAACAAAAAAGTCTTGGCAATAGAAAAGTGAAGGTGTGTGTGTGTTTGCCTTCCATCTTGTTCCATTCCATCACACAAGGTCGTGCGACTACGCAAAGCTAGGAATCCCTCACATTCCCGCTTGTGAAGTTTCCAATCGTGGACCTTTCAGGTTGCAGCAAAAATGCCACAGGCTATATATCACATAACTCCTACACTGGCTTTCATCTTTTTTCTTTTCTTTTTCTTTTTTTTTGTTATGAATGTGTGGCGAATGAGCCACGTTTCTATTTATACCGTCCTATACATGTGTTTCTCAAAGCTGTTTTGACTCTGCACATTCCAATCTATTTATGTTGGGATTTTCTACAAGTTACAATTGGCCATACCGTTCCCACCGGCTAAAACCGGCACAACACATCTGAACTGTGCCGAGCATTATTATCTACATGATAACTGTAAAACATTTAGTTTAGATTAAATGTACAGGGAGGGAACTTGTTAACATAGTGTGAGGATTATCCGCAGTAATGGTTGACGCACACACTGCTTCTGAAAACACAGTCAAATTTAAATCCCACCTTCCATCCTCCTCATTTAGCATTTATAAGAAGTGTGTTAACATTTAATAGCAGTTTGTTTTTAAGCAGGTGTAAGTATTTATTAATTCATATAATTCAACACCAAAAACTCCTATGGGCACCCATTAACGCAAGCTGGTGTAAACACACTTGTACTCATTATGTGTTTTAAGCCATTCATTAAATGTTTATGAATGCTAAAGTAATATCACTGTGTTGTATCAGGATGGTGGCTGAAAATTCAGTGTAAACCATAGAACCGATAGTAGCGTCATAAAGTGAGATTTGTGTGTTTGTCTTTGTGTGTGTTTTGATTTGTAACTAATAATTGTGAAAAGTTGTGTCTAACAATTAACAAATGGTAAATTAGTCAACTATTAATTCATGCTTTATAGACAAGCATTAAAATCATCACGTGAACTAATTCCAAATCAAACATTTTGACAGTCGACCTTCTGGTAAAGAGCGATTACATGCATTTTTAGCTGTTATAAATGCTACAAATCACTAAGAAAAAATATCTATTAAGGTGTGTGTTTCTGTTTACTTTTGTATTTATTTCATTACATACATTCTGCTTTATTTTCTTGTGTTTGTGGACCATATATCTGCTTTATAACAATAGTTATTGTGAGTCAGGGTCATGAGGAACAGAGGATATTAGTGGCGGCCGTGACCTAATATAGTAAAAGCAACAATACATTGTCTAATTGTGAACAAAAGCATTAATTATGTACATTAACAGTAGCCTATGGTTTTTACATTGCATACTTGTCTATATTCATCCAGGTTCAGTTTTGCCCTGCTCCTTTTTTCACCCAGTCAGATATGACTGTGCAGCCATTTTGTCCGGATGCAGATATTTAAAGCACCTGTCATGAAACCTGAGGTGACATTTCAATGCCTCGTGCATGAAGTCCTTTAATGTATATTTATTTCCCTACACAAAGTCACTAGGTTGTAAAGGCCCATTGAAGAAAAAAAAGATGCTTGATGCAGTGTGACAGCCAAACTGTTGGATAGAGTTTCACATTCTATATATAAGCCTGGTGACTTGTGTCCCTGCTGCTCTATTTAAATGCCAGAGTCCCCCACTGTCAAAACAGAGCGAGGGGCGCAACAATATGATGGACCTTTTTGAGACCAACACTTATCTTTTCAGTGATTTACGCTACTTGGAGGAAGGGGATCATGGACCACTGCAGCACTTGGACATGGCGGGGGTGTCTCCTCTGTACAACGGCAACGACAGCCCGCTGTCCCCGGGCCAGGATAACGCTCCGTCGGAGACCGGAGGGGAGAGCAGCGGGGAGGAGCACGTCCTTGCGCCGCCGGGACTCCGCGGCGCGCACTGCGAGGGCCAGTGCCTCATGTGGGCCTGCAAGATCTGCAAGAGGAAGTCCGCGCCCACGGACCGACGCAAGGCCGCCACGCTCAGGGAGAGGAGGAGGCTCAAGAAGATCAACGAGGCCTTCGACGCGCTGAAGAGGAAGACCGTGGCTAACCCCAACCAGAGGCTGCCCAAGGTGGAGATTTTACGCAGCGCCATCAGCTACATCGAGAGGTTACAGGACCTGCTGCAAACGCTGGACGAGCAGGAGAAAAGCCAAAACGGATCATCCCATAACTCTAAAGAACTCAGCGTAAGCTAATACTGGATTCACAGTACCCCTCACAGCAGGAGCCTGTGTGATATTCAGATGACTTTATAAGGACACCGTGATGACTTAATCATGTATTTGTATTGCTGTGATGCCTTCAGTGACATTATGATGTGTTTAGTGCATGTTTATCCCCCTGACATTTTAATGTCAGCAGGGTTTAACCACAGGATATTAAATACTATTGTCACTAATGCTCTGTGATTTACAAATACTTGCCTTCCTATACCTCTACCTCTCTTATTTAATTAATATTTTCCATCAAATATGATGTTTATCCATCGTAAACACGTATGTTTGTATATTTGTATGTTTGCCTGCAGGTGGCCAGTCATGAATACCACTGGAAGAAGTCCTCTGAGCCCTGGCCGACCTCTGCTGACCATTCCACTGCAGCAATGATAGACCAGAGAGAAGGTATACAGTACGAACCTGCCAAACGTCACTCACGACAACCAGGAAACACAAAGAGAGGGAGTGTCTGAGTTTTTTCTTTCTTTCTCTTTCTAGGAACCAGTGAGTCCTCGGCATCCTCCAGCCTCCTGCGTCTGTCCTCCATCGTGGACAGCATCACCAGCGACGAGAAGATCAGCTACAGCGAGGACGCCTCGGAGAACTGAGACGTCCCGCCCCAACACCTTCACTTCTAGACTGCGTATTTAGAAAAATTTCCACTGTTTTATCGTCTAAATTATTTCCACGATAGTCCTGGTTTGTCGTGTGGTCCTCACTCGTACGGCAGCAGGAGCAGCAGCAGCAGCAGATGATGTGTACATATTTTATAATAATGTGAAGTTTAGATGTATTTATTTTGTATTGAAAAAGCAGACGAGCTCTTGAAAAAAAACCCTGATTGTATTTAATAATTTGTACATAAAATAAATTGCTACTTTTGCGATATAGTAAAACAGCATGTTGCTCATTCTTCAAGGTAATTTAGACCCACTCCATCTTTTCCAGTGGGTTGCATTAACACCAGTTCAGGCTGTACCAGGTCCCCCCAGTGTTCACGGCTATTAGAGGTCCATAAAATCTGTCTAAACCGCCCTGGAGTGGTTTGCTGCTGCCGGGCTGCTTCTCTTTGTTCCAACTGGCATCCAGGCTGCAGACCCAGTCCCACAACAGTAACTCGAGTTGCCCCCCTACCCCAACTCCACTCCAGTCCAGTCTGCTCGATCATATGTTTTGGAGGTGGGTGGAGGGGGGTATGTTGGTTGGAAACTTGTGCTGGCGGCCACATGAGTGCAAAGCCCAGCGGGATAATGAAGCTCTCCGAGCCATTAGGTCTCAATTCATCATCACCTGCTCTGACATCACGTGGCAAAAAGCGTTTACATGCAGAGCTATTAAAACGTGTGACATGATGCGGTGGCAGCAGCAGCAGCAGCAGCAGCAGCAGCAGCAGCAGCAGCAGCAGCGTGGAAATCCATGGAGTCTCATTGTTGTGTAATGACATGAGATAGAGGGAGAGTGATAGAGGGAGGGGGTGTGTTGATGATGTCGGGGTGCACGCTGGTTGACCTCGGTGACTCACCTCTCAGGCCTTCACACACACACCAACATGTTTATCAGTAAGATCTCTCCCCCTGTTTCAGATACTATACTTGAAAGTACTCATTACTGCCTTTTCTACTTCATTAGAGAGGTAGTGTGGAGTGTGCTGCCCTACAAAGGCAAAGTGCAGTATCTGTAAAAATGGCAAAGTTTGTCTTTCTGACCAATTTTGACCATTTTATGGCAGATACTGCATTTTTGCCTTGGTTCTGGTGCAGATACTGCACTTTGGCTTGATATTAGCTACAGCCTTGGTTTTACTCCAATGGAATTATAGAATAAACTATAGAGCATAGGGAGTATAGTTTCTCTTTCTTTTTCATTCATATTGGCGGCCGGTCGTATTGGTCCCATTTTCAGGTGCAACCCTTTGGTGTCTGGTCTTGTATTTATGACCTGATTGACCTGATGGTCGTTGTGTTTGTGTTTCAGTTCAGTGGGTTCAGTCAGTGTGTGTGGAGCTGTGCTAATATCAGTGTTGGCTGTCACTCATCTGACTTGTGTCTCTTTGACTAAATGTTTGTTTTTCCCCCTTTTAGGAAACTTATACTCACATTTTTTTTAGGATATATTAGGAAAACTGTTCATAATATTATACATGTGGAATCATAATGAGTGGAAATCAATGGTGACACATTTAAGATGTGATTTTCATCCTAATATATGCACACACAACAACATTTAAAGCAGTAAAAGAACAGTTTAAAATGAAAATGCTTCACAAACAACAAATGAAATAATAAGGTTACACAATGATAAAAACACTTGAAATCGTATAATAAATACTACTGTAGATGCTAAAATACATCTAAAGGAACTTCTACTACTTTCAAGTAAACAAACTGAAATGCAGGACTTGTTTATTGCATTCCTCACATTAAATACAAGAGTCTGCGATATGGAAACCTCTTTCAGAGCAGAGCTGCATTAAAAACTAAAAAGAAAGGGGGGAAAAACACACACTCGGTAATCTCTGGGAGCTCTCATGTGTCTCTTTTCAACAGAACAGTTCATATCTTTGAGCAAATATCCTGTTTTCTGTAGAAACCACACAGAAACATGATCGCTCCAAACAGTAATGTGATTTTAATGGGCTCTTACTCTCTCTCTCTTTCTCTCACTCTCCCTCACAGTGTTACTTCATTTGCAGCTCCACTCTGTAGTTTCCAATTTCATGTCTTGTTTTTGGTAATTATTGCACATTATTGCACATTTTCCACGACTGTAACCCTGACGTCAACAACAACAAACACACACAAACACTTTTTCTCTCTCAGTTAAAACACCTGCTATTGAACTTCCTGCTGCATTGTCTTACTTCTATATTTCCTCCATCAGACCTTATGCACATACACATACACCTCTCCCTCCCCCACACCATAAAAATCCAGCACCATCTCCAACTTTTCTCTTGTCTAAACTTTTAACGGGGATTTTCGGTGTTACTGATGACACCATATAATTCTCATTTGGCTGTGAAGGCAGCGTTTTAAAAGTCAAAGCTGATGAAAGGCGAGCTGTTATAGGAGGAGGGGGTGGTAATAGGTGGTGGTAGGTTGGCGGTGGAGGTGGAGGGGGGGTTGAATGCTCTGATTTATCCACACTTTCCCTGCTATAAGAAAAAGGCTCGAGTGCAACAGGCCTGCACCTCTCTCTGCTCACTGCCAAACAAATGCTGTTGCCACTCAAAGTGTGTTTTTCTTTTTTCTTTCTTTTTTGTTTCTCTAATTCTTATGGGGAATGTGTAATGGACAAGGAGGGGAAACATTTGATTCAGATGGTAGCACAATGCTCCAACTTCTATAATAGTTGAGGTTAAAAAAAATATGCAAAAACATAAAAATAAAAAAAAAGAAAGAAATGAAAGAAAATGAGCTTCACTTTGCTCGTGAATCTGTTTTGTCGGCAGTCTGAGTGATGGATCGTGTCTGTGTCAGTGGAGCTGCTGCTGCTGCACTGAACGAGCAGCGAATCAAGTCAGAGCACGAGGCCGTTTGGAAGAAATAAGGTTTTCAGACGTGAGGGAGATAGACATAAAAGATCACCTCCTGCCCTTCACTTAACTCCGTCTCTGACCCTTGAGAACAACAACAAAAAAAAGCAAACTGGACTCTGTTCCCAAGAGACCAAGACACGGCCTGTGAGCTCTGTGCGTAAAGGAGTGCGTCAATATAAACTCATAATAACACCATGTGCTGCGCCAATCTAACCCCGCCGCCTCAATCAGCCACCAGCGGCTGGTTGCCAGGTTTTCTCATCGTCCGTGAGTCCGTTGTTTCTCAGCCCTAAACGCGCTTTGATCTCCTCAGCAGCTTCTGGGCTCGATGTCTTCTTCAGCTGTGCCTAACACAAACTCCGACGGCAATTCAGAGCGAGGCAGGCAGCAGCAGCAGGTACTGGTGTTTTCTTAGGTGCGCGTCGTTCCCAGAGATCGGGACTGGACGAGTGGGGGGTGTAGGGGGTGGGATGGCTTCACCAAACGTTTTGACACATTGTGAGAAATATCCGCATTGTATCCTTGTAGGCTGTCAACAGCATAATTACCTAAACAAGTCAGCATCGACCTGCAGGAGCAACCCCCCCAACCCCCCACCCCCTGCTCTGTATGACAACAACAGGAGCAATTCTGCAGATAAAGACGTTTCAGCATGAGTCTAGCAATTTATGATGTCAATGTCTTAGTTTAAATATGTGAATATGTATGGTCTAATGTTTTAAAACAGGAGGTTCTTGCAGTCTTGAACGCCTCATCTCAAAGCTTCAGGCCTCCACCTGAATAAAACCACCATTTGTTGTGAGCTGAATTGAAGCACTTTGACTTGTGTCAATAACCTTTAATGGTTAAAATTTGGCCCTCCAGAGGCCAAAGTGCTGGAGAGTTGCGCGGCGGTGTCAATTGTGTAATTGCCGTCTTAATGAGCTTTGGCAAACACAGATCACCTCATCAGCAGCACCTCCAGTGATGAGGGTGAGGTGGTTGTTTGGAGGAGGGGGTGCTGGTGGTGGTGGTAGGGTTATACCGCTGTAATGTGAATTCACAGGGCTTGAAATGTTACACCTTCCATTGCAGCTGGGCTGCATCTGCAACGCTGTTGTCTCCACTGTGAAAATTGGCCTGCATACTCCTACAAGTGGTCACCGTCTCCTCTCTCTGTCTCTGCACGGTCGGACTGAACCAAACACGCTCCCCTTTCATGTTTTAATGTCTTTCTTTGCAAAGTGTCGCTTTCATCCTCATGATCCCTGCAGGGAAGTTTTGGATAAACGAAGCTAAACGAAGCACTTGAGTCGAGTAAAAGTTTGTGTTGTGGTTAAAACTGCAAATGTTCTGAAACATTCCCGAGCATTGTGTTCATCGTGGCCTTGCAGGGAAAGAGAGAGAGGGAGAGAGAAGTTGGAAGGAGAGGGTGGTGATGAGTGGGAAAACACCAGTAAGTGCAGATGTGGGAAACTCTGCAGGGTACTGGGGGGTGAAGAGGCAGCGGTTTGGGATGGGGCAGGGAGGGAGTTGAGCTAACCCCAGCCTGCCTTCTGGCTGGGCCAATGGGCCATGGTAATTAGATCTGGCCAATGTGGGCCCTGGGCTCTGGCCTGGGGGCATATAAGGGGGGCCCGGGACAACAGACCCCTCATATCACTCAGAGGTCTCCTCTCTCTCACCCCACTGCTCTACCCTCCTTCCTTCCTTTGTGCCCATCACTCTAAACATCCATTCAGACTCTTTTCTCCCACAAGCCATGGAGGTCTTCTCGCCATCCCAGGTCTACTACGACAGAGCGTGCGCTTCCTCCCCAGACAGCCTGGAGTTCGGCTCCGGCATGGAGCTTGCCGGCTCGGAGGAGGACGAGCACGTCAGGGTCCCCGGGGCCCCTCACCAGCCGGGACATTGCCTCCAGTGGGCTTGCAAGGCCTGCAAGCGCAAGTCCAGCTTCGTGGACCGCAGACGGGCCGCAACCATGCGGGAGCGCCGGCGGCTGAAGAAGGTCAACCACGCTTTCGAGGCCCTGCGGCGCTGCACTTCAGCCAACCCCAGCCAACGCCTGCCCAAGGTGGAGATCCTGCGCAACGCCATCCAGTACATCGAAAGCCTGCAGGATCTGCTACGAGAGCAGGTGGAAAACTACTACGGCCTACCTGGAGAGAGCGGCTCCGAGCCCGGGAGCCCGCTGTCCAGCTGCTCTGACGGCATGGTAAGACCTGCAGCCTCCTCACCGCAAAACACATCTGGTTGTGTGGCGTTGTGTTGTGGCTGTAAACACACAAACACATCTATCAGCCAAATGGGAACTACTTGCATGTTGAGATGGGACTTTGTCTTGTGGGAATCTCGCTTAAAAGAAAAAACACCCTTAATTATTCATGCATTCAGAGTCTGGGGCCTTTTTTCAAGAGCATGTAGAGCATTTTCATTTCTAAGTAGAACCTGGATGTACAAACTTCTTAATCCAAGGTGTCTGTTTTTGCTATTACCATGCCTCTCCATGCATATCGCACAAACATCTCCATGTATCCTTATATCCCCTGATGCTTATTAAGAGTCAGATTAGTTTCTCTGAAGGTGACTGTGTATCAGTAAATGCATCAGGAGCTTCTAATGCTGGATGCAGTAATGGCTTTCCCACCACCGGACACTTTATAGCCCTAATAAACCGAGCTAAATCCACCGTACTGAAGTCTGGCAGGAAAAACTGGGTGCTTTTCTGCATTCCATCCTGACTGCATGTTCTGCGCCGCTGCCAGGATTTTCTGCAGATTTACTAGGAGAAAGTGTCATCTTGCACAAACTGGTGTTGCTTCCACTGATACAATCGATTCGCCACGCTCAAAGCCGGGGTATGGTGGGGTGAGGGGGGTGGGAGTTGGAGGAGAAGGTGGTGGTGGTGGTGGTTGTGGAGGGGGGCAAGGGGAAGAACATGCTGCCACTTTGGCTTTAAGGTGTGCGTGAAATAAAGAAGCCCCCATAACTCAGGAATTCAGGATTTATTATCCTTGTCCAGTATATCATGAAGGGCATTGGCTGATCTCTCCTCTGTATATGTGTGTGTGTTTATATCATATCATATCTGTCTCCTGCTGCTTTTTTTTTCTTTCTTCTTCGTGAAGTGTTTGCAAGAACTCAAGGGTAAATTTGATTTCTCGTTTCCTCCCAGGCTGGCAGCAACAGCCCAGTGTGGCAACAGTTGAATGCAAACTACAGCAGCAGCTATTCATATGCGAAGAATGGTAAGACCTCTTGACAGTAACAGCAGCCTGGTGCATGCATGATGCTTTTAAAATCAGATTTTTGGATGCTTGATGTCTTTAAAAGCTCCACAGTGTCAGAAATTACAATAATAGAAAAAAAAATGGATATGTGGCATCAGCTAATCCCAGATCTCCCTTCATGTTTTCAGACAGTTTGGGCGACAAAGCACCCGGCGCCTCCAGTCTGGAGTGCCTCTCCAGCATCGTGGACCGTCTGTCCTCGGTGGAGTCCAGCTGTGGACCGGCCGCTCACAGAGACATGCCCACTTTCTCGCCCGGCAGCTCCGACTCACAGCCCTGCACGCCGGAGAGTCCCGGGTCCAGACCCGTGTACCACGTCCTGTGAGAGGACGGAGAACCTCCCTGGATATTCTGCCACAGGCTTGCAAAAAAAAAAAAGTACTCGCAAATGAGATGAGATAAGAACTTGTTTCTGTTTGACCTGTGCGCAGGAAGCTTTTATTTTGTACATGAGACTGTAAATATGTAATGTAAATGCCCATTTATTCTATACATGCTGTTATACCCAATGAGACATATTTAATAATGACAGTTAATGTGATGTTGCATTATTCCAACATTAAGTGGTATTTATGCAGTGGTATTTTCTACTTTTCATGTTGTTGTGAACATTAAATCTTTCACTGTTATGTATAGCGCTTTTTGTATTTGTTTCCGTTGAGAGTTCTTCTTCTTTTCCTTCTTCTTCAAACGTCCCCATGTGTTCTTGAAGCCAAACAAGCTCCATTCATCAAAACAAGGTCAACAAACAGTCTTATCTAATGGCTAAAGCAGCCGCCGTCATTAAAACACTCGTTAGTCTGAATTTTGTGGGTATTTGATAACAAAGTAGAAGCAGTTAAAAAAGCATTTTTTGATAACATATTCAAGTCCATCTGTATAATAATCAATATGTAGCTAAGAAAGAAAAAAAAAGGTGGTGGTGGCTGCATATGAAATAACAAGGAGAAATGTTTTATTATGCAACGAGAGTGTCTTGCTCAGGGGTCGTCCTGCACAGTCTAGACTGTCTCCAGCTAACAAGGTGTGGAGATCACATTAGAAACTGATGGAGGTCAGCTGATACCATTAATCATTCGGCTCTGCTGTAATCACTCGCCACGCTGAACGGCGAACCACCACTGACTGACTATACGGCAACAACATCATCACCGCCGCAGAGCTAAATGGACAAAAACAGAGAATATAAATGAAGATATCAAAACTTGTGTGCATCTTTGAGCAGGTTTGAGTCTCAGCTGCACCTTTGAAGTGTGTTGTGGGAGTGTGAGGCTTTGGAGGAGGGAGGGGGAGGAGGGCTGTGAATGTGTGTGTGTGTGTACCTGTTTGTTCTTTGCTACCAAATGTGAGTGATCATTAACACCCTGATTATACCATCAGCACCAGAGTTGGGAACAAATGGCCTTTAATTGTACTTTATTGTGTCAGGGAGTGAGGGTGTGAGGGTGTGTGTGTGTGTGTGTGTGTGTTGGGGGGTGACGTGTGTGTCACACTGCGTCATTTCTTTGATCAGTCTCAATTTGTTCTTGTTCATGTCGTCTGTTGGGAGACAACTCGTTCTTTTAAATCATAACACATACAGTGAAAATCTACATTTCTTTTATCGTCATTGTTTTTATGATTCATATTTTCCACTCGCTGATTTTACATTTCCTTTCTCATTATTCTTTATTCTAACGTGCTGTGTCTGGGGTTGAAGTACAAAAGCAAAAATAAACCGTCTCCTATTCCTCTGATGTTATTTTATTGCACTTTATTATTCGCATCTCATCATAATTTCAAAAAATATCAGTACTTTTCGTTTGAATTCCACTTGTTTGTTATTATTCTTTGTAATACTCTGTTGCTGCAGTGTTCAGTGATGGAAAGTGCATCTATCTATAAAGTTACTTAGGTACAATGATGGAATACTAACCAATACTTGTGCACTTCACCACATTTCACACTGCAGCTATACAGTCACTTGTTACCTCTTATCATTAACATTTTGGATTGAAAATATAAGAGCAGATCATAGATTTATTTCTTTGGATAAAACTTTGAATCAAAATCAGCTGTAACATTAAAATACATCTTTAAACTAAATGTGTTAGGAATAATCTTATGAGCACTTTTCACTTTTGAGTGACATTTTGGACACAGAACTTTACACTGTATTTATGGATCTGAAAACTTCTCCTAATGGCCGTACATTAAATTTACCTTTATGAAGGTGACAATGTCCAGTTTTTATAGACAACACTTAACAGGATATATAACATTCTTATATTAGAGTTCTTTATTCTACTAGAGTACAATAAAATGTCATGTGGGTGTAAAATACTGATCTGCAAAGTACAACAAACTACAATATTTAATACATCTATAGTGTGGGTATAGAATGGCACAGAGTAGAAAATAACAAGTATGTCTAGTGGTAGGGGAAGTGTTTTTATCATCTGCTTCAGAAAAAGTGGCTGGAATGTAGAATGAAAATACACAATTACAAGTAAAAATCCTGCTTTGAAAATGTGAACTGTGAAATGTGCACAAAAATGCATTTAAAGTAGGCTATAAAGTTGTAACAATGCAGATGCTGTCAGTAGATTATCACCGCTGATGCATTAACGTGATTGCACAGCGAAGATGTTAAACACATAACGCACAGTATTTTTCCTGTGTAGTACTTTGTTAATGAGGTTTCAGCTGCCGAGCCATTAGCCTGCAAACTAATGTGGCACGTTCAAAAACAACTACACATAAGAAATGTTATTTATTTGTCCTTACAGTACACACACCCATCACATACACACAGCAGCAGCAGCAGCAGCAGTAGCAGCAGTAGTAGTACTCTCTCACTGTGCCACTGCAGGGACACTCGCAGTCCAACAGTGTCCAACAGTCAAACGCTCTGCGAGCTCAGTGCTGCTTGTGAAACATTGTGGACATTCCAGCGGCGGCTTGTATTTCACTAACCTCTGTGGCCGCGTTCAACACTCCAAATGTCACTGATGTCATTTTTCCATGGCTACTCCACGGTTGTGATTCATGAACTGCTTACTCACCGAGCCCAACGGTGTCAACACAAAACACACTGAGAGCTCAAGGTTGGTGAGGACGAGCATGAAACCAGATGAAGTAAAGACATGAATTCACTTGTTTTTTTGGTATAATTATTTGATTCGTTTTAAGCCGTTGGCTGCAAATGGAGGTAATTTATTAATTAACTGAGTCATGTCAAGACTCAAAGGTTGACAAAGTCATTACTGTAGTACTTAGTGAGGCCACCAGGGAGAGGTGTTTCCTCTGTTTCCTCCATTAACACTTAACCTGACCAGTGTCTTCAGCCTCTGTTTGGTCTTCAGTGATCAATATCAATGGGGAAGGTTCACAATGAGTGGGAGTGAGTGCACTGTAGTGATAATCCTGATATTGGGTTTGTGTGAAGCTACAGTGTTTTTCCGTCACGGCTCTGACTGAGGAAGAGGAGGAGGATGCTGAGCTCGTGCTGGATGTTTAACCGAGGGTTTTTGGGGAATTAAATCTGCCCTCTGGCAAAAATGTGTGATGTGGTGCAGCTGTCAAAGCGAGGAGCTGCACTTTGTGGATCTGAACCAACAGAAATGCTAAAAGCAAACGTTACGTTTCAAACATCTTAGATTTGTTCTGTCAATAAAGCGGCTGATGTTTCGACTTAGTGTTGATTCTTTGGAGTACAGTTTTTTTTTTCTTATTCTCTTCATGAAGCCAGAGGATCTTGATCATTTACACTTTTACAAATGAATTTGTTTTATTTTCTTTCACAAAATCCAAGCCTTGTAGTATAGCTTCCTGTATTGTGTGTTGTTATTTTCTTTATTGATACCCTACATTGATTGCTTGAATGGTGGATTCATTTTTATTATACTGTAGGCTACTATATGATTTATGATTTAATGCTTTAGCCTACTATACTATGCTAAACTATGCTTTACTGTACTGGACTATAGGCTACTATACTATTTTACACTATGGGTTCCCCAATTCCGGTCCTCGAGGGCAACTGCCTTGCATGTTGTAGAAGTTTCCTGCTACAACACACCTGATTCAAATGAGTGGCTCGTTATCAGGCCACTGCAGAGCTTGATGACGAGCTGATCATTTGAATCAGGTGTGTTGTAGCAGGAAACGTCTAAAACATGCAAGGCAGTGGCCTTTGAGGATTGGGGAACCCTGCACTATGCTATGCCACAGTATGTTAAACTATAGGCTATCTTTTATGCTAGTTAACCTATGTTATATGAAATCATCTTATGCTATGCTATACCTATTCTATGCTATGTTATGCTATGCTTTGCTATTATGCTATGCTGGATTATAATAATAGAGTTTATTTTAAGCTCTTTTCGCCCACCCAACAAAACTAGTCCTGTTGATGTACATATAAGGTTAATCTCAGGTGTCTCGGTCACAATAAATACATATCTGCTGATTTTGAAGGAAGTTTATCATAATAACATTGGTGGTGTGAATGAGCAACCTCCATTAAACTGATAACATGATCCATTTGAGAATAATTTGAGGAAATGCATTTTATTAGTCAGCATGAATCTTGTCTTAAAAGATAAATTTTAACCTGATGAATGGGAATAATATCTATCCATCTTCCCCGTATGGACCGGGCAGGGTGGGTTATATCTGGCCATCTAACACATGGAGGTGAAGCAGAGGTGATATCGCTGCGTGAGGCCTGAGGGGTTAACACACACATTCACACACACACACACACAGTTTGCTCGATGCTATTTCGGGTCCAGAGGTGCAGAGAGGAATGAGATGAAGAAGGCGATGAAAACTGTTTTCACACCTGTGATACCTGAAAGACACATTACAATATTCATTGTTTTTGTCTCATCATCTTCGCCTCAACTCAGAGCTGAATCTATTGTTACTGTCACAGATGAAGAATTTACTTGCGCTTTATTTTCATATGTGATCCTGATAGGGTTGGGTGTCAGCTCCAGTTTTTTTTTTTCTTTCCTGATTAACACCCACAGACACTGGCGAGGGATTTGTCACCTGCATTAACGCCACCTGCACTCTTGAGTTTTGTCACTTCAGGCTTTGGTCATCAGCTGTGGAGGTGGTTATTTGCTAGAGAGGAGCTTTAATAAGGATTTTATTGCACGAAACACCTTGTCCAACACGTTGCCGGTAAAAGAAACAACCTCTTAGTGCGTCTATTGTTGCTGTGCGACTTTAGTACCTTCCATTTATGGGGGTCTCTTTTTTTATTAGTTTCAGTGTCCACGCTTGGTATTGAGCAAACAAAAGGCCATTGACTTTCTGCTCAGGGCTAAAAAGCCAGACGAGCCTTCAGAGGGATTCTTCGGTACACAAGGTTTAATCACTGCAACTTCAGCAGCTGCACTTAGATCAGTGACAGGTTACAGGTGATAAGTTGTTATGTCATTACCCAGAGAAATAAAGAAGATAAACTGTAACCCCTGATTCAGTGGTTATTTAGTCTGTAACTGAGTATCAGACCCAGGGTTAAGAATGTCATGTTTATTTTATGCGACTCTGTCATGAATTCATAATAATCTGAGTTCATACAGTCAAGAAAAAGTATTAAGGGTGCAATAAAAAGGATGTTTACAAGGGTGATTTACAAAATTAGTTAAATATGTTTAGTTTGAATTAAATGAGATTAAACACCCTTCATGTACGGCTTTGTATTAATTCGAGTTTAGCTGAGGGTATGACTATGCCTTAGATATGTTTATATTAATCTGTAATGTTGTTGATGTGGGTTTATGTGGATGATGTGATGTGTTTTCTGTATCTGAACCCAATTTCTGTTGCCTACCTGCTTATAAATTGAGGTTTTTTAGATGTTATCGTCTTAACGAGAGACAGGAGGTGGGCTCTTTGTTTCAACGTGTTTCCTTTGCTTAGCTCATATGAGTTTAGCCCTTTTTCTTGGTCTAAATCCTGCTAAATGACCAGGTAAATTATGTTAAACCACACCTGCACGTCTGCTGCACATGCAAATGAATGTGAGCAGCCTAAACAAATGAACAGCATGGGCATAAAAGCACATTTTGGCTCCTATGCCAGTGTAGCTAAACACTAGTGTCTCATGGTATCTATATAGAAATCACATTTAGGTTATACTAGGGTCTAGTTGATTGAATGCATTTGTTTGTAAGAGCGGGCAGATGGGTGCTCCATCACTAACTCTTATCAGAAGGTCAACAGGCCCAACTGGGTGTCAAAGTCAGTGTAGTATGGGTTATTTTCAGAAGGTCAAGTCACGGTGGCCGACCAACTGGGTGTCAGGAAGGTGTTGTTTAACTAAATAAACCCCTTTTTATGGTAAGCTTTGTGTTGGCAATTGTTTTATATTATGCACGCGTCAATTAAGCTTTATATCAGCAACAGAGTGACTTTCAGAGGAGAAAGGTCACTACAATGGGATAAGAAAGAAAGCTCGACAAAGTTATTCACTGTACACAAGCACATAGATTTATTTATACAAATATAGTATGTATAACAATTGCATATCAACATTTTGTTGTCTTTTTTTTTTCATCTTTACGGTAAGTACAGGACCATCAGCTTCAAAAATGCAAGTCAATTAAGAAAGAGTACCTGTGATTTAAAGATACAAAAAGGGATCTGTCGTATGTTCGTAGATGTTCTGCAGGAACTGCTTGATCGAGTGACGGACAAAAACTTTTTGAATATCCCACAAGAACCACATTCAGCATTAAAGTCACCTAATATCAAAGCTGTAGCATTAAGTGACCTTAAAGTGCCGACAGGTTGTTTACTGTAGGAAATGGCGATGTCTGGCAGCGTGGCACGTAAGTATGAGGAAGTTGAGTTTGTGCAATTGGATGTAATGTCAGAACAGATAAAAAAAAAATTAAACAAACTTGACAGTACATCAATAATAAGAAATAACTCACAATGTTGTATTTAATGAAAATGCAACTAAACAATTTTTCCTTTTGCCGTTCTTAACTTACATCTTGGTTGGTCTCTCATCAAGAGGGGGGCCAGAAAAAAAATCCTCTGGTATACAACAGGAAACAATTATTTGTTTTAACTTTAAAGAGAAAAGACGAAACGGCCTGAGGGTGAGAGTCTGAACTGTGGAACAAAGAAAAGAAGTGCCTCCTAGTCCTACAGAAATGTGAGAAAAATCAAAAGAAAACACAAGACGGAATAAGAAACACAAAAACCTACAAAGGAGCGGCAAATGAGAAGAAACAACAGCAACAACACCAAAAAAGAAACAAATCCTCACAACAACAAGGAGCACTTAGCACCAAAGATGGAGTGAACACAGGCCCGGCAGATCACCACTTTATCTCAGGAGCTTGTTTTAGCCGAGAGAACAGAACAGATTTCCCCAAACAGGTACAAAGGAGATAAAAAGAAGAAGCTAAAATGTTGTACTCTCATCATAGCTCACAATGATTGTCTAAACAGAAAAAAACAGATTCACATAAACTATGTGCTAGCCATAAAACCAATATATCTTCAATAATGATCTGCATGTTTTATGCATAATAATATTTTAAAGGAACAATAAAACTTTATGTTAAATCTCTCATCTCATAAACTATAAAATAGAAATGTCTGGAGTATAAACATAAAACTAGCGTATTTGGATTTTAATTCACTCTGCTCTGGTAGGACATGGAAAATATCTCTGAGGAGGATTGATCTGAACCTCTTTGTAACTATATTTCTTTCTGGATAAATCTCACAAAGTCGGTTAATTATTGCACATTAATTGGTACATGCCACCTGTACGTCAATAATCTATTTAAAATGGCACAGAGGGATCGATCTGGACTCCGTAGAAGCTGCCTTGCAGTGCGCGTTACATCCCGTACATCTCTGCATCTACCGTGAGTTTGGTCGAAGGAAACGATGAAAAAAAACTGAACGAATGTCTGTTATTGCTAAATCTACAAGATAAAAAAACTTTTTTTTTCTTCTTCTTGCTACAATATAGAAGGTAAAAAAGTTTTTACCAAAAACAGGACAAAAGGAGAAATAAAGAGAGAGAGAAAAAAATCAATGGTCATTCATACGGAGATACAAGCACCAGTTGAAGAATCAAATAGAAACACCACTGTACAAATGATATCTATGGCAAAAAGAAAAATTGGCGGCGAAGGTGCCGATGGATGGCCGGTAAGCAATCAGAAATGGATGACTGTAAACAAAACTACTAACACAAGAGAGAGTTTCAGTTAGAGTCACAACCGGGGGGAACAACTTAGAAAAGGGAATACAAAGTTAAAATGGACGACTGGTCGGTGCCGGCCTCCCTCAGAGCACCGACGTCGGGACACACGGCTCTCTTTGTTTTTGCTCAGTAACTGTTGGTACACCGGAAGAGGGAGTAGAGAGAGAGTAAGTAAAAGAGTCTTTTACTTGTAGGTTTTTCCTCCACAACGCAGCGTTTCCTTTGGGATCTTCCACACTCACAAGCAGATGGTCTTTGAGATCCACCTTTCTTTTTTTTTCCTCCTCCTCCTCCTCCTCCTCTCTGCTCTTCTTCACTTCTTCTTCTTTTGGAACAACCTGCCGATCATAAGGAGGAGAATGACAAGCTGAGAGCAATGCCTTAAAGCTGGCTAACAGAAAAAAAGCAGAATCAAGCTCAGTTCTGTATTGCCTGGTGATCTCTACTAAACGATTTGAGCTTTTTGTATCATCTTCACATCTGAGCGAAGTGAATCATTCCCAGCCTTTAAATGTCCCTGAAATACAATAGATGGATCCATCTGTGGACGCCAACTGTCAAGCTTTGAGAATGAGCCGCCCACTCTTCAGCCACTGTTTAATGCCGTCACGAAAACCAAATGTCAAAGGCAAATATATATTAAAAAAACGACAAGGCCGGTCCTTGATGAAATATACGACTCGCTACACATCTGAACATCGAGCCTCTTATCTCGCAGAGACTGGTCCGTGACAGAGATCCCATCTTAAAGAACCATTCTGCATCATTCACCTGGCTTCAGATGTGAAGCACTAAATCTTTAAATAGGGCTTTATAGGCTCCTGTCCCTGTCAAATCCAATGCAGACTTTTATTTTGAAGATGCTATATTTTCTTCTTTATTACATTTCTTTAAGACTTTCGGATATATTTTAATAGGAGTGAACATATGCCTTCACTTTCTTATGTAAAGGAATGATGTCTGTTTAAAGTAGGAAGTATAGCATTAGCAACTCTTTTATTTTGCTGAATGTATATAACCTGCAGTTTGCGAGCTTTACTTCCTGTTCTGCCTCTGGACTTCCTTGTGAGAAGGTAGGCCTGCTCTTCACCTTGTTTACCTTTGGTTTTTGCTTCATATGTGATTTAAAGTTGGTGTAAAGTCAGTTGAGGAGGAAATGTGTGGTCATCGTTGTGTTTTGGAGCTGAAGTTTGATTGATTTTTATCCATGAATCTGCTGATTGGAGGAAAAAAACTGCGAAGTCATGTCTGTGGAGGAGCAGCTTCTAGCTTGCAATGCTAGTGCAGTGTTGTTGACTTCATGTGTGGGAAGTGTGGTGCATTCATTGTGATTCTGGTCATAGTGCTAATTTGCACAACAGAGACCATGTGGATTGTGAATTGTTATCTCATTGCCACTAGTGTAAATGTTGTGCACATAAACAATCAGGGTTTCCTGGAGCTTTTATTGTGAAGGCAGACAACACAGTACCACAAAACAAAACAAAAACATTAAATATACATGCATTTACATGTATATTGGTAGTCATATTGAAATGTTGAAATGTTTGTATGGTGGATGAAAGAGTGAAAAAACAACTGGTGGACACAGTGGGGGAGATGAAGACCAGTCAAACCAGTGGCTCATGTTTCACTCATATCTTGCTTGTGCGTGTCACTTGGGCGGCAACCCACTGGCCCGCCAAACCAAATCTCTGCGATCACCACATTGGCATCGATAAAACATGATCCCTGCTCAGTTTCCCTGTCTGTAGCTCCACCACAACACACTGCTACAAGCTCCCAAATACCTTCCAAAGCTGCACCGTGCCAAGTGCAAGACAAGAGATATGCTTGGGGGATTTAGCATCAAACGGGCAGTGCCACTGAGATCTTGGACACATGCCCGCCTCCAGTACGTCAGGGAGATGCCTTAAACAGTCTGGGCAGAATTAGGCGGCGTAGCATGATATGATTTAACTTCATGGTATGATTAGTGTCTGAAAAGTTTCTTCTGGCTTTTAAGTTTGCGCCCAGTTAAAAGTGTGAGTTTGCTTTCCTCTGACAGGCAGTGCAGAGCTTTGTTCTAAATCTGGAACTTGGAAAATGTAAAAAAAATAATAAAAATGTCTCGAGCAGCAGATGCATGCAGACTCGTCTTGCAGCTGCAGCTTCAGCACGACGCCACCACGGGCTGTATCTGCTTATCCACGTACCTGCAGAGCATGAGCCACAGATGTAATCGGTTTAAGCTTCAATAATTTACAGCCCTTACAACGGAATCGGTAGCAGAACACAGAAGAGGTTGTAATGTTTGTACAGATGATAGCAGACGCTCAGTTTGAGAGGTATACCTCTGAGCTTTTAGGCTTTGTGCTTGGATGTCAACGCTATCTCCATCTATGCTCCGTGTAAACAGTGTTTTTATAATAAGCCGCTGCAGAACAAATTTACAAAGTGTTTCATAATTAATAGGCGCAACGTCTCACCTGAAATAAAATAAATTAGATATTATTCACGATAAATGAATGATGAAATTAAGTAAATAAAAGCCATAAATCATAAGTAAGGCTACAGTAGTAGGCTGTAGGATTTTCTGAGGTATAAGCTTGTGCACATCCTCATAGAGGGAAATGATAAAAAGCAAATCTGTACGTGGGTCTGTGCACCCACTTGCCCCTCTTATTTTGTTTTATTTCAGCCAAGCCTTGAAATAGAAAACACCTCTAATCCAAAACTCTTTCACATGGAGAAAAAAACCCTCAATGATAATCTGCACTCATCTCCATTTGACCTTAGTCTCCCCTCCCCAGACTGGGAGCTAAGATAAAGCGGTAAACCATGAGAGCAAAGCTTTACTGTGATTTTTTTAGAGCAGCTAAAAGTAGCAGCAAAACACAACCACAACAAATAAAAGTTGAATAATACTGTGACTTATTTTACTGAATGATCATATTTCCAACATGCCAAAAAATTAGCACTGGGGGCATATTTTACAGTTGCAAAAAGGCAATAAATCATAATGTAGTGCAATACTGCAAAATGTTTCAATGTTGTATTGTATCGTGATCATATCATGTAATATTGTATTGCCTCATGTCGTATCATATCATATTCTGACGCATTTTGTTAATCCTACCTCATATTCATGGTATATCTTAATTATGTTAAAGGGATAGTTCAACATTTTTGGGCAAATTGGCCCATTGCCATAATCTCTATAGTCATAGTAGTAGGTTCATTACCTTTAATTGTCAGCGCAAGCTATTTTTAGAACGGCGGAGCAGAGGGATTATGGCAATGGGCCAATTTGCCAAAATGTTGAACTATCCCTTTAATATAGTAGCATATATGTGTTGTATGGACCTCATTTCAAAGACACAGGTTTGAATGTGGAGCCATAGTTATTCACATGTGTCTGTCAGAGCCAGAAAATGCTACGCTTAGCTTAGCATACAGACTGGTAACAAGGGGAGACATCTGGCCTCTGGCTCTGGTTCTTGTACAGATGTGTGGAAGGTCACATGCTGTAGCTGGTTGTTGTTACATTTCTATTTCTGGGCAGTGCCGGTTGTTTTTCTCTCCTGTTTCCCAGAATGTCACACATTGTTGTAAAGAAGCAGATATGATGGTTTGAAGGTTTCTGGTCGGTGGAAGATGAAGCCAATGAGTGACAAAGTTCCCTCTAGAGCAGGATGTAAAGCATATGTTCATATGCTTTATCAGCTACCAGCACACAGCTCCCACTGTGTTTTACCTCGTGTCCCTGGTCGTCTGCCTCGCCCCCTCACCCTTAAAGCAATGAAGCGCCTCACCTACGACATGTGGTTTTGCTGAGACGCCATGTTCTGCTGTTGCTGCTGCTGCATGAGGAGCTGCTGCTGCTGGCGCCGCCGGGCCGTGCGTAGCTTCTCGAAGCGTGCCTCCATCTCCTCCAACACTTTGGGGGTGTAGCGGACGACGAGCTTCACACTGTCCTTGGCCGCCTTCAGCAGCTCTACCGCCTTCTCGTGGTGCTCGCCCTCCACGCTCTGCGGGGGGTTTCGAGAGAGAGAGAGAGAGTGGAAGTTGATTTGAATATATGTTTAAAATAGAGTCGACTCCCAGAGAAGGAAAATATATTTGCTCCATTTTCAGCACCGAGTGGTGTAATGTGAAAACGCAGAGACTGGCACTCTCTCATCTCTCCAGTGGATGAAGAAGTGTTTCTGCTCTCCACACAAGACATGCAGCACTTTGATCTCAATAGCTCTCCTGATTGTTGACTCAAGCGTCAAACCAGAAATCAAACACTGCTCCATTTGGTGAGAAGCTTCTAAAAATATTCCAGCTGAGGACATGAGTATTTTTTTTGGGAGGCAGAGATGTTTATCTGCTCTCTGCCTCGGTCCCATACTGTATATGGAGACTGGACGTACCACGCCGTTGACAGACAGGAGCTGGTCCCCCCGCTTTAGGCCGCCGTGCCTCTCGGCCACGCCTCCGGGAATGATGCGGGAGATGTAGATGGGCGAGTTCTGCTCTTTGCCGCCCATCACGTTGAAGCCCAGGCCTTCCTCCGTCTTGGGAAGCTCCACCACCCGCGGGTGAGAGTGACCCTCGCTGGCTGCGAAGGCTGCCACGGTGGCCTGGTGGGGCGAGAAGAAGAATCAGTCATCTCACCAGAAAGTATGAAGCAAGCTGAGGATGCACTACACTGTTTTTTTTCAATGATTTGTTGTCATTTAAAGGGATACTTCACCCAAAATCAATAATTCACCAATCATCTACTCATCGTCATGCCAAGCAAGGGTTTGGAGAATTTTCATCAAAACGCTTTTGGAGTTCCATGGGGGGTAAAAACAGAGATCAAATGAATTTTCTCCAAACAACTTTTTCATGTTTTTCAGGACACTTGGGTCAGTAGTATCGGGATGTTTCATAGTGTGTGTTTTGGATGATTCAAAAGTGAACTCTATCCACTGCCATTATGTGAAAATCCGTTGTAATGGGAAATGACCCCCCCTGGAACTCCTAAAGCGTTTTGATAACTCTTTTTTTATGGCATGATGGTAAGTAGAAAATTGGTGAATTGTTGATTTTGGGTGAAGTATCCCTTGTGTCGCAACCTTCTTTTCCTGGGCAACAGAGGATCCAGTGGATGGATCTTTTGCCGGCCAACATATCCCATGGTTCATTGTGTGAAGATAATGACAGCTGATGACCCCAAGGCACAGGATTTCAACCTTAATTGCAGGTTGTTGTTAACAGATAATGGTACAACTGATAGCCTACCATAGAACTTAAAACCTCAAGGTTTTGTAAAAGGAAGCTTGCACTGTTGAGGTTGCTAGGCAACATCTAGTGCCACATAATGAAAATCCCTCGTAGACCAGACCATCTCTGTTTGGTTTGACCTCGATGCTCTATTATAACAAAGGGCAATAGCTTTGTGGACCACATTCTACAGCTCCTGAATTGAGGCACTGCTGCAACTATTAGTCTTTATCAAACTAACTGTAGATACTTAAATACTATTACACGGTAATTTTAAGGATGGATAGAAACTGTGAACCTCTGCTGCATCTTATCATTTCGGCGAGGATGGCCGTAACAAAGCGTTAGGATTTAGTCAGGGCAGGGGATTTAGACTCCACACGAGAAGTTCTTTGGCTTTCTAAGCACATGGATTAACACATCCAAGTGTACACCAGAGGAGCAGCCAGACAACTTTCAACCCTCAGTGTTTTCTACCAGCTGGTTGAAGTTTTTGCCTCTCCCTGGCTATGGGAGCCTCTTTGAACCGCTAGCCAAGCTCCTTGCTCCTTGTACATTCAGAACAAAGCAGCCAGGAGCTTGTTAGCCACAGCCCGGGAAAGCTAATGGCAGGCGAACAGAGGAAGAGACGCCCTGTGCTCACTGAACCACAGATGCACTGCCACAGGTGCTTCGCTGTCATGTCGGCGTCATTTATGATATGTGAGGTAGATTGGGGAAAAGGGAGCATGAAAAAAAAAAACGTAGAGGAGAGGAGGTTCTGTCAGAAGCTTTTGCAGATGTGTATCCAAATTCCCCGGCAGCCTACGAGAAGCTTGGCACTTTGAGGTCTTTGATGATGCTCCCCTTCCAGGCAGCATCCCCGTCTCTGTCTCGCCCTCTCCCCCTTCCCCTTCCATATTCATATGTATCTTCATGACCGCAATTGTTTCTGCTCAAACTGTTTTGCTCATTTCTATCTCTTCGCCCGCTGCCCGTTTTAATCCCGCTCTTTATACTCCCGCCCTCTTGCTCCCTTTTTTTTTTTTTACCTCGACTCTCTGTCCTTCTCCTTTTCTTCCCTGGCTCATCCCTCCCTCTCTCCCTCCCTCCCTCCTTCCCTGTCCCACTGAGAAGCAAAAAGGCAGCTCCTCAGCATGCATACCGTTGCCTCCCAGGCCTCACAGCGCATTGACCTTCACAACTTTATCTGGGTTTTTGCAAACGAAAAAACAATCTGGCAGATGGCCGGCGCCTCTAAAGCACGGGAGGCATTTTAAAATGAAAAGCTTGTTAGGGGGATACTTCCTCGGTAGACACACTCCACTGTATAAGTATGACTTAATATAGCCAAAGTCACTCGATCATCCCATTTTTTTCCTTCCTTGTCTCTATTAAGATCAGTAATAAGGGCCTCAGGCCAGGGATTAGAGGCTGAGTTGATTTAATTAATGAAGCAATCAAAGAGAATCGAGTTGTTCAGGTGAAACACAAATCTTGACTGACGGGAGATTTACCGTCTCACTAAGTAAAGCACTCAAGAGGCAGTTGAACAGCAGCATCATCATATATTCATCATCATAAATTTCACATATTTCATCATTATTACCTCTGCAGCTTATAGACTTCGCTTTCAATACCTATCTTCTCTTCAGACGACGTGTGGGATATTGATTCAGTGCAGTTGGCGCTGTGACTCGGCTCAAAGACTATCTCCACAGAGAGTACAAACTTTTAAGGGGAAAATCCAGTCCTCCCAGTTGAGGGAGAGCCTACAGCTACACCAGCTCAGGTCATTAGCCGTGTGCTTAATTACCCAGTGGATGTGCAATTTTAAGGCAGATTTAAGAGCAGTAACTTCTCAAAGTTTAGGGCAAAGACAAGAAAAAAAAAGGAGGTGGGAGTTTTAAAGCCGCTTAAATCATGTCTTCATGGTCGCTTCAGGCACTGAAAGAAGGACACTCTTCTTCCATCTTAAAAGTCACAATTTCTTTATGGGGTGAAATGACTCATCTCCAGACATTAATAAAGATGTTATTTTCCACCGAATCAGACAACGGGAGCTGCTTGACAAATAACAGGAGATGTTACCAAATGTAGTTACAAATGTGCAATTGGAAGATCAACAACACGGCAGCCAGTGTTTGTTTGTAACACAAAGAAAAATAAGAAACACTGTCATATTGTGTGTCCTGCTCGAAGGAATAGGTCTAAATCTTGGGAACATACTGTGCAGTGAAAATACTGAAACAGCTAGCTCAGCTCTGGTAAAAGTTCATAACAATAGACTACATGTACATGCCACTAAATAACACAATATCTTGTGTTGTTTAACACAAGTATCACAGAACAAGAACATGGTGGACTGTTCACTCTTTTCATTTTAAACAGAAAGACTGCCATCAGTACATACTGTAAGAGGCCTATTAACCTATAGTTTAATTAAGGGAGGAAAGCTAGCTTGACTTTCTACAATGTTACAAAATGCACCAACCAACCTCCAAAGCTCACAATTATAACACATTATGTCCTGTGCGTTTAATCTAAAACAACAGTTTTGTGGACTATATTTCTCTTTTTTTTTTAGATGAAATGATGCATCAGTAATGGTTAGGTGATTTGCCTAAAAGTAGCTGCTAACTAGACGCATTAACAGCTCGCTTAACTCTCTACAAAGTGAAATATATTCACCGACCAGCCTCTCTAAGGTTCACTAATTAACGCATTATATCTTGTTTGTTTAATGTGAATACACAGACATGTAAGCACAACAACTTTGTGAATCATTTCATTTCAGATGAAAAGACTGCAGGTGATTAGCCTAGCGTTAATAGCTGCTAAAAATAGGATGAGACGGCAAAGACTGGTTTCTACAGGCTCCTCAAGCTCATTAATGAACATTACATTGTGTTTGTTCAAGCTGTAGGTTCACAAACAAGCCAACGAAAGGTTGAGTTTGTGGATAATTGGGGGTAGCTACGGGAAAGAAAGATTAGATGGAGAAAAAATCAGATATTATGTTTATTATTGAGATGTAAAGATGCAGAGAGGTGTATTGTTCAACAGAGCCAGGCTACATGTTTCCCCTGCTCATAGTGTAATGCTAATTTAAAATCAATCATTCACAGATATGTGATAGGTATTGATCTTCTCAGCAATTCCCATTAAGAAACCAATTACAAGTAGGCTGTATGTTTAGGAAAGATGTTGAACCATTACCAGGTTTTCAATTGCAATTCACTAGAATCTGCGGTTTTGAGAGGCGAGAGCTGATCAGCGACGCCCACGACTCGAAGCCTCTCTCGTGCAATCTCTCTGCACTCACATACAAAGATGCACTTCTCTCTGTGTTTGTCATATTCTTTTATTCACACCCTCCACCCACTCGTTGTGATGTACCGAGGAGGACGAGGAGGAGGAGGAGGAGAGAGTGGACCCAGCTGGACACTGAGCCACTGAAGGACCGAGAGGTACTCTCTCATCTTTCCTCCTCCCAGCATCTCACCCACCCCTTCACATTAAATCAGACGAGCCCTCCTTCTTTGTTCTCTCTCATAAAGGCCCGTGTCTTTTGCAGATGTGCGCCTGATTAAAAGCTCATCTCTTTGTTACTTCCAAAATTAGCTTATTGCATTCATTACACATTCACTCCAGACTTGGTAATGTTTCAGCTCTGATCTTGTCCAAATGCGACACTGTTTTTTTTTTTCTCATAAACAACAGGCAACAACAAATCTACCTGAAAATTTAAATAGTCAAGTGGAAGAAGCAAAGGTGAGCCTTTTCAGTTGCACCCATGAACAGATGTGAAGTACGCAGGAAGTCTGTTATGTGTAGTGAATTGAATCTAACATCAAGGTCTGTAATGTGAATATAAAAATGTATCTTGGTTTGATTTGACTAGCAAATTAAACACTTTTGATAGAGAACAAAATAGAAGAAATCAGTCTATTACAGTCAGCCTGTTGGATGTGATGACAGCTACACAAATAAGCACTTTTATAACTACAATATCGCTCATGCTGTTTGACAACAAAACTAGATTTGTGTCATATTGTTCTGAGAAAAACAGAATTAGTAATAGATGGATATCAAGTGGCTGCTAATCAGATGATTCAGGGAGAATATTATGCGGAGCTGAACTGAAGACAGATTTGCAAAGATGTTTACTAACTGAAGGTGTTTTAGGTGATGTGTTAAGAGCTGGGAATTGGTTGGTGCATTAAACTTTTAGCTCATTCAGGTTCTGAGATATAGTATACTGCCAGTCTTTCTTCTGGGAAACATCTGGTCTGATTTTGATGCCAGTATTGATTAGAAGTTTGTTTGACCTTGTGCACTGTTTTTCTCCAAAATTGTGCATTTTGGCAACAGACTCAACAACTTCATGCAAACTTCAAAGAAGAAAGTCAATGTAACTCGAAATAAAACAATAATTTGACATAGTATGACCTACCAATAAAACCTCTTGATCCCCAGAGACAATGCAATATTCACTCTGAAACTGAATCCACCAGTTTGGTTTACCTGAGAAGGTTTAGAAATTTCGTTTTTTAAATCGTTATAAATCAACCTGGGTTTTATTCTCATACTTGTGGATGCAGGTCAGCAACCTTTGTACTCACCACCTCCTTTTTAAAGATTTAATAAATGTACTGTGAGCACAGCTTTGCAAACAAACTCTAATACTGTAGTAGATAAATCATTTAAAACATTTATCTGGAGTCCAACTAAATGTAAACTAAACATAAAAATTAGCCTCCATTTGCTAACAAAACTAGCTTGTTGTCTGAGCATCTGAATATTAAGAGTTGTTTTCGAGGCAAATGCAGAGATTGCTTCCTGAAAAACTGCCCCCGACGGGAATGTACATCAGTGGTTTTGCACGAATTTACCTCAAAAACAGCTCACACTGTTGGGTTGTGTATTTGATGAGTTTGATGAGGGAAACAAAGAAATCCCATTAGCCTCCATAACGTAGCTCTGAGTAGCTTGCGGCTCTGCTCCGCCGTTCTAAAAGTAGCTTGCATCGACAATTAAAGTCAACAAACCTACTCCTAAAACTATAGGGATTATGACAATGGGCCAATTTGCCAAAATGTTGAACTATCCCTTTAAACTACAGCTAGAAATGAAGGTTGGTTGCCTCTTCAACGTGTTATTGTGGCATTGCTCTTATGGCTAATCATAACAATCGATACTGGAACTGATAACACACACAACAATAAACATCGTGCATATTAAAGTGACAGTCAGCCTTTTACTCCCTCCCACAAAATTGGCACTCTCGCTTGTTGCTGCTTAATTACACAGACCGACTCTTAATGAGGGCCATTAGCAAAGTAGAACTTACTTTGGTAATTTCATTCTACTCTGGCCAACAGAGTAGATGAGACTGATATCACAGGGTAATGTGATTAACAGATAGTTCCCCACTCATTAGTTACAGTTTTCCCTATAGTCACATTCAGTGCGTTTAACTCACTGTATTGGAGCCGGACTTCAAAAGCATCTCTTACCTTGGCTGTGGCCCTCGCCTGGTACTCTGGACAGCCATTCACTGTAATTGTTTCATGCATGTACTGGTACACCTGAAAGAAATGAATAGAGACGGGCATTATAATTATGTTTCACATGGTGGAAATCTGAAATCACCCACCCCTGAATGTGAGCTCTAACAGTTCATTTCCATAGTCAAATAATGGTTTTCCCTCACAGCTGGTGCAGGCACATTAACAGACTCGACTGATGGGAACCACACACCACTCTCATATTATTGTAGGCTATAGCACAGTCCAAAAGAACTACTCGGAAAGTCAGCTTAAATTTATCTCATAAATGCAAATAATATGTAAATCTCATTGTTTTACCAATCCATGTACTTTTAGGGAGGTAGGGAGCAAAGGTGCCAGCTGTGCAAAATTATATAATGTAGGTCTTAATGTGATTTAGCTGAACAGTTGTGCAGCACTTTTCCTAACAAATCAGAAAGAAAGAAAAAATCTTGACTCTTAGCTGAGGAAACAGAGACACAGTTTGGTGCTGACTTTATAAACAGCAGGGGAAAGTCTCCAGAACATTAAGTGCTGAGCCCGAGTTGGCGCCCCATGCAGACACAGGTTGCTGTATGTCCAGTTGGGTGAAAAACAAGCTTTTCTGCGTATTCACTGAAGCAGACGTAATCAATGCAGACAGCTGACCTTTCCCGTTAAGACGTGTCTCGTAACAACACCTTACAACTGAACTTGCTCAAAGGATAAATGAGATGAGGGCAGGGGCGGTACTGGATGAGGATGTATGGTTAATATACTGTAACGGAGGAGATTTCTTCTATTTGCTGCCATTCAGACAGAGTAGGTTCATCTCCACCAAAGTGCTGCAGCTGTTACGACTCTAAACTCAGTCCGACCTGCCACATTCTTCCATTGCTGAAAGCAGATAATGAACAGTACAATAGGTGGACGGAGATGGAGCTTCAAATGATTGAGATATATGGGCTGATTGCAAAAATGAAGTCTCTGAGGTGCTGTTTTTGCTGAGTTGGTGCAACCGACTTGATTAAACACCAGAGATTACTGCAAAAGATCACCATGATTTCAGCGGACAAGCTTTCCACGGTACAAGCACATCGGCTCATTTTTAATCCTACGTTCGTGGCAGATGCAGTTAATTGGCGAAACGGGCAATCACATTTTTTAATCGGGGTAATGATACTGTACATTATTGCGGAAAACGTTGGTGCAAAACAAGCTCAGAACTGCCGTCGATGACATATTGCCGTGGCTCTGGAGTGAATTTTAATCACCTGTTTCCACCGACTAGATGATGTCTCTCATCAAAGCGTGGCAGCGTGCCTAGAAGCAAACTCGCCCGGCAGCTTTCACGTATACCTCAGTGCAACATTATAAAGGCCTCGCCGCTCTGAATCATCAAAAGGATGTATAGTTACAAGCTGGAGACCTTGAGATATTCTTATGTAGACACATATCAGATGGGGAGGGGGGCGGGGGAAATATCCCTGAACTCATGTTGTGTTGTTTGCTCATGAATGTAAACGAATATGGTTGGAAATCATGGTTCCACATTTCAGACTGCAATGCATTTTTCACGATTTGCAGCAGTGATGCATGTAGAGAAGGGGAGCTGGCGCTCTGCACACACAAAACTCCCAAATGACACCTTTTTCCAAGGACTCGTTCCACCTTTGCACTTTTTAAGGCTGAGCACAGCTTTATAAACGCCATGAAAGGTTTTCCCTGCCTCTGTCTGTCTGCAGTGCCTCACTTTTCCTTTTTCCAAAGCAACCGCTGCAGCTGCTAATTACACCTATTTACTCTGACTGCAACTGTCTCTAGCACTTACTGTAGCACTTCTCAGACATGGACTCTATAACACTGCTGGTTGTTAGACTAATGGGTGTAGTGGTCCTCAAACACTGGTCTGTGTTATGCAAATGTTTAGAAATGGTCCTTCAGGCATGACAAGAGTGTCACAGGGTACACACACACTGATATTCATAAAATGCGTTACTTTTGCTGCAGTAATAACTGGTTTTCTTTGAAAATGCCACTGGTCCACATTCTAGGTTGACAAGTCTTAGTTGTGTTTTAGTCTGTATGGGCAGAGTTTTGATGCAGATACCCACTTGCACAACCTGATCGATCATGATAGACCCTTCCCTGATTGCTCTTGACCCTTTCGAGAAGAAAATAATGACATCAGTGATGGATAATCAATTACAAGAATTGCTGACCTTGTTGTTTTTGCTATAGCAGCTGTGTCTTTCTACTGTTTATTGTTGCAAAGGTCATGTACAATGGATTTATGTGATTTTTTTTTATTTTTTAACTGTAAACAGTTGGCTGCTACTGGTGGGAATGGGTTGATGAATGCAGTGAGGCTTAGAACCAAAACAAAGTTGAAAGACATCAAAACACAAGCTGATGTTTGGGCGATAATTAGGTTAAAAAAAAAAGTTTAGTAGTGCAGCTTTAATATTCTCTTATATGGAGCATGTTCATATTTACCAAAATGATGTACGATGGTGCAGAAAAGACGCACACTGAATATCTCTCTCCTCATGTTTGTCCTGAATGCTTTGCCCTAAATAAGCCATAACATGGAACAAAAAGCTCTGTGCTTTTGAATGTCAGTCTTGTCTTATGGTGGCTGCACTTTGCTCTAAAAAGGCCGCCGTGTCCTGCAGGCATCTTTTTTAAATTCCCCTCTTGCCTTTCTTGTTGCCAGACGTCTTTACTGCCCCCCCCCTCTTCCCACCGCTTTCACCAAAGAGTATCCTGGCGGTCACTCATCCTGGCAGGATACTGGTACTATCACCTATATGAGGAGGATGCCCCTGCTGCCACGGAGGCTGAGAACAGAGAGGGAGAGAGATGCTTCCAGGGGAAAACTGACGTGACAATGCTGCTAGTAACCATGGCTTCATGCTTCCTCCACTGAGTCAGAAGAGATGGAGAGGAGGGGGATGGGTAAAAGAGAGGTCTTGGCCTGGATAATGTTTTTGGCAAAGGATGAAAACCAGCATCAAACTTAGACATGCCCCTTAAACTTGCTCGTGCTAATGTAATGTAATGTGCCTTTCATCCTAATACGATGTGGGAGGAGGAAGCATCGGGATGGAATCAACACAAATCCTCTGTCCTTGCCTGCTTTTGCTTTTATTAAAAAAGCATGCGCACACAGTGTATTATGTTGATTGAAAATCTCTGCTCAAGTGGAAAATCAACTGCAACATTGGAGCCGATGAAAGATGCGATCGTTTTTTTCGAGCTTCCCGTGTTCGTCAGATAGGACTCCCTAACCCAATATACTGCGAATTCCCATCATTTCCAGCTGGTTAGCTCTCCCAGTCATCTCGTCTTGTGTCCTTCCTTTCCCATTTGCAAGGCTGATTGACCCTGACAACTCTTTCAGGCTGATACAGTGAGACGAACACAGACACACAGAGATCCCCCCCACCACCCCTCCCCCTCTCCCCTCTCATCACTGACGATCGTGCGGCGGAGAAAGACAACCAGCTCATCAAACTCTGTCTCTTTGTCATTTAGCCCAACACTGCTGAACAGGCCGTTTTCGCTGCCGTCCATTCTTCACGTTGACAGCCGGCCTGTCGTCCTTATCAAGGCTGATTCCTGCTCTGTGAATTCTATCGACGTAGAGTCGGGGTTCAGGGTTGGAGCTGGACTTATACACTGCCTGGACTTCTCACTCTATAGATACGATTAGTATGTCCATCTTGTCTGGCTATGAATCTGTGCACCGGTCTGTGAAATGAGCTACATCACATATGTGTGTAAAGGGGAGAAACCATATCAAGATTACAAAAGGCCTGGAGTGGAGAGAAAGGTCATCTGCAAAAATGAAATGTCACAGAAAAGATTGTGATCAAAATGAACAACAGGAGTGTTGGACGCAGAGTTTAACCTCTGCTTTATGGCTCCTTAACTTGAGACTAGTAAATGCTGATGGATGATATTTAGGGAAAGAGACACAGGTGTGGACAGAATAAAAAAGAAAATAATTGAATAGACAACAACAAAGACACTTTTCTATGTTTCTTTCAGGCAGGTACTAAATTCAGATTACTGCCATTATGGTGAGAAAATGAGTTTACGGAGACTTCATAAGGCATTCTATCACAGTGAACGTTTTCTGTCAAAGTTGTGTTATCATTTTGTGGCTGAAAGCGCTGATTTATTGCTTACGGAGAAGTGTTGTTGGTACATCTGCCAAACCGCACAGTGTTTGCGTTCATGTTATAATTTAATCGTTTCAGGTTAGAACAGTGGAATTTGGTATTAATTCTGTGTGCATTCACAGTAACCTTGACCTTTGACCTCTGAGATATTAATCCATTTGGAGTATTCTTATTGGTTGATTTGTAATCAGTTGTTCTGATTGGTCAAGTTTGTAGCTGTGTTCTAAATTGGTTGTTTCTCTCCCCCAAGATTTCAAGTTGCTTTTAATGTTTGTACGTGTTCAGAGGCTGAAAAATATCTGGATGCCATGTGTGAGCCAAACAGTTCCTTCTGGTAGGAAAGTCAACCCTGCAGTCATTAAAGCTTTTCTCTTGTCACACACAAACACACTGGAGCAGACTTATGGATATCAGCCCATCACATCACCACTCTGGCTAACTGCTGCTCCCCCACGGAGATACTCCTCCAACTCCGAGTCTCGCAGTTGTCTCAGATGCAAACAGTGCAGTGAAGGACACAGCTGCTGAGAAGAGAAGCGTGATATTCCACAACAGCAGCTCCTTTAATGCTCTGCCTAATAACAGTAATAAGCTACAGTCTACGGTAGCCAGCACTTACAACCTCTCTTCTCCTCCAGCTGTATCAGCACCACACACACAGGAGCTGTCGTGTCATCGCTTCTCACAAACCTGTAATCCCCTATACCATATTCTCCCTCGCTGCAGCCCAGCTAATCCCACGGCGCCGCTGATGGTTTCCCTGGTGACAGCGTTTAGCCAGCTCTTTGTGGGTGAAGTGGTCTGCATCTTTGGCGGTTGGCAAAGGGCAGCTGCTGTTACTGTTACTACCACCGCCGCCGCCACCGCCGCTACTGCTGCTGCTGCTGAGGCCTTTCCTCAGAGGGTTTTTGAGAACCATTGTCATTGCACTCCAGTGACTGGCACGGAGATCAGTCAGCCTGTTGCCAGACGTGCAGCGGTGCCAGGATGTGCCGGGCATCCTTGAGCAGGCCACAGCAGAGCAGAGCAGAGAGGAGCTGGACCCCACGAGGGGAGAGGACTAGTCCTCTCTTCCTCCTCTCTGTCACTCTGCATAATGTCAGGGGGGTTTCACATCAGGTGGTGTCACTGCTAGTGTCTGCAAACTTTACCTTTGTGAGTAGAGACTGGCACAAAAATGAACCGAGAGATAAATAATTCAAACGATGAGTTAAAATTCTGCTAGAAGCCATGTTCGTGTACTTAAGCACATTAATTGAGTAAATATACTTTACAGCTTTGCAGCTATAAAGGAGATGAAATCAAGCCTCACTGTAAATAAATCATAATTAAATTTAAATTTAGGCGACTTAAGCACTTTAAACATTAAGGAGAAGCAAAGTAAATAGTGAAAGAGTGGCAATAATGCATTAGACTGTTTCAGCTATAATGTATAACATAAGTCTCTGTGCTCTCTATGCAAAACCACCAGTCGCGACTGTTTCCCCATCACAATAATGACCTTCAATTACAGCTAAATCTAATGCAAGCCAATTTCAAAGTGGCGTTTGTGATTATGTGAGACCTTCTTCATTATGTTTACCCTCCATACTTATTTAAATTACCAACAAGTCTCTAGAAACTTGGTGTAGAAAGTGAGATTTGTTCCAGCTGCTGGAACAGAGAGACTGGAGTTACTGATCCAGACCGCTGCCTCCAAACATGTTCTGGTTATTTGGTGTTTTGCGGCAGTGAAATCTCTCCCCTTATCAATTTACAGCACAGATCCCCATTAGAGAAGAAAGTGGAGCTTCTCGCCGACATACTGATCCAGTCTGGCTAATTGTCTGGTTTCATTCCAGAACAAATTACACGTTCACTTTGTTTACAATTAACTTGCAACATGGAGGCCGCGGTGGCATCTGTCATCTGTTTCCCTGCTCTTCACCGTCCTGTTTGCTTAATAAATACATGTCACTGTGTATTGCTAGAGTATATCATAACAGACAGGACACTTAGTATACAAGATCCGTCGATATCAGCCTGTGTATTGGTGTCATGTAGAGTGATATACACTTGTTTGCATTGTACCCCTCCGTCCTCCTGATGAATGGTGTTCAGATGATGGATCAGTGGGTGGCTGTTTTGCGTGCATGTGAATGAAAGCAGGAAAAACAAGAACCCCTGTTTATGATTCACATGTTATTCCTTCCCTGTAAAATGTGATTAAACCAATCTCTAACAGTGATTTGCTTAATTAAAATTCTGTGTAACCAGCTTATAAAACTTTCAAGTTAATGAAATGCTCATAATGTTTTCTGGGCCCCTGATCATTTAAATGCTCCACGTGAATTTTTCATGCTGTCAAAAATTCACTCTGCCGTTGTGTGAGTGTGTTTGTGCTCAGCCTCAGAGGTAATAAGGCAGAGCAATAATCTGTGACATTCCCAATAAGCATTTGGTGATTGATGTAACACAACAGTGACTTAAAGGTACGCTCCCTGGTTTTGTTGTTGCCGCCATAAATCCTCTCAGCTCGCTGTCTGGTTGATTTCCAAGCCATCGGTCGTGACCTGAGAGCACGACAGCACCATCATGATATAATGAAGAGAAAGTCTTCTCTAGTTTATTTGATAATTCAGACATTTTTGTCTTAATTGTGAGTTTTATCTGCTTCCAAGTGTGTTTTCCAGTTGCAGTTGTGAGATAAGATATCATATTACCCTTTCTGAGCAGTGCCATGTCTTCAGGGCCGATTGAAAGCTGCAGTGACTCGCTATCGGAAAGTGACAAGATGGTTCTTGTCACTTTCTTGAGGTTAGCATGCTAACCTCAAGATACATCCATTTAATATTAATATTGTTTACCACCATTGGAAACAGCTGTTTGTGAAGAAAGGAATAAAGTTTGGCTATGAGGTCTTAGCTTTTAATGCTAACACTAGCGATGTCGCAACAGTAAAACCTACAAATAGCTACTGTTTTTCTCCTTAAGGCCCAGGCGGCTGCACCAAATGTCAAGCATGACTATGAATAATGACAAAATTAGCATTCAGAAAGCTTCCATCTTCCACTGAAGCATTATTAAAAGGGTTAGGCTAGGCGTTAGATACATCTACAAAAGTTTGAAAAAGTTTAAGCTTGGAGAGAAACATTTGTGCTTCTTCAATGTTGGAAGAATAAAAGCTTTCCAAACTTTTTGGCTTCTGATGTAGTGTAGTCAGGATCACATTTCAAAGTCTGAGTTGTTAACAGCTCCACAAAGCAGGCTAGTGATTTTCCCCTCTAAACTTCTCACATGGTTTCGTTTCAGCGCATCTTCAAATGATCCAATATCTCACCAAAGATCAAAGATTAGAGAAAAAGACTGAAAACAGATTAGTGTATCAGAACTGTTTTCTCTCTAGTTTTCCCATTTATCATCTCATGGCTCCTCAGCTTTATCTGGGGTAGATGAAACTGTATATAAAGTAGTTCACCCCCAGCGGCCTCAACAGTAACATGCTTGAACCTATACTTAGCGGCCCAACAGAGAGCTGTTCAGGTATTATTTTTCCTTGAGAAATCATTTCTTCACACAAAAAAGCAACTTTGCTTTGAAGTACCAACCATGACTGACCAGGTGAAAGAGCAGCAACCTCCCCCTTCCACAACCAACAATAAGCATCACAGCAGTGACCACAATGTTTAACTGTAGGGGCAGTGGGAATAAAAAAAAACCCACTATAGCAAGGAGACATAGCACAAGAAAGGTCATCCAAATAAAAAGAGGAGCCTCACAGAAGAGACAGACACAAGAGACATGAGTCGCCTCGGTGTTCACGGACCAGCGGTTCCCTGCCCGACGGGTGACTCACCTCTCTGATAGCTGTGCAGAACTCACTCTGAAGGACCTTCTTCAGAGACTGGAGCTTGTGACCGGGCACGTCACCCGACTCCTGCAGCTTCTCCAGCAGCTCGATAGCCCTTGCAACATCTGGCAGACAGAGGGAGGGAGAGAGAGGGAGGTGGGTTTGAGCGTATGCATGTGGATAATCGTGCCGAAAGGGGGAAGAAATAAAATTACATTTGCAATAACAGCAGAGCTGCGAGGAAGATGGTAAAGGGAATCAATAGGTGGGATAATGGGAAGAGGCTCAGTCAAGGCCAGCTGTGGCATGAACGGCTGAATAGCAATCCCATCCACGGATCGGTTTCATTGGCTCAGCTGAATTCTTGAGAATAAAGGTGAGAGACTCATTTGTTCAGAGGATAAAACTTCCTGCTCTGAGTGGGAGCCTGCTGCGCATAACAAAGCATTTACACTAAACCGTGAGCCTTAAGTTAGAGGCTGTGACTCTGGGGTCTATGTTGAGCTCTCCTCCTCTAATTAGCCTGCCCCGCGCTGAATGAGTCCGCCAGCTTGACTGATTAATTCCTTGCCCTGTGAAACTGCGCTCGGTGAATGGAGAAACATAATGGAAAGAGAGAGGAAAGTGATTTGGTACTCAATCAATGGACTCGGACTGTTGGGTCAATAACATGTTTTATTCAGCTTGTGTGGTGACCACACACAGCGAGACGATTGGTACAGTTTAACAGTTGAGATGTGGAGTTTCCCATCTTGGCCTTTACCAAGAAATAGAGACATCTGGTTTACTGTAGAATTAGCATTTTTATCAATACGGCTGTTGATAAGCGATAAATCAATTGCGTGGTCTGTGAAATGTTAGAATAGTGTGAAAAGGAATTGTTAATACTTATAAATAATGTCCAAACTTTAATTATAACATTTTAGAAAATCACCTTTTCAGTTGAATTTCATTATTTACTTTACATTTCACAGTTTAACTAATTACTTTAGCATTATGTGCTAATACGAACAAAATACCCATAATATGGATGGGCACATGAAGGAAATGGAATAAACAACTTATAATGACAGGCTTAACTGAAACAAAACAGTAGATTAATCGAGAATAATTCTAGTTATGGATGGTTTGAGTAATTTATCAAGCAAAAATGCCAAACATCTGCTGCTGCCAGCCTCTTAAAGACAGCTTTTCTGTTGTTTTTTGTCACTGTGAAAATGAATATCTTTTGGTTTTGGATGGTTAGTCTCACAAAACAAGCCATTTGTCAACATTTTTCAGCATTTCTGTATCGAGTAACAATAGCTGAGACAATCAGCAGTTTAATTAGTAGGCCTAATTAAAAGAGTAAGTACGCAGCAGCTCTAATCACAATTAAAGCTGATTTAAAGGGCCCTGCGTCTACATAACAGAAGGTACATACCTTCAGGACAGGCAGTAGCTAAATAGAAAGTGGCTAGCCAGTTCTCCACACTGTCATCCTACTGCCAGTGTCTCTTTTCACACAATACGGTGACAAACACAAAATGTGCTTCATAACATGTCACTCAGGCAAACTCAAAACACATACACACACCCCCAACGATATTGAATTCTGGGAATATATAGACTAACTCAATAAAGCAGACGGCAGACAGAGGAGCTTTTTACTGTTTGCCGACCTGTGGGAGACGAGAAAAGGAGCAGTCGTCTCGAGCCCTGACAGTGTGAATACCGTAGCTCTGTACGAGGCCATAAAAAGGAAATGTGGAACACAAGAATGTGCTCTGTTATTGCATTTCGCCTTTATGCTACATATGAAGACGATGTGCACGCCTCACAGAAATCAAATGGCTGTTTCTATTTCAAGCGCCGTGTAATAAAACACAGAGGATTATATTGATCTGCTTGAAATTGCCAAATGCGGTTCCCATTGAGACCCGTTATGGCTCGAAAAGAACTAGTCCGGAGAGAGTTGTATTGGCAGATGAGAGCTGGCAATGGGGAGAGTCATCAGGGTAATGCTAATCAGCCATTAATCAAACCACTCCACTCAGAGATCTGTGTAAAGAGAATCACAGGTATATCACAGCTGTAGATAAAATCAGACACACTGTTCAGTGTTATTGTCCCGGCATTTTAGTTGCTTTCACTTCTAGCCACCATGATCCCCACACCCACCGTTCGTTATTTCCCATCTGACCTTTCACTACGCACCTCCCACACGTAATTATGGCTGTTGTTGTTGACCTGTCAAGCTCTCTGCTCTTGCACAACAAATGATCAATTTACAGTGATAATGCTGGCAGCGTTACAATGTTTCCCACAGTGGCTTATTGTCATTTCAAGACAGCTAAAATCACATTGGTGCATATTTTATTGGCTTATCTAATGGGTAGCTTGCTAATTAGGGCAAATTTAGTGAGTTTGTATGAAAACTCTGTGTTCAGCTGATGAGTCACTGTCTCATATCAAAGCCAACATCGTATCAAATGAGTCTTTAATAGGCACTTAATGGCTACATGATGAAACCAAAAAACTAATGCTAAGCTGGTCCCAGGTATAAGGTAACATCCCCACCATTTGATAATTCATAGGGAAGATTATTGTTTTGCATAGCAATGAAGAGTTAGTTGGCACCTAATATTAAGAGGGAAAAATACAGCCAGCTCTCTTTGCTACATCTTGATTTGCGAAGCTAATGTTGCTGATGTAGGCCTATATGCAAACAATTTTACCTTCTACTGCAGTAACAAAAGATCTTTTCAATTACTGACCAATTGTATATAGCCTGATTTTACAAACAGTTTGTCATCATGCTATGCTTCAATATGTGGATAAATCCAACAGGAAGTTCAATAGGCCATTTGTGCAGAATTGTGGTCGGTGACACTCCATCCGGAAGAGTGATTTTGGGTCAGTTATTCTTCTGTTTACCTATTTAAACCTATGGTTTCCCAGACTGTTTGTTGAACCATCCTAATCTTTGTCTTCCAGTGTTTTCGTCTGTTTTTCTATCAGCCCTAGCTGCATCTTGGACACTAGCCAGCTTGTTTCGTCTCTTCGTACTTGGATGTCCATTTCGGCTGTTATCCAGTCGTTGGCCTTTGCCTGCCTCTGTAATCAAGTAAACTTTACTTCTAATTCATCTGCCTTGTCCGAGGGTCAGTTTGAATGAAGGCCTTGCTTTTTACTGAGGCGCTACAAGGACAAACTGTGGGTTTAATGCATGAGGTTGCATCTTTACTGTGTTGGCGACGGCTTATGGTTATTTAAGGATTGGAGTGTGTAGGATTTAGTGACACCGAGGTGAGGTTACAGAAGCCAACCAAATTAATTCCCCTGTCCTCACCCCTCTGTTTCCAAGTGTGTAGGAGAAAGTATTACAGTATGGCCTTCTGATAGATTCAGTGTTTGGTTTGTCTTGTCTGGGCGTACTATAGAAACATGACAGTGCAACATGGTGAGCTCCTTATGTAGATGGCTCATTCTAAGTAACGAAAACAAAGAAAACATAATTATATTACGTATAATCCATCTTAAGTACACTGTTGTCAGATAGAAAACAATGGTCCTTGGTGAACCAGAAAAAATGACTTCTTTCTCTTTCCATCTGAAAACAAAATAGAATAGAAATGTGTTTGTACATCTAACAGCATTGGAAAATTGCATTTATAAGATTTAACCGAAACACTTCCGTCCCAAAACACTGTACCGGTTAAGCTGGTCAATTCCCAGACCAACCTGCCAGATTACTTTTTCTTCTATAGAAACTGCAAATAGTTTGCAGCAACTTCTGTCTGTGGATTATCCAGTGTAACTAAGTGAATTACTGTTTCCGTTTTGTTGTCAGTGTTGCTCTAAGTGGTACAAAGTTTCATTGGAAGCAGAAACCAATACATACCTCAAAATCTGCGTAAATAAATTAAGCCTTAACCATTCTGCATACCGCACCACTGGAAATATGTGAAGCATGTTTTTTATGATCGTAATAAAACAACCCTTCGAGGAAAAGGATCACATTTTTTCCAAAAGCTGTCCAAATACAGTGTGTGTTTTTATTTGGGTGAGGTGACCTTCAATGAGAGCAGTTTTTATTCCCCTCTGAAAAAAGTAAATGACAATATAAGATTTCAAAGAGCCGACATTCCACTAAGTGTGTCGTGTTAACATTTTCTCTCAAGACGGAGAGGTCATTTTTCCCCCTTTGCTAAAAATACCAAAAAACACAGATTGTGAATAGCTGGTAATGAGCTGGTTCACTTCCAAGCAGCAAGGGCATCTGTCTAGCAGGTTCGTACGCATTTCTTTCTCATTAAATGGAGGTCAAGGGTCATCCAGGAGAGATTTTTTTTCACATGCTCATTAGCACCATTTTCTTTATCCACATCAAGGACTATAATTCGGTATCTGAACTGATGTTGCACGACATTTTTGGCGGCGCTTTCATCTGACTGATCAGAAGTGATGCCTGGCCATTTAGCTGATATAATCTCTCTAACATTGATGAGGGTTTATGTAAAATTTCCTGAGCTGTAACATCAAAGAAAGGAGCTGAGCAGTTAAAAATGTAATTAAATGCGTCACTGATACGTATAAGTGACAGCTGTTGTACTAACTGAAATAACTCCGAACCTGCTTACAACATATTCTTGGAACCGGGACATGAAATCAGTGATTACAAGACAGTGTAATTGCAGGTGTCCACACAAAAATGAATGGTAATAAGTGGTAATGATATAGCTCTCTAGTTCTCAGGGAGCAGCTCAGGGGTAATGAAATGTCTGCCGGCAATGTCCTGGCACATTTTTCCTTTAGTGCTTCTGGTGGTATCTAATCTCAGACAGGGGAAATATGTCTGTGTAGATTTTCTGCTTCACTGTCATGCTGTTTTTCATTCACATAACAAATCAAGGGTATCGTCTTCGTGCAGCATGAAAACAGGTTTTGATAAACCGGTCACAGGTCTGGCTGGATTATTTCTAGCAGATAATATTGCGCACTCTACACTTTTTTTTTTTGTTTTTTGTTGACGTCTTTCAGCTCCATCCTGCAACTCATCTGAACCAGAGGAATTTTAGTTAAAAAAAAAAAGCCCCATGAGTGCACTTCAATACACAGTGCTCTGTATGCTTAATGTGAAAGTGGGACATCAGATGAGCTGTGAGCCGTGAGCTGATCACGTGTGGGGTAAAAAAAAAAAAAACCCATGGGAGGAGCCACTGAAGGCCGATTGTGTTCCATGACAAAGCAGCTGCGGTGACCGTAGGGGATCACGGTTGCGTCACATTAGCAGGAAACGATTCTCAAATCAGATGTGGCGAAATGACGTATTACATTACCTAATAGTCTAGGCACAGAGAGGGAAAGAGAGACTGGGAGGGAGGGAAGGAGGGAGGGGAGGAAAATAAAGCACGCCCGGGTGACCTTGTGCACTCCCGATAGCGCTGACATAACCGCAGCCAACGACCACACTCATCTTATACCTTCTTCAGCTGAGGAGAGACGCTGACAGAACAAATGAAGCATAGTTCGAGACAACACAGAGTGTGTGTTCAACACCCACATGGTGCGCCCTGCTATATGCGCGGACTATGAATAGCTTCAGCTGCAGGGGGAATACAGGAAACATGATCCCACCCTCCACTGACCGAACGCCGCTGAGTGATAACAACATGCATGAACCCTAACAGGATTTTACAATATGTCATAAATAAATAATAAACACGCATTTTCAGTCATGCATACTATCGACTTTACAAGCGCAGCAGTAAAATCTGAGTGGTACGTCTCTTTACATTCCTATACAGCAGTAAATTGCAGGCCACAGCTGTACTTAGTGGTTACTCAGCAATGTTTTGCTCCACAGGGTTATATTTTAGAAAATTCTTAAAAACTCATCAGGCTTTTTAATTCGTCTGTAAATGGTAGATGAACTGCCAGACAAATGAATTCCCCTTATTTATAAGTCCTTCTTTTTCTTCAACCCAAGAGGAAGAAAGCTGGGCAAATGTAAGCTACCAAAAACAAGAGACCTTGAATGACTTGTCTGTCAACTTACTATAAATATTTAAGTGGCTCTGTTTATCTTTAAGTCCTTACTTGTAAATGAATTCAATTCTAATGAGCTTAAAATGCGATTACCTATTGGTTCAAATAAAGGCAGTTTACAGCCGCCCTCTTCGCCAGCGCAGTCCAATTTCCCTATAAATACTGAGAGGATTTCAGAGTCCCTGACGAAGATCCCTGTAGATCAAACTGTTGCTTTATTAAAATTGCTGGCAGCTATTAGCACAGTGTGCACATCCTTGCCTTGACTCTTGCCTTCAGTTTGATCTTTTGGATTCAGCAGCCACGGAAATCCCTTTGGATTTGTATAAATTACTCTGTGCCTTTACACGTTCACGTTTTACATACACAGCCTGTGGCTACATGAAATACAGAGCATTCTTTTACACATGTAAACTCTCCTCTATCATTCTGTAAGATCATCACGACTCATTTGAAATTGTGTTTGTGTTTCTGGCCACCTGGTAAACGATAAGCCCGACATTCAGTCTCCTTTTAGCTCTATTTTTGGTCTCCACCACCTCCCACTCCTCCATCCTCGCCGTGCAGCTGGCGTGAGCATTTCTCGCCTCAGATTATCATGCGGCTGCCACGCCCACACCGACACCTGTCCCCTGTCCCCACTTTAACACCTCAGTATACGCTCCACACCTGTCCCTTCTCTTCAGTTTATCATCATATCATCTGTTTTGCAGTCCAGCCTTCATGCCTCTACCTGCCAGTCTTGTTTAGTCTCTGCCTTTTTATTTTTTATTTTTTGACTTTCTGTCTATCAGACTTTGCCTGCATGTGGCCAACCACAGCTTCTGGACCATTGCTTTTTTTGACCCTGCCTGTTTGCCTCTGTGTTGATTTCTTACTGAGCTCTTTCATGGGTAAAAATATTGTGCCCACTGCTGGACTGGACTTCACAGCGAATCCTACCTAATCAGTCTTTTCCCCTGAAAAATGCAGTGGAGGGGAAATTAACTTTCACCTTCTCCTGAGCTTTGTTGTACTGTTCTGACTTTAATCTAGACCCACACCTCCATGTTTAGTAACCCTATGGGATTCCAGATGTGTGCAACATCTGCACAGGGCTTTACTTCCGCCTCAAAGAAAAGTATGTGCTCAAAACTTTAACTTAAACCTTGCCAAATTTAGCATATCTCTGAAGCAAACAGACCGTCTGCAATTAGGTCGTCCTCGCTGTGTAGTTTGACAGATTCTTCTCCAAAGAAGGAGGAAAGGCTTTTTTTTATGTTGCTGTATCCACATGAGGAAGCTCTTCAAACCGACTGTGACAAAAGAAAAAGAAAGAAAGAGTCTCTGTCTGTCTCTCTCATTATCAGCCAGAAAGAGGCATCAAGATATCATGACGTGGAAAATGGATAAAAAACAAAAACAATGGGTTGTAATTACAGAGTATGATTTGATGTCTGTGAGGAGTTACACCACCAATCACTGAGTAACTTTGTGCACGCTACACCAAGAGACAGTTACCCTACCATATTAAGCAGAATGATGACACCAGCAGAGATCCTGTCAGCAGTTAATTTCCCTCCGCTATATTTAGCATGTGAGCATTCTCATTAGTGATACAGATTGAATGGATCAAATCTAATGGAAGTTTGTTTTTTTTAAATTACGAGACTGCCAAGACTTTCTCCAAAGAAATATTCCACTGTGTATTCATGAGGGAAGCACAATATTTACGGAAGCTCATTACCGAATCTCCAAAAGTCCCTAAAACTTGCGCGTTAAAACAAGTACCCAACAGATTTTTACGCTCTCACAGCAGCAGCTCATGGGATTCAGCTGCTTCAAACAGAATTGAGATACCAGAAAAGGGCTGTTTTGTTTAAAATAAAAAATAAAATCATGCGATATTCTTTTTATTTTCCCACATCAGATTGAAAAATCCTGAGTGAATGTGTCATCACAAACACTAAGCTCAAAGGACTGGAGGAGTAACGGTGCCTTCAAGTGCGATCATGTTTGCTGTGTTCGCAAAAGAAGACTGGGAAGTAATTGAAAAGTTTCTCATGGCTCTGGGTTCACGAGCGCTGATGTACGCTGGCATTTTCATTATTTTTTATTTTTTCCTCGAGTGACATCATCCAGTTTTTTTCGTTCACAGTCTCCTAGCAACAGTGTGCACAAGACCTAAATCACTTGAATGCCAAACATACTAACGTACTTGACTGCCCATGTCGAAAATTTGACCTAATGACATCAATTTGAAGGCGGCACTTTAACACAGAGGGGAAGCCTGGAGAGCCAGCAAAACATTCAATATATTATTAATGGTCCTGAACAAACTTTTTTTTCTATTAAAAGATTAGTAATCTTTTTACCACACAAGGACAACAGCACGAGAACAGAGGAGAAGCATCAAAAGATGAATCTGCGAGTTTTGAGTGTTGAGTTAGGCTGAAAGGAGAACAACACTGGAAAACTGGAGCACATAAACACTTCATACAAAGCTGAAAAAGCCAAAATTTATTGAGCTGTCTTGTTGTTGGAAAAAAAAGAAATACAATCAGGCCAAACTTGAAGATATAATAACTGATTGCATTTTTTTTATTTTTATAAGGACCGAAATCATGTTGTGGCAGCGAAAGCTCAAAAATATTCTGTAGCAGAAGTACACTAAAAATACACAACACACAGACAGGGATGTTGGAGGGATGGAGGGATGGGGGGGGGGTCGCTATTGTTTCGCTGCTTCTTTGGAGAAACTCTCCTGGTTTTTACAGATATCCAGCTTTGTGGACAGAAAGCAACAGTTCCCTCGCCCCTGGAGGCTGCACACACACAAAAACCCTCACTGAAAAGGTAGAGATAGACAACAGGCTGCAAATGGAAGATTTCTACCTTCAGTGAAGTGAATTTATACATTTATTATGTATAGGCCTATAGAAGTGTTAAGTTAGTCACTGACAATTTTTAAAACCTCACTGACTTGATCTTATGCAAGCTGGTTGATTGAGTTTATACTTTCCCCTATACTATGTGTGCACTGTCCCTTTAAAAGCAGACAGGCTATAATGTTTTGTCACGTGCCTCCATCATATTGATCAAAGAGAAGGTGGTAGTATGGATGACAGCAGTTTTAAATGTGTAATAATTTGTGCATCCCATGGCTCAACTGTTCCAACTAGGGCTTTCAATCAATGCGATAATAACACATGATTGCAAAATTACCATTAGCCATTACTTGTTTTCGTGCACAATTAACACAAGTTAAGGTATAATTAAGGTGACCTGACCCATAGTTTGAATCAGTTTCCAGCTCACGTGCTAAACCATCTCTGCTCAAAGTTACCACTTGGATGGCGCTGTCAAAAACAATCCTCTGAACAGCTACAATATGAGTCCTGTACAAAACCGAGGTTATTTCTAGTTACTGTTGATGTGAAATGAGTTACCACGGAAGTACATCTACCCTTTAAGGTACATTTTGAACAAATACAAAAGGATATTTTCCTTGCAATTAACTATGGGCACTCATGCAATTAATCACAATTGAATATTGTAATCGATCGACAGCCCTATCAACTACTACTTACAGTAGGCTTGTTTGAATCCAGCCTGGGCTCTTTCCTGAATGTCATCACTGCCTGTCTCCCTCCAACTTTCCTGTTACTGTCTCACCATCCTCATTCCAATAAATACTTGGCATCCACTCGACCCCACAGTGTCCGAGGCCTTACAGTGGAAACTTGTGAATGGAAACATTAACACAGCCATCTTCCTCACTTCCTGGTTGGGTCTTATTACTCATGACTGCCAGACAGACAGCGGTGAATGCAACATGGCGCCAAGGCGGTTGTTCATTATTTGTACCCTAAAAGGTTAAGGTTTGTGATGTTCGTGGTGTTTCTCAGCCCTCTCTGTGTGTGGTGACTCCTGCAATAACGTCACATAGTGAACAATCATATCTCTAGCTTCATTCCAGCTGTAACAATGGCGATGATGCATATTGTGTTATGTAATAGAATCAGACTCACTCTTACCTAATCACACACTCATGATCTCGACACGCAAAATCTTCAAAGTCTCTTGTTTTCGATCGGTTGTACAAGAAGGACACAATACAATGGCAACACACAAAAAAACCAAACGCTGTCTGAAACGACGCTGACATTGTCATCATGGCACAATACCCTAGAAAGTCATTTCCTTGAGCTCCTCTAATATCAGGCGGGCTGTCTAAAAAAGGTCATCCTCATCATCTGCTGATTAAAGAAGAGCCACAGAGCCGAACAAAGCCACAGTGACACGTAATGAAGGCCTCAACGCTCTGCAGCATTGTTGTGGAGATGGTGTTCGCGCCGGGCAGCGTTCCAGTTTTCTGGTATAATTAGTCCATTTATAATAGTGGCAGAACTGAGTATAATTCATTTTCACAACTTAGATGTGTCATTTTTTCTTACAAAAATATACGGCAGCAATGTAAATAAACACGTCCAAACCAGAAATTGAGCTCATTAAACCCTGTGGTCGCCATCAGATCTCATGCAACCTGAAGATTCTCCTCTGAAATTGTGACTTTGATTATTGATTGAAATGTCACTCTCCACCTCCGGAGATGACAGGAAAGGGCCTGGGTGACCTTTCTCTGACTCTGCCTCTACCTTGGTGCCGGGAGAGATGCTGCGTCTATGTCATGCACGCCGGAATAAATTGTCCTGAAAAGGCCTTGCCATCTGCCACCGCCACTCTGACCTGGATGTCCTTGGTGTATTTGGCATTTCGGCCGCTAATACCGGCCATAAAACCTGTGATAATCGCACTCTGAATGGGTAAAATTAGACAACAGGGGTTTACCAAATAAAGCCTGTGTCCTCATGCCAGGAAGATTGGCTCTAATTTGCCCTACTGCAACGATCCCCTTGAAGCAGGATAAATAAATCACTCCTTGAGGGCTAATGGCTCCTGCAGGAGCTGGCGGTGAAAGCACAGAGAGAAAACATCATGCCCTCATTGTCTTCTTCATCCCCTCTAATTACTGGACAGCGGCTCCTCCAAGACAGAATGTTTATTGCTTCATAAAAAAGGGAGATGGGTTGAAAAATCAAGACGTATAGCAGTGACGTCAGCTTGTCAGCACCTCTTCTTAATCCTTCAACTCACTGGTGTGACTGCGAGCATGAGACAGGAATAAGGTCCGGTCTCAAATCAGTGAACTTGCTATGATCTCGCAGAGGGGAAACAGGGACTGGGGCAGTAGGGTGCTGCAGTTATTCCTTTTCTGTCTGTTAAGACAGAAAATTGTTTCACTCTCCAACCCGTGCGACACACAGCCAAGAAAACCACGGAGTCACGCCTGAAGGAGCAAGAGGCGTCTGAACTGATGTTCAACAGCTTCACAGGGAGGAATCTAGTCAACGCCTTCAATACAACTTTAGAGCACTGACTGTTAAGTTAACGCACAGCAGCGTCAGTTCTCATTGAGGGTGGTTAATTGGTGTTAAAACCAAGCTGTAGCTGCATAGTAGCAATGTTAAACCAGGACCTTTCAGTTCAGACTGAAGCTATAAGCTCGATATATTGTGAACAAACCTTTAAAGAATCAATATGGTATCATGTCATAAAATATCACAATATCTATTTTTTCTAGCGCCAACATGTTGACATTTGTGGTTTTCACATTCCAATAATACTAATAAGCTATAATATTGTCATTGAAAGCTTGCTGCATGCTGCATGCTGCATCCGCAGGTGTGCCACAGTCACGAGGTACCAGTAAGGAGAAGTGACAGGTTGTGGTGGTTAGCGGTACTGGAAATGAACTCACTCACCCATAAAAGACGTGCTAACCGATTTGCCAAGTGGTTGTCAACCTCTTGGCGAAACAGTTAGCATCGTCACCTGCGATGAGGGAGGCCGCGCGGTCCATCCTCGCCTAGGGCAAGTCCGAACCAAACAACATCGGTCACACTAGTAGCCTACTATATTTGCTATCACTTTACACATTATGGTAAATTGGTTTCACACTATAGCTGTCTCAAGAAGTTGTTTTTTTGACAAAATTCTTTGATCAATAACAACTAAAATGTGCCCACACTGACGTCTCCTCTTGTTACTTCATATTGCAAAGGTTGTCTTCTCTGGGACGTGCCTGTTTGTACTTAAATGCCAGCTCCACAGTGACTGCAGACTATAGTTTCCTAACACAGAGAGTTTCAAATCCATTGTTCTTGACGGGGCGCTGGTGCTCGCTTATCGTTGCCATTTCCTCCGACAAAATAACAGGAAGGCCAGCGATGTAAGATCTTTTCATCCCGCTGTGACCCGACAAGTCAAGTGGGAGCTCTGAAAATGAACATCGCTGTCTGTTTCCTCCCCACGTGCCTTTGACAGACTCGGGCGGCTAAAAAGCCGACTCCCAACACGAGACCAAACTACCTTTTCATTAGCAATTATAGTGTTTTCATCAAAGTGGCAGCAGCTGAAAAAAGAGGGGAGCCTGTAATGTCGACTTTCCTTCTCTCTCTGTCTGACGGCTGCTGTGTGAAACTATCATTACGACTCTTTTTGTCATTACAGCTGCATGCCGGCCGCTGACTGGTCAAATTTAAGCCCCACCATGTGAATATGCATCAGTCCCTCCAGCATGCAAGCCGAGGTCATGACTAAATCACTGCCTCAGCAAATCACTTAGATCAAATAAAGCTAAAAGCTGACATTTTACAAAGATGGAGGACACCTAAACCCCCTTTTGTACAACTCACGGGATAATACACAGACAGGATGAAAGGTGGATGGGAAAACTGTGAGTTGCATTGTTTATCCGTTAGCCTGCTGCAATCTTAGACTCATTTCATTAACTCTGCGTGGTATAGAGCCATCAGCACGCAACAGATTGTGCATCAGTGAAGCTCTGCTGCCCAGAAGCATTAAACTTCAACAAAGAGCAAATTACAGCTGAGGACGAGAACCAAAATCCAACTCCCTGCAGCAGAAAATGATCAATCCTGGCAAATTATTTAGATTCCACATAATGAAGTGACACCTGTCCAATTACTTCCTGCATAATTATTTAGGCTCCCACCAGATCCTGTGTATTTATAGCCCCCTCCCCTCCTGTGACTTGGAAGGGACCGGGGGAGGAGGATCTGGTACCATACAGTAGATGCTAGCTTTTGACTTGGCACATGAGGACACAGCTAAGGTATCTCCTGTCTCTATATTTGACTGCATCCATTTCCTGTGCGAGTGCAAGGCTTGTGCAATATTACATTTCACCAGCGGAAATGCATTTGATCTGAACGCAAGACTGGGATTTTTTCAGTCAAGGATCTAAAAATAGACACTTTTAATGAGAAAGTGTAGGGATTTGAAGTAAGTCTCAGCTTCCCAAGCAGCGTAAAAGGGCACGATCTGTACTTTTTTTATATTTGCACTGCTATTTTTTTCTTTACAACCACATGCATGAGGTCAGAGGATGCACAAATGTGTGTTTAAGTCACATGGGCTACAATTACATAGTCTGTGGCAGCTCCTAGTAAACACTACCTGTGGTGCAGCAACAGAACAGGCAGGGCAACACCATCAGAAGATGTCATTACCCTCCTTAATTGCATTTCGCTTGCACAGTGTGTGTGTTTTCCAGGGAGAAGACGACAGCATGCGTCCAGCTCTTATTTCCCAGCCTGCCTGCCTGCCTGCAGAGCACCTGTCCAATTCTAATACAAAAGTTGTCTCCTGTCTCACAAAGTGTATGTTTGGTTTTTTTCTTCATTAAAATCCCAAAGGCGAAGCTTTTTTTATTTACAGTCGAAGAACGACCCCTGACGAGGTTACATAACAGAGCTCGGGAATAAACTAAACACAGCGTGGTGTTGATTTGCAGGAATAAATGATGGTGAATTAATGTATGTCCGTGTAGGGCTCGCAGGAGGAAACGAGCGCTCCCTTCTGCAAAATGCACGCGCAGAACCGACGGATTGCACGTTTCTTTTATCTCTTATTTTGAAATAGCGCGAGCTCCCATTGCTTTGAAATAACAAGCCCGAGCGGAGAAGAAGATGTAGATTTGTTGAGGGGGGGAAATCCGAGCCGAGCGCAAACACCTGAAATCTACGGCGGAGGGTTGCCAGTTTCCCTGCCGAACTTTTCAAAGCAGGGGGGAAAAAATTAACAAGATATTAAGAAAAAGAAACAAAAGCAGCATCAGATGAGAAGCAGAAATGTGCAAAGCTCCGTGCGCCTTACCTCGATCCAGAGTGAGCGGTTGGACCACTGTCGCCATGACTGCTGTTTACTGGAGACTGGAGAGACTACAGGAGCTGCAGCATCACAGAGAGAGAGAGAGGGAGAGAGAGAGAGAGAGAGAGAGAGAGAGAGAGGGAAAGCGAGGGAGGCTGGGAGTGGTTGGGAGGGGAAATAATCTACCTCCGTCCTCATAATATCTCATCATCACCTGGCTTTGTTTGCAGCTTCCCACACTCTCTCACACACACAGTGGAGAAATGTAAATGTGCATTTTTGCACAAAAAAGGATAAAAGATTAAAACAAAATTGATATGGCACATTAATCAGCCTCCTTTTAACATTAAAATGAATTTGCATTGGAAACAAGTGAATCATCTTTAAACATAAACTGTATTTTCCATGCATTTGAATAAAGGCAGTATTTAGAACCATGTAATAGATTGAATGTGTTGTTAAAAAGTGATGATGCTGTGTAAAATTAAAGATCAGCTCAGGATCTGCTTGTGATTATTACACTACATGGCCAAATGTAAGTGGACACCCACACAAACGATGTAGAGGACCGACTGAGCATTGCACTCACAGCCCCGCGGGCATCATTACACTGCTCTGAAACAGCCTCTTCTCCTCTGGACAGGCTTTCCACTGTAGGTTTTGGAGCCTGGCTGCGGGGATTTGCTCCCATTCAGCCCCGTGGAGCATTAGTAAATTCAGTCTCTGATGTTGGCTGACAAGGCCCTGGGTCACTGTTGGGGTGGTTCATCCCAAAGGTGCTGGATGAGGAGGGGGGTTTTGGTTTTGAAGTCCTGGTTGTGAGCAGGCCAGTCACGTTCCTCCACACCAAACTGGGAGAGAAGGAGTTCTTTGTGGCCCTTGTTTGGCCCCATGCATGAGGGACTGGACTGTGTTGAAACAGGAAAGAGCACAAACTGTTGCTACAAGGCTGGAAGCAAACTATAGTCCAAACAACTCTGAGATTAATATTTTATGAAAGTGGAACAAAAATAGGCTGCGCTATGCCCAAAAACAGCTCAAGCACACAAAACATATGTGAATAAGCAGGTTTTTTACATATTTGACCACATCACATAGCTCATAAATCAGAGCAGAAGGCGGCCACTGTCCCCCTCTCTAACTCACCGTGGGTGAGTAATAATTTATTGTGCACTATATAAAAAAGTCAGTCATCAATCATCGCAGCGCAACTATAAAACACTATGGTTTCCCCACATGCAGCAGTGGAAACCAGTAGCCCAGGTTTGCACTACTGGATTTCACAATACCGAGTGTGTGTTTGTGCCTGCACGTGTAAAAGCTTAGCTGCGTATAATCCATTCATCCATTGCACTTCAGAGATCAGCTGATCGCATCCACGCCTGCCATTAAGGTTTATTGTGAACTGCCGAGCCATGCCCGCCTGTTATCTCCTCTCCTGGCTACATAGCGCTGCATGCAGCCCCGATAAGGACTGAATGATGGTTGTGAACCTTAGTTGAAGGGCTTAAGGATTAATCCTCATGTTTATATGCTACCACAGAACCAGAGCCAAACCACTGGCTCCCTTCATTTACCGTAGATCGGCTGCCTAATGGTGCCTGCTGCTGTGGCATATCTCATACATGGCCAGTCATTACACTTGACAGAGGCAGAGCACCACAAAAAAAGAAAAAACATAAGCAGTGAATCTCTGGTTGGAGAATAGGAGGGGTGGGATGTTAAGGCGGCATGACATGTCACATGGCTCACAAACCTCCATGACAAATGCAAGCTGTAAACATGAATACACACCTGAGGCAAGAGACAATATTTAGGTTTCTATGTGCACATGCAGCTGTACAGGACAAAACCCACTGTATCTCGCAGACAGTGGAAAGCATTTGAATTTCATTTATTCTGCCTTTCACAGGGAAAAAGTCACTTCCAGCCTATGCCCATTTGGGAGGCAATTACCCACACTCCGAACCTCACGTCACTTCAAATTAGCTGCTGGGGAGGAGGTATGAGAATATGATTTTTAAAATGTACAATCATAAGTTCATTTCTTTCTTTTTAAAAAAAAAATTCCAGCATTTCTGTCGACATAATCGGCTCCGTTTTTTGATTGAAACTGTTACTAAAACCTGCAACGCTTTTAATCACATAGTCCATATGTGCTGGTGAATTCCAGCCACCCACAGTCCCACACAGCTGCATGCAGATGTAAACTGGTGGTAAGTGGGAGGCTGGAGGGAGGGATAGAGAGGGTGAGGGCTTATGAGAGCACGCAGAAAGAGGGCACAGAGAGATTACAGGCTCCCATCCATATGGGCTAGAATACAGTTCTGCTTCTTTTTTTTTTAAAGAGGTGGGATTATGCTGCAGTGCTCTTAAAACCCTCAAACTGCAAATAAATTGATTTCTGAAAGGTCGCTACTCGACAAGAAGAAGATGCAAGAGGTGGTGTTAGATGAGATAAAAACAGACGACTGGACTGAAGATGAAAGCGCAGCACATTAGTCAGTGTCAGAGCTTTATGTGTTGGCTGCTTCTCCCATTAGGTCTCATGCAAAAAAAAAGAAAAAGAGTTCAACAGGTGCTGTCATTAAAGATACTGTATGTGTGGGCAGTACATTTATTGACTTTTTTTGTGTTGGATGAGACGATCAATACCACTCTCATGTTTGTCTAAATCTAAAAATACAGCCAACAGCCGCTCTGTTTAGGCTTGAATGTGGGAGAAAGGAGGTAAAATCCACCTACCAGCATCTTTAAAGTTCACTAATCAAAGGTCCCGTATTGTATAAAGGTTGATTTCTATGTTTGTCAAAGAGTGTCTAGGTTCTTTATTACCACTGAAAATCTCAGTCCATAAAGAAATGCAGTCACCAAACCTCACCATCCAATATTTTACAGGATTTGGTTTCACTGAGTGTTTTAGCTGAAGTGAGCATTATATTGTTTGTTTGATACACAGTGAATCTTTAGTTGTCTTTCAAATCTTCAATACACTGAATTGCATTGTGGGATTCCGTCATGTCTTTGTTGTAATTCTACAAACACACAGGTCTCAGGTCAAGTTAATAATCATTCAGCCCGTATTCATAAAACTGAGACTTTGGATAACATTTTTTTGACAACTATTGACTGTAATCCCTGCTCAGCACTGACAGTGATCTATGTGGCATGTCACAGTGGGGGAAAAAATATAAATCCAAAATCCACTTTATTCATTTCATAGTTTATGTTCAGTTTTTTTTTTCCTGTGTGATGTGACAGGTTGTTTATGCACAGCAGCTCTGTTGTTTGGTACCAAGCTCCGTCAGGCGGCTGCTGACAGATAATAAAAGTGCAACGTCATGTTAACATGTGTGAGCCACTGGATACTAGTAGACGTCTAGAAAATGGAATTTATTTTTCAGCAAGACGAGTTGATGCAACAAGTCTGCAATTTTTCTGTATAGTGGAACAACTTCACTTTCTCCTCACTCCCACATCCCAAGGCTGCTCTGTACTGTACAGTTAAAAACACATTTTCATTATATGCAACTTCAACAATAACCTTGATTAAGGCGACATGCAGTGCAGGTGAACAAAGAGGAGGCATCACATGGCTCTTTCCATTGTATTTGGACCTTGAACACAACTTTGCTGTAACCATAAGGTGACTGACGCCCCCTTCAGGGAACCAGCACCCACTCACTTTGTCAAACGGGAACAATACATTACACTGACTCAATGAAAATACCAATTTGCTTACTCGTCTTACTGTAAAGGTTTATTGAAAAGCACGGTGACACAAAAGTTACGAAAACTCCTGACACAAAATTATCTGTAAATTTATGTCAGTTCAATATAAAAAATTTTCATGACGCAACAAAGAAGTTTACATGCATTTACAACAAAACAAAAAACATATGAGTTGCTTTTGTGTATATTTTCAGCACTCATATAACTTCTTATTAGTGTCTCCTTTTCATCTGGGTAGCAGGAGCTCACGGTGTTGACAACATTGAAGATGGCTTGAACGCGTACACAATATTTCTAACCCAAATGATAAAATAAGATATTTTAATAACACATTTCTATACCACAGTGGGAATATCTTGTATACACAACACAGAGTTTTATGAGCTCTTAACATAGGTCTAGTGCTGCTGGGTGTATTTACTCCTGAGTGGTTTAATCTCTTTTCATTTGAGAGGGAATGACAAACACAAGTGCATTTTCTTGTCACAATATTATTAAACAGAGTAAACTGGGAAAGTTCATTGACGCTGTGCAGCTGCTCATTTGGCACTTTAACGACTAACAGACTAAGATTTCTGTATTTGTATTGAGCTACAGTCACTTTTACACAGCAAATATGTAAAGGCTCTATTATTGTATCCAGCCTGGTCTCATCCTCTCCTGCTTTGACTGATATTAAATAATCACAGTGATAATATTCTCTTTTTTAACCTTGATGCACATTAGCAGCCTACTATATAAAGTGTTTCAATGTTCTTAGTATTTTGTGTTATGCTCATTTTAGTGAAACTCACTCAGTTGTAATGACGTTATCTGTCATTTTAAAAGATGAATAATGTTGACTGGAGTCATTCACAGGCCTCTCTGCCCACTGCTGCATCTAAAAGCTGTTAAAGATGTAAAATGGTAATCATTATCTTCAAACTAATTTGATTATGAATCCATATTCAGACACTGTAGGGGGGTAAAATGCTGCTTGGAGATTAATCATAAACTCTGGTAATTTGCCTCTAACTGCTTCCTGAAGAGCTGGTCGACTGTTTCCTGCATGGAACAAAAAAGATTCATACTTGTCATGTAAAATGAGAGCTCAGAGGAAGATGGAGGAGCTTCCAGTTTAGGTTTGATTGGATGCTATTAGTTAGCGATCTGTGCACGTCTGGATGATGCATTTTCTGCTGCTCGCTCGCAACTGTGCTGTTATATATAAGGAGTTATGGCAGCGGGAGGGGGCTCTGGACCTTTTGACCACATAAATTACAGCATGAGAGGAAAGGGGAGGCATGCTTTCACTGGCAGGGCTTTGATTATGGGTATACATGAAAATAGGTTGTGACTTACAGGCTCTGGTGAAATGTTGTGAAATTTGAGTCAATAAGAAAAAACACAAAAAATTTCATCATGTCTGAGACGCAATGAAACAGGGAGAGTACCTTGATAAATAATTCAGTATATGGATAACATACAATGTGTTTAGAGCTGATATCCTTTTGTCTGTCACATGGGATGAAGAATTTCACTGTTTATTTCCCCTGCTAAAGTGCAAAAGTGCAGTTTGGTGAACCCTGAAGCTGCGCGGCTTCCCTGGAAAATGCACGATGCTTCCTGAGCTGTCAATCAGATAACACCGCTCTGCATGTATAAATAGAGACAGAAAACCTGAAATATCAGATGCACGTACGAGTTAGTCCAGCACCAGCGTGCAGGGGTCACGTCCAGGGTGTGTGGTGGGGTGGGGTGAGGGTGCAGTCAGTGAGCTGGATTATGGGTATTTACCAGGCAGCTTGGATGATGCACAGTAACGAAAGAGATGTTACGCCAACAACATCTCAGAGGGCCCAGAGCTGCTGCTGCTGCTGCTGGGTTGCACAAGCTGCTGTTGTGTAGAATGAATGACTCAGCTCAACAACAGAGGGAAACATGTTGCAATTCTAAACTAACTCTATACAAAATTAACAATTATGTTGGAAAACAACAACAAAAAATCCTCAAAGAACCCCCCTCCCCTCCCCCCTTGATGGGTTTAAGCAAAGGTATTTGCATTCCTAACTGGGGATGGGTTATTGATGAGGCCATGAAAGTTTAATGCACCTCACTTTGGGGACAGAGCTTCAAGCATTTCAATATCAATGACATGGCTCTGTTCTTGTTTTGAATGATAAAAGACATGCTATGAGCTAAATATCTACCCTAGTAAATATCTTGGGGGTTATGTAAGGCTTTAAAAAAAAACTCATTTAAATTAAAAAAAAAAATCCTATAATAAACATTTTAAACAACTTTTCTTCCTTTGCACAGCTTTTTTTTGTTTGTTTTTTTGTTTTGTTTTTTAGTGTTACCCTACTGTACATTTCTGTTTTGCAAATAGTTGCAACATTTTCACTTGTTGTTTGCACTGGGACCCGGTTTATGTGTTGTGTAACAGTTCTGAATGATGTGGCTCAAACTCAAAGCTCCTCCTGCATCAACTACATCCAGTTCATAGTTCGCATTCCTTGAGGGTATTGTGAGGTTTTCTGCAGGAGGCTTCTTCTCTCCCCTTAGGTGGCCCCGGATGACGTCGCCCAGTGTTGGTGGAATCACGACTGAGGCACTCTTACCTGCAAGGAAAACACCGGAAGCGTGTGAAGTTGACTTTCTTTTTTTTTGGACGTAACAACTAAAGCAGCAATGCACTTTCACGTTAAACACATGCTGCGCCTGGGTCACTGCGGATCCGTCCAGGGTAAGAGGACACTCGGCAAGAAACTGTGGGCAGCTGCAGCACAACAACAGCAACAACGTGGTTTAACAGCAGCAGGATCGCATCATGCTTCTGCTCACGTTAAGACGTATTTCAGCCGGCGGTGCTGCAGGAACTATGCGACCGACACGTCTGCGTACAGGCGAGCCTTCGCCTCGGCCAGAGACCACCCCGAGCAATACTGGGCCGAGGTCGGACAGGACATAAGCTGGTTTGAACCGTGGAGTAAAACTTTGCACGCAGAAGACCCGGTGTTCCCAAACTGGTAGGTTACAATGTTGCAAGAAACATACAGTGACAATCCAAGCAAAGCATAACATGTCATTGTCAGAATGCAAACCATAGAAACTCAAAGCTCGTTAAAAGCCGAGCTCAATTCACCAAAACGCTCTTACGTAACCCAGTAGTGGAAAAAAGAAACCAGTCAATAGGAAACCAGAGTTACTGCTGCGGTCAATACAGCGCTGTCCACAAGCTACTGCAACTTTGGGGGTTCTACTTTCCAACTTTTCGATTGGTCCTGAACGCAGCGTCACTTCCACCTGTACCTGTGCCGTAGGCTACAGTGTGTTGTATGTAGACTAATGCAAATACGATTGACGATTATGTGTAAGTGGTTAAATTTTGTAGCTAAATGTGCTTTTGAGATGAAAACACTAAAAAAAAAAAGTTAAAATGGGCCAAATTGCTGCTCAAAAGGTTGTTTATTAAACAATTCAAAAGGTTGTTTATTAAACTATTATAAGTTGGAGGCCTATTTGTAGTGTCTGTAGTATAATTGTTATAAAGCTATAATTTAACATTTGCACTAATGGAAAAAACAAACAAACAAAAAAACTGAGGAGCATCATGTCATGTCACTCCAGACTCATCTTTGATTTGAATTTGAAATGTGAGCAAAGCTAAAAGTAACAACATAAACAATGCTGTTTCTCTCAGACTACAATTAGTCTGTAATTATATAGTTTTTAGATGGTGGTATAAGTGAAGCAACCTGCCGCTTTTTGTGTATTCATATTCATGAAAATCAACACCAGATAATCAGTTTAATTACAGTTTCTTCATGTTCTTGTTTCTCACTTGGAAATTATTTAAACGTCTTATTAATTATTTGATACTGTACATACTGTCGAAGATTTTTAAAAGTTAAATGTTGGTTGTGAAACATCTGATGATGCTAGAAAACCTTGTGGAGCTGTATGGCAGCCCCCACACATGCTCCTGCACTGGGAATGTCATTTAGTTGAAAATTACTTTCAGTCATTTTTATCTGGCATGAGTGTGGTGTTGTCTGCGGTTCCACTGTTATTCTGTAGCAGCACTGCCTGAGAGTGGTACAGGCATGTTATAATAATGAAGGGAACAACCACCCCTTTTCTCTCTGGCTGCTGAAACAGCAGAGCTCAGACACCATCTGCTCCACCTGCTTGCTGCTCCTTATCCATATGCACAGCAACAGAGTGAGCTGAAACTGTCGCCTTATCAAGTGCATTGATTTGCTGTTTGCTGCTGCTTGTATCTGCATTTGTTTTCCGCTGGATTGATTTCATCAGGTCCTGTTTCACTTGTTAGATACCAGGAAATGGTTGCATAATGGTATGCTTATTTAGAAACTGATGACATGTATTCACATGTTTTAACACACAAATGCCCATAATTTGATCATTGTACATTGTTGTTGATCGTATTTGTGTTTGTTGCTCTCAGGTTTGTGGGAGGGAAGTTGAACATGTGTTATAATGCTGTGGATCGCCACGTGGAGAGCGGCCGAGGAGAGCAGCCTGCCATCATCTACGACAGCCCGGTGACCGGCGTTAAACAGATCATCACATTCAGGGAACTTCAGGAGCAGGTAAACCGTGTTTTACAGAAGTCAGTGAAGGAGCTGTAGGTGTGGCTTTGTTAGAACCTGACCTGGAGCAGGCAAGCAGCCTGTTGCTGCTATTACAGCACTAAAATGATCATTTTTCAGTGTTGCTATGACAATAAATTTAATTTCCATCCTTGAGCTGAGACAGTTGGCCAATTTTTTTTTTTTTTTTTTGGTGGCAGCTCAATTTAGACAATATTAGCACATGGAACAGAAAAACATAATAAACGAAAGAAGGGAGGAATAATTACCTTAAGTGACATTTGTGCAGAAGCTTCAGTTCAATTAAGATTCAATGGCGTGTCCTATAATCAAATGTGGACTAAATGAGCAGAAATATAGCCACAGCGTTTTATTGGAATATACCCACGATGGTAAAAGACATTAAATATAATTAAATGAAATGTAATTAAATTTACAAAAAGACATTGCGTTCTTTCGTTTGTCAGATCCATATTTAATTGAAAATAATGACTAAATTTACATTTATTCTGTATTCATAACACAGAAACCATGTGTGGAATGCATAATGTTGGTGGTTGAGTTGGTGTAAACTCAGCTAAAGTTCATGTTGATACTCATAACTCTGCACCGTCTCCTCTGCATCTTCTTCCAGGTGTCCAGGTTAGCGGGCGTCTTGGTGAAGAATGGCGTGCGTAAAGGAGATCTGGTGGTCATCTACATGCCCATGGTGCCCCAGGCCATGTTCACCATGCTGGCCTGTGCCCGGATCGGTGCGCCACACAGTCTCATCTTCGGTGGCTTCGCTTCCAAGGAGCTTTCTGTCCGGATCAATCATGCCAAGGTTTCAAAAAAATTTATTATTCATCTTGTGGTTGAAGTTTATCTTTTTCTTTTTTCTTTTGAGCCATGATAACTGAACTATGTGATCTTAATTAATTCATAGTCACTCTTCAGCTCTCTGGCCTCTCATTAAAAAGTAAGGACAGGCTGACGTGACGTCTCTCTCTGTCTTTACAAACTCCAAATACGCTCTGTTTTTCCTGCACAGTCACTAAAGCGCGCCATTCATCTTGCCGAAGATGTGAAACACTGAAAGCAAATATTTGACATTTTGACAGGGAATGTTTCTGACGATAGTGATCTCTGCTGAGCGACACGTTTGTATGAATACAAATCTGAAGAAACATTAAGGTCGCCACCAGCAAGTCGATCAGATGGTCAATGTCTTTGCTGAATGAGTGATCTTTGCTCAGCGTGTTGATGCACAATGCAACGCCCTGCAATGGCCCCTGGTGCAAAATGAGCCAACAGTGACTGAGAGTGTCGCATTTAGAGGCCACGTGCTTTAAGGTATAAGCAAATCAAAATACGTGTCTTACATTTTAAAATGTGGAAAGTTAAAGAAATAGCAATAGGAATAGAAATAGGGATGGTTCAACATTTTGTCATTGCCATAATCCCTATAGTTTTAGGAGTAGGTTCGTTACCTTTAATTGTCGGTGCAAGCTATTTTTAGAACGGCGGAGCAGAGTCGTGAGCTGCTCAGAGCTATGCTACGGAGGCTCATGTGATTTCTTGGTTTCCCTCATCAAACTCATCAAATACACAATCCAACAACTCCAAAACTCCTATGAGATAATAAAAACGAGACAGAATTGTTTTAGAGGTAAATGCAGAGACTGTGGAAAAAACAAGTTCAATTTTGCATGAATTTACCTCTAAAACAACTCTGTCTTGTAACGTTCTGTTATTATCTCATAGTGTGGTGAATGTGCAGGTCACAACTAGTCCATCAGAGCGTTTTGGAGTTGTTGGATTGTGTATTTGATGAGTTTGATGAAGGAAACCAAGAAATCCCATTAGCCTCTGTAGCGTAGCTCTGAGCAGCTCACAGCTCTGCTCCGCCGTTCTAAAAACAGCTTGCACTGACTATTAAAGGTAACAAACCTACTCCTAAAACTATAGGGATTACGACAATGGGCCAGTTTGACAAAATGTTGAACTATCCCTTTAAACACTAGTGCCACCTCAGGTGTGTGTTAAGCCTGCTATTTACTATGCAGCCCGTATCATATGCATGTTAAAAAGGCTCCTGTGAAGTGCATTTGGCTCAACGCTGGAGCGGTGCCACAGGCAACAGGTTCCCGCTAGTAACACCTCCTGTTCAAAAATGCACCACAACACATTTTGAAGTTTGTATGATGGACACGCTTGGCTGCTCTTTCTAATTCAGCCGTAAAACATGATGCTATAACATTTCTTACACAATCAGATTCTCACTTGATCTCTGTGTTTCTCCAGCCCAAGCTGATAGTTACAGCCTCCTTTGGCATCGAGCCAGGCAGACGAGTCGAGTACATCCCTCTGGTGGAGAAAGCTTTGGAGCTGAGCTCTCACAGGCCCTCCAAAGTCCTCATCTACAACAGGCCCAACATGGTAAGGAGCTCAAAGTGCACGCTAAGATAAATTCGACCACGTGGGCTCATTTTCCAGCCCCCGCTGATGTGACAGAGTGTAAATGTATCTGAAATATCTCAGCCAGCCATATGTAAAGCTGATTAGCTCAGTCACGGTGGCGCTGCTGTTGGGAGAAAAGGATTTCCCCAAAGGCGGTGGGGGTTGCAGTTTTTTAACCTATAAAAACGTATTTAATCATTGAACTATAACCCGAAACGTTGAATTTTTCAAGGATTATTGATCAAATACATATGAATGGGCATAATAGTCGTACAAATCTCGCCTCTGAATCAGAAGATGAAATGATGTATGGTTGGTGCAAGTGGATGAGACAGTGAAAAATGTGTCTGGTGTGTGCGTGCAGCTTAGGGATGGAAGCCAGTGTATGGTATATAAAGAGTCTGAGCTGTGTGGAAGAATTATATAGCAAACAAATGTGCACGAATAAGGTGCCAGGAAGGTGAGATTTGCTACACTTATACAGAAAGAAAAACACTGTTTGAGGTTCCTAAACTCGATTGCACAGTGTTGCACTCACTCCCTTCAATTTTTGCGTCTGGCTTTGTCGGCTCAGTTTTGTAATCAGTTATGCCGCGTACCTCTCTCCGGCTTTGTTGTGCTCTTAAATTAACCTTACATGAGATCTTCTATCTGGTTTGATCTCTCCAGTCGTACCTATCAATGCCTTCTCTGGCGAATTAAGCGGTTGCTGTCAGAGTTTTGCAGACTTTTTGCAAGACGTACGTGATGGACATGAGACGAAGCCAGCGAAATAGGTTTTTACAGGAAAATCCACGGGAAACTCAAACCCTTAAAATCATTTGAAGCACCACTTTGAAGGTGGTTGCAGCCGCTTCATCATGTCCCACGTTCAGTAAGCCAGAGGTTGTGTGTTTTTTTTTTTTTTAATATATTTTTTTGAACACAGCGTCTAACATGAAAGCTTTGTTAAATCAGCCAAGCTTTGCTCTGGCTCGGCTTTAGTGAGTTTTTTAAAAAAAAAGATGCATTTTCAGTTTTATCCTCTGTCTCAAGAATCCGTGTGATACTGATGAAACAATTTTCTCTGAACCAAAGAAAGAAATGACCAGGGCCTTTTTTTTCTTCTTCTACCTCCTGGGATGATTAAAAGTTAATGAAATTTAAGTATCAAAGAGATACACAAAGATTTGACATGAGACAGATGTCGGCATCAGAAGATGTAATAGTCTTAAACTGTGACCTGAGAGAAAGAAATTGCAGTGACAGATGGGAGTTGGAGCAACAGAAAGTTCTTGTGGTGAAATATTATATAACTGAGTAAAATATATAAATGAATTCTTGGGGAAGGTTTTATTCCACCCAAAAGAAAAACTTTTCAAACCAAGCTTTTGAAAACATCAGACTACAGAGTCAGTGGATTTGATTAATAACTCATAGATGGGATTTGTGTAGAGCAGCAACAGTTTTTTGGTTTAATTTGAATGCAAATAAGACTGAATTCTTCATTTTTCTTTGTGTTTTTTTCTTTCTTTTTTTTTAGGAGAAAGTAGCACTGAGCCCAGAGTTGAGTCTGGACTGGGAGGAAGAAATGGCCACCGCTCAGCCACATGACTGTGTGTCTCTTCCCTCCAACCATCCTCTCTATGTCCTCTACACCTCTGGGACAACTGGAACTCCAAAGGTAGCGGCATTGCAGAGTTATGATGAGCAGGAGGAGGAGGAGGAGGAGAGTTGAAATGGAAATCACACACTCACCGACTTAATGTAAACACACATTGTCACATAGACGAGTTATACGATGTCGCTGTCACTTCTGCGTGGAAGCTTTCTTTCCCCCCGTGACTCGTCTTGCTCTTTGACTCTGCAGAACAGCATCGGCTCCGTCTAAACACCATCACAGTGACATAAATAAGACAGAGTTTCTCCCTCAGCAGGAGCCGGAGCCTCATGCAGGAGGGATCGCCTGCAGGCAGTTTCCAATGGAAAAACCCTGGCTCCTTTCAAATAGCATCATTTTGTCTTTGGCCAGCACATGATATAAAATATCCAACTGCTGGCTGCTACTTCCTGAACTTAATGGTGCTATTATTTCCTCTTTTTTTTTTCTTTTTTTTTCTTGGGTGTGAGTTTATGTGAATTTCTCGGCCGTGCCTGTGGGGAGACTATAACTTTTGAAGAAAAAAAATTAAGTTTGGACACAAGGTGCAAACAAATTTCTGCAGCCCCATTAATTAATAAAAGTAATTATAGATTATAAATACCATCCTCTTTACGGAGAAGGGCCGAGCAGGCTGATATTAAAACCTCTTGCGTCTTTGCTTTGGCGTAATACAGTACCTGTCACCTCTCTGATGTTTTTCTTATCTTGTCCCCCAGGGTGTTGTGCGAGACACTGCGGGCTACGCTGTGATGCTGAATTGGACCATGTCAAATATTTATGGACTCAGACCCGGAGATGTAAGGCAATAAAGCTTTCTCTTCAGAGTTAAGGGCTGTGCTCTGAGAACAAAGAGCATTGCAGGCAGCCGAGGCAGAGTCAGAGATTGTTCCCCCACTTGAAAGAAGGAGTAGATGAACATGTAATATTAATGCGAATAGAGGAGTCATAAGTTCAGAAATTAATAATTACCATTAAGAACAGTGTTGATTTAATTCACCCCACTTGTTAAATTGTGCAATATTCCACATTTGAGTCCAGTCGGGGGGCCTTTGTTCACATTTCCACCTTTTAACCATCCACAGGTTTGGTGGGCAGCCTCAGATCTGGGCTGGGTGGTCGGACATTCGTATATCTGCTACGCTCCTCTGCTCCATGGCAACAGCACGATCCTGTATGAGGTATGTCTCCGTAGTCATGATATAGTGTCTTCAAAGAGCTACAGTATTATTGCAAAACATTAATAAAAAAATGTCAGAAATGTGCAATAAAGCATGAGTTACAGAACTCGCAGAGCTGCATAAGTCACGGTTTAATGTCAGCACCGTGGAGCTGAATGCGTCCATATTTGGTAAACGCCTCCAGGTTTGTGTGGACTGGGTGAACTGTTTGACCCCGTTGCCATGTTTGACTCTGGCCGCCACGGTCCATTGTCAGGACACACACTGCAACTCTCTCTATTCCAGTCCTTTCTCTTCTTTCTTTACCAATCACAGTCAGTGTCTGACTAACACTTCCCACACTGGTGATATGAAGGAATTTCAACTCGAAGAAATTTTTTAACATTAACTTAATGTTTCAAAAGCAGCTGTATTGATTTCAGCCGCCTGCAGCAATACAAGTCGAGTATGCTTTATTTCCACGGATTAAAATGAGTGAAAAACACTAAATATACAGCAAACATGTAGACAAAAACAAGAGCCATGGGCATAGATAGAGAATTATGAGTGTGAGAACTGATTACAAGTTTAATAAATGAAAAAGGCCAGTGAATAAAATGTGTCTTTACTCTAGATTTAAAAATAGAGATGGAGAGATATGATATCAGATGTGTCCAAACATCATGTCAATCATGACAACATAAGCATAAGCAAAGTTATCTGAATAAACCAGATCTGTTTCTAAATTAAAATAAGGTAAAAGGGATAATAGTTGAGATTTAATTAAAAATGACAAACAATCCTGTTGGTGTCTGAAAACTTTGTGCTTGGGAAAACATTGTGATGGTTAGCTCAAAGCTAAGCTTTAGGACAGATGTTACTTTATGTTTGTAATGGCTATGATTAATGAGTAAATGTTTTAAAAGAAATTAGCTGAGTGCTGAATATATGTTTTAAAATAGTCAATTCAAACTAAATGTTCAAAATGTTTGTTAAATTAAATAGATAAAGGCTGGACAAGCTTGTTGTTAAATGATAATGGTCTATGGTGCCAACAGATAGATAAAAGTTATAAATAACCAGATGATTGAAGTGAAAAATCTGAAGACATTATCTGTGAGAGATGAAAAAAAAAGATCACAACATCAAAAAGTATCCAACAATATCAGTGTCTAATACCCGAAGCGAACAGGCCCTCCGCTGAGCACGTCATTACTTTGTGGTAAAGGAATAAACAGGCTATAATTAAGTATTTTCTGCATGAATGTGTGTTTTGAACAGCCACTTCTGATTATTACAGGTAATTTGGCTTTTCTTTGTGAGCCCGCTACCAGTTGGAAACTGGATACTGCCTGTATTTCTGATGAGGAGGGTATTTAGCATAGCAGAAAATCTGCAGGTCCAGGCCGGGAGCATGTGTGTGTGCATTGAGCTTTTCAGTGTCTTTCTTATGTTGAGGGTCAGTCTTTACATTAAATCTCGATCGATTAATTTGTCTGTTTGACTTCAGCGTCGCTCGTTGTGTCGTGTAGCTTTTTGTTTTAGCAGCATGTCCGTCTTGAGACGCGATGCCACCAAGCTGTTATCTTCCCTCTGATCAATACACAGACACAAATATTTATCCAGAGCAAAGTGAAAATAAAAAATGACAGCCAGAACTCACTGTGTGCTGTTTACTATCCTCCTCATTTATCTGCAGGTGTCCTCCTGCTGTAGGGACCGATAGCTGAATGCAAGAAGCAGGGTGGAAATTGCCGTGTGAGGCGTTTTGCCTGCAGGCGTCTTTTACCTTTATCTTCTCTCCAAACAATCGTCCAATAACACAACTGTGTTTTTGTAAGTCCCAAGGATTTCTGGGCTCAGCTGTCTGGAAGGCAGCCTTCACACTGCGCGTCTCCAGTTTTACACAGCTGCCCGATGAATATTCATGGTTTCTAGTTCACAGCTGAGGTGAATTTGTACTGTGGAACATTGAGGAAGTTTTGCTGTTATGTTTTCTGCAGCCTGTGCTGCTTGTGATTTGTACGGCTGCCTACACGCTGCACTTTGTGGACTAACTAGCTGTGGCTATTTTTGCTGTTTTTACAGGGGAAGCCTGTCGGGACTCCAGATCCTGGAGCGTTCTTCCGTGTGCTGTCTGAACACGGAGCCTCCTCCATGTTCACGGCGCCCACTGCCATCCGAGCCATTCGCCAGCAGGACCCTCAAGCTGCAATCGGGAAAAAATACCCTCTGTCTAGGTAAAAACATTAGCACTTCACACAGCAAGAAACCCCTTAGACCAAACTAATTACCATTTGATGAACAATAAATGACTGATTGCCTTTTATTCAGTGCCATAGAGATTCATGCTGGAGTAAATTATAGATTAATTGATTGAAAAGTGAGAATTTTTACTTCCTCTTTGGGTTTTGAGCTCTTGTTTGGACAAAAACAAGTTGGCATCGGAAGAACTGATATTTCATTTATGTGGTAGAGTTAATAGATTTATTGAAAATGAAATTAGAGATTTATTGTCTTTACTAAAGGAGGTAATTGTTCTCAGGATACGTCCACCACGCTGAGTCATTTCCATTTTAAAATGCATCATGACAGGTGAAAGTGAAGACCTTTGGACACTGTGTAAACACCCATGGTCGCTCCCTGACTGGGTCTTATCAGCCTTGAGGCGATTAATACAACGTCCTGAAAATGACAAGTGTTTTAGACCGACCTTGTTGTTTTTTAGCCTCTAGTAAAATGCAGTGTAGACAGTCAGCTCACACGTGAGCAGGGTACCTGATGGCACAGGTGTGTGGACAGAGCTCATTTCTGATATGAATAGCTTAGCTCTGAGCAGCTCACGGCTCTGGTCCGCTGTTCTAAAAATAGCTTGCACCGACAATTAAAGGTAACGAACCTACTCCTAAAACTATAGGGATTATAGCAATGGGCCAATTTGCCAAAATGTTGAACTACCCCTTTAAATAAATCATGAGTTTCAGTATTTCGTTTGGGTTCAGTTGTTCAGGATCAATTAATAAGAAACCTTTGGGTTTAACTTTCAATTCTTCGTTTCAATTCCAACTCCAGACAAGTGAAGTCTAGTTTTTTGCGGACCTAAACCTTTTAACTGCAGACTGTGTCCTGACCTTAGAACAGCCAGGAAAGATGTGCTGAATAATCTCCCGTCTGATGACGGACCACGCCGCCTGTCCAGCCCCTCGTTAGTCTCTGGCCATCTGTTGATGCGCAGCCCCTCTCCCACCTCCGCCGCTCGCAGTTTGTAGCCTCAGCTCGATCCGCTCGGGTGTTAATCAGGACGGATAACGAGCCACTTCAGGTCACCGCGGTCCAGATGTATTCAATCAAAACAACGCCGACTTGTTTTTCCTCGGCTTACTGGCTCCTCGGTTCAGGTAAAGACTCTCTCGCTCTGCAGCTCCGAGTTAGAAACAAACATTTTTCCAGTTTGGCCCTGCAGAGTCAGAATTATTGAGTTTATCTCAATCATTAATTGTTTGGAGGACTACATGGAAACTTGGACCTGCGAGGCTGCTGTGTCAAGTCACAGCTTTCATGCAACTCGGCAGTCTGAAAAATGCCTCTAAGCACACAATCATAAAGCAATTCTGAGTGCGGGTGACCTGTGACCCCTGTGAATCTTTCAGTAACTGTGGCATTGTGAGCTGAATTTGCTGCTGTTCGTCGCGTTGAATGCATAGCACCTTGTTTAAATGCTGTTCTCGCACAGGGGGGGGATTATTTTCTACAATATCCTTTCACTATAGATATTAGCGGCATCTCTCCGCTCTGCTCTGACCCTGCCGCAATCAGTCATTTTAAGCTACATGCTCTTTCTGTGTACACTCTCTTGTTCTTAATGTGTCTTTTCCCCTTGGAGGAGGTGGCAGGGTGGTGAAAGATTACAGCGTTTCCCTTTGGCGCTTTGAGATGGAGGAAAGAAAGGGAAAAAAAGGCAACGTCGCTGAGACAAAGAGGCCGAAATATCAAGGCAGCGGTGAAACATGGCTTCATTTCAGCAGAGGGCGATTCAATGACTGCTCAAGACTTTCCCTTGAACTCATAATGTGCTTTCGATTTTTCAGTCGCAAAAAGAAATTTCATGCCGTTTCGACAGCCTGTAATATCTAAAAGGGTTTCGTTTACGAGTAGTTAATGATGATTTCTGGGTTCAGTTCTTGTGTCTGTGGAAATGTTTAATTTGCCACATGAGTGAGAGGAAAGCACAAAGTATCAAGATACTCTAGTCGTCCTTTGAAGAGGTCTCGAGCTTGTTTTGATGGTAAATCAGCCTCGTATTAACTCGCTGTATCATCAACATTGCACACAATTTACAAGGCCAGGCTGAGTCGTACAGATGCGTATGAGAAATTCATCCAAGCATTTAGTGTTTGTGACAATTCTGCCTAACGGATCTCAGTCCAGTCTGTGCGTCTCACCCCTTCCTGCAGCACATAAAAGGACACGTCAATACCAATAAAGCTGCTTTTAATTAAAAGTGTGTTGATAGAAGAAGTAAAATCTTTCAGAAAGCTAAAATCTTTTATTATCAAACACATAATTTCACGCTCGAGAGACCCCTCGACGATAATTTGATGCAGCTCAAACACCCTGTCTGGGCTTCATTGACACTGTGACACATTTCCTCCCTCTAGGGCCCGTTCAAGTGTAATAGCCCTGGACCCTTATCAGTGTGCTGGAACCGTATAAGTCGTCAGTGTGGATGTTGAAAAACTAAATTGAAAGTCTGGCTGCAAGGCTGCGGAGAGCTGTGGCGACAGCGGTGCTCGGTGTAAATGCAGCATGACAAAAAGGTGCAGAGATTCTGTCAGCGCTGTGTTTAGTAACTTAACACCCAGAGGCTCACTCATAAACAGGCGACAAAGAGGACGGCTCAGTCGAGGCCCGGTGGTGCTGTTTGCAGCTTGTTTGCCACTTAGTGAAAGAATCTCATGTATCCTCGCATGTTGCAGGTGCATTGGCATATGATAAATTCAGATTTTTGGGGGATTCATGCATTAATCTGAGAGTAAATTCCCATCTGTGCAGAAAATATCAAAGTACTTCAGATTAACTTTACCACACTGACCTCACAGAGTCAGCTTCAGATCACCATGTAGATAACCTTAACCCTGAGAGTTACATTTTTAGCTTTATTGTCCTCCTCCAAGGCCACGCTCTAGAGATTAGAGAGCTCTTATCTTTACAAACTAGTAACCAAGTAATTGATTTTTATTGTTCAACATGTGCTGGCTCCTCATTGGCTCGTGTTTCCTCAGAGGGTGAGCATTTGTTTTACAGAGCTGCATTGTTTTACCTCACCTCCACCAGTAACCCACAGTGCGTGCCAGGAGCCTAACAGGTGGTGCATCTGTTGCTTTAAATGAGGAACAATTATACCATTGTTTGTTCTTATGCTTTACTTAAATGGAAAAAAAGTTTATTTGAAGCCGACGCTTGCTGGGTCGTAGCGAATTATCATCCTGCATTTGTCCAGTCAACACAACAAGGAGTTGTTTTCATCTACAAACTGATGGGAGCTGAAGCTTTAGGCCCTATAGGTGCAGTATAATATGGAATAACTTACCTATAGGTTTAGTTATGTTGTCCTTGGGTCTTTGGGAATGGCTTTATTAAGAGATATGTACTTTCCCTGGAGCTCTTTTCCCTTTAGGACAGATCACTGATGTTTATACTTATGTTATTCACTCAGTGTACAGTCCTTGAGCTTGGGCAGCAACCAGAACCTGCTTCTCTCTGCTTCTGCGGTCACTGAGAATCCAAACATGCACCTCCACTGAACTCCTCTGAATAACACAGAAAACCTGGGAATGCAGTGGGTTTTAACTTGAACATAGGGTCAGTAAAAGTGAGTTCATCCCCTGCAAAAATTTGGCAGCTGAATGGAGGAATATTATTAATGCATTAACTTCATTAACTCTCTTCATAGTTGATACAGTCTTTTCTACAAGTCGACTGATAGTGAAGTGTTTTTTCCCTCTTTTTAATGATGAAATAACAAAACAAGACGATAGTGGGCTGTCCAAACTGATAATGGTAGTTTGCAGCAGGATAAAGATGTAGCCAAAACTTTTATTTACCTTTTAATTAATTTGTTTTTTTTTTGTTGAGCCTGAAGTTCCCCAATGACTTTCAACTAGATGTTGAGTAGATAAAATACCAGTTATCCAAATGACATTAAATAAAACAAACTGCAAGCAATTAAAATGAATACAAACAGAAGTTTGAAGGTTAGAGATTATGAATCTGAAATTATCAAGTGGTACCAACATATTAATTTTTAAAAAGAAGCTTTGTATTTAACTATTAATGGATTAATCAGCTTCAGTTAGAAATAAACACCAGAAAAAATGCAAAAACAGAATAATTCAACAGAAGCATCTAAAGCAGCATCAGAGGAGCTACCATTATGTTATTTGTAAAGTGAATTACCCCGTACCCTTCGGTGACAGACAGCTGTAAGGTGAAACAACATTTTTGAATCTCTGCTTATTTACATGCATTCTCTATTTTTATGGAGGTGTAGCCGCCGTTCAGCAAACACAGTGTTTTGGAGGAGCAGGAGAACCAGACTACATAATATCCTCGGGACTATACGACAATCAAGTTTGAGAGCGGTGCTTGGAAAAGAGAATAGTGTATTATCCAGGGAGAGAACCAAGATGGAAAAGATGTGATTCGGCGGCGAGGGAGTGACATGATGAAAATTCTCTCGCCTTTTACAAAAGATGGTGTGCAGCTTCAAGTTTGATTGGAGTTGGAAGGTCATTTCGTCATCGCCGAGGGTTGAGACCGATGACTGATGACCAGCAGTCATTTGTGGGGAAAGTGTAGTGATTAGACTCGTATCTACGGCCGCTCTGTAGCCTGGACTTATAGAGGGTTACGGTTCCCCTCGCCGCTTTGTAGCCATCGGAGGGTGTATTCAGGAGAATGATAGTGGGGGGGAGGGCGAAGACAGAAAGAAACTGCAGCGTTTTGGGTCACTTGTAGGGCACGGAGGGAGAGTTTTATAAAGCGTGGGAGTAGCAATCGTCCAAACTAGACGGAAACTTAAAAAAAAAATGGTGTCAGATTTGACACATTCAGATGTCCTTGCAAGAATTTCTGCCTCCAGGTACTCATTGATTCAGGGACTCATCCATATTGACTGAGAGGCCATCTAGAGGGCAGGACTTTCCTGGGGGGAAAAGAGCAGCTTAGTCTCGCCAGGAGTGTTTGTAACAGGAAGAATGTCCAACTTGAAATGCGTACAGGTTTCAAGAGGAAGGAAAGTGGAACATTTAAAGGAATAGTTCACCAAAGAAAATGAGAGCACACCAAATTCAATGCTGTTAAGGCTGTTTAGGCTTTAAAAATGTCCTAAATGACGTTGTTTCAAGTAAACTCTGAGCTATTCCTTTAAAGCAAGAGGTTAAGGACTGAGCTGATGAGTGTGACCGTGAGGAAGTAAAAAATAAATAAATAAATAAAAAAAATCCCATTTTGGGCATATGTAAAGATCTTTTGGTCAGTAAGCATGGCTGAAACTGTTTCAGAGACGGCGGAGACGAGTTCTCCGTCACGGCCAGAAGACACAGGGACAGTGAAATGAAGGGTGGTGCCAATTTGCAAAACTCTTCAAGCAAAAGAGGTAAAAATCAGAGTCTGCACAGCGTTCTCATATAGATATAATGCTAAAGTGGAGAGAGAGTGCTGAATCCACGGAGTGTACTTCACACTAAATGGCTTGAAGTTGAGACAATTGAGACAACTGCTTGACACTGTCAGAGTCTGAGCACGTCAGCAGAGGACATGGAGGGAGAAAAAGAAGAAATACAAAAAAAAAGAGTACATTTTGCATTGCATGGGTTTTGACTTGTCCTGACCAGTCCTCGGGGGGACAGATATGTCATGTTTCCTTACAGTGACTGACAGGTGTGGTGTGTGTCCTTGCAGCTTGCGGTCATTATTCTTGGCAGGAGAGCGATGTGATGTGGAGACGCTGGAATGGGCAAAGAGGAGCTTTGGGGTTCCCGTCCTGGACCACTGGTGGCAGACCGGTAGGACAGACTTTTTTTTTTGACTTTCGAAGGACAGAAATCAGAGTCACAGAGGCCATGATGTATTTTCTTGTTGATTGTGTGTATTTAAAGCTACACTGGAGGGCGAGGGAGGTGGAGGGTGGGGATCATACAAAATGGATGCACCTGTCCGACTGGATTTCATATGTTTTCCCTCTGAGCTCAAAATGATTGCTTGTTGGACAGGAAGTAACAAATCAAAACAGAAACTGAGACACAAGCTGTGTTCCTGCCTCGCCTGCAAAAAGCACAGCGTCCGGTTCATGGCCTCAATGTCTCCGGATCTCTGTAAAATTGTTCTAACATTTATCCGCCAACCATATCATACGCGTGAAGCCGCATAGTTCTGTTTTAATTATGTCAGTTTAGTAGGTTGAGAAGCACTTCACCCTCAAACTTTAGGGATTAAGGTCTTATGATATAGATAGGGAGAAAGCATTTCAAGGACCTCAAGTGCTTTATTATCCCAAACTGTATGTGATGTTTTAATTTAACTTGATCTTTAAGACGCAGTCTCGTCTTAAGCTTATCAGCACGAGAAGACTACAAATGTGGTCTTTGCCGCTCTTTATTAGCCCGCTGACATTAACTTGGCCTTGAGAAGAGGCATAACTCCAGAAAATCCCTATTCCCCAAAAGGCAGTTGTCATTATGGAGCACATTTTATCATACTCCCCACTTTGATTAATCCCTTCTGTGTTGTTCTATTGTGGACCAAGGGATTAGCCTGCAATACAAAAACTGCTTGGGTAATTATGACGTTATAAAGACCCCCTCGGTTCCAATTTCCAAGCGTCTCTGGGAGCCGATCGCCACGCAGAGTGACGTGTCATCGTTTCAGACAGGTGCAGACAGGTCTCTTTGACGAGAAGACATTATTCTCTTTGATTTAATACGTCAAAACAGGCCAATTTGAAGGGGTCAAAATGAGAATCACGGCTGAACGACCGCACAGTCGGGTGAGGAAGAGCGTCCCTTCAACTGGCCACAGTCCTGGGCAGCACAAGGGATTTGATTGGCGTTACCTTTCATTGGGTTGACTGATGTTTAATTGACTTTGCAGTCATGTGGAGCACTGAGTGACTGCGATGTGAGGACTAAGTTGCTTAGTGCTTCGTGAAGAGATAAAAGGAAAGAAAACAATCACGGGTACCTTGTCCATCAGCTCCGCAGTGGAAGTGGAAATTGCTTCCCCACTGAAGCATGCTTTAAATCTGACTGTTTGATGAAGAGTCATTAACGTCTTATTCCAAACTTTGTCTGGCAGAGTCCAAACACGCAAAAGCCAGGATTACCCACCCGTGTGTGATAATGACGATTTTTCACTTCAACACAATTATAGTATTTTGCGATTATTCAGTCTCACTCTTCTGTCTGCTCCTTAAAAATTCCATTAACAGAGTCGATATCTCAATACCGCGTTGTACCAGTGCTCCTCAGATTAATATCATTGCTCACAGAGGCTGAGGCATGAGGTTGTGCTCTTTAAAGGAATAGTTCACCAAAAACTGAAATTCAGTCATTGACTCACCCTCATGCTGATGAATACTCCGGAGTAGTTTTTTATTCTTATAAGTGCATCTGGAGACCCGGGAGGCCGGTTCGTAGTCCAATGAAAACTTTATGTGAGATTAATAGCGCCCAACACAAAAATGTCCATAAAACTATTTTGTTGTTTCGAGTAAACTCTGGACTACATCACTTCAGGACACTTGAATTGAGTATTCGACAGCATGAGGGTGAGTCAATGACTGAATTTCATTTTTTGGTGAACTATTCCTTTAAAGAGCATAACCTCATGCCTCAGCCATGATATTAATCAGAGGAGCACTGGTACAATGCAGAACAAACTTCATTTTTTGGTGAACTATTCCTTTAATTTACAGGTCTGTGGTTGTAGTGTGTGTGGAGGGGGGTTTGCAGTGGTTGTCCAGAAACTCCCTTTCCTCACCTCATTGTGGAACGACTATACAACACAACTGTTGTGGGTCTGAATGATAAGGAATGTAATTGGAGTTTTGGGCTCCCTGCATTGTTTCTCAGCCCTTGGTTTGTAATGGTTCTTGAATGGTTAAGACCCTATTAGCCTTTTGGATTGGAGGCTCTAGTCCAGGCGCTGTGCCATCGCGCTAATGTTGTGCCACCTCCCCCCTCTCAGTTTGATTGCTGCCCTCCACGAGTGCTATAGTGAGTAATGACGAATGTGCCGGGGACGGCGATGGAGCACAATTGGCTGTCTCTTTGTTTTGTAATGTCCCGCCTGCGCAAACGGAGGATCAATGCCGAACAAGACGACATCTCTGTGTTAAATATGGAATCGATATTGTTGTCAGGCTGTTGGAAATCCATCGACCTTGAGTTTGTACAGGGAACACACTCTGATCTGAGCGCAGATTAGCCCACTTGGCTGATTGGTCTGTCCGGGCTCAGGCGGGAACGGGGAGTGCGAACAGCTCGATATTGCAATATTTCAGAAGTGTGATTAATCAATGTGCTCTCTTGAGTTTGAATTGCTGATCTGACCGCGGGCTTATCACACACATGCTGATTTACAGTTCAAAAACCAAGACCTTTTGAAAAAGGCCGCCCCACCTCCCCCACTTTAGCCGTTTGTTTTATGGCGGTGAACTTGGCCGTAGTTAGTCATGGGAGACAGCTGCCTGCCCAGATGAGCCAATAGATGTGGTCTTTGTGAAGCCAGATCATCTCGTTTGGAGAAGAGCCGCAGGTTTAGTGTCATCCATCCAGCCTCTGAATTGGGACACAGCAGCTCCGTATACTGTGGGTTTACGCTCAGCGGTCGGCTTAACGTGAAAATCAATTTGTCGAAGTTCAATCACGGCAGGCGATTTCTCCCTCGCTCACACATACACGGTGTCTTTTGTTGCGTAAAGGCTTTTGGAAGAGCGTTTACTGTTTGCATGAACAGTGTGGGAGTGGAAAAGGTTTAGAAGGAGCAGCCGCGCTCAGAGGTAAACACAAGATTATGACATCTGCAAGCCTTTCGCTGCTGTGTGATGTAGTTGTTTACACTGTTATGTCTTAATACATCCCGCCGCCGTGTACCTGTAACTTCGGCTTAGGCTGTGTGGGACGGGCGGCACAGGTGGTTTTCTCAGATGCACCGAGCCGAGGTGTTGATTTGCAGCTTTCTCTCTGTGGTCTCGGTGTTGTGTTGTGTTGTGTGAGATCGCATTTAATTCTACTTGAACACCCGGGACATTTTAGCACAGTTCGGTTTGGCTCTCACTTCCTTTTCTCTACCTTCACAGATACACACACCAAACGAAATCCTGCCACACTTTGTGGCTGCCCGAGTCAGGTGATTTATTGAGTTTGGAGAAAAACCTCTGGCGCCCTCTTGATTTCTGTCTAGATGTGTAAATCCCATTGGATTCTTCACCCCCTGCTAAACTCAATAACTGGCAGCTGGCGGCCAGGGCTGCAATCCAAATGTGTTCTCCACTTTTTCACGGTAGAGTGGGTCACTCCACTTCTCACTAGCTTTCTCTTTTTGTGTCGGAGGCAGTTTGACTTGCAATGCGTGGGTGAAAGAGATGGGTGTGTGTGTGTGTGTGGGGGGGAATATGCTGTGCCATGTTATACATATTCATTAAAACGACCACGGCTTGTTATTTCGTTCTGAAGTTACAGAAGAAACCAAGCAAATTTTCACAGTTTGTTCTTCGTGTGCTCACCTGCTTTTTTTTCCCCCCAGCAGCACATTCATATTGTTGCAGCGGTCATAGTCTGTTGGAGGTATTTTATCTTTTTAACACCCAATTTCTCGGAAGAGGCTAAAACCAACAATTAATTTATCACACTTCCAGGTGTTTGCCATAGCCTTATGTAATTTATGCATGTATGCATAGAACCTGTGGTATACAAATATTCCTTCATTCTTTCAACATCAGCTCAAATTCACTGTTCGATTTAGTTTCATCCTGGGAGAATTGTTGATAATAAAATTCAAAAGGTCGGCCTTTTTATGAAGCGTTCTGCCCGAGGTGGCTCCTTTATCACTTGCTGTAGCAGTGACAAATCCATGGGTGGGTGTCTTCCAAAAAGTAATGCATTTGAATTTGTCCATCTTTTCATACTGACAGACAGGTATCAAATGCCAGTAAAAAAAAACAAGTGTGCACAGTAGAAAAGGTGTGTGTATAGTTTCCCCCAGCCTGCACTGAGTTCCTGACTCACCCTGCTGGGAGTGTCGGGCTGCACCGCTCGACCGTCACTTTGAAGACAGAACATCGATCACGCAACTTTTAGCAGCGTCGGTGCCTTGACAACTCTCCTTCATCTTCTCCTCCCAACAAAAGAGAAGCAACCTGGTCATTGAGAAGCAGTTTAGCATTCAAGGCTCGTTTGCTCCACAACAGGCATCAGCGGAAGGAGAGACGGACTCCTCCTTGAGAAGCTCATTATAGTCGAAACACCTAAAAAGCAAAGTTTGTTTGCTTCTCCCGGCGTCCTGTTACCAAGAAAGTCATTTTTCAAACTTGTGACATTGTCTCTGTAAGTCACTCTCTGGCTCTCGCATGCAGTTTTTATCCATAAATATTGATAGAGCTGTCTGTCCACTTATACAGCAGAGCTTTGCTTTTTCCTGCGCCTGCAAAATAGATCACCAGTGCAGTTGTTCATTAATATTTCCAGCTGTGTGTGTGTTTGTGTGTGTGTTATCTTGCAATGTTATATTCAGCAGCTGAAAGCTGTAATTGATGGTTAGAAAAACAGCCACCATGAGCAATGATAGGAAGAGTGTTCCAAGTAGTATAATATGAATTTGAGAACCGGTTTAGCAAAACTTTTTAAAGTCCTGTGTAGTTTAAAGGTATTTCAAAGTGTAGTTTGATTATAAAGCAGGTCTAGGTTCAATATTGATATTGTAACCAGCAATCAAAGCTTCAGTTTCATACAGCATGTATTAAGAAACTGAACCGTAAAACAAGCTGTTCGGACTTCCTGTAACTTTGTGATGTCACAACAAAGTAGCCATTCCTCAAGCCCCGCCCACCAGAAACCGACGTCTCACCTTGCAGGATCTGATTTCTCTGACCTGAAATCTCTTATATTTGTATTCAATCAGTCAGAAGACAGTCAGCCAATCAGAGGGGAGACTCATAGCCTCCTCTCCTCTGATTGGCTCCAACCACCTGTTGTTATGGCTCCAGAGAGAAGCCCGAGAGAGGAGACGTCAAACTAAGATGTGATATTTTTGGTCCTTAAAACAACAAATATTTCTTTTCATGGTTCAGCACTTCAAAGTAAAACAGGAGTGTGGTGGATTTTCTTTTTTCATGTGATTGATTGCCTTTGTTGTGGCGAACAATTGTTGAAACTTCAGTTTTTGGTTAGGGGTAACCTTGGTAGTGAATACCTAGAGGAAGTTAGAAAGTCATATAACAAATGTTTGTAGAAGATGAAAACATTACTCAAGGTTATTTATGAAAACTATGAATGTTTTATTGTCGGGGTGAAGAAAGGATCCTTGGAGATGTAGCATTGTACATCAAGGTTGCTCCGTTTGGCTTTAACACTTCTGAGTAGGTGAGGTTTTTTAATTTCAGTTAAGTGGAGCTAATGTCTCACATTAATAATGAATAAAATTAAATATTGGCCACTGCATTTGACTTTTTAATGACACTCTTAACAAGCCCAGCTCCAGACGCCTCACTCTGACAGATTTTTAAAGTTTGTCCTCCAGCTGCTCTGTTAAAAGCTGCTGTATCATCACTGAAGAATTCTTTATTTATCAAACACAGCATGTTTTATTATTTTTTCCCTCCCTAGCTCCCGTTGAAAAAAAAAAAGCATTAACTCATTCATTATCTTTGACATCATCCCCCTACAGTGGAAACAGTTCATTGCCAAGCAGATAGCTCCGCAAAGATTAAAAACATCTTGGGGTTTTGGTTCACATCATCTTCCCATCCATCCCCCCGAGGCTTCTCCTACCTTGCAGACAGCTGTGTATCACTTCTGATTGGTGAACAGTGGCATCACACAAACAGGAGCCTGCAGCGCTCTCTCCTTCTTAGCGGCGCTCCCGTTAGATCTGCACAAGAGGGGCCTGGTTGGAAAAAGACTGAAGGAGTTTCACGAAGAGAGGCGGCAGCAGAGAGAGGGGGTCAGAAGTTGAAAGATATCTCAGGTCCTTAGTTTAGAAACAGTATTTCAGGGCAGGCTGAATCTCTGCAGAATATATATCCAAACAAAAAAATTTAGCATCACAACAGGGCTTCTGGTTTTTGGCGTCTCCCTGAGCAGCAGCAGGATTTTGAGCGCCAACGTACTGGGCCCTAGTTAGCATTTCCATTTCAAGAAAGAGTGACTCAGTCGACTGTGCCCCAAGATTGCTACTGCAACATCATTTAAAGTGCCAAACAAAAGTAGAAGTTGGCGACCAGACTTCACTCTATGGGGAGGTGAGGAAGAAGCCAATGATGGCAGCCAAGCTAATATTTTAAAAACTTTCTTTTCAAGTGGACTTATCTTCCACGAATACCAGGAGTTGTAACATGATCCAACCAAGAAATTAAAGAAGCAGTTCCTACTTTTACAAAGAAGCTAACTCCATGAGCCAAATGGATGAACTGGAAAATGAACAACATAAGTTAAATTTGAGGCTAATTGGTACCTGACTGTCTGAAGTTTTGGGTCTGGAGGTAATAGCATCACAGCAGCTGGATTTTCATTTGTCAAATGAATTTTCTATTATCAATCGAGTGCAGTGTCAAACTTGCACATTGTTTTTTGAGGTTGCAAGCTCACGGAGGAGAATCAAACTAATTTAAACCAGTTAAGCTTGTGATTAGTTTTCACTCTGGAGAACTTGGCCATCGCAGGGCGAGATGAGTTTCCCGACACGGAGCGGGAGTGATTCGGTGCGCTCGTTATTCCCATGTGCTGCGGACGCAATCATTTCTCAGACTGCCGCTGTAATCTGATGTACTGATCCACTCCGTCTCATCAGCCCAGACGTGACACCTCATTTCTTTTTGTCACCTGCATTCTCCCTCTCGTCGCCGTCTCCAAACTCTCTGCCTTTACCCTCATCATCATCATCATCATCATCATGTTATTTGTGTTCATATCCTTCTTTCATATTCACACAGACCTGCACATGCTCCACTTTTCACATTTTATATTGCAGCCTCATGCTAAGGTTGCAACCCATGAGGTGGAACTCATCTCAGTGACAGGATTGTGTGTCAAGGGAAGGCTACAGAAAAATGTCTGCTGCATTTCGGGTTCCCAAGAACACAGTGGCCTCCATAATTTTAAGATGGGAGAAACTTCCAGATGGACAGCCGTCACTGATGCAACCCCCCACCTTCACGCCCATCATGGCTTTATTGAACAGTGAGCTCTCCTCTGTGAAACTTTGCAAAGAAAGCTACTGGAAGGGACTCTCAGACCATGAGAAACAAAGATTCTCTGTTTGGCCTCGTTTCTAAGCTTCATATCTGGAGGAAACCAGGCGCAGCTCATCATGTGCACAATTCTATTGCAACGGTGCAGGTGGTGTTGGTTGGTGGTGGGTTTGTTTCTAAGTAGCAGAGCGAAAGCTTCACCGTCAAGCAAACTGTGCCAACTGTGGGAGTCCTTGAGTTGTCCAGCCAGAACTCTGACTTGAGCCCAACTGAACATCTGTGGCGGCACCACCGATGATCCCCGTCCAACCTGATCGAGCCGGTTTTGCTCTGCAGAGACGGACGAAAGAAATTCCCCAAATCCAGATGTGCACATATGGCAAAACCCAATGAGGCTGCCAACACTGCTTCAGCTAACTCCAGAGTAAATACTCCTTATAATATATAATATAAATAAAACACTATTCAGCATTAGTCAATTATTATTAAATTATAAAGCACTGTGCCTACATTGGTCTTTATAAGTTTGTAAATTATACACACAGTTAAAAATCTATATTGAGTTAAATATTTGTATTTTTCATGCTTTGTCAATGATGAATATATCATTTATAATAGTGAGTTTTATTAAAGATGAACTTCATAAACAGCCATAATAACTGTATACTCACTAATATGAATTGAATTAATGAATGAATGAATTCTTTATTTTCGTGTCGTAATTTTCGTAATAAGTATCAGTGTGGGAATAATGGTATATAAATGACAAATTATGTATTAACTAATGCTTAATAGTGAGTAGTTTTATCAAAGTGTGAGCGAGAATCTGAATATTTCAGTTTTTCCTTTTAAATAAATCATCAAAACATCCGCCAAATTCTGTATTTGCTTTGACTTAACGTAGCAGTGAGAGGAGAGTGATGAGGGAAATGATGCTGCAACAAAATCTGAAGAAGTGAAGGCATCCGAGCGCCTCATATCCGCGTGCACTGTAAATGAAAACCACCTACTAACCCACACTCACCAGAGACGCTCATGTGCACGTGCCCGGCTCACTTTCACTTATGCGCATATGAGCAAATGCCTGCCATTTTGAAGCCTGATAATAATCTGTGTGCTATTTTAAGACCAAGTGCCATTGGCAGAGGATGGAGAGGTTGGAGAAGAGGAGGGGGGGCTGGTTTCGGAGGGTTGCTGATGTCACCGGTGTTGCCTGGCAACAAATGTGTGTTTCCAGTCGGCAGGGTTTTGGCTGCTTCACCAGTGAGTGGTGGTGAATAGACTTATAGTAGTGTTTAGTGTGTGTGCGCTCCTCTCTGTCTCTATCTGACTGTCTGTCTCAGTTTGTTTTCTGTTTCTCTGACTCTCTCTGACAGACAGCAGATGCCTGTATATGGAATTATCTTTAAAAAAAAAGCAGTGGACTGAGCCTCCTCAAAGCATTTGTCTTGTAAAATAAATTGTAGAATTGACAGTTTCTCCCTGCGGCCTTCACCGAATGCGACTCTAGTGCTCGGTTGTTGTTGTTTTTTTCACACATCCTTCTCTCATTGGGAAAAAAAAGTCAAGACTTACAGGTGGATGAGCTTTACGGGCTCTTTGAAGACACCTCAGAAGAAAAAACAGAAGGTTTACTGTTCAGTCTGCAAACAGTCGGCACCACATCACACTGGATCGGGGGGGGTTAATAAGGCTCCTTAACCCAAACCCAAAGAGCTCAACATGAATATTACCTCTGCAGTGTTGGCTTTTAAATTTGAATACAGCAGCGCCTGCAGGATATCTTTTCATGAGGTCAGCTTATTAACTTCTCAGTTGTACCCCAATCATACCTGAGTCTGTGCTTCTGGGTTGATGCAGAATATAAAGCTTGGTAAATGATGCAGAGGGGAAGGCTCGGCGATAGCTTATTTTAAAGTTGACCAAATTTTCTTTAAAACCTGCGGTCATTGATGATATCAGTATTTTAGCGGATGGTACAATGAAAAGAAGGATTAAATAACTGAAATTATATTTATATAATTATATTTATTATATAGAAGTTGTGAATTGGCCCTCTTAAGGTTTAATTTAGTTTTATTATGTTAAATCACGTTAAAGATCAGAGGCTCTTTCCATCTGTCTGTGATCTTTTTAGGGTCAGATGAAGAACATGTCAAATCAGATTTCTGCTTTGTGCAGCATGTAAACAGTGTGTTTGTAACTCTTTGTGATAATGTATCATTTCCATTCATATATGCAAATTGATTTCCTGCAAGTGACACGTGCAGAACGATACTGCAGATGGAGTACAGCCTGACCTCGGGTTTATCTTCTTTATCTGTTAGATGGTGGACTAGAGCAAAGGTGATTTTGAGGAATTGATTGATAGATAATGTAGATTTACATCGACACATGTTGAACTGTGGCCAACAGTTGCATTAGTTACTGGTGTTGGGAAATTTTCTGGGTTAAAGGGATAGCTCAACATTCTGGCAAAGTGACCCATTGCCATAATCCCTATAGTCATAGCAGTGGATTTGTTAACTTTAATTGTCGGTGCAAGCTATTTTAGGAATGGCAAAGCAGAGCTGTGAGCTGCTCAGAGCTATGCTATGGAGGATTTCTTGGTTTCTTTCAGATCTTTTTGGCAACAGGTTGGGGAAAAACCTGCCTGATCTCCCCCGAGCTCCTCCATCTCTGTTGTTAATTGAAACGCTGCTGCGACCTCGACCTCTTCGCCGAACGTCTATGATCAACTTCATTCCTGTTCTCGTGGCTGAGTGAGTCAATCTTCACCTTTAGGCTTCAGCATGAAACTAGAATCACAAACAAACAAACAAACCCTCGCCTCATTGATATTCCTTCCTGACATTTATCTGCATATAGACTGGTCCTGTCCACCTCTCCTTAATAATACGACAATACCAACATAAAAAACAACAACAACAACAAAATAGATCAGCATGTTTCTTTCCAGTAAATTGTTCCTGAATTATCTCACCCTCGTGCTCCTCTCCCACCTTTGGGAGGCACGTGGGAGTGTTGGCTTTGTGCCTCGTATCATTCAACACTAACCACCCCCACCCACAACAACCACAACAACAACAAAAAGAAGCCACCATCGCTCACTTGCTCTCATTACATGGCTGCAGAAACAGCGGCCCAGATGTCGCGGCTCGTGTAATTACATGTTTGTGTTACTTTGTTGTGTACTCTTTGGGGAGGAGGTGGTGGTGGGGCTGTCATCGGCTCCCTAACCTGGGAATTCGTCTGGCATTCATTCATTCCTCGCCATGGTAGCATTTGTCTGCTGAGGTTTCTGAGGCACAAGACGGAGGTCTTTCATTAGCAAGTTAAGTAGTGAATTTGTATGCATAAACTTAGCTCTGAGCGAATGAGCCGAGCTGTCTGAAAAAGTGATAAGGGAGGCAATGTTTTTAGCTGATGGAATGAAATTGTCCCTTGAAGAGTCTAAATGGGAGCGCATGTGCTGGTGTGTGTGTGTGTGTGTGTGTGTCCGTGCACGTTACACTTGATTGCTCATCTTTCTTTCATGTCTGTCTGGTGGGTGGCATCACCGGTATTTTTGCAGTTGCTGCAACATGCTCTTATTCCCCACGCACTTTAGTTTCCCTCCTCTCTCTTGTTATTTTTCTTCATTTTCACATTCAGCCCAATCAGAAGGGCTTGGCTAACCAACCCTGTGGGCTCTACCTGTGTGTGTCTCTGTGTGTGTGTGTGTGGCTCCTCAGCAGACTGCCAATGATGGTCTTAAGTCTGAGCAGCCTGAGCTCTATTGTCCAACACAGACTTAACCGCACAACGCAGAACTAATCCCACAGGTTTCTGGTGAGATTGAGTTCACACGCATTCGTGGATCCAAATTCTTGGAGGAGAAGGAAGCGAAAAAAAAAAAAAAAACACCACCACCACAACCACCGCTGTGCCGGCTTGTCTTTCAAGCTGGACACGTTTTGTTTTGACGCGAGGATTTCTCCCGGAAAGGTTTTTATTCATGACCCCCCGCCCCCGCTTTCAAAATTTCAGTGTTTTCACAACCATTTTATATGAGGTGCTGCTGCGGGAAGAGATGGATCTTTGGCTTTGTCTAAAGGAAGTGAAATTGAAACATGGAGAAAAAATAAAGTTTATGTTTCAGTCCGGCCGAGCTGCTCGCAATCTATTCTCTGTCTGCGTGTGTGTGTGTGTGTGTGTGTGTTCTCATCCTGTCATCCTCCTACGCCACGCCGTCTTTTCCAATGACCTCGGGTCGACTTATCTTGTTTAGACCCTGACTGAGTTACCTCAGCAACAACACATCACCAGGACAACCTGTGCATGTATATGATGAATGGAAAACCACCCCCACCTCCGTTTCTACCTACACATTAATAGATGTGCGTTTGTTTATTGGTGAGTTAGCGTCAGTGCTGCTATGTGTCTGTGACAGCTGGGAAGAAAGTCTTCAGTCTTGATTTGACTGCGTGTTTGAGACGAACATTAACGCAGGAGCAGAATTAGGAGAATATGATAAAAATACACTACATTTCTAAAGCACTTTTCTCTTTACAATGTTACAGAGCTCTGTAGGAAAAGTAATAAAACCAGACGAGACAAAAGGATCACGAGTTAGGATAAATAAAATCAAATAAAAGGGAATAAAGCGGTCTAAATAAAAACCTGTCAGATGAAGAGAAGCTTATGCAGACCTGTCGTCAGGCGGCGGCTACAAACACCATCACTTTATTTAAACAGCTACATCCAAGTCTGTGAGAAAATCGCTGTTTTTAAAAGCAGGTTTTAAACACTTGCTCAAATATTTGGACAGTAAAAAAAAACTTTTGTTGCATTTTGGTTCATAGCCAAGGAAAATGAGTTTGAAAAGATTCAAACCTGCATTAGTGGACGTGTCTCTTTGGGGCAGTGGATAGAAGCTGTTCAGTCAACACAAAACTGGCCCGTGGCCAACGCGTTAGCAAACAGTTGCTAAATAACCCATCCAGCAGACAGAGCTTAACAGCAGCACTGATCTGTCTTGCTCCAGACCTACGGCAGCCCTTAGTGGCCATACATTATAGATTTTATTATCTCAGTTTTCAGGCAATAACAAGATCGTTTACTTTACATCTTTAGAAAACAAAACTTACTTTTCCCGAGATAACGACATCATTAATTGGAGAACTTTGCTTGAGCTAACGAAACAACAGTCTACACAGGCCGTGTAGTGATGTCAGAGGAGCAGGAGATTATTGATCAGGGCATCGTATCTCTTCAATCAAAGCCTGAAGGTAGAAACAGCTTTATGCCTCACTACATTGCAAAAATATCTGACCAGCTTCAGGCCTTGGCCGTCTCCTTGGATACCAGATGATTACTGAGAGATTCTGAGAGACGCTGATCAGCATACCGCCACCCTCTGCGTGACAGAAATCCGAGGCACATCTCTAATTGATTACATGTCGTTATCTCAAGAAAAGAATGTTTCTTCCTCCTGATACTTCAACAAAATGATCCTGTTATCTCGAGGTAAAACAATGTACGAACATCTGGACGTTTAAGGTTTCTGTACCAACACCTGAGGGAGATATCTGTCGCTTAATGCCTTACTCCATTATCTGCCATTAACACTTAACACTAACACTTTATTATTTATTATTATTATTACGAGCGAATGTTACGAGACGAGTTGTGTCGAGGCAAATGCAGAGTCCTGCTTACCAAAAAACTGCTCCTGATGGGAACACACATGTGCGATTTTGCATGAATTTACCTCTAAAACAACTCTGTCTTATACTGTTCATGTGCAGGTCACAACTTGTCCACCAGAGAGTTTTGGAGTTGTTGGATTGTGTGTTTGGTTAGTTTGATTAGGGAAACCAAGAAATCCTGTGAGCCTCTGTAGCGTAGCTCTGAGCAGCTCACGGCTCTGCTCCACCGTTCTAAAAGCAGCTTGCACTGACAATTAAAGGTAACAAACCTACTGCTAAGACTATGGGATTATGGCAATGGGCAAATTTGCCAAAAATATTGAACTATCCCTTTAATAATGTTATTTAGAGGGAAACAAACAGTCGTTCTAGCCGTCCTTACACATGCATTTTATTTTGAAATCTGAATCAGAGTGTGGAGAGTGCTGCCTTCTCCTGCCTGCTCTTTTTTTTTCATACTGTCATTGATCACTCCCGTTGTCACCCCTCGGTCAGTTCCCCCCGTATCTTCTGAGCACATCCCAGAGAGACAGAGTGGGAAGTGCGGGGTTATGTTATTATAGGAGAAGACGGGTGTTTCATCTGTGGAGGAGAGAGAGGGGAGGAGGAAGAAAAGAGTGCAGGATCAGAGAGCCATCTTTGTTTTCCCTCTTCTCCCAGCAGCTTGTAATGAGCTCGGCTGTTCAATAGCACCTTCCCAGCTAAAAAAAAAAAGGCGCCATCGTATCACCCATTCCCCGCTATTCCAACACATCCTCCAGCAAACCCTCCCTCCCGCACTCCTCCTCCACCCCCTCCCCAACCCCATTCATCACACTCAAAATGCCTTTCACTGGCCAAGCTCATCTCCAACAGGTCGAAGGAAGATTGATTTGTTTGTGTACAGAGGCAAAGAGAGCGCGAGGGAGCAAGAAGGAGCAAACGAAAAGGAAAAGACTGAGGTGGGAGTAAGAGGGGGCTGATACTTAGGTGTGTGTGCATATCTGTGTGTGTGTGTCTGTCGGCCTTAACGCTCCCATCAGCAGTCAGTCAGAGCAGGAGATAGACAGCTAGAGTGTGTGAGATCATCTCCATGTTTTTGCTGCTGCTCTCTCACCTGTCTACCTCAGCCCTGTGCTTTGTCTACCTCTCTCATCCAGTATATTTATCCCTCCTCTGCACAGTGTGACCAGAATAACAGCGCTGGCTCTACAGTAGCCTACTCCATCCCTTTAAACAGACATGTTTTGGACAGATAAACCCCCTCTGATGAGGATGTTCAAGCCCGATACTGTTGAATTATTGAAGTGGAATCATTTCAGCATCAATACTCTTAATATCTGCTTGTTTATAACGGCTGAATAAAACGTTATCTACTGAATCTCCTGCAAGAAATAAGAAAAAATATATATTTCTGAGCTCCTCTAATATTTCTTTCACATTCATGTGTTGGCTGGGAGCTGCAGGGTGTGAGAGTGTAAACAGACAACAGCTGCTGGGCTCTGATCTGTGATGCCGTCACACTCAGGGCCGAGGAGGAGTCGACCTTTAGGAGTTCTTGGTGTAAACATCTGACTCAGCGTCCAGAGGCCGAGCTCCACAGCTTCACCGTCCGTCCTCCAGGAGAAATGTGAGAGGATGTAATAGTTGTTTTGTTTTATTTATTTTTTTTAGCAACCCGAATAATTATCGTTCAGAAAATCTTTTGCTTTTGTAAAGGTTTAATTTCATGCCTGAGAGCAGCGCTGCCGCTCCTGTCTTCCTGTATGCCTTGTAAAATGTCATGGCCCAATTATACTGTCTTTTTTCATTTGTGTTTTTGAATTTACTCTCTCTCTGTCTCTCCCTCTCTCTGTGAATGGACGCCGGCTACAGCTGTAAACAGCCACACTCCAGGTTTAAACGCTCCCGTCGCTCTGACGCGGTTCACTGCTCGTGTCGAGTCTTAATTGACGTTCAGCTCAGTGGAGCTGTTAAAGGACGCTTGGTGGTGTCCTTCAGGGTCAGACCCACATATTGCTTTGTCCAGCGTTGCCTCGTTATTGTTATTATTGCTGGATGAGACTGAGACCGGGTCGGTTTTCATCTAGTTTTGATTTATATTCATGGACTCACACTTTAATCTTCTGCAAAATAAAAATAAAGTGCGACGACTTCCTTTTTCAACAAATCATCGTCATAAAGAACTTCCTCCACCTCCTCTCTTGGGAAACCTTTGAGCTACTTTTTTTCTTCACTTCTCTCATTAACGTTCACACAGGCTGTTATCACCACAGGCCATCAAAACATCCTTTCTTCCTTCGCTTTCTCCTTGCTCGCCTTCTTTTGTCCTTCTTCTTCTGCCTCCTCGCGTCCTCCCTTCCTTTCTTGTTTCCTTCTGTCCTTCTCTTTCCTGCTTCCTTCATTCCTTCACATCGAACTTGAAGCTCCACTTTAACACACTCGGCTTCTGTTCTCCCCTTTGCTCTGCTTCCGTTGGGAATATATGACGGCTATAAATGTCATAGTGTGAGCAGTAGTGTGTTGCTACACACCTGAGGAGAAATCAAAGGGCACGATTGGTCAACAGGGGGTCTGTCATCACCCTGTCCTGACCCTTCTCACTGACAAGGTGACTTGGAACCAACTCTCCCTTCTTGAAGGCATAAAAAAACCTTCTTCTCCTTCTTTCTTTCTTTTTTTCTATCATTGGTGCCGGGCACGTCTCCACTGACACTGATGGGGCTTTGAACCCTGCAGGGAGTGGCCAACCTGCGGCTGATGAATGAGGCGTACGTGGTTGCCAGTTCAGAGGCCACTGCGGTTGTGAAATGTGTTAAACTCTCGACCGACCTCCTCCTACTCCTCCTTCACCTCCTTCACCTCCTTCCCCACCCCGCATCCATCCATCTCTTCATTTGCTAACTTAATCCCTTCCTCAACCTGCAGCCAGCCTCCTGCCCCTGAGCTGCCTCCTTTGAAGCCTGCTGCGCTGGAGTTGGGAGCAGGTCTATATCTGTTTGCACTTGTTTGATTAGCAGCAGAGGGAAGATACTGTCTGGATCCTCTTCAGTCGATGGTAGCTGGAAGCTCGGCACGGCGGGGGTTGGAGATGATTTCGCCTTAAGTCCACGTTGAAGTCGTTACCTACGATTCCCCTCGCATCTTTTCTCAGGCTCCATCGTCGTGATCTGAGCATCCTGCTCTTCCCCCCCATTTTCCTCCTGTCAGGATCTCATGGATTGGGGGCTCCTTATCCTCAAATCCTGACACCGCCTTCAGCATGTTGAAATGTAGAGTTACCTCAGGGCTAGTTTTGACTATATCACCTTTTATTTCTCCTGCACTGTTTCTCTGTTTTCTATTGCAGTAGCTTCCCCTGCAGTATCCAACCTGTCAGTCATTTACATACCTGTCCTGCTGCTGTCACATGTTTTGCCACCGGGGTTTCAACCCTCCCTGAAGGTGACGCTCCCTCTGCCATAGGGGGCGAAGCACCTGGCTGCACATCCTTAGAAGAAATCCAACCTCTCAAACTGTTTACCTCCTCCTCCCCGTTCAATAAATGATCTGATTCTGCTTTAGTGCACTTTGCTGCATACATTTGCATATTAACAGGAAAGCGTTCATGGCGCTCATAGCTGGCAGTAACCTAAGAACAATACATGACAGAAACATCAGAGCTCGATGATCTGATTACCTCTCTGAACGGCTCCTGCATGCATTTGCATATTAGTGGAGAGAAAAAAAAACAAAAACAAATAAAAAAACAGCAGCACGCGAGGTAATTAATCTGCCTCTTTTTTTTGTAAACTAAATAAGAATCACTAATCCCATGGGCTGGCTGTTTCGGAAATGCCAAAGATCTCATATTTAATTGAACGTCAAATGAAAGTCAGGCGGAATGAACCCCATGATGAAAAACTCACAAGTAAAGAGGGTTTAGGAAAAAAAATACAAAAACAATTGGGAATCATGATGCTGGAGATAATTTGGTGCTTGTCCGTCACTTGCCGTGGGAGTGTAAGGTGATACATCAGCTGTGTGCTGCAGAGGAGAAACACGACGGACAGATGGAAGCATTCAGCTGCATCATTGTTCTTGTGTGTTTCACGGCGATAAACCCACAGACGGAGAAACAGGCAGCGTTTGTTTCTTCGCCGGCGTGTTTTCAAACTCAAGTTTTGAACTCAGAAGAAGACAGATGCTGGTCCCAGGCCCCCCGTCTGCTGCTGCTGCTGCTGCTGCTGCCGTATGATTGCAGACGTAATCTTGCCTACTGAGCTGCATCGATTCTGTTATTCGTTCTGTGGGTGGGCGAGTGGGAGTGGGAGTAGGAGGGAGGTGCTGGCTGGAAAAAAGGCGAGTGTTTGCTCTAAAGTGGAGCACAGTCAGGGAGAGCCCACAGGAGCTGTCATAGTTTTAGCATAATGTAGGTTAAAGCTGCTCACAGAGGAAACACATGCAGCCCATCAGCAGCAGCAGCTCTCAGGATGATGGGATGGAGGCTCCAGCTGCAGCTCCAGAGCACAATGAGCTGCCGTCGTGTTACACTGCAGAGTCAGAGCTAAAACTCCTAATGACCTCCTACACAGATGTGTTTTAATGGAGCTCTTTCTGTGTGTCATCAGAAACGGGCTCAGCCATCACCTCCTCCTGTATCGGCCTGGGGAACTCTCTCGCTCCACCTGCAGGTCAGGCTGGGAAACCTGTTCCTGGTTACAACGGTGAGACTTCAACACCTGAACAACACACGAGTAGTTCACTGTCCGACACACAGAGGCCTTGTTTGTTTTCTTTTCTTCTTGCTTGCTTCCTCCCTTCCTTCTTTGCTTGCTTCATTGCTTGCCTCCTTTTTTCCTCCTTTCTATCCTCCTGTCCTTGCTTCTTCTGTCCCTCAACTCCTTCTTTCCCTGCTTGCTTCCCTCTTTCTTCAATGGTTTCTTGCTTCTCTCTTTGTTTCTTTCCTGCTTGCATTCTTCCCTCCTTCCTTCTGTCTTTCCCTCTTTCCTTCCTTCCTTCCTTCAATTCTTCCTCATTTCTAGGCTTTCTTCATTCCCTCCTTGCTTCTTTTCTTCCACCAAAATTCTCCTCCCTTGCTCTCATCCTTGCTTCCTTGCCTCACTTACTTTTTCTCTAGTTGTATTTTAAAGAGGAACTATGCAAGTCTGGTCACTTTTCTGCCATTTTACTAACCCCCCTCCCGGCCATGTGCAAGTGTTAACAATGAAGCTGGCGAGAAATCAATCAAAACTAGAGACGATGACATTATTTAACATATACTATGTTATGATTGTTAACTTGTTATCCTTCCTAACAAGTTAAGTCATTCATTCAGTCATTCATTAAACTCAATTACAATCACAATTACTCAAAAACAGTTTAATTAGGGTAGAAATGCAGCATTGTTAAGCTACAAATCCTGCATAGTTCCTCTTTAACTTACACTGACGGTATTGATAAATGAGATAATGCATTGGCTTCAGCTCTGAGTGAAGCAGATGTTGAGTAGAAGTTGGATGTTATTTTCCACAATGACTCGATGTATCTCACAGTGTGAACTGTCTCTCTTGTTGTTCGACATATTAAAGTATCCAGGTCAAACTCTCAGTCCCTCAGTTTGCAGAAATAAAACAAAACAGAGTTATTATAGCGTTTAATATTTTTTGCCAGCGGGTGATTCAGCACCTCTCATTATGAACTGTGTGCTCCTTCCTCTCCACCAGTCACAGTGATCGATGATGACATGCAGGAGGTGAAGCCAAGAACCCTGGGAAATATTGTGGTGAGGTAAGCTGAGCGCAGCGTCGCTTCTTCTGTCACTTGCGCACATATTTTAAATGAAGTGACATAAAAGCATTTTGCCCACTAATCAAATTTAAATCTTTCACTCATTAATCTTAATAATTCACTTGTGGGGCAAACTTTTTTTTTTTTTTTTTGCTGAGTTTGGACAAGTGTGTGTGCGTAGCTGTCTCGCTCCCTCCCTCCTTCCCTCCCTCCCTCCAGCCCTCTGTGCCTTATCTTCCAGGCTGCTGTCTATCTGTTATCACCCTCTGACTCTGCTCCCCTGTTCTTTGGAAGTGCTGGTTTTGAGTCAGTGCCAGCGAGGATGAGGGGGAGGGGGAGGGGGGGGGGGGATTTCCAAAGAGTCCACATATATACTGTAGAGTGCATCCAGGGATAACTGCAGGTAGAGCTGTAAACAGACGGCAGCAGCTGTGTTACTGTACGGTACTTCCCTACTTTCCAGTCGCCACAGAGTCTGTGCCAGACGCCTGTTCTTTCATCGGGAGCCGTACAACAGCTTCATGAAGTCATATTTAATATTTACACTGAGGTTCGCTGAGAACTATGGATAATATAGCGCAGTAGTATGTGAGAGGGTGTTTATTCACCGCCTTCCCAGCAGCAAATCTGTGAAGTTTTTGTTCTTATGTTTGAATATCCGACTTGTGAATGCAGCTGTCCTGGTTAACACTAGTCCAGAAGCAGGATTGTTTATTAAATTCCCTGATAAACAAAGACTGAGTGACTTTGCTGCCGTCCCTGCCCCCTTGTGCATGTGTGGTGAAGTGAAACAGAAGAATTATCCATCTTCATGCGTCCCGATAGCTTTGTCAAGTCAAATCTGCTCATTGATTTACTGTCACACTTTGTCAGCGTCTTCTACTTTTCATTTTCATTTTTCCAATAAATCAAAAAGTGAAGTTAAAGAGTGTAAAGAGCTTGAATTTATCCCTCTCTTCCCTGCAGGCTGCCTCTACCACCTGGAGCAGCTCTGTCACTCTGGCAGAACAGGGATCTGTTCAAGGAGCTGTATTTCACCAAGTTCCCAGTGAGTTGAGTCGCCGTTTACAAACAGTCTGATGTTTATTACATTGAATAAGTAATCAGATTCAGAGGAAGACAAGTTTTAATTAGATCTAAGAACAGTTGTGTTTCATTGAAGATTTTGCACAATTAAAGTTTTGACACTGGCTAAAAGAATTAAATAAACCGAGCAGTGATGAGTATGTGGTAAGATGGCGCCCTCTTGTGGTTAAAACTTTAATTGCAACTGCTTTGTGTTTGGCAGCCACTGAGGATCTAAATGAAAAAAAAAGAACATTGACACTAATTCTTTTTATACTGAAGTTAAGACTTAATTTTAGACTAGTTCCTGCTCTCACGTGCTTCCTCCGTCTGTCTCACTGTCAGGGTTACTATGACACCATGGATGCAGGTTTTGTGGACGAGGAGGACTTCCTTTACATCATGTCCCGGTCTGATGATGTCATCAATGTGGCAGGTCACAGGCTGTCTGCAGGAGCTTTGGAGGAGGTAGGAGGTCGAGTAAAGCGGGGGATCAAACTCTCATATAGCAGGGTTGCACCATTAATTCTCAATGCAGTCGAAATTACAAGCTGCAATTTGGTCATTTTGTTGTGCATTGGTAAATTATGGATGTTGTGTTGCTACAGATTACATTTTTTAATTTTTAAGAGAGAATGAAACATAAGAATGATAATTCACACTGAAATAACAATGTAAATTTGTGAACATAAAATCACAATATGATGTATTTTTTGCATATTGTAATCACACACATTTGTTTTAGTCGGTGATGCAGCACCCTGCGGTGGGAGACTGTGCTGTTGTAGGTCTAGAGGACTCTCTGAAGGGTCACGTCCCCTTGGCCCTGTGTGTGCTCAAGAACGGTGAGTTAAATGTAATGTAAGACAGTGCTCATCTTTGTTCTATAATCACTCTGAGAAGTTTGTAGTAAAACACGGTTTAATATGTTTGTAACTCTTTAATTTACAGGCCACTAATTACGTGGTAATTGTAGTAAATGTCAAGAAATAGCCTAGAAATAATGGTCATTTTCATACAGTCATGTTTTTCATAGAGGCAAGAGATTACACATGCTTCGAATTTTGGGGGAAAATTCTCCACCAAGTCCTTGAAATTGTCATTAAATCAATTGTTTTTGGGCTATTTCTACGCAATCAATCATTCTTTCTTGTTACCATGAAATTGACTGTTATTTCTTGGCTATTTCTTGACATTATCACGTAATTAGCAGCCTGTGTAAATTAAAGGGCTACTAAAATGTTTTTTTTTTTGGTTCCTGATAGAAAGACCAGATTTTTGCATTTAAGTTGTGTGTTTGTGTCTCAGGTGTGCAGAAGACTGAGACAGAGATCATAGGTGAGATGGTGAATCTGGTGAGAAACACCATTGGTCCCGTCGCCGCCTTCAAGAAGGTGCTGTTCGTTGGAGGACTGCCAAAGACACGCTCGGGCAAGATCCCTCGCTCCTCATTGGCCAACCTGGTCAACGGCAAACCATACAAGGTACAATCCAACACACAACCCTCAGGGAAATATCCTATTCTTTATTACAGTTCTTATTTAAAGGTGTACAGAAATGGCCGTTTGTCCCATTTGTCATGCCGAGTTGTCACGAGCTGCAACACAAGTTTACCCGAGTAAGGAAAACGGATTTGATTGGTCGTTATGGAGCGGGCGGGATATTCAAAGCTTGGGGCGAGTCCGAGTTTTGTGTGTGTCTCAGACGTTTGAATGACGGATGACAGATCCGATATCAGTGGCTTTTGAATCGTGTACAGGCTGACGTATAATCCGTGCGCCTGCATTGTCCAATGCGAAAAAAAAAACCCCACACTTTCATCCTGGATTTACTCAAAAATAGAATTTTGCGCAAAGTTTGGCCTACACCGTCTGATAGATGAGTTTTTACACTAATTTTATGACCCAGAGTGGGCTCAAATAAAATTTTCTTTTCTGTACACCTTTAAAGTTAATTGCTTCAGATTTCAAATTTAATTTTTTTGCAAAGTTCCTCATTTCCGTCTCCAGTTGCACAGGAAAACTCGTTTTGCATTTCAGAGTTTGAGTAATGACAGCGCATTAGCGGGAGCCGCACTCATTAAGAACAACTGAGCGCTCTTTGGGGATTTCATCTCTTTATAGTTACAGACTCAGTTTTCTGCTGATCAGGTGCTGAAGGTCCCAGGAGAGTGTGATGACAGACTGAGAAATAATACATCTTCATGCAGCAGCTCTGTTTTCACAGATACAACCTAAGAAACTCAGTAACACTGCTGGAATTAATCCTTTAATACCAATTATTTCATATTTGCTCCATGAGTTTCTGAGACCTCCGTCACATTAACAAAAGGCTGTTATATATAATCTGACACACGTCGTCTGCCCTGGTGGATTTATGATCTGTGACTTTCTAAAACTTTAGCAAATTATGAAAAACTTCCAGTAAAACTGTCGCTGATAATTCAAAACGAGTTCTTACTGCATTGAATCAGGTCATAATTACTCAATATTTTATTACGGTACTTACTTTATGGGAAAATTGTGTTGAAAATGTATCAGAGGTATAAAACATCATTTATCCTTAATCGTCACTTTGTGGCGTTTGATGATTGTAATAATGAAGCTCAGTGCTCCATCAAAATGACAGATACAAAGTTTTAACTAAATACTGATTAAAACATTTTTATTGATCACATGGTCTTAGGAAGAGGTCCAATTTTAAAAATGTGAAGTCTTAATCAGGGTAAAGACGTCTGTGTTGTGTTTTTAAGTAAGATTTGATGCATGTAATCAAAACTGGACATGCTAATTATTCATTTAAAGGGATAGTTCACCCAAAATTCAAATTTCACTCATTATCTACTCCAGAGCAGAACTAAGCAGCTGCTTAGGGCCCCGCAGCCACTAGGGGGCCCCCAAACTCTTTGCTCAATCATTTGTCTAACCGTCTCTGACCTGGCAACGTGTCCCTTGGCCCACTGGCAACAATGACCGTGACACACGCATACGTAAACGTAACTGTGCGTTCACACCAAGAGCTTCCAAAGCGTCAAAAACGCTTGAGGATGGGCGTCAGACAAGACAGCTCCCTAAACTGCAAATATTATCAGCCGCTTTGGCCGCTCATCATGTGACTCGTCAAACTTCGATCGCGCTGGTCATTGATAGTTTTCATGTGACGTCACGGCAGGTATACAGTAGAACGCACCCCTGGCAGTCAAAACAATCCACTTCCCCACTATCCGCTGGCTGAGGACAAGGTAGAAAAAACACACACTGCACCCTGCTGCTTCAACTTACCGGTGTTATGGCCCAACTGGTGTCTGATTTAACTGGTTACCGCACCACAGAACTAGATTGTGTGGTGGTGTTTTACATTGTAATAAAAAGTAAAAACTACAGCCACTTTATGTAAATCCCTTTATTTTTAACACAATATTTGCTGCAATTTTTTTCTCCAACCTACAATCTTTGTTTTTTATCCACATAGTGTCAGTGTGCAAATTATAAGAAAGTGTCTGTCAACTTTATTCATGTTTTCAATGTAAACTGGTTTCTACAGAGCCTGAGATATCACATGCAAAAAAATAAATTGTGGCCACAAAATATTAATTTGTTCCCACAAAATAGTAATTTGTGGCCACTAAATATAAACCCTTTCTCATTATTAATGCTACTGCACAACTGAAAATATTGTAAAGACCCTGCAGTAATGTTGTTAAAGTTGTGTGATTTCTGACTGACTGTGTACGGGCGGGTAGGGTATGGTTGGATGAGAAACTGAGGGGCTGGGGTGAGTGTGAGGAAGACCTGTCCTGTCTGTCATTCAATTTGACGTCCTCCAGGAGGCCATGGAGCATAGATCTTACGTCTTTACTTCAGGTTTGGTTCTTATTTTGTACTTTCATTTACAAACAACTTTACATTGTTTAACCCTGATCCCATCCCTGGTTTGGGCCATGTGCTTCACTGGGTAAGTCGGCCATCTTGTAGACCGGGCCATGTGGCTGCAGGCGTTTGTTTCAACCAAGAGCACTTTTGACTGAGTCAAGTCTGGTGTACTGCAGCTTGGTTGGAACAAACTCCTGCAGCCACATGGCCTGGTCGACAAGATGGCCGACTTACCCAGTGAAGCTCATGGCACAAACCAGGAATGGATCTTGGCTGACAAGCATTTGCACACGATTAACATTGTTGAGTCTTCAATGTCTTCTTTGAACCAGGTGGTGAAGTTCTTCTGGACTCAAGGTGGACAGCAGCTCCTGAAAGAGAGAACACGGACAAGCAGTGTTAGACAGGACTACCTGCAACTGAATGTGTCCTTTGTCTTTCAGACTGAACAAGATAGAGGTATGTGTCTTGTGGAAGTAAGTAAAATATGTGGAAGTAAGTAAAAGATTGCTGTGTGTATGTGTGGAACACTCAAGGCTCCTTACCAAGTAGAGATGGAAGGGCAGTAGAAGCGCATGGTAGCCAGTCAGTTCAGGGTTGAAAACCTGCAAAAGAGAGTGAAACAAACACTATCAAATGAACAAAAACCTGAAGTAAAAGATGTATGTTGAATGTGTTCTTTGTCTTTCAGACTGAACAAGATGGAGGTAACTGTGTGACTATGTGTCTTGAGGAAGTAAATAAAGATTGCTGTGTGTATTCAACAGTATGCTTTGAGTGTTTCTTACCAAGTAGAGGTGGCAGTAGAAGCACATGGTAGCCAGTTAGCTCAGGGTTGAAAACCTGCAAAAGAGACAAAGATAAGAGTGAAACAAACACTTTCAAATGAATCAAAATCTGAAGTAAAAGATAAAATGCCTGGTCTTTGAGCAAAGTCGCATTACCTGACGCTCCAGCGCAGAATGACTATTTGTAGGACACTGCTACTCTCGTTACTGCAGGTGATCGTCAGGGCGAGAGTGCAGACACCTGTGCTCGGCCAATGGAGAAGCAGCTCCGCCTTCCTGGGGGACGTCATCTCTTCAGCTCCACATCCAATCTGTGTCAGAGTAAGAGGCAGTACAAGTTCCAACACATTGAGTCTCAGATCCACTGGTGGTGTAGTGGACAGCTTCCTGGCTTGGGACGCAGATGTCGCTGGTTCAAGTCCAGGTGGTGAGTTCTTGGTTTTGTCCTCTCCTTTCTTTGTCTGTGCTGCTTTGACGATGTCAAATACACTATGACCACAGTGTTTGTCACACCGATTAGTGGTACAGTGGTTAGAGCTGCCGGTTTAGGATGCAGCAGGCGTGGGTTCGAACCCCAGGGGGGACAGAGAGAGAGAGAAAGAAGGCCGGTGAGAGCGATGCATGAGAAGTGAGTAAATAAGAGGGATTTTATGCACTTTATTACTGAAAAATACAGTAATATTTAATAATAGTTCCTACTTTTTTTTTTTTACTCTATTCTACTCTACTTTTATTTATTTTCCTATTTTATTCCTTAGCCTACTTTTAGTTCCTATTTTTAGGACCTATTTATTGAACCCATTCATTCACGCATGCATTCAGACAGGACAGGACACGCCTCAGAGAGACGACACATAAGTCGGGTTTGGGACCAGTTGGGTCCGGTGGGGTCGAGTCAGGGCCAGTCGGCCCAGGTCAAGTCAGTCGGTAACGCCCTTGTCCGGCCTTCTGTTCAGGTAACGCCCTTGTCCGGCCTTCTTCTGTTCAGGGGAGGGGACCGCTCCACCTGGGACTCGATCTTGTGATCTGGTACACCACAACCGGATGCACAACACACTTGACCACCGAGCCCGAGACAATTCACTGGTCAAAGTGTATTTGACATCACCAGAGCAGAGACAAAGAAACCTAAAGATGAGATCTCTCACCGTGTTCACCGGGGATCGAACTCTCAATCTTCTGTACTCCAAGCAGCAGTGCTACCCACTGTACCATTAGTGGGTGTTGATATTAGATAAAATGGTCAGAGTGTGTCTGACATCGTCAGAGCAGCACTTACAAACAGACTTCATGAGAAAGCAAAAAGCCGACACCTGGGATCGATCCGACGACCTCTTGAGTGCAAACCCAAAACTAAGTCCACTAGACCAGCACTAGATCTGAGATGACCTGAGACATGTTGGGAATACTGTGTGTGCTGTGGCACAGCACCATACAAACAATGCAGAGGAGCAAAAGGAGCACATGGATTCGATCCTGCGACCTTCACGTTCAGTAACATGAATAAATCCACTGCGCCACCAGACAACCAGGAGCTCCAGGTGTGAACATGTGGACTTTGTACTGCAGAGATTGACTGTTGAGCTGAAGAGATGGAGTTTTCTCATGAATATAAGTGAATAATTATGACAGTCTCCTTCATTGACATGTTTGGATGACGATGACGATGACGATGATGATGATGATGATAATGATAATGATGATGATGATGATGAAAAGTGTGCGTGGTCGCGAACCAGCGATCTCTGTGTTGACAGGCAAGGAACTACACCATTCGACCACAAACGGCAGATGGGAAAAAAAAAAAAAAAACTGAGTGTGTTGATCGTGAGAGGATCCTGGTGTAGACTCTTTGTCCGCCTAGAGATCTAGAGATAGAGCCTATCTCAGTAACACAATGAAAGACAGAAGAATTAAGAGACAAAGAGTCTCTGGAAAAGGTTGAGGGGTCTGAACACCAGGATCCTCTCACGATCAACACACTCAGTTTTTTTTTTTTTTTCCCCATCTGCCGCTTGTGGTCGAATGGTGTAGTTCCTTGCCTGTCAACACAGAGATCGCTGGTTCGCGACCACGCACACTTTTCATCATCATCATTATCTAAACATGTCAATGAAGGAGACTGTCATAATTATTCACTTATATTAATGAGAAAGCTCCATCAGTCTCCTTCACTGACATGTTTGGGTGATGATGATGAAAAGTGTGCGTGGTCGCGAACCAGCGATCTCTGTGTTGACAGGCAAGGAACTACACCATTCGACCACAAACGGCAGATGGGAAAAAAAAAAAAAAAAACTGAGTGTGTTGATCGTGAGAGGATCCTGGTGTAGACTCTTTGTCCGCCTAGAGATCTAGAGATAGAGCCTATCTCAGTAACACAATGAAAGACAGAAGAATTAAGAGACAAAGAGTCTCTGGAAAAGGTTGAGGGGTCTGAACACCAGGATCCTCTCACGATCAACACACTCAGTTTTTTTTTTTTTTTTTTTCCCCATCTGCCGTTTGTGGTCGAGTGTAGTTCCTTGCCTGTCAACACAGAGATCGCTGGTTCGCGACCACGCACACTTTTCATCATCATCATTATCTAAACATGTCAATGAAGGAGACTGTCATAATTATTCACTTATATTAATGAGAAAGCTCCATCAGTCTCCTTCACTGACATGTTTGGGTGATGATGATGAAAAGTGTGCGTGGTCGCGAACCAGCGATCTCTGTGTTGACAGGCAAGGAACTACACCATTCGACCACAAACGGCAGATGGGGAAAAAAAAAAAAAAACTGAGTGTGTTGATCGTGAGAGGATCCTGGTGTTCAGACCCCTCAACCTTTTCCAGAGACTCTTTGTCTCTTAATTCTTCTGTCTTTCATTGTGTTACTGAGATAGGCTCTATCTCTAGATCTCTAGGCGGACAAAGAGTCTACACCAGGATCCTCTCACGATCAACACACTCAGTTTTTTTTTTTTTTTTCCCATCTGCCGTTTGTGGTCGAATGGTGTAGTTCCTTGCCTGTCAACACAGAGATCGCTGGTTCGCGACCACGCACACTTTTCATCATCATCACCCAAACATGTCAGTGAAGGAGACTGATGGAGCTTTCTCATTAATATAAGTGAATAATTATGACAGTCTCCTTCATTGACATGTTTAGATAATGATGATGATGAAAAGTGTGCGTGGTCGCGAACCAGCGATCTCTGTGTTGACAGGCAAGGAACTACACCATTCGACCACAAACGGCAGATGGGGAAAAAAAAAAAACTGAGTGTGTTGATCGTGAGAGGATCCTGGTGTTCAGACTCTTTTCCAGAGACTCTTGTCTCTTAATTCTTCTGTCTTTCATTGTGTTACAATGAAAGACAGAAGAATTAAGAGACAAAGAGTCTCTGGAAAAGGTTGACAAAGGGTCTGAACACCAGGATCCTCTCACGATCAACACACTCAGTTTTTTTTTTTTTTTTTTTTTTCCCCATCTGCCGTTTGTGGTCGAATGGTGTAGTTCCTTGCCTGTCAACACAGAGATCGCTGGTTCGCGACCACGCACACTTTTCATCATCATCACCCAAACATGTCAGTGAAGGAGACTGATGGAGCTTTCTCATTAATATAAGTGAATAATTATGACAGTCTCCTTCATTGACATGTTTAGATAATGATGATGATGAAAAGTGTGCGTGGTCGCGAACCAGCGATCTCTGTGTTGACAGGCAAGGAACTACACCATTCGACCACAAGCGGCAGATGGGGAAAAAAAAAAAAAAACTGAGTGTGTTGATCGTGAGAGGATCCTGGTGTTCAGACCCCTCAACCTTTTCCAGAGACTCTTTGTCTCTTAATTCTTCTGTCTTTCATTGTGTTACTGAGATAGGCTCTATCTCTAGATCTCTAGGCGGACAAAGAGTCTACACCAGGATCCTCTCACGATCAACACACTCAGTTTTTTTTTTTTTTTTCCCATCTGCCGTTTGTGGTCGAATGGTGTAGTTCCTTGCCTGTCAACACAGAGATCGCTGGTTCGCGACCACGCACACTTTTCATCATCATCATCATCATTATCATTATCATCATCATCATCATCGTCATCGTCATCGTCATCCAAACATGTCAATGAAGGAGACTGTCATAATTATTCACTTATATTCATGAGAAAACTCCATCTCTTCAGCTCAACAGTCAATCTCTGCAGTACAAAGTCCACATGTTCACACCTGGAGCTCCTGGTTGTCTGGTGGCGCAGTGGATTTATTCATGTTACTGAACGTGAAGGTCGCAGGATCGAATCCATGTGCTCCTTTTGCTCCTCTGCATTGTTTGTATGGTGCTGTGCCACAGCACACACAGTATTCCCAACATGTCTCAGGTCATCTCAGATCTAGTGCTGGTCTAGTGGACTTAGTTTTGGGTTTGCACTCAAGAGGTCGTCGGATCGATCCCAGGTGTCGGCTTTTTGCTTTCTCATGAAGTCTGTTTGTAAGTGCTGCTCTGACGATGTCAGACACACTCTGACCATTTTATCTAATATCAACACCCACTAATGGTACAGTGGGTAGCACTGCTGCTTGGAGTACAGAAGATTGAGAGTTCGATCCCCGGTGAACACGGTGAGAGATCTCATCTTTAGGTTTCTTTGTCTCTGCTCTGGTGATGTCAAATACACTTTGACCAGTGAATTGTCTCGGGCTCGGTGGTCAAGTGTGTTGTGCATCCGGTTGTGGTGTACCAGATCACAAGATCGAGTCCCAGGTGGAGCGGTCCCCTCCCCTGAACAGAAGAAGGCCGGACAAGGGCGTTACCTGAACAGAAGGCCGGACAAGGGCGTTACCGACTGACTTGACCTGGGCCGACTGGCCCTGACTCGACCCCACCGGACCCAACTGGTCCCAAACCCGACTTATGTGTCGTCTCTCTGAGGCGTGTCCTGTCCTGTCTGAATGCATGCGTGAATGAATGGGTTCAATAAATAGGTCCTAAAAATAGGAACTAAAAGTAGGCTAAGGAATAAAATAGGAAAATAAATAAAAGTAGAGTAGAATAGAGTAAAAAAAAAAAAGTAGGAACTATTATTAAATATTACTGTATTTTTCAGTAATAAAGTGCATAAAATCCCTCTTATTTACTCACTTCTCATGCATCGCTCTCACCGGCCTTCTTTCTCTCTCTCTCTGTCCCCCCTGGGGTTCGAACCCACGCCTGCTGCATCCTAAACCGGCAGCTCTAACCACTGTACCACTAATCGGTGTGACAAACACTGTGGTCATAGTGTATTTGACATCGTCAAAGCAGCACAGACAAAGAAAGGAGAGGACAAAACCAAGAACTCACCACCTGGACTTGAACCAGCGACATCTGCGTCCCAAGCCAGGAAGCTGTCCACTACACCACCAGTGGATCTGAGACTCAATGTGTTGGAACTTGTACTGCCTCTTACTCTGACACAGATTGGATGTGGAGCTGAAGAGATGACGTCCCCCAGGAAGGCGGAGCTGCTTCTCCATTGGCCGAGCACAGGTGTCTGCACTCTCGCCCTGACGATCACCTGCAGTAACGAGAGTAGCAGTGTCCTACAAATAGTCATTCTGCGCTGGAGCGTCAGGTAATGCGACTTTGCTCAAAGACCAGGCATTTTATCTTTTACTTCAGATTTTGATTCATTTGAAAGTGTTTGTTTCACTCTTATCTTTGTCTCTTTTGCAGGTTTTCAACCCTGAGCTAACTGGCTACCATGTGCTTCTACTGCCACCTCTACTTGGTAAGAAACACTCAAAGCATACTGTTGAATACACACAGCAATCTTTATTTACTTCCTCAAGACACATAGTCACACAGTTACCTCCATCTTGTTCAGTCTGAAAGACAAAGAACACATTCAACATACATCTTTTACTTCAGGTTTTTGTTCATTTGATAGTGTTTGTTTCACTCTCTTTTGCAGGTTTTCAACCCTGAACTGACTGGCTACCATGCGCTTCTACTGCCCTTCCATCTCTACTTGGTAAGGAGCCTTGAGTGTTCCACACATACACACAGCAATCTTTTACTTACTTCCACATATTTTACTTACTTCCACAAGACACATACCTCTATCTTGTTCAGTCTGAAAGACAAAGGACACATTCAGTTGCAGGTAGTCCTGTCTAACACTGCTTGTCCGTGTTCTCTCTTTCAGGAGCTGCTGTCCACCTTGAGTCCAGAAGAACTTCACCACCTGGTTCAAAGAAGACATTGAAGACTCAACAATGTTAATCGTGTGCAAATGCTTGTCAGCCAAGATCCATTCCTGGTTTGTGCCATGAGCTTCACTGGGTAAGTCGGCCATCTTGTCGACCAGGCCATGTGGCTGCAGGAGTTTGTTCCAACCAAGCTGCAGTACACCAGACTTGACTCAGTCAAAAGTGCTCTTGGTTGAAACAAACGCCTGCAGCCACATGGCCCGGTCTACAAGATGGCCGACTTACCCAGTGAAGCACATGGCCCAAACCAGGGATGGGATCAGGGTTAAACAATGTAAAGTTGTTTGTAAATGAAAGTACAAAATAAGAACCAAACCTGAAGTAAAGACGTAAGATCTATGCTCCATGGCCTCCTGGAGGACGTCAAATTGAATGACAGACAGGACAGGTCTTCCTCACACTCACCCCAGCCCCTCAGTTTCTCATCCAACCATACCCTACCCGCCCGTACACAGTCAGTCAGAAATCACACAACTTTAACAACATTACTGCAGGGTCTTTACAATATTTTCAGTTGTGCAGTAGCATTAATAATGAGAAAGGGTTTATATTTAGTGGCCACAAATTACTATTTTGTGGGAACAAATTAATATTTTGTGGCCACAATTTATTTTTTTGCATGTGATATCTCAGGCTCTGTAGAAACCAGTTTACATTGAAAACATGAATAAAGTTGACAGACACTTTCTTATAATTTGCACACTGACACTATGTGGATAAAAAACAAAGATTGTAGGTTGGAGAAAAAAAATTGCAGCAAATATTGTGTTAAAAATAAAGGGATTTACATAAAGTGGCTGTAGTTTTTACTTTTTATTACAATGTAAAACACCACCACACAATCTAGTTCTGTGGTGCGGTAACCAGTTAAATCAGACACCAGTTGGGCCATAACACCGGTAAGTTGAAGCAGCAGGGTGCAGTGTGTGTTTTTTCTACCTTGTCCTCAGCCAGCGGATAGTGGGGAAGTGGATTGTTTTGACTGCCAGGGGTGCGTTCTACTGTATACCTGCCGTGACGTCACATGAAAACTATCAATGACCAGCGCGATCGAAGTTTGACGAGTCACATGATGAGCGGCCAAAGCGGCTGATAATATTTGCAGTTTAGGGAGCTGTCTTGTCTGACGCCCATCCTCAAGCGTTTTTGACGCTTTGGAAGCTCTTGGTGTGAACGCACAGTTACGTTTACGTATGCGTGTGTCACGGTCATTGTTGCCAGTGGGCCAAGGGACACGTTGCCAGGTCAGAGACGGTTAGACAAATGATTGAGCAAAGAGTTTGGGGGCCCCCTAGTGGCTGCGGGGCCCTAAGCAGCTGCTTAGTTCTGCTCTGGAGTAGATAATGAGTGAAATTTGAATTTTGGGTGAACTATCCCTTTAAATGAATAATTAGCATGTCCAGTTTTGATTACATGCATCAAATCTTACTTAAAAACACAACACAGACGTCTTTACCCTGATTAAGACTTCACATTTTTAAAATTGGACCCCAGCCCCTCAGTTTCTCATCCAACCATACCCTACCCGCCCGTACACAGTCAGTCAGAAATCACACAACTTTAACAACATTACTGCAGGGTCTTTACAATATTTTCAGTTGTGCAGTAGCATTAATAATGAGACAGGTTTTATTTCGTGCGCACAATATACCTATTTAGTGGCCACAACTTAGTTTTTATTTTTTTGCATGTCATATCTCAGGCTCTGTAGAAACCAGTTTACATTGAAAACATGAATAAAGTTGACGGACACTTTCTTATAATTTGCACATTGACACTATGCGGATAAAAAACAAATAAAGATTGTAGGCTGGAGAAAAACAATTGCAGCAAATATTGTGTTAAAAATAAAGGGATTTACATAAAGTGGCTGTAGTTTTTACTTTTTACTACAATGTAAAACAACGCCAGAACACAATCTAGTTCTGCGGGTGCAGGGGGCAACCGCCATTCCGACATTATGCCTTAATTGTCGCTTAAAGGGATAGTTCATCCAAAATTCAAATTTCACTCATTATCTAGTTCACCCTCATGTCGACTAAGGACTGTGAGAATTTTCAGAGTCCTCCGTTCCTTCTCTGAGTTACAGGGGGGTCTGCACAGCAGTATTTGTCCATATAATGGTTGTCAATGGACACCAACTTTCTTTGTCCAAAAAGACACACCAAAAAACATCCAAATATCTCCATACTGCTCGTCTGTAATGTCCCTCTTGTATTGAAGCCCCGACATGAGAAATTGTTCCACCGGTCAGTGCAAATCACGCAAGATTTTCACAGGCACAGGAAGAGCAGTGAACGGAGACACTGCGAGCTTTCACTACAAACAAGCTTAAAATATAGACTTATTTAAATTTTTTTCGGAACAATTTCTCATGTCGGGGCTTCAATACAAGAGGGACGTTACAGTGTGGAGGTATTTGGATGTTTTTTGGTGTGTCTTTTTGGACCAAGAAAGTTGGTGTCCATAGATAACCATTATATGTCCATAGATAACCCCCCCCCATAACTCAGAGAAGGAACGGAGGACTCTGAAAATTCTCACAGCTCTTAGTCGACATGAGGGTGAGTAGATAATGAGTGAAATTTGAGTTTTGGGTGAACTATCCCTTTAACCCTTTAATTAAACGTCCCATCATTCCGACAATTTTCGTCTCCTAAGGTCGAAATGGCGGTATTTTTGTCTTTTTTAAAACGTGTTGCCATTCCGACAAATCTTTTCAAACCCTCCCCCCCTTCAAAAAAAAAAAAAGATTTTGCACACAGATTGGTCAGATAATTCAAATGGCATACGATTTCAAAGTCTCAGATTTGACTGATTTTTCAGCAGAAGGACTCCACAACCTCGTAAACCAACTTTAATAATCTATTATCAAAATAGCAAGTAAGTAGCCTAAGTGAGCAGAAACACATTGTCTGTGAGCTGTCACAGCAGCCAGCTGAGTGGAGCTCCCCGAGCCCATGCGCCTTTACGCAGAGTAGCCAACATATCGACCCAACTTAAACTTCTGTATTTTGACGGCGGGTGAGTGTGTGTGTGTATTGGCGCGTAGTGAGGGCGAGTGAGAGAGAGCTTGTCCTACTGTCCACACGGGAGAGTCGCCGTGGCTCCGACGAGGTGACCACGCCAATCCTCTCCCTCGTCGCGCTTGGCTGAAACGGGCCCGGCCGGGCGGTGTCCAAACGGGCCTTTACAATCCACAAGGAAAAGTAAATCCACTGCGCCGCTTCAGAATTGCCGCTCCACCGGCCGTCCCAGCGCCGACTATGTTTCTCACTCCCCTCATCTCACCACGTCACTTCCCCGTTTAAACCCTCGGTCCCATTACTACACCTGTGCACATTACACACGCCACGACAGCAGAAAAAAACATTCATTCATTCATTCATTACGGGTCCGCCCGTACCCGTGCGCAAACAACAAATATTTCCCTGGCCTCATACACAGTGGAAAACAAACGCTGGGGAGCAACACTGTAATTTTACCCCCCCCCCCCCAATAGACTATGGCCAGGTAAAACCCAGTGGATCACTGCAACATGTGTACAGACATGTGTACAGATGTGATATATAGTCAACAACAGTAGTTTACAGCTAAACATTCACACATGGAGGTGCGCACTATGGTACAGATCTCAGGTGGGACATTCAGGCCACACGCGGATCTAAGCAGCTGCTTAGTTCTGCTCTGGAGTAGATAATGAGTGAAATGTCCCTTTAAATTAATAATTAGCATGTCCAGTTTTGATTACATGCATTAAATCTTATTTAAAAACACAACACAGACGTCTTTACCCTGATTAAGACGCTTATAGTGAGGGCCGGCTCTGGAGTAGTGAATGAGTGAAATTTGAATTTTAGGTGAACTATCCCTTTAATTAGGTGCCAATTAGCTGATTTTCCTTTCTTTATTTCCTGTTATATTTTTACAGATCACTCCGACCATTGAGGACCCAGATGTGTTCAAAGACATCGAAAGGCAGGTAGAGAAAGCTCTGAGGCCTCAAGGAGCCTGAATGCATCATAAGCAGTAGAGAACTTCAAGTGGACACAGACAAAACAACTAAAACAAATCACTCCTGTGAAACAGAGCTGCAAATGTGAACTACAGCAGAGGTAGAAGTTAGTGATGATTCTTGGAGGCACATTTACACCAGTGAATATTATCTCCTTGGTGCAGAATCCATGAAGCAGGGTTCAGTGTTTTACTTTTTCTAATGATGAAATTTTGAATAATAATGTGAAACCATACTGCACAACAAGCTTTGTGTATTCATAATTAATGACTAGAAGCAGCTGCTATTTGTATGGAAACAATGACAACTCGTTCACTGACAGTTTTTCTTTTATTGACAATGAAAATTTGTTTGCTCACCACTTAGTTTTGACCAAAGTACAAGAAGTAATAAATAAAAAAACAAATGAAACACATAATAAAATGATTTGTTGTTCGTGCAAATTGAAGATGTAAAAACAAACAAAACCGGAAAAAAAAAAAAAGCATAAAAGACTTGTTTGGAGTCGCCCGTCAGAAATAACTAAAAGACAGATAACAGGGCTTGTACAATAGGTTACCCTGGAAACTCTGACAGAAACAAAGAGTTAACAGTTACACCAATGTAAGTCACAGCAAGAAACAGGTTTTTGTCATTAAAAGTCACCTCACTTCAACATGGTCATATACACTCTACGCACACTATGAGCTAAAGCGGTCTGTCTTTCAGTTATTTCCTGTTCTGTTAACGTGGTGTCTGAGGGGAGTGGGGGTGGTGGTGGTGGTAGGTGTGGTGTTGGTGGGGAGAAGGCCAGCACGGCTGAGTGAGTTTTTGTCCTTTTTGTGTTTATCGCCTGACGAAACATACAGTACAACAAAGTGACAGGGTCTACGAACGGCCTCCTGTTGAGTTTTTTTTTGTTTGTTTCTTTTTTTTATATTTGTTGTTGTTCTCTGAGAGGAAGAAGTTTTGTGCAACAGCATCTCTTGTCTTGTCCTTGGCTACTGAATAGTCCGTTGAGTTGATGCGGTTGTATCAAAGTGCTTGTCGTGTCGTTTTTTCCAGTGCGTCGACTTGTTTCCTCTTTAAAATGCTCCTTTGTTTTTTTTAAAGATCCATAAGAAAGGATGATGATGTTTTTTTGTTTTTTTTTGTCGGTGCCAGAAACAGGTGGGCTGGAAGTGGTTTTGTTTGACCACTAGAGGGCAGGATTTCACACAACATCCACAGTCACTTCCTCTTTCTCTCTATGGTTCATCATCATAATCATCATCAGCACAATGAAAAAATAAAACCGTATGTACAAAATGATCTCGAAGGGGAGGGGCTAGGGGCAGGGGGGTAATATGGGGACAGTTTAAAGAGCAGCATATATTAATCTATGGTCCACTAAATGAGGTGGCAGGGACATTTTTTTTGCACAAACTCTGAATATCTTTTTTTTTTATACATAGATGTGTGTATATATTAAAAAATGGCATATTTATATTAATTTACAGATAACCTACACATCTCCTGTAGAAGAAATACACAGTACGTTATGCTTTGACAAGTTACTGTACATGTAAAAGGTAGAAATGGTGACAACAGGGGAGGAAGGGACAGACAGAGGGAGGGAGAAGGAGGAAGGGGGGGGGGGGGTGCAGCCTGCAGAGACAGTTTAGCACCGGCATCTGGTGCCTACATTATAGGGGGAATGGAGAGCAGGTGGGGAGGGTTTGGAGGGGAGGGGAGAGGGTGGGGGAGTCAGAGAGGAGAGCAGGGCTTCTTGGCAGTGCGTGTCGTCAGAATGGTTTGTTCCTCGGCAGCAGCAGGAGGGGATCGGGGCGGCAGAGGGGGGGTTGGGGGGGGTCCGCCCGTCCAGCAGCTCCATTCAGAACTGTACCTGCAGGGAAACGCAATGAGAAGCTTTTAATGAGTCTAGAAGTCACTGAGGGTTTTTAAAGAAAGAGGCTAAGAAGTCAATTCAAACAGTGACCACTTCTGTAAAAACTGTCCACCCCCCCTCCACCCCCCAATTATTGAAGTCTCCATGCTTTATTCTTGTCCAACACTGAATTACGAGCGATTTAATGGGACTCTACTCAACACAAAAAGACCCTTAGGATACACAATACTTATTTTATTGCGTCTACAGTTAAAGAGCGGAGCAGCATGAAAGTGCAAAATGACTAGTCAAGTTTGAATACTTCATGCATCTAGAACAGGACGGGCATTGTGAGTCTCCAAATATGCAAAGTTTGATTTAAAACGCTCAGTTTTATTTTGGATAAATCTCATATTGTATGAATTTCTAACTTTTTTTATTATTATGTTTCTGGTCCAACTCCAACTCATTCATGTCTTTTATTCTGGAGGCTTGAAACAAAAACTTTATTTTTTGGTTTGTTACTCTTCCTTGCAGCCAGAATTGTAATTGAAACTCCAAATGAAGGTGTATTTCTGTCTTGTCCATCTGTGATCTTCAGGCAAAACTAAAACTTAAGAGTCTGCAGTTTTGCAGCATCTGGCTGCCGTTTAAATTACGAGTGAATTTCACTACAACAGAGATGCAGAGTGACGGAGCGGTCGGATCAAATCGAAGCAGATACTCATGAGAGATGACACTCGATCGCGGCACCTGGAAGTACAAAGAAAAACAGCTGGAGAGAGAACGAGGCCGGTGAACGCTGTAATCGGAAAAGTTTGCGTAACTCTCACGAGGCCTACTTTTAGGAGCCTTGAACCAGAATAATGGTGTAAATGTTTATGTTACTGCAGATCTTGTTTGTTCAGAGGAGATTCAACAGCCAACGAAATAATCACAAAATGTTTGTTGCGAAAATTCGGCCACACTTTTTAAATTTAAAAAAAAATCTGACATCTGTTTTAAGTAGTTCTGAGGAAATCTGTGTATTAGACAGAGCGAGAGTCTGTGTAATGTTACATACAGTGTACAGTTTAAGGTCCCTCTCTTCCTCCTCCTCTCAGCAGGAGTAGGTTCTCACCGTGGAGCTGTCCAGCCGCTGCACCGCAGACGGTCCGACTGTAGAGGGAGACAGCGAGACACAGAGCTCTTTAGGCGTCAGTGTGGAGGACGTGGTGGTCACACATCAGATGGACCCAGAGTGAGAGGGGGGGGGTAGAAACCTTCCTCCACTCGGTTCCCACCCCAAACAGAACAATGCCACATGATGAGACGTCCTCACCGGTATGAGTGACATCACAAAAACACGTCTTCCACACAAACAGGAGGAAGGGAGGGAGGGAGGGGGGAGTTACTCGATAGTGTTGCCCTCAGAAGAGAAAGCCATGGATCACACACTCTCACACATACACTCAAATGGAGGTTTAGTTTTGAGTGGACACCACCAGCAACGAGATTAGAGAGCAGTGTGGACGTCACAGACCGGGGGCGAGGTGTGGGGGGGGGCACAGGGAATGTCTCGTTAGAGGAGAACACTGGTCCAAAGCAGGAGGATGATCTGATCTGAGGTGGCGTATCACAACCTGTGTGGTGTAATCATCACAGACACAGTTGCTGATACGCTCTGCATCGCTTTAAAGGATAAATCTAGTTCAGTGAGTTTAATACTTGACTTTTGAAACAATTCAACATCCATTTACTCACTTATTCTGGAGCTGTCTGGTCTTAATTATCAGATTTAACTGACACAGAACTTTTACTTCTTGTTGGATGAATATGATTGGCCTACACTAATCATTTTTAGCACAATTTGTCAAAGTTCCATGTTGCTGATGCATTGTTTCGTTTTGGTTGCCTGTCCTGCTGTGATTGGTGATGAAAAGCATCAATCGTCAAATTCCTGCTTTCTTCTTAGGATCATATAAAATCAATCACATCTACAACTCAACATAATGATAAAACTCTGATCTAATCATTGATGAACTCTGTGGCTGAGAGCTGCAGATCAAGTGAGTGAGTAGAGCTCAGCTAGAAATAGTCTTTGCAGTTCTGGTCACTGGTTATAAGAACTTTCATCTGAATATATCAGAGATCTGGGAACGCAGCGACATCGGGGGACGACATCGCTGCAGAAGAGGCAAAAAATAAAAACGAGCAGTGAGACAATCACACAGACTGTAAATGCTGGTTTTGGATCAGTCAAACTTAACGTCCAGGTGCAGACAAGATTCTCGCGGACACAGTAGTTAGTTTTATCTCCAAATAAAATCCTGTAGATAATTTGGTTCATCTGTTCGTCCTGTCTGACTGCTCGTGTCTTTTGCCCTGTCAGTTGACGTTGAAGCCATGCTGCTGCGTTCCCAGATCTCAGCAGTTATTAGCGCTTAATTTGAGTTCATTGTTATGAAATGATGCCAAAACTACAAAAAAATCAATAGTTAACAGATAAGCCGTGGTAATCTAGAGTGATCCTTTAAGAAAAGCCTGTTTGAGCCGGTGTCCTCTTTTAACAGCGGGGGAATCAGGAATGACACAAACTGTCAGTTTGAGTTCTCGAAAACATCCAAGACATGACCTATGTAAACCTCCTGATTCAGGCCAACTTACATAGCACCGCTCAGCCACCTTTTTGTTTTGCTGCTTAAGTTTCTGCAACTTCAAGGGTCAAACCAGCAAGCATGGGTCCTAATCCATAACTTGACTCCCTAGCTTTGCACCAGCAGGGCGACTGGACACAATGACTATTTTGCAACTCTGCAAAACAACACCCTTGGAGTTTTGATATCAGAGAGATTTGTAGAGTGGTAGAGTGAGAGAGAAGAAAGGTGAGAGGGTGAGAGGCCACGGAGAAGAGGAGAGATACAGCAGGACAGAGACCATGTGAAGAGGAGGGAGTACAGGAAGAATATTAATAATAATAAACACGCAGGGCGAACAAGGCCCAGAGCCTTCATTGGGGGCATATCTGACCTTGATACCAATCCAAATACATGTCGTCAGGACTGTCATCCAGCGCCTCATAGAGGACTGCAGAGCAGCCGTCACAGAGTCGGAGAGAACAAGAGACATGGTCACAAAACAGCACGGAGCAGCCACTCCTGCTCAGCTGTGCTTTTCCTCTCATCTACCTGCACAGCTGCTGGATTTAACCTTTGTGTTGCTGCTGCCTTTTGAAAAGCCACAATTCATGTACAATAAGATAACACACTGAGTAGAAAAAAAACAAAAATGAACAATGTGCCAGTGTGGGTGTGTGAGCTGTGGAGTGGATGTGGAGGAGGAGGAGAGGCGGGCGCTCACCCTCGGGGGGCAGCCTCCGGGAGTGACCGGACGTTGCAGTGAGACGGAAACCAGCAGGGAGAGTCTCTGCTGATCCGGGCATCATACTGATACCGTGAACGTCTCGGGGCGGGAACTGCCTCCTCCACGACGGACCGCGGAAGTCTTTGTCGTCACACTGACAAACAGAGAGAGATTAAAATGTCATCTGCGTCACACACACACACACAGAAAGGTACCATGAACATACCATCGTCACCTGGTTGGGCTTCCAGGTAGATGTGACTCACAGTTGTTATTTCATCTACTCAGGTTTTGAACAGACTTTGCTTTTGTTTTATTATTGATTTTAACTGTTTACTTCCTACTGTACTTTAAAGGGATAGTTCAACATTTTGGTAAACTGGCCCATTGCCATAATCCCTATAATTTTAGGAGTTGGTTCATTACCTTTAATTCTCGGTTCAAGCTATTTTTAGAACGGCAGAGCAGAGCCGTGAGCTGCTCAGAGCTACGCTACGGAGGTTCATGGGGTTTATTGGTTTCCCTCAGCTTGCGCCTCTGCTCCGCCGTTCTAAAAATAGCTTGCACTGACAATTAATGGTAACGAACCTATTCTTAAAACTAATGGATAATGGCAATGGAATAATTTGCCAAAGTGTAGAACTATCCCTTTAAATTAAATAAAAGTTAGATACTGGTAAATCTGGGTCACCACTGTAGGTGAGGAGCAAACTTGGATTTCAGCATCTTCAACAGTGGATCAGAATAATTCAGAGGAAAAAGGACGTACTGGCTCTAACAATGAATAAATGTATCATAATCACACACTTAAAAATAGATGAGAAATTGCTCAGGCTGGAAGATTTAAATACATAATTTATCCTGTCAACGTGAGCTAATAAATTATGTTCAGCCATCGTGAATTAATAAGGCTGGTGAACGTGTCACTGTTAAAAAAACAACAACACAATGACCGACCACTCGCTTTGTTTGTTGTGGCGTTCCACCTCACTGTGGTGTGAGGTCAGTGCTGCAGGTGATGCTCTCTGCTCACCTCATCCAGCCTCCTGTCAGTGCCCAGGGCCAGCAGATTATTGTACTCCCGCTCCAGAATCTGACGTGCCTGAGGACACGGGAGAGAGAAAGAGGAAAAAAAAAGAAAGAAAAACACATGATTTTCATAACACCGGCTATTTTTAGCATCATGGAAACAGAAGCAGCTGATATATTACGTTATTCGCGCTGCATATCCATTTGAACCGAGTATAGATGAGCAGTGAAGATTCACACGGCAACCTGCCAGAGTGACAGTTGGCAAATCTGCATGTTCTGATTTTAGATTCCACCAGCTTTTGAAGGCTGACACCGACGTACCTCTATTTTTGGACAGGAGGCGGTGACAGATGATATTTCTGCCCATATTCAGCACCTTTTTAAATTTGACTGTTTAAATGCCTAAAAAGGGAACTTCAAAATAAACGATCATTCAGTGGCATTTGGCCCACAGGACGCTGCTGCTCCGGCCAAACCTTTATATTATATTAGTCCCTCGGTCCAAATTTACTACAGTTACCGATGAAACTGTGGATGTGTTCTCTTACTGAAGGATTTGTGTGTGTGTAACGAACCTGAGTGTTTTGGTTGGGGATCTGGAGGAGCAGCGCCAGGCTGCTGTAGTCGAAGTTGTCGTCCAGGGCGACCAGAGCTCCGTGCACGCCGCTCTCCAAAAGGATGTTGGCGTAGTCCCTCAGGCCGATGCTCTGCACCCAGCGGATGACCCGCTCGTTACTCCACACCAACACGTCTGTAGACACAATATTAACATATATTTATATCATATTTAGAGAGAAATTGTTTTATTTATTATTCTGGGTTTATGCTTGCCTCTCATTTCATGCTGACTGTGCTCCCTGCGTCTCTCCAGTTCTTTCCGGTCATAGTTGAGCTTCTTCAGACACATGATTCCATACTGTAAACTTGTTCTGGTGTCAGAAAAGAGAACATACACATACAGAGTCACATGATGGGAAAACTTATCATCCATATTCTAACTTTTCTCTCTCAAAAAAACAAAAACAGCAGCTGGACAGGTGAGTTGAGTCCAGTACCTGTGGAAGCTGTCCACCATTTTGAGGTGCACCCTCAGGTCCTTCTTGGTGAGGTGGTCCAGCATGCGGGCATCCACCAGGCACTCCATGAAGTAGCTGCGGTACTGAGGTAGTCCTAGACTGGGCAGCCACTCGTTCCCTATCCACTCGTGGTTCATGTCTCCATAAGCTAGAGTCTGAGAGGAGACGCCAGTCGGTGAATCCTACCCTTCATTCACGTTTGCATGTTTTTCATATCGGCTGCAAGACTGAATTCTGTCTTACCTGTGCCCAGCTTCCCTCGTCAGAATCTGACTTCTGATTGAAACAGGAAAAAGAAAAGAGGAAATATCACCTGATGCACACAACATCTCTCCGAAAATACAAGTGACAAGCAATAAAATCCGTCTGAACAATTTTTGATCAGCGCCTGTTTTGTTTGTCCCTCACAGTCGTGTTTAAAACATCCAGCGACATGTTTTTGTTACCCGGCGTGGAGTTTGGTTGTAGTGCTCCAGCATCTAAGAAAAAGCCAGAAAGAAGGAAGAAAGTTTCTTCCTCCCAACCCCTCGGCTACAATTTTGACAAATCAAACAAACCACAGGCAGCTTTCAAGACACGGTAAAAGGTTTGTGAGAGCAACAGTTGAGCAAGTAAAGAGGAAAGAAAAGCTCAAACCTAAATGGCATGTGAATTAGTCTCCAGGGGGGGAAAACTCTTTTACTCTCAGATGTAGCCTGCCCTGACAGTTCGTCTCTACTTTGGAGATGGGTTACTAATGGGCTAAAACTACCATCTTGAAGAAATGGAACCAAATTAGCTTTTAGCTTTGTAGTTCGTGCAGCCAGAGAGGAAGTAGAGCAAAAATCTGCTGCATGTTGATTTTTGTAAGATGCAACAGCCTTTGGAGTCATGCTAGGAACTCACTGCTTGTGTTGCCTGAGCACCGAGGCTGCTGTTGCTGATCTGCTGCAAAGACAGAGTTTGCAGGCTATTCAAATATCTCTAATGTTTATTAGTGACAGAAAGCATCACTTAAAGGGATAATTCAACATTTTGGCAAACTGGCCCATTGCCATAATCCCTATAGTTTTAGGAATAGGTTCATTACCTTTAATTGTTGGTGCAAGCTATTTTTAGAACAGCGGAGCAGAGCCGCGAGCTGCTCAGAGCTACGCTACGGAGGCTAATGGGATTTCTTGCTTTCCTTCATTAAACTCATCAAATGCACAATCCAACAACTCCAAAACGCTCTGGTGGACAAATTGTGACCTGCACATTCACCACGCTATGAGATAATGACAGGACATTACAAGATAGAGTTGTTTTTTAATTTGGATAAACAAGGTCACAGGAGTGTCCCAACATCAGTTTCTCACCTTCATCGCACGACTCAAACCTCACTGCACCAGAGCTTTTACAAGTTTGTTCAAATTTCTACACGAGCGGTGCTAGTGCTGCATTCACATCCAGCTTCTTTAGGCTGACCCACTGATGCCAACCTCAGCTTAAGTTACAGTGAAGTGAAATTAAAAAAAAAAAAAATTAAGCCCATACATGTCATTTAACAAAACATAAAGCCAACAGCACAGAGGTTGCCTTCATTATCATAATTGTAAGTTTTGTCGTTTACACAGCAATAACAGTTTTCACACATCATAAAGGGAAATTTACCATCAGTTAAATTACTCTTCTTTCTCGTCTTCATTTTCTGTGCACAGGCACAAACTTCATTCATGTGTAGCTAAGTGTGGGAGAGGAAATGAGGCTCGATCACTGTGCGCCCAATTTCTCTTGGAGAGATATTTCTGCTTCTGTGTGTACACATAGTTTTAGTCTTTTATCTCCACAGAGTTTTATGCTTCTGCTCCCGAGTGTCTGCTGAGGTTGGAGTGGTGTTTCTGAAAGTGTCTTCCATCATGACCTTGTTGATGAACTGAGTCAAATTAATCTGAGTAAATTCTTGCTCAAAATTAATGTTGACGAGGAAGTCGACAGATCAGGGGGGAGGTGAACTGACACGTGCCTTCTCCATCAGTCACCACTTTGTTCTCAATTCACTTCAGTATATTTGATACTCTCTTATACACAAATGACTGATAGAGAAAGTAAGGGTGGGGGTGGGGGGATGAAGGGCACGAGGGAGGACTGACCGTTTTGGAAGGAGCTGCCATGGTCTCCATCTCCTCATGGGTCACCCACACATTGCCTGACGGCTACAAGGGGGCGGGGCCCGAGAGACAGAGCAGCAGCAGCGGGGTTGGTAGTAGAGGTCCGGTAGGAGGGGCAAGCAGTGTTAAAGAAGAAGAGCAGCACCACTGTAAGCCAATAGTGTTATAGCATCACAGTCAGATGATGAACTGGCCCCCAGACCCGCCAGAGGGGGGGTCAAAGGGCAAACACAAGAGGACAAAAAACACAAACAGCACAGCACAGCACAGAAACGTCCCAACTTTGACACAACACGTAAAGAAATAAGAGACAGTCGGCATGCACAACGAGGAAGACTGAGTTTATTAGTAGCATCACCACCAACAGACACATAAACCCACATCACGCATCCCTCCCCATCTACACTACAGAAAAAACACTTAGCTCTAGTGGTAGCCAGCCATGCCATCTGATTAAACTAAATTATTATAAACCAAAAAAGTGGAAATTTTGGTGTGTGCGAGTTTTTTTTTTCAAATGTTAACACAAAGTTTGACACAAAAGTGCAAAGAAAACATCCCAAGGCAACCCTGTACTTTTGGTGAAAAAATTAAGATGCCTTCATTTTACATGGCACTTAGTTAAAAGGTCATAGCCAACATGAGATAGAGTCATTGCATAAAAAAATGGGCTTCTGAAAATTTAATTTTGTTTGGGGGGAAAAACAACGAGTTTGAAATTTTTGGTGAAAAGGTGATATTTCAAAATCCTAATTATAAAACAGGTTAAATTTTACATATATGGTTCACACACTCCCTGTCCACATGTGTACCAAATTTTAGGTTGATATGTAAAACTACTGAGGCACTATAGAGTTTTTCCAAACAGTATCCCATTGCGATTTCCAGTGTGCCAAACCTGTCCAAAATGGTCCAATTTGGCTAAAATGCACACTGCAAGATTTTAGTGAGATTGGAGACCGATTTCTCCAAGTTATCTGCACGGCTGCGACACACAAGAGGTAAGTGATCGGTATGAATAACCCTTTAAATGTTTATTTTGTTTATTTTTGTCCACTTTCTGTGGCTGCAGTGATAGATAGTTCTGCAGGTACAGCAGGTCACAAGACTCAGAAGTGGGCGGCATGTTTTAGTGGGAATCCAGTTTTAAGAGTGAATGTAAAATGGCTGATCCCTCTTAACTGCCCGACTCCTTCTCAGTTTCCTTCTCCACAACTGTGTTTACAAGGTCAGTTAACCTCCTCTGTTAAATGTGTGTGTGTGTGTGTGTGGGGGGGGCTTTTAACTAAGTGTGACCACAGGCAGAGAAGCCCTTCACAGTCGGTTGTGTGTTTGGGTGGGGTAGGGGTTGTGACCGGACATGCTCCGTAATGAAAACTTCATGATGTGTGGAAGTGGAGTCAATCGGTAGAAGAGAGGGCGTGAGCACAGGGGAGGGTAAAAGTTATTTTTCAAACTTACTGGCTCATGAGTTGTAATGGCAGGATGTACAGTATGTCTATTTATATATAAAAAAAGGTAATAATAAACATTCTCAGCCAGGTTTATACAGCAGCACAACTTCATGTCTGTGTGATGTATGGTCTGCACTGTTTGGTCCTTGCTCTGCAGCACAAACAGTCGCTACAGAGTCCTTAGAGACCATATGCAATTACCATGACAACAGGGAGTTATGAAAGCGACTGTGGTGTGAAATAACCGGAGAGCCAAATTACAGCAAACACACATACGCACACACGCTGCTGCTGCTGGTGCTTGTTTTACAACCCAGGTCTTCACTGACACCCACTGTAATATTCACTTATCACCGAGACTGGAGGAGTTCAAATTGAGATAAAGTGATGTACATTTATGGTATGTATTGAGAGGGGAAAAAAAGAAAAAAAGGAAAAAAAAAACACTGACAAATGTCTTCGGGGGTGATTATGTTGTAACGCTTGTTGTGCCGTTTGTCGTCAACCACCTACAAACATGTCACCCGTGTGTGGAGGAGTGAGCAGCAGCAGCAGAGAGGGAGCTCAGTCATAGAAACATTTGTCAGAGCTGCGTTAGAGAGAGAAATTGTGTCACGCGGTGCTTTTATTAAACATTACACATCTCTTAGCTTAGCTTAGCTTAGCATACTGGCAGGAAAGAGGAAAACAGCTAGCGTGGCTCTGTCAGAGGGAAACACCATCCACATATACTTTTTTCACTTTTCAGTTTATTTTTTTTTAGCATCTGTTAACTTTGATACTTTTCACCTTGTGTCTGCTTTCTGCGAAGATTTATCTTTTGTTTGTTCATGCGACTCAGAGTTCAAGTTCTAATATATCTTTGAGTGAGACACTGAATATCCGTCTCTGTCTTCATAAAGGTTGATCGACTGCGGACACACCAGGGACAGTGATAAATCATCTCTGGACTTTACTGTTCTATCCCAGACAAAGTACCACATATTGTCTTTTCTTTTTTAAGGATATATGAGAACGTTATGAAGCAAAAAGTGATTTTTAGAGAAAGGTGGTAGGAGAGAAACTTTACACAGAACCAGGTGAGCAGTTTTCCCTCTTTATGCTAAGATAAGCTTCTAGCTAATTCTTCTCTTTAATTCTTGGCGGGAATAAAGGAAATTTCCCAAAATCTATTTTCCTTGAAAGATTCAAATTGTAAATCCGGGTTTGAAAAACCAAAATAAGTGTGAGACGACCACTCCCTCCACATCAGCTCTGCTTCCAGATAATGTTTGTACGTCTGAAACCCTCCCGGTTCTCTGAAGGACTCACGGTTCTGGAGGTGGGTGGAGCCGAGGGGCTGGTGAGGGAGACCATTTCCTGGATGGCCAGGCGGAGTTTGAGTCGGTGCAGAGGGTTGCTGATGCCGATCTCCCTCTGGATCTCGGTGTCGGAGAGGGCCGACATGATGGCGCCGCTCTTCACGTTGGCACGGCACGCCGCCACGTACCACGCCGGCATCCCCAGCCACAGCTGTACACACACACACAGGGAATTGTTGAGTTTAGTGAAGCTGTAAAGCAGAGCTGGACTGGTTTACCAACTCATTCTTGGCTTTAAACCACTTGTTATTTCATGGTTTTATTTTAATCACTCTCCTGAATTTCTGCAGAGAATTTAGTCTCTTGGTAACATGCTGTTTCACGGGATTTTCCATCTTGCAATAAATATAATTTGGCAGGAAATGGTGAAATCTTCTTATTTGGCTTTAAAATAGTCAGATCTAACAGCATGTAATGTTAGCTCCAAAAAAATATAACTATCAGTCCCAATAATCCCATTTGACTCTTTCATAATTGGAACACTGTGGTGAGGGATTAGCGGGGTCATAAAGTGGCTCTTGTGGATGCACATCCTGTACTAACCATTAGGGGGCAGCAGTTTGCTTTTTCCAACATGTTCAGTTACATCACAGATAGTAAAACGTATTTGATTTATGATCACTGCTTTAGATGCTAAATATTAATACTCATTATTGGAAATAAGGTCATAGCTTTATAAATTACTCATAATGGAATTAAGCAATAATGTGAAAAGGCTGTAATAGCTGTACATCAAAGGGTGTTTTGATCAGGCAGGAATGTCACAAGACAAATAGCATTCATCTTTGAGAGGACGGCTGATGTTCATGCATGGGTTAATTAGACTGATTTAATTCGCTTGGTGTTTTATGCAATAATCTACATGCTATTTAAATAAATCAGCGACAATCTCTTGTGAGTTCAAACGGTTAATAAGTCTCAGTGATCATTTTTACCTCCAGCCAGGCTACAACTGTGGGGCCATCCCATTGGGCGAAAGGTAAACCCTTTCTCCTGGCTTCCTCCAATAGCTCGTGTCTGAAGGCGGGGACAGAGGAGAGCCAGCGTGAACACATAATAATAAACACTCTTGTACAGTTTACTCACAGACAAATACCATACCCTCCTTCACTCTCTCACATCCTCATTTCTGCACACTGCTTCTCACAAATCACCTCCAGTTAACAGTGTTGTCCCTGTGTGGGTTTGTGTGTGTGCGCGTAGTAAAATGAGAGACACACCAGTTTAGCCTGTACACAAAACGTTTTTTTTTTAAAGAGCATGTTTTTATCATTCATTTCTGGATTGCCAGGGGACAAGGACACAATAGCTACACTCAGAGACACACACTCACTCACAACAGGCTTTGCAACACTAATCTTGTGAGGGCATTGACCCCCATGTTAACATTTTCCTTCAATATTCTTAATATGTAGGAGGAAAACCACAGCTCTTTTTTCAAGTTTTGAGAAAGTTTAAGTCCTTGGCCAAAGAGGAAGTCGCTGTCAGAAAGTTATTAGACAGGCTGTGGCTACCTGGTTCACATGCAAACATTAGTAGAAGACCCTAAAGATCTTCAGTTCTTCTGGACTGCCATTAAACAGCTGTTAATGCTAGTGCCAGCTATGTAGCAATAGCAAAAACAAGCTCATTTAATGGTAAAATTTCATTCATTACCATGAAGCACTTGGCAAAACAAGCCTAAAAGAAACAAAGTTTGGTCCAATTACAGCTGCGGTTTGTTATATGTACCCACAACTCAGTGGTCAGTTTCTCCCACTTCTTATTTGGCACAAGGTCAAAATATTACTGAGCAGATTTGAGGTTTTCTATCTGTGTGCAGACTGAAAATGTTTAAACATCTTCATGGAAACTGGCTGAGGTACTGTGTGTCCTCTTAGGATAGCTAGTCTTACAGTAGCACAGCTGATCAGCTCCCAGAAATAATTTGGTATTGGAGGTTTTTTTTTTTAATCCAAGCAATTATTGAATCATAAAAAATAGTGACTTTTATTTAACAGTTTATTAAATACTCACGTTCGCACTACTGCATTTTAGTTTTAAACACTTCTGTTTGAAAGCTCCAGTTGTCGTTGTCGTCAGTGGGAAGGAAATAACGGTTGCTTCTCTACTGCCTTTTATCGAAATGGTCCCATAATTGTAAACCAAGACATGAGGCGGCTATCGTTTTAAAATTAAAACTTAACTACTTTAACCTTCATAAATGTGTGGACTTTTCTCTCATTTTATTCCATGAGAAGTGTCAGTGTCATCTTTTCAAAAGTGCATCTCATGGACGAGGAGCACCGAATAGATGCTCCGGGGTCAGTTGTGCACAGAGCCGTTTTGTGTTGTGTGTTATGAATCCTCCCACACTTGGGGAAGCTCACGCAACTCATAAACAGCCTGACAAATTGAGGACAAATTTTGTACTCACACCCACACACACACACACACAACAAAACAAAACAATGCACTTCTTTTTCTATTTAGTGAACACATTTCATAACAAAAAAAAAAACTCTGAATCAACAACCCATTCCCTGAGTATGTTGTCAAAGAATTGACAAATGGAAAAGAGTGGGCTTTGTCATAACATGATACATGTAGCACTCTCAGCATTGAGGGCGTCAGTGCAGTGAAAGTGCACTCAAAAACACAGCTTACATGGCACACAAAAGCCTACAGAGGAAATGTGTTCATCCATATAACGCAACCAGGTACATTCACTGTCTTATCTATCCAGCACATGGGGGGAAGATAGCTCATGTTTTTATGTTCAGGTCAGGTCTAATGCATGGAGGAAATACATCCACTGAACATAGCTGGGGGAAAAGGGAAGTAAGGAAACAGTTATGAAGAAATCATACAAACAAAAAGAACATTTGACATTCCCATAACCAGACATTGCAGCTGGTTATTTCACACAAATAGATAGAGACACATATAAAAAGGAGAGGAAGACATTCCAGGTAGAAAAAGTAGGCCCCAGTTTTTAGCAGCGGCACATTCTCTGTCCAGCCATGGATGCAGCTGCCATTGAACTGTAAGAAGGGGGGAAGAAACGTCTTCAGATGGTAAATGAAAAAGAGAGAAACCAAAAAAAAAGAAAGAAAGAAAGCAGTGGTGCTGTTAACAGCCATGAAGGATAGATAGAGAGATATATAGATAAAGAGACGTCAGCTTTTGGCACTGGTCGTTCAGGAGAGGACGGATGGCGGACAGACAGGAGAAGGTGATGGCAAGACAGGGCAATATGGCTGAGAGACAATGGTCATATCCAGGAGCTCAGTTATACATCCTCACAACTTACCCGCTTTTGTTAGAGTCAGAGGATGATGAGAGGGAGAGGAAGGGTAAGAGAGTAGAGAGTAAGAGAGCAGGAGAAGAGAGAGAGAGAGAGAGAGAGAGAGAGCGACGGGGAGACAAAAGTACACAAATGTTAATGAGTTAAATAGGCAATAACGGCTCTAAACAAAGACACGCGCTCTCCGTCTTTCTCCACACAAGCACACGCATCCACACACGTATAACTCACGATGGAGGGCATTCGTTTACAGGAGCATCTGTAGATCAGTCAAAAAAACAAAAACAAATGTCGTCTTCTACAATGCAGTCCTGACCACATCTCGTGCAGCAGAGGAAATGAGAAATGCACTGAAACACAGCAAGACCCCCTCCATGGCCTTACATTCAAATGCTCAGTTACATTCAGATACTCGTCGTTACCTCTTGAAGGAAAAATAAAAATTCAAAATAGAAACAAAAACACACCAAAAATGAGACCACAGCGGTACTGATCGATCAAGATGCTGAAATGGAAATAGTGCAGGCAGCTTAATGGCATGCAGTGTGGAGGAGGAGGAGGAGGAGGAGGAGGAGGAGGCGCCAAGATGCAAGGTGGTGGTGAGGCCTTAAAGTCCCGGACACTGCTATGAAGAAGTCGGTGCAGTGGAAGAGAAACAACACATTTGTCAACATACAAACGAACAATACCGTCTATCGACCGACTAACATGGGAGGCAAAGTTATTCGTCATGACAACTCAATGTGCACTTCGAGCAAATGACATTCATCATTTGGCGCCGGGGCATGGCAAATGCACACACATACGCATATATGCACACCCACACACTCACGCGCACACATATATCCTGCAACACTCCTGTTTTGTGAGGAGTTCCCCACCATTACCCCCCCCACCCCCCCCTGCAGGGCAGAACACACCCGATGTGACAGTGAGTGTAATCTATGGGCGGTGTGTTAGGAAACGCCATCTATAGCTTCCAAATTGACAAAGTAAAGCTTTGTGAGATTAATTGGCTTTTCAGCTCCGGATCAATAGTGTGACTTTGGCTCTGCGTGTGAATACAGTGAGGCTGATCTCTGCTCCTCGATACTGATCCGCCCTCTGCTTTCTATCGACCCTGCTCTCAGCGTGGGGTTATGGTATTACAAACTGTACGGTGCGGTGCCAGCCGTGCTTTCCATACAGGAGGAGAGCTAAAGGCTAAACACAGGAACTGGAGGCTGGAGCTGTGGCCTGTGTGTTAAAGGTCAGATGAGACTGTGTTATAAACAGCCAGATGACTTCCACACAACCATTCTTCTAAACACGACCATGAATGTAACACGGCCGTTTGTGCTGGCAGATATTTTTTTGAAAAAAAGGCACAATAGCGGCTGCACACAAGGAGATCCTCTTAAGGCTCTGCAGCCAGGGAGAAACTTCTATAGTAGGGGGGGTGTAGCATGTGTTTGTGTGTGTGGAGGGGCCTTTTAATAAAAGCTTACTTCTTTTTCAACCTGCGGTCCTTCTCGGCCTGCGTGCCCAGCTTGCCCACTCCCATGTCCTGGCCCGCCATGTCTGCATCCATCATGGTCGCTGGTAAAGAAGGAGGGACATTAATTCCACAATATTAAACAGCTAAAATACACAATCCAAAAATGCTTTTGTGGCTCCATTTTGGGGTTGTTGGATTGTGTATTTGATGAGTTTGATGAGGGAAACCACGAAATCCCATCAGCCTCCGCAGCGTAGTTCTGAGCAGCTCACAGCTCTGCTCCGCTGTTCTAAAAATAGCTTGCACCGACAAAGGTAGTGAACATACTGCTATGACTATAAGTATTATGGCAATGGGTCAATTTGCCAAAAATGTTGAACTATCCCTTTAAGGTTTGTGCTCATAAAATTGAAAAACCAATCAAAAGAGTATAAAAAAAACAGCAAAAAAAAAGACAAAGTAGATCAGTCTATTCAGTATCATTTGCTGTTGCAGATTTCATTCATATTTTCAAGGGATATTATTGTGACAGTCGATCCATCCTCTTACCGTGTGGATCTACCATGACCTGTCTGTGTGCCATGTGTGCCAGTCGGCCTTTCTCCTTCTTGCCAAACAGCCGCCCGATGGAGGATTTGATGCCCTTCTTCTTCGGCTGCTTGTGGAGGGAGTCTTGGCTGCTGGCGACGCTGCTCAGGGCGCTGGCCTCGGCCTCCAGAGAGGCCACGATCCTGACGACACGCACAGAAGATTTAGATTTCCATTTCTTAGTGGAAGACATTTAATGCATTTCCAAGAATCATCACAACCTCGCTTTTTTTTTTGTTGCTCTGATCTCACTTTTAAAAATGGAAAAGGCGATCCACATTTACTTTCTCTGCCGTCTACTGGCAGCTTAACCAAATGTTTATTTATTTTTGCCGCTTACTGAAGCTAATATCTGATATATTTAAGCTTTAAATTTGATAATGTATCCAGGATTATCTCCGGCATGCTATAAAAAAATTATTCATGGCAAAATTGCTGTATTCTGAAAGCTAAGTGGGCGCTAAACCAACTTATTTCCATCCAAAGCAGAAGCAGGCAGAGCGGAGACGACTGCACCATCTGATGATCAAGCGAACACTCATTCATGAAAGAGGAGCCGGGAACAAAAACACTTCTTCTGCTGCTGCTGCAGTTGGTAAAAGCACCAACTCCATCCAGCGCCAGTGGGGAGAGAACATGCGACAGAACAAAGCAGACATTTCCAAACCAGTGAGATTAGTTACTCCTTAAAGAAATGTTTGCACAGCTGACACCCACCCTCGTGCGTCATTGTGCGAGGAGGCTGGCAGTGTGTGTGTCATTCGGACTGTGCGTGGCGTTGGAGGCGGGGACGTCTCACACTTGATGGTGGCCTTGTCCTCGCGGCCGTCTTCTTCCACTGCAGCTATCTGAGGCGTGACGGCAAAATAACCGGACGTTTAGACGTGATGTTTACATGCTGATACCCGCTGCGTGTTGCTATGGCAACTGTAGGAATTCGGTGACGTCGTGTTTACCTTTCTCCTGTGTTTCCTCAGATCACTGGGCTGTCGGGTCGAAGAGGAGAGAAGAAGAAAACACTGGTCAATATCCTCGTGTCGAAGCATCAACACTCGCATGTTGGCAGTTAATGAGCAACAATTGGCTCATTCATATTAATATCATACATCATTAGATGCTCACAAGCCTTTTCCCTCCTTGAACACCAGAGGATCAATTTAACCAGATCAATACAGAGGGATCAGATGTGGATTGGGAAACAAATCATTTGACTAATCAATAAAAGCCTGATTCCTTTGAAAGCCAGATATATGACATATAGCATGTCCCAGTATCAGGAGTGATGTTGTCATATGTGGCTCCTACATCATATATGATTATGTTTTATATTGTTTATAGATAGTACATTTTTTTGTAAATTTACATACAATATCTATATGAGGAACTTTTTAAATAGTATATGTTATTGTAACCATCCACATTAATAGTATATACATTAAATTTATATGTAAATGTATGACAACAAAATGCATGCACAATTGAAAATTTTGTATGCATGTGTATATTTTTATTATCAATTTCACATTAGTTTGGATTTTACCATTCTGGGAAACTGGTCTCAGACTGTTTGGACTCTATTATATATTATACTGTAATATCACTATAGAGATATTTATTCTTTGTTCCTATATTTATATTGATCAACATATGCCAACAATATAAGCATTCATATATAAACTTATTTGTATGTATGTATGACCAATTTTTAACAGGTTCCATATATCATTTTTTACATATTTGCTTTTATCTTATATGTACATACTATATGTCATGTATAAAATCCAATATATGCACATACATTACATGTGGCTATTTTCCTCCTTGATCAGCTGGTGTGGATTCTCAGTCTGGACATTAAGGTTGTGGATTCTGAGTGGAAGTGAAAGGCGTCCTGTCGACTCCTGAGCTGCATGATGACAGCTGACGGAGCTCTCTCCGCTTGCTAATTTAATGCAGCAAGTCTTCAAAAATGAATGCCCTTTCTAGCTACACATGCAGAGATGCTGTAAAACCCCCCACAGCTGTCTGGCTTCTAGTTCTTTTTTGTCTACAATTCATTAAAACAACCATCAACCACTGACTCCATTCATAAACTGCGATGGACATAAGGTCTCATGCATCTCTGTGTTCTTACGAAAGTGATGCGACCTCTAAAAGTAAGTGTACACTTAGACTCAGCTTATACTCAAACTCTAATCAAATGCTGCTGCGTGATACAAGTATAGTAAATCCCTTACATCTATAAAGAAATGTGCAGCTGTCAGTCACGGCGCCGCGGACTAAAATCAGAGACAGCTAATTATTTTTGCAGCTGGGCCGCGCGTAGAAATCCATGTCACATCTCACGCTCTGTCAGTGTGATATCTCAGAAAACGCTTAGATCAGTAACATGATGCATCTCGATATAAAAAAAACCCAAAAACAATTATAGAGCTGTGGTGGATGTGGTCGTGACTCATCCGGCTGTTTAGGAGGAACAGGAAGGACGTGTGTGTTTGAGGCTGACGTACCAGTGTCATGACCCCCATGCGTTCCATGTCGCGGGCGGGGCTTCGGGGGTCCAGCTTCGGGGTGGAGTGTCCGCTGGGCGGCGAGGAGGAGGCCAAGGAGGAGGCGGTGGCCGAGGCAGTGATGGAGGCTCCGTGGTGGTGCATTCGGGCCAGGTTGAGCCCCTCCAGGCTGACGCTGGCGACGCGGTTCTCGATCTCCTCCGCCCGCAGCTCCGTGGACTCCTTCTCCTCCTGGATGAGCCTGGATGGAGGAGAGAGAGGAGTTACTCAAGACTCAAGACTCAAGAAGCTTTATTGTCATTTCCACAAATGTATAAGTTTGCAATACATCAGCTGAAACGAAATATCGTTTCTCACCAGCTTTCTCTACAGTGCTTCATAGAAAAACAGAGAAATAGAAATAGAATAAATAGTTTAAAAGGAGGAAAAAGTTGGCTCATCTCTTGGATCACTCAGAGGACAGGCCCTGGTATCAGTAACACCAGTACAGCGTTCAGTCTTATCTGTAGAAGTCCTTAGAGGTGGATTTCTGGAGATTTGCATAACTAATTCCATTAAATACCTCGAGTATAAGGCAAACTAATTAAAGGCCAAAGAGCAGCGATAAAAGGGCTAAAAGTCAGGGTCATTAGTTTGAACGATACCCAGGGTTTCTAACTTTGTAATTAGCTGCGAGCTCAAACTCCTTGGATTCATGATCACTATCTGCCACCAGGTCTGGATTAACTCTTCCTGGGAGCAGCGTGGCACTCTGCCTGTTGAAGGCCATGTAAATGAGGGAAGACCTAAAAGGAGCATTAAAGAACCTGAGGAATAAAAAGGACTAAGTGAAAGTTGTGCCCAGAGCGGTGATTAGTTATCAGCACTGGATAATTACGGCATTAATGAGAAAGACGTGCCCAAAACACTGAGTGCATGCAAGGACAGAGACAGAGGAGTGACTTAATGACATGTGATACCTTTAATGACATTTTTGAAGCATTTAGGATCATATTTAGAGTAATTTTTCACTTATATTAATGTGCAAATATGAAGATTTTGGGTGGAATATAACTAAGTCTAAGAGGAGGAGGAGTTATCCATCGCAAACCAACTACACAAAGCTGCAGAGATGAATCCCAAAAGACTCAGCTTTCTAGGACATGATGCTAAAAAAATCAAGTGCTAAGTGGATTTGGGCTAAAACGGATTAAGAACACAATTTAAAGTAAAAGAGGCAAATCAATATGTCTGGCAACCTGGTCTTTTATATTTAATTTATACTGCGATGCGCGCCAGCTACCGAATCTCCTTGTTGATGGCGTCCAGCTGCTCCTGCAGCATCATGGCCAGCGTCTGTGCGTCGGAGTGGCCGCTGGGGGAGAGCAGGTCCATGGAGCTGAACAACGTTTCCCTGTCGTCGTCGTCGATGTCCGACATCTCCGTGTCGCTCTCGAAGTGGTGACCTCCCAGAACCCCGAGCTGTTGCGAGCGCCATTCGTGTTCCCCCAGTGACTTCGCCTGCACAGACACAGCAGCAGCATCAAGACCAGACTTTTAGCTCTTAGCCTCTTACTGTATATATATCTTCCAACAGGTGATCTACTTGTAAACCACTCCCGAACCTCTCACCTTGGTTTCACGCAGACCCATTCTGCCTCTCCTCGGCCGACGGATCACCTTGGCGGAGCGGTAGTGGTCCGACTGGGTCTCAGCCAGCGATCCCAACGAGAACCGGAGCTCAGCCGACGTGTCCAGATGAGACCTAAGAAACAGCTTTTATATATTCTCTGCATCTTTAAGTCTCCTGCTGTGTGCAGCTACATCTTCTCTGCCTGACATGATAATAAAGGATGAAGAAAATAAACAATAATACCCTAAGACCCTAAACAGGGATTGTGACTGAGCTGTGAAGCTGATTCCAAAAAAGATGAGACAAATATTATGGTAATGTTCACAGTTATACAGTCAGACAGTCAACCAATCAGAGCTTGTGTTAGGGTACCTCGAGCGTACCTAAACGTCACAGTGATGTGGGGAAAATGTGTACTTCTGGAAGGATCAGAGCCTGTTATGCATGCCTCTACGGCTGCAAATTGTTTGTCTGTGGAGGAGATTAAGGCTGCGACTGTCAACACATCAACACTGTAATATCAGAACTTCATGCAGCATGAAAAAGGAAGCCAGACGACATCCGAGAATAGATACGGAGAGGTCAGCGACGCAAGTGTTTCTAACAATAGTGCAGAGCAAATTGTTTCATCAGCGACAAGAGAGAGTGCGTCTTTGTTCCTGTGTTTTTATTTGCTTCCTGCTACACAAACTTAGCTCCGATCGGCTGTAACCGGATCAGTTTGGGCCCTTTATTAAATCTCCACTGGATTTCTGCCTGTGAGCATCATCCAAAAAGACAGCTAAGCAACTTTAGCTAAAACCGGTCTCAGAGTCAAGCAGCCCATGGCCTCCTTCTGGGTGTTTGGGCCAAACAAATATGTCAAATGGAACCACATACTTAATTATTCTCCACTGAATTGAATCTAACGATTGTTTGGAGCCATTTCTGAGGAGCATCAGACTGTGGAGCTGTAAAACCTGTGATAAACTTTATTTTCTTTGCACACGTTGCTTGTTAATTTAATGGATAAATCCTATGTAATGTTGTGCAGATTGTCCTGTTGGGAGTAAATAAGAGCAGCAGGTGCTAATCCCCCTTAAACAACTGACTGTTTGCCAAAACCCCGCCCACGCCCCGCAACACAGACTGCCCAATCACAGCTTAGCGTCTCTTAAGTAGGCACCACAGGCTCCAGTGCTCTAAAGCCACATATGGATTCATTTAAAAGACACAACAGGCCTGTAGAAACCTCTACACTGTAGTTTAAACAGCTTTATACCAACTTACCTGGACAGTGTTGGTTCTGTGAGGGATCCCGCCCTCAATCTGAACTGGTCCAGCTCCGATCTCAGTTTCTCGATCTCCTCTGCAAGCTGCGTCTGGACAAAACCATTTGATAAACATCACAATGGAGCATCCCAGTCGTCATTATTAGTGCACGTCAAGACTGAACTGTGTGGCACCAGTGTGGCTCATTTAATTCACATAGCTGAATTCTAAGTGACAGAGTGACACTTTCTAATGTCTTCTGCACCGCTCATGAAATTCATCTCGTCACCCCACGCGGGAGGTTGATGAATATTCAACAGCACAGGTTTATAAAAAATGGAATTTATGCCAACAACCAACCTCATTATTTCTTCATTATTAACTGCTTAATTAAGGCAACCACATGTAAAATGATGAAAAATATATATTTTTTTCTAAAAAGACGTAATCATCATTTCTTCAGCTGTGCAACCTACTTTCTCCTGGATTGACTCCTCGTACTGTTTCCTGTAACCGTCGGAGTCTTGGATTAACAAGTTCTGCAGAGAGAGGGAGAAAAAAAATAATAAGAAAGAGGTGAGGAGGAAAATCCACCCCCTGATGTTTTATTTTGAAGGACTGCCGTCAATATGTTGCCATTGATCATATTTGACCTTCTCCTCCAGAGCCGCCATTCTCTCCTTCAGGTGAAGCTGGAGACGCTCGTTGGACTCGGTGAGGAGTCGGTCCACCGTGTCCGACAGACGCTTGTTGTGCTCTTCATTCATCTTTTCTCTCTGCCGAGCCTGCAGGAACAAAGTACGACTGATGATGATGATGATGTATTTAAAGTCAAATATACCAGTGTGAATTAACAGGATATCTTTAGTTCTATTTGAATCATGTTCAAGGGGCTAAAAAAAACTAAAGTGCTTTCACATCCTGTTGATAATGACCACGTCGACCTCCTCAAAGCAGTGGTGCCCAATACTGATTTAAATGGGGTTCAACACATTGCTTTTTTAATTAGCAGTATTGTCTTAGTGTTGGAAGCTGCTATTCTTCATTGTTTAAGCAAGTTTGTGTTAATTACATCTATGAGAACTAGAATAGATAATCAGGTTGGAAAATGTCTCCTATATTTAAATAATTCTACCTTTTATCTTGTTTTATTATCATTATTATTATCATGTTTTGTGTTGTATTTCATGTACAGTATGATGATTACAATCATCATTATTAGTACTATTTTTGTTGCACATTGGTGTAACTATGTTGTTGATCATTTTTGTTTCTTTTTACAACCACTGCATGAAAGGAAAAACAATGGGAAATTATGAAAAAGCTCTGCAGCCTTATTCAGAAAAACAGGAAAATGACTTCCACAGCAGGTAAAATAAGCCAGATTTTTATCCAAAACAAAACTTCAAAGAGGCTGTGATTTATTGTGAAACATTCAAATTTCAAGCTGAAATTTCAAAATAAAGTTCTGTCTACATGTTACTCCTCCATGCAAACAGCTCCACACTCTGCAGCTAGTATCTTCGGCTGACGCTATAAAACGTGACCTTGAGGATGCTCATGTAATCATTTTATAAACTCCTCCATCAGCAGAGTGTGTCCAACAGTGATTTGGTGAAGTTTGATTGGTGATGCATCAGACAACACCCCCATCAGTCACAGCCGCCCGGAGCTGTCAGCGCTGGTACGAGAGCGGCGGCTGCCTGGCACGACGCCTCCACACTGACTCACCCGTAGCAGCTCCTGGTTCTTCTCCTCCAGCTGGCACTCCAAGTGCCTCATCCGCTCCTCGATGCTCCCGTGACGCTCCTCCGCCTACGGAATGGGATCACAGCGACAGACAGAAACAAAGAGAAAGGGCACGATGACCTGTGAGCTCGACGGAGGGAAGAGGGAGGGAGGTGAGGGCGCGCGGAGGGGGGGCAACAAAGAAAAGCAGTGGCAACGACACAAGCCAAAGCCTCTACCCCAAACTCAAAGATGGAGATCTATCGTTTTAAAGCGGAATTGGAGAGAGAGATTGAGAAAGACAGAGAGAGTCGGTTGAAAACAAGGAGTGAAGAGGAGAGAGATGGAGAACCAGGCCACCAAAGGACAGAATGAAAGAGGAGGAGAGCTGCTCCAGCGCTGCCAAGTTTATGAGCTCCAGCCAGAAGTGCCATGCAGCTGTCCTATGGCGGTAGAACAGCCAGAGCAGAATCCCAGTAAACAACGCTCGCCACAAAACACTAATAAGATAAATGAATGAAATCTGCTCTCTACAGGAGTTGGCAGTAGCTGTGACGCCCTGTGGGACTACCTTCCTAAGAATGGAGTTCATGTCTTGGAGTTTAGCTTCCATAACAAAGTGATAATCATCAGGGGAGGAAGAGGAGCTGGAGTCAGACTGATGTGGCCGAGGAAGAGGAGAGGGACATGTTGAAACGTCATGACATGACACCATGTGCACACTTGAGATGATGAGGGCATCTGTCAGAATGTGTGTCAATAGTATGTGTGTGTGTGTGTGTGTGTTAACGTGGACCCATATGTGCGTTCGCCCTCCTACCTTGGTGAGGGCTGCTATCCTCTGAGCCAACTCGGCCTCCACCTCCGGCAGCGTCTCGGCCTTCCTCATGGTCTGCTGAAGCTTCTGCTCGGCCAGCTCTAGCCTCTCCTGTAGCTGCCTGTTCTTCTCCTCCATCTGCACACACACACACACACACACACACAATGTTAGCAGAGAGACATTCAGAGGATTTATGAGATAGCACATCCAGTGAATTCTCAAATGATAAAAAAAAGGTAGTAAACAACAATGGCAGGTATGAATAAATAAATAAAGGCCACTTCCCACAGCTATGCCGTTCTTTGATTCAGTGCTGTCAGTGAAAAACACTTTCTGCAGATGCATCAAAGTAAAAGCCTGACAGGAGAGGAGAGAGATTGGAGCTGCATGTGTCCAAATCTTATAACACACACCTAGTGGCAACATCCAGGGCTGAGATGGCCACTGGTGAGACAGCCGCTCCGGCTTTACAGCAGAAATAAACATGTTTACAGCCTGACATGAAGAACGGTTTTGTTCTTTATGGCTAATTCCCTCCTTCAGGCCAACTATACGGGGCTGAATTTTTATATAACTCACCTGTTTACATCTTATTAAAGTATAAAAGTTCCGTGCACTTTTGAGTGCAATGGATTAGCTGGAAATTAGGAGGTGGAGACAGACACGGCCAAGATGGCCACTGTGGTGCAGCCCACTCTGAGCTTTATCTCTATTTACAGCCTATACTACACACATATAGTAAACAACATACTATATATTGTGTACAGAGATTAAAGGAGAATTCCAGTCATTTTCTAAGTAATGTTCTACAGCTCTAGGTCCCCAAGTGCGACCAAAGGAAAAGAATCTGAGAAAAAATGTGCAAACCGGAACTAGATGTCCTCCTGCTAACTGTGCTACACTGCAGTTAAACCAAAGATACTCTATATACAAAGGGAAAAAAAAGAATTTGGGTGGGAAAAAGTTTTTCATATCGATGCTTTTTCCATTTTTTCCCTCCTAAACTCATACTTAGATACTTAGAAAATTACCGGAATTCTCCTTTAAATCTGGATACCTGTTGGAGAATTTGTCCCAAGGCACTCTTACAAAAATATATTTATAACAAGTATGAGCTTGTATATATTATCTGATTTGGATTAGTATTGATATTGACTTCAGAAGTCAATAAATTAAATTTATGCATGTGCATGTTTATCCTTTTTCAATTTTTTATACCTGAGATCATGTTAATACTTTTTTTTCTCTAACATGCCTCAGGATGTGTCTCACCCTTAATAATCTGTCTTCATTTTTTTCAGCAGCTCCTCCAGCTCCTTTGTGAACACTGGGATTTAACTCGCAATAACAAAATACAGCAGAAATAGCAGAGAATCTTCTCCGAATAAAATCATAAATTGAGGGAAAATTAGAAATAAATGTGCAGATGGTTCAACTAACAAGCAGTGTCCGCCCTCTGTCCTGGCACATCATGTAACAAAAGGGCAAAAAGGTGCTTCTTTGAATGTGAATCTGTTCCTTTTTTTTTCACGGTGAGGTCAGCAGAGCATCATCTCCTGGTTAGAAAATAGCAGCACAGATTCTGCGTCTTCAGTGGGAGGAACTGCATGTCGAAGGCTCTGGCAGCGAGCCTCAGCCCTTCTTCACAAATAGCACCGACAACAGAGTCAGAATAGCAGCAGCTCTTTCTCGCACTTGCCAGGAGCGACAGTGGCAACTTTGACTCAGCACATACCGGTAATTGCCCTGATTAGTCATTCAGATACAGACGCTTCCGCCATTGTAAAGACGGGAATCAAACCCACCGTTCAGTGGGACTGCCACAGAGCGACTCGTATTTCCCCGTTGCACGTCTCTGTCTCGCTCGGGGCTCTGATCAGTTTTAAGACTCCTTTTCTTTTTAAGAGGGGGCCGCCTTGGCAGCCCTCGCCGTCGGCGGCAGATGCTCTGCTCCCTAAAGCATCGGGCCTGGCAGCTCGATATACAATAATTAGACTAGAGAGGGTGAGAGCTGTGTAGTGTTGTGTGATATTCTCTGTCTGAGCCCATATCAACATCTCATTGGGTGGGGAAGCATGACAGTGGGATTTTTTTTTTCCTGCAGTATCCTCCCTAGCTGTCCAAACATCCATCTCTTTTTTTCCCCCAGCATTTCCTCCCATCTTCTGTCATCTGTCTGTACCAGTGGCCAAACCTTACCAACCCCTTCCCTCCATCTTCAGACATCAGCAGCCAGATCTCAGGGTTCAGCTGCTGGCACAACCGCCAGTAAACTCATTACACAGCCAGCATGTGTGTGCGTTTGTGTGCGGTAAAGCAGGAGCTCAAATCCAAAAGGCTTTAGAGGTTATTTCTGTGGAGCGTCTCTGGAGCACAGAGGTCATGTGTTTACCTTGACAACGACTGGATCGTCTTATGGAGACGCTGGCTTGACGCTGACGTCTCCTTCCTCTTGCAGCAAAGTGTGTGTGTGTGTGTGTGTGTGAGCATCATCATTACTTCTGCTCATATTAGTATGAAGCTCTCTCTCCATGTTTTCCAGAGCTCAGCTGCTGCTGAAGTCTGCACTCATGTCAATCTCGTGCGGTACCGGGCAATTTATCTAATTGGCTGCGATGAATCACAAAGAATCTTTAAAAAAAAAAGGAGAATAAATCCTGACCCGCCGTTTGATCATGTTGTAGACTAGAGCATTACATCAATTATGAGGATGGCATTGAGCCACGTGCAGCAGCTCGGCTCAGAGTAAACACTAATGTGAAACTACCAACGTTCCCTCCTAGGTAGTAATTTCCTTTGACATTATTTGACACAATGTCAAGAGGTTTTATCGTTGACAACCCTCTGTGGGCTCTGTTCTGTCCGTCTTACACCGGCCGCTGCCTACGCGGTTCATTCTCGTCCTGTTGGAAAATGTTGGGAAGTCAACTTATGAATGATCCACCTGGACCTTGAGACCCATCGCCCCAGAAAAACCTTCGCTGAGGTTCTCAGAGAGCTAAGAAGCTGCTTTGTTAGTCTCTTGGTACAGTACTGTAGCTCCCACAAACCCCTGGTCAGGCGGTGCGTTGCGTTGCGGTGTGTACCTGTCTGAGGAATGCCTCCTTGTTGGCCAACTCGTTTTCCAGTTTGTCGTTGATGTCGTGCACCGAGGTGGACTCCCGCTGGGCGCTCAGGTAGCGTTTCTCCAGTGTGACGATCCGCTCCTCCATGTCCTCCTTCTGACACATGGCCTACACACACACAAAGTCAAGTCAAGTCAATTTATATTCAAAATGCACCAATCTCAGAGCACAAAGAGGCCTGTGCTGCAAAGCAGGTTCAGGATTTTGTTATCTGGCTCAACTGAAACCAACACTAACCCTGTTATCAACTGTCTCAGTAAAGCTTTGATTAATTTATCTAGGTACCAATGCATGCTTGCGAAATAATAGTAGTTGATAATTATGAGATAAATCATCAGCACCATGAATAAAGTGCTTATTTATTCAGATATGAGGAAAAGCATTTCATTCCATTGACTTATACTGTAAAAAAAACTTAGTAGATAAACTCTGTTACAGGGTTTGATGTGATCTTAACATCACCATAGTGACTTTGGTTTGCTGCTTAGCTTTGTGTTACAGTGTGTAATTTTTTGTTGCTGGGCGTCTGTCAATCAAAACAACGACAAAAGACTGCGTAGGGTAACGTCGTGAGACAGCGTGGGACTGTGGGAGTTGTTTTCACCCTAATGCACTTAAGCTTCTCCCAGTTGTTCAGTCATTCTCCACTGTCTCCTCCTCCTCTTCAAAACAAACCCACCAGGTTTATCAGAACTGTTAAAACCACAAGATAAAGAAGTTTCAGGGGGAAAAGTTTCTGTGATGGTGTGGAGTGGACATGTTACACCAGGGAGGGGTTCGGAAGCTTCTCTTTGATAACATCAAACCCAGATGTCCATCATCCGACTAAGATCTGTTATCTGGTTAAAATATATAGTCGGAAAATAGCAAGGTGTAAAAAGTACATCTTAAAAATATGGCCTAAAGCTGGATAAAAAGTCAATTTCAAGCCTCTGGCAGGAACCGTAACGCTGACACATGTGCATAACTTTTCAATTTCGGCTGCTTTTTTGTGGTTCGGGAACTCGCAGAAGAAAAAAAAAAAATCAACTGCAGCTCCAGTTTGTAAGAAGTAGTTTGCAAACATGAGAATTTAATATTTGCAAAGGCCTGATTCTCGCTGCTCCGTAATTTCATTACCAAACATGAGTGATAGAAACTGTAATTAATGCAGACCGTTCGCAAAATGTTTTCATAATTCTGTTTAGTGGAACATGGAGTACGAGGGAACTGCATGTTATTAGTGCTAAACTTCTGTAATGATTATGGGGCTGAAATTAAAGCAGCATCGCTTTTCATCACATCACGAGGCCGTCGCACTGTTATTATTAGAAGCTGTGATGTGAATTACGCCAAAGTTGACAATTGAAACTTTTGGCATCAGATTAACTCCAAATATGACACGACATAATCCACACACACCAAAGCAATGCCTTCAAAACCTTCATACAAGCACACACCACCGCCTCTTCCTCTCTTTCCTGGCTGGTAACATTATCTCTGAAAGCTCTGAGAGTTAATTTCCTGTATGGAGACACAAAACCTATGCAAACACATGCGGTTTCAAAAAAAATATATGAATAAACCGCTGCCGCCCTCAGAGGACGGGTAATAACACGGCGGGGCCGTCAGATAAGGCCACAATCACCACCCGGGCCTCGCATCAGCACCAATCAATAGCAATTTCAGCCTGAGGGGGCCGACGGGAGATCAGCTTATATTTGAATCCTGTCCACTTCACTGGCATTCACCTCACATGGATGTATATTGAATGGGCTGATGATTGGTCTCCTTAATTGGTGGTTTATGACACGCAGGCATTAACATTTCACCGGGTAAAGTGGCTTTTAAGCGGCTGGTTTTGTGCTTCACATGCCGTCGCTCCGTCCTGAAGCAGTTTAAAGAGCAACTAGTGGCAGACGGCTGTTTTTTTCTTTTTTCTTTTAATGTGTCCTTGGCTAGTGTTTGTTTAACCTCCTGGGGGACTATTTGCATGTGGAAATATTTACAGGATTCACTTGCTTGCTTGTCGTGTGTGATTGTTTGACCACGAGGATGACATTTAAATCAGGACTCCTATTTTTTTATTTATTTTTTACTTTTGTGTATTTAAACAAAGAAGCGTGCCTTGAATTGTGTGCGCATGAGTTTGCACATGTGTGTATGTGAGAGAGAGATAAATACAGTCATGAAGAGGGAGGAGAGTGGATGCAAATAGAGGCTTTTTTTTTAGGCCAATGCTCGCTTTTCTTTGATGTCTCTCTTGCAACTGTTATTCCCTTGCAAATGTGTGTGCATGCTTCTCCCTGTCCCCAGTGAGTGTCTATATATGTGTGCATATGTGCAGCAGGCTATAACCTCTTTGATGTCCCTCTGGTACTTGTTGTTCATCTCCTCCGACTTGATGAGGTCCTTGCGGGCGGTCTCCAGCTCCTGCTCCACCTCGGAGACCCGGGAGGAGAGGGAGGACATGCGCTCCTTCATTTGGGCCAGCTCGTAGTTCTGCTTCTCCAGCAGGTCCTGCAGCTCCACCACCTGGCTCGCCTCGTGGGCCGACTCCAGAGAGCCGTTCGACAGGCGCTGAGGAGAGAGAGGAGAGCGCGGTCAGCTTGAGTTTGACAACAATAGATGTAGATGGGAAATGGTGAGGCGGTGATGATAGGCCTGTATTTGTTAGGGTGAGGGTTAGAGTGCTGTAATCCTATATGAGCTGTGGGCAGCAGTTGTTGTAAGACACTTAGGAGTATTGCTGCATTCAATTACACCTCAGAAATCTGATTTTCAGAGTTCCCGATGTCATTAGTACCACCCACTGAAGTTGGAAATGAAACTTTGAGGAACTTCAATAACCCCGAGCTCACACATTAAGATGGCTGCTCTATGTTTATCAGCCTCTTAGTCTTGTTTTTGTGTCTTCAAAGGAAACACAGCTACAAAACAGTGCAGCTTCCATCTGTAGACATGTAGTTGGTATTAGCTAACAATGCTAACAACAAAAAATCAAATAAAAGTGTTGCTTTTCCAACTCAAACGTGTTAAATAAACCAGAAATCACATGTCTTGAAAACTTTACCTTTTACGCCGTCATGTTTTAACCTCACTGGTCCTTAACTTTGAAATAAAGTAATTAAAGAGCGTCTGATTACGTTTGATGCCAGAAAGCAGACACATTATCAAGATTAGAGAAATTAGCGGCATAAAAAAAACACCTTTTCTGGTTTCCTGTCATGCCCCAGGCTTTCTGCGGTGTGTTCAAGTGGGCCTTTAGAAATCAGTCTCGCTCCCACTTCAGATACGATTTCTCCTTCCAAGAGTTGCGCTCTATTATGTTCAAGTTCAGGAGCTCAAGGCTTGGCCTCCTCTTCTCGTGCTTTGATTTTTTTTTTTTACCTTTTTCTTCGGATTGTGGCAAAGATTGGTTGAGAAAGATCACTTCAGGCTCCATTGGAGAAATGACTTTGACACTTGCATTGGTAATATGATGATTAGGTTTTGCTGAGTTCTCACTCTCTGGGTCTCTGCATGAGGTAGATTAATGAGGGAGGGGAAGCCAGGGAGATGCAACTTACGGAGGTTCAGAGCTCAGAGTCACATCAAAAAACAACTTTATTATCGCTGCTAAATAACACTCCCACTGAGAGCCTGTTCTTTATTATTTACTTTAAAGCAGGCATAAAGAAAGACTGAGGCAAAGTGTTCATTCTCATCCCTGTGCTGCATCATTCCCAGTGACGATTCAAACCTGCCGGGATCGATGATTCATCCGAGCGAGGGGACCCGACCCTCTAAATCACACCACCCACTTTAATACCAGCACCCCGGCACTAGTGGGCCGCTCTCGTAAAAAGGGGACGGGCTTTAAGGGTTTAGCTTCTGCTTTATTACAAAATGTTCTAACAGGTCCTCAGGTAATACACTATACAACTGTGGCTCCCATTACAGTGCTGAGAAAGTTTAAATGAGCAATTTTCTATTCAACCTGCAGGAGTTTAGATGAAGTTATGCAGCTACATGACCTTTTAAAAAGTGGTAAAATCACCCCAATTACCCAAATGTCCAACGCTACCCAAACACAACAGAGGTGAACAGATCGTGTTTGTGAGAGAGAAATTAGATTTTTTGTGTTTTTACCACAAACAGTGAAATTAAGGACAATCTCTCACAAAGAAATTATCCCTTTGAAAATTGTTCACAGGTTTGGAGGGTCATTCAGAGAATGGGACTGTTTTTTTCTTTTTAAAGGGATTTAATTTTTTTATTAATGTAATTTATTGATGCTGTGAACGGCACATAAAAATCCAATTAACCTTCACTGTACTTGAGTCGTTTCAAGGGTTTTATTTGTCACATACACAAAACAGATGTGTTGTTAAATGCAGTGTGGTCTCTTTGAAGACTAATGCAACAAAAAGAAAATGGGTAAAATGTCAAATTTCCCAAAAGCTTGTCACCTGCTTGGGTGCAAACCTGTGACAATAAAGCAATAAATGAAAAAAAGGAATAAAACGAACAAATACATAATGTAGAAATGCTGTTAAGTTGCTTTAAAGCCTTAAATGTGTATGTTTTATTTATTCAAATCCATGTTTAATTCACAAAGACTCCCTTTTTACTGTTTTACATATGCTAAATGACAATCCAAGCCTTGAGTATGTCAGTACATGTGTTCTGGGAGTGATGGGCAATGAAACGGATCCAAACTGGATGTTTACTCAATGAAAAATTAAAAAGGTGAAGCCTCGTCTGTCAGGATGTGTTAGCTGCTTATCAGGCTGATCCAGGCCTATGCTAAAGGTCTTGAGAGCTCCACGGGTCAATATGCACTTGAAGAGCTGCTCTCTCTTCCCTCCGCCTCCTCCATCGCCTCTCACCGACCTCTCTCCACCTGTCACATTGGTGACAACCTGCGGACACGTGAAAATCAGGTGGAAAAAGAGGATTGTGTGCCCCCCCCGCCGCCGCCACCTCTTCTGACTGCAGTGACATTGAATTGACTTGCACTCCTTCTTGCTACCAGGTTAGAGTCACTTCACCACTAGGAAAACACATCAAAGCAGCTCACGCGCGCATGCAATTTCCTCTGCAAACATAAACACGACTAAAAACAACACACACTCATATTCGCCTCTTTTTATCTTCGCAAAACAGGGCAGACGATAGCCGTCTCCTCATTAGCCCATCCCTCTGCGCACACACGCACTCTTCATCTTTTCTCCTCCCGACATCCTTCCCCCAGGGCCCCCTCCCCCAGCAGACCAGCCAAGTAATAGCATCTCCATTGATCTACCCAGGTACCCTGTGTGAGATGTAGATGACGCTGTCTGCATGTTAAAAAAAAAGGCATTTCCAGACTCTGCTCTGGCCTTTTGGGTGTTGCCCGTTTCGTGCTGTGATGTCTGCTGACATAAGACGAACGGCACCGGGCTCTGCGTGGTGTAATCTAGTGACCGTGGACACTGCTACACCTCAGTATTTAAATTAATAATCAGAGAGGGAATTTGTATTCAGCGACGCAGCTCCGTGTGCCGCTGCATAATAATAAAAGGAGCCGAGGTCACAGCGAGAGCCCTCACCTGACTGCGGGTCACCTTCACGAATCCTGCAGAGTTAAATGCATCGTCAAAACTATTCAATTAAGGCCTGTAGTGTTTAAAAAGTGTGTTTATACTGGTAATTAAACCATCAGAGGGAAGTTAATGTGCAGGAATTAGCTGTGTGAGGCCACTACACAATCATGATCAGTGGCGCTGTGAGAAAAAGGCTGAAATTTGAGGTTGATATCAGTGTTTAAAAACTAAATTCCTGTGGAAAGAGAAAGTAAAGGCCAACACTGGAGCATAGCACGAAGGGACAACTGGATTAGCTGATTAGCATTATATGCTAACTTTAGTAGAAGAAAGGACATGGCAAGAACAGAATTTGATGTTGATTTCTTATACACAACTGAACAGCTGCTAATGCTAATGTTAGATCATATGAAGTAATAGCAACCTACAAATAGCCCCTTGGAAGGCAAATGATGCATGTTTCATTTGAATTTCTAACATTTCATTGCTTGCACAGGACCAAACAGCCTTTTCAAACTCTGAAAACCCTGTTTTTTAAGGAAAGAGCCCTGTGGTTGCAAGACTTTTTTTAATGCTAGTTTCATGTTTTTCCTACCATATTAGCTGCTTATTTTGCAGTTCTGGTTCACAGAATATGTTGTTTTGCTCTGGCAGGAGTTTCATTATATTTGTATTACACAGTTTTCCCTGAAGTATTTCTTATACTTGCTTGGTTCGGTTTGTGCCCAATTAGACCAACACTGAGCTTGACCACTGCCTTCACCTCCTTTGAAATGTGTCGCATCTGCTTTTTACACCATGGCCAAGTTTTAAACCAAAAAAGAAAGAGAAAACATGTGATTTTTTTCCCTCCCCCACAATATTTTATATCAAGGTCCCTCACCTTGCCGTGGACCTTCTGTTGAGCTTCACTACCCTCCAGTATGTCCTCTCCATCTCCAGACGCGACTTTCCTCTGGATATGAGCATTTTGTTCCCGTAAGGCCACAATCTGCAAAAAAAAAAGGCAAAGAGTTTAGAAGCTGAAAACACGTACACAATGTCATAAAACAGACAGTTAAAGTTGGATGAAAAACAAGATCAAAAGATTAAGATAAAGCTGGTTTAATATCACTGCTTTTCCTTCAGTGCGGCCTTGAAACAACATCCAAACAAAGCATCAATACATAACTGCATGACTGCTTCTTTCTTATGTAATGCTGGTAAATTACAGTATGTCCCTTTCTAGGAATGTCTGGAACATCACTTCAGCAAACATGAAGTTGGAAACATGTGAGCTCTGATACAATCACTATAATTATCGTGTCCTGTGGTCCTCATGCCTCATTTCATCACCTTAAACAACTGTCCCACAGTCATAATGCTGTCGGAGGGGTGACCGACAACACCAATAATTAGGTTCTTGCCTTGACAGACACCGTGTGATTATCACTCTCCTCACGACAGGGAAGAGAAAGGCAGATAGTGTACACGGCTGATACTTGCCCCCGAGACTCTGTGGAGCCTCGTGTAAAACGAGACTTTCCACAACCAGAAAACCTGTGGGTGTTGAGAGACAGTAATTTGCAGCATGCACACTATTAAAAAATACACACGACAACAAATGTGAACTTTTTGTGAAACGGCTTTGAGAAACACTACAAATATGTGGTAAATCAGGTATCATGTGAGCCTGTGGCCCCTCTGATGTCTTCCTGCAGCAGCATGGAGAGCTGGGTCGGACTGGACTGAGATGCTAATGACTCCTCTACTTTGGTTTCTTATCTTTTTTCTTAAGATTCTTTTCATTCTTTCTTTTTACCTTCTAGTTATGTAAAATAAATCTTGACGACCTTGTCAACCTTTAGCCACACTGAGCGATGATAACACATTGAAGTGAGCAATCACTATTAAAGGATAGTTTTAAGAGGCTTTATCGGCTATTTGTTCAACAATGTAAAGCCTAGGATGATAAAGTGACTTTTCTCTGCTGGAAATTTTGATTATCAATGTAACTGATAAGTCATGCTAGGCGTAGCTACAGTATTTAACATGCAAATTTCAATCACTAAATCCAGGATTGTTGTCTGATTACTTGTGTTTCATGACGAGTCTGCCTTCCTTTTGGCAGCTTACACGGTGCAATGTGAATTGTCATTGTTGCAGAGAGAATACATCATACTCCATTCGTATGAAAGTGGAATTTTCTCAAAAACAAAAAATGATTCACAAATATTACATTATATTATAAGACTCCTGTAAAAGGGTATAAATATCAAATATTACAGTAGAAGCTGTGTGTGCTGTTAGTAGTATGAGTGTGATTAAAGCTGCATCGTGCTGCTTTCACTCTGTGGGCATTCAGAAGATTTAGAAATGTTTTAATCTCTGAATCAGCCGGGACTCTCGAAATCTGCATGTTTTTTGTTTTTGATGATTTCACAATGAAACTTTCCAGGCAACACACTCCAGTATTTATACAGTTTGTCTCAGTGGAAAACAGGACAATCGTTGACAATGTATCAATATAAGAAACAATCTTGGTCTAAACTCATACGTGACATGACGTCCAAGTTGATTTCTTTTGAAGCAGAGCCACAATGCAGGAGCCGATGATTAATGGACAGATTTTCTAACATTAAGCTCGGACTTTTAACTGCTGATTGAAACTTGGCCAGCAACAGCTTGGCTTCTCCTTCACCGAATCCCGAGCTCCTCTGTTCATTATTTTTAACGAGGGCATAATTAAGCCTCCGTATGTTTCTGTACCATTATTCTGAGACCGTCTGTAACATCTCCAGCTCAGAGATCAAACACCAAGACCTCCCCCGACATTAAGGCACAACAAAAAAATGATGAATGGAGCCACTACAGATGCATCTGCGGCTCTGAAATGACAGAAAGGACCAAGTTTGCCAGATGCAAAAAGATGAACACTACGCCTGTTGTTTCCCGTTTTGATGTTGCTGATTTACCTCTCATCAAAAGGCAAGACATCTGATGGAGGGAGAAGAGGCCGGACATGAAGTGTTAGACGGGGCGCAGGCTGCGTCACGATTTTCTTATCTTTCCTCAGCACTTGTGTGGTGAGAGGACTGTCTGAAGTAATGTGATGAAGGAGCGATTGGACAAATGCGAGATAGAGTGAAGAGGGGGGGTTGTTCTCGGAGTATAAAAGATTGATGTTGTCAAGGTGAGAGCTGGGGGCATTCGAGTCTCTGGTGCAATGCGCTTGCTTTACAATCAATCACATGCTTTGGAGCCGATGCATCTGTATACACACACATACATGTTCTCTCTCTATGTAGGTGAAAAAGTGCATCAGATTCGTCTTGGGATTCCTTTGGTAAAGACGTGAGAGTTGGCGCACAGGATTAGAACAGGCACAATAAAGAGGGAAGTCTTCAATCTCACTCAGTGTAGACCTGACTGGTCCCAAGGCAAAACTCTTCTGTGTTATTACACTGTTCTCTTACCACTACTTGTTTTATTGAAAAGAGAGAGAGAAAAAAACATCTGAAAGTGCGGTGATTTTGATGAAGGACTTGATTCACACTCTGACCAGGATCTAATAATAATGAATGATGATTGTCTATTTATTAACCCAATCATTGAGGTTAAAAATTTTGCAATGGTTATTTAAGTTAAAGTTGGAAAGAATCAATACTGATTGTACCAGGTATTTGTAAAATGAACCCACTGCAGAATTCAACCTCAAATTCTGAGATTTAATCTGACAGATCTTGTTTTTAAAGCTCAAAGAAGTAATCACTGTTGTGTCCTACAGGAGGACAAAGTGTTAAAGCAGCTTTTGTCTGAACTTTAAGTTTGATTGTTTCCAAATGAATCCGAAATATTTGATGCTAGAGAGATTTCTGGGGTATTAAATAAAATATTTTTAAAGATTTTTGGTTATTTATTATAGATTTAATGAGGGACAAACTGTCTTGATTAATATCCATTCTCCTCTATAAATAAACAGTTAATTGTAATTTACATTCTGTATCACACTTTGCTACAGATTGCAATCACCAGCCATTACCAGTATGCAGTCACTTAAACACCTGTGATTGCTTTAGGTCAAAGGTTGCCCGTTTCATCAGGTGTGACTGTGCCGTCCAAACCCCCCGCAGGGAAAGAGAAGGAACTCATACCAGACCTCCATCTCAAATCAATTACCGGTTTGGCGGCTCACGGCTCTGCCCGGCTCCCTGGAGCCTCTGAAGTGTGGACGTTTCTATTCAGGGGTAAAGCCGCTTTAACTGCCTCCTCCATCGGCCGCCGGTCGTCCGGGCTAGACAAGTGTAGCGTTAACCATTTACGAGGGCCGGCCACTGCAGAGGGGCTGAATGAGGTTCTCAACCTTGGCTGTGCGGCGTGAGGAGGATATTCCTCCAAGTGCTGCACGTCCTCCTCCACTGAGGATGGAGGACTGCGATTTAACAGATCCGTTAGACTTTGTGCAAAAGATGTGAAAGAAAAATGGGGGGGGCGGCTTCAGGAACCAGCCCTTCACATTATTTTCTAACTGTTCTCTCCATTTCTGTCACTCTTCCTGTTCCAGATCCTTCATCTTCTACTGCTGGACTCAGACGACAGGCAGCTCCATCCTCACAGTTTGTCTGCCCAGGTTCATTTTGTCTATAACTACTTGGACCCCCCCTAACCCTCTAACCATAACACTAACCTTCTGTTTACTGTATTATTTCTTATATCTTTTAATATGTTGGAAATAAACTGAAATTAACTAACTTACTGTGCAGAGGAATACTGAGTGAGTTGTTTAGTTCCAGATGAACATCTTTTTTCCGACCAGAATATGGACTTTAAAAAATCTGTGCATATAGCATAAACTTGAAAGGTCAATTATTTTGTGACGGGACTTTTTGAGTCAAGCAACGGGAAGTTAATGACACGTTTTATTTATCAGTAACGGTAACAGCGTTATTATTATTATATTATTTTTTAAGTACCGGTATATTTTGGGGGCTCTTTGGCCTTTAATGGACAGGAAAGTTGAGAGAGAGACAGGAAGTGGAGAGGCAGAGAACGCTGTTTTTCCCATCCCTGGCTGTGACCAACTGCTCTCATTAACACACAGACACACACGCACCTCTACACACTCGACCTGCCTCTGCCTCCCACCTGCCATCTTTATTTCTGTATCCTGCTCCCTCTCTTCGCCCTTCTCTCCTCCTCTCCTCTCTCCATCCTGTCCATCCTGCTCCCTCCTCTCCTCTCCTTACCCCACTTTTATTCTCGGTCTGAGTGTCAGACTGGCATGTCTGACAGGCTGTGAAGTGCCAGCCTCAGGGTTTTTCTCAGCTGGAACAAGACCATCTGCAGTGTGTGTGTGTGTGTGTGTGAGAGAGAGAGAGGAGAGCTGCTCTGGCTCTGCTGCCAGCCTCGGCCCCCGGAGGTTGAGCAGGAGCGGCCATTCCCCTCCTGTCAGCGCTGCACCTCGGCCCGGCCGTGTGCACTATGTCTGTTTCCCTGTAGCGAGTGACGCCTGCAGACGTGCTGCTGGTTGTGTGAGTTGATACATAATTCAGGACATTTCAGGACACACCACGCTGCGGATTGGATTTATATCCACGAGCCGTTGTTCTGTGAGACGGAGCATGTACAGGCTGCTGCAGCGTGCACTACACTGACTTTTCATGCTGCTGTTTGTTAATAATACATACTTTCTGACACTTCTTTTATTTTTTGCTGAATTACTTTTATGTGGAGTATTTTAAAAACAACAGCAACTGTCTGAAACAATTTATCCTCCTCCTCCTCCTCTTCTTTTGTGTATCGGTTGATCTGCAACAGGCATAACTAAACCTGAATAGAAATGAATGTAAGCGCTTGAAAACTGTCACTTTTAAAGTTGACAGTTTTCTTTGCTTTGTCAAACCACTCGATTTCCTACTCTGATTCTGTTTTGTTCTATTTGAGTCTTTATCTTTGTATTTTCATCCAGGAGAGAAGTCTTGTATAATTCCACTATACCTGGTTCATTATATTGACAATAAAGCTGATTCCAGTGTTTATGGAGGAATTTTAAATAATTTTGATCCAGATGTTCAGGAGTTTCAACTGTTTTTGTGTAAACAGAGGTCTATTTACTTTCATGTAAGGATCTGCTGCATCTGTTGGATCCAGATGCACTTTGAGGAATAAAAAACTATTCCAGAGTATTCATCAGCATGAGGGAGAATAATGACTGAATTTCATTTTTTGGTGAACTATTCCTTTAAGGTTTTAGTTGAAAATGATACTTTAATCTGTATAAAATGTCATTTTGACCTCATCTTTATCATCATGTATTTCACTAGGTGTGAACATTTCTAAAAACGTCCAGGATCATACAGCATGTCCATGTTATCATCCATCCATCCATCCATCCATCCATCCATCCATCCATGTGGCATGTCTCACCTCCTGATTGGCTGCTGTGAGCTCCTCCTCCAAGGCGGACACCCTCTCCAGTGACACTCGTAGCCTCTCTCGTACCTGAAAACCAGAACAACCAAACACACATTATGAACCTCTCGTCTGCTGTGACATGTTATTTTAACTAGTGCACATTTCTGCATGTGCTCTCTGCTGGATTCACGCTGTACATGCTAAAACCCTGGAAAACAACACAACCACTTTCTCTACCACAGCTTAAACTCCAGTCTTGACCATTAGGGGTTAAGGCAGCAGACAAGAAGCCCCACGCCGCTGCAGCACAAGAAGCCGTCCCTCTTCTCCTCCCCTAGCCTCACAATAACAATCTGCAATGGCTTCAAAGCAGCGATACGAGGCCTTTATTGCTTTTAAAGGACCAGTTGCTGGGAGGAGATTCCCCTCCTACGCTGCTTCTCCTCGTCTGTGAACTCACACAGACTCAGAGAGCGCTCGTCCTCCTTCCAGGTCTGTTGTGGCTGCGATGGAGCAATTATACTTGCACCGCATGGTGACCGGGCACGGCGGCTGCTGTGGCCCGACAGGACGCCAGATCTCAAGAGGAGGCTGATCCTGGATTAGAAGATAGCTGGGGTCTGAGTCGGGCTCTGGCTTAGCAGAGGCTCAGGGACGACAATAACAAGAAGTTGTGCTGTCTCACACGAGGTCTCCTGTTAACTTTTATAACCTTAAGTTAAAATACAAACCTGCAATTTTCATTTTTGCACAGAATACATGAATAAAAGCACTTTCAAGTTGCTTTTTTTTCTTCTATCTTTCAAAACCTTCAAGGATATCAAAGATGTACAGTATGGGAATGGTGTCAGCTGATCTCTACGACACTTAATGAATATAAAGTTTGCTGTACATGTAATGCATAATGTAAATATATAAGCATATATAATGTTGGATAAACATATGTGCTCATGGAGGTGGACCGACCTTCTCATCGAGGGCTTTGTGGTGTTCGAACAAGGATTTGAGCGCTTTGAGGACTTCGACTTCACTGGACACCCCCGAGGGAGACTGAGCCTGCCTCTTGACCACCGTCATGCGGAGCGACCGCTCGTGTCTGGACACCAGGCACTCCAGATGTTCCAGCAGTAGCTGAGGACACACAAGAGGGAGAAATTGTCGTTTTAATCAGCATAGATCACAAGCAGGGAGGAGAGAGACTCCCACAGGCACTCAGCTCCACTCCACAGTGATGCAGTGAAAACATATTAAACAACTCAAAGAACTTTAAGGAGGCGAAAAATATTTGTAATAAAAGATGAGAGGTTTTGTCAGAGAAGAAAAGAAGTGCAAAAATAAACAAATACACTAAACTGTCTCCATTTCATCTCTTTCATCTTAAAGGGATGGTTCAACATTTTGGCAAATTGGCCAAGTACAGTAGGTTCGTTACCTTTCATTGTCGGAAGTGTGCAAGCTATTTTTAGAACGGTGGAGCAGAGCTGCGAGCTGCTCAGAGCTACAATACGGAGGCTAATGGGATTTCTTGGTTTCCCTCATCAAAGTCATCAAATACACAATCCAACAACTCAAAAATGCTCTAGTGGACAAGTTGTGACCTGCACATTCACCACGCTATGAGATAATAACAATGCATTCTTCATGGAAGGAGGATTTATTGCAGGGCAGCTGTATTTGCCTGCATTCGTTTTAGCTACAGTAGGTGCAACTAATACTGACAGAGTGTATGTCCATGTGTGAGAAAAAACAAAATCGCTTGATTCCAGAAAAACAAGGTAACTGCACCATAACAACAACAGGGAATAAACACCCGGGATGTGACTGGGTGAGGAGAGAACATCGGTTCATTTGCATGGATAAAACATTCATTACAGTTTCTTGCACCGAGATCAGTGCACAGTGTCGGCGGCGGCGGCGGCTGCTTTCATTTACCCACTGGTGCTTTGGCTGTTTTTTTCGCCGTGATGCAGATTTTAACGCTTCAGTCCCACTGGGAAAGATTTATAAGAGGAATCGTTCTGATAATGATCTTGTTCCTTTCCCCTGACTCACCTGCCTCCAGAGTGTAACCCTCTTCTGCTGATGCTGCCTCTGGTTTCTCTGTCACCTCTCTCTACACTGGTTCTTACTCAGTGTGAGAAAACAGCAACTAAACTAAACTAAAATCTGTCTCTCCAGTCTGTTCTCTTATTATTATTACTATTATTATTATACATCTTGTTTCACACAGCAGAAGCATCACTACCAATTCAATCCATGTTTGTTTTTAAAGCACAATTTTCAATAAACAAAGGTTTCCAAAGTGCTCTACAGTAAAACAAAAACCACAAAACATAATAAAGACAAAAATACTAAAGATAAAAGACACAATAAAACATAATAAATAAATAAATAAATAGACTGTCCACCCTGTTCACCATCATTTTGCAGGTGAACTACTGTATATGACATAACTGCAGCTGCTAATTTACTTTTTTTTATGATTTTAACACGTTTCACACCTTTGCTTTCCTTAACACAGCTCTATGAAAAGGTGCTAACACCTGCAGGTTGGATCACCATCATCATCATCATCATCATCATCATAGATATATGAGAATATGAGCTTCTGTCTGACCACACACGATGTGCAGATGCATCTAGAAAACCACACCCCTGCGCTGAAGATCTCCAAAAAGAAACATCCATAATGAAAATCTAATCAATAGCATGACGGCCGAGCATCTGTTGCTATGGGAAACCGCGCAGACTTTAAGAGAAATAAGGGCGCAATCCATAATAATTTTATCCCTCCTTTTCTTTTCCTTCAGACTTCATGTGCCTAATTTTCCCCGCAGGATGTGGCAGACAGAACATTTTAGCAGGCGGAAGTGATCAAACTCTCCGCAGGAGGCGGTGGCAACAGTTTGGAGGGGGTGGGGGGGGTGGGGGGGGACAAGATGTGAAGCCTGGGTTATAAAACCAAAAAAATAAGAGCCCATGCAGACCTCTAAACAGCCGTCGTGTCCTCATTCACATTCAGCCGCCCTCGTCCTTGCACCATTTGAGCCACTTTGATTGTGCTGCTTTAGCCCACACATCCTATAAAGTTGACCTGTGTTTCCACTGTCATCACATCTGGTATCCTCCCCTTAGTCCACCGGCTGCCTGCACACGCCTTCAAAGATTTAATTATCAACTGTACAAGAAAAAAAAAAGAAAAGAAAAAAAGCCCTACCGGTGGCAAAAAAACCCGGAGCTTAATTAAAGTTTGCCTGGTAATTTGCCCATCGGAGGATTTGAGGTGATAATAAAGTGAGAGAGTGAAAATGACTTTTTTTTTTGTCTCTCTTTTATTTCAGTCGCTGTTGTGCTAAAAAATCTCCTGCCTCCACCCAGAGACAGATAGTGCGAGACTGTAAATACACACTTCATCAGCACTGGGCTTGGAGAACAGGAGTCTTATCTGTCAACAGCAGACCACTTTCAAAAAAGGAAATATTTTTCATTTGAAGATACAGGACTTCAGCGCCACAAAAATTGAGCTGATCCGCTAATGTCTATTTATTTATTTTCTGCCTTCTTTTTCCTCTTTTTCCCCCCAAAAAATACTTTGAACCGGACACTGCAGGGCATCGCTGCCATTTGGATTCAGTTTTACTGTTGAGCAGCCATCCATGTGAAGCGAGTGGAGAAATGCTCAGGCAGAATGAGGGGAGCTAATGAGCTATGTCTGGGCATTGGGAACAGACAGTGTGCATGGCTGCTTCAGTGCTTCTACGGCCTTAAAACCGTACCCACCAGATAGCTTAAGCTTCCTCTGGATGCCGTCTATCGCACTGTGCAGCAGCGGCAGCAGCGGCAGCAGCGGCAGTCGGGTTTTTTCTGCAGAGTTGGGCAAAGTTGAGAAACTTCTGGATGTAAATGAGGAAACAACAGTTGTTCTTGCCCAGAACCTTAAAAAAAAAAAAAAACTAAAACCACCATGCAAGCTCATATAATGCTAAGTTAGCCATCTTATATGAGAGTAATTGGCGCCAGGATAAACAGGATATCATGTTTGCGTATGTGTGGTTGTGCCCTCACCCTGGTGTTGTTCCTCTCGGCTTTGAGCTCGGAGATCTCCTCCTCCTTCTCCAGCAGCTGCTCCCTGCAGGCGTTCAGCTCCTTGGTCAAAGCAGCAAACTCCTGCACAATAATAATGATGAAAAAAAGAAAAAGAGAGAGAAGAGATACGATGGGTCAGCAGCACGCTCAGCAATCGGCATCACACAATTATCTGCAACAGCCCTGCACTGTTGAAGCTACAGTGATGCAATGCAACATAAAGCAGCTGCGTTTGTTTTCTGTGAGCAAAAAATACAACACAACACCAACAGCACTGGTAAGACTCATATAAGAACCTCACAACCTCAACCCAGGACAATATTAAGCTATTTTTACAGAGCTATAACAAAAAAATTCATAACTACATGTGAAATTATTACATAGATATCCCACAGCTTTGATATTTAGAGAATTGGGACCCAGATATAAACGAGCAGGGCGTTTATTATATTGTAATCTGTGTGCATTGAGCAAAAGTATGTAATTAATGTAGTGGTCCTCCATGCCTTTACATCTGGGAACAAAGCCTAAACACAATGAGGGGGTTTGGATTGAACGCTCTAATGGTAATCTGTGGATGACAGAGGATCGGCTCTACACAGCGGTGCAGGCGCAGAGCCAGGTGGAGCCGATCCACACGTCACCCACAGCACTACAACGAAAGCACGGTGCAGGACTGAGGGGAGCAGGGCCGGCGTCGTACTACAGACTACACACTGCAGACGACAGATGACAGACTGAGTGTGACGGAGCAGCAGGTGTTGCTGGGACAGTAGGTCGCACTTTCAGAGTCGTACAAATGTTTTTCAGAGGCGGGAAGAATCTCAGAAGACGAGTCATGATGGAGGGAAGGAGGAGGAAAAGCAAGATGCCCTTTTACAATATGGGCCTCCACAGGATGGGATTTAATTCAGTGATTCAATAGTCCAATTGTTGGTGCAAGCTATTTTTAGAACGTTGTTTTTTAGGTAAATTCATGCAAAACCGCTAATGCTTGTTCTTATTGGGGGCCGTTTTTCGGGCAAGCAGTCTCTGCATTTGCCTCAAAAACAACTCTGTGTGGTAACGTTGTTTTATTATCTCATAGCGTGGTGAATGTGCAGGTCACAACTTGTCCATCAGAGCGTTTTGGAGTTGTTGGATTGTGTATTTGATGAGTTTGATGAGGGAAACCAAGAAATCCCATGAGCCTCCGTGGCGTAGCTCTGAGCAGCTCACGGCTCTGCTCCGCCATTCTAAAAATAGCTTGCACCGACAATTAAATGTAACAAACCACTGCTATAGGGATTATGGCGATGGGCCAATATGCCAAAATGTTGAACTATCCCTTTAAGCCATATGACCAGTGGATGCTGGTGGTCAGAAAGAGCATATACACTACTAATGTACAGTGGGTCACACAATGGAGAGGCCACAACTCAAATACAAAAGCCTGTTGTGGCTTTTGTATTTGTTTTGACACTTCTGGGCCACCGTAGCCTACTAAAGGAACGTTGAACACAGAACACAGGCAGAGAGTAAAATACAAAGCCAAGGCAAAATTTTTGTAAATGTGAGCACTTAGTATGAAATCAGCCTGACACTGCACCACCTCCTGCTTAAGACTTACAGTGGATCGGCCTGATCTACATTTATACAGCAATTACAGCCACTGATCTCCCTGCTGCTCCTCTCCCACACTCAATCTAAGGGAAAAAGTGTCTAACCAGCAGCACTCTTGTTACCCTTAATGCCTTTCTAATTGACAAACTAACTTGGAGCTGCGTGTTCATAACTCTCTGGTAAACAGGCGTCAGATGAGGAGGAGGAGGAGGAGGAAGAGAGGCAGCCTGTCAAACCTCTGTCCCCTTCATCCTCCCTGTCTTCGGAGGCGAGGTCACGTCACGCAGGTACAAAAACAAACAACTCTCACAGTCAGTGTGACTCCTGACTGACAGGAGGAGGTTGTGTTGTGTTTTAATTTAGAAACAACAACCGACATCCTTCTGTGTTTGATTTCAAAATAAAAAGACCTGGGGAAAATGTGCATGCTTTCTGCAGGAATTCACACATACATTCATTATCCTGCATCTCAGCTGCAATTCGCCCAGTTACTGATTTTGTTTGATTTCACTCTAGCAGCTAATCATCAACAAGTTTAATAACTGTTAAATCATTAAGTCATTAGTCTAAGTCAAACATCTGCTTTCTCTGAAATGAGATTGGCTTCTTTTATTTGCTGAATGAAATATTTTGGTATGGATTAAACAGATTCATTTAATTCATTAAGAAAATGCATGAAAAAGTAATCTCTAATCTTAAAACATAATGTGCTGTGACACAATTATAATATGTTTGAGATAAAATACTAACGATAAATCAAATTTCAGAGGCTGCAAAGATGAATATAACAAGTCTGTTGTCATTCACAGTCTGTGTGCACCATCTGCCCTTCAGGAGACGAGGACAATAAGTCGGGGTTGCAGACAAACTCCAGGGAGTGTGACAGTATTGTGTCTCGTAGCTACAGCGGCGCAGAAAATCCTTACACACCTTATAGAGCCACAAATCCTCAGATACAAAGACGCCATGAAAATCCACAAATCACTGCCGACTGTCAGACTGTGTTGGGAACGGAGCCTTCTCCAGAGAAGTCAAGTGGATTTACGTCTGTGATAAGGACTAGACCAGATTTTTAGGTCTGTGGTTTCAAATGGGGTTAGAAAAGGGGAGGAGCCACAACTGTGATGAGCTCATCAACATGCTGCGTTCAGGATCAGGGCCTCTGGGATGAGCTGCAGGCGGATGTTCATATTTGAAAAACATGCTGCTCCCAAGTGCAACGACAGAGTACGGAAGTCATGCGGGTCTACAGTACATGCTTCTGGCCCGTTACTTTACCACCATAATGAAATCATCACATCTGTGTTCTCATGACGACGACAACTCAATTATCATATAATGAATTAATATTTTGTGGTTCTCATCTTTTATTAGATTCACGTGTGCAATAATCTGATTCAATCTAATGCAACAGTCAGGCAACAGTCGTCTTTCTGAACACCTACAGTACAAAGAAACAACAACAAAAGATACTGATTCTACTTTACTGTGATTTTAGACTGCTGAGCTCATTTAAAGATGTCGCATACACGGAATATTAAACACATTATCCTGAGATTACTTCTCTTGCCGAACAGACAAAGTCCTCTGAATGTCGAATCTATTAAAAAAAAATCCTGATACAATAAAATTAGCAGTGTAAGTCAACTGGAGCAACAACACCTGGGAATCTGGCCAAAAATGGAAAATTTAAAGTGACAGTTCAAGCTATTTGATGTGGAATACATCGTTAGACTATTTACAGTGCAGTAGACAGACGTAGATTTAGATCAGCGTGCTCTTAATTTGAAGAAGCAGCTGGAAAAACCGGCACAGAGGCTCTACTGTTGTGGATGGAGTCGGCCAGATGGTTTAGCGTGATGGACATCAAACCGTTGGAACTGCTTTTTCTCAAATTATACGCACAAGCACATGCACAGAGAGCATTTGTGTTACATCAAATAACCCAAGTATCGCTTTAAATAGTGAAAATCTCTTTGACACTTTGTCTTGGATTGAAAAGTTTCCTCTGATTTCTCATGTGTGCATCTACTCAGTGCACGACTTTTATTATGATGATGATGAATATAATGGATAGACATTATAAGGTGGGAGGTTTCTGACTAATTGAACTTCAACCTGCTCTCTGAAGTAGTTAAGATGCTTTAGCCCCCCCGCACACACACACACACACACACACACACACACACACACACACACACACACCAACTGCCTCTGTTACACCAATAAACCTCTAATGATCGCTGATTTACATAAGTGAAGAAGCTCGGTGTTAAACAGTCGGTATAAATGTGTCCATTATACATTAGCCAGCCAGGGTCTGCTGAGGTGACAATTAGATCATCTACAGAGCAGGACCAGGTCAGCTGATGGGGTGGGGTGGGGGCTGCTGTTACCATAGCAACAGAAGATGTGGAGGTTATCTCTATAGAGCGTTAACCCACAGAAAGACAGTTTTTAAACTTGACGATGATGAAGATAACGTTGTGCTTATTACATTCTTATTACAATCACAATATACAGTATAGGTCATTATCATCATCTGTAAATTAAAAGTTTGTTACATAACGTTTATATTTTACAGACTTGTGAGTGTCGTTAAGTTTAAAAAATAAATAAATAAAAGAGGATTGAAGCTCATAAATCTCTTCCCAGTGTTATGGAGCTAATCACAGTCACCTCCTCTTAAAAAAAAAGAAAAAAAGCTTTTCTACAAATTGCACCATTTGCTTTAATGCTTTTGAGACCCAACAATCCCCACTGCAAAGCTCTGACTTCCTCTGCAGCAGTCTAGTCTGCACCACACTAAACAACTACACACTCCTCTCTGTTCTTTAAACCCGTCGTCTCGGGGCGATTGTTTCTCTTTAGAGCACGGTTGAAGAAAAGGCTGTGACCCCAGGGGCGAGGAGATGTTTTTAAGGCTGCCTCCTCCTAAAGGCCACGCTGTCAGGACCTGGAGAGATTATCGGCTCCACTGAAACAACATTTCGCGAGCTGTGACGGCTCCGAAAACATCCTCAAAAAACATTTCTGCTGCCTGCAAAATGCATGTAGGAATTATTCGACTCCAGCTGCGTCGTGATTCATAACCAGAGCGGAAGCTGAGAGTGTTAGCTCACTTTATAACCACCGTCCTCCTCACACTGAACTCAGCGTGCTGACACACATTTTAATTAACTTCCTCATGTTCTGTTGGCTAGTCTGAGCCAAGAGTGATACACTCACACACACACATATACACACAGACATACTAGTAATCAAGAAGACAAGCTCAGACAGGCACCAACCATGACAAGATAATTATAGGTAATGGAGTCTAACAGCGTATTACTAATAAATAATCATAGTAAAACGGAAATTGCAGCATTTTTGAAGTACTTCTACATTCAGGGTCTCAGATCTTACACTTATTCTGAGTTTTACTGTAAAATATTGCTCCATAGGAACATATACGCATAGCTTTAAGAGCCAGAAAAATGTCTCTGGAGCTCTAGTAACAACAGGTTGGTGAACCAATGAGAGGAAAGGGGACTCCAAGGCTGTCTTCTGGTTGGCTGATTGTTCTATGAGTGATCAAATAAAAATGTCTCATTTAAACTGAAAAACTCAGAGAAACCAAAAACAAACCTGGTTGGCTTTTGGTTTGGGGGATGGCTGAGGGTGACGGCTGCTTTGTTGTGACATCACAAAGCTAAGGAAGTCCTGATGGCTTGTTTCAGGGCTTTGTTATAGGCCATGTGCATATGTGTTTGTGAACTGAGCATTTTAATACTTTCTCAGGATGAATATTAGAAACCGGACCTTCCTTAGAATAAAAAAAGAAACCTTATACAATATGGGACCAAACTCAACAACTTTGGGAAATACTTTCCCATCATGTTCACTTCAGGTTAGATGAGAAAATAGAATTGTATTTAGATGATTAGCTCTACTGGCCTGAAAACAGGGAGACAGCTAGCTGCCTGCCAATATACCATATAACAAAATAATAACTACCATGAGGTGCAACATATAGCTGTTTACAGTTCATTCCCCAGCCGTACTGAATAATGCACGACGCTAAAAATGCAGCAAAATGCAAGGTTGTTTCCATGCAGTGATATATTCTTCTGTCTCTCAAGGAAAAAAAACCCTACCTGGTGAGTTTTCTACTCCCAGGAAACCCGGTATCCGGACGCTCCTGCTCTCATAAATAACCTGAAAATGGCCGAACGCACTGCGGTGGAAACGCGATTGAGAGAGACAGCGGGGGAAAGTCAAGCCCCGGCGTGGAAAATAAATAAAGGTGAAGCTGCGCACGCTGGGCCTTGCGTGACAGAGCATCTTTAATGCATCAGTTAAGTGGACTTTCACCTCTGCCGTGTGTTTTTTTTTTTTTTTTTTTTACAAGTCAGATGCGCAGAGAGTGGTGTAGTCTACGGCATCCACACACACACACACCCTGGGGACACTGAACAACTCCCTCAGGGGAAAGTGATGAGAGTGATGCTGACGTTCCTCCATGTTGCCAACTGCTGCCCAGCTGTGAGCAGCGCTGGAGTTTCCTAACAAAATCAGGCCAGCAGTTTATGGTAATTAGGAGGTTTTGATTGCAGAGTGAGAAAAAAAACAACAGTATACTTGTGTATGTATACACACACATAACATAGATGTGATTTAAAGCGACGATGCGTTGGGGCTGTGGCCTCTTTTTGTTCAAGATGTTATTGAAGGTACAAGTCGTTTCACCGTCGGACGCTCCTGATGAAGTGTTACTGCTTTGTTTTATAGACCGTTCAAACAGCTGGGAAGGATAAAATTCCACTTGGATGAGCTGCGGTTTTGCTCCGAGCTTCTCTCCAGCACTATTTTACCCATGACCTGCTGGACCACTAGACTACACCCCTCCACCACCACCTCCTCCTCCTCCTCCTCTTCCCCACTTCTCATTACCTGGACAAACTGCCTAGCACTGCAATATGTAAGGTACTGTGTGTGTGTGTAAGAGAGTGTGTGTCTGCCTAGAAGGTGAACTCTAAATGAAATGGTGGACAAAAGCTTCCTGCCGACTGTTGGACAAAATGACAGCAGCAGCAGAAGGAGGACTATTTACTTTTTTGGGGGGGTTAAATGTTACTGCGAGAGTCGACGCCGCCACCAGGGTAAAAAAAACAAGCCCTGTTGGTTGTGCATCGCTATCAGGAGAGGCAGATAAGAAGTGGTGCTGTGATTGACAGTGTGCTGACTCACTGGGTAAAACATAGAGAGCAGATTGAAAAAAAAAGGAGAGAAAAAAAGCCATGTGATAATGGCAGCCTCCATCTCCTGGAGCCCGGTGAGAAGTGTTAGTCTGAAACCTAAACACAGCGAATTCTCAAAGGCCTAAAATTAGACTGAAATGGAGTGAGAAGGAGTTATAAAGTGCAACCTTTACACTTAGTTCCAAAGAATAAACGAGACACTTTTCACAGCAGGAAGGAAGAAGCTCTTTGTGAACGCATCGTGACTCTAATTTGGTCCTCTGAAAAGAAAAAAAAACGGAACAAAACAAAGTCTGGGAAAGTACCAGATAACGAGAGACGAGCACAAACACGAGTCTTATTGTGAAACTGGTGCTTTCTCAAATAATTACAAAGAGCTGAGTTTCAGAAAGCTCAACTGTGGATCTTTAATGTTTGATTAACAGTGTTATATTTACAGTGGGGGACCAGGACAGAGGGACCTGATGAATAAATGATGAAGGGAGCCTGCTGCTGTCAATATGAACGCTGCGTTTCCTGCAGTCAACAAATGTCTGCACATGCCGGAGACGGGCTCTGAGCTACTGTGCACTAATATCACTATGATCACATTTAAATATTACGATTAAATAATAAAAAGGCACAGGAACAAAGCCGCAGGGTGTTTGAAATCTGAGCTGGGATAAATCTCACAAAAAATAAATAGAGATGTCCCTGCTCTTATTTTGTTGACTGAGCTGCTTTGATCGATACACATACACACTCCTAGTGTCCTTTGGATCTACATACCTTTTATTTTACAGTGTATACTATTAGTAAAGACTGTTTATAAATGTATTGTATAGTTTTTTCTTTTAGAATTTATAAAGTTATCTTCGATCTCAATAACAAAAAAAGTTGGGATAAATGCAGGTTTTTAGTTACAATGATGGAAATACCAAAAAAATGAAATTTCTATGACATTTAATATCTAAAATAACAGAAATTACCCACTCCCCCAGCTGTAATATCTCCAAGAACAACTATTTCTATGAAAATTTGAAGTTCGTGTTAACATTTTGTGTCGTGAAAATGTCAAATCTTTTCAAACGGTTTCCAAAAAGTGCAGCTACGTGACCTTTCTCACACTTTTTAAGCTACATCTACATGTTCCCATCATAACAATGCACCAAAAATCCCGAACGCTCCCTGAAGGAGGGAGTGGAGCATCTTAGGACAAAGAGAAGGTCACGTCTTCACAGGCTTATTCTTTACAGAAAGAAGGGACCTATGTTAAACCAATTGCACAACAGCAGGACCAGAGCCAGCTGGATCCTCATCACTACATTGTGCTGATCTGACGCTGACTCTCCGGATCGGACACCGAGGAGCCACAGAGACCTTGAGGAGAAGCCCCGGCTCAGCCAGCAGGGCTCATTTCCTTCAGCTTTAAATATTCAAGAAGGTTATCCGTGCTGAGGAAGCCCTTCTTCCTCTACACCTGCAACATGCCGGTGAGTTGAAGGTAGACGACGAGCACTACAGCAGCACTCGGTGTGCTTTTATCAATGAGTCGTCTTCAGGAAGCTGCGTGGCTTCGCCTTTCATCTGTCGAAGTTACACGGCGACGGCCACGAGCCGACTCAACTGACAATTGAACCTCCGCTGTCATACAGTCCAACAGCGCCCCGGAGAACCTATGTAAGAACCTTAAAGGCATGAATATCCCTGTGTTCGTCCTTTGAAACCTGGCAGGTTGTAAAGCCATCGCAGCTTCAAAGAGCTGCTACGACAAAAGAGCATAAAGAGGATATTTCAACACAGATGCAGAGGAGCTATAGGGAGCTTTGGTAAAAACATCTCACTAGATTGTATTTTTATTGCTTCTCTAACACAAGCACCACTTGAATAGCAATATGCCCATCTGATTTTACATCTCTTTGTATATGTCCTCTACTGGAAAAAAAAAAGAAGAGAAAAATCCACATTAAATCTAATGGCACTTGCCAGAAGAAGATCGTTTATGCGTAATGAACCATGAGGGAATTAATCATTCACAATTAACCATTAACTTAAAATGAGTCAGCCATGAGTAAAAAGGGTAACCAGTGAATTCTCTTGGTTGAATAGGGCATTGATTATATTCAGCGTGATTGGAGCCGGACAGTCAAACAGTTTAATAAACGAGCTGCAGAGACAAAAGAGCTGGAGAGATTAATATGGAAACTAGGAGCTGGACAATGCGGCTGCATGGTGGACTCACTGGTCACTGTGATGACGCCTTTAATGGAACCAGAAGAAAACTACAGCGGAATAAAAAAAAACAACTTGTAGATGGAAGAGGATTATTTGAGGTAAGGCACAGCAGACATGTATAACAGATTAAAAAATGTGGGGAAAAAAGGAAAAGGAAAGGTCACTGGGGATGTTTGTGTGAATAGAGAGGAGTGTGATGGCGACGGGGGCAGGAGGGGGTGTGATTTACAATAACCTTTAGCTGGCGAGGTAAGAGGGGTCATCGCTGTGCTGTAAAGGCCCCTTGAGGCCGAGTCATAAATCTGAGAGTGGAAATTACTGCCTGACAATTTACTGCCCCTTGAGCGTCTAATAACTAATTTTGATCCCTTTGAACTCCGGTACGAGGACCTGCCGCACCTCCTCAGCCTCCCATCACAACATTAGCCACAGCCTTCAACTTCTAACCTCAAAAACCCAAGTGGAAATTTAAGGTTGGAGAAATATTCAAAAGATATGTTTTATATTTACTTCAAAGTTACCATTACTGTGTAAATGCAGCTGTGAAGGAATTGTTTTCTCCTTTGCTGCAGGAGAACGATGATGATTTTCAAGGCCTGAATTAGCATAAAACTCATTCTTGATTTAAAAAAGAGAGAAAGGTAAAAGATGATGTGCAAGAAAGTAACCAGGGAAATCAACACATACATATCTTATTACTTTAATATCCTCACACTCCAGCTGTTCAAATTTCCTCTTTTTAAAAAAAAATGTTGGCAGATAAGAAACCACAGTAAAATGTTTTGTTTCAACGATCCTTTCTGGTGTGCTCTAACCATTAAATATTTGCAAAAGCTTGTGGTTTTGTTAAATAAACCACGAGACTCCAGTATTTCTGTGGCTACTACATAGCCAAAATTAGTGTTATCAGCAGTCTACAGGAAATATGTTGCAAATTCAGTGTTAAACTTCAATTCTTCATTCTTCAATTTCTGTCGTTGCATTTTGCCCTGAAGGAATTATGCTAACAAGCTAGCTCCTGCTGAGTTAGCATTGGTCAAATAACTGTAGTGTCCACTTCTCACCTGAAGAAATAACTCAAAATATGTTTTCAACCTGAACCTGTTACATTAGTTTAGGACATAAGTGAGGTGAAATGGCTAGATTATAGCTCCGTCTAAGGGTTTGGTCCTGTTACGCTATTCGCCTATTTTATATGAAACTTCAATTTGTCAAACATGTTGTTCCTCTGTCGTTTTATCTCAGAGTAAAATCCAGTCTGTCAGAGAGGTGAGGGAAGGCCTGAGAAAGCAGAATATCCCTGTGTTGTGTGACAGGAATAATAACTCAAGAGCGCTACGTGTGGGAGGAAATACATAATATATACTTTAACAAGATTTGCTTGTCAATTTCTATCTCTCCATTAAACCAGTTTTGGGATAAATGTTATGGAGAGATTTACTGTGAAAAGCACACAGGAGACGGAAGCGATCAGCCTGGACGCGTGTGTGGAGGATTTCTCTCTGAGGAGGGCAAGGTCAAGGTAAAGAAGCAACGAGCCTCAGCTCAAGATGGATTATTTGGCTTTCATTGGGGAAATGATAGAGAGGCTGTGAAAGGAAGCATCCCAGAGACATCCCCTCGCCAACACACATACTCTCAACTTCACACCTGCAGCTCCAGCGTATGGTACATTGACAAATTGATGCCACTGCAATTGCAGAAACCATGCCCATATTCAAAAGGTCATGAGGGTGGAGAGCGTTTTATTACCCAATGAGAGAGGCTGGGCTCTTTTTTTTATTTATTTTTTTACATCTAGCCTAATGTTTTGTCACACTATTCTCATTTGGTCCCAATAATGCTGGGCATCCAGGCAGCAACAGAGCTGCATATCGCTGTGAAACACCTAAACAAGCATGGCCGGAAATGTCAGACCATCCATCATCTATTACCCATGGAGAGCAGAACGCTCCAGATGGGACAAATAGTCTGTGGTTGTTTTGTTTTGTTTTTTCTTTCCCAGGGACAAAACAGCATTCACCTTGTGCAGCTTGTACGATGAGATGACGACCTCCTGTCCTCTCGGTCTCGCTCAGCCGGAAAAAATTGTGCAAGGCTGAAACTGACGACTATGTTTGATGTGAATTAAACCGTACAAACCCAAGGTCTGCTTTTCAGCTTTGGCTGCTTTACACACCTAATATCTACACATCAAAACAGCCAATGCTTTAGAGCTGATAAGGAACATATAGATTATGTATAGTAAATTCTAATGGATCGTCTCCTTTCTCTCCAGTTGTATTTCTTTGAGTTTTCAGATCTATAGTTCCTCCATTCTCTCATGAGTGGTGCAACTGGTCTTTCTCGGTTCAGGGGCAGAGAAATGCTGCCTTCTTTTCCAGCCCATCTGAAGATTCATTGCGCACTGGTGATGAAAATAATAAGGCAACAAACAATGTCAACAGACAGCCTGAGGGTTTTACACTTTTAAATCTAAGTATTGGGTTTCACATTGTGCACAGCTGGGGATGCGATGTGGAAATCCTCTGCAGGCCAGACCATCTCATTTTGGCTTTGCCTTCTAGTCTACGATGGTTGATGAAGACTGTGTCCTTCAGTTAAGACACAGCTGTGGAGGAAAACAGAGCCCTGCTTATTGTTAGCAATCAAACACTATCTACATGAACAGAAGTTACTTTTTTTATTATTGTTTTATCATTGATTTTAATGGAAAGTCTAAATTTGATGAACAAGGTAGACATGAACGGTGTTTTTTGGTTGATTAATTGAGATCAATACATTCAATAAGATTGACAACAGGCCAATTGTTTCAATATTAGTTTGCCCACTTTCATTTAGAGGTTAGCGGTGATGAGGTGTGCACAAAGATTCCCAGCCATTTTCTGCAGCACCAAACACCAGAAACAAGATGAATCCACTTGAAAAGAAAACACATTGTTCTTGCAGTGCAATGTTTGATGAATGAACGCTGCGGAGATGAAAGCCGTGGAACACCAGCTTCCGTGTCGTATCGTAAATCAAAGCCTAGTTGCCAGATAAACATGGCAATTTTAGTTTAGGCCGATAACCAACCGAGAAACAGAGCAGTTCGGCACGGGCGAGGTGCCACATTTGGAAAATTCATCAGACAAGTGGTGGGATTTGCAAAGATTACAGTGGGAGGGAGAGAGAGGGTGGGCTTTTGCAGCATTGATGATTCAATCCCTGTCCATGCAGATAACATCCAGCCACAGCCATAATAAACAAAACACCCTCTGTGCATCAAAGCAGCGCGCCGTCTGATGTTCAGATCAGAAGAACGCTGGTTAGATCAGGAAAATCCAAAGCTTCAACACAGGAATCTCAACAAAGGACGAATCAGAGCAGCGACAAGGAAGTGTGAAGGAGACTTGTGGAGAGGATCGGACAAAAAAATGACAAAAGTAAAGAAGCTGCAACATTATAAAGGAACAAGGAGACGGTTCCCTCTCAATCCTCTGCTTCAGGCGTTGGGTGACCGTGACAGGAAACAAGTGGTTCACTCTCTGTTTTGTCTACAGCAGAGACTGAGAAGTGATCTCTAATCCCCTGGGAGTTCTGACCCCACGACCTGAACCTTGGCTTCATTTATTGCGGGTCCGCCTTGAACGGAAAGCACCCCGTGACCCCAAAGATTAAATTGAAAATCCCTTGAAGATAGAGCACAATATATAAAGTGTGAAGGTACGCTGCACAGGAGGAGGATGAGATTAAAATATGTGAGAGAAACTTTGAACATCCTCTGTGTCTCCAGGGGTTACGAGCCATCCATTAACGTTTACTATTATCTGACGACATATCGTCATCTGATCGCACCTCAAACCATCAAAGCGATCATATCATCTCCGATACCAGTTAACGGCTGACTGTAAACATTGTGTGTGATGTAGTTTTTAGTGTCAGCTCGGTGCTAAACACAACATTAAAGCTAAATGGCTTGTAAATATTAAACGGCATAAATTAACAATTACCGGCTCAGCATTTTGGAGACTATACAGGACTCACTGGCATCTCATTCATGCTTTTATGGGGTTTTGCTTTAAAAGGGTCAGTCCTAAAAAACTCAAAAAATATAGATTTACCATGCAGTTTTACCGACGAAACAACTGCAGAAAATATACTTTATAAATAATGGCCAGAAGTGTTTTTGCAGAACTTTGTGATGTCACAAGAAGGAAAACATTTGAGCATTTAGATATATCTCCTTATATACATTTATCTGAGTTAAATTGTGTCATAATTACCGCACACATCCCAATATACAACAAATAAAATCATGAAATATGGTTCTATCTTTAATGTTTGCCCCAAATCTAGCAGCAGTACTTCTAAAACACAGTGCCTCTAGCCTTGACTGCTGCTGGCGTGGTGTGACATTAAAATCAACAACCCTGCAGTCAGCTGATGACAACCATGTGATCCATCTGAAAGCTCCGGAACATCTGACTTTGAAGATCTTCAGATGAAGTCATTGAACTCAAAAAGGTTTCGAGAGTGACCGACATTGGAAGAGAGGTGCCGGAGCAAAAGCCTCCAAAGATAGACTTTAGAGATAAATACAAAGTGAACATGATACTACACATGTGACACTTTGACTGGTCACACACAAACACACACACACTGGCTCTTATTGAGCTACGCCAATGGAGCCTGCACAGAAATAGCTCATACAGTATAGAGCAGTGTGTCTGGGAAATCGGAGAACTAATGGTCAGATGCCTTGGAAGGCCTTTGGTGCCTTTAAGGTCATTATTAAAAAAACATCTGATACAAAGCTGCGTCTCCTGCCCCTCTCCTCTGCTCTTGTCTCCTCCAGTCATCTGAGCTGCCTCCTCTGTGCAGCCACTGTTATCATCCTCCTCCAGCCCCGTCTCTCTGTGGCGCAATCTTGTGGACACACTTAGCTCAGGCAGCGGCTCTCAGGGTTCCTACATGAATTATAGGGCCTCGAATTGAAAATCACAGTGGCGGACGTGAGATGGGAGATGGTACCCGGGGCGCCCTGTGGGGCTCTCAGCGAGGCACCGTGACTGAGGCTTGGTTGAAAAAAAAATGGACATTCATATCTGCCAAATACTTCTGTATCATCCAAAGCCGTCTTGTAGCAGCAGTGTTGGCTTTTAAAGGTCAAATCGCTTGGGATAATACGCTTTTCATGTGGCGTGGTCACTTTTTACGCAGCACTAACGGCAGAATTTGCAGGTAAAGGCATCTATACGTATATCTAATCACATATTCACCTGAACAGCGCATGTAAAACTGGCAGCGGAGATAAGAAGTGGAGACATGCTGATACACATACGCGCTCAAAACCGCTCGTATTTCCTCCCGCTTTCTCTCCCTCTCTGTAGGTAAACACTGAAAGTCAAATGGCCTCTGGCGCTGTTCAAAACAAATTAGCGCTGACGGCCCCGCTACTGTGAATCTCTGGCATTTCATAAAAGGTCTGAAGCACGAAGGAGACCACCTGAGAGTCAGGGCTGCGTTCAAGACACAGCATTCGGAGCGCACCCAGGTGATCAAAACAATTCTCCCTCCCTTTGTACATGAATGAACACTCGTTCCGTCCGTTTAAAGTTCATGAAACTGGCAGATTTAGAGCAGAGTGCGGCTGCGTATTTACAAAAACAGACCATGCTTATAATCAGGTTCCTACAATGCAATGCAGCGACGACGACGGCGGCGGCGGTGGCAGAGAGAGAACATCCATTCGGGCAGAAACCAAACATTAACACAAACCGAGGCAGAATGGGACGATAGTGCTGTCTGCAGGCAGAGGTGCTGAGATAAGGAAACATGGACGGGCCTGCAGTGCCACGGGAAATGCAACACAAACAATTCACAGGCGATGAACATGCAGTCCGGCCCCGGTATGTGCTGACTACATACGTCAAGGTTTGAGCAATGACCCGACGGTATCATCGGTTTCCTGGTTAGGATGGTAGCTACAGACCGGCTGTGATTGGCTCCAGCAGGAGATAATGATAGTAGATAATTATAGTTTTTGTTATATTGTCAATTCAAACTGAGTCACCGATGATGATGATGGTGGTATCTGATTTAACAGAAAGGTTAGGAAAATGCACATCCACACACACAGTGAGGAGAGATGAGGCGAGACCTGTCCTTGGGAGGTTAATGTCCCTGAGCTCCTTAGGGAGCTCGCACAGTGGCCAGATGTTTTGCTTTGCTTGCCTGGGTTTTGGCCCCAGTGTCCCGTTACAAGCGGTATCCATCACCCAACAACACAAAAAAACTCACAAGCTGCAAGGCTCAACAACTCTCCTCATTTGTCTTGTAACTGGCCTGGGCATTCATTTTTAAAATCTTCTCAGAGATCCTGCTGATGACGGTGAACTGCGTCGACTCATACAGCAGCGAGTTATTCCAAAGTAAAATGCTGTAAAATCTGAAACCTGTCCAATGAAGTCAACTACTCTGCATTAAAAGTCCCATATTTTACACTTTTCCTGGGTTTTATTTAGTGTTGATCTGTGTGTGAAGACAATTTTGTTTCAAGAACATCTCAATGATGTCTCAGAGCCTCTCTTCTGATTATCAAATTAAAAAATTCAGGTCATTTCATAGTAATCGAGTTCTGGAAGGCTGTATCATGGCTGAGGTGTGGCAGAGAGTAGTGACTGCTTTGCTGTGACATCACAAAGTTACAAAATGTGGAGTGAGGCTTTGATACTTTAATAATATTAGAGCTGCTTTATAGTCAAAGATGACATATAAATGTACCTTTATACAATACGGGCCCTTTAAGTATTCAGTATATTTAAGGTTATACACCATCAAGTTTAGATTAATCCAGGTTTTAAAGGTAAAAGAGTCTTATCTCCCAACTATGAGGAGGTGAAATACTAAACTACTGGATCTCAATACTGGATTCAGTTACTGGCTTTAAGATGATGACTTAAGCAGCAGACATTAATCTAATTTTACCCTTACAGGTAAAAATAAGAGGCTGCACATAGTACGTTAATGCATACAGGATTTCCTCCAGAGTGCACCACTAGTGATCAGTATCTGTTTCAAGGAGACTTTGACAGCAGCAGCTGCAGGACTCGACTCCTCCGGGAGCACTGTAAACTGTAAACCGAGGAAGAAAACCCACTACAGCTGGAGGACAAAGATAAATATAAAATGTTGAAACCACAGTGTGGTTTGTACATGTGTTCACAGCCTTCAGAGGAAAACCCTAAAAAAAAAGATAGAGAGAGAGTAACAACTCATGCGAACACGCTCTGGTCACTGCAGCGACATGGAGCACCCAGGAGTCTTCATTTTGTCTGCCGCAGCTCTGGCCGGGGTTGGGACGGAGCAGCTGTAGTGGTGCAGGAGGAAGCTTCGCCTCACCGCAACCTTCCTCCCTCTGTCTCTCTCCTCACCTGCCCCACATGCCTACAGAGCACAATCCCTCTCACACTCAGTTCAGCATGACTGAGCATCGCAGGGCTGCAGTCCTGAGTCACACGTTCAGAGGGCAACGCAAAACAAGGACGACATGTTCACTCGCAGGGAGCATGTTACACAGTGCTATGAAGTATACGCCTGTACATCATAAAATCTCGTGCGATATATGGTGTAAGATACAGCTACGTTTTTATCCCTGTGGGAAAAACGATAAGACGGGTGCGTGTACCAAACATACTCAGCGTGATATAAGAGTGAGAGGCACTACAGCTTCCTCTCAGGACACCAACAAATGCACATGCAGGCTCCCCGGTGGCATCTTAATGCGGCGACAGGGTCACGTCAAGGGTAAAGGAGGGCTGATCTGCAGCAGGAGAAGCACTGACGAGGAAAAGTGTGACAGAAAATACTAGAAATACGTCTTAATAATACATGAGACAAGAGAAAGGAGAGAGGAGAAGGAAGAGAAGAAGGGGTATACTGTATATAAAGGTGTCAATGTTATTCTTTTTTCTGACATTGAGTGTAAAAGGGTTTATATGCTGCTGAGTGACACTTGTTTCAAATCCACCTGCATTAACTGTGTTTCAAAACTAGCACAAGCACACACTCTCTCTTTCTCTTGAAAAATGCTGCAAAACAATGGTGTAAAGAAAACAACAAGTCAGCAAACTGAGTGTTTGCCAACCAGCACAATCCCATGCACCGTCCTATTGTTCTGCAACTCTGATATCCTTACATATACACAGAGCAGGAGTTTTAAAGGTCGCATATTGTACAAAGTGGAGAGTTCCACATCTATTCTTTTTTGAATTTATCGGAAAATCTGGTCAAGGTTTTATATTAATACTGTGACAGTATCAAAGTCTCAGTCCAGAGGGAAATGCACAGAGTACTGTATTCAGAAGCTGAGCCTTAAAACAAGCCAGCAGGACTTCTGTAACTTTGTGATGTCACAGCAGAGCAGTCAGGAGAGGCTCAGAGCCTTCTCTGCTCTGATTGGCTGACACCAACCTCTGGGGAGATGACTGAGATGGTTTTTGGTTCTTTAAAAACACAAATTTCTTTCTGGATATAAAAAACTTGAAAATAAAACACTGCAACACATAGGACCTTTAAAGATGCCACTGGACAATTCTATATAGATTTATTTCTAATTACCTTCTCTCTTGTTGTTGAGGGACCTTCTAAGATTGTACATCTGTGCAATTATCGTAAAAATAACTATAGTTACATTTAATGACTCTCTCTAAATGGCACCCTTGCGGCCAAATAAACGGATTGAATGTATTGAATGCATTGAGATGATTTCCGGAGTTATTTGAACTCTACATATTTAACATCCCATGATTCCTCCCTGGAGAAACTCTTCTACTTGGACTTGGGCTATAAACATCAGAGGAAGGGGTTGGAGTAGCTACATGACAACCATTTCACTGGCTCTGTTTATACTATATAATGCAGTAATTGTGAATTACTCAAAGGGTACAACTTTGTTTTAGTAGTTGTCTTTGAGATTACAAAAGGCCACATACATATCCACACATACTGTAAACACACACACACATTCACACACACACGACATGGCAGAAAGTGGCCAATCCTGGTGTGCAGCCAGCTCCATCCCCTGCACCAGCCGGCTCCCCACAGTTCTTTCGAGGCTGCTGCGTTGCCAGATCGAGATGCACCATGTGGAGTGAAGCCCTGGTGGGATGAAGCGTTGCCAGATATGTGTCTGAAATCTCATGGGTTACCAGCGTTGTCGGTCGGATATGTGTCAGAAATCTTCAGGGTTAGGAGGGGGAGAGGGGAGAGAGGGGAGGGAGGAGTGGGGGGAAGGGAGGAACAGAGGGATGCCAGTTCTGCCGCAAACCTCAACAGTCATCGAGTTGCCAGATCTGCGTTAGGCTACTAGGTTGACAGATAAAGCACCAAAGCGTTGCCAGATGTGTACCACATTGGTAGCTCCTGAAGCACCAGCAAGGTGTTCAAGCTTTAAACACCAGACAAAACTCTTTCACAATAAAAGCTTTCAAAACTTAAAAAGAAAAAAGGATTTGTCCAAATACTTGATACTGATTAAATACCTTTTATCTACTGCAAAGCTCTGACCAACGCCAAAGGATTATTAAAAAAAAAAACATGCGGTTGAGCATCCTTTGATTGCATTAGTGCATTACATTCAGGATTATTCCATCAAATTCTTTCATTAACAAAAGATCAATGATTTATGCATCTGCCTGTTCTGGCAATTTGTTCTCTTCACTTTAATTATTGTAATGAAGCCTGGCTGCAGGATGATGGCTGATTACTCACGGTACAAGCAGGGAAAAGGAGCTATGTGCTGTTACATTTGGTTTAAATGTTATTTCATTTGCATTGTCTTGCTACCAAGCTAGCGATGCTAACATCAGAGGGAAGCAGGAGTTGTGTGGCTCTATGCAGCAGACAGACCGGCTTAATGTACACAGTCTGGTGCCGGCTGCAGCTAAGAATAGAGGCACGCGCTGTGAAGAAGTAGAAGGAAGCGTCTCTTCTAAAAAGCCGGCAATCAGTGGCTGAAAAAGATATTCTGAAATGCAAATTGAAGCTCATATTGTACACTTAGGATTCACAGGCAGGCTTTGGATAAAAGCTTCACGTATTGTTTTTCCATTAGGTTTTTCCTGCTGGGCTGAGGGCAGCTGAAGAACGAGATGGGTGTAATTCAAATCACATATAGTTCCTGAAACCCGCCATCATAAGGGGGGAAATGTTTTTACACGGCCCATGTGTGCAGGTTTATTGCATTTATAGTTCCCATTGTTCTTTTTTTCCCCCCACTGAACAGACAAACATAAACACACACCAACACAACGGTGGACACGTAAGCAGCAACAAAAAGGCATTGTTGACAGGCGAGGAAAATCCATTATTGTGATGATTGACTTTGCAGTGGGATGGGGCGACCTGGAGTTATTGTTGTTTTCCTTCAACTCAAAGAGCAAAAAATGGCAGAGAAGGCAGCACACGGTCATTCAGGGAAAATCCCTGACACTGACCCACTACAAATCACACCTGAAGTGGACAAACACTTGGGAGTCAAAGAAACAGCAGCTCACACAGGACGATGTACCAACCCACACACACTTCTGCTGCTACGCTCAAACACATTACACACAACACGTTACATCAACGCTTTCTCGTCTTCACCTGTCAAACCACAACTACGACTAAGTGACAATTTTCTGCTTTAGTCGAGATGATTAACCTGGTGTTGGAGCTTCCAATCCAAGCTTGATGTTGTGTGTTTTCCATGTTTTAATCGATGAAGTGTTTTTGTTATTGATTGATTTGTTCTCTGGTCTGTAACATAGCAGAACTGTAAACAATAAAATAAAATAAAAATAAATATTCACGTTGAGATTTTAGCCTCAACTTCAAAACACTATAATTACAGAATATCTGAGAGTACATGATTTTCATCTCTCCGTTAAGCTAATATTGGAAAAAAAAAGAACAATATGTGAATAGAAATGAAAACAAAAGAAAGAGAAAGAAGAAATAGTAGTAAAATATTGGACTTAATAGACTTTTTTTGGATCTGAAAAGTAGCACTGAGTGGGTCCCTGCTTTGTTTGTATCCCATGCACATGTTCACTACAACACACAATCCTGCCCAGTGACTCACTCTATTGTTAGTGGTATTGACAGTTGGTGACGTTAACACACCATGAGGCTGCAAGAAGAGGAAGAAGAAGAGGAAGAAGAAGAAGAAGAAGAAGAAGAGCAAGAAGAAGAAGAAGAAGAAGAAGACGACTGGCAGCTGTTATAAAACTGGATGTAAACAACAGAGATTAAAAAAATTCGCCTTTGCAAATGTTTCCCGAGGACTGAGATTTATTCAAAGTGTCTGTCAGGCCTCAAGGAGACAGAGTGGGTTTTTTGGAGGGCGGGGATGGGACACACATACTCACACACACTTAATTTAAAGATAACTGTGTTTGTTTACAAGAAAACTCCACAGGGAACCTTTAGCCATTCAGTCCTGTTTATCTAATGCACTACATTATCATTAGCTCATTTGTGTTTTCCTCCTCATTATTCCATCCACTCTATTACCCAAACTGTCTTAAATTAATCACCGGGTCCATTAAATCCAACAGGTTTTTTTTTGCCTCTGTAAATGAAAATCTGTTCAAGTATGATGAAGATGAAGTACTTTTTTGTTGTTTTTTTTGCCTTTTGAACAAAGTCACGCTGTATTCGTGCAAAACGTTGGCACCTCTGAGGGATCTGACACCAAAGCCTGATTTCATGTGACATTTTCTGCCATCAGGCTTCAGTGAAACTGTGCCCGAAATACCTCGGTGCGAAGCCTCGTGTTCTATGTTTAGCCAGCTGCCCACAGCAATAGGACGACAGCTCTAAACAACAATAACAGGCCAAGAAATACGAGCCAGATACAACAACACAACAAGGCGGATATTTGCATTAACTGTGTGTTTTTGCACGCGTATACGCTCATACATACAATGCAAATGACGATCTTGTATCTGTGTCTGTATCATGAGGCGGCGGGAGGAAAAAAATCTACATGTTTGTCTGTATATATCCTCCTGTCTATGGCACATCTGCATCCACAGCCATGGGAGCGTGTCTATGCTAATCAGCTGGCGTGATCTGCTATTAGCTTGGCTCCAACCCGACAGGGAATCCTAGCCTACAAAAGCTGCTATTTATATCCCCTTCCCAAGTTCTCCCACATTGCCTGTCCCTTTCATTAACGCTGCTGTTGGCTTCCCCAGACAAAAAGTCCTTAATTAAAAACCGGGATCTTGGCAGCTAAACAGCCGCGGACATATTATGAGCCGTGGCGTCGTGTAATCTGTAACCTCCGTGCTGAGAAGGTTAAAGAGAAGGAGGCTTTCTGAAATCACTTTGAACCTATAGCATGTGAGGAGGGGGCTGTCATCAATGATTCATTAGCAGAGGAGGGGTCAGGAGACGCGCTCGGTGTAGACGAGCAGATTGCTTTAGCTTTAAGGTCGACTCCTTTTTTTAAAAAAAGAAAAGAAAAAAAAAGGTACAGTATAAGAATTCTGTTTTTTTTTTTCCATTTCCACACACGTAATCTTCCGGATTATTATACTGTACAAAGCATCATTATGATTGTGATTGAGATTAAAACTAGAAAGGGGATTGAAGGAGGGGGGAAAAAAACACAACTTCATGAATCTGTGTGCTCTGGGGATGATCTCCTCCTATATTTGGCTGCACGCTCCACTACAACCTTTCTCTGTATTGTTGCTTTTCTCAGGCAGAAGGGGATCATTTTTTATCATTCTCTGCACCAATCATGTGATAATTCAGCCACAGATTAGAGACGCGTGTTTCAATCCAAAACACTTGGAATAACACATTTTCAGGAGGAGGAACAAGAAGCAACAATCAGATGAGATGAAGTGTGAGCAGCGTTTTCCTAATGACACGACTTGATGGTGCGTGTTCTGGTTTTTCCTCTCAAATCCAGGCCGCCTTGAGGTGGAGCATCCTCTCATCTTCTCTACCTACATTTACACTGTGGCAACACACACACATACACACGCACACACACATCACCTTGGAAACAAGTATTCTTCTCTGAACATTGTTACCATAGTAAAGCATGTGACCTCTCCCCTATGGTGGATGCCGCAACGGTTTGTCTTCTGTAAACGGTGCAGGAGATGAAACTGATTATTCCCTCCGCTGATACAGTCAGACACCGGCGGCCTCGCATTCTCCAACTTAATAAATAATGGCAACCAGGTGTTTAAAGTTTATGAAAGGTGACAGCCTCCATGAAAGCTAGCTGAAAATTCAAAATGGCATAAAAAGGGGGAAAAAAAGAAAGAAGAAAATTCTGCATGAGCAAACCGCATGACACAAACTTGGATCTGTTCCACATTGTAACAAATAAACCAGAGCAGTGATAGCTGGCTCTTGTTATCAGCTAAAATAAAGTATCTTCTGTTCTTGGATTACAACCCATTTAAAAGATATGTTGTCTCTGTCCGACCTGGACCTAAACAAACCAGTAGACCATCCACAGATCCATGAACATTTCTAAAAAGTTACAATATTAAAGGTCATGTATTGTATACAGTGAGATTTGTTTTTGAGATCCTTCTCTGATTATAAAGCAGCTCTAGGGTCTACATAAATACTGTGAAAGTATCAAAGCCTCAGTCCACGGACAAATGCACACAGCCTATATTCAGAAACTGAGCCTTAAAACGAACTGTGAGGACTTCTGTAACTTTGTGATGTCACAACAAAGCAGGAACTGCTCTAGAGCATGACCCAAGCCCCACCCAACTGAACCAACCTTGCAGGATATGTTTTATCTGACATTAGCTATTGCTTTTTGTCCATTCATTCAAAAAGCAATCAGCCAATCAGAAGTGAGACTCAGAGCCTCCTCCTCTCTTCTGATTGGCTGACTGAACTACACTGAGATGGTTTTAGGTTCTTAAAACTACAAAATCTTCTTATGGATCTAACCTTCAAAATAAAACACAGGAAGTGTAAAACATGGGACCTATAAATGTAAATTTTTCCAAGTCTTTCTACGCTGAAACCTTACATTTTCCTCTTGCAACTGCATATTAATAACTTCAGAGGATTTCTCTCCCTCCGTGGCTTCTACTCTCTGAGTGGGATCTCCAAGGCATAAATCCTCAGAGCACTCCGTCAAGTGCATCCATTAACTAAAGCAGCAGTGGGCTCCACATAAAAATGGGAAACAGTGTCATCAAGCCAATTTCAATCTCAGTGTTCATAATAGCCATTATGTTTTCACACATTTCATAAAAAAAACACATTAATTTCTGGAGCCAATATGATAAAGCCAGAGGACATGTTCAGCTCACAGCAGATAAACAGCACTTCAGACTGTTGCCTTCTATTATCAGGGACAATAAGACTTTCTCCTCTACGTTCAATACATTAAACACGGAGCATCACGTTTCCTTGGAAACTAGTTGATTTTTTTGTAACCACCCACACATGGAGTGAAATGCTACATTAGCAAAAAAAAAAGCAGTTATCAATTACACGTGTAAAGTCAGTGATTCAGTTGTTACTGAAAAATAAACTAATTCAACACAAGGTGAAATGAAAAATCACACTAAAAAATGTATTAGGGTCAAGGTGACATTGAAACGTGGTGTTTCTAAAGGTTAAAGGCCTTCAGTTTTGACAGGACACCTTAATGTTATCACAAAGATTCAATGTATTACGGGGAATTCATCACTTTACCTGCAGGGAGAAGAATCGGGCTCGTACAAAAGAAGACCTCTGGCTGTCAACTGTGACAGGAGGTGAACACAGATCCTCATCTATTTAAATATTTTATGTCAGTATTATCTCAGAATAACCGTGTTCTAAAAGTGGCAGCTCCATCTTCCCTTTCTTTTCTATATTTAGAGATGGTGAGCTGCACGGGAGGAACATTGTACTGTTAGATGATGGTATTCAGGTACATACAAGGTGGGATTACACAGACCAATTGACGTTTCTATGATATCTTATACATCCCATATTGTGTAAAAGGCAGATCTGTGTCTGTTACTTGATTATAAATCAGGTCTCCGTTCTTTATTAACACTATGAAAGTATGAAAGCCTCAGTCCACATATACACAGCCTGTATTCAGAATCTAAGCCTTTAAATGAGCCGTCAGAACTTCCTGTAACTTTGTGATGTAACAACAAAGCCGTCACTAGCTACTAAGCTACGTTTCAACCATTTCCCACCTAGACCCACCATGCAGGATTGTGGGATTTTATTTTTCTCAGTGTTTATACCTGAAATCTGCTTTATTAATATTTGATCACTTAAATAGACACTCAGCCAATCAGAAAAGAGGCTAAGAACCCCCTCTCCCCTGATTGGCTCACTGACCTGTTGCTAGAGCTTAAGAGTGCAGCCTGAGAGAAGATAGTTTTTGGTGGTAAAAGACACAAATATATCTTCTTATGGATCAACACCTCAAAATAAAATACTGAAAAACTTGGCACCTTTAAAAAAAAAAGTTGATTTGTTGTGGTAAAAGGGAGCAGTTTTGCAATTCAACCATCCAAAACAAAAGTTTTTAAATCTTCCAATGAACATAAAACTAACTTTTCCATGTGCCATCTAGACTTTGATCTACATTGCCTTCGTAGTGTTCATCACAGCATAATAAATTCATGCATACTTGTTGAGCGGCTTGGCTTATGCATGAGACTTTAAATATCAAGTACCCTGAAATACACAACCATTTAAAAAAAAACTACAGTTGAGGGGGCCCTTGATTGCACTCATGTACCTTTATTTTGAAAGCAGGATCAAACCCTTCAACTGGAAAAAGGACAATTGCTCCTCAAGAGTGAAGCGGATACCTAATAATGACCATGCTGTGGGGTCAGAGCTTTAATGGTGGTGTATGCGATGTGTGCCACTAATCCTTTCCATTAGCATTAGCTTCTATACGACTGCTTTGAGATAATAGAGCTGCTGAATCAATGTTTTGTAAACAGTGAAATCTATAAAATGGACACGTAATGAATAGTAATTGTAGAGTCCTTTCACCTCGACACGCTGCGTAAACGCCAAAATCATGCAGCCGGGAAATCCTGAGCGATATACGATGGAAATGTGCCCGTTTCTATCATTGTCCACCAGCAGAAGTAAAAGGTCACAATCAGCTCCAGGGCATGCACCGGAGAATGAATAGCTCAATACTGTGGAGACACAGCGGAGAAGCCATGCATCAACTTGATGTTTGGTTCCACGGGGGCTGAGAAGTTCCTATCAGCTGCGACTGCTGCTGCTGCTGTTGCGGTGGTGTTGGGCAGCCACTGAGGCCAAACTCTCTCCAAACAGACCGGCTCTGGCAGCACTCCAGCCCGCATGCATTATTATTAATTCATCCCCGTTAGCAGCGTTGCACAACTGTGGTCAATAATGCTAATAGCTCAGCCTCTTGACCTAAACACACACAATATGGAGAAACTGTGGAAATATATCCAAACTGTTCAGTCTGTATTCAAATCCACCCTCTGCTGTTATCAGAGCTTTTAGCACATCTGGATATTAAAGGTACAGCCTGTTATTTTGTTTCTGATCTAACTTGCTGTCATCTAATGAGGACATAAAACGAAAATCTAACGTCAGAATGAAGTATCAACACAAACACAAACTGAATGTCAGTCCTGGTCTATAAGCTCCCATATATTGAAAAAACTCAAAATCTATCCAAGAATATTTGTCTTATTTCTTGTCAAAATGTCAAATTAACTTGTTTTTAGATTATTTTCACTTGTTTCAAACTAATTCTCACTTGAAATAAGTGTTTATGTGAGTCCTGTTTTAAGCATAATGAGATTTGTTTGACTAGAAATGACATTTTGACTTGAGTTTTTATAGTGTACGCACAGGGCAGTCTGGAAACTGGAGGAGATTGGCTAGTGGTGAGGATGCTAACTTCAGTACAACAAAATACATGATAGAGACAAGTTATCATTGGCTTGGTATCAAACCTCTTTTGTCTCCTTCAGAGACAAAAACTTTATCACAGACACAGAACCTGTCAATAAAGCAGAAAAGGCCCCAATCAGCAGAACTCTTGGTGGTTTTCTGGTCTTCACACTGAAGCAGGACAAACCATAAAGCTTTGTAAGAACCCCTTGAAGACCAAAGACCTGATCATCTTAGACTTTCCACCACAGTTGACTCACCTCACCTCAACAGAGCTGCTGACTTTGAAGAAAGTTTTATGGTCTGATTTCTCAGACTCCTCTTCTTTTGCTTTCCCAAACTTGCTAGAAACTCTCTGGAATTGACTTATCAAACTCAGCCTTTACAGCACACACCTGAACCCTGGTGGACATTTAGAGGGGAAACTTTGTGCAACATTGTCATAAATCACTTGTGGAGTCCATGCACTTTGAGTGTACCCTATGCAAATACTGTCTTTCCATCTCTTTCCACAGCACATTACGACAACACATGTTGAGCTCATAGAAATCAGTGCACTGCAGCAGATTAAACCATCCAAGACTCTATAAAGTAGTTTTCAACAGACTACATATAGATGCTGTTATGCAACAAGAACAGTCCTGCAGCTCTCTACCTTAAGTAACTAGAGTTATAGAAAGACAGAGCGGACTTTCCCTTCAGCCAGTTCCTTGACTGAGCTCCAGATGAAACCGATGCGAGCGTGCTATTAATTTGACAGCAACGTAAAAAGTAGTTTAGTTGAGGCAAATCACCAGCAGCACTTTCCCCTCCCCACAGGACACTGTTCATTCATGCAGAACCGAGCTGAGTCTGCAAATCCAATATTCCAATATCTCCTCCTCCTTCTTCTTCTTCCCAAAGACAAATCCGTTCCAGCTCCAGTGAACCTCGCTGCTGCTGCTGCAGCCAAGGTGAAGAGACCAGACACAAATTCTGCAGAGCGAACACTTCGTCGAAAATTCAGATAAACAACACGGAGGTCAGAAAGTTTTGCAACTTTTTTTTCTTTCTTTTTTTTTTTACCTCAAAGACTCAGTCTGAGACAGCGTCTGCACATAATCTCCTGGAGGAGCCTCGGAAAGCAAACAACCGCCTGCTTCATCTTTATTCACAGACACAGCAGCCACTCATGGTGAAACACAACGAGCGGCGGTGACTCACTGATACTGCATTATGGAAATCCTATTCACTAATTGAGATTCAACTTCATTTCAATTCTTTTTAACCTTTTCAACTACGTCGTCATCTTTTTTTCCCCCTCTCTCTCTCGTGACACTGCATTTGATCCAAACAAGTGTGTGATGAGTCACACAGAGGCTTTTTTTTTTTTTAACAGTGTCTGTGTAATGTTGATTAAACAGGTTCTCATTAATGTGGCTCTTTCAAGAGCAGCCTGGATCTCAGGGGCCCGGCGTCCACAGAGGAAATTCCCAAATTCAATAAACACAGCAAAGGGATAAATAAACACCAACATGAAAACAAATATGAACATGTCTCTTTCTTTGCATTAATCTCTCCGTTCATGCACACAGCAACAATTAACACTGGGCCTGACCTACTGCTCCATGTGATCTATTTCCAGGCGCTGCGTGAGCTAAATGTGGAAACTCTAGTGGCCTTGTTTAAACTTTTGATTGTTAATTAATACGAACGACGAGCCGAATCCTGTTACGCACTGAGTGGAATATGAAACCGCCGCATCAGGCTCCATCCAAGTCCACCGACCTCTCCCCATTAATCAGCAATAGTCGACGTGTAGATTCAATTCGCACTCAGTCTCATCTTAACTGGTCCAGGACTGAGATTCAATAGCATTCCTGCTGAATCTGGATCCAGTATCGAATCTACATACCAAATCGAAAACCTGCAAAATCCCTTAAGCTATTTATCTTCAGCTTTTGCGTTTAAGCGACAAACAGTGTGAATAATTTCAACATTTTTAAGCTACAAATACAACATGAACACGTTGTACATTTACGAAAAAGACAGAGCTGTTAAAACAGCCATTCAAAGACTTTTTGATACAAATCATTGGCACTGGACACAAAGTGTACCTCGGTACTGGGGTTGAAGTAGTTGATGATGAACTTCAGGGATCATGATGAAAAAAAAAACTAAAACAAAAAAACATTCTCTGGGGTACGCTGCACACTTCTCCCTCTTCTTCAGGCACTTTAAAATGATTCAAATTAAACAATCAGAGACAAGAAATCAATACGTGATTGAGCTCCTCACACTTCTGGTGTCACAGGGAGATACTGCTTTTATATGAAAAGGTCTTGAGTGAAGATGGTAGGGACCTGCTGGGATGATGCATTCACTGCAGGGTGGGTACTTCACTGTCTTTTATATTGTCTGATTTCACCTTTTTTTTCAAACTCTTTAACAATATCAGCAAGGTCACGTCAGGACAGGCGAAGAAACGACATGATCCCAGTGTCCTACGTTCCCCGTTTTTCCCAATAAGGGTCCTATGTTCCCCGCTGCTGCCGGTCGATGGACTCTCTCTACTTATCTGGACTCTATCTGGCCTAGTTTTTTTTTTTTTACATTGCCTAAACCCAACCAATTGGACAACTCCACTTCTCACTCAAAAATAGACAAAATTCTGCAAAGTCACAACTCCACTTCCAGGTATGGGTTAAGGACAGGGCCGTTGCTAGGAATTCTGGGCCCCCTGAAAGAATACTAAAGTGGGCCCCTGCCCCCTGACTTTTCCACTTTTTTTCATAGGATATGTGTGTATTATCATTTCTTATTGAGCCTACTTTGTTTTGATGTTAATGCAGCATTACTATGAGTATTATTCAGGGTCTTACAAAGATACTAGGGTTTTTTTGTGGCCCTACCGGTCGCTGGGCCCTTTCTCCCCTACACAACGGCCCTGGTTAGGGATCCTACAACATGAAGCGATCGACCTTGTGGCTGACTGGGAATAAGCCCGAGCAGCTCAGGTAGGAAATGTCCACCTACCACCCTGTCCATTATCTTTCTTCATGGTTCATTTGAAATAAACACAACAGGTTTATTATGAGCTGTTGAGACTAACCCACACACACACAGCCATGCAAACAGTATGACACCTCCCCCCGGGTGTTTTGCTCAATCTTCGATGCCTCTGAGTCTTTGTGGATTATCGCTGAGGCCAGACATCAAAGTGTGAGAGTGTGAGAGTGAAACTTCATATGCCCCAAACCGATGCTCCCTCAGACGGACCCAGAGGTGCCGCCAATTGAACTTTGGCTTTCATGTCATATCTCTGGATGATTGCGGAGCGTATTACAAAAGAAAAGCACCGCTCACTGGCTGAATGTAAAGCACATGAGAAAGCACTGATTGATTGAGGACTTTGATAATGCAGTAAATGAGGCTAAAACAGAGAAGGGAGGGGTGGGGTTCAGGAAAGGAGCGGGCGATTTCCCCTGGAGATCAGCTTCACTGGTGTTGACGATAAAGTCACTTCAAACAAAAAAAAAAGTTTAAAAAAAATTCTCAGCACATCAGAAGTGCAGCAGTGGGATCCCGCAACACCACCGCTCTCAACTTTAAAGCGCCACATTTTCATCGAGTTCAAAAAAACGAGCATCAAATGAAATGGACGTAAAGACGGGAGAGACGTGAAACTAAAAGCTGCTGACTGACGGGCAGGTCAGCGTTCTGGGAATATACAAATGAAGCAAAGAAGCAGCAAGAAGAAGGGAAACCTGACGAATATGGAAACACAAAACGTGAGGAGAGACAGATCACAGGGAGGAGAGTTACAGATGGGGAAAACAGTGACATGTTATTTCCTGTCTGCCGGATAGCATCACGGAGGAAGGACAGGAAGTGGATCTGTGCGGGGCGACTCTCTGAGGAAATGAATAAAGAGACAGGCGCTCTGCTTCCTCCGCGCCATACGATAACCCGCCATACATCCAGCTGTTTCATCTCTACTCCCATCACAAGTCCATATCTGTCCCATCATGCAGTTCTTCCTAATAGCATTCACGCCAGCCTCCCGCTTCACATCTGCGGGGCGTCGTACAGTATATGAGGAGAAGACAGTTCATACAGGGAGGAACCGCTCCGGCGTAATTAGAGAGGACTGTATGGGACTATAGGCAGACCTCTGCAATTTCCATCCAAGATTAATCAAATTGACTTTCTGGCTCTGGCTGGTCCAGGGACCCCTCCCCACCCCACGCTGACCACACAGACCCCAACCCCCATCCATGACCACCACCAGCTGCTTGGTTAGGCTGCTCACGAGTCGGTGCATCAGAGAAGCAGAGCAGAAATATTGTCATACTCTCATAAAAGGCGAAGATTGGAAAATAGATGCAGATTTTTTTGTTAAATCAGTTCCTGTAAGATTTTTCTGGTTTACTATTCTCAGCCTGTTCAAATGAGTCTGTAGCCACTGGAACTGGAGGTGTTACATACTATACATGTATATTTTCCACAGGAACGTTTGGAGGAAGCCCTCACAGTTCTACATATCATCACTGCAAACAAACCACTCTAACTAATCAAATGAATAATATCCATCCAGGGTGATCTGATCACAACAAGTCCAGTCTGAACCAACCAGAGATGCATTTGAGATCTGATCACTCAGACAACATTTAGAGATGGTTTGGGCCGTGTTCCTTTTGAAGTGTGCACGCAAAAGAGTCCTGACCACAACAGGACATTCATACAGTCTCAACACAGTTTAATTAAAATACTAATCTAAATTGAATGGATAAAACCTTATTTTGTTGTTACAGTCAAGATTTTCTGTGACCCTAACCGTCCTGTAGCACCAACCTTAAGACTACAATGGAGAGGACTTCAGCTCCGTTAAACTTGTTTTTTCACTGCAGCTTCTTCCTCATTAAAGAAACCAGAGACTATGGTCATGCAAACATTGTTCATTTCACAAAACAAGATGACTTCAACTTCAAAGTTTAGATCAGGACACACTTGTTCATTGATTCATGTTAGGCAACAGTAAACATAATCAACTACAAACAAAACACAATTTTAAGTGGAAAGAGACACAATTATGAGAGCAGCCTTCTACAAAAACTGGCTCTAATGGGGGTTCAGGATTTTGTTGCACTGCAGTCCAACACGCTGCGACATGAGGGTTTGTTTGACCACTATGTGTGACTTGGCTTTCCCGTCACTGAGGCCTCTGCTACTGGGAACCTCTGAGTTTTCCAATTAAGACTTATTTAATCTGCCTCAAAAAAAAACAACTGAAGAAATCACCCAGCTCAACTCTCAGTGACTCCTCCACGGCCGGGGGCAGCAGCCGGTAATGGCTCACACATCCAGTTGTGCTCCCACTTGATGAACTCATTAAAAGCGGGTTATTAAAGAAAAAAAAAACTGCTGCACCTCATGAGATTAAACCCAACAGAGGCTCGTCTGCATGTCGAACAATGGGGAGCTCTGTGCAGGGTGAAAGGAACATCTGTTCACGTCTGGAGACAAACTCACCTAATACAGTTAAGCAATTTACTGGAGATACCAGTGAAAGAATCTCATCATCTGTACTTTTCCTAAAGTGGTTAAAGAAATGACGGCGAGGTGAACAAAGCAGTTCTCAGAAATAACGACACAATGACGCCGTGTCTCTAATCGGATACTTCACGTGAAGGACAATGTGTGCCCAGCGGAAACGACAATTACAGCATGAGACTATAACTGTCATCTATCAAAAAACTAAGTACAGTACGTGGAGGTGTGTGAGTTAACGATCTATAAATATCAGTGTATTCACCTGCACTAGATTCAGATCGACTCCCAGTTTGCAGAAGCAGCAGGAGCATCAGCGCAGCTCAGTGACGCTGAAGCTACTTTTTTAAAATGCAGACTGAAAACAAGTGAATGTCATTTAAAGGGCGTGAATATTTGCACTGCTTTACCTTGAAATACATTTTTTCAACCAACTGCTGAACTTCTGTATTCCTCTGCATGAGTTCTACAACAGTTCACATGTAGCTACTGCAGGTCATTTGCTTAGATTAGTACCATGAACTCTCCCTTTAACTCATGGCATGAACTCCATTTTCACAAAGTTGAGAATGCACTGGTGATCCCTCCCTTTCTTCCGTGTGCTGTGGCCACAACATTTGAACTGGAAATGTTTGACTGCTTTGTGCACAACATTCAAATACTTACAGTATCTGCACAGAGTTTGTCAATGAGAACATAATACGTACTAAAATCGGAAATTGAGATTTACGTCTTCCAAGACTTTGTGTTCATAGAGGAGCAGTAAGAAGCAACGTTACGTTGTCACTGACTTCAGGAGTCCTAATATGAATGGAACATTTTGGAAAAACAAAGTCATAAATTATTCTGCCAGACCATAACAGACTATTAAGTTTCCAGGCGACCTTATTTCAAGCAGTGACCCTTAAAACGTTTTCCTCTTTTTTTTTTCTTGAAAATTTCCTCCAACGAGGCAGCAGAGGGAAATCTGTGAAGCGGAGGACCAGTTGCTAAGAAAGTAAGGGGTACGACCCATGTCCACACACACACAGACACACACACACAAAGCAGAAAGCAGGAAACAGCCAGAATGAGATGCTCTGCTTGGGTGAGGGTCAGTGATTATCTCCCACAGATGGGTGGGGGCGAATGGGTGAGTGGGTGGGGGTCTATTTGTCTGTGACATTTTCTGGCGGTCACAGCAGGTTCAGGCTGAAATGATGCTAAAAAAAAAAATTGGGCTTTTGGAAGCAAGATTAAGTTTAGTGAGAGCTGTGTCTCCAATTTTCAGCAATCTCTGTATTTTAAATTCAAATTAAACTTTATCTTTTATATCCAAACCAAATTCATGCACAGGGACGAGTTACAGTGGAGCTGCAGAAACACACTGGTAGACTGTTACCGAGGGCAAACTGTGTGCAGTCTGGTATTTTCTTAACAAACATCATGCACAGACAATAATATGCAGACATGGAAGGCGTCAGATTAAGTGGGAAAAATGTATAATGAACTTTTAAAAATATCAGACACGTTTATGATTCATTACTCACAGAAAAAAAGGAAAAGCCTGAATATTTCAAAAAGTGACGTGCAGCTCAAACCCCCGTTGAATTTGACATTGCCAACTTTCCTAAAAGCCAATAAAAAAGAGCTAAATTACACCTCAGTGTAGTGGACGAAACGTTTCCAGGAATCCGGGGTCATTCCGGTGCCATTCAACAGCTATTGTAAGTGAATTTTCAATAACTCCAATCAAATCATGCCTCTCACAAAAAAAGGCAAAAGTCAAATTTTTACTCTGAAAGTGCACCGTTAGAAGGTGGTTGTTGAATGAAAAAGGAAATCCTTTTTGAAAAAGACATTTATTATTTCCAAAAATGAGGCGAAAGCTGAAAAGAGCAAAGTAACACCACGATTTTTTAAGTGCAAAGAGTCAAAAACTTAAACGCGACAAGAAAGAAAAGTCTGATTCAGCCGGAGAGAGTGAAAAAAAAAGCTATATCCTTTTAGCTCAGGGCTCTTCAGTCTTTCACTAATCTGATAACGTGCCGTCTATTCACTCCCTCCGGGCGTTTTAATGAAGATTAACAGAGAGTAAAAAAAAAAAAAAAAGATAATGGCGGCACCAAAGCTAAAAAAAAAAAAAAGAAAGAAAATAAAAGAATGGTGCCGGAAAAGTGGGTGCAGCTTCTGTGACGAGGCGTATGCCAAGCATGAAATCAGCATTACGCAAGGATAAAGTAATCGCTGTTACCACAAAAGTGTGAAATCTCATCAGGGAGAAGAGGGGAGGCAGCAAAACAAACACACAAACATATACAAACACACACAGGTGAAGAAGACGATGGTAGCAGACTCAGAAAGAGAACGCCTAAAAACTGTTAATTTTGGAGGAGGAGGAGAACGTGTGATGAGCTGACAGCATCCAGCACCGAGGCTTGAAATCAAACTCTCCTTAAAACAAATGCAGAAACACACAGAGCGCTTGGTTGTGGAAAAAAAATAAAATCTTCTGACAGCAGCTCTTCCAGAAAATAAACCCAACTTTCCTCCTCATAACGAATCTGTCAAACTAAAATCTCTGGCATACGAATGAATTCTTGCACCGAGCATGAACCCAACCTGCAGGTTTTGTTTTTCTTTTCCTCGCGTTGCTTCAGTAATAATTACATGACTCAGCAGCTGTGGATGAAATCAAACATTAAGCAGCAAACGTGCATCTGAAGTGATCAGGTCACAAGCGGTCAGGTCTAATTACAGGTGTGAACGCACCCAGCAGACCCCGTCACTCAGGAGGAGGTCTGCTTCTTTTAACAGTGCGAGCACCAAACGCATCCTGACTAGGCAGTTGATGTTTTAATATTATTTATAACTTTATTAAATAGAAGCAGTGAAGACAGAAGAAGGAAGGAAACTGGAGCCAAATAAACAGGCAGCAAATTGGAAAACAGAGTAAAAGGGGTTTGTTTGAGCTCATCGCTGCAGAGACACATTTTAATGTCAGCAGTGAACTGGTCCCAGAACGGTGGCCCTGAGGTCTAAACAAAAGAAAACACATGCAGAGACACAAACAAACTACAAATAAGCAAAATAATTGACAATAAAAGTTCTGCAAAACAGGAGGGATTGATTTCTGGGGGCTTAAAAAAGTGACAAAAAAAAAGTGTTTGTTCTTCGTCTTCTTGACTTTAGAGTTAAAATGTTATTCTGAATTGGGGATCGTTTTTGAATGTGTTTTGAGCTCTCTGGGCCACCATACATGACATGAGAATTGATGAAAGATAGATATCTAGAAATAAATAAAGATTCATTGGTCTTTGTTTATCTGAAAACTGGTGTTGAGGGTGAGACAGAGAGACACAGTGAAGGAAAATGAGGTGAAGCTTCTGTATCTGGAGCGATTCCCAGTCTCACACAACGGTTGAGCAGCCTGTCAATCACCTCCTCAGCTCAGACACATCCACCCCCTCCCTCCTCCCCCTCCCCCCTCACCTCCCGGCCAAACAGAAAATACCAGCCACACAGAGCAAAAAAACAGACAGTCCAGTCCTGCAGCTGTTTGTTATGACAGCATGGTGAGATGCCCCCAGATGTGCAGACTCTATATACAGACCCACAGCTGGATACGGAACAGACCTCTGGTGGACTGCAGGGCGTCTGCTAGGGAATCAACCTGGTTCGAAGTTGTAAAAGTGAGTTATAAGCGTCAGGACTTGAGTGTTTTTGCTGGAGTGGCTGCGGCTGCAGGACGGAGCTTCTCCGCTGACAATCAGACGTCAGCGCTCCTCCCTATAAAAAGGAGCTGAACGGGGTTTTTACGAGGCGTTAAGAGCTTTGATGCTCATGATGATCAGGTGAAAGTGGCTTAAGTTGTCAGACGCACGGAGGAGAAAATCCATCTGAAATCAAATATGTCAGAGACTATAAAGATGACGCAAGGCGGCGGCGCAAAGTATTTCCAAAGTTTTTAAACAACTTTTAATGATTCGAATTGATGCAGATGAGCTCATCCGTCGCTCCAACTTACATACGCGTGTATTGTAAAAGACAAGGGGGGTCAGAAAAAGACACAACTCACTGTCCCCGTGGCACGCTAAAAGCCTGGCTGTTAATGCCTACACACACACATACACATGCACACAACATACACTTCAACCAGCAGCTAACAGAGGATTTATATGCTGAGAGGAAGCTACGCAGCAGCAGCGGCAGCAGTAGAAGCAGACGTCGTTTCAGTGCTTTTAAGTGGGAGCACTCGTGTAAACATGAACATGAATAATCCATGAGACTCCAACAGACAGAGAGACAGACGGACAGCAGGACGTCCAGAGCCCTGATCAACCAAACTGTTCCTCCTCAGATCAATGAACTCCTGCGTGACTTCCACTGTGCCTCCTTCATTTCCTCAGACGTGTGATCTCCACCCAACACACCTGGATGAACATTTTATCCGCTCAAAAGGAGGTTTTTAGTCAATTTAAATACATTTTTTCACCTGGTCACGAGACCTTCAGTGCAACACAACACTACGCCACAGGTTGCACAGGTCTGATCTAATGGAGCGCCAACATACCTGCACCGACCTGCATTAATAATTCAATGCATTCTTTAAAAATAAGACACAGATTTTATAGTTTGTGTTGCATTATTAACAGCACCACAACAAATAGGGAAATGTGAATGCTCTGAATCACTATATCCTGTCAGGCCCCATATGTAGATTGTATAACATGGCATATTAATCCTGATTCTCCTCAGTATGGAAGGCAACAATAATCTGGTTTTAGCACGACTGCTCATTCTCCATTTGTTTTAAATCCTTCATTCGCAGCCCTCGGAGTCGCTGCGGGTTTACAAACCAGAGCGGCGGATCCGGTGGAAGACTTAGCATTAGCATACACGCTAGGCTAATGGCAAGGCTAGGCTACCCCCTGGTACCGGCTCTGTGAATAATGAACCGTGCTGCAGTGAAATTCCAGTTGGAATATTTCACGGCCTCAGGATTGGGTTTTTTGTTTTTTGTTTTTAACCACGGCACAAGGGGGAAAAATTAATCTGTTAATGTTCAGTGTTAGCTGGTAGATAATAGAACCAACGCCTGTGGGGTCATTTTAAAAGATCAAAGCCCACAGATGTGTCATCATCATCATCATCATCATCATCATCATCATCATCATCATCATCATCATCATCATCACCATCTCAAGATATCTGACTCAGATGGACCGTGGGACCAGGATGTCTGTGCCAGTACTAAATAATAAAAAAACCTGTATCTGCCTGCCGCCTGTTGAATGCACCCAAAACAAACTCTTTTAGTGATCCATTTATTTTTACAGCCGACTAAACTGAATCCATCAGTAGCTCCAGAATCTCTCCTCGCTTCCTCTCTCTCTTCGCTGCCTCACAAAAGCCCCTCGGTTTGTTTTTAGCATCACGACAGAAAACACTCGAACGCTGAGGAACATCCTGACCTTCAACTCCCTTCCAAGCTGTGTCTTTTGAAATGTTTTGGATTTTCCCTCAGTGGGAAAAAAAGACTCTTCAGCAGATCATCACTTCAAAAGACCTGAGACATTAACACAGGGGAGAGGGAAAGAGAAAACTACTCTCTCCTCAGCTTCTGCCTTTTGCAGTCAGTTTTCAGATGGATTCATTACAGTCACTGTCCAATCTTTGAAATCAATAGCGCTATTCCGTACAATTCCCACAGCACATGATGCTCCGACAGATTATGAGACATCATGTGTTGAATCACGGCTCAGCTGGAATAGAAAATATGTTGTTTTCTTTGTTAAAGCTCAGATTCCTTCTCTGTGTGTTAACAGGTCTGATCGGTCGTGTTGTTGAAGCTGAGGGGAGGAGGGAGGGAGGGAGGGCTGCTCCTCCACCTCCTGCATTAATCTCCTCCTCTCACTCCAGACACCCATGGGTGTGGCAAAGCCGATCCGCCGGGCTCGAGAGAGATCAAGAGAGAGAGACGAGCCGCAGCCGCCACCGTCTCCACGGCAACCGAGGGGCTGGATGCAGAGGTCTTTGTAGGGCGGACGGTGCCTGTTAAAAAAGTGATCGCCATGTAGCAGGTGGTGCCCCCCCTCCCTCCTCCTCCTCCTCCTCCTCCGCCGGAGCCTGCAGGGCCACAGGACCTGGTCAGAACCGTGCCATGCCAGGCTATAGCTGTCAGCTCACATTAGCGCAGATCACAGAGCCAACGCCGGTCCGCGGCCTGCTTTGTGTCGGCATCAAGCTTATTACAGAGCGAGAGGGGGAGTCGGGGTCCAGGGACTCCCAGCTTTCCCTTCAACAACCCTCCAGAAAATGAGATATTCTTTAATTTTCACCGCAAAACAAAAAAAACTCATCTGACTGATTACTGCAATCACGACTTCAGATCTCATCTCCATCTTCCTTTTCCAACTCTCGCTCCGACTCCAGTGCAGCTTTTTAAAGCCTTCGGCGGCACTTGAACGCACACTTCACCTTTAGTGCAACCTGAAGCTGGGGCGCGCTTCATGCCGCAGAGCTCCCCCGATGTTAGACATTTAAAGAAAAAGCAGATAGATGAGCTCAAACAGCTGCAGCCTGCGGTGTGTAATCAACTTCTACATACAAAGTTTTTTTTTTTAATGGATGGAAAGAGAAGACTCCACCACAGAGGGTCAGATGCTTTTCAGTTCATTAGAGAAATATAACAGACAGAGAGATTGTTGTCAACGAGTGTCATTTTTCTCAACCGATATCACGGGAAGTTATTCATAACTGCAGAGAGATGCAAAGATATGCATATTATTTACAGCAGGGAGCACTAAGTGGGATTGTTAGCAGCTGCAACATCTGGAAATCTACATGTGGTTCACGCCGCTACTGAAAAGAAAAAAATATTCTGCACAACTTCAGCGCAAATATACATATGTAAAAGTGCCACGAGCGACACTATAATGACCACGAGCAATTGAACGCAGCATGTTTTCATTAACATAATGTGCAAGCTGCGCGGGGTGAGATCACAGTGTAAAGAACCAGCCGTATTTTTCTCCCCATAGGCTCCAAAACAATTATTGCAGAAGACAAACAGCAAAAGAAAGAGGCAGCCAATGTAATCCGTCCCTCAATATCTCTCCATGTTAATTGCTGTGCCCCTGGTAAACTGGCTCGGCACCTTCCCTTCACACCCGGTCTGCAGCAGGTCCCTGCTCAGACTTATTGCTTGCTGTGGCTTTCATTAAAAAAAGTCCTGAGCGGTTGGACGCTCCCAGCTCTGCTGCAGGGCTGTTGGCACACTGAAAAAATGGAAGAAGGGGGGTTGTTCAATTTACAAGTATGCATTTTGTATATGCTACATAATTGTTTTAAATTCCTCTCTAAAACATGATTAAATCTTTAAAAAGTATTTCAATACTGAGCAATGTTAAACCTACACGTCTCTGTCATTTCAAGACGACATGAAAAAGTTATGTTTTATCAGGCGGAAGTAAGCTGAAAAGCCCGCCTCTAGAGGGCGGTCTTTTCCGGACTTTTTTTTCAGTCCAGAAGACGGTTGTTGAGGACCTGCAGGCTCCGCCATTTTCTCCCTCGCTGTGATGTTAGCTGTGGATTCGGTCGGCTCTGGACACGATGAAGGCGGATAAAGGTAATAAAAACGTACTGAATATGGGCCAGAGATAGAAGTGGAGTGTTTTTAATCAAGTTTTGAAAAGGTTAAGCTTTTTATTTGCCCCGCAACGTCGAGTAAAACCGAGTTAGTCTTGGGGCTAACTGCTAACGTTTGTCTGGTCATTCTCTGTTCTGCTGATGGCAGTAACGTTAGTCATGTGTGCCGACCCTACTCTTTTCATTAGCCTAGTTTTTATTTCTGGTAAGGTAATGTGTGCACGGCAACTAGTTTGTATGGAAAAATTCTCTTTTCAAACCGGCACTGGGAGGTTAATTAGTGTGGGGGATGGGTAACTCTGGCATTGGCTTTAGCTAAACGTGGCTGCGGTAACCCGCATGAGAAAGGAAAGGGGGAGTGACGGTAACTTAATTTTTAACAACAACTTTGTTTACATTAAAATTAGTAGACTACAGCCGGTGACTTCTCGATTTTAATTTTTTTGTCGTTTTTGCTCGGGTTTAACAACTAATTTTAGCCTATATGTTGGGTCTTTTATGTCTATGTCCTGCCTTGAGTTGATGTTACCTACACACACATGCTTGATTTTTTTTTCTTTTACTTTGTAGATAATATCCTCCAGCCAAGGCCCACACATCTCTTGGTGCATGCGCCAAAGGCTCTGTGTAGTAGTGGTGAGTATTACTATTCAGTTGCTTTTTTAAATATTCAATATATTGTGAGTAAAGATAACTACTGCAAGTCCTACTGCCCTTAAGATTCTAATGTTCATTTTTTGTTTAAACTATTTTGGAGAGATGTGCCTAATAATCAATCTCTCAGTACAAGAAAGAAATGGCACTAATGGTAAATGATGATAAAGATTTGCTGTATTTCTGTTCAATGTGTGTGAACTGAACTTCCATCTGTGTCGCTTTCTCTAGTGAATGTGCTGCGGAATATTCAACATACTGGGTGCTGCTATGTCAAAGGCTTCTGTGGTAGTGGTGAGTATTACTATTAGCCTAAATTGCTTTTGTTGGTTTACTGGATCTGTTTAAAGGAGTAGTTCACCCCAGAGTTACAGGGGGTGTCGATGTAGCAGTGCATGTCCATGTAATGGTTGCAAATGGACACCGGCAGTCTTCGTCACAAAAAACACACTAGAAAACATCCACATACCTCCATGCTGCTCGTCTGTAATGTCCGCCTGGTATTGAAGCCCCGACATGAGAAATTGTCCCGAAGAAATTGAATAAGTCGATATTTCAAGCTTGTTTGCGGCAGAAGCTCCTCATCCTGGTCCGTGCAAATGTCGCGAGACTTAGACAGACCAGGAAGAGGAGCGTGAAGCTTGAAGTATAGACTTATTAATTTTTTTTTTCGGGACAGTTTTGCAATTCAGGGCTTCAATACAAGATGGACATTACAGACGAGCAGCATGGAGGTATTTGGATGTTTTTTGGTGTTTCTTTTTGTTACAAAGACAGTTGCAACCGTTATATGGACATGCACTGCTACGCCGAGACCCCCTGTAACTCAGAGAAGCCACGGAGGACGCTGAAACTTCTCCCAGCCCTTAGTCGACATGAGGGTGAGTAGATAATGAGTGAAATTTCATTCTGGGGTGAACTATTCTTTTCTATTCTACTATTCTATATCAAAGTGCGTTTCTGTGTGGTTTAAGCCAATGTAAGGCACTTTGTGTTTTGTGTATGAAAAGTGCCATTAATAAAGATTTGATATCTTAATAAATTACACAGTACAAATGCAGTATTCCCTGTATGCACGTGGCATGTAGTATAATCCCACTTGTTTTATTTTTTTGTGCATTTTACAGGCAGCTGATGAATCCAAACATGGCAGCAGCTAAGGGAACATTGTCCAAATCCTGCATCACAATCTGGGACTCAAGTACAATGCCACTGTCCTCTGGTTTTTCACTGGCATCTCTGAGTTTCAAGACATGGTGGTTTCCTCAATGGATTCCTGGAGGTTGGACTCATTTATTCTTCGAACTTAAACTATCCTGCTGAACTCAAGTACACATTTGAAGTGCTGCAGAAGACGGTCATGGAGCTTGAAGGCAATGCACTGTCCAAAAGTCAAGTCCTGAAAAACAGACTTTGTCAGTGAATTGGCTATCCAGGCCCTCCAGTTTGATTCCTTGGACATGCCCCCCCTTTTTTTTTTTTTTTTTGTTTTAAAAAATTGTGAAGTGAAAATTCTTTGTGTTGGTGTGTTTAGGTAAGTTTTAATATGTTTGGTGACTGTAGCTAAAGATTCTGCTAATGGGCTCTATGCACAGCTCCACCACTTCCTGAATTTAAGGCAGGTCCCTCATTCCTGTCTTACATTATTGGACATGAACTGATTAATCCAGGTGTGTCAGACCATTGTGACTACTCAGACACACCTGGATTAATCAGTTTGTCCAATAATGTAAGACAGGAAATGAGGGACCTGCCTTAAATTGAGGAAGTGGTGGAGCTGTGCATAAACTCTGTTCCACATGCACAAACACATTTCTGACTCCATGGATAGTGAGGTAATACTGTATGCATTATTTTGTCTACCTCTGACAATTGTTTGATTTATTTGGGTGGAGCCCACACACAAAATTATATTTTTTTATAAAACTGAAATGCATTACAACCCTCATTTTTAGGGTTTGGGGTGAGTTTTTCTTTACTATGAACACTGATACACTCATTTCATGCCGACACCTTTTTTTTTTTTTTACTCTGCAATTGTAAAAACTGTACGTCCTCAAAGATATTTTCTGCAGTATTCTATTGCTTGAAATGTTCAATAAATATAAATGGTAATTTTCAATTAAATTAGTGTTTATTTTTCCACTGAGTTAATATGTGATGTGCATATTACTAGATTACCTAGCAGGTTGTATTTTTAGTAGTTATGCATGTTTATTATGCATTGTTTGGAATTTATAATTGAAGATAAGTTGGTTGTCCACATGTGCTTTAGTTAATGTTTAGTAAGGGTGTAGAAATGAAATTCTTAACTTACAAATCAGCTTATAAAAGTAATTTAAATCTTTAAAGTGTACCGAACTTAATAGTATCTGATTTACCTGTTAAGGTTAGGTTAGCTTCACATGAAAAAATCATGTTGATCCAACTAATGATAATTACATATAACACACATTAAAGAAACACATTCATTTAGCATAAAAAAAATAAGTCAATTTAGCATAATACAATCTAATATATAGAACATAAAATAAATATTTTTGATTTATATAAGAAAATCATGTTGGTTTAACAAATAATAATTTCATGTACAGAACATGAATATATCATGTTTGGGAAACATAACTTTAATATGTGGAACCGATGTACATGTTTTTTTTATGTAGATCCAAAAGACTTTTTTTTTCAGTGCACAAATCATCTCCAGACCCCAAGACAGAAAAAAAAAAAAGTCTCTCAGCTGCACAGTCTCCACAGTCACAGTGAGACTGTTTCTACAAGCAGACACCGGATAGTGGAGCTGTGATAATTAAGTTCTCTGTTGGTTTTTCCAGAAAAACACACAGATGCTCACCGGTGAACAAGAGGGACGGGTGCAGTTTATCCCCACGTGAGGCTACAAGCGGGATGTATTGATCTGGGAGGGTTTCATTACAGTGCATGATGAGAGGGGAAGCAGCAGCAGCAGCAGTGAGAAAACATAACTGTGAGCTACAAAACAGCTCCTTGTCCGTTTACAATCCGGTTTCTCTGACAGTCCAACACGAGTACGTCTGTGTAAGCAGGAGCAGTGAAAAACCACAGATGCATAAAAGGCACATAAAGCATCGGCAGAGTCCCTCCACGACCTTCTAAACTTTACAACCCTGTTGTTTTATAGAGCAGATGAATTTGCTTTCATAGTCTGTGTGAAACATTCAGTTTGCTTCATTATATAGGAATGTAGAGCCACAACAAGGAAGCGTCTTTTCTTCTTTTCTTGTGCCGTCTTGTTTATAGCAGGAGGCCGGGGGTCGGAGGTCAGGGAGTGTGTAATAACAACGTATTGACTTCCTTTCTTAGGGAGAGGCTTCGCTTTCTTTGGCATGTCCGGCTAATTAAGTACACTGTCTCTCATTTGTCTATTGACTGTGAGACGACATGCTTTAAATCTATGGTAAAGGTCACAGCGGAGAGCCGG